>CANUEZ040000108.1:4849166-6095000 GCA_948099385.1 Fasciola hepatica
TGATGTCTGCATTACATTAGGCCAGGTCGGAACTTACCCCACTCTCCAACTTTAATCCGATTGTACAGTTGTCTTACGCTCACGATCACGCGCATCACTGACTTACGCATCTGCATACTTGTTTGCGTTCTTAACTGCTCGCCTGTACCGGTGCTTACCGTACGTTGCTACGAAATAAACGTGTGCGCCTTCCTTTTTTTACCGAGTTCGTGACCTAGATTACCCAAACGACGTTGTCTGCTTGTTCGAATCCACTGAACATGCTCAACTTGTACTAGATACACTGGCAAGAGCTGTAGCTCCATTCGGCATGCGCTTTGCATCTTCAAATTGCAAGGTGATGTTACAAGACTGGACGTCAACAATTCCGAGCTTGATGCTCGATGGGGAGGTGCTGTCAGTTGACGACCGCTTCAACTACCTCGGCAGCAGCGTGACGATGGATGGGAGCACAGTAGTAGAGGTGAGCACGCGGATATCCAAGGCTCGAGTGGCGTACGCTGGACTAAAGCACTGAAGTTGAAAGGTCTTGTGTACTGTGCTGCGGTGTGTTCAGTTTTATTGTACGGTTGCGAGACTTTGGGTAAGCATGCGGAAGATATTCGTCCTGTCGAGGTTTTCGATCATCGATGTTTGCGTAGTATTGCTAAGATTGGATGGGATGACCGAGTGAGTAATGCTGAGGTTAGAAGTCGAGTATTGGGTACCATTTCAGGGAGTTTCTTATCACAGTGTATCCAGATTAGTACGCTGAGTTGGTTGGGGCACATGTTACGTATGGCGAACACACGTCTACGCACCGTGGCCTATTCTCCATTCCTCCCATGGGGGATGGAAGAAGCCACGTGGAGGTCAACAGATGACGTGACAACGAGGAGTGAGAAAATGTACAGCAAACTTAGGAAAAGTAGGTGTTTCACGTCTTCGTGATTGAGTTCCAAAAGATCCGTCTACCAGTTGGCTGGAGATACTGAAGGATATGGCAGTGAACCGTGGACAGTGGCGATCGTGTTGTCACTTCCTATCGAATCAGAATGATTGATCAATGTGTGTTTCTAGAGTTAGACAGTGTATTTCATGTGTTCGCTACTAGGGCGTTCTTTCTTTTTCTTCCCACCTAAGTGGGTTCACTGCCTGTCTATCTTGTTTATTCATTTCTTCTGTTTCCACGTACAACATGGTGAGAAAGGCAGTGGTCAGTGGGGCTTGCCCTTCTGTTTAATGATGTACGATGATGATACTAATGATGACCCCTGATGAATTGGAAACTGTTTTGGTTCTCCATCACTCCAACCCTCAGGCTATCCCTAGCGTTGCAGTAGGTCTTTGTGCCTTTGGAGTTTGTTGTCCCTTGAACCGCACTCACACGCAAGCATACAATACAACATCATTTGCATCATTTATCGTTTTGTCTTTATTCAGGTTACCAGAGTGCAATGAGACGTCAAATTTGACTAGTCAGGTGGCTGTCTCGTTTACGATTCCATTTATAGAACCCCACATACACAATATAACTGGTTTGAGAGGAAATAAATGTTAGTGTAAAACCTCTTATTCTGTGTCTAAGAATGAGTTTGGACGGGGTATGCTGCATATCCATAAGGACTGCTACTACCCCATGCGGAAGATACGATAACCATGGCTCGTAGGCCTGGGGTGGTAAATCACTTACTGTCCCAGTAGGTTGGCTATGGTTGTAAGCCAGACAACAATGGACCTATCTGCCGTTAAAATACCATACAATCAAACAACCGCGCACTGTACAGGCGATTTCGAAATTCGAATCCCAAAAGAAGGTCGATGGTTCTGTTATCTTCTCTGAGCAGTTTAAACAGCGTGTGTGCATGTGAAATTGATCACTGGTTTAGGAGCCTCACACCACATTTCAACGACCTTGCAGGGATCTTGAACTACAGTGTTAGGCTTTTGAACTACAGGAAATAATGTAGTTTTCACTTGGAGCACATCTACTCTGGTCGGCTGACACATACCAGTGAATTGCTTGAGGATCACAGCCTTGTTTGCCAGCTACGAGCCCCCAGCTCAAGCGTTCCACGCGTACTCAGATTTTTTTCTCAAATGTATAGATGTCATAGTTATATTTTTCACAAGCCCTCCATGACTTATGTACCATTACTTTTAAAGATGAAGAATAATTCCTGTCATTCGATACATCATTGTTTTACGGTTTATGAGTGGCACAAACATGATTTCTTACGCAGCACAGTTGTCTTACCCGGACAATTACACGCACAAAAACAGAAACCTCTAGTAAGGCGACCGATGCCTGTCCTAGGACCACGTACACACAAACACTCGAACACGAGTTATGCAGGTTGTCGTGGGTTACACCGTCCTAACAGGTTTGATCATGATTCGATGCGGCCCATATCAGACGACGTAATGAGTTTTACAGCCTCGAAGTCACTGAGATGAATATCCTTGGGAGTTCCTCATCATTAGTCACGTTTTCTTGAGCTCCCTATGTGTAATCGCAGAGCATACTAGGCATATCTATAACCAAAAATAGCGATCCCATTCGAATTCCTTTACAATTGGAACAGGTGACCATCTTTAGTGGATGCATAAAGCTAGCTTTAGATCAGCAAACGATGACACCTTGGTTCATCGTTCCAAGCAAAGGCTGATGGAAAATTGTTGGAGAATCTCACTGAATATATATTTACTGCACTTGAATTTCTTATTTTACCCAAATGTAGAAAATACTAATATCCACGTTGGATGTGTTGGTTTTTCGCCCGCCACATCTTGTGAGACCGTGTTTTACGTGGATGAAGGGTAAAAAACGTGCGTGAACTCGCTGAACGATTCCGAGTCATATCTGTCACAGGAACAAGCACCTGATACATTTATCTCAAAATGAAAGTACAGATGGCCAAGAAAAGGATATCTTTGTAAGTGTCTTGTTCAAGGGTGACAAAACCTTAGAAATACTAGAGCCACGCATATCTAAGGCCCTCGGGAAGTCCTTCCCTGCTGCACATGTCCGAATCTCAACAAATACCAAGCCTTTCATTGTTCAAGAATCCAAAGACAGATTGCCCCATCAGTCTCAATTTTTTGTTCTATAGAAGTTTACGTGCTCTTGTAGTGCACAGCATATTGGACATACGACGAGACGCCTGTCGAAGAGGATAGCAGAACACCTCCCGGTTTGCAACCAACGCGAAGGTGTTCATCATGTCACCAAGATGCATCAAGTGTTCTGGTGCGCATCACGTGATTCCGGTTCTCATGGATTTGTCAGTCACCAAATCCGCAGACGGTACTAATCAGCTTGTTTCCGGGATCAATGGTCCATTTGGTTCTGCGAAAGTTTCCATGAGAAAGCGCACCAGCACGGGGGGTCCTCTACCTTTCATCAGAGAATACAGAACCGGAGACCCGCAGATAAATGTAGGGTCCTATACCTATGTCGTTCAGTATATCACCTCAACAACAGGCTGACATCTGTTACGAAATTCAGTAAAGAGGTTTAGCAGCTGAGATTCATATCTAACGCTGGGCCTTGGGTTATCACGGGCTTGAGACATCACGTGATGCCAATTAACCGGTCATTTGTTCCCCCAATGAGTCACCAAGATCAAGATCGTGTTGACTGATCGTGAAGCCAACCTGTTAGAACGATCAAGCTCAATGGAACTACGTAGTTTATTGAGGCACTATCTGAGTCGCGGATGTCACTTTTGGCAAGCCCCTGTGTTGGCATCGCGATTTCGGCAAACACCACAACAGCAGCGAAGCCGTATGCATACATCTGCATGTGTGCTGACTATAACACACAGACTGGTGAGATGGTCCAGGAACCCGGGTAGCATGGCACGACAGCAGAAAGACCATTGATGGTTAGACGTGGACGTGCTGAGTGGTCCAGTATCGATCGCCTTGACGGCATCGCCAATACGAGCGGGGTTATCCGGTGGTCGGGGGCACGATGAAGACACGATCTTTGCGAAAAGTGGGGTGGTACCCAATAAAACCGGAGCTTTGGACCATGTAACATTGCCGGATGTGTGGCACTTTGAAAACGGTTTGCTGTCCCTCAAAGGCAGAGAAATGAAAAACTGCATCATGGCAGGAATAAAACGTATCATCTTGACTTCAGACTAAGTCGCTGTTACCTTAAACGAATCATAGGTAACCCTATGTGAAGCCACCAGCGTTTCACAGGCATCAGTAGGCAAATCACACATCTTGTTGATGAGTTCAAAGAACGGTTTGGAAGATATACGACTGACTGCAGGACTACCTCGAAATGGAACCAAAATCCTTCATTGATAACATGGAAATTATTACGAAGAAGAAACAGATTAAGTTTGGCAAAATGCACTGAGAAACAAACGAAAATGTAGTTGCAGATTTCACGCAGAATTAAGTGAGAATACCCGTTTGAGAACAAGATTGTGTTTCGGTACCTCACAGCGGCCTAATTACAGCATATTTTATATGCATTGAAATCAAGATAATAGAGAAGAGAACAAGAATACTGGTGACCAAGTATCAACAAATGACAATTTCATGTCCATATAGTTACGGTTCTGTCGGTGTCACGAGAGATAATGTGTTGATAATTGCCATGCCGAATCGTTTGTTATCAAATTTGAGAGGTAAGTCCGTGCAATTCGTGTGCACAATTGACAACAATAAAGAGAACAGTGCTTGACTTCACTCCGGGGTATCTAAGAGATTCAAATCCGTGCAATCGAATAGTGCACGTAGTATACTGGTCATTCAGGGAAAATGATCAAGATAGGGTGGAGGTACATTCGGAACACTTGGAGGGGCTGAGGGAAAGATCACTCTGTTCAGAACAGCTCGCAACATTTTGAAGATTATCAGATGAGTTATTAGATTCCTCTTCGGTTGATACGGTGTGACAAACAGTTACGAAATCAACATAATCAACTACGGTTCCGGAGGAGCCAGACGGGAGGTTGATAACCTCGATGTGGGGGAAAAAGAGCGAAAGCACAGCAACTTGGAGAACGCGAGATTCACTAGTTAGAAATCCGGAAGACTTGAAGGCAAATCTAGTGCTTGGAATACGTCCCTAAAACTGTCGGTATTTCATGCCAATAAACTAGCTCAGCCACCCAAGTAATGGTGCTTCTTTAGTAAAACTGATCTTAGAATGAATACCAAGTCTAAGGAATGGTTATGAAATATTCACCTAACCAATTTACCAAAGTATTTCTCAAATTTAGGGTTAGAATGAACTAAATAGGAGACAGAATTATTCTGTTTGGCTGACTTTTCAGTGGCTTGCGTACGCGCTATTTACTCACTCAAAAAAAGGAGATGCTCCAGCACTTCCATGTTGAAATGCCTCGGTCGAGTTTTGCGGAGAATACCCCAGGAGTATTGGTTTAACGTCGAAATCTGAAGGTATATTGAGTAACGTATAATGGTAGAACCAGTGAGATAATCCGTCATGCCCTTAGGGTATCTTCCATCCCTTTGGTTTCCATCAGGTACTCATCCCTCACCTGTGGCTCCACGAAACTGAAGCATGCATCAGCGGCCACACTGTAGCAAAACTTTCGACACGCGGGCTAAACCAAGTTGAGGGCAACCGAGGTCCAAAAACCTCAATGAGACAGTGGTCAGCATACACAAACAGCTAGCTCTGAATAGGCGAACGAGATTTACTGTTCAATTCAACGCCTATAAAGGAGATTTATCGAATTAGAAGGGCTACGTGGACTCCTGGGTTGGATTTATTCCAACTGAATGGTGAACGAGCTCCTAGGGAGATACCGGCGACCATGTATCAACACACTACTGCCCTGCAATCCACTCTTGGGTTGTGCAAAGGCTAGAGGTGCGCCCTCGAGAAAAAGCCAAGTGACACTGGGGAGGTCGATTGAAACAAACACCCACGGAGCCTCGTGATCATGACTCCCACACGTTCTGTTACCTGTGCTACGGCATCCCCTTGAAGCGACGCGCCCTGTGCACTTGCAGCTGCTGGAGTGTAAAGAATGCGACTGAATCCCTTTACCCTCGAAAAGCCCTCTTCACAGGATGCTGGAGTATGAGAAATCTCACGAACATTGGAAGTCAGGCAGTGACTATGCGCACACTACACGACTACCAAGTGGATATTGCCTACTTATCCGAAGTCAGACTAGGCGGTGTCAGCTCTCGTAATATCAAAATCCCCCGCTCAGATAACCATTTTCGTTTTTGTCTAAGTGGCGCAGAAACTCCGGACCAGCAGGGAGTAGCAGAAGATTTAAGTCACCGCACCGATTTCACTCTGCTCTCTTGGGAACCCATAGCACCAAGAATCGCAGTGGTATCTGTGAAAGGTCAATCTGTCAACCTTACCGTGGTTGAAATCTACGCCTCAACCCTATCATCCGACAGTAGTGCGAAGGACAAAATCTACGAGTCTACAAACGGTGGTGAGTAGCAATCCCCAAAGGGATATGCTTATCATAGCGGTTGACTGGAACGCCGGAGAAGGCGTGCAATTAGTCTCAACTCGTCACATTCTCGGGAAGCTTGGTCTGAGCCAGAGCTGTGAAAACGGTGAGAGGCTAATCAATTTCTCCAGTTTGAACCGACTGCGCCTAACCAATACTCGGTCCCAGCACCCTAGAAGACATCTCCTTACACCGTATCCCAAGGGCAGTAGAACAGCCCACCAGATTGACTGCGTGTCATTCAGGCGGCGACGGATCTCGTCAATAGAATACCGCAGATCGTACCTTGGGGCTGAGGCATGCAATAAGGGAGGATCAGACCATGTGCTGGTACGTGGGAAGCTTCGCCTTCAGCTGAGGACCCGTATCCATCATCCGCCCCCGCGCAGTTGCTTCTGGACGACAACCGACGACTTGCTTTCCAGGCAAAGCTGTCTATACGATAATCCATGCAGCCGGACTAGCAGAACCCAGATGCACGCCGATAACAGTTCAAGAAAGCCTTACATGCCGCTTCTTATGCCACAGAGAACTCTGGTTCAAATAGGCCTCACAAACGATGAATAGTCTCGACATCAGTTGACCTGCTGATGCTCACAGATTTGTCCCTCCGGATGCCACATTCAATGAAGTGTTCAAATCGTTGAGAAGCCAACTGACTTTGAGTTTGAAAAATAACCGTGAGCAGTGGTGGATTGCAAACTGTGGGGAAATGGAGGAAGCTGCGTCTATTGGCAATATTCGCAACCCTTACCGTTTGATTAGAGGTACCAGTCCACAGAAGCCTGATGTAAGTTAGTTAGTCAAGAAATCCGACCGTTCGCTGATTCACTTACAGAGACGTCTCGATAGTTAGGCAGAGCAATTTGAGGAACAATTCAGTTGGCCTACTTCCACAATGGACCTCCCAAATATACCTGTCAGAGAAATGAAGTAGGTAGATATCAATTCTCCATTAGAAACCTAGGTCATACGGGAAATAGATTACTTAAAAAGGTACACAGCCGCTGGACCAGATGGATTGTCTCCATCTTTTTTCATGGATGGAGACGAGGCTTTGGTTTTGAAGTTAACAAGATCCCTTCGGGTAATCTGGGATAATGACCGAATTCCCACGGCGATTGTGCTGATTTACAAGAACAGTGACAGATCCTCTTGTGAGAGCCACAGAAGAATTAGCTTGGTAAGTATCGCATCCGAACTGCCCGCCGGGCTTATTCACCTCCGATTATCCAGCGCCCGCAAAATTTGTACGCGTAAGAATCAAGCGGGTTTCAGACCCGGTCGAGGTTGTATCCGCCATATCTTAACTCTCCGAACAAATTTTTAAAGCACAGACACACCTTCCGTGGGCTCACAATCTCTGTCCTTCTTAATCTGAAACCGACGTTCGACTCAATCGACCGCACCGTTATCTGGCGCTGCGTCTCATTAAAGGGTGTGCCAGATAAATTTATTTCTTTCTTCCAGTGCTTGTATGCAAACAGCCGAAGCCGAGTTCGTGCTTATGGCGATCTCTCACCCGAGCTCACCATAGAAAGCGGTGTTCGTCAGGGCTGCTCGCTTTCGCCCTTCCTCCTCAATTTTGTAAGTGAATCGATTCTTGAGATAGTCCTATCATCGTCGGAGAATAGCGGCATCCGTCTTTACTCAGGCAGTAAACAGTCTGACTTGGAATATGTGGACGATACTAATCTTCTGAGTGGAAATCCAGGTAAGCTGCAAGCTTTCTTAGATGGCCTAAACAACAGTGTAGCAATGTTTGGGATGTGCTTAGCACCTTCCAAGTGTAAAATGCTGCTGCTGGACTGGGTTAGCCCTACACCAAACTTCTTTGCGGGGGAAGCTCTTGCTGAAGTAGTCAGGTTTGGTTACCTGGGCAGTTACGTTTTATCAGGTGGACAGATATCGGATGAAGCGTCATCGCATATATAGAAGGCCGATTGGCTTCTGCCAACCTCAGCAACTTATGGCGTCGGCGTGACATCCGGTTTTCTGTGAAGGGTTGAGTGTAGAAAACCGCGGTTAAGTGCGTTCCTTAAGACGGCCCGGAAACATAGCCGTAAAGTGTGGACGATAAACAAAGACTGTCGATGTTTGAGCATCGATGTCTCCGTAGCATTGCCCGAATATTGTGGGAACAACGTATCAACAATGCTGAGATTAGACGTAAGGTTATGTGGACCTGAGGCCAGTCTGTGAGTCAAGTACTGAATCTAAACAGGTTAAAGTGGTTGGAACATGTGTTACGCATGCCCACAAAGAGACTTCCTCAGCCTACGCTGGTCTCCGATGCAGGTTGTGATTGGAAGGTCGAGGCGGCCAGTCCATAACATGGCAGAAAGGTATGAAAACCTTGACCGATGGACTTGGCCACATAGGACGTGTTACATTTCCAGGTTGGGGTCCACGCGACCCACCTACGAAATGGTTGGAAACATACGGTGATATGACTAGGTGTCGCAGCCAGTGGAGTAGTTGCATTCGGACTCTTTCTTTGTCTTCGTGATTTCCGCTGATTACTTTGATTTTTATGGGTATTTTTTCACTTTTTGCCTCTATTCTTTCTGCCCTTTATTGGACGATGCTGGAAGGCAGCCACCGAAACCAGAGCACAGAAGTGCGAGGTTAATGGTTGAATAAACTGAACTGAAGCTGACGACCCATATAAAGACAACTCCTCCGAAGCGCCTCAGCGCGGAACTGCTTAAGTCCCGACAGAAAACGAAAGCTCCAACAGAGATTGAACTGCGTTTGTCAACGGATGTATCCACTTCACACCGCACGACAGACGCGGTCCACCTGCTTTGGGCTAAACTGGAAGCAGCAGTACATCAACGCACTAGGGGTGAATTAGGATCCTTGAGATGTCGCTAATAAAGACAGGATAGCTGAGGATAATGTCCATCTCTTCATCTTAGCTAAAGATGTCCGTTTATCCGGCCGTCCGGAATACCAACCACTCAGACGCGAGTCAACCCGCTCCGCAAAGAATGATCGACGCAATTATTGGCACGAAGTCGCAAATAAGATGGAAACTGTAGCTAGCGTTTGTCTTTTCACAAACCTCTTTCGTCTCAACGATCGGTCTCGGGTAAGACATAGCCCATTCAACCTATTTTGCGCGATTCCACTGGTGTACTCATCCCTCATATTGATGAATAAGTAACTAGATGGGTAGAATATTTCAGCCGGCCCCTCGATCGCCCATCAGATAGACCGTTTGTCATGCAAATTCTCCTCTCGTTCCATGGTTTCATTTTATGAGTTGTAATTACGTTGCTGTTTTTTTTGCGACTCAGCCCATGTACGCTTCCTACTAGTTTAGTAAAGCGTTACATTCTAAATCGGTATCCCGAAGTCTTTTGCATTCTGTACGTACGTAATCGGTGACTGACGTTACACCGTTAGATATCGATTCGAATTCAGCTCACCATATAGCACTAACTGTAATCCTCCGTCATTAGCGGATGGCTTTTGCGAGCGACCGTTTAAAATCTAGCAAGTTTCCCGGCGAAGACGGAACCCCTGCGGAGATCTACGAGATGTGACTTTTGGTGGTCACTGGTGTGTTCGTAATTGACGGAGAACATCGTACGAAACAGATCCATTTATAAGCGGATCAGTAAACACAGACGTAAGCGGGCAAGTAAGCCAACAAGTGAGTCGTCTATAGGCAAGCGCAAGCAGTACATGCGATCGAGTGCGGTTAAGCAGAGCGGCACAGCAGCAACGAGTCAACAAGCATGTGTGCCTCACGGCCAAAGTCTGATTGGCTAGAGCAAGCCGTCCGTGGCAAGGGTACGGTCACAGTGATGTGCGTACGTGCGAGCATGCGCGTATTGACTAGTCGTGTCAGCGAACAAGCATGAACCAATAGTCAACCAGATTAGGGTAATTCTGTTATCGATCCAAATGCCGATGAAGCCACACGCCAAGCCACTTTATATCTTATTCTGCTTGATTTGGGAAACTGGAAAATATCGATCCGATTGGAACACTTCGGTTCTGCTTACGTTTCCCAACAAAGGTGGAAAAACGGTATGCGGAAACTACTGTGGTATCAGTCTGCTAGACGTGATTGCAAAAGCGTTCGCCCTGCTCGCGCTGAGTCACTTCGCTGCACCAAGACATGCACGCACTCGGCCCAATCAGGGAGGCGTCCGTTCAGAGGATTCTGGAACACCGTTACAAATTCCAACGCCCTATCGCCACATGCTTCATAGACTTTCGCGTTGATTTTGACTCAACAGATTGCGGGTCATTGCGAAAGATAATGCTTGCAGACGGCACCCCAATCAAACTGGTCAGTCTGATACAGTCGTATTATGCTGGAGCAAAAGTACGTGTTCGAGTTTACAGCGAACAGTCTTGTTCATTCCAAATGAAGTCAGCAGTACGACAAGGGTGCTCGTTATCTCCAGTGTTGTCCAACTTCGCTGTGGATCACGTAATGCAACGCGCAGTGGACGGTTATCAGGGCGTCCAAGTTTCTACAAACTACAGTATTACGGACCTTGTATTTGCAGACGACGTAGTGGTGCTCGGGAAGGACCTGAACACCTTTGCGAGCGGCTCTTCGTCGGGTAGGTAAATATGCTAGGAGGTTTGTATTAGGATCAATACCACCAAAACCAAGATGTTCGTAATACACACTAGTCATCCAAACCGAGCCTTACAACTGAATGACCAATCAATGAAAATCGTCTCGGATCTTAAGTACCTTGGTTTCACCATCGTGCCAAACGGACAAGCCGCAGATGATGTCAGACTGCTTATTGACGCGTCCCAAATGGCGTTTCTACAGCTCCGAAACACCCTGTAGCTACGGAACGGGATTAGTCTTCACACCAAACGCAGGGTGTTTAATGCCGCAGTCCGAACAACCTTACTATATGGCTGCGAAACGTGGTCATTAGGAACTGAGGATGTCAGACGACTAGAAGTTTTCGATCACTGGTGCCTAAGATCTATCTTAAAAGTAAGATGGAGTGATAGGATCTCGAATGAGAACGGTCGAAATCTCTGCCGCATTACCCGTCTTTATACGCGCATACAGTTCCGCCGACTGCAATGGTTTAGTCATGTCCCCCGTAAACCTGACCACGCCCTAACAAGCATTGTCCCGGCACTATCCCCATGCCTAGACTGGTGTCGCCGATTGGAAATTCATACATCTCGTAGAGTGGAACCATGAAACCGACGACAAAATACCGAATGAAATTAGAGGTCACTGAACGAGGACGATAATAGTAGTTTCTGTTACAGCAGTCAGTAAATGTGTAACTCAGTTGATTGTGTGGGAGATATTAAGTTGCTATCTGACGCGTTTATTCTCTCCCGTGCTCAATAGAGCTCGCTACCAATTGAATTGAAGTCGTAAACGAATGTGTAAAAATCATAAGCCCCACGATGGCCACACATTCCGGCAAACTTGTTTTCTATTTGGAAGACGTTCGTGACAGGCAAAAGTAGAACACCCTGGTATCATTGGTCATCGTCGGGTACAATTCATTGGATTTTTCCCTTTATTAATGGCGATCACTTGATGTTTGGCTACTGACAAGTGTTTCAGTAGTACAGACAAGAATTCGACCACTATGGGATGTCATCGGACTTATTCGAGAGACTACTGCTCTATGCTACCACCACCATTTCCTTTGCACGTTGCGACTAGTCCTTAAAATCTTTTCTTCTGTATTCCACTGTAAGCCAAGTACGTACTGAAATTTCATCCGACATCGGGTGAATAAAATTGTTTACCGACTTGATTCGACTTGCAATCCGGACAATGTGTGACTCATCCCCTGCACTAGCCATTTCGGTAAACACGCTCATCCATTCTCCTACTGAGACACTGATACGTTCTGTACTTGTCAATTTCAGCGTAGCTGCAGTTGAACTGATAAATGGCGATACGGAATGGGTCACGGGTTTTCAGAGCAGACTCCCACAGCCATCATTTGTTGCGGGCTAGGATGAGCGAATAACCAATCGGTAATCAAAGCGTTCCCCCAATCACTTGGCTAGCAATCAAGGGAGACAGTTTTTTTTGCTGCAATGCATTTTGCCTGAATTGTAAGCAGAATAATTAGGGAATTCAGAGAAACGTGTTCGGTCGAGAACCTAGAGGTATGTAATATATCAAGATACCAAAATACGAGCTTAGTGCACACAGGCAGCGAAAAATCTAGTGTACAAAAGCAAAGTCGGTGAAAACTTCGTGCTCCTCAAGTTCAATAAAACGTAAGCAACTGAAAAAATGTGGTCTTATCAGAGTAATGCGTCAGAGTAAATGGCAGAGAAAATAAATTCCACACTGTGTTTGGAAAATACTAATTTTTTTGGAACGATCGGGGTCACTACAAATGTTGGAAAATGTGGACCGAGGTTCTGCATCCATTTTCTACGACGGTATTAACATGCAAAACTCATTGCAGTTGAGGAGCTGGGTTTTTATTAGCTTTGGCAAAAGACACTTCGCCTTTCGTCTACTTTTCCCACAAGTAGCTTATTAGTCGGCTGCAGTCTGTTTCCCGCGAACCTACTAGGCACATGTTGTATGATATAAAATAGGTGCGAAGAAAAACAAAAATGAAGACAACGTTCATGCAAAATAAGCGTGAAGAATCTCAAGCAAGTGGAGAATATCTTTTTAAAAATACTATAAAAAGCAGGTGAAAAGATAAAGCAGTTGGTTTTCGACTTTGTTCAAGTGATCTAGAGCGGAGGTTAGAGTTTCGAAGCCTGCTAAAACCGGTCACCTTGATGACGAACAGCAATACACGGTAGATGTTGATGTTATTGGACGAAAACGTTTCTTGATGACTTGCTGAGATTCGCTTGGACAACCGTGAACCATTTGAGTATCCTCATATAAAGTTCACAAATCTAGTGCATTCTCATTTCTCTTTGAATGAACCGACAGGTGTCACTGATCATCACACGAGAAAGACGAGGTGAACTACATCCCCATAATCATCATTCGAACATACTGAAGTTCAATTGAACGTTTTTTCTGGAGGTTATTTTAAAATCCTGAAAGAAATGAGCCCGCCGAACTGATGGGGCAAATTAGAGAAAACTCATCAATAAAAAGAAAGTTGTATATGTACACTTATTTTTGAAAACGCAGTTATGCGCATTTCGACATGAAAAATACTCAACTATTTACAACAGAACTCGTGCGTAGTCAACCAGCTATACAAGCTATCCCGAAAATGACGCATCATTCGACAAGAGTTCGAACTTCATCTGTAACGTATCCAACGATGTGGGCACACACAAATCCCATTGTGTACGCCAGCTTACACGCACAAGCACGTCCAACCATTCATATTTAAGACTGTGTACGGCCCGCAAGAATCGATCCACATTCGGTGTCCGGGATGATGGCGTGACATCCCCGGTGTCCACGGTGGACCGGGTGACGATGAGTTCTTCGGTCAACTGGCTCACCGATAAGTGGGGAATTCGGAGCAGATTTAGCACCGTTGGTCCTGAGGCAACAACAACCCACAATCGACTGGCATCTTGCAGGACCAGAAAAACGAACGGGACCACAGACAAATTTCCAGAGGTCGAGTTCCCGGGGTATATCCTCTTCAGTTTGTGACACTGACACAGTTCCCTGCAGCCAAAATGTATAATAAAGCACAAAGAGAAAAAAAAACATGTTTAGGTCGATTCATGGCCCTTTGCATCATCATAGAACAACACAGCAGCACAACCTCTTGATAAGAACAGGACAGAAAGCAAACACAATATCAGACAGCAAAACCCATAGTCACAAAACGATTAGACCTTTTGACTGAAGCATTCATAATGCGCGAAAGATACGAACCGAGCCCACCACCAAAACAAGGTAGGGCTGGTTAATATCAGTAGGCGTGTGCTTGCAAAGCCGAACGGTAGCGAACAAAAAACGATCAAATATTATTGGGTTCGGTTGTACATATGGTTTTTACACGACAGGGTAAGTCGACCGTGCGGATCAATGGCAGATAAGGCAACCGATCAATTAGGAGAGAGCACGGCTGCGTTGCCAATGTCTGAAGGAAACAATGACAAGGGGTTTTACGAAACGCACGTTTTTTTCTAGAGGGGGGGGGGAGAGGAGACGTAACCACCAAAATATATTGGGCCCCCACACTAAGGGCTTGCTTTACTAGTCGATCAGTGATTTCTACTAATCTCAGAGATAAACTGCTCGACTTTCTCTCCTCCATCCTGACCTATTCATTTGCCGGCTCATGTTCATCAGCTGTCACAAAGAATCAAGGAACTCAAACCAATCTGGTTTTTAGATCATTTCAACAGTATCAGGCACGATCCGAAAATGACAGCCAAACACAAGGTGCTGTCGACCGTGAACTTTTAGTCATGATAAAAAGCAGCTAAGCCACCTCACGGGTTCTTTGAACTTTTCCCAACCGCGAACAACAAACCTGACCGTTTTCACAAAAAGGCATCTCACCGATAACATTGATTACTCAAGCTTGTTTTGGTATTGTAAATATTATTCCGAAAATAAGCATCCGTACAATAAATATTAACTATTAGCCAGATGAAGTTATCGAAACGAAGCTTGTTTACTTTTGTATCTCTCTCCCCATAACGCAATGGGATTATTCAGCGGGAATTACTATTCTTATCATAATCAGCGCCTTTGTAATGGGAAACTGAATGGTCCCTGTTAAGTACGCGAATGCTGACAAAACATGGTACGAAGGAAACCCGTTTATTTTGTACGTGAGTGAGAAGGCGAGGGAACAAGCGTAACGTCTATCCGAAATACAAACAGTACATACTATCGCGTGCGGCCGTGCAGGGCCGCTCAGCGGACAGCGAATCAACAAGCAAGTATGACTCAGTGCAGCAGTTGCCTTGGTTAAAACAAACCGCTCGTGGTGAGTAAGTGTTCAAGGTGTGCCTGCGGGCGTGCCTAATAGCAGACAGTATCGACCAACGGATCAGTAAGCACATCAACCGGGACAGAACGCAGTCCGAGGCTTGACCAATGGTAAGGTCACACAACAGTCCCTTCAACAAGATCCGGATAATGTTCTGAGATGGTTTTCCAACAAGATTCGCTTCCCTTTCAACTTTGTGATTGCACTCAAGCGATAAAAGTGGCAGTGAGTTTACCTTTTTCGAACGCCGTGGTTGGTGTTTTGATTCTGACCGGAGTTAATAATGTTTTACAAATGGCGGCCTACCCACGATTGGCTGCGCCACATTTCATTGTGAACTTGATCAACGTCACTTTGTGATTGTTCTCATTATCAATGTCACCCGGAATCCACCAGCTGAAGGAAATTTTCACTCGGATAACAGACATAATATGTTGCCTCATTACCCATAATTCGTTTTTGTGCAAACTGGCCGAGATCAAATTGGACCAGGAAACGCAAACGCGCCGACTGGCAGACTACCGTTAGTCGTACAACTGCAAGGAAGATGAAAGTTCCGACACTGGTCAGTACTAATGTTCAGTCTCTTTTTGAAAACATGTTGCTTCCAAATAATGTTTTGAACTCTCGGATTCACACGAATACCTGTGTGGCTCGTATTCGAGAGCCATGGTTAAATGAAAGTACTGAAAACGAACTCGTTCGGATTAGAAACTTTGATTGTTTTCGTCAGAACAGAAAACAGTACAAGAGGACAGGTGGTCGTGTGGTTACACTCACATCAATTACGAGTGTCCTGGAAAGCCTGCAGTTGTTTCCGCTTTCCCCTTAAACCGGTGTTGACTGCGTGGTCATTAAATGTCATCCGAAATTCTCGCTTGTTCGAGGTGCTGTCATCGGTAATCTGTACGTAACTCCCTGTAGGATATCAACTAGTTCTTTGACATTTTTATGCCCGTTCTGGTTCCATTACTAGCTAACTGTTTATGCATTGCTGTCGGTGGTTTTAATCATGCGTCCATATATCCCTTACTTGTTTTTAGTTTAAGTGACCTCGGTCAGAATAATCACCAACTACCCCGAACAATTTCACTTACAACGGAAAACTATTTGAAAGAGTAATCACGCCCTCATAAACGTCAGGCCAAAAACTATTCCCCCTCAGCACACCGTCCACTTGTCAGAGCAAAACAAATAACGGTCACCTCTAGACACTAGTCATCCGTCAACATTACCTTTCTCTAAGGGTTCCTTTTCATTGTTTCTTCGCGGTTTTCTTTGACTGTTTTCTTTGTCCATTAGACTTATTCACGGAGACACTGAGAGTGCTATTTGATTTGCGTTGTTCTATAGAGACTGCATTCTTGATCAACGCCAGAATAGCTTCTCCATTACTAAAACACCAGATAAGGCAGAAAGAACATGCCTATAGACCACGACCAGGCCGCTGTGAAACGACGCTCTATCCTAATCAACCAAGAGATAGGACATTTGTCTGACAGTTCTTCTGTACCAAAAGTGGTAAAATTCTCTGGCACGAAATCCGGCTTCTATGTGGGTAACGGACCCGGTCAAAAAACTACAACATAAATGTCGACAGCCTGAACGCCGAGTCTGCTCACCCTTCATCGGATACCATACCATCCCATATTTCTCCTGTTCCCTAAGATATAGAGCCATTCTTATCCAAAGAAGTCTTCAAGTAACTCCGAGCCTCAAAATCAGCTTCTGCTATGGGTCCAGACGGCTTATCTTCCACTATCCTCAAATTTGGAGCACATTCACTAGCCGGAATTGACTTTTCTCATCAATAAATCCGTTAATGCTGGTGCTATTCGGATACCCCGGAAACCCGTGACAGTAGTATCTATCTCCAAGCTTTCTACTTCCCTCATTTTTCAAAACGTTTTCGTTCCATCGCCTTCATTTCTGCACTCAAGTTGACCAAGGGCGCTTTCCTTAGTCAATTGCGTTCCTCTTTTGTTGGTCCCAATAACTCATATCTGTTTGCGTACAAACCCAACAAATGCAATCTGGACGCAGTTTCTTCAGTTTGCCATTTCATTTAAAAGAACTTGATTAGTTCCGTAAAATCAGTTCGCTGTATTTTTCTCGACTAGTGCTCCGCTTTTAACTCGGTTCCCCATTCTTTACTTCTTCAAAAGCTGGAGTCTTTTATAGGTCCCATTTCTTTACTGTTGTGGTTGGAAGACTACTTTCCAACATAACTCAGCGTACTGCAGCTAGTACAAGTTTATCGAGTCCTTTAAAGAACAACTCTGGTGTTCTTCAGGATGCCGTCCTCAACCCATATCTTCTTACCGCATATGTCAGCAACTTGACCAAGTATTAGGGCGATACAACAAGCATCAATTTACAGTGGTCTTCCCATATTCTAGAATGTGTATAGAAGCTACGTAGACTAACTTTCCAAATTAACAAAAGAGCAATAATTTTTTTTCGGTCCATCAATGTATTCTCCTAAAGTTACTCTACTGCCCCACCCCCGTAATCTTTCGTGGACTACTCAAGAAGCATTTTATCACACTAAACCGCGGCCTGTCCATTATCAGTCGTGTTTTTTTGATTCCCAGAGACTCCCTTATCTCTAAAGTTTGCAATTTACACACTATAGCCTGTGAAAAATTCGCCATGAAGATTCTTAAGGACCCCACCTATCCCCTGTGCCATGACTTGTATGCATGCTATTCGCATCCATCCACATGTTCTGCATTTCGATTCATCTTTCGCAACTCTACAGTGCCTTATTTAGCACGTTCGAGTTAACAAGAGAAAAATCACAGAGGAACTTCGTGCAAAACTCGGTAGCTAAACCAGTTTCCTAATCACTTGTTATGCTTACTTCAAAGTGAAAATGATCGGTTACCCTCCATTCAGCTAAAATATGGGTTTCTTAATTTGCTGAAGTTCTCAGTACAACACAGTACAACATAATGGGTAATAACGGGGCGGGAACGGATATGAGCAAACACGTAGGGTTTAAACCACTACTACAAAAGCAAATCTATCCAACGTTGTTGGAAAAAACAACGATTGTATGCTTTACTTTGGTCATTTATTTTATTTTTGACTAAGTTATTGTGTTGTCAGACACACACATACACACACACACACACACACACACACACACACACACACACACACACAAGTCATGTATGATGTGAGATCCATGAGACCTGCTTATTGGATGAGTATGGAGGTATTAGGTGACTAGGCTAAGTGCCGCAGCCAGTGGTAGACATTCCCATTTGAAACTTTTTCTTTGCCTACGCGATTTTCACTGACAAATTTGTTAGCTGTTTATGTTTCTCATACTTTGATTTATTACGACGATTGTGCCCATCGTTGAGAAGATTGGCCGCACATTGTGTTCTAATTATCGGGATTTCAGCCTGATCTCTGTCGCTTCAAAACTCCTAGTGTCCATTATCCTACGTCAACTTTCTCCATTGCGCGAACCCCATTGTCGTGAGAAAAAGTTGGGTTCCGTCTCAGCCGCGGTTGCACGAACTGAATCTCAAATCTTCGCCTCCTGTTTGAACACCCTCACGTGTATCAAATGCCAACTATCGTTGTGATTTTGGACATTAGGGCCGCCTTTGACTGTGTCGAAAGGAGTGCCCTATAGACTTGTCTGTTGAGGAACGGCGTGCCCGAGATGTACGTGTCCATTCTGAAAGCTCTCTATCAACAGACCTCGGGCAGAGTAAAGGTCTATGGACAACTATCTGAGTCCTTTGACGTCTCAAGTGGCGTTCTACAAGGATGCCCTATTTCCCCGTTCCTCTTCAACTTCGTAATGGATGATCTGCTCCAAATAGCCTCTAATGGTGTTGCAAACAGTAGTGTGGAACTTCTACCGGGCACCAGACTTGCTGACTTGGATTAGGCTGACGAAGTCACCTTGTTGGAAGATGACCCTCAAGTCGTCCAAGATGCCTTAAACCACTTGGCCGTCGAAGTCACCGAGTATGGGATGCATTTTGCTCCGTCCAAATGCAAAATGCTTCTTCAAGACTGACAAGAAGATTCTCCTGCACTCACACTTTGTGGGGAACGTTTGGAAACTGTCAGTAGTTTTGTGTACCTGAGCAGTTGTGTTTCCACTGGTGGATGTATCGGAGACGAGATCTTGCTGCGCATCTCTAAGGCCCGTTCGGCTTTCGCTAACCTGAGGCACCTGTGGCGTCGTTATGACATCAAGCTTTCTCTAAAGGGTAGAGTCTATTACACCGCAGTTCGCTCAGTGCTACTTTATGGATGCGAAACCTGACCAGTTCAAGAAGAAGATCCGCGCCGGCTGACCGTATTCGACCACCGTTGTTTACCGACAATCACACGAGTACGGCGGCAGCATCACGTCAGTAGTGACGAAGTGCGGAGGAAAATATTCGGGGTGGATTGTTGAAGGTCATGTCTTGCGGATGCCCGCCCAGTGTTTAACTCGCCGCGCTTTATTCGCGCTCGCTGGACAGGATTGGAAACGGCGGCGTGGTGGACAACCGGTGACCTGGAGGAGAAGTTTAAAAAAGCTGACTTCCCGGTCAGCCGCGGTGGGGCCCTTTCGTCTACCAGGTTGGAGCAAGAATGACACCGAAAACAGCTGGCTTCATACGCTGGCGGATAGGGCCCGAAACCGGAGTCAGTGGCGTTAATGCCGTACGGATTGCTTTACTGGCTCCCCTTCCTTCCCTTTTCACATATGAAAACCACAAACGATACGAACAAAAAAATCACAATGCCGTGTGTGGAAAAGCTTGCAGAAAAGAAATCTTTCCAACTTTTCTGTCCTCTTTCTTCTCGTACATTGTTTTCCTACTATGCCATGATCTCTTTGACACGTTGTCTGAATCAGATCTGTGTTATATATATATATATATATATATATATATATATATATATATATATATATATATATATATATATATATATATATATATATATAACTCAAAGCTTTTAACACCTATATGGAACCGCGAAGAACATGATCAAACAAGTTTTAGTAATATTTCATTCAGCTTGGACACTGCAGCCAATATAAAACGCAAGGGTCGAGGAAAGTCACAGAAGTCGGGTAAAACTGCCAACTACGCGTTGATAAGACAACATCAAAAATTTTGTTAATACATTCCGAAAGGCACATTGGAGGCCGGTTCATTATCCCGGAAGATCGCATTGGCAATTGCGATTCTATCTTTATAGTAGTAGAGGTGAGCACGCGGATATCCAAGGCTCGAGTGACGCACGCTGGACTGAAGCACTTGTGGCTCCGACCTGATATTTCACTGAAGTTGAAAGGTCGTGTATAGTGTACCGCAGTGCGTTCAGTTTTGTTGTATGTTTGCGAGACTTGGAGTCTGTGTGTGGAAGATATTCGTCATCTTGAGGTTTTCGACCACCGATGTTTACGTAGTATCACTAAGATTGGGTGGAATATCCGAGTGAATAATGGTGAGGTCAGAAAGCGAGTATTGGGTATTAATTCGGAGAATGTTGTCATAGCGTATCCAGATTAGTAGACTTCGTTGGCTGGGACACGTGTTACGTATGGCAAACACACGTCTACCATACCGTGTCCTATTCTCCGTTCCTCCTCAGGAGTGGAAGAAACCACGTGGAGGTCAACAGATGACGTGGCACCGAGGAATGAGAAAGTGTATAGCGAACTTAGGAAAAGTAGGTGTTTCACGTCTTCGTGGTTGGGGTCCAAAAGATCCGTCTACCAGTTGGCTAGAGACACTTAAGGATATGGCAGCGAACCGTGAGCAGTGGCGATCGTATTGTCACTTTCTATCGAATTAGAATGGTTGGTCGATGTGCGTTTGTACAGTTAGACAGTGCATTTCATGTGTTGGCTGTTAGGGCATTCCTACCTTTTTCTACTCGTGTAGGTCCACTCTCTGTCCATCTTGTATATTCATACTTCCTTATTCAACGTGCAAGATGGTGATAAAGGCAGTGGTCAGTGGGGCTTGCCCTACTGTTTACGGCTGTACGATGATGGTGATGATGATGATGATGATGATGATGACGATTCTCTCATCCAGTTGTGCTCTGACCACAGATTGCTTCTGGCGAGTACGATCTTCTGCCATAAGAAACGACACAGACTCACACGGCATCCTTCTATATCTTCACAACGCTGGATTCAGACTGACCATATTGTCACTGGTTACCGCTGGCGTGGATCAACCGAAGATAGTCGTTCATTTTGGTCTACGGCTGTGGACTCAGCATGCCTTGGTACGTGGTCGCTTCTGTTTACGTCTCGTCCGTGGTCGCACCAACGCAAAAACCACTCGCCCTGCGCAGCTGCTTCTGGGGGAAGCTCTTGCTGAAGCAGATAAGCTTTGTTTCCTGGGTAGTTACATCTCACCTGGTGGTGAAATGTCGGATGAAGTGTCATCGCGTATTCAGAAGGCGCGATTGGCTTCAGCTAATCTTAGCCATTTGAGCAGCCGGGGGAACACCCGATTGTCTATCAGGGACCGAATGCACATTGTAGCAGTCAGATCCGTTCTTCTGTAAGGCTCAGAAAAAGGCCGTTAAGCGTAGACGATAGACGAAGACTGTCGATGTTTGAGCATCGATGTCTCCGTAGCATTGCCTGAATATGGTGGGAACATCGTATCATCAATACTGAGATTAGACGTAGGGTGTTGGGAACCAGTGTTCAGATACCGGAACAGAAATTGAATCTCAACAGGTTAAGGTGGTTGGGACATGTGTTACGCATGCCCCACAAAGAGACTTCCTCGGCGTACGCTGGTCTCCGATGCAGGTAGTGATTGGAAGGTAGGTCGAGGTGGTCATTCCATGACATGGCAAAAAGGTGTGAAAACCTTGACCAGTGGACTTGGCCACATACGACGTGTTAGATTTCCTGGTTGGGGTCCACGGGACCCGTCCACATAATGGTTGGGGGCATTAAGTGATACGGCTAGATGTCGCGGCTAGTGGCATATTTGCATTCGGGCTCTTTCTTTATCTTCGTGATTTCCCCCTTGTGTTTGGCTTGTACAGTCATGCGCTCACACACACATACACAGTTGACGGTTGTCGTGTTTTGTCCAGTCAGATTGTATCTCGTGTTGCATGACCTTGTACTATTGTCTTTCGCATGCATCGCTGACTCACGCACTTGCACACGTGTTTTTGCTTTACTTGTTTGTTTGTACTGGCGTTTACAGTACGTGGCTACAGGATACACGTTCACGCGTACAAGTGCGCCTTCATTCTACTTACCGAATTTGGGACACAACATGCCTATTACTTTGTTTCCGTCTTTTTTCACCTTATGCTTCCGTTCTTTTTGCCCTTAACTCAACGGTGCCGTGAGGTAGCAACCTAGACCAGAGCACAGAATTGCGAGGTTATTGGTTGAATGAAATGAACTGAACTTTGGTGGTAGACTGTAATCCACTGTCGTTCGACTGTTTACCACCGTAACGCATTGGCATGGACCGCCGTTCCCATACTCTCTGATTTAAGTGTTCGTACCTGCTCATACACTTACTGGGCTTCGGTTCATTGGGTTTACGTTCTTTATATGTCTTGACAGATCGGACACGGAAAAGACCTGCATACAGCGCATTCAACGACGCTGCTGGTCTCTGTGTTCGTGTCGAGCCGCCGTAGTTGTCGTCGTTTCCGCTATGTCGTGGGCGTGTTTGTTACCGTGTTACACCACGCCTGAACTATTGGAAACTTATGTGGCTCTCCATCACTCCAACTGCGAGGGTTGGAATGCCGGTTATCTTTAATAGTGCAGCGGACCTTCGAAGCTATGGGGTATATCCCATTCACTGTACTCATAACCAAGAACGCAATAGGTCGCATGTGGTAACGAGCCGGACGACAAAGGATTGCCGTCTACCACCAGTGTGCTACTGACGATGGTGGCGTGATTCAGACCTCGTACACAACTGAGGCAATAGAGATCTACACCATTCGATCATCACCAGGCATGACAGTTATTGTTTCACACGGGGAGCATCTTGAAACTACAGTGTAATCAAGCGGATGAGTGGCAACCGCCACGAAAACGATCGTGTACTTACGGGGAAACCATGTCCATCCATCTACAGATACCAAATACCTCAGAGATTACCATTTCACCTAGTTCACTTACTCGTTTGGATCCAGAAAACAGCTAACGCGCACTGCGGAGTGACATTGTTGACAAGCGAGCAACACCAGATCCCGCAGCTCGCCCACGTTACGAGGACAGGCGTCGCGCACACGCGCAACAAGACGAACACGGACAGCCGTACGCCGTCCCGTATTCGAATCCTGGATGTCGGGCAACAACACCCACGAGTTAGGTGGGATTTGAACACTGGGGTCTGAATGCTCATTGGTCAACATCGGCAACTGAAATTTATCTGCCTCAATCCGATTGCATAGACCAGGCAGCGCACAAAGTTGATTCATTGTCAGCTGTTGTATGAAGAGGAAAAAGAACTGACGTATGGAATCAAACGTGCAGAATGAATGTATGCCAATCTATTTTGGAGATTGTAAAGCAACCTGAAACAGCGGTTCCCACAAATAAAGGATAACGCTAGGTGTGACTAAGGTACATATATCTCAACCACATTTTCCGTGACCTTCTGAGTACATTTTTGTAGTAGGGACAGAAGACCATTTTCTTAAATGATCAAACGTATCCATTCAGTGCGTTTAGGAAGGCAGTGGGATTAAGAGGGTAGGCAAAGACAAATATGCGATGGAGAAAATCAACGAAAGGGTAATGTGACAGAACAAAAAAGACTTCAGAGAAACTGAAAAATGAAGTAGAATTCGCTTGGGATTATTTATCCCGGATATCAAAGATCGAGAGGGTAGGGAATTGGGGCGGAAGTGAAGCAAACAGGCTAGAAGTGGTGCGCAAAACCAGGCCAACACTGCTTTTGAGAGCTTAGAACTGGGATGTGCATACGGATAGTCACGGTATCCATGAAACTCAATATTGCTTCTGATTTAGCACGGTAAACAATTATTTGCACTTCCAGGATATTTACGCTTTAGTTCTCACAATGTGGATACGATTTTTTAATCATGGCCGGAACGCGAATAGCTATTGGGATTTTCAAGTACATTTTGGCTCTTCGCATTTGTCTGCCTTCCCGGAAACCAGTTACAGATTACGCATGAACACCAGAGCATGCACGGTTTCCAAGGAGAACATCCGTATCACCAAAAGGATCATCTATTTCAACAGTAGAATACGCTTTAGGAGGCAGACACTTTTTTCAATGATTTATTCTCTGGTCTGTACAAATCATGTGGGAAACGGACGTGTCGTCTGTTTGATGACAGACGGAAAGTAGTCGAGGTCGTCACCACCAAACGATGGTGAAATGAGGCACTTAATCAATGCTGATAGTGTACTGATTCTAGGCTCTTTACGTTTGGAACGCTTTTCCACGGGGCGATCTCGATAATCGTTACTAAGGAGTGTGGCCTAGAGTTTTTTGAGCTTCACACAGTCCGTCTTTAATCGCCATTTTCACTGTCCACGACCGCTATGATGGTGAGCAGTAATCCAATGTCACCGAGCTCGTTCCCAAAGCTGACCTATTTGGACCACGTCTGGTTTTCTACTCCCAGCCTCAGAGTCGGAGTCATGTTGCATTTAATACTTTCAAAACCCCTCTTCTTTCAGTTTATTTCAAACACCATTCATTCTTCTCACATTTATCCTTTGATTCTCTCACTGCAATCCACAGCTTCTATTTCTCTTCTTGGTTTATCTATAACTTTTTTCTTTATGCTGGTCCCTTTCATATCTCAGCTCGCTTCTCGTGCCGCGCTCAAAGTTGGTTTTTTTTTATTTCGCGCCAGACGCTTCTTCACATCAGCTCATCTTATGCTGTACAAAGTTCAAATCCGTCCCGCATTTGAATATTGAAGCCACGTGTGGTGTGCAACTTCGTTGTCCCTCTTCTACCGGCACCGTTTTGAATTTTGTTATTTTGAGCTTGTTTCGGCAGTTCCCCTCCCCGTCATCACCGATTACTTTGGTGGTAGACAATAACCCAATGTCGTCCGGATCGTTACCACATCTGACCTATTGCGACCTTATGTGGTTCTCCACTCCAAGTCTCAGGGTCTGGTTGCCGATTATCCCTAAAAAAGCAGTGGGCCTTCCATTGCACTCATGCGCCAGCGTGTAATAAAAAAAACTTTCCCAATCATCACTTACCCAGGCACCTATTTATCCTCATCAAGTTTCTGTCTCAAGATGTCATACTTCTATCTTTTAATCTTCTTTTCCCCCCGGACTGTTAAACTGTCTTCCCATTCACATAGACCTCTCTCTTTAAAAGTACGACCAGTAAATTGGTTCTAACGTGAAGGTTTTACTACAACCCGCTTTACAGTGTCTTCTTATTATGGAGTTTACCCATTACACTGTGATTCGCTTAAGAAACGTTGTCAATTGTCCATAACAGTGTAAGAGGATTTCGAGGCTCAGGGTAAGCTCTTTCCACTAAAATCATACACAAGCAAATGATGAGATTAAAAAGACAGTTGAGACGTACCGGCACAGTGGGTGAACCGGGGATCTTCAGTGCAGGTGGTCTGCGCAGTAGGCCTTCGCGTAAATTCGACAATAGACCGAATTCATTCGCAGACTGCAAGTGATCCGGAAGATTTTGACCCAATTCGACGTACTGAGAAAACTCGTCGAGAAAATAGGCTGGTCCAAGGCGATGTATACCACGAGCAAATTGGTATCCACCTCCGTGCACGATCAGGCGCAGACAACCAGGAATAGGGCAATCCGGCTGAGGTGGTGGAAAAAACCAATGAGTTTATGCAAAAACACTGTACCGTCAACACAGTTTTAGGTTGAGTGTTGTCTGATAACAAGTGTTTGGAAAACGCGGTTTTACTCGATAAGGCCATCCCGCGGGAAAACACTCCTATTTTAGTGGTATCGTAATTTATTACGACTCAACAACTCCAGTATATGACCTTGATTACTTTTCAAATTATATGAATTCGTCTGACTTGTTATCACCAATATTGCTGTCGTTTTCACATAGGGATAGGACTACGCCTGAAATTATCTTAATTATAGAGTTTTTTAATGATGCTTCTATTTGTTTTGTCCTCAATTCGAGGCACCAAACGGAAACCATAGCACAGAAGTGGGAGGTTAATGGTCGAAAGAATTGAATCAAGCTGCACAAAGCTGAAAAAGCCGGGTGGCAAAGGGAGAAGCTCTGATGGGCATCACATCTTATGTTGAGCTCGGGTGATGGATCGTAGTAAACACGAACTAGAGGTCAGCTTTTACATAAGAGCGATGAATTTCTCTCATAGATCCTACAGCGAAATAGAGGACCAAAGAACTGTGCGGTTTACTGAGTCGAACGCCGCTTTTAAATAAAGAAAACTCAATAACAGAAGAATCACAGAAGGTATCCGTCCATCATGTAATTCGCCACAAAGTAGGAATATTTCGGTTTACAGTAGTTGGATCGATGCACTGGAAAACAGCCAGCTAATTCACAAATAGAAAACTTCATTGAAACTGCTACAAATATGGGGTACATAGTTAACAATAAGACTGGTATTACTATAAGCCTCATCCACATAACTATGAAACGCACGAACGGCAAAGCCAATCAGATGGACTTGTGTCACCGACTAACTATCTGGAGGACATAATTTGGCGAACAAGCTCGTTTTCGGTGATTCATACTCATGCCATTACATCACGATATATTACAAGTTAAGGAATTGGACCAATTAGACAAACAGGAAGTGATAGAGATTAATGGTGACAAAAACAGGAAGGAAAAAATTGCAATCCATGCTTGGATAAAAACCGGTTGTGGATTGTTTCTCACGTGTTATGTCAGTTTTCATTTGGTCTGTGGCCTGTTGTAGATGGAGGGTGGGCCAGTGCAGCTTAAAAGCACACAGATTTTTTTGAGCACAGAGGGGGTTGTGGAGGGGGATGCCGACAGCTTCGGCTGTGGCTAGTATGCGACATTTCGCCGGCCTTGATTGTGGCCGCCGAACCTTATACGAGACACGGAAGGTCTCAGTCACGTTTACTGTGAGACTGGTCCGAGCAAGGTGTGAAACGACAGCGCTAGTGAGTGACTTTATTGCTCCAGTGTCAGACTATATTGCAATATAGTCTGACCTGACTATAGTGCGAAAATGGATACCATTTTGAATGACATCTAAATTCGCGAAAATGGCCACAGAAAAAGACAAAACAAATAGAGAAGCCTCTGTCCAACTTGCTGCAACGTTTGAAGCAAACAGATGATAGACTCAGTCACGTTTGAACGGATACGACCTGCTAATGAAGAATAAATGAGCTCTCACCTGATGACAAATGAGCACGTGGATGTTGTTAATCTGAACCAAATCGCCCGGCTGCAGACTTGTCATAGTCGAGCTTGTTACATGCTCATCATAAACAACCACGGGGACGGACCACACACCACAATTCGGATTGGAAGCGTCAGTTTCGTCAAACCCGTGCGCAGTGATTGCCACCAGTTCCGGGTGATGCGATGACGTGGCATCGATATAAGCCAGATGTTCCGGTGGGACACCGTAAAACCGCGTGCAGGAATGGGTGGGTAAAACATCTGCGGGGTCAGAAATGCACGAATTCTCGGGTGGGGGACCATCCCATAGGTAGAGGATCACACGATCACTTTCAGTCGTTTGGCGGTAAATGCTGACAACCTGAGGGTTTTTCAAAGTCAGGGGTGATGAAAACCATCAACCGTTCATGGTGAGGAAAATTCTGCTACTGGAACTGCTACAGTTCCATAGATGTGAAACTTCCTCGGTGGATTCTATTAAAGATAGACCGGAAATTGAGCGGACGCTGTGCATTCCGGTGATATACTGGACACCGACAAGTCTTAAGCCAAATCAGTAAACAAACGATTCTAGAAACGGGAAGTGTTCAGCCCAATGAGTTGCCATAAATAAATAGCTTGAAAAGTCCCATGGTCACATTAGAACAACAAAGACGGAGCATCCAAAGCGAGAAGTGACCCCTGAGAACCGATCATCGGTGGTCCATTCTGCATCACACCACTTCCCCCTATCTCACTCACCTATTGTAAAAAATGACCTTCAATCAGCTAACGGACAACCAAATACAATAAATAAATAACCGGGTGAGAGTAAGTTAGTAATTAGCCACAGTATCTTGTTCAATTTAATCTTCACTGTGCTTTTTGACTTAATTTGGCTAGGTGTTGACTTGTCTCACTACTTCTTGACTAGGCTTAACCTGCAAAAAACCGGCACGAAATTTGTAGTGTTTCATACTAAAACTTTTAGTTACATTTGGACTGGTACAATACTTGTGAAAACGACGCCATTATACGACAGTATTGTGAAATTTTACCCCAACTAAATTTTAATCACCACGATACGCTATATATATATATATATATATATATATATATATATATATATATATATATATATATATATATATATATATACCTGATGAGCGGCAACAACCGCGAAACCGGTCGTGTGCTTCCGGGGAAATTTTGTTGCCGCTCATCAGGTATGCGTACCCGGTACTCCTCTGCCCACTCGTCCTCATACTTGTACACTCCGATGTTATTTCTTCACTAGGATCTAATTTGAATCGTCTGGAGTGTGAATGGATACTCTTCATTGAAGAGCCCACAAATGAATCACAACTGTGATTTCTTATAGTTATTCGTGTCTGGGTCACTGCTAACCCAACGAACAACGAGGCTGCATGTGCAAGCGCTCATATTGATAGTAAGTAGTATGTAAACGTGTGGACAACCGCGAAACCCGTCGTGTGCTTCCGGGGAAATTTTGTCCATATATATATATATAATATATATAATTGGTACCGTACTACACTCATCCCAGCAAACGATATGAAATAAAACCGGATTTCAGATGTGAGGCAATAAGAAAAGAACGATTGTCACATTGATGCATGTATTAAATCTCAGCTTCATCAGAAAAATAGACTAGTGGTGGTGGTTGAGTGGAGTATGTGATGAGTGATTCAAATCCGCCATTGCCAGTCGACTAACTTTGGTAAGCGGCTGTTGCAAGGCTCATTACCAGGTCTAATCTACGGTAACCTTATGTCGGTTCCCTAGATCAAGTCTCAGCATCGCGACAGTGAAGCAGGCCGTTGTGATTATGGAGTATTACCTTTTCTGCGCATTCATGAGGAAGGCGTGGGATAAAATTCATAAGCAGACTAACCTGGCCTTGAATGGAAATGAATTTCGTAGCACGTGCGCTCCAGAGCCGCTGAATCGGAGTGCATCGAGAACCGACCGGCCCCCAAGAGCAGTTTACGTCCAACATGTTAGACGCATCTGCTGGTGCAACAGTTGGGTTAGGTGGATTACTCAAACTGCAAGGTTCCCGTTCCACTGGACAGGTGGGTGAATTATACCAATCGCGCAGTTCTTTTACGCGAGCCAGTTCCGCCTCGTAAAACTGTTGATAATAAAAGGACCAAGTGGATAGAGCGAAGTATACTTTTAATGCAAACGAAGGTCAATACTCAGCAGGTGCATGAGTGCTCAGTCATAAACACAATCGAATGAAACAAAATGTGAATAAGAAGGGCGGTCAATATATTGTGGTTCATAGTTCACCGGGTACAGATACGATATTGTAGAGGACTAGTATAATTCTGTCGTTCTAAACAGATGCTTAAAGCAAGGCCGAACGATAGGCGTTGAAAAGTGCTCGTCGCGGTGTGGGGAAAACCGGACGTGACTGATCGGTGTGACCGTAGTTTGTGGACTAAATAAAGTGATGGAGCTGGTCGTTCCCAAATCTAGACAAACATTCCATAGACCACACGATGCGTTTTATCCAAAACATATTCATAAAACCGGTGCGGTAAATTGCAGTGTGCCAATAAGATGCGCGTCTAAAACAAACTAGGTCATGACATAACAAATGGGTTGATTTCGTTGCGCTCAGTTGAAACAACGTACGGTCGATGATTGGTTGATTTTGCTCGGTTCGGTGAGTGACTGTTGGCGGCTGATAGGATGATTTCGTCCCGTTTCTTCACGAACTGATCAGACCATCAACTCGCTTCGCTGGCCTGAGCTCTGTCATCGATCTTGGGCAGACAAAGACGTGCTCTCTGCCAACGGAACTAGGTTGTCTATCAAAGTGTTATCAAATGCCCTCACATCCGGAAAAAGTGCCTCATCGGGTGCGAAATCCTATTAAACCCATCCCTAGACGAATGGCAAAAACAACCAGCTGGTTACGAAAAAACAATGGTCTTGACTGTAACAACGTCCTGGTATGGTTCCACTTATATTCCGGATGGTCTCAAATTCTATGTTGTTTCATTCATCGAGGATCGCGAACATCGAGACGTGCAGCCCCCAGGTATTTTCCATCGCGTTCAAACCTGGACTGTGAGCGAGCCAGTCCATAGTCCTGGTTTTCTGATGAAGTTGGCCGTATGTATATCCCCACCGTTATGCTGAAACATCATGGTATTTAAGTAATTTTCGGGAATCACTTGGAAAAAGATTCATTCAATGTGCGGATGTATGGGTCAGCTGTCTGCCAGCTGAGATTTTCCGTCTTCAAAAGTCACTCCAGACTATCACAGTGCCAATACCGAAGGTTCAACGACTGAGGTCCACATTGCTTTTCCTGAAGTCGTGCCAGTAATACATGGTTCAATTGGGGGCCGTCAAAATCAAACTTTTCTTAACACTAAATGTCACATTATTCCATTAGGCATTTCGAATGATGTGACTTCTGGCTTGCTCCTCTCCATTTTGAAAATGACGATCAGCAACCCAAAGTACTGATCTTATCTTTCTGTACTACAGAGGCAGACTATATAAGTTGCTGCTGAGTGTGTTCTCCGAGAGTGGTTACATCCCTGGAGTTTCGAATTTCTACTAATACTCTAAACGGTAACCGTAGTTAGATTTCCCGAATTCTCGCGAGAAACATTACGTGGCGTTGTTTGAGAAAACCGTGAGCAAATTTCTCAAGATATACATTAAAAAGTGCTATTTTCAACCACAATTGTCGGATAAATTACCTACGTTAATCGAGTGGACCAGTATTGATACATAAATCAACATGGACTCGTTCATTGTTGATAAAACTGGTCATGTTGGTCAATTTAGCAGCGCCTTGTGCAGAATGCCCGAGTCGAATGGCAACTTATGCAGTATCTGATCAGCGGTATGTCATCCATTAGCACAGCGTTTATCGCTAATCTGTTGGCGGGATCTCCTTCATTTGGAATAACCATTAGCGGTTCATGATTTGCAATTGTTCTGATTGCTACTTCTCAGCAGTAAACTAAATGGGAAATCAAAGTTATCGTTGGTATGGTAAAATAAGGAGAAACGTAAAAACAATGATAGGAATAGGATGATCACCATTATCGTACAGCGTTAAACAGCAAGGTGAGCCCCACAGACCACTGCCTTTCTCACCATGTAGCCCGTGGAAATAGAAGAAATGAATATAAAAAGTGGACAAGAGGTGGAAAAAGAAAAGAACGTCCCAGTAGCCAACATACGGAATACACAGTTTAACTGTACAAAAGCACATTGATCAGTAATTCTGATTTGACAGAAATTTACAACATGACCTCCACTGTTCACGGTTGAGGGGTCTTCTGGGCCCCATCCACAAAGACGTGAGGCACCTACTTTTCCTAAGTTCGCTGCACATTTTCTCATCCACCGTTACCACGTCATCTGTTGGCCTCCACGTGGCTTCTTACACTCACCATAAACACTTACGCGACCAGAAGTGTGAGAGTACAATAATCTCAGTAGATTCACGAACTTCTGTGGCATACCATTTCGGTGAAGAGCAGTGAATAGCACTGTTTGGTCAATTGAATCGAAGGTACCTTTCAATTCGAGGAAAACCATTATTATTGTTCGACGGTGTGAGGGTACGCGCTAACTCATCGTTGGTAGACAGCCAAGTCACATTGGTAGTCAGCACCGATGCTCTACGATGCCCAAGGTTTGAGACAACAGAACCTAGAGTAGCATGACAGCCGATTGGTGGAGTGGATCGATAGAATGGGTGTTGAGTCCTGTTAGCGAATGTTTAAGCCCCGAGGTTTGGTTGCCCACACCAGGCGGACCGATACGCCGAATGCAATGACTGGTTGCATGCATCAGCATCTTATATACTCATATTTTGTACTAATCAACGAGACGATTCGCAGGCAGGAGATTTTTCACTACTGCTAGTGGGACAGTTTAAAACAGACTGTATGTGTGATGCGTTTCAAGTAATTGGCGAACAGTAAAGATTCGGTCGATGTATCGACGAACTGGGCGGAATCCAGCCTGTTGTTCGCGGGCGTTTCTCTCGCGAGCCGGTCAAACGGCGCAGAAAAAGCGAGATTAATTAAACTGATTCTAGGATGATTACTACAATCATTGGGTATTCCCTTCTTTAGGATGGATAAAATCAATGACTCACCCCATGATAACGGAATACGCTCCTCCTTTGAAATGCCACGGAGAAAGGTGGTGAGTGATTTCATTAAGGCATCTCCACCCAATAGGAAAATAAATGGGGGAAGTTCATCGGGACCGACCACTTTCCCCCGCATTAGTATTCGAGTCCTCGATTCTACTTCCACTTCCGATGAGGGCTCAATTGGTACTCCCCAAAGAATCACTTTTGTTCACGTCAGAGTGACTGCATTAGCGCGCGGCCAACTAAACTGCTCTTTGAAGTATTCGATCCAATGATCGAGACTTTGCTCTGTGCCATGAATGGGCTCCATTTTGATCACTGTTTCGCTGACCGGGGTTCGCCGCCCATCGGTGTCGCGAATAAGTTTGAACAACTTTTCGCTGTCACCTAAAGGAGCTTCTATTCCCATCTCTTCGACTGCTTTGACCCACCAGTTTTCGTCATCCTTCTCAAGGCTTTTTGTGACTCGCCTTTGTAGATGTCTTTGTACCTTAGTCATCCGCTTACAGTTCCAGATCTAACGTTTTTGCTCCATCAGATTCAGCGACGCTTACCAAATCCAATGTTTTGATAGACACCGGATCTAGGAGCTCCCGTCAGACATGAGCCCAGTGCTCATTTACATTACTGTTTATCGTAATTCATAGCTCATGTGACAGTTTCTGTCCATAACTGGTGCGAACTTCTGGATCACACAAACGTTGCACAGTTAATCGGGTTTGCGTGAAGCTAAAGCACCAATCGCATTAAAACTAATGCATGGTCCGGCTCTACTTACGTGGACCAGTAAGATCTTAAGTTCTGAACAGAATTGCGCCACCAGTAGCTTCCGGCGATATGATCAATCTGGCTTAGAGTACCTGTAGAGTTAGAGCGCCATGTTGCTGTGCGATGCGAGTTGTGTCGGAAATTTGTACTAGACAGGAATAACCGACTGTCTGCACAAAACTGGAGAAGCCTATCCCCGTTATCTGTGCGCTGAACGAGTAAGGCACAACGCTCGCCTAAACAAGCATCTGATGCACAAAGTTTTCCAACTTGTGTATCAAAATCACCAGCTAGCACTACAATGTCAGAACCTTTGCTCCTGCGAACGAGAGTGGTGAGTTTATCATAGAATTCATCCTTCTGCATGTCAGAGCTCCGATCTGTTGGAACGTGTGCCGAGATTACCAGAAAGCTACACTTAACACAGCTGTCCTTTAGAACGCCGACTGACCCTTGGAGTCTTACAGCATATAAACGACCATTAACCGGGATCCAGTCAAAAACGGCAGCCTAAGCCTTGTCAGTCAAGACTATCCCTAAACCACGCTGACCGGCAGCTCTGATTGCTTCCTCTCCTGAAGTGCGTAAGAAATACCTTTTTGAGACACCAGGAGCATTCAGCTGAATCACGACGTTGGAATCCTGAATACGCGTTTCACAGACGCAGCAAACATCAATCACCAGAGAGTCTATCGTGAATGATAGGCACACCGGCTTACCGGCTTGCATGAGAATGCGCACGATAAAGGACTCGAGATTCAGAGGCTGGCGTGGCATGAGAAAATGTGAGTTATGAGACTGCAAATTATTTACGACACTATTTGACAATGAACCGTTTCGAGTATCGGGCGTGTTATCGGTGGGAGCATTATGGGTGTGTAGAGGGAGTAAAGAGAGGTGGTTGGAGACAGAAGTGTAGACAGCTAATCACTTATTCGCGATCTACGTTGGCTTTTCACCCGAACAGACGCACTCGAGGTCGATATAACGTCAGAAGACGGTCAAATCTCTCGGCAAATAGTATGTGGTACTGTAGTGATAAAATAATTACATCAGTGATGCATGGTGCAATAAACAAGAAAAACTGATAACGGGAGCGAAACCTACATTCGAGGTGAATTACCAACGGTCTCAAGCAGAAAACACCGCCTCTTGGTGGTCCAAGCGTAAAAATGGCCGATTAGTCAGAGCAAACATCAGATGAATTGACCAATGAGATTAAAGAAAACTCATGTTTCAGCCATAGATTTTGACTACTGAAATAGTGTCGGTAGCGAAACACGGAATAACACGAACAGAACGTTACAAGAAGGCCAAGGTTGAATAATTAAGGGGTAATCCGGAGCAGTAGACCACCCTGCTCGATGCGATGGGCAGCGCGGTCCTGATTACCCCGGGCGACGACTGATGCAGTATGGAATTCTTTGTACTCATGCAGGCCATGGGAGATGTAGGATGAATACTGCTTGTGTCCAGCCGCAAAGCAGGAGAAAGATTGGGGTTCTCAACCATAGCCTTTAGTTCTTACAAGAACCTGTCCGCAAGGTAGCGAGGTGGCGGAGTGGAAGCCCATCTGCTTGGATCAATTGTTCTTCCACTGATGATACCGACTGAGTTGCCAGCTCAAATCGACCCCCAGGTCGTGTGAATACAAAAACCTCATTTGTCATGGTGTGTAGTGATATCTTCCTGCCTATGATCACTGGTTGTATGGATCTCGCGGAAGCCTGGAAAACCGAAAATGTTCAAGTGTAACGGTCTGGCTCTTGATATCGTTCATCCATCTTGTGTACTGTCCACTTAACGCCGCTTACCCTATTAAGGCCGATGTAGCTTTTGGTAGGTGGTATATTTTTGCTTAGTAAAATCAACATCACCAATTTGATTACGGATTGAATCTGTTTAGTATTTTTTCCAATACCCGGCATGATAACACTTGCGTATTAATAAAAATAATCAGCATCCTAGCATTAATTTCATTCAAGCCGTCATATAAGTAATGATAACCTTGTGGGACAGTTATGGCAGAATGCATTGTAACTGCTATTGTCGTGCGTAGTCCTCGGTGCTTAGTTCAAACTTGGACATAATCCGTGTTGCCCGGTGCTAGTTACGGCTAAGTATTAGTTAAGGTAGTTTGAGAGAATGTTGGATATGTTAATAAACCTTACTTAACTTAGATTCGCAAAACTGAAATTAATCGTAATAAAACCGTGGTAAAGTCACAGTTCTATTGGACCGAGTAGTCACCGGGGTTTCTGATTGACAATATCAATTTATATTCCGTTAATTTCGACCGTATTTGTTTAAAAGAACTGCAAAACAAGCTGCTGTTCACACACTCTCATCTCAGTATAAACATGGTGGTGATTAGTATTCGTGTGTTTACACAACACAGGAGCTATCGCGAGCCATCACGCCGTTGTATGATAAGCCGAGTTAGTAATGGAAAGAATAGGGCGCAAAGGCACACCGATTTTGTGGACCTTGGTCAGCCCATAAAGTCGTGGTATGGTTGAACCTACAGGCTTTATTTTCTCAAAGGGGCTAGGGGATATATACCCATTGGACCTTAGGGTTTCCAGTGCATCCGTCATTTCTTTCTCAGCATGATCCGTTTGATCTTTTTCAGACGCATCTTTTGTGAATCCACGGGAAGTAAGCGTCACATGCTACTCATGAGTAGGTGCATAATCGGCGGGATTCGTGGACACCGGAGTGCATCAAAAGGTGATGAAGCGATAAGGGCAGAGTAGAAGTTAAAAGAAACGTACAGGTATGCATAATACGTAAGAACACTTCACAATGACGGTTCTACACATTTGGTACAAATGAGGTTTCCCGTTGTATTCTGTTGTTTCAGTGTTATTCAAAACCTTGAATCGTAACAAACGGATGGTTATCCAACAAGTCCTTTGCAGCATAACACACGGGAGCATTAATCAACATTAATATGCAGTGGATTTGAGCTTGGTGCTGTGAAGGAGCAGGAGGATATTATGTAAGGCGATGTGGTTTTTGGTGAGGGAAATAATTACTCGCAGAAAACAGTCTATGACGGAAAATACAGGCGAATGAGTCTATCATCACTACCGATTTGATCGGCCAGAATGGCGGCCAGGTCTCTTATACGCCTTCCCGTCTCAGTCACACATTCAACCTAGGGGTCAAAAATCAGAAAACCATAAAATATCCGTTGAACGTAGGCTGAGAAGCGGATTAGACAAGTTCCGATAGAGATGGTTTTTCTTTTGCCTCGGAAGACAATGCTGACAATCGGGTCATACACGGAAACGCTGAGCAAGCATTCATGCCCTAACCTAGTGACGTTGACACATACAGAACTGAATGCAAAACAAATGCTGGCTAGGTCCTATTCTAGCAGCGTATGTGTAGCTCACAGCTGGGGCAATAACCATACACTAGACCGTGGTGGTCGAGTGGTTTAGAGCGTTAGACTACCATCTCGGGTGCCTGAGGTGCGAATCCCCGCCATCACTGGTTACTTTGATGGTAAATAGCAATCTACTACCGTCCGGCTCGTTACCACACCTGACCTATTGGGACCACTCCAAGCATCAGGATCTGGTTGCCCGTTACCCCTATTAGTGCGGTAAGACTTTATGGCTATGGCATTTACGCTCCTTCCACTACTCATGCGCAAGCATGTAATAAAAAAAAACTAGATGCCGAATCACCCTTAATACCTTCCCACCAAGCTTTGATACAATAAACCAAAATGAGAACTCACACTGCACTTGACTGCGCATGGTCGCGGTGTTAGAGGATCTTCCACACGGCCTGAGAATACGGTTGCCGCGAAGCCGGTACTAGCAAAACCACATCCCTGGACTTGGTCACGAAATTCACGGATGACCAATCGATGCATCACAATCACGTCCCCGGGTTCTTGGATCTAGGAAGCATTGAAAAGAAGGAAAATTGGGACATTTCTTATTCGAATTTATTGAGATCCTAGGACAGCCTTAGTGGAAACCGATAGGAATTTACTTCTCTTGCGGTGCCAATGATCCATCCGTCGTAGAAGTCATAGAGGCACTGTGAAGCTGTTTCATCCTGACATAATTACTGGTAGATCATACTAGATGAACAAACGGTTCAGAGACGCAAAAAAGGTACCAAATGCTGTCAAGTTCTCAGCTGTGAGGTAGATGGGTTAAGGGCCGAGCGGTACGTAAGGAAGAGAGCACCAATTGTAGTTTACCGCTTCCCCCCCTTCATTGTGATTTAATTAGTGAACGCTTAAACGTGCCAACAAACCGCTCTACTTGATCACTCTATTATGCGTGATAAGCTGGAGTGCACATACCTTTTAAAGCACAAAGCACTGCAAACTGTGAACCATTAGCTGAGACAAGAACCTCCAGCATGCCGAACTGGACAAATATTCTACTCAAGTTTGTAATTACAGAAGTTGTGGTTATAACACGCATGGAAATGACTTCGGATCATTTAGAGTATGTATCGACAGTGAGTAGATAATACATGCCTTCGACAGGCCCGGCGAAAACAGGGGGTCGCTGGTGATTGCCATCATTGTGGTGTACTCTTAGGTGGTAGTTTAGCTACCACTGAACATTTGTGACAAGTTCTGACCACGTGTCCAATATTCATAAATGGCCAGTATGCATAACTCCCAGCGACTGCCTTCATACGACTGATACCAGGGTGACCATGGTGAAAGTGTTTTGACACAGCTGACCGTAATGTCTGTGGTTCAAAGACTCACTCGCCGAGCATTAGACATCCTTGCTTAATGGATAAGGTTAACCTCCCTTTGAAGGATCCCTGGCAAGCTCTGACCAACAATAATGCAACTTATTCTGCAACAATCTGTCCTTCGACGTTTCCCGCCGGATCATTGCAGGGGTGAATGGTAGACCACGCAGGAAATCTCCGAAAACGTAATGAACATCAGAATCAATGGCGATCGATGCAAGTGTACTATTCTCATCAAGACGACCTCAGTGATTAGTTCTTAGTCTTGAGGACATCCGCGTACCAAAATTTTTTCGTTTTTATGAAGCGTAATCCAAAATCATAACCTAACAGAATTGTGGCCCAATGCTGCAACCGATTTCCAATGTGCACTGGTACTCCCGTCTTTGCGCCAAAGATGGATAATAACGGCTTGTAATCAGTAAAAAGAATAAATTTCCTACCATGTAATATCTTATGAAACTTTTTGAGTGCGAAAACTAATACCAGTTCTTATTTTGCAATTAGACTGTAATTTTTCTCGGCTGCTGTGAGTGACCTAGAAACATTGCATACCGCCGACTGCCGTCGGAAAACTTGTGCAGCAAATCCGCTCAATTCCTTGCTCGGAAGCGTCAGCGTTTATAATCATGGACAAGCTCGTTTTCGGTAACTTCATCCTCTGGCTAATACAGTTACATATATTTACGATGGAAATGCATATTTTCGGAACAAAATACAGGGTATTTACAGTATCAAATTAAGATTGGTCAATCAATATTGTAGGTGTTTTGCGGTTCGGAAAAGGGGTGGGAAGTTGGTTGTTCGTGGTTGGGAAAACTCGGTGTAGAAAGTACATCTGGGGTGGGTTGGCTGCTTCCTGTCACGACTGAAAGGTCGCGGTCGAGGTCACCATGATTTTGTCCCCCACTTTCCGATCGCGGCCAGGGTAGCTGCAGTGATTTGACAAATCGCTTGTGTGAACCGCAAAACACCTACAATATTGATTGACCAATCTTAATTTGGTACTGTAAATACCCTGTATTTTGTTCCGAAAATATGCATTCCTATCGTATATATATGTAACTGTATTAGCTAGAGGATGAAGTTACCGAAAACGAGCTTGTTCGCTATCGTGCCTTTTTCTATAATGCAATGGGATTATTCAGTGAAATCATGGACAACTTGGGGCCATGGTGAGAGAGGAATAAGCCGGATGTGGTAAATCTTTTGATCGCAACAAATGCGTTTTGGCATATCACTAATCAGTGCAATTCGGTGTTTTGTGTCAGCAGTTGATTCGGTGGAGCTCTAAGTTGATACATCTGTGTATATAAAAATTGCGGTAGCAATTTAGGGGTCCAAGGAAGGACGACAATGTTTCTTTATTGGTAGGAGCGGCTATTCGCTCTATATTTGAGATATTTACTGGATCCGGTCTTCAACTAGCGTTATAGTCCAGAAGACACGCCTCGTAAATAGGATTTTTACTGGGAATTACTCGTTCAGAGGGCATCAAAGCTGATCAACTGAACAACAGTGGGTATTTGCGTTCCAGACAGTTGTGTGGTTTACATGCCGTCGTTTACCTTATTGCTTTTTGTTCCCTTGACATAGGCGAGTTCGTTCATATCAATCCACAACTGTCCATAATTGCGTGCTGAGCAATCGACTACTTACCTATTCAATGAGTAGTATGCACATCCCGCCACACTAGTACTGTCACCAGTCGATTCCAAGTAGGTGATATTGGATAGCCTAAATGAACACTTCTGAGGGTGAACTCGGAGCCCATAATCGGAAATCTGCTGCGATGTCACACTTAAATGCTCAGAACGTAAATCCATTGTTTTGCTAACGACAATAATGTCATCCCCATACGCCATTGTGAATTCGAGACTGGCTAACATCCTGTGCATTATCTTTTGGAAAATTGCTGGGGCACACTCAACGCCGAATGCCAAACGGTTGTAGCGATACAACCCCTTCTGAGTGTTTACAATGAGCAACTCCTTCCATTCGTCCTCAACCTCAACTTGTAGATAGACATCCGAAAAATCAATTTTGGAAAGTATTCTACCACCGTTCAAATTAACAAGCAAATTTTCTGGTTCAGGTAGTAGATACTGATGTTCCACAAGACATCGGTTCGATCGCGTTGAAAAATCAGTGCAGATCCTGATGACGTTATTTACTTTTCTGACTACTCGATCGATGACGGCCATTGAGTAGTTGACGGGAGTAATTTCTACCAAACGTTCCAACCGGTGATGGTCGAGTGGTTTAAGGCATTTGATTACTACCTCGAAGGTCAGAAGTTCGAATCCCATCATTACCAGTCACTGTAGTAGTAGACAGTAATGCACTGTAGTCTGACTCGTTACCATACCTGACCTATTGGAACCTAATGTGGTTTTCCCCTACAAGCATCACAGTCTGGTTGCCGATTATCCCCATTACTGCAGTGGACATTTGAGGGTATGGCATGCGCGCACATAGTCAGGATGGGAGATTTCATCTGGACCAGGCATGTTAATCATCTCAGACCTAGAGGTGTGGTGTACGACTCAGTGGAACGTTCTGATCATCATGTAACGCTCTCAGACATAGATTGCCACGCCCATCTTTATCGGTGTAAGTATCGATGCTTGCTTACTGAACTCCGGTTCACCGAGTTTTCTTTCTGTCTTTGAAGATCCTGAACGTGCAACTCCCACGGAACAACACTGCATCTCGCATACTACAATTACTACGCACAGCAACAAACGTGACATGAACGAATGTTTGCTTACCAAAGCAAATCCATATCGGGGTCTCAACACCTACGTGGTTGAGTAGTCCGGAGCCGGTCTTGATGTGCTTACCTTTACTTTTACGTGACTACCTCCTGCTAGAAGATGAGTAGGATCCATTCACATCTCGTATAATAGTTGACCATGCGTGGCGATTGCAAGCGAGTTCGGTGCAGATCGCGATCCAGTTTTTCTTCCATTGGCGGGCACCATAGAGCGGTCGTAAACCTAGACGCGCTACGTTCTTCTTGATAGTGTTGATCAAAGTTTTGAGCTGGCCACCAAGACGACAGCGTCATCCAGGGCAGGGTTCGGGTCACCGCAGGATATGCTCCAGCCACTACAGTCGACGACGAGGAAGTCTGAGAGTTCGTCAATGTCGCAGCACCGTTTCCTAACTTCAGCGTTGCATACGCGGTCGCGCCGATTCGTTTTCAAAGTACGCCCCAAGCACCGATGATCAGACGCCTCCAACTTTCTAGTATCCTCGACTCTCAATGGTCAGGTTTCGCAGCCGTAGCTGAGAACTGAGCGTATAGCGCTCCGAAGACTGATTTCACTGCAGGTCCACAACGCTCGTCGTAGCTGGAGAAATGCTTTTCTGGAGTTGTCTATTCGGCGTATCACTTCACCCTTCGCCTGACCGTTCGGAAGCAGTGCGGAGCCTAGATAGCTGGATGGTGGAACGCACTCGATCAGTTGGTCATGGATGGACAGCTTTCGAGCTGATGCCCCTGGAAAAGTTGACGTAATTTCCGTTTTCGTAGTGCTTACTTCTAAGTCCCATGGACTTCGAGAATAAATCGACTCGGTCAAGAACTGGTTGGAGCGTGGCGAAAGAGTCCGCTAGCACAACGTCATCCGCGAACTCTAGGTCCGAGATGTACATCAGAGTGATCAGAGTGCATGTGATCAAAATTATTCATAGAGATTCACGGGAATATGGTACGAGGGGGTGTTCCCAGCATCGCTCGCCCAGTCCGGAGTGGGGAGAAAGCTGACGGTAACTCATCCGGCCTTTTTGTTCGAGGATGCACCTCTAGCCTTCGCACATCCAAGAGCAGTTTAGCTGGCTGCACGCTAGTGTAGTTACTCCTGTGTCAACAACTGCGACTCCTTGGGTGGCATCACTTGAGTCCCCATCGGAAGTGGAAGTTAAGTCATGTATTCGATTACTAAAGCAAGGGAAAGCGGCAGGTCCCGACGAACTTCCCCCAGGTCTTTTCAAACTGGGTGGAAATGCTTTGATAAAATCACTTACGACCTTGCCCCGTAACACTTGGAACGAGAAGCGTACTCCGTTATTATGGAGCGAACCGTTGATTGTTCCCATCTTCAAGAAGGAAATACGCAATGACTTCTCCTTTGACTCTTCACTTTTATCTTTCTATTTCATGTTTTTGCATGGCACCATGTCTCTGTATATATGGTGCCGGGTTACCGGTATATATATATATATATATATATATATATATTCATTCCGATAACCACTAAATACAGACCCTACGTACCTTGTTTGTGCTACTACCTAAAAAAAATGCTACCCTATTTATCATTTACTCGAAAGCAACAACCGATTGGGGTTGAAATGGATAAAGGGATTACGAAGACGGATACTAAAATAAACAAATTACCTACCGGTGGTAAATGCTCCAACGAATCGTTGAAAAAAATACACGGTAATTTGCCCCCTTCTAATGATGGATCAGTTATAGAAACGAAAACGGAGAATCCCGATCCTTTGGTTCGTTTGGGCTTCTTACAGCACTTCACAACAGCAATCACATTCACTGATCCAGAGGCACTTTTCAGCGTGCTATAGATATACTTCTCAGAGTGAGAAAGATGTACCTCATTTTAAAGTAATAATGAAGGCATACCTTGTTCATCGTTGTCAGTGCGGACATGAAACTTCTGCAGGTTTCATTTAAAACTGAATTGATATTCGTGAAGTCTTCAGGTAAAAATAAAAACAGAAGTTGATTGAAATGAACGTTCAACGAGGTGACACAAACCAATACAATCCATGATATATTTGTCAAACAATATCATTGGATTCTAACAATGGCACAGAGACCACTACCAAAGACTGCTTAATGAAAATAGGGTTACTGAGCACAATCCTCTTCGCCTTATTAAGTGGCACATCGGGTGCCCTTTTACCTCATTAATTACTCCAGCCTTTATGAAGGGTGGAAACGTGGATGGCAAGACGGCTATTCATCCTCTTCTTTGACATCTGGAGCATCATTTCTAGGACCAGTGTTTCTCTCTACCATCTAAGATGGCTATTGCATTCGGGATGCGCAGTAACTTTCTTCTCAATGATTCTGCACACAATGACAGACCAACACTGTCGGGTTTTGAGCATCTATATCCCCGTATTACTGTTCGAATATGGTGGGAACACCGCATCAATAATGCTGAGGTTAAGTGTAAGGTGTTGGGAACCTGAGGTTAGTCACTGGAACAGGTACTGAATCTAAACAGGTTGATGTGACTGGAACATTTCACGCATGCCCGTCAAGACTTCCTCGGCGTACGCTGTTCTGTGGTGGTTGGCGGGTAGGTTGAGGTTGTCAAATTAGTGATACGGCAAAAAGCTACGAAAACCGTGATCAGTGGACTTGACCAAATAGAAAGCGTAAGACTTCCGGGTTGGGGTCCACGAGACCCGCCTAGCAGGTGGTTGGAAACATTAAGTGATATGGCTGGATGTTGCGGCTGGTGACGTAGTTGCACTCGAACTCTTTGTTTCTGGCTCCTTTCATTCCGTGTTTCTATTTATTCTGGAAAATGTTGCAAGGTAGCAACCAAAACCAGAGAACATGAGTGTGAGGTCGATAGTGGAATGAACTGAACTGAACAAGGATAGAAAGAAAAATACGACTGGAACAAAGTATTAGCACGACTTTGTTGTCTAGTCGAATTTTTGCATGAGCAACCATAGGACTCAAGTTTGTTTAGTGTGATACTCAATTCATATGGTTGTCGCCTCACAAAATCTTAGCATTGGGGAAACCATCACTTTCCCTCAACACTATAAAAAGCTGCTGGGAGAAAATGGTTTCCCAAAACATTCTTATCCAAAACGTGTAAATCAAGTATAGCAACTACCGAGCAGGCATATGCAAAGCACGCAGAAGCCCACGGAAGCGATTCACAGTGATTACCTCCGTAAAAGAAAGGCAAACCCAAGGAAACACGATAACTGGGTTTATAATTGCTCACTTTTTCTTCTCACCAAACACAACCGACGTCAAGAAACACGGGGATTATTGACAGATCGCTGAGAATTCCCATGAAGTGCAGGTGGGTAAGTACCGAGATGCTAACATTTCGTCTACTCCTCTCTATCACCCACGTAAAACAACCTGAAATTTATGCAAATTGCGTAGGCAAACAGGACAAACGGATAGGAAACATTAACTTTTCATGTAAAGGGAACTGCAGTTTTGTTCATAGTAGGCCGATGAACTGACAGCAGTTTCTGTGAGCATAAAATAGAGTTGCACAACCTGAATAGTATAGTTCCACTGAATACCAATAGCTTCATATTACCATCTGTTGCTTTGCGATTTCTATGTGAGAACTGTCTACTTGACTTCTACTTGCAACTATCGCTCCTACACTGAAGAACCAAAACACACCAACACGAGCGTCAAATGGGTCGTATTTATATGAATTGCCAACCTGAGATTAAAAACGAAGTAGAACATTCGAGAATCCTGGCGTCCAGTCCAATTCGTCCTGTCGGACCGATTACGTTGATAAAACGCCAGTCAATCTGATTTATTGATCTTTGGCCCAATTTGGGTCGTAGCGCAGACAACTATTCCATAAGCAAAAGGTGTCAAGACTAATGTAGTCTGACGGTAGTGTTCGAGTGGTTTAGAGCGTTTGATTCTGTTCTGATCTGTTCAGACAACCATTAACCATGCACTGGGTGCGGTGGCTTTGGTTGCTATCTCCTAGCGGCATTCTCAAAAGGAAATATGAAGGAGAAAAGAGTATGACAGGTGCAAGAGGAGAACTGCATTAGTGGGATTAAGTCGATAAAGAAAGTTTGTGGATACAAGAGTGCCACTGATCGCAACATCTAGCCATATCCCCCAAAGTATCTAACTATTGAGTGGGAGGGTCTCTTGGACCCCACTCATGAAGTCTAACACGCCCTATATGGCCAAGTCCACTAGTTAGACTTTTTGTATCTTTCTTCCATGTCATGGACTGACGACCCTTACTCATCTTCCAACCGGTACCCGCTTCAGCAAACATAGCACGCCGAGGGATCCTAGCCGGGGCATGCACAACACATTTCCCAACCATCTTAGCCTAGTCAGCTTAAGTGTTTCATCTAATGATTTGATCCTTGAACCTAAGACCTTCCGCCGAGCCTCAGCATTGCTCACACGGTGTTCCCACCAGATTCGTGAAATACTACGAAGACATCGGTGTTCAAATACCGACAATCTTTGTATGTCCTCCACCCGCAGTGGCCATGTCTCCGAACTATACAGAAGCACGGGCTTGACTGCTGCAGCGTATACTCGACCCTTAATAGGTAGACGGATGTCATGTCAACTCCACAGATGACTCAGGTTGACGGTGGCGGTCGAGTGGGTTAGAGCGTTTGATTACCACCTCGGAGGTCCGAATCCCCGCCACCATCGGTTACTTTGGTGGTAGACAGCATTTCACTGTCGTCCGGATCGTTACCACGCCTGACCTATTGGGGTCTTATGTGGTTCTCCATTCCAAGTCTCAGGGTCTGATTGCCGGTTGTATTTGATAGTCCAGTGGGCCTTCGTGGCTATAGGGTATACACTCCATCCACAGTACTCATGCACAGGCATGCATTAAAAAAAGCCAAACGAGCCTTCTGTATACGCGAAGACACCTCATCCAATATCCGATCTCCGGGTGAAATACAGCTCCCCAGATAACAGAATTTGTCTACCACGTTTATAGTCTCCCCAGACAATGAAAGGTCTGGCGTTGGACCAACCCAGTCCTGCAACAGTATCTTGCACTTTGAAGGTGCAAAACGCATACCGAACATTGCTACGAAATTTGTCAACCTGTCTAGAAAAGCTTGCAACTTACTTGGATCTTCACTTAGAAAAACTATGTCGTCCGCATACTTAAGGTCTGATACCTTTCCGCCCGGGAAGAGTTCAATACCGCTATCCTCGTCTGACAGAAGTGCGGCCTCTAGGACCATATCAATCACAAAGTTAAAGAGAAAAGGGGAGAGGGTGTCACCGTGACATACACCACTTCTTGTGGTGAACTCGGGTGACAGATCACCGTAATCCCGAACTCGACTTCGGCTATTATTGTGAAGGGATTTGATGATGAAAGTGAATTTCTCTGGTACACCCTTCAACAAGAGACAGTGTCAGAGAACTCTGCGGTCAACTGAGTCGAAGGCCGCTTTTAGATCAGTAAAAACGGACATCGTTTGTCTACGGAAGGTGTGTCTATATTCTAAAATTTTTCCAAGAGTGATGATGTGATCAACACAACCTCGACCAGGTCTGAACCCAGCTTGATTTTCGCGCCAGCACTGTTCGCGAGCGCTAGATGAGCGGTGGAGAATAATAACAGGGAGCGATTCGGATTCGATCCTAACCAGACTTACTTGTGTGGTTTTCATAGGAGGACCTGTCGCATTTCTTATAAATCGGTACGGTCATCGATTCACACCAACTCTTGGGAACTTGTTCCTTCTCCCATATCAAACCAAAGAGTTTCGTCAACTCAAGTAAAAGTGCTGGGTCACCGTCTTTGAAAGTAGACGGAGGCAACCCATCCGGTCCGGCAGCCTTGTGTCGTTTAAGATAGCTTATCTCACGAAGAACCTTCGTTTGATTGCCACCTCGAACGTCAGAAGTTCGAGTTCCACAATTGCCATCCACTTTAGTGGCGGACAGTAAGATACTATCGTGCGGCGCATTACCACACCTGATCTACTGAGACCTTGTGTGGTTCTCCACTCCAAATCTCAGGGTCCAGTTGTCAGCTATACCCAATAGTGCAGTAGGCCATTTAAATTATAGAGTAAACTCCTCCCAATGCACTCATCCGCAAGCACGTAGTGAAAAATGTCGACCCGGCCTGGTACTCTTAGACTGATTTGTAACTTGTTTCGGGGAAGGTTTTTTGTGATGTCCTAACATTATTGCATAAAAAAAATTTGAAGGACGGAACTAGGTCAATCTTGGGTTTGGTTGTCATCAGATTGTTTGCAACTGACGACTGCGGAATTCGGTCAGGATGACCTCTGAATGTTTTATGCGCCATCAACGTTATCAGTGATAATAGTCGTTTTGCTCTGCCTATATATCACCGCAACTGAATGTAAAATGATACATAGTACGTGAAGAAAAATTTAACGGTTGTCCAGGTGGTGGTGAAACAGTCAGTATCGTGGATTTTCAACAATAACAACCCGGGTTCGATTCCCGCCCCCACCGGTCACTTAGCCCCATCTGACGGCTTTTCACTGGCAGCTACTTCCTTCCTCAATTGTTTTACCTTGTGTATAATGAACAAAAAAGAAAACTAAAAGAGTATTATTATTCTTATTATACGTTTATGGTTTCCATACGAATCCCGTGCGTACTTTTTACAATGCGTGGTTGCACATCTAGGAATGTGTAGTTCATCGCTGAACTGATGTTGTGACGCGAATCGTCCATTACATGATCACCTCTGAAAACAAGTCATATAGACGATTTTCTTCAGTACTCTGTGGACTGGGTCGCATTTCGATCTTTGCTGATTGTGAAGATCCGTGAATTTTGCTGGGTGACCCTTTAGCATAATTCCTGAGAGAATAAGGCTTTCTTCTAGGAGGATATCAGTTAAATGATGTCTCTGACACAACAGTAAAGAGTTCTTACTAGTTCACGTTTGCATTTCATGGGCGCAAAGCTTACGAGATACAAGTACTGACCAGTCCGCGTAACTTTCCCGTGGACATAGAGCTGGACTATCCCATTTTTTGGGTCGTGATTTTGACGTCCATAAAACTTAAACCACTGATTATCTCTTCTTCATAAGACAGAAGCAGGTTTATGTGGATTGAATTATATATATATATATATATATATATATATATATATATATATATATATATATATATATATATATATATATGTTCACTAGAATCTAATTTGAAGCGTCTGGAGTGTGAATGGATACTCTTCATTGAAGAGCCCACAAATGAATCACAACTGTGATTTCTCATAGTTATTCGTGTCTGGGTCACTGCTAACCCAACGAACAACGAGGCTGCATGTGCAAGCGCTCATATTGATAGTAAGTAGTATGTTAACGTGTGGACAAAATTTCCCCGGAAGCACACGACCGGTTTCGCGGTTGTTGCCGCTCATCAGGTATGCGTACCCGGTACTCCGGGTATATATATATATATATATATATATATATATATATATATATATATATATATATATATATATAGTGATATATTATCTCACCCGCTTGACTTCAGACTGCGTGCCAAACAAAACACGGAACAATTGGGGAGAAAGAAACAGATAGTCTCAGTCCAGGATTTGTTTGCGGGCGCGATACTGCCAGGACGCCCAAGCCAAAGCAGGTGGTCTTCTTAGAGGTCCACAACCGCAGCATTTAGCTATCTAAAATTTAATCCGCAAGGCAGATGGACGAAACGTGGGGTCCGTAATACAGTGCGGGTGCTGACTGATTGCTCAGTTCATCATTTTCATCATCATCATCGTACTGCGTTAAACAGTAGGGCAAGCCCCACCGACCACTGCCTTTATCACCATCTTGCACGCTGAATTAGAAAGTATGAATATACAAGATGGACAGAGAGTGGACCTACATGGGTGGGAAAAGGAAAGAATGACCTAGTAGCCAACACGCGGAATATACAATCTAACTGTACAAACGCACATCGATCAGTCATTATAATTCGACAGAAAGTGACAACACGATCGCCACTGCTCACGGTTCGCTGCCATATCCTTAAGTGTCTCTAGCCAACTGGTAGACGGATCTTTTGGACCCCAACCACGAAGACGTGAAACACCTACTTTTCCTAAGTTCGCTATACACTTTCTCATTCCTCGGTGCCACGTCATCTGTTGACCTCCACGTGGTCTCTTCCACTCTTGAGGAGGAACGGAGAATAGGACACGGTATGGTAGACGTGTGTTTGCCATACGTAACACATGCCCCAACCAACGAAGTCTACTAAGCTGGATACGCTATGACAGAACGTTCTCTGAATTAGTACCCAATACTCGCTTTCTCACCTCATCGTTGCTTACTCGGCTATTCCACCCAATCCTAGTGATACTACGTAAACATCGATGGTCAAAAACCTCAAGACGACGAATATCTTCCACACGCAGACTCCAAGTCTCGCAAACATACAACAAAACTGAACGCACAGTGGCACAGTATACACGACCTTTCAACTTCAGTGAAATATCAGGTCGGAGCCACAAGTGCTTTAGTCCAGCGTACGCCACTCGAGCCTTGGATATCCGCGTGCTCACCTCTACTACTGTGCTCCCATCCGTCGTCACGCTGCTTCCGAGGTAGGTGAAGTGGTCGACAACAGCTAGCACCTCCCCATCGAGCATCAAGCTCGGAATCGTTGACGTCCAGTCTTGTAACATCACCTTGCACTTTGAAGGTGCAAAGCGCATGCCGAATGGAGCTACAGCTCTTGAGAGTCTATCTAGCGCACGCTGAGCATGTTTCGTGGATTCGAACAAGCAGACGACGTCGTCTGCGTAACCTAGGTCACATAGCTTTTCAATATTTCTTAGTTCGACGCCTACATCCTGAAGATTTTGCAACGCACTGTCCATTATTTCTTCCATCACGAAGTTGAACAGGAATGGAGACATGGAACATCCCTGTCGAACACTACTGGTCGTTTCGAACCGACCGGATAGTTCACCGTAAACCCTAACGCGGCCAGAAGTATGAGAATACAATGGTCTCAGTAGGTTCACGAACTTCTGGGGCATACCTTTTCGATGAAGAACACTGAAAAGCGCTGTCTGGCCAACTGAATCGAAGGCACGTTTCAGGTCTAAGAAAACCATTATTGTCGGTCGGCGGTGCGTGTGACGCGTTTCAAGTAGTCGGCGTAGAGTAAAAATCTGATCGATGCATCCTCGACCTGAGCGGAATCCAGCCTGCTGTTCGCGGACATTCCTCTCGCGAGCCGGTGTAAGACGATGCAGCAAAATCGAAGCTAATACTTTGGTGACTACCAGAATTAGGCTAATCCCACGATGATTACTACAGTCATTGCGTATTCCCTTCTTGAAAATGGGAACGATCAATGACTCGCTCCATATTAACGGAATACGCTTCTCGTTCCAATTGTTACGGGGCAAGGTCGTAAGTGATTTTATCAAAGCATTTCCACCCAGTTTGAAAAGACCTGGGGGAAGTTCGTCGGGACCTGCCGCCTTCCCTTGCTTTGATAATCGAATACATGACTTAACTTCCACTTCCGATGGGGACTCAAGTGATGCCACCCAAGGAGTGGCAGTTGTTGACACAGGAGTAACTACACTAGCGTGCAGCCAGCTAAACTGCTCTTGGAAGTATTCGGCTCAACGGTCAAGCCTTTGCTGTTTGCTATGGCTGGGTTCTCCGTTTCTATGGCAAATCGTTTCACTGACCTGGGTTCGCCGTCCACCGGTGTCACGAATAAGTTTGAACAGCCTTTGACTGTTACATGAAGCAGCTGCCACTTCCATTTCTTCGGCCACATTGACCCACCAATTTTCGCGATCCTTCTTAAGGCTTTTCGTAACTTGCCTTTGTAGCTTTCTCCGCATCTTATTCATCTCCTTACAGTTCGAGAGCTGACGTTTTTGCTCCATTATACTCAGCGACTCTTGCGAGACCCAGTGTCTTTGATGGACATCAAATCTAGGACCACAGGCAAAACCTGCTGCCACGTGCATCGCCTCTTTGACATGAGCCCAATGCTCATCCACATTACTGTTCGTCGTAGATCCTAGCTCATGTTCTAACTTCTGCTCATAACGGGTGCGTACTTCTGGATCACACAAACGTTGCACGGCTAATCGGGTTTGCGGTTTGCGACGATTACCATGGAGCTGGAGAGATAATCGCATTATATCTAATGCATGGTCCGACTCTACGTACATGGACCAGTAAGATCTACAGTTCTGAACAGAACTGCACCATCGGTAGCTTACGGCAATATGATCAATTTGACTCAAAGTATCTGTAGAGTTAGAGCGCCATGTCGCTGTGCGACGCGAGCTGTGTCGGAAATTGGTGTTAGACAAGAACAATCGATTGTCTGCACAAAACTGGAGAAGTCTATCCCCGTTATCTGTACGCTCAACGGGCAAAGCACAACGACCACCTAAACAAGCTTCTGACACACTAAGTTTGCCAACTTGTGCATTGAAGTCACCAGCTAGCACTACAATGTCAGAACCTTTACTACTGTAAACGAGGGTGGCGAGTTCATCGTAAAACTCATCTTTCTGCAAGTCTGAGCTTCCGTCCGTTGGGGCGTACGCCGAGATCGCAAACAAATTGCGCTTAACACAACTATCCTTTCGAACGCCAACTGACCCTTGGAGTCTCACAGCACATTAACAGCTGTTAATCGGGATCCAGTCTAAGAGGGCAGCCTCAGTCTTGTCAGTCAAGACAATTCCTACACCACGTTGACCTGAAGCTCAAGCTGCTTCGTCTCCTGAAGTGCGCAGAAAGTACCTCCATGAGATAAATACCAGGAGTAGTTAGTTGAATTACACTGCTAGAATCCTGGATACGCGTTTCACTTACACTGCAGACATTATTCTTCAGAATCTACTGTCAGCGCTAGGGACGCCTGCTGACCGGCCTGCATGAGAGTAGGCACACTGAAGGAGCCGAGATTCAGAGGCTGACGAGGCTTGAGAAAATGTGAGTCATAAGACAGAGGACTATTGCCGACACTATTTGACAGTGAATCGTTGGGAGTATCGGTCGTGTTATCGGTGGGAGCATTATGGATGGATAGACGGGGCAAAGAGACGTGGTTGGGGACAGAAGACAAAGGTTGAATAAAAGCGAGGGAACTCTGAGCAGTAGCCCACTTATCACTATCCACCCCGTTCGCTGCAATGGGCAGCGCGGTCCTGATTATCTTGAGCGACGACCGAAGCAGTATGGAATTCTTTGTATTCGTGCAGTTCATGGGAGATGTTGGACAGGTACTGCTAGGGTGTCCAGCCACAAAGTAGGAGAACGATTAGGGTCCTCGTCCAAAGCCTTTAGTTCTAACAAGAACCTATCCGCAAGGCAGTGGGATGGCTTAGTGGAAGCCCATTTGCTTGGATCAATTATTTTTCCACTGATTTTGTCGAATGAGTTGCCAGCTCAAAGTGACCCCCAACATGGAGGACCAGGAGACTGGACTTTGTCTGACCTCTACCCATTGACCTGTCAGGCATGATTGCATCTCCGGCTTAAAGAAGCCATTCTGTATAGCTCTTTGGGTCGTAGAGGCGCGCAAGCTATCACACTACGTCAAGGTGTAGTCTCGTCGTGATGGCTAAGTAGACACACGAGACACGGAGCACAATTACGGACGATAAGTGGTACCTGCGGCCTCGCAGGATTATTAATATAACTGACCGTTTGAGTCAAATCTCCTAGACCCGTAGTCGCACAGCGAAAATAGCCCACTGCTGGCCCACAACTCGAACACGAGGCGCAAACTTCAATGATGCTAGCCCATCCACTATCCAGAGTGAGAAGCCAGACACAACAGGTTACCACGCGTTTATTGACGACCAAACCAAGTCAAACTGAAGTGTCGACTCTATCGTTTATATAGTCTGTACGAGCGACCTTGTAAAATTCATGCATGAACCAACCAACAAAGTCACGTGGGCAGCATAAAAAGAACAATTGGAGGTAATCATGAGAACGTCCAACTGGCGGGGAAAATATTTAAATTTTGCGCAAAAATTAAAATGCGAATTATTCAAAAACGAAACAATGTTATGGTGAGTTAATGTCAGGGTTGAAGTCTGTGGGTTCGAATGTGTATGAAAAGCACCTTTTTCTGAATGGAAAGTCAACCAAACAAGTATGTATCGGTCCTCAGAGTTGTGTCATCACATCTTAGATCGGGGAAGGGCCTGTGGCCAACGTTCGCCTTCTTTCGTTGTTTCTAGTGGAGTGCGACAAGGTTGTTTTATATTTTCTCACTTCTCTTCAATTTTGCGTTAGATGAAATTCTACGGAATGCCTTGTTTAGCCTTTCAAATGGTGGAGTTAACCTCCTTCCAGGGACTTGGAATACACCGAGTTATAATGCACAGGCAATACGTTTTGGACCGCTTGATGGTTGATGCACCCAATTGCGGTACGCACTACGCGCTTTCCAAGTGCGAATTGCTTTTGCAAGATTGGCAAGAGTCTGTGACTGCACTCATCCTTAGTGGTAATCAGCCTGAGTTATTTGAAAACCGTAAGTAACTTAGGAGGTGTTGGATAGATCACATCACGAATAGCGAGAGGAGCTTTCGCAAACCTGCGACACTTTTGACATCGCCGTGACATCTGGTTCTCCCTTAAGGGACGGGTGTACGACGCCGTGGTTTGTAGTGCTTTACCCTACGGTTGTGAGACCTAGCTACTTCGTGTCAAGGATGCTTGGCGTCTTTGTGTTTGACAACCGACATTTTGGAAGCATTGCTCGCATCTGGTAGGAACTGGGGGTGAGTAATGACGAGATGCACCATCGTGTTGTGCACGGATAGCCGCCTTCCTAACAAGTTGATCGTCCTACACCGCCTCTGGTGGCTTCGTCATATCTTGCGAATGCCTGCCCATTGTCTACTTTTCCGTGTTGTATTCGAGCGTGCTGAGAAAGGTTGGGAGAAGCGACACGGTGGTCAGGCCGTGACTTGGCGTGAACGTTTCAAAAATCTTACGTCAGCATTGATTTTGGTTGGCGCTTCCCGCCTCCCTGGTTGGGGCCCAAAAGGAGAAGATTGGCGTTGGTTAGAGACTTTGAGGGACATGGCTCAAAATAGAAGTTAGTTGCGAGAATGCTGTGCAGTCTCTGTCGAACTCTCGCGCCTCGTAATCACAGAAACACATTCCCACTAAGAAAATGACAATAAAACATCAACAACAAAAAAACACGATGAAAAAAGAAAGAAAGAAAAGAAATTGTCTTTTTGCTAGCTGTCTCTTTTACCGTGTTCTACTACCCTCTCCTACTTTTTTTAATCCTTGTCGTTGTGTTGACGCCAATATTGAGTTCATGCCGGTGAAATATATATATATATATATATATATATATATATATATATATATATATAAAGTCTACCGGAGACCTTTCGGGGACTTTTTTTACCGGGAATCATTCCTTCATGGAACGCCGAGCCTTATGCCGACGTGACAAGTGCTATAGTTTGACGAGAGCAAGTATGACTGTGCTCGTGTGTGGTGAATTATCTAAGCAGACCAACATACTGGTAGAAATGCAGTCATCTAGGTTTAAAGACCAGCATTACGGCGACCATCGCAAAATAAAGCAACATTTGTAACTCGACGGCCCACTATGGCTAACAGGGGTGTATGAAGGTTTTTGTAGACAAACTTAGTCGTCTTTCTTTTTCAGGTCAATCGGCAACCGCATCAGTGAACATTATCAGGATAACCCATGTGGGGACTAGCCTAAAGCATGCACAGCCTATAAAATGAAGAAACCAGTTGCGGAGTCAATTGATCTGTGAAAACTAGCTGGTTAAAACCGAAAAAGTAGTTTACTTCTTTGATGTTATGGTATAACTACAGTCAGTGGTATTCCGCGCCATACATGTATATATATATATATATATATATATATATATATATACATATATATTTATATGTATATCCTACGAAATACCGCACGATATATAACCGGAGACCTGCTGTTTGTCATGATTTTTTGTGAACGTGGAAGATAAAATATTCGTATAAAACTACTTATTTATCGAGTGTCTTCGTGATTACAACGTTGCACCAACTACCAACCACCGTCGGCGACCTTCAACGTACACCGCAATTTCTCACCTTCAGTTCAGTTCAGTTCAGTTCAGTTCAGTTTGCACAGGACTTGGTGTGGCTAGAGCCAATCGTGTGTCCAGATAGTTGTGTTGTCGGCGCGTTTCGGTAGCTCCCAACACTGCGTGATTTTCTTTTTCTGAAAGGCAGAAATTTTGTGCAGTATCAGCCCTGGCAGAGTAAGGTGGAAACAATAAGTAAATTGCATCTGACCCTAAAAGCTGCTTAAAATAACTCGGGGTATACTGCCACCCAACATAAGTCTACTGCTTTCTTAAAGGCCTTCACTGTTGTGGTATTTATGACCTCTTCCGGGAGCTTATTCCAATAGGGTACCACTCTATTTGAGAAGTACTTCGCCCTAATTTGGAGCCTCGAATGTTTCCTTTGTAATCTAAGGCTATGCCCCCTTGTGCCTACCTCGGGGATCAGCGAAAAAAGGTCTTCTCGACTTATTCCTGACATTCCTTTCATTACCTTGAAGGTTTCTATCAAATCCCCGCGAATGCGCCGTCTTTCCATCGAGAATAGGTCTAGGGCACGGAGACGCTCTGTGTAGTTAAACCCCATTTGCCCAGCCACCATTCTAGTGGCTAGCCCCTGCACTTTCTCCAGACAGTCGATATCTTTCTGGTAGTACGGTGCCCAGGCCTGCACGCAGTACTCCATATGCGGCCTAACTATGGCCTGATATATCGGAACGAATATCTCCGGATCTCTACACGACATAATGGATCTAACTCGAAAGAGTTCCCTACTGGCCGTATTGGCTGCTGAGGTGCACTGCTTTGACGGCTTAAAGCTGTTGTCCATTATAACGCCCAAGTCTTTGACCTGCGAGACCACTTGCAACGAACCCACACTATTCTCACTAGCCCCTGTATTTGTGGTCAAGCATTGACACTTGGTGAGGTTTAGTGGAAGGTCCCATTTCCGTGCCCAGTTTTGTACTGCTAACACGTCAAGTTCTATATCTACTCTAGCAATCTCGACGTCATCGGCAAACATAAAGGTGGGGTTTGTAATCCCACGTGCTAGGTCGTTGATGAAGATGAGGAAGAGCAGAGGGCCGAGCACCGAGCCCTGTGGCACCCCACTTGTTACACCTTCCGGTTTTGAAACATGGTTCCCCACCTTAACACTAAAGGTTCGCCCTGCTGAGAAACTACTTATCCATTGTCTTGCCTTTCCTACAATTCCCATGGACTGCAGTTTGACGTCCAGAAATCTGTGGTTCACGGAATCAAATGCCTTGCTGAAGTCCAAGTAACAGACCGCAATCGATTGCCCTTCGTCCAGACGCTTGGTTACCTCATCGAGGAACAGCAGGAGATTCGTCAGACAGGATCGCCCTGCCACAAACCCATGCTGAGCATTTGATATGAGGTTGTGTTGAACCAAATGCCTAGAGATCTGCTTCCTGACTATTCGCTCCAGGCACTTACACAGTACTGAAGTCAAGCTAACCGGCCGGTAATTTTCCGCCTTTTGCCGGGGTCCACTCTTGTAAATGCCTACCACTGTTGCTCTCCTCCAGTCTCCCGGCACAATTCCCTCTCTAAGTGACGTTTCATACAGCTTCGTCACCGGAGCCTTCAGGACCTCGGCCAGAGGCTGAACGATTGCTGGATGAATCCCGTCTGAACCTGCTGCTTTGTTTCTATTCAAAGTTTGCAACTCCGCGTACACTTCTTCTTCTCCTACAGTAAGTTCGGGTATTGGGCCCTCCATTCTTTCCTCCAAACTATTTTCTGGTCGATATATGCTCCTGAAGAATTCCAAGAGCGTGTCAGTCTTGTCTTCGTCGTTTAGAGCTAGTCGTCCCTGTGCTCCTTCCAAAGTTGCTACGCTCTCTGTCATACGTTTGTGAGATTGCACGTAGGCGTAGAATCGCTTTGGGTTTGTGCGGACCGACGCCGCTAACCGACGCTCGAAAGCATATTTCTCCACTCTTTGGATCTCTTGAGCCCTGTTCCTAGCCATCTTATAGCTATTCCATGCCCCCTGAGTTCTGTACAGCTTGTACGCCGCCCATCGTTGCCTACGAATAACTATGGCCTTGCGGACCTTTGACTTCCACCATGGGGGTAGACTTCTACTGCTTGCCACCATCAGGGGTGCGAACTCATCTGTAAGTTCGAGTAGCCCCATCTTGATGGTCTCCCAACGTTCCTCTACGGAGTTCAGTTCAGTTCAGTTCAGTTTGCACAGGACAGGTAATGGCCACGGCCAATCGAGCGTCCAGAATTCCTTCGATGCTATGCACATCAGTTACGTACCCACCACTGCCGAGAGTATTTCGTCGAATACCCGCTAAAATAAGAAGGAAACGGAAAACCTCATCGCACATCAACTGCGAGAGACATTATGCATCGTGAGCTTTCAGTGAGACGGTATGCAATGAGAGAAAAAGTCGAATGAAACATACTCCAGAAGGGCCACAGTGTTCCCCGTCATTCGTCCAGTTGATATACTCGAAGCTTACTGAGAGGAAATATCTCGTGCCACTTGCGACCTAGGGCATCTTTGAAGGACCGGACAGTCTGCAGATCTATCGTTCTACCGGGCAGACCGCTCCGACCGTTCGCTACCCTGTTGCTGAAGAGGTGTGACCTGGTCATCATCCTAGCTCGGGTTTTTAACAGCTTCTTTTCATGCCCCCTTGTTCTGGAATCTAAAGCCTTTTGGAATAGACTATCTGGTCTAAGGCCAGAAAAGCCCTTCATCACATTGAACGTTTCTGTAAGATCCCCTCAACGTCCCCCCCTTTCCAACGTGACAAGTTTCAAATCATAGAGTCTCCGCTCATACGTCCTACCCCTCTATCCTTCAACCATTCGCGTGGCGGGACACTGAACGTTTTCTAGGCGGGCGGCGTCCCTTTTGTAGAAGGGTGACCAAGCCTGCACGCTACATTCTAAGTGAGGTCGTACTATGGCCAAGTAAACAGATACGAATATCTCCGGCTGCCGGCAAGACAAAGCTGATCGCAGTCTAAAGAGCTCACCACGAGCCTTTTGTACTGCAGCGTTGCACTGCTCTGACCATTTGAAGTCACTGCTCGCGATGGCTTTAAGGTTATTAACCCCACTGACTGCTCCTGTGGTGAGCAGCCCCTTGTAATGAGCGACACTGAGGATTTCTGTTGATCTTGACAACAAATGGCTTTTTTGCAGCTTTCATGGGTAAGTCCTACTTGTATGCCCAGCCCAGGACAGCACCTATATCCCTGCCCAAGTCCACCCCACCCTCAGATCCGGAAACCTTCACGTCACCCGCAGAAACAAAGCCAGGCGATTGAAGAGCGGATGCCAGGTCGTTATTAAACAACAAGAGTAGGACCGGGCCTAGGACGGATCCCTGAGGTACACCACTGGTGTCATTCAACAAACTTGAGCACCTGTCCCCCACTTTGACGTAAAACGTCCTGTGGGAAAGGAAGTCAGCCAGCCATATATATACTAGCCCACCTATGCCGAACATACCCGCCTTACATAGCAAAAGACGATGATCAACGGGGTCGAACGCCTTGCTATAGTCGAGGTAGCATACCTCAACTTGCTTACCTTCGTCCAGTCGTGGATTTACTTCATCTAAGAAGCACAAGAGATTGGTCAGACAAGATCTATTTTTCAGGAATCCATGCTGGGCCGGACTGAGCATGGAGTGCTCCAGTAAGTGCTGGCAAATGTGGGCACGGATGATCTTCTCAAGGACTTTACGTAGGATCTAGTTAGGCTTACCGACCCGTAGTTCTGCATAACCGACTTAGGTCCACTCTTGTGTATTGCCACGACTGCGGCGACTTTCCATCCCTAGGGCAGCTTACTCTGATCCAACTTGGACCTTTACAACCTGCATACCGATAGAGCTGAGATATCCTCCAATGGCTTGATGATAGCTGGATGGATGCCATCTGAGCCCACTGACTTGTGGCTGTCTAGTTCCTGTAGGCACTTACGCACGCCTCCCTCTGGGAGATTTAGCTCGTTTAACCGGGGAGCAGGATGCGTCAGAGCCAGGTCTACTCGTACCCCTCATCTATCCTATGTAAGCTACCAAAGTATTCCCCCAGGGCGTGTGCTTTGCCCTGGTCATCAGTGACAATACCGTGGTCTCTAGGGCATGGTGGGCCTGCGGCATTCTTCGTCGAGCCTTTTGACTGCACATAGATGTAGAATGTTTCGGCTGTAGTCTTACACGCTGGGCCTAGTTGAGCTCAAATTCCCGCGTAAAAGTTCTCAGACGACTCATAGTCTCGTTTCTCAGCTTTTTATAGCGGTTCCAGGCTAGCTGGCTGCCGGAAGCTCTGTACTGGTTCCGGCTTCCGTTTCTACGTTTGATGGCCTTGGCTATTGCAGCCTTCCACCACATGAGTTTGCTCCCCCCACTCCTTCTTTTTAAGGGTGCGAACTCTTCCTGTAGAGCAGTCAGAAATCCCTTTATGGTCTGCCAGCACTCCTCGACATTAGCCTCCTCTGTCGTGTCCCAGGTCAAACCCATCACCCTATTACGAAGCACATCTATGTCCATACTATCGAAATATCTGACCAGCCTTGAAAGTACCCTGGGTTGCCGCGTGCATAGGACTATTTTGACACACACGTGGTCACTCTTTCCCATCGGTGCACAGTAATGCAGCCCAGACACATCGTTGGGGAGGTTCGTTATTGCTAGGTCCAGCAAGGACGGAACGCATTCAGTCCTATACCTGGTATTCTTCCTAATATTCTGGTGCAAAGCATTGGTATGCAGCCATTCTAAGTAGGTCTGCTCCTCCGATCCCGGCACGCAGACCTCAGCCACCCATTCGATGTACGGAAGATTGAAGTCACCCACTATGAGGGCCTTTTGCGCGTCCTTAACTAGTTCAGTCAAAGTCCGCAGTAAACAGAAATCCTCTTAGTGGTTTGTACTGGGTGCCCTGTAGACACAGACAACGTTAACTTTTCTGCCTGGAAGGATGGTCGTAAAGGTCCATTGCTGGATATTGTGAGTGCACGTCTTGGTCTGGGACCCAAGGTGGTTTTCTACCTGACCTAATGAGGGAGGCTACCGCTCCACCAAGGAGATCGTGCTCTCTGTCCCGCTATAGACTGCAAAACCGTTACTTATTAGGCCTGGCACATGGTCTTCTTTAGAAAGCCACATTTTCTTAACGGCAGCTATTGACGCTACGTGCCCCCGGGCGGTTTTGACGAGGTCCATCCATCTGTTTCTTATACTACAGGAGTTAGTATATAACAGCACCGCGTTTTCTCCGTCACTTAGGAGTCTCTTATTATTTACTCCTGTCTGGTTCTCGGGCGCAACGCCTGAGATGATGACAAGTTTTTGCATCGGTCGTCCCCACTGATGTGCACGAAGCCGGCTCATAATCCAGAACTTCCGACCGCCCCTAATCCATCTTTATGGGAGTTGCCATAACATCCAGGTTGACATGGGTCGAGCTGTTCTCCACCTTCGGACAGTACCGCCAATTTTCATCTCCCAGCGCGTCCTTAATTACAGTTATTCTCTAGCCCGCACGCGGTTTCTTTACTACTGTCGGGGCCGGGGCCTTGCACTTTCTACATTTCTGTAGTGAGCAGGCTGTTAGCAGCCACACTGAAGTTCTATTATTGTAGGTGCAGGATACTGTTGATGCATTTACTGAGTCTGTATTTTGCTGATCGAACACGAGCGACCCTCACGGAAGACACTGATCTTTGCGTTCTACATTTTTCAATAGCCACTCTGTAAGCCGTCATAACTTTGTTCAATTAATGTAAGTGATGTTGCCAGCTGGCGTAATTACTCAGCCTTTGTTCATGGAGTTTTCCTTCCTCTTGTGCTTCTGCTGATTGAACATCTACAACCACCCGATGGAAGATCACTAGACCCTGATCGCTACAATGCCTATCCTTCAAGTCTTCGAAGTGAAATCTGGTCATGTCAGGCTTCACGTGTCTGAAAAATGGCCGGAGCCGATCGAGCTTCTGGGATTCTTTCAGCCGTATGCGCAGAGATCTGCATACTTCGCCTCGGCTTTCTTTATTCCCTCCAGTTTCGTAACACGAAGTGGTTCTTTCATTCAGATTAACCGAGAGGGAAGGAGTAGAAGTACCTACTTCACCAACTAGACTGTAGACAACCGTGGCCTTGGCTTTCCACCACACTTAGTGCCCCAGATCGTAGTAACGGTCACAAGACAACTGGAAAGCCTTGAGTAATTTAAAATATCTCCGAAATCCCTAGCACTTTGCTTCTCTGAGTAACTCGTCCCATTTTGCATCTGGAATCCTTTTAAAACGCCCTACCCCCTGTTTGATAACTATTTCTCCAGCTAATCTACTCCACATTCCCATTACAGTATTGCCGAAGAAGTTCGCTGGCACATTTAGCCCTGAAAGTGGCCTCCATAATTTTGTGCTATTACCGCTCCTTCTTTGACCAGTGGCCTGTTCAAGTATATCCCCGGCACATGTGCCCGATAAACCTTCTACGATTTTAAACTCTACAGTAAGGTCTCCTCCGAGTCTTCCTTTCCCAATTAAGAAGAGTGTCATGTCCTTCAGTCCTTGTTCACATGATTTCCCTTGTTTTTCTTCGAATACCCGGGTGGTTAGTCGCGCAGTCTTTCCTAGACAGGTTGCATCCTCCTTGCAAAGGTGCCCAAGCATGTACACAGTGTTCTAAAAGCGGCCCTATTACTGCTTTGCACAAAGGTACAGACCCTTCCACCTTCCAACCGCAAAATGCCGATCGCAGCTGGGGGAGCTCACCCTTTCCCTTGTGATCAGCCCTTTTTCTACGCTGCTCAGTACACCTAAAGTCTGCAGTTAACTTGGACACCCAAGTCTCTCGTTTATCGCGACACCGCAAATGTGAACAGTCCATTTTCTCCCACTAAAACCCTTACCACTAGATGACTCCTGCTTTCGTTTAACGGCAAATCCCTTTTGTTTACCCAGGTAGCTACCTGCACCAGGTTCCTTGCAAATGCGTCACCACCTGGTCCCATAAATTTCACATCGTCTGCGAAAACTAAACGTGGTAGTGATAAATCTTTCGCTGAACCAGTCATGTAGAGAAGAAAAAGAGGTGTCCGTAAAGATAATTACCGCCAACTACCCCTGCTGTTTTCGACCTGCGTGTTTCTACTTTAACGTGAAATGTCCTGTGGGCCACGAAGGCTGACTGCAGCTTGTATATTTGACCTTCTATCCCAGAAGTCCTCCGTTTCTCCGTCCGTAGGCAGTGGCTGATTAGGCCGAAGGCCTTGCGGAGGTCTAGGTATTGAACTTCGGCCATCTCTCCCTCATCTGCCTGAGCAGTGACTTCGTCTAAATATTCACAAATGTGGAATAAACTTCCACCAAATGTTCGTGCAATAAGCCACTTGCCGAGATTCAAAGAGGAATTAAACAAACGGCTTGATGTCCTGACACTCGTATCAAACAATGATCCATACACTTCGGAGGAGCGAGCGTACGAAGTTGGTTTGGGTTACTGACACGCGGGTCTGAGTCGGGGGCCACGAGACCTACGTACCACACAAGTCGCCGTAAATACCACTCAAGTTTCATTAATCTTTCGCGTAAAACCTTGTGTTTAGCAAAGTCGAACCATCCCCCAAGTAGTTCCAATTTCTAGATACTAGAGGTTTTTTTTACTACTGACCGCTGATCCTCAGCTGGGAGCACCCCAGACTGCGTTTTTCTATTTTTACTTTTCCAGACAACCGCTGATGATGGCTTCCCTTCGATGGCTTGGCATAATACCTGGCCCACATTTCCCGCTGAAAACTCGATACCTGCTCGTCATTTCGTCACTACCACACAGGCCATGCTCTCCAGGACCCCTCGCAACCTCCTGGATTATTCGATCTCTATGTGACAACGCCAATATCACTCAAGCGAAGCCCGCCGGTGCGGGCCGCGGTCAGATCCACCACTTTGGCCGACGCACATCGGGCGTGCAGGACGTCTGCAACGATGTGCGGACGCAGATAGGATTGCGGATGGCACCTGTCAACAAAAACGGTTTTCAGGTTGGGTGTCCCGGGCACGGTCAGCCCCACCCACCAGCACCGGTCGCAGCAAAAAATCATTCACCCGAAATGCTACAAATATGGAACTATCTCCCCCAGTTACCGCCTATTTTTCATCCAACTTGTCTCCATCTTCGCAACCTTAACTTACCGCTTCTTACGCCCAGAAAAATCTACTTTCCCTAGCACATAATTATCGCGGGGTTAAAAGACCGTTTTCGTACTCGGCTTACCGTTCATTATCCTTTTTTTCCCGATGATTCTTGCCAAACTGCCCGCTTGTCCTATTAGCAAACTTAACCAATCCCCGAGATAAAACTCGCTTCTATTTTATAAGTTATCAATATATTTGCAAAACTCGCATTTATTGTTGCCATACACTTCCGTACCACAATGTCCGGTATTCTATCTTGGTAAATCCTCCCAGACAATTTTGATTCTTGCATCTCTCTGGTCTTTATTTTCGGCCCTTAGATAACGATTATCAAACGTAAATACTTACCTGCCATTTAAATACTCGCCCAGTACCCATTTCTATTTTGGTGCATCACATTCCCCCCTCATGAACGTTACCAATGTGCGCAACGATTACATGTTTACATCCTGCCACTTCTTCCACCATCACTCCAGCGACCTCGCCAGATGTGATGTCCGTTTGGTTTACCACGGACTCCATCCACATCCAGCCGCCCAACTTCCCAACTGTATTCAGCGTTTGTTGGTGCTTTTTCATAATCGGTATTCTATCTTGGTAAATCCTCCCAGACAATTTTGATTCTTGCATCTCTCTGGTCTTTATTTTCGGCCCTTAGATAACGATTATCAAACGTAAATACTTACCTGCCATTTAAATACTCGCCCAGTACCCATTTCTATTTTGGTGCATCACATTCCCCCCTCATGAACGTTAACAATGTGCGCAACGATTACATGCTTGCGTCCGGTCACTTCCTTTACCATCACCTAGGCATGCCTAGTGATTGCAATCACTCTCTACAAATGAGTCCTTCATTGGGTATTTAACGGACTCAGCCGATATTTGGTCGCTGAACGTTTCAAGGAAAATCTTCGAAAGATTTTGATTGTTCTCTGTCTGCAAATTCATTCCTCTCATCGTCTGATTTCCAATCCAAAGCCGTGCCATACTCCGCGGAGCGCTGTAGCTGGTTCATGTCTCCCTCGGAAACTTCTTTTCCCTCGAAGTGAACAAAACTTTCGTCAATTCTGTTTGATTCTCTTGTTGCATAGCACTTCGTTTTGTACTGTTTCAGGAAGAGTCAGCTACCTTCGACCATCTCGATCCTGACTTGACCGGGTTGGCCACCCGACCTTGAGTTCAAATTTGCCGGGCGCCGCCACAGAGAGTGACTTAAATACTTTCTCCTGTACAATATTGAGTGCACATACCTTAACCAACCTCTTGGAATTCGGACTCTACGTCCAATTGTACCGTTTGATCTTGCGTTACAGCATGCCTCGGGTTATCCGAAATAAACCATTATTATTATTATTATTATTATTAATATAAGGTTCGGGAGACAAGATTTGCCTTTCGAAAACCAGTGTCTTGCCTGGCAGAGCAACTTTTAGCTCATCAGATATTTGGATCCGTTCCAGTACCAGTAGTCCTAGACGCTTGCACAGAATGCATGTAAGGCCTGCTGGAAGGCAACCCTCCCCTTCTGACTGTGACCATTTCATAAATGTAGTTAACCCTCATTCCAACGGTAATACCCCTTGACTAACTGTATCACAGTATGTTCTGATACTGGCCACTTTTATAAGTTTCTAGGAATTTAGTTAGCTAGTTTGTGGAAAATCACCCCAAAACGTTGCACGAATTCCAGAGATTTTTTCCCCAATACATCTTTATGCCTCTTACTCAAAACTTACACCCATGCTTAGAGTTAGGAAACCGCTAACACAACTGAAACAATGCTCTATACCATTGGTGGACCTTTCGAAGGAGGCTGCCTTCGGTGCTCGTATTTATGAAGACCTTAAGGACGTCTCAACATGCATACCACCAGCCGGAGGCCCCTTACCCATAGAGATTGGAGAGCTGGCTGGCATGAGGAACGTTATCGAAGGCTTCCGTCATATCAAGGAAATTCATTACCAGCGATTTTATTCCACCTGCAGCATCGGTAACCACTTTGAGAAAGTCAGATTCGCAGGTAATCCAAGGGCGAGCTTGGAGGAAGCCGAGCAGACCAGTATGGACGAGATTCCGAACAACAAACAACCTGCCCATTGCTCCGTTATCGGTCTTTTCGTTAAATTCGATATGGAAGGGCTGCGATTTTTTGAGCGATAGTCATCGTGGTCATAAAGTAGCCCTTGTTTGTGGTGGGGAATTCTTTTAAATGTCTTCCATGGTACGGGTGAGATGCCTTACCTCAGGGAGAGGCTGCGTATATTGGGGAGCAATGCTGCCGAGTCGATTCCAACTTGACTTGGGATTGTGAGTGAGACGCCGTCCGGGTCAGTCACCATTGAGTGGCGGATCCGTTAAAAAGGCTTAAATATGCCCTGGAGGGCAAATTATAGGGAGCACAGAGTGTGAATTGTTAGTGATGCGGGGCTGGGACCATCGGCTGGAGGATTAAGTGCCACTGATGTAAGGAATAAGGAGCAAACTGCCCGGGCTTCTTTAACGGGGGATGTGATATGGACGTTGTTTTCAGTGAACACGGCATGTTTGAGTAATGCCGTTCGTTTTTGATTCTTGGCAATAGGGATAGCTTTGAAGGAAAATTTCGTGGTCCCTTAGGGCTAGAACTTCCTGTTTTTGCGCAGTATTATTGGGAGCTATTGGACTACTCTGAGAGATGTGACATATCTGCATACCAATGAGATATCACAGTATTTTAAGTGAGTCGCAGGCTGAATCACGTTTCTCCTTGTGTTTTGTTTTCCTGAAATTTCAGTGTGTGTGAGAGTGATATGGTTGTTAAATTGCTCAGACGCAGGTCTTGAGTCGCATGCTTTGAAGAAATTATCCCTGCTTTTACATGCAATCCAGCGACTACTCTGGTCTAGTCAACAAGCGGCTTCGGAGATCGGGACTTGGGAAGGTCCGGAAAATGTTGACTGACCGTAAATTCGAGGGATGCCATCATGTGTCCGGCTACCGGGGAAGTGACCAATAGACTGAACGATCGCTTCAGACTTTCTTCTAAAAAATCCAATCCAGTAGGCCCATGGTCTTGATTGAAGGCTCTATGTGGTAGGTCAAAAGACTCATTTCTTTGCAGGAGGTAGAACCCGGGAAGCCTTTTGGTGCTGAGTAGGTGGCCCGCAGGTGCCAGGAGCTTTGGGGCTAGCAGCGATCAGCGTATGGCCTGGCAGAATTTGTGTGGAGTAGTCAAACGCGTCGGTGCGAAGACGAATGCCGGTTACGGAAGTATTACGAAGTTGGTAGGTGCAATCAGTGTGTAGGTGGAAATTATGTAGTGGAATGGTCAACCAAATCGACTCTGGTATTACGTCAAGAATCCGATGGAAAGGAGATGAGCGGAAATTTAGGGGCCAACGTATAGGGGGCACCCCCCACCGCCACCAGTTCAGTTGGCTCCAAATGCCTGGTAGTTAGGAAGCCGGACCTGGTCAGCAGGCGTGGAAGTGGTTGGCCAGGGTTCAGTAATGAATAAAAAGTCATAATTGATGGACCGAGCTACCTCCTGACGGGAAGTGAGTTTGTTCAAGTTGGGACGAGCTTTCAACATGAAGAGAGATATTCGGGTGGTGCTACTAAACGGTGAAATACTGCTTGTAACAGCCGGTCGTGGAAAATCCCCCTTTTTCCCTCGCGATTCAGTGTTTTTCCCAACATCACTCATTTCCATACACTATTGACTTGTCTTTACGAACTGGTTGTTTTTCTGGACCAATTGTTGTTTGTTCGCGCCCAGAGCACTACTTTGGCACATCTTTGTTCAGGACCTGCGTGACGCACGTGCTGTCTGCTCACACGCTGCTATTCGGTTTCTCGTTGTTGAGTCCTTGTGATCGTATTATTGAGGTTTGTACATTGTTTATGTCATTGTTTATTGTAATAATCTAGTATCGTAGAATATCACGGATAATCGTCTTTTGATTTCGGGATCCGTTGCGAATCTGGCTACGCATTGCTCAAACGTTCGTAACAATACTCAATAGATCAATTTGGAACGAGGAAAAATCACGCAAAATGCCAAGAAAAGGATCAAAAGCAGTCGAATCCGGACAGGAAGTAATACGGCAAGTCTCTGGGGAGGTTTTGGGTACATTTGATTCTTTAGTTAATGCTAGATCGCCTAGTCCTGTCAGTGCTAGTTCATGTGTTATTGAAAACAATATTGATCGTAAGGATGTCGATTTATATAAGCTGAGAATACTAGAACTAGAGCAACAGTTACTATCAGCTAGACTACAGGCGCAGGAAGCAGAGAAGTGTACACAGAAACAGCGAGAGCATGAGACCAGTGACTTCGACACTTCCGATAGGTTAGGGTGCAATAAGGTAGGGAACCCCACGCCGGTCGCCGACTACAAACCACCATCGATCGATCTGCCTAGAGTGGAGTTAACGGTTTTCGACGGGCGAGCTGAGCAATACTGCGAGTTTGTCAAGCAGTTCGAGACGTTCGTTGAAAATAAGGTAACCGACCCTGGGCAAAGGCTTCTTTACCTTACTCACTACTGCCGAGGCCGAGCAAGAGAAGCTATCGACGGGTGCACCATGCTGGACCCAGAACAAGGCTACACAAGGGCAAGGAAGATTCTAAGGGACTTGTTTGGCCAACCTTTCAAAGTAGCCCGTAACCTAATAGAGGGCGTGATGGCAGAGGCAAAGAGAACCAAGGGCGACGTCTACACCATGGCCGACCTGGTGACTAAGATGCAGAACTGCTCAATAGCCCTCGACCATTTAGGTTACAGGGCTGACCTAGACGCCATGCACACTTTGGAAGGCATAGTCCGTCACCTCTCTCCCGAACTACAAGGTCGGTGGGCGGAAGAAGCAGAACGGATAAGCCGAAGCGACAGAGAAGCCAACTTCGAAGACCTGACTGAATACTTAGACAGGCAAACGAAGATAGCTGACAGCAGGTTCGGCCGGCTTATCCGGGACAGCAACCGAGCAAACAAGCCCAGTACTAGCCAAGTCCAAACCCCTGTACGGGAACATCCAAAGTACCAGCCTTGGACTAACACACACGTCATTTCACGAGATGCTACGGCGAAACCAAATTGCAGATCCTGTGGTACTAGCCATGGCCTACCAGAATGCACCAAGTTCGGCAACGCCACAATAGACGAACGGTGGGGAATGGCGAGGATGGCAGGAGCATGTTTCATCTGTCTCAACACCACGCACCGGGCAGCAGCCTGTAGAACAAGGAATCGATGTGGTTACGAGGGCTTCACGGGCAGACACCATCGGCTGCTGCATCAGGCGAGAGTAACCATATCCGAGGCGAGTGCCAAGCCCAGCGTGATTTGTTCAACTTCACAATCTGCCAGTAAACCGGTACGTTTAGGCGTAGTGGCCGTGGGAGTAGTGACTCCGACTGGGATAGTCAAGGCGTTGGCTTTCGTTGATAGTGGATCCGACACCACTTTAGTGAAAGAGCGGTTTGCCGACAAACACCAACTGGCTAAAGGTGCGACGTCGTTAGCAGTGAGCACGGTGGGCGGAACACAGGTAATGACTGCCGGTAGATTAAGGCTGCAACTCATCTCTCTAGACACTAACGAGGAAATTGAACCAACGGAGGCATTCACGTTAGCGGATCTCCCCATGCGAGCACCAAGGTCGGTGAACGCAATCTTGACTCGGTGGCCCCACCTGCAGGATGTAACCGTTGTAGACTGGGAAGATGATGAGGTGGATCTCCTCATCGGATGCGACGTGCCAGAGGCGCATTGGGTGCTTGACCAAAGAGTGGGCGACCGCCAGGCACCTTATGCCGTACGCACGGCTCTGGGGTGGATGTTATACGGTCCAGTAGGGGTACGCGGTTACGTGAATTACTTATCCGCCGAAACGGATCGCAGAGAGTAGCATCTGCAACGGCTGTATGAAGAGGAGTTTCATGACATTGAAGACGAAAGACCGACGTTGTCTCAAGAGGATCACTTCGCTCTACAAACGGTGCGGCAAGGCACTAGAGGCCTTAAAAACAGTTCGAGGTTCCCCTCCCATGGCGCACACCGGTCGACCCGTGGACTGACAACAGAAATTATGTTCTCCAAAGATTACTACGACTAAAAGAACGCTTCATTCGAGACCAGAACCTGTGGGAACGATACGCGGATTTGATGAAGCGAAACGAGGCCCTCGGTTACGTTGAAAAGGTGCCTGTCAACACCGACAGCAAAAGGGGTATCTGGTATCTGCCTCACCATCCGGTTATCAACCCCAAGAAACCCAATAAACTGCGGGTGGTTTTCGACTGTGCGGCCAAGTTTCAGGGCAAGTCGTTAAACGATCGCCTACTACGGGGGCCTGACTGGACCACACCACTGATCGATGTTTTGTGCCGTTTCAGAAAGGGTAAAGTGGCTTTGTCTGCCGACATTAGGGAAATGTTCCATCGGGTGAAGATTCCGGTAGGAGAACGAGATGCTTTGCGTTTCCTGTGGTGGGAAGGGAGCGACCGGGACAACGCAGTGGTGAATTATAGGATGACCGTCTACCCCTTCGGAGCCATATCGTCACCATTTTGTGCCAACTACGCCCTCCGAGAATCAGCGAACAAACATGGCGATCTAGTACATCGGACGGTGGTAGAAAGCGTCAGCAGGAACTTCTACGTCGACGACTACCTTGGGTCATTCGATGATGTGAAATCAGCTCTAGAGCAGTTCAGGGGTCTGACGAGATTGCTGGAAGAGAGCGGCTTCCATCTAACTAAATGGACGTCGAACGCTTCAGAAGTGCTGAAGGTCATCCCGTATCACGGAAAGGCCGAAACGGTAAGAGATTTGGACGGCTCTCCACTTCCTATCGAGCGCACTTTAGGGATACAATGGGACGCGGAAACGGACGATTTTGTTTTCGAGCCAAACGTTCCCGAGCTGCCAATAACCCGTCGTGGCATACTATCTGCCGTCTCAAGTTTGTTCGACCCGCTCGGTTTCGTCTCACCATGGCTGCTACCCGGGAAGATCTTGCTGCAGCGGCTGTGCCGTAAGAAAGTTAATTGGGACCAGTCACTGGACCGAGGGGACCGGCTGGACTGGAAAGAATTTTGGAACACCTTGAAGAAATTAGGGGACATAAGAATCCCACGATGTTTGACTCCTGGCCATACGACACGGACTGAAGAACTACATGCCTTTTCCGATGCATCCGAAGTCGGTTATGGAGCTGTGGTGTACGGACGATGGTGCGCAGGAGATGGACAATATACCACGAGGATCCTGTTTGCCAAAGCCCGCGTTGCTCCACTGAAGTCGGTTTCAATCCCACGCCTTGAACTCAGCGCAGCCGTGTTGGCAGTCAGGGTGGTGCAAGCTGTGAAGAGATGTGTCGATCTCTACATTTGGTCGGTGAGCTTCTGGACGGATTTAACGATAGTACTTTACTATATCAACAACGTCCGGAGCCGGTTTAGTACTTTCGTTGCTAACCGGCTCACGATTATCCACGATGAATCAGCCACGCACCAGTGGAGTCACGTCAGGTCTGGCGATAATCCGGCCGACCTGTGCTCCCGAGGTGCGAACAACTTCAGGCAACTGGAAACGTGGACGAGAGGGCCACACTTCCTGCAATTGCCCAAACAGGACTGGCCCGTGTTCGAATTAAAAACCCCTACGGAAGTGGAACTGGAGATCAAAGGCGTAGTGATAGCAGCCAACGTCGTCGAAGCGTCATCCATTCTATCGCGACTGATCAGGTTTTCTTCCTGGATGAAGACGCTTCGTTCGCTAGTTTGGTTAACCAGGTTCAAGAGAAATTTACTAGTCATGAAAGGGCTACGGCCCTCAGGTCGGATACCGGTCGGCCCGATAGGTCCCGATGAGCTACAAGCGGCAGAGTACGATATTTTCAGAATGATACAACGCGAGGCTTTCGCCCGAGAACTCAAGAGGGCGGAAGAAGTGGGGCCGACCAATAAAGACATACCATCTCCAAGAGGCGAGCTGAAGCGTTTAAACCCCAAACTCATCGACGGACTGCTGCGGGTGGATGGTAGGCTGACCAACGCACACCTGAAGTTCGACACAAAGTATCCTATATTGCTGCCTGCGAGACAACCTGTAGTGGAGCTAATGATTCAACACGTCCACGCCGTGGAGGGACATGCCGGGGAAAGTCACGTGACGAGCGTCATCCGAAAGCGTCTTTGGTTGTTGAGAGGACGAGAGACTGTAAAACGCGTAATCCGACGGTGTGTGCAATGCAGGAGACGCAATGCCACAGCAGGCAAACAACTCATGGCCCCACTACCAGAATGCAGGGTGACTACGGGCTGGTGGCCGTTCAGTGACACCGGGTTGGACTATTTCGGGCCCTTGTGGATCGAGTGCGGGAAAAGATTAGAAAAGCGATACGGATGTATCATGACGAGCATGAAGTCACGTGCGGTACACCTAGAAAGTCGCACATTCGATGACGACCGATTCGTTTCTACGGGCCTTGCAAAGATTTATCAACCGAAGAGGCGTAACGGCCGATATATACTCAGATAATGGGTCGGACTTTGTGGACGCTCACCGGGAATTGCAGCGTTGGCACAAGAACATAAACAGGGACGAACTGCAGGATCGAACCGTGGCCTACGGCATACGATGGCATTTCAACCCCCCACAGGCCAGCCACCGAGGTGGCGTATGGGAACGCATGATCCGGTCCGCCAGACGGATATTGCTGTCAATCATGGAGCAGCAGCCGCCCGACGACGAGACGCTGAACACCGTCATGACTGAGGTGGAGCGAATCCTGAACAACCGCCCCCTGGTTCCAGTATTGAACGGCGACCCCACCCACCTGGCGCTCACCCCAAACGACTTATTGACGTTAAGGTCGAACGAGGGTTTCCAAGGGCCGGTAAACCTTCATGGGAGCTACCTCCACGGGTGGAAGCAAGCGAACTATCTGGCCAAGGTCTTCTGGAGGCGATGGCTGCGGGAGTACCTACCGGCTTTGCAGATTCGACAGAAGTGGCTGGCAAAAACAAGACCATTCAAAGCTGGGGACGTGGTTATAATCGCCGACGAACGCGCACATTTCAGCGCTTGGTCTTTGGGAGTAGTTACGGAAACCATGAAAAGCACTGACGGAATGATAAGAACGGTGAAAGTGAAGACAGCTAACGGAGTGCTCATTCGTGACACACGCAGTATTAACCTACTCGAGAGCGAAGACGGAGGAGCTGATAACCCTGAGGCCTAGTAAACCTTTTTCACACCAGTAGTCGAGGTGGATAAAGAAACACCATATATACCACACAATCTCCGTCAAACACGTTAAGGTGCTCGCGGTCTTTTCGTTGACATTACAGAAGGTTCTTTCCGATATGTGGTGATGAGTGCGATTCCATTGTACATCCCGATACATACACGCATGCACGACGCACTCTACATCCCGTAAACCCATCAAACATGTGACAGTGTTCGTTGTTTTGCTTTTTGTTGACGCTACCGAATGCCCCTTGCATATGTGGAAGTGGCGGAGCTCAGGTCACACACACATGCTACATTTACTCGTTTTCTTGCCACGCGGTCTTTTGTTGACATTGCAGAAAGTCCTCCTTTGATGTGTAGTCATACCTGTGATTTCATTGTAACCCCGGCACACACACACACGCACACACACACACACACTCAAGCACGTACATCCAGGACCGGACGGCCCCTTACGAGGACAACGTCTATGTGACCATTCACGCCCGCCATCGGTCATTTGGTCTTGTGGAAGATGTAGACTAGCCTCACGTCTATGTATCCAATGGATTAGGTGCGACCAGTAGTAGAACGTTGACGACGAGCATTAGACGCGCGCACTGACAGCAGGGCCTAGGCAGGTAGGAAGAATCAGTACCTTTATACCGAACCTTTGACTCTGCTAAGGATCCAGGAGGATTTTGGTGGGCGGTGTAACAGCCGGTCGTGGAAAATCCCCCTTTTTCCCTCGCGATTCAGTGTTTTTCCCAACATCACTCATTTCCATACACTATTGACTTGTCTTTACGAACTGGTTGTTTTTCTGGACCAATTGTTGTTTGTTCGCGCCCAGAGCACTACTTTGGCACATCTTTGTTCAGGACCTGCGTGACGCACGTGCTGTCTGCTCACACGCTGCTATTCGGTTTCTCGTTGTTGAGTCCTTGTGATCGTATTATTGAGGTTTGTACATTGTTTATGTCATTGTTTATTGTAATAATCTAGTATCGTAGAATATCACGGATAATCGTCTTTTGATTTCGGGATCCGTTGCGAATCTGGCTACGCATTGCTCAAACGTTCGTAACACTGCTTCCCGGAGCTCTGTAGGTCAAAACTTTACAGTGATTCCCAAGTGTCATTGGTTGGAAGGATGCATGGGGTACAGCATCTCCAGTGATTCGTGGAAGATCCCGCTAGATTGCACCGTGGAAGTTACTGAAGGAGGCAGGGGGAGAGCTGGGTGAACCTCGAAGTGTGGCAAATGACAAGCTGAGGGGGGATGAGTTAAAGGAGGAATCAGGGAACCTTAGAACATCAGTTGCATCGAGGTGCCGCTTGCTGTTTACGGGGAAGGGCTAAGAGAAGCTTTGCTGCTGGTGGCTTTGAGGGGAAGAAAGGTCAAAGTTGTTGGGTGGCTTGCACCTGAAGGCCGTGGGAGAAGAGTGGGTCTTGTGGCATATAGTCAGGGGATAGGGGGGTACTGTGTGGTGCATATTACTCAAAGGACTCACGACGTGCAGTCCGACGATGGGAGGTCGAAAGTTTGGATGGGCTCGAAAAGGGCAGCGATGGGTGGTTGTGCAGAGCATATGGGTTGGATTCAGGCAAACGCGGAGGAAGGGGTTGAAGGCTTATGACGGGCTCGTCTGATGGCCAACCGGTGTGCGCCTGGCACTCTGGTCCCATCGGTCTTGAATTCCCGGGCGCGAGGCTTATCTATTCCATGCTCTACCTTGTTCCACTTTATCAATCACACGCGTAAATGTGTGCGTCAGACTGACAGCGGTTTTTTGTTCCCGTTCGCCTGATACACTATCTTGCTTGCGCTTGTCAATGGGTGATTCAGCTGTTCGCCCTCTTGCACGCCTATGTACGTGTTCACCAATGTGCCAATAAAAGTATCCGTTGCGTACTGTGTTCTTCAAATGCTAAACACGACAGGGCTCTATGATAGATGCGGAGTTCTGGACCAGTGTCCACGGATCGATTGTTAGACGTATGATACATTGTGTTAAAGGTGGATATGATGTGGGGCCGGATACCGTCAGCTTACTGTAGGTTTAGTTAGCCACGGTTTCACTGCAAGATGGACGAGGTGGGTGATCCAGCGACTGGACGATGGGGAAAGAAGCAATGATTATCCGAAAGGTCTGTTTAGGATAGATGTGAAGGGCGTAAATACGCGGATCAGCTAGAGAACGAGTGGGATATAGGGGTGGCTTTTTGGGATTTATTGTTTCGGGTTGTTTGGGCAGGATTTTCAGATTAAAAAGTCCGGCTGATTTTACCGATGATAGGCATGGCTTCGTGTCAGCTTTCCGAGTTGGAATGTTAGCGAAAATAATGGCTTATTTCGGGGAAGCTCAAAGCAAGCTTGGCTGCATATTCATGTGGTGCAAGTGAGGATGCAACAGGGAGTCTTCGATACTCAACTGGGTAAATGCAGTACGAAAGAGTGTAGAATTTTAGTGGGATCATGAACAGACACTCGCCGAAATTGGATTTTAAGTTCAAATGGTCACATCATCCAGTATCGAGCAAAACCGGCTTCGTGGTCGAGTTACGCGGTCAATCAAAGCAAGGCTGGGAGAAAAAGCTCAAGAATTCAGATAGTATCGACTAAAGTTGTAAGGGAGGGAGTGCTGACAAAAACTTCCAAAATAACCACCGACGAAGTATTGGAGAAATCATTGGTGATGACGGACGCGCACCGAAGCCATCATTTTTAATGACCCGGGAAAAAGTAAAACTGCTGTTTCGAAGAACTTGCAAGGTTTTTGAGGGGACAGGAAGTAGGCAAATGAAACGGAAGGTCCAAATAACCACAGCATGAATGCTCAGTATGCAGCGAGAGATTGTGGAGAAAGCACTCGTAGTGAGGTGCGGAGCAAATGTCCACCATGGAAGTTTGGTGGAACAGAGTAAAGTAGGCTAACAGATGAGTGTAATAGGATTTATATAAATGGTTTGTTTAGGTTAATCGGTGGTTGACAAGAGAAAAACGGGGGTTAATAATGATGGTAGATGAAGGAGTTGAAATACCGTGATTTGTCAAGACAAACAGATGGTCACATAGATAAGCTTGCTGACAAAAGGCAAGCAAGCGACATAAGGGGAAAAATGGACGATCAATTACCTGGTATAAGGACGAATACTTTCAGCAAAAGCTAGAGTAATAACCTTCAAAATTTTATTCGGCTTAGATGCCCAGTTTTTGAAAACGGGGGGACAAAGCGGCTACTGTTTAAAGGTGAGTGAATTTTGCTCAACCTTAGGTTAACTCGGGACGGCTGCTATGCTGACATATGAGGCGCACAGGTTTACAGTGAAGCGGGCATAATAATGGCATATGTGTTAGATATCCAGTAGAGTCAACTAGAATCAACACATTGCCGAAATTTTCGGGAGCAGCAAAATACCGGATGACTGGGCACGTTGGGGAGAGTCCAACCCGAGACACTAGGGAAGGAAACGGATTAGCGGTAACCTGGATTACGGGTGGTTCATTTCCAGCCGGAGATGTTATAAAAGCTCCCAATGGATTAAAGCGTATATGTCCGATCATGATAATTTGGAAGAGGAGCGACAGAAGTTGATAAGTGAATGAAAAATGATCCACTCATGGATTTGCCTCGGCTAGAAGGTAGATAAAGTGACAGCATCACAAGTCGGCAACAAATTAGACGTGATAGGTGAAAATATAATAAGCTGATCTCACGCAGATGGAGCGCCGGAAGGGGGACCATCTCGTGGTTTGTGATATTTTGGAAGATGATAGAAATGATATACAGACGGTGAATTCATCCAGATGGGCTTGGAGCAACCAGAACACGGAAGCTTTGGCCCTAGTTGCTTAGGAGAGACTTCATGCAAACGGTCCTGGTCTACTCCATGGGGCAGTTTTACATTGTATGGCTGGGGCGATTGGGCGTTTTTGCAGCCATTGCTGTGGCAGGGTAACATGTCAAACTCCGTCAGGGAGAAGTGTGACCCAGGTCCAGTGCCGGTATTGATTTGTTTGGTTATTATGCATCACATCGAGCTGCACCGTGGGTCTCTCGTTTAAGAGGGGTTTTGCCAGTCGCGAGTCCGATCTTCCTAAATGGGGAAGCTGTGGTCATATCGCTCCGCACGCACCTAAACGACGCGGCGAAGAGAAGCCAAGGGAACTGTATTAGGATTAAACAGTTGTTTTGTGGAGACGCCCTGAGAGCCGGATTATCACAAATGGGAGACGGGCCATGCCACAAGCACTAAGTTATGTTCTTTTACCTAAATCTACTGGGATTCTTCCAGGAATGTGGAAATTCATAGCATTGCGGGGATTATGGGGTCTCTCCATCAGCTCGGACTTAGAAGAGTCAGTGTGATACCCGGCAGACCATGAAATTTGTGGTTCTGGCAATTTGTAAAGTTCGAAGATGCATGACAGAGGAGCTAGCTCTTAGATGGAGTCCATAGTTGTGGGAGTCCTACTTACAGCAGTTGACAGATTTGCTGAGTGACTAGCAATTCAGCGGGCCTCATCGGCAAAATGGTGGTGCTAAACGAAGTTGTCTTTAATTGCCCAGATATGCCTGGAACGCTCTTCCTCTTGAAAGCAGGGTAGTGTAGCTTTTCAGGATTTGTATATTTGAGGAAAGCTGTATGAAAATCAGTTGATGGTTTGCTGCCAGAAATACTATCCAGGCCCAAAAGAGGCTAAGCAGTTGCATTTCGCTATGGATTACGTGCCTTTAGTTGCTCTAATGGAAAGTTACCCACGGCAATTTTTTGGGACGCGTAGGAATAGACCAAACTTTTCTTGTCTCGACTGATGTTTCTTCATGCTCTTTCCCTAAGGTTTGGTTCGGGAATGACATTTGCGGGGATTTTTAAATCCGTAAGCCGTCCCAGAATTTGGTGTTCTAAAAAATTTCCTAATATTTCGGAGTCGGAGGAAAGCCTTAGGAAGCGGTAGTTTTCTGTGTTACTCTAGGCAACTCAGCACAAACTATGCCATAAGCAGCTCACGAAGCAACGGTTGTATGTCCGGTTTTCCGGTTTCTTGGATTACCTGGTTTCCGACGATATACCTGTGTATGTTTTCTCGTCTTCTTCTCTGGTGCAGATTAAACATCGGTAGGGCTCTGCAGCGGTGGTCAAACCTCCACCTTTGTACTCACCTCTTCCCTACTGCACATGAAAATTTGAGATCGGAAAAGGCCTTCTGTGGTGCCGTGCCGGTGTTATTCCTCTCTGAACCAAAAAGCTTTCCTTACTCCATTCATTCTTCCTCTGAACGCAATGGCTGGTTTTGCTTTACCCACCGAACTCGGCCGTTTATTCCAGTCGTTTGCTGCCCATACTGCGAACGAGTGTCTTCCAGTCCCTGTTCTTGTTTTCTGCTTTCCTACCCTCCATGCTTTTCCCCACGATGTTAGTGAGCTGAAAGGGCGGCTGACGTCTTCCCACTGCCTGAGCGATTCCCTGAAGCGTTTTGAAGGTTGCCACCAGACCTCCTCTTATCCTCTTTGGTGAAGGCAGATCCAGTTCTTCCAGCCTTTTCCATTTTTGGAAAAGTCGGCAGTAGCGGAGACACCTAGTGTAACGGCGTTGTACTTGACTACTGTTTTAATTTCCCTCTCGGTTTGTGGACTCCGCGCTGGGAAGCGTTTAATAATAATAATAGTAATAATAATGGTATATTCCTTGATGATGGCAAGATATATGCACAAGGCCTGATCAGAGAATACAGCAATTCACATTAATGTGAGGTATTCACAATTTTGAAGTTCAAGGTTCACACAATTGCAGTAATAGAACGATAAGTCTGGACGGTGTTTAAGTGAATTAAAGAGGAGAGGGTCGGCCCGGCCATTGTGGATCGGTCTCGAATTCGGGACGTGGTGGGTGTGGTTAGCAGGATGGACATAGGAATGTAGATAAAGCGATACTGAAGAAGGGTAAAAGTGCGGTGTTTGCAACAACCTATAAAGCAGCTGGTGTCGGATATCACAACATGAACAAGGAGTTGGGGCAGGAATAATACATGACTAGCCTTATGGGTGCCGATAACTGTCTTTGTCGGATCCGGTAGTCTAGAACGGATCACGGCGATCTACGAAATTCAGTGTGCCTTCGATGAAGATAGAGAGAGAGCGGTGGAGTGAAAGAGATTCAAAGAAGAGTCGGGAAGTGTAAAAGGAGATGCTGTGTGGATCTGACCGAACCCAGCACCACTGGGATAGTCATGAGTTTTCTTGGTGAGGCCGATTTGCCGTAAATTTCAGTTGGTTCACAATCGAGCTACCAGGCATCAGGGGATCCCGGAAGGCAACCAAGAGGGCATCAGTTAAGTAGCTTGCCAACGGCCGGCAGACAGGTGGACGCATAGACCAGGTCAGTGACTGATGTGGTCTACAGTGTATGAAAAGTCATCGAGAGAAAGGTAGGCACGAACGAAGGTTTGGAAACGGGAAAAAAGAAGAGAAAAGCTGTATGGGATGCTCCCGACTGGGGATAAATTAGAACCAATATAAAAAGACATTATTAGAGATTGACTTTCTAGGACTAATCATTTGATGGCAGAAAGCTAAAGGGCTAAGAATTTTTGCTCAGTTTCTTCTGTCATAGACGTCAGTGTTTGCACTATTCAAAAGTCTAGACCCCTCCCATAGGCTCCATCATCGAGTATGTTTACATTAAGAAGCGGTATGGTTGAGATAACCCTGAGGAGCTTATCCAATGCACTTCTAAATTGATGGCCGGAAGTGGAAACGCGTATATCTAACTGCAGTTTACTCCATAAATTGGAACACACTGTGGTGAAGCCTGACCGTAAGCCAGTGTAGGCATTGAGGGTCGAAAGGTCAAAAATTCTAAAACATTATGAATATCTAGAAACAGGAGCAAAGCGCAATGGATTAGAAGCATATGACCGGCCGCAAAGGATGCCATGCAGAACCATAATGTTCAGTTTCATACAGCCAGGCCACAAACGGGTCTAGTCAAAGAAAATAAGCAGCTTTCTTTATAAGTCAGGGGCGAGCTCCTTCCAGCCAGGCGCTCGATGAAACTTAGTTGGACTGTTTTGTTAACAACTCTTTCTAATCTGCGCATACTAGAAGAGGTAAAAGGGCAGTACTATGTTGGAGGCTTGGCATGAGATTTATAGAGGGCGAGGGTGCAGTCTCCAAGTTGGAAGGAGTGGATTGTTAGGCCCTGGAACTTTCTAGCCTTGGAAATTTGGAAAGCAGAATGCTTGGAGAAATTGAAAGTGCAAGAGTAGCTCAAGCCAAGGTCCCGATTAACTTGTGCACTGGCATCGGACGAACAACAAATGGCCAGAAACTCTAGAGGTTGGTTTCATTTCTAAGACAGTACCCCATATTTGTCAGCGGAAAGATCCACGGCCAAGTTGAGCTCCATCTATCGCGTGCAGATACGTCTTCAGAGATGTCTAGGGCAGTCGAAGCGAGACGATCAGGCTTGAATAAGCGCACAATAATAATGTCATCAGCAAAAAGGAATGGGATGCCATGACTCATTGAGAGGAATAAGTCGTTCAATCATATGGGAACAGCAGGTGGCCAAGAACGCTACCCTGTACAGAGCCGCTTGTAACAGGTTTAGGCCTGGAACGGTATCCATTTATTGAGACAGCCTGGGAGCAATTAAGCAGGTAAGAAGTGATCATTTGTTCCAACATGCGACAAAGAGACCGTATAGCGTTTGAGAACGTACAACGGGCATTCACGAAACAGCTCATATGTTTTTCTTCGCCCTCTAATTACATGGAACGTTGTGAGCGGCTGAAATTCGCTCCCTTATGGCTACGCCGCATAAGAAATAACCTTCTATTCTTTCACAATATCATGAAGAATAGATCATGTAGTTCAGCACCGCAGGTGAGAACCCATTCCACTTATCCCTTTCGTACCAATGAGTTCTTGGTGTCTGTCCCTTTACCGAAGCTTGCTCTTCGGTCAAACTTCTTCATTAACAAGTACGCTTCGTTGTGGAACAAGCTATCCTAAGGAATTCGGGCATTATCACCGACATCGGTGACTTTCAAACAGGAAACAGGCATAGCACTGACGGTGGACACGCTGACCAGGATGTACAATCCCTATATTTCAAGGGCTCAGGCCTTTGAGGTAGGTATAGGGTACAAATAAATCGAATGACCGCTTTGAGCAGCCTAGTCTCAATTAGACCCGCGTTGGGTTAGCCCCATCGCTGCAGCAATTACGGAACTCAGCGGATCATTCACACGATCTAGGACGCAAAACAATCTCAATTTTTTATCATCAAATACCTTTTTTGCGGCAAGCCCACATAGCGGCCCATGGCGTACTCAGGCATAAGGGCATCACGTTGTTAGGGCTGCAAGTAGTGCCCCACCCTTGTGCAAACTGGTGTTTCAGCGAGCTTGAACCCCAACAAATAATCGCAAGCTGTGGCTGACTCGACCTTCCCCCGCATTTTCTGTCCTATGTAAACCGCATTGGGGATCTGACTTCACGGATACGACGAGTGTTACCGCGGCACATCTGTGAGCATTCCTGGCTGTGATTGTCTCTCTGCACAGAGCTGACCACCGATGAGACGACAGAAACCTCAAAAAGAAATTGGCGTAAAAAGAGGGAGAAAAAAATGCCCTACTGCTTCGTCTTCCAGGCACACCAGCCTTGTCACATGTGACCCATGTCCCCAGGCTGCCGTTTGCTACGGATTGACTGGTGTGGTTGACCTATTCTCAACGCGGCTTGTTACATGCGGTCCATGTTTCGGCCGGGGCTTGGGAGCCGTGGTCACCCACCAAAAGCAGCTCCGCCTTCTCTGACAGCCAGATACCTGACTGTGATTAAAACTAAAAAATAATAATAAGAACGTCTAAAAAGGTGTGGTTCACCCTTGGAGCGGCACGAGCTGGATGCTGATGGATGTGTATCGTGCTGCCTCTTTAACTGAAGCAGGTCCTAGTGCCGCCTACCGTGGGCACTGAATGTAGGCCGTTAGAGTTCGCTTCCCTGACGAAAATTTGGCCCCTTCCCGTTCCCACTTCTCACGGCCCTCTAAACCAGTTCTCACTTGGGTGTTTTCCTGCTTTGCAAGGATATCACGGTTACCATGAAAACACCACTATATCGGGTATCCTTGCTCCTAATTAGGTATAATCTCAGCACACTAGCTCCATCGAGTATGTGCACAGACGAACTTACGGCTATGTTTCTCGGCACGAGACCAATTTTCTTTAGTGCGTCATCACCGACACCATCATAGTTTCTTCCACTTTAGGGCCTCTCAGGAACCATTCAATATAGAGCAATTACTATAACGGAAGAGACCATAACAAATATAGTGCTATGCTAGCAGGGTATTAGCCCCATTAACTCTCATTGCTCCTTCAAACCCAGTTTACCGCCTCGGTGCTGAACTGCAGACTGCGTAAGCAAACCAGATCAAGGGCTGCCATTTCTAGATCCTTTTAACCTTAAAGCTCTAGGTTTTTCTTAGTATCCCAACACTGCCACACCAACATGCAAACCAATAATCCTTTAGAATGCTTACAAAATGGCTCAACCGTTGGACGAAATTCTGCTAGCCTGCAGCTTTATAGCTCAGTCCCCGGCGAGACTGTAAAGAACGAATACTGAAAATCCTTCTAAATGTTCAACGTGCTTTGTGAATTTGACTATATTTAACCTTATCTTGGAAAGCTCGCTCATACACCACACATTTTCACGTTCGTTTATCCATGTGAGACATTTGAATTTGGCCTTGAACCGTTTCTGACTGTCGTGCTTGAGCCACGGGGCTTTGGACCTTTGGGTTTTACTGTGAAGCCCATTTGGCCGCATACTTGAGGTTCGTATATATTTGTATCCTTTGTGCATTTCAATTTAGTACCGTAGAAGCTACGAATCAATCTTGTTCTGGTTTTGGGATTCGTTTGAATTGGCTACGCGTTGCTCCATTTGCGAGATTTGACTTACAGTACTCAAGTGGAACCTGGACAAGAAAACTCATTGGAAATGCCCAGACGAGGAAGCAAGGACCTTTTGAGACAACAGGAAATAACTCGGCAAGTCTCTGGGGATGGTTCGGGTGTTATTGATTCTCTAGATAATGCTAAGTTTACTAGCTCTGTCAGTGCCAGGTCATATATCTCTAACCGCGATGCGTTTGACGATATAAGTACTTATAGAATGAGAGTAATAGAATTAGAAAACGAGCTGCGGTTAGCCAGAAAGGAAGCAGAGCCCCTTACACAAGGAACTGGTCTCAGAGAGCCAGCAAAGAGTCCATGTAGTTCACAATGTCAACATCGAAAAGGTACTGTGACCGACGAATATAAACCCTTGAGACAGCCTGAAACTACCGAGGTTTTGGCTCTTGACCTGCCAAGAGTGGAGCTGTCCCACTTCGACGGGCACCCCGAGCAATACTGTATATTCATGAAACAATTCGAAAATTTTGTTGAGTGCAAAGTTGCAGATCCTGGTCAAAGGTTTTTTGTATTTATTATATTATTGTCGTGGGAGAGCCAAAAGTGCTATCGAAGGCTGCGCGATGCTTGATCCTCCGATGGGGTACATCAGGGCGCGCAGAATCCTGAAAGATTTGTTTGGACAACCATTCAAGATGGCTGGAAGCCTAATTGATAGTGTTTTATTGGAGGCGAAAAGGACTGAGGGCAAGGCTGAATCACTGTCGAGTTTGGTGATAAAAATGCAGAATTGCGGTATAGCACTGGAGCACTTAGGATACCAGTCTGATCTGAATGCATTGCACACACAGGAATGCATTGTCCGATGTCTATCTATTGATTTACAGAGCCGATGGGCAGAGGTAGCTGAAAAAATAAATATGCTTGAGCGGGAATCTACGTTCAACGATTTGACGGAGTTCATAGGTCGTCAATCCCGTATCGCCAACAGTCGATTTGGACAGATCGTACGCGAAAGTTGCAGACTGGCGCGAAGGGAACCAACATCTCAAATTGTGGAGAAGGACTGTAACCAAACCCAGTCTTTGGCTAACATGCACATGATAAGTCAAGAACCCGAGAGGTCAGCTGAATGCAAGCTGTGCAACTCCCTGCATCGGTTACCAGATTGTCCGACCTTTCATGGGATGAGTGTACCCGATCGGTGGTGTGCAGTAAAAAGGATTGGCTCATGCTTAATGTGTTTGAACAACTCTCATCGAGCCTCTGAATGCAGCTTAAGAGTGAAATGAAACCAAGACGGATGCTTGGGTAATCATCACTCGTTACTGCATGGCCTTCTCAACAATAGACCTATTCAGCCGGATGAACCCAAAATCGTCTGTTCAACGGGACATGATGATTTCAAACCGGCAAGATTAGGCATCGTACCTGTCGGTATCGTGACACCTAAAGGACTGAGGAGGGTCAATGCATTTTCGGACACGGGGTCGGATACCTCGCTGATTACTCGCGAGCTTGTAGAAAGCTGTGAACTAGTAGGCCAGCCTATCTCGCTCACTATCGGCACGATTGCAGGGGGTCATGTTAGCAATTCTAAGAGGCTGACCCTGCAGTTAACGTCTTTATCTGACGAGGGGACCGTAGAAATTCCGGAAGCTTTTGCAATAGACAGCTTGCCGATGAGACCAGTCGACTCTGTTAGATCGATCGCCAGGAGATGGTCTCATCTCAGGGACATAGAGTTCGAAGAAGTGTCTAGCCCCCAAGTCGACATACTAATTGAATGCAATGTACCAGAGGCTCACTGGGTGCTTGAACAGAGCATAAGCAATCGAAAAGAACCATTCGCTACGCGAACGATACTAGGCTGGACACTTCTCGGACCCCTGACGAGCGAACTTCAACAATCGGCATCAATAAATTGCTCAAATGTTGCTGAGAGAAGTGCCTCTGTGGAACACAATCAGCCTTTCGATACCGAATCCAACGGTCCATCTCAGGAAAGCGAAGTTCACTCAAAGGATCAGTCGGTGCTTTCGATGGCGAATTCAAAGACGGGACGTCACAGTGGGCAACATGAAGTTGCTATACCCAAGAGACCACCGTCAAGTCACCTATCGAGAAAAGGAGAAGTTGCCCGGAGGCTTCTGAAATATCTCAAAAAAGGACACCAGCAGGTCACCCAAAGCAGCTTGAAATTTGCCGACCCAGTGACAGTGTACGATACCTGGGTGGAACTGCATGGCCGGCGGCGAAACAAAGTATCCTTTGCCAAAACAAAAATTGCTGAGCTGAAGTCAGTATCCCTAAACGAGCTCAAAACGACTGCACTGGTATTGGGTTTTAAGGTAGCACGAATGCTAAAAGAGAACTGCACCACCGCCGAACTGAGCCTTGCCTATTGGACAGATCCTACAGTTGTGTTACATTACAGGAAATGGAAGAAACGAAGAACGTGTTCGAGACATCAGAGAGTTAATCCACTCGTAGCAGGAAACAGCGAGGTAAATGTTTATGATTCGAGCTCGAAACCACATACAAAAGACAAAGTAGCTCGCAGATCGCCTCGCTCCGAGTTTCTCAGCACTTTATTGCATTTCATGCTCTACAACTAATCAACTGGACCCATTTTTCCTGAAAGGTTGCAAATGTACTTAGTTCCAGTTTCTATCTAGCGTGCACATAGGCAAAGAGGAGAAATTCACCAGTATTTCATTTGAACAGTTCAGGTGAGGCATACTAGCTGTGAGCACATTGTGAAACTATTATTATCTTTGAAGAAGAGCATTTATTTACATTTTATACAATATTGATTGTCACATATTTTGTGCACAGAAAAACTTTGAAATACTCTGATAGATGCCAGTATTCGATCAATCTCCGTGTTCATGTGTATTTCGATACTGTCCGCCGTACACTAGTTTTCGAAATTTATTCATAATCAGAAACCGGTTTTCATTTCTTTCGGAAGATTTGGTGCGTTAATTTTATGTAATTCCACTGGTTCGTGACCTGTCAATTTTACGCGATATCTCATTAGGCGTTGCACCTGCGTTCAACTTCTGCGCTCATGCTTGTAAACAAAATTAGTCTAACCGGTTGCTGCAATGGGTTACTGCTTGCGATGCTTAGACTTATTTCGTGCGGCGAAAAACTTCACTCTGCGAAGCCTTCATCTTCATCGTGCGTCTGACTATATGCGCCGGTCTCCTGATGAATATGTCAATCTCAAGTTGTGCAGCGGGATTTGGAATTGATTCCTTATGGATTGTGCGATGATGACTACGGCGAAAACCTGTTTCACGTTCAGATAACACTGGAAGTTAGTAACCACAGGCACTAACAATAAGTTAATGGTAGATAGGGTGAGAATCATGACCCTTCCTGAACCTTAGACAACCATTTTCGCGGAAAGATTTTGGCCGGCAGTGTAAAGAACGAATACTGAAAATCCTTCTAAATGTTCAACGTGCTTTGTGAATTTGACTATATTTGACCTTATCTTGGAAAGCTCGCTCATACACCACACATTTTCACGTTCGTTTATCCATGTGAGACATTTGAATTTGGCCTTGAACCGTTTCTGACTGTCGTGCTTGAGCCACGGGGCTTTGGACCTTTGGGTTTTACTGTGAAGCCCATTTGGCCGCATACTTGAGGTTCGTATATATTTGTATCCTTTGTGCATTTCAATTTAGTACCGTAGAAGCTACGAATCAATCTTGTTCTGGTTTTGGGATTCGTTTGAATTGGCTACGCGTTGCTCGATTTGCGAGATTTGACTTACAGAGACTACTCCACCCAGAACGTGTACTAGGTGCCACTGACCGCTTAAATGAAATTTATCTTTGCCCCATTCGCATAAACCCAACCAGTTCATTACTGTTGTCGTCATATATTACCCTAACCCACAGCTGGAACCAAGTCCAGACTGTAATCCCTATTTATTTCAGGTTCGTCGCCTCCCGCTATCTCAGTCGCCAAACTGGATAACCAAAGATGCCACTATGACTCGTACCGACGGGAACCCAAGTGGGACCTTTCATATCATCTGGGACTGCAAGCAAGCCACGCGGCAGGAAATACTTGCAACTGCCTATCGTATTGATTAGTGTTTTCTAACACAAAACCACTCCTGCTGATATCAACATTACAGCCAACACAAGTAACAGTTCACGCGCAACCTGCTAAAATACCAGTCATCATTTACATCCGTCATATCTCGCCACACTGGACTGACTGACCGAGACATATCCTTCACCCCGCCAGACGAACTATACCCATAGAATATAAAACATTACCAGTAATGACGCCGAATAACACTGAGGCTCAATGCGTCAATGCACATCTATATATGTATATATATTTGTCAGTGAAACAGCATAATATTGCCCAAGTCAATGTGGAGATTTTCCACTTTAGTATCTGTTGCAACAGTCCGCTTTTCGCTCGATTCGAGTCCGGCTGGAACTTGATCCTCCACTTTTCCAGGGCCCTCCAGTTGCACTTTCACATTTCTGAATGGTACAGGTTACTGATTCTGAAATTTAACTCACCCTTATACGGACCTTGGTTACTTCCACATTCACCAAAGTACAAAAATGTTCATTCATAAAATTGGTTTCATGTCTCCTTGTTTCATAACTCATTCCTTTTCCTGAACCCCGGTAGAACCGACATTCAGGGTTTGCATCAGCTTTATGGTTTGCTATTCTCTTCGCATGCATCAATTTCCTCGAGTGTACTTCCATACAATTTTTTTATTCCTATTTGAATCTTCGCTGTTCGCAGATACCCGGTAAACCGCCGTTTTTCATGGCTTGTATCATTTCCGTTGATAATGCAACTTTAGCAGCACGAATGAACTTCCTATTCGATATCCCCACTGTGCGCCACCGCCAAGCGCGAGATCGAAACCGGTTCAAAGTTGCCCCGCAAACCATTATTAGAGTGATCCATATAAACTATCGCTGGCTGTTTTTCTGCAGCTGGCAATCTTATTTTTTATACCTAAAGTTTGTGATTATTTCATTTTACCGAGAAATGCTGTACACCATGATCATGCGCCTGCGTGTGTGTCTCGACCGTAGCCGAGAAATATACCATTATTATTATTATTATTATTATTATTATTATTATTATTCTTACTATTATTATTATACCAAAGGATCGGATTTTGGCCAGAATATGAAGGTGTGGGAGGCGGTCAAACGCCTTTGAAATATCTAAGTGACTTACTAAAACATTTATTCCATTGTCAGCCGTCTATGTGATGGAATTCGAAAAATCAAGTTGGTGGATTGCTCAAGATCCTGATCGAAGGAAGCCATGTAGTCGACGGCTAATATTGACTAATTTGAAGTGGTATTTCACGATGTGCTCTTTGACGATTTTTTCCACCCACCGAGAGGGAGTAGGTGCATAGGTAATGGGACGATAGTATGTTACCACCCACGGAGGGTCTTTTTTGTGGCGCGGGAATATGACGGAGCATGTCTTGTTTGTCGGCACCAGACCGGAGTTCACTGATAGGGTAAAAAGTCTCAGTAGTAAGTAGGGCAAGTCAGGGTGGCATTTAACTATTGCACTGGGCAGTGAACCCTCAGGTCTTGGATAAGATGGTGGTTTGGAGGCGGTCAATACCTGCAAGATAACTGAAGCGTCAAGTTCCGCTGTGGACAGAGATGAAGTGGTAACTGCGGGAAGAGGAGAGTCAGCGTTGATGGGGGGGGGGCGTAGACAAAGACTGAGTTAGAGGCCTAGGTAATAGTCAAGAGGATGAATACGGACACATTTTCTTTTGAAACTATGTGCAGAGTATCTCTACCATTACTAGGGGTTCAAGTCTAGTGCACTAATGACAGTCGGGCAAATCTGTCTAAGTGTCGCAGAGCCTCCAGTTTTTGGACAAGCTGTGTAATTTGTTCAGCCCTTTGAAAAGAAGTGATGCGAATAAGTATGGCAAAACTAGTCGCCAGATATCGTAAGTGCCGAATTTTGTTTAAGACGGATCGGCTATTAAATAGAGCCAGCGAGATACGGCTATCGGCGTTTGGTCTTGAAAAATTCGGTCGGTCAATTAGGTTGTGTAGTGCTGAATAGTCTAGATTCGTGGTATGGCCAGAAGATCCATAAGCGGGGGACAAATCAGCCGCAAGAATTGAAGGGTACGGCCTGTAAGCTGCTTGGCAGTTTGAAGCTCTAAGGAAAACGGAAAGGCTGGCGAAGCTGTTGAGTTGGCCTGTGATGAAGCGCTGTGTAGAATAACGCTTTAAGATGTGAGCGAAGGTTAGAATGTCCTGGTTATCGACATTTTGTATTTTTCCAATCTGGGTTAAAGATATGGGTTTCCATAGCACTGAAGTCTTTCTACAGCCCGGGTTTATGATACCTATTTGTACACGAAGATAAAGGTAAGGAATGAGCAGCCGGCCATGCTGACGTGCGGAATTGTCAAAGGAGTGACACAAACGGTGGTAGTACGTGCCTGAGGAAACAATGGGCATCATGTGGCGCGCTGCCGTCAAAGTGGTTGAGAGGATTTGTCCATCAAAGAGGGTTCTGAGGAATAATAGGGGCGTGCCGTACATAGTCCGGAGGTGATTTGGCTTTCTCAATGGGAGCTGAGCTCAATTTATAAACAAGCCCGCCAGGAAGCGCAGTGCGCTTGGCTTAGTCCTGACGCACAGTCTTCCTAGGGTCTACGCGCAAGTCACTTGCTCATTCCTGGGCTACGTCCACAAGAAAGCCATCTTTACAACCAAATGTCTCCTCAGTGAACCCCTACCAACAACGTCACCAACCTCTATAGCCCCTGACATTGGGACCTATTGCCAAACATGATTGGATCTAGGGCCTGAGATTCATTCTTTCTGGACTATGCCGTTCAGACTTCAGCTGACCCCTTCTATGCAAACACGAACAGCTAACTAAGCGGCATTATTTTAGTTTCCGCCCCACTCACAGTCCAGGTGCATCATGTGATGGTATCAGAAGAGAAAAGCATTTTTTGTGGACGTGCTTGTGGGATAGTATCAAGACGACGACGGACAAGACGGGTAAAAGCACAGCGAATGTTGTCACAAATAGGCGGGAGTGGTGTGGACCCCCAGCGAGTGAAAGTGGACCGAAAAGAAAAATTGACTGTGGTAAGACGATGCAGCAGCTGTATCGGCTAACGACGCAAGAGGTAAATGGTTATAAGGAAGATATGAGGGTACATGTAGGGGCAGATCTTATGGTTTGGATCTGTTCGCGAAATTTATGAAGTAAACTTCTCCTCAGGACAGGTGAAATGTGGAAAAACAAAGCAGCTTGAAAAGTACCGAAAAGACACCTGTGACGAACAACATACGAAACGGGAGATGAATGAAATGACAGAAGAGAACCAGGCAAGAGATGAACGATCAGATCATTATGATACAGTCGCAACACGATTGAGGCGGAGGAGAAAGGAGACACCAGGAAGAAAAAGCTCGTGATGGAAAAGTTAGCACGTCACCCTCGTCACCTATTGCTCCCAATGGCCAAAACTTCGTCTGCACTGACATTGTCACGCTCCCATCTTTAATCAACAGTCGACATAGGACCTCTCGCGCTCCAGCTAACCGGCCTACTACCAATTCACGACCCTCACCTCGACCATACACACGAAATCTCGTCGCTCACCCTAGCGCTAGCCCACCAGCGCATTTAGTTGGTCCCCCGGAGATCTGCTTACCCCACTGCTACATCCCACACCCACAAACCCAGACCCCGCGGTCATCACGTCCACAGACGCAGCACCACATCACAAATTTTCCACTTAATGTACCGCCTCCAAACTCAAACCATGCAGGACGAGTCACCAGCACCGCTGCCAACCGGTACCACAACATGTGGCCCGAGCCCGACCATTTTCCGCCTCATGGTGTGCCCCATCTGAATCCTCCGCAGCTTCAACATCCTCTGCACCCTTACCACCCAACACCGCCGTATTCTACTCTGACACCACTGCACGCTATGCCAACTGACCCTTCACATCAAGGCCTCTTTCATCAGCAGCCTTTTCGCTACTACTCTACCCCCTCACACCCTTTCCATGCAGTCTTGTGAGATGCCTGCCACCTCAGCAAACTCTATCCAAAACATCATACCTGTTCCATTAAAATCCCACTTACCCTGCATTTGGTCCTTCTCCTCACAAGTCCTCCATCAAAACCATGGCTGTCCCTCCCCTACTGCTCTCCGCCCCCTTGATGACCCCCTGGCATCCTTATTAACTCTCCCCCGATTCATACATGTTTTGCCTCAAAGGTCCCCCCTAGAGTCACCATACCCCCCCTCCAGATATATTAGCCCGCGTTACAGTAACACCCCCGCAGCATCTCTACTGAACATCATGAGTGTTCGGCCCAAAGTACAGCGATAAGGGTAGAGCAGTCCAAATGGAAGTAGAAACTCAGATCCAGTCTTCCTGCATGGGTGACCCGCCCATTGATCAACGCCGTGCCACGCACACTCTGGCTACCAAATCCACTGACGACTCGAAGCCTCCTACAGAAATGCTTACCATAGCACTATTCAACTCCCGTTCCATCTTGGACAAGCTTTCCGCTATAAAAAGACCGGCTGTCGACCACAACTTCGACATAGTCCTGATTACTGGGACTTGGTTCACCGAGAACATACCTTCTGACCAAATATCACTGATCGGTTATCAAACCTTCGAGACCCAACGAATCTACCGCCGCGGTGGAGGTTGCATGGTGTATGTCAAGAGCAGCCTATCTGCCACCCTATCGGAAAATACCCTGCTGGCAAATGTTAAAGATTCTATATGGTTTACAACTTATTTATCCCAGATGAACATAGTTGTAGGTTGTATATATCGACCCCCCGGAAACGACACTTCCACATTTAATCCCATCATTTACGCATTTAACTAAATCGCTGACCTGCCATTTGGAGGTAAATTTATAGCAGGCGACTTCAATGTCCCGGGCGTAAACTGGTCCTCCTTTTCTGTCCCCTACAAATATTTGCAGTTTGCCTCATGCATTCGCCTGGGCCAGTGGGCCTAACATGTAAAACAACCTGCCAGAAAGGATAACATCCTTGATCTGATATTTACCCTGGGTCTCACAAACGTCTCTGCCTCCGTGCTAAACGACTACACAGGCAGCGACCATAAGATCGTTAGTTGCAGATTTCAAGTCAAGCCACGTACCGTTAACCTACCATGTAACGGTCCCTTCTTCCGTCACTTTAAATGTGACCATATCCCCTCTCAAATTCGCTCCAGAAACTGGGATGAGTTCTTCCTAACAGCAAATCCCCAGTACCCCACTGACCTCCTCTGCTCAAGTTTACACTCATGCATCGAAAACATATCACGCCCCTACTATCCATCCAGACCAGCAGGTTACCATATAGCCAGGCTAAAGCAGAAACACGACGAGCTTCGACGGCAGTACCAACGAGATAGAGACTTTTCTACAGTCTTCAGACTGGAACGCCTCTATCACGAAATCCGCCGCAAGGCCCGTGACCTACAACTAAAGCAAGAAACCAAAGCGTTACGCCACCCAAACAAAGCTCAAGAGCTAGCTACACTGGGCTCGTGCCTCACAATCAACTTGATGCGAAAAACAGATCATCCATTTGGGTAACCTCATAACCTCACCTCGAGAGATAGCTGACACGTTTATTACTTTTTTCAAAACCACCGTGTCTCTCAGTCCATCGTTGCTGTGTATGGCCTGAACAGGTATGTGCTCAGACAGACGATCTTGCATGCACACACACGCACGTACATAGCTGACGTTCGCCGTGCTTCGTCCTGGACGGCATTGACCAATCAGATTGTATCACGTGTTGCGCGACCTTGCAGGGCGTGGTCCGATTGTACCGCTGTCTTACGTTTCCGATTACATACACGACTGACTCACGCACTTGCATACGTGTTTACGTTTTCACTTGCTCGTTTGTACTGGCGCTTTCCGTACATCGCTGCAGAATACACATTTATCCATAGAAGCGTGCCTTTCTTCTGCCTACTGGATTAGGGATACAACATTTGGCGTCGCGGCTTCAAACCTGCGGAATGACAGCTACAATTCGTGCTCCAGATCAGTTTTAGATCGATGCTGCTGTTAAACCACCCTCAGATTCGTGGAAATCGTGGAAGACTACTTTCATTGATTATGTGGAGATTTTGTCCGTCTTCAATACTGACATCAAGCTTTCGGAAGAGCAGAAGCTGAAACTTCTTCGACTACATCTGGGAGATGAAGGACGAAGGCGTTTTGACGCATTAGGCCTGTGCATGAAAACGTCGTTGAAGGATGCACTGGAAACATTAGACAAACATTGGGGACCCAGTATAAATGCCTATGTGGCACGTTACAAATTTTCACTCATGAAGCAGCAGCCCGGAGGGAAAATTGATGATTTCATATCTCGGCTTCTGTGTGCGGTACGCCGCTGAGACTACAACTCCGTGCCAGCAAAGAAATTTGAAGAGGTGCTTCTTATTCAGCAACTTGTTTCGGGCGTTTGCGATCAAAGAATTCGTGAAGCTATACTTGCAGAAAATTCCCGCAAACTCAATTGGGATAGTGCCTGTGACATTGCACGCACGAAAAGTGATGTTAATGAGCAGGTGAAACTATTCCACTGCGATGCAGTTAGTACGGATATTACTCGCATCAGAGCTGTCGCACCGAATACGGATCGTGTCTTCAAACAACGTGTTTATTGCTTTAGGTGCGGAAGTACGCAACACAAAGCTGACTATAAACTCTGCCCCGCAGTAAATGTCCAGTGCCGCATTTGCGGTAAGTGTGGCCATTTTGCTCTTGTTTGTCGTAAACGTACTGTTTCTCACGTATGTGACTTGAATTCTAGTGATCCATGTTCCACAAATCAGCCTTCTGATAACATTTACGCCTTGAATAGTCGTTCACCTCGTACAGCATTGCATAATTTTGAACCTAAATTGCCTTTACCTGATATTCGTACGGTCTATTTCGAACATGATAATAATGTGCATTCTCTAAGAATGGAACTAGATTCAGCTCCACCTATAACTGTAATACCTTACGATTTTTACCGCAGTCATTTTACCGCTTTACCGATACACCCGTCATCGTACACTTTTGGCAGTTATTCAAACAATACAGTGCCCATTCTTGGTTTTGTATATGTAACGTTATTTTTGAACGAAAGTTGTAAGTGCCGGATTGCTTTGTACGTGTCCAACAATAACAGTAAACCGCTCTTGGGCCGAAATGCCATGGTATCGCTGCGAGTTGCTCCATGCGTTGACAGAATGCTTATCGCAAACGTAGAAGCTTACGGTTTCCAGGCGAAATATCCCAATTTGTTTAAGAACGACATCGGGCGAATTCCAACTGGACAACACAGAATACGACTGCTTTCTAATGCAACCCCATTCAGCATCCACCAACCTCGACCAGTACCACTTGCAATAAGGGAGGCGGTTACTACGGCACTCCGGGAAATGCTCGAGAACGATTTAATTGAACCGATGCAGTGCTCTGAATGGGTACACCCTTTGGTTGCGGTTCTCAAGAAGGATGGATCTGTACGAGTCTGCGCTGATCTAAGCATGCTAAACCAGTATATCATAGTAGACAAATTTCCGTTGCCAACTGCGGACGAGTTAATCGTAAAGTTAGTCGGTGCTAAGGTATTTTCGAGGTTGGATGTGAGAAGCGCTTATTTTCACATGCCACTCACAACTGAATCACGACCTTTAAAAGCCTTTCTAACGCACGATGGACTCTTTCAATACAAAGTACTTCCTATGGGGCTGGCTAGTGCACCGGCAGCCTGGCAAAAGTCTATGACACTTTCTTTTGCAGATCTGAAAGGTTGCGTAGTTTACATGGATGATATTTGCGTGCTTGGCAAATCTCCCGAACAGCACACGTCTAACCTAAATACCGTACTGTTTCGGTTGAATGAACTAAATTTGCGTTGAAATTTACGAAAGTGCCAATTCGCTGTGTCAGAAATCGAGTTTCTTGGTCATGTCATTTCATCTGCTGGAGTGAAACCGAATGAGGAGAACACACGTGCTATCCTGGAATGCCGAATGCCAGAAACAGTTGAACAAGTTAAACACTTTTTAGGTATATGTACTTACTACCTACGGCATTTAAAAAATTTTGCAACCATTTCGGAACCAATACGTAAACTGACACGAAATGGGCAAGAATTTGTTTGGAATACTGAACAAGAGTGTGCTTACAATTCCATTCGTCAACTGGCTGCTTCAACTCCCACCGTTGCAATTTTTGACGAGAGCTGCCCTACGTACGTATCTACAGACGCTTCCGACGTTGGGATTGGAGCTGTGTTATCGCAGTTACAAAATGGTATGAAGAAGGTAGTTGCTTATGCTTCACGGTCTCTATCTGCCACGGAGCAAAATTACTCTACCGGCGAGGAGGAGGCCCTAGCATGTGTCTGGGCATGCGAAAAGTGGCACCTCTACCTTTTTGGACGGCGTTTTGTTTTACGCACTGATCACGCCTCTTTGACCACCTTTCTTTGTCGCGGTAGCAAAGGTCAACGCCCTCTACGCCTCAGCCGCTGGTACGCACGACTATTGAATTATGATTTTGATATCGTCTATGTTGGTGGACAAAACAACGAAGTAGCTGACGCGCTTTCTCGTCTTCCTTTGGATAATGCAGGTGAGAGCAACGATCTGGAGGAGGTCAAAATGATTGCGTTTCTTAATGATTCGAACCCCAAAACGATTACGCTTGGTGAGGTTACGAGACATACACAAGGTGATCCGGTTCTGAAATCCGTCTATGATTACGTTTCCACCGAATGGCCAAGGAGACAACAAATGCAACCCGCACTGCTACCATTTTACGCTGTCAAAGATGAGATTTCAGTAGTTAATAACTGTGTCATGAGAGGTAATCGTCTTGTAATACCGGAAAGTTTAGTTCCTGCTGTTATATCAGCTGGGCATGAGGGACACCCTGGTATCGTGAGAACAAAGGCCCGCATACGCGAATACTACTGGTGGCCACGATTCAACTCCAGTGTCGAAGCTTCAGTAAGGGAATGTGCACCTTGTCAGCATTCTGATAAAAGCACGAAGCCACTGAATGCACCTATCCAGCCGATTGAATATCCAATGAAACCTTGGGCGAAAATTGCAGTTGATATCATGGGACCATTTGGAAACGCCTCTTATCATCAACGGAACGTCCTTGTTGCCACATGTTTCTACTCCAAGTGGCCAGAGGCTTTTCTGTGCGGAGAAATTACTACTTCCATAATTCTGCGATGGCTGCAAAACCTGTTTGCGAGGTTCGGTCTACCTGACGAAGTAGTCACCGACAATGGTCCTCAATTTCGCAGTTATGAATTCAGAAATTACCTTTCTCAGAACGGCATTCGCCATGTGCGCACGGTACCGTACAATCCATCAGCAAATGGCATGGTGGAACGTTTAAATCGCACACTGAAAGAAATCATTCAAACCATAGCCATTGGAGGACAGAAGTGGGAGATGTCCCTTACTGCTGCATTGGCCGCTTACAGAACTACACCGCATACTGCCACCGGAAAGACTCCGTCATACTTAATGTTCGGCAGACAAATACGAACGCGACGGAACGCGGCGCGACTGGAGTACAGCGATCCAAAACCGGAGGAAGAGGAGAGAAGAACCAATTACCAAAATAAATACAGGCGATACGGTCAAATACTACAGCCCGGAACATTTGTCAGAATTCGCAAACCTCAAGTTCGCAAAGGGGAGAACATGCTGTCTTCCCCAATAAAAGTTAAAAGCGTTCAATCTCCAGGGTACATACTTGTTGGAGGACGGCACTAAGATAAACGCTCGTCGACTTTATACAACACTTTGTGGGAGGCGACCACCGAAGCCACTTTCCTCAAGTACTACACCCTTTCCACGTATGTCTGCAGCAAACAACGCGGGGTTCCGAAGATCCAGTCGCGAACGATTTCCAGTTGAGCGCTACGTTTAGCTTAAATAGATAAGGGGAGGTGGTGTTGTGTTTGGCCTGAACAGGCATGTGCTCAGACAGACGATCTTGCATGCACACACACGCACGTACATAGCTGACGTTCGCCGTGCTTCGTCCTGGACGGCATTGACCAATCAGATTGTATCACGTGTTGCGCGACCTTGCAGGGCGTGGTCCGATTGTACCGCTGTCTTACGTTTCCGATTACATACACGACTGACTCACGCACTTGCATACGTGTTTACGTTTTCACTTGCTCGTTTGTACTGGCGCTTTCCGTACATCGCTGCAGAATACACATTTACCCATAGAAGCGTGCCTTTCTTCTGCCTACTGGATTAGGGATACAACAGTCGTGTACCCAGTTTGTCACCCCGTCTGTCACAAACTCCTCACTCAGTTCTATCACGGTTACCACAGCGGATATAATTAGATACATTCACACTTTCAAACCGAACTACTACCCCGTTCCTGACGGCCTACCATCGGCAACATTCGCTGTAGGCGGCCCGGACATTCCCCTACCACTACTTAACCTATACAGTTTATCTCTGCAAACCGGGACCTTCTCCATCCAATGTAAGAAACCCTTTTTTATCCCCAGGCACAAGAAAGGCGCAGTGCATGACATTGACAATTACAGCCCGATTAATCATACGCCAATGATCTCGAGGCTGCTAGAACTAATCGTAAAACCCTACCTGACAGACTACCTTTCTGCACATAAGCTCAGCCCAAGACAGCGAGGATTTCTCAGATCACGGCCGTATTCAACCTGCCAATTTGACTTTCCGAATTTGGTGACAACAGCTGCCGACATAGACAGAGCACTCGTCATCATCTGTCTTGATATGACAAAAGCCTTCGACAGAGTGCCACATCTTCAGTTACTCAACAAGATTAGGGGATACGGGATTGAAAACCCCCTACTCAGTTGGTTTAAATCCTATCTACAAGACTGTCACCAAGTTAGCTGCATCAATGGTTAGATATCAGACCCCCACCCAGTAAACAGCGGGGTTATCCAAGGTAGTGTTCTAGGACCACTGCTGTTTTTACTATATATAAATGATATTTGCAATGTCATCACTCATGGCGAAATTTTCTTGTTTGCCGACGATATGAAGATAGTCTACGAATTCGAACGAGGAAACCTACCTGTAGCACTGAATAACATCATGGTCGACGTAGAGTCCTTATCCTCCTGGTGTGATCGCTGGGAAATGGAATTTTCAGTGAACAAAAGAAGTTATCTCTCGCTAAATTGCAGTATTCCTTATGATAGGTTTAAGATTGGCGGTGTCTCATTCCCATATTCCCCAACAATAAGAGAGCTTGGACTGCAATATTCTCACGCTTTTAATTTCTCTAACACACTTCCTACATAACTGCACGGGCAAATAAGTCCCTTGGCTTGTTGCAGAGAAATTTTCTTCTCACGAACAGTAAGTTAGAGATATACAAAACTCATATTCGCCCAACCCTAGAGTACTGTACACTTGTATTCTCAAATATGCATAAACGTAACATTACTGACACTGAGAATGTACAGCGTCGATTTACCAAAAATCTGTTTGGGCCTTCTACGACCCTGAACTACAGACAGCGGTGTATACTCCTGCAGTTTGGTCCCCTATGGCTAAGGATAATGAAACTCAACCTCGCATTTTTGTTTACTTTGCTCCACGAACAAGCTGTATCCTCCAGCCAAGTTCAGTTCAGTATAAACTCGACATATCAGCTGCGTAATAGGAAACACCGTATAATGATCCCTACTTCTCGGAAATCCTTAAGGCAAACGTCTTCCTCCTGAAATATGCAACTCTGTGGAATAAACTCCCAGCTGATATCCGTTCCGTAGATTCCCTAATTGTTTTAGTCTAGAATACACGTAGCTCTGGATGTCCAAAAACTGATCGCTCTTGCGAATCCTTATATGTCTTTTGATAGAGCTTATGAGGAAAGCTTTGGATACTAACCTGAACCCTTGATAATCCAGGATGTGCCACACCATACACCGTAGATGTCATCACCTAAGCGTAAACCTACCAGTTTGCAATGCCTAAACATAGTAACTCTCATACCTGAGACCAGTGCTTCAGAAGTCGTATTTTATTATATGAAATACCACTGGAAGCATGAAAGATGGTCTTTGAACACCTCCAGTTCTAGTTATTATTAGGTCTTTGCCTCTGTCTCTAACCCAAGACGCAGCACCTGTCAGACTCCTCAACTTCCATCCAGTAGTCACCATTAGACACTGACAGCATCCTCCATGATTGGCCTATACAACATTTGACACTTAGCCAGCAAAACTACAAACCATCTGTGAATCGTCCCGACGAATCACGTTGTTAGTGCTGCAAGTTGTGCCCCATTTTTGTGCAGACTGGCGTTTTGTTGAACATAAACCTCATCAAATAATCGCAGGCCGTGGTTGACTCTACATCCCCCTGCATTTTTTGTCCCATGTAAAAGGCCTGGGTGTTCTGAATTCACGGATAAGGCGAGTGTTAGCGCGGCACTTCTGCAAACATTCCTGGCCGTGATCGTCTCCCTGCACAGAGTTGACCGCCAATAAGACATGAACACCAAAAAGTAAGAGACTGGCACAAAATAGTGAGAAAAAATACCCCACTGTTTTGTCTTCCAGGCACACCAGCCTTGTCACATGTGACCCATGTCCCCAGGCTGCCGTTTGCTACGGATTGACTGGTGTGGTTGACCTATTCTCAACGCGGCTTGTTACATGCGGTCCATGTTTCGGCCGGGGCTTGGGAGCCGTGGTCACCCACCAAAAGCAGCTCCGCCTTCTCTGACAGCCAGATACCTGACTGTGATAAAACCATTAAAAAAATAATAAGAACGTCTAAAAAGGTGTGGATCATTCTTGGAGCGCCACGTGCTGGATGCCAGTAGTTGTGTATCGTGCTACCTTCCTACCTGAAGCTGGCCCTGTTGCCGCCTACCGTGGGCACTGAATGTAGACCGTTAGAGTTCGCTTCTCTGACGAAAATTCGGACCCATCTCATTCCCACCTCTCAAGGTTCCCCAAACCAGTCCAACATGGGTGTAGTCCTGCTTTGCTTTACGATAACAACGAAAAAGATACCCCGATAACCATGCAATCATATCCACATCAGACTTCCTTGCTCACACTGGAGCTTAATCTCAGTACGACAGCACTATCGAGGAAGAGCGTAGATGATTTCACGTCAATGTTCCAAGGCAAGTGACCAATTACCTCCAATGTATCGCCACTGTCACCCCAATAGTTCCTTCTACTTTCAGACTCCTCAGAAGCTACTCAGTATAGAATAACCACTATACCGAAAGAGACAGTAACAGCGTTGCGCTACGCAAACAGTGTGTTAGTCCTACTCGCTCAGTCTGTTATTTCAAACCTATCTTATGGCGTCGTTGCCAAACTGCTTTCTGCGTAGGTAAACGGTATTGAGGGCTATCATTTCTAACCACTCTTAACCGTGAAGCCCTAGGTCTTTTATTAGTATCCCAGCGATGCCGTGCTCACGGGCAAATCATAAATCTTTTGAAATGCACACAGTTACCAAGCCAATGTACGCAACTTCGTCAGCCTGCAGCAGTAAAGCTCAAATCTACTGCGAGCCTATTTTACCCATGCCCCACTCACATAGACCTAACCAACCCATTATTTATTGTCTTCATATATTGTCATAACCACAGCTGGAACCACGTCCAGACTGCTATCCCCCTTTATTCCAGGTTTGTTGTCTCCCACTATCTCAGCAGCCATATTGGCTAGCCAAGGATGCCACTTTGATTCGTACGGACAGAGACTCAAGTGGAACCTACCATAACAACTGGGACCGAAATCAAACCACACAACAGGAAATACTCCTAACTGCTTATCAGATCGTTCAGCGTTTTCTAACGCAACCAACACGAATTCCAGTTCACGCGCATGCCGCTAACATACAGCCACACTCGGCTGATTGACCGACACATGCTTTTCCCTGCCGGACGAAACTTAGGCATTCGATGTCGTACGTTACCAGAAGTGACGCTGAATAACACTGAAGGTAAATGCGTCAACACTTACATATATATTTGTCAGTGAAACAGCATAATAAAGCTGAAGTTCATGCGGAGATTTCCCACTTTATTATCCGTTACCACAGGTTATCTTTCCTCCGAACCGTAGCCGGCTGGAAATCGACTCTCCACTTCTCGAGAACCTTCCAGTTGCGCTTTCTCATTTCTGGATAGTACATATTACTGATCCTGAATTTAAACTCACCTTTTTATGGACTGTTGTTTCTCCCACATTCACCGATGTTCACTTTCACGAAATTGGCCTCATGTGCCCCTGCTTCAAAACTCATTCCGTTTATCGAACTCCGGTAAATCCGACATTCAGGGTCTGCATTGTCTTCCTGGAGAGCTATCCTCTTCGCATGCGTCGATTCTCCCCCTTTTCTTCTTGTTCAAAATTTACTCCATCTGCAGAACCTTAGTTGGCCTCTGGTTTCCTGGGCTTGCATCATTCTTGTTCATAATGCCTCCTTGGCGCTGCTTTACCGATTATTCGATATCTCCACCGCGCACCACTGCCTAGCCAGGATTCGAAACTGGTTCAGAACTGCCGCGCAAACTATTATCAGAATGATCTATTCAAACTGTTGCCGTCTTTGTTTTCCATCTCTGATACTCTCGACTTTCATACTTAGAATTTGTGAATATTTAATCTTACGTGTTACACCATGATCATGCGCTAGCGCGTGCGTCTCGACCATGGCCGAGAAATACACCAATAATACTCTTAGCGAAGCTGGGACTATGGGTCTGGATAGTTGCATGCCTGCAGGCAGTTGTGTAAATGGAGTAAACTGAAGGTGCCAACGGAGGCATCTTCCGTCGTAAGGACCGGAAGGGGCTCGTAGAGCAGAGAAAGAAGTATATGGTGGTAGCGAATCGATAATAATCGTGGCCGTAAGAGACGCACAGGTTTAAAACTAAGTTCTGACAAGAAGGTGGGCACGGACAGGGCTGGTGGTGGTAAATGACAAGAATAGGGACAAAATGATGGGGTGTGCATAAGAAGAGCGATGATCGGAAGTGATTAGAGCAATGGAAAATCGTCAAGCAAGCCTTACATGGCAGAACAGAAGCTGTGTGGCATGTGCTTCTCAGAAGGCTCCAATGGACGCCTAAGGTCTGTTCCAGTGACAACTTGAAACCCTCAATCTGTGCCACTAGACGGAGCTGACCTTGCTTTGGGCACTCAAACTGGAAAACGCTCCGAGAAGTGAACACTGGAGCTGTAGTCCACCGGACCGTTTGCGCCCGCACATCGTTGCAGAAAGATAGGGAAGAGCAGTTAGGGTGTGCCCTTGTTGTGAATCAATGGTTAAAGGATTCAGTCAAAAAGAAGGGGCAAAGCACTAGGGGGCCCAGAACTACTGGAGAAGGGAGAAGTAAAGTGTGAGAAAGCAATGAAGTTTCAATTCCGTTTGCATGGTACGGGGATGGCCACAGTTATTCAAGGCGTCGAGAATTCCCCCCGAGAGTTGAGACTGCTTGTGGCCGATTGTTCCCTCGATTGGTGGGTGTAGGGATTTTGAAGGAGTGGGTCAGGCCTAGAAGTCCAGGCCCCTCTCGTATGCTATGTCTTCAGATACGCACACATTGGATAACTCAAGTGCATGGGTAAAGTTGAGATATGGAGTGGGCACCCATATAAATTAGGACTAAGTCTAAGGTGCTTGAATGATGGTGGACGATTTGCCTCAGAAATAAGTATAGACAAGAAGGGAAAAGCGTGACCGTAGGGCAGATCTAGCTACGGCAAAAGGGATAGTGGGAGATCAGTGTCGGAGTGGGGGCGGGGTTTCACAGGACAAGCTTGGTAGGCCAGGGGAAAAGACCGGTTATGGAGCAAGTTTTGCAAGAGGGCTAAATTTAGTTTTGGCGGCCGAGGAAGAATGAGCCGATACTCGGTTGGTGGCGTCGTTCTCTAAAGCTTAACAAAGTAGACCAAACAAGTAATTGTTTGGTAAAACTACTTTTTACGCCCTCTAGAGCAACCGCGCCGAATTTATACGTGTTAGAGAAAATTACCCGGTAATATTCAAGTAAAGGCCTGAAACGGGGCCTTCAGATGCTAATGATACTCTCCAGAAGATTGGAAGTTCAGTGATGCAAGTGATAGGTCTGATCCACCGCTAGTGATTACAGCTGGGGCAACCCATTTTAAGCAAGGTAGGCAGATGCTCTGTGACTTGGAATTAGCCTGGAAGTAATGCTGACAGTGAATTTTGCATCTGCGTAAAAGAACTGGTGGCGACAAGAGGATTTGAGGGAGCCTTGTTCGAGGCACGGAACATAGAAGTGTTGAAGTCAGGGTTAAAGGCTTCAACGATATCAGGGGTTGAGGTGACTGAGGTTTCATTCGGTAGCACAGCTTGCCGAATAACAGTTTCTGTCTTCCAGTCCGTAGATTTCTGTGGTGGTGTGCTTTTTAGTGCTTTGTTTGAAAGTCTCACGGCTGAAGCTCTTCATTGCGAGGCTGTGTTTCCTTTATATACCGGACAACATCAGGAGGATATGTTAGTCACTTGAGGAGGAAGTCGTGGCTTCGGATGTACAGTCTCTGCAGCAAAAGGTTTTGTCGCAGTGAGGCAAGTTCGACTAGCTTGAGAAGGGAGCTTTGAGCAGTGGGACAGGGTTTCGGGAGATAGTTTCCCGAGTTAAGGTATAAATAATCGGCAGCCTTTTGGGAACCAGCCTTCAAAAATAGTTGCTCCTGTCTTGGTTGCATATGAGGGTGGACAGTGGGTTCTTATCTAAGCCGAGGGAATTGGTGACCCGGGTCAAATAGCCTGGTGGATAATTTTGAAATTGGGGACTACCTGCTACTAACTGGTGGCAGCTTCCTGGAAAATTTCGCACAAAGGAGGCCGAAATAATGGGAGGGCTGTGAGTGAATATAGGATAGTAAATGCTAGCCTTTCTAGCAGGAGTTTTATGGTGTTACTCCCCAACCCTTACACATGAGTATGGGAGGCTTTGTACAGCAAGTTGGGAGGTACAGTGAGCGTAGCCCATGATATTTTAGGCCAGTTTAAATCACCGGCCTTCACTCAAGCTGCCGACGGAGCTGGTAAAGGGTAATCAACGACTTCAATCAGAGGCGATGCATCAATAGTTGCCGAAGGGGGCGAAAGATGAACACAACGTACGTACATGATGATAGTGGACTACTGAATTGTAAGCCATAGATAATCCGGGACTGAGTCAAGAGTGGTGCTTCTAATGAAGGATCCTGAGGGAGCGTGCTGTAAGTACACCAGGCACCCACCGCCGCGTCTGTCATTCCTATTAGCTGCGAATCTTTTGTATCTCTTCGGTACAATTACGTCCGTGGGAATATTTTACGCGGTCTGGGTTTCGGTAATAAGGGGGATATCGGGACTTAGTGTTCTGACGTACGTTTTGAGATAGATCGATAACTGCAAAAAGTCCATGAAAACCCCCTTCTTGTGGATGCAGTTGTCAGCGCTGGGAGACTTATTGGGGTTATTAGGCAACGTAGCGAACCTATTAGGTGGCACCGCATATTGTAGCCTCGTGGGTGGATATTAATCGCATTCGGCTTGAATGTCTGGGTCGGGCCGTGGAGTGCCTCAGGGAACCAGTTGGGTGGTAGCGTACTGAATGGTTTGAGCGTTAAGGAAGCTCTGAACAACCTAGCTGAGTGGACGAGATACGGCTAGGAGACGACCTTCGCGGAGGATGGACAACCCGGGTTGGTGAAAGGTTATCGATGCGGTCCTTAAAGCCAGCAGCGATGGGGCCAGGGGGTAAGGAGGGCTCCGCTCAGTGAAGAAAATGATTTGTTGGCTGCGGATAACTTAGCTGTTGGATAAGATCTGTATAAGGCTGATAGGTCGGCCTGATAGTGAGAGGGAAGTGGGTGAATAATCGAGAGAGTGTTGGGTGGGGTTTGGGGGGGGGTGGCCAGATCTGGAAGAAACTGGGGATTGTGAGTGTACGGGGCCGAAAAGCGTGGAGGATGGACAAGCCGAGCGGAGAAGCTGAAAACTAGTATTATCCTGGGCTGTTGCTGGTGTACGGCAGTGGTACTTCGGGATCAGGCGGAGACCGATAGATTCGAGGAGGAAGAAAGGAGAAGCATACCAAGTGTGTAACATGAGGGCCCTGTGCCAACTTTCACCCCGCCGCCTCCCATGTTATTTCTGGTGCTTCTCTCACCACTAAATATTTTACGTCATCTGAAATACACAAGTTAGTCCTGGAGGCTAGGCTGTTTCCAAAACATGTGCCAGAAGGAGTACCGTGGGCCCCGTTTTGCTTCGGTGGCCGCGACATGGCTTTGCTGCTACTGAAGCTATTTGCACTTTCCGTGAACAACGGTGTAGTCCCATAGCAGTGGAAAACCTCTGTTAACACACCCTGTTTTAAAAGGGGTTCACAGCATGTCCCCGACAACTGCCGCCCAAATAACAATTCTTTGGAGTGTAACATTAATGAGCGAATCGTCATGTGGCAACTAACCGACTGTCCCTGTCCAACGAACTGCCAAACCTTGATCAACACGGCTTCATCAAATCGCAGTCGTGGTTCCTTCTATCAAAATGGCCTCTTCAGCGACCCAACCTCAGCTATTGACTATGGGATGTCAGTAATCATCCTTTCCGCAGATCTTTCAAAAGCCCTCGGCAGGGTGCCTCACAAACATCTGCCGACCAAACTCAAAACTCTTGGTGTAGTTCACCCCGTTTTGTCGTGGCTGCCTCCAGCCCCCAGGTAGTGCTAGCCGTTGATTGCTCATCTTCTTCCAGGCCTATACCAAGTACAGAGTTCCAAGGCAGTGTTCTTGGACCATTGTTGTTTTTCTTGTGTCTCAGTAATATCTTTTACGTGATCCGCCATGGTACTCCATTCCCCATGCGGATGACAACAAAAATGTGTACTCTTTTCCCATAAGCAGTCTATCACCCAAGCTTAATAACATCCCACGGGATCTTACCTCGCTCATTGGTTGGCGTAAATTGTGGCAAATAAAATTCTTTGCCCCTCAAATTCCTTTACTTTTTTACAAGTGCCAGTTACTTCCAGGCTCCACCACCCCCGAAAGACATCCCATACCTATCAATCCTTAGACTTCGTTACGCTCCTATTGGCTTCTCAGTGCAGACATTTCCCAAGTCGCTAAAGCCAAACGACCCATTAGCCTCTTTCCTCGGTACTTCAACCTGCAGAAAAGTTGACTGTGCCTCTACGTTTCCCGTGTCCGATCCTTGCTTGAATAGTGTTTTGTTTCCTCCCCCATCTTTCCAAATCCGCCACAGTTGCCCTGCAGAATGTTCAGCGCACTTCAACCGAAAAGCTGGCGAGGCAGCTTCTACCATGACCCATCGTGGGCTTTGCGATCCATTCGATCTCGGTCCACTGTGGATCCGCCGCCTTCGGCCGAACTTGGCCGTCCCATTCAAACTGATCCACCGTTGTATACGCAAAGCTTGCCCGTCATCTCGCGATCCGCTGAGCTCTTGCCTTCTTGGAAACCCTCTATCCCCCCATCCAGTTCCACTATGTAAGCAGCCTCGACACCTCAATTCTTTCCTACTGTTTATGGCTAAATTCGGAGTAAACAGCCCCCAGCTGTACTTTGTACCATATCCTTGTCTGTATTCAATCGTATGCTCCATTACCACCCCAGGATTCGTAATGTAATCACGCTATCCCGTGAATGCATCACTATCGACACTGTTTTCAAAAGGAGCCTCTAATGTATCCGGTAAAACTAGCAATATACCCCGCAGGAACTACGGCTTTCACTTCCACTCTTGTCCATCAACTGTGAATAAATGACGGTTGAATTACCGAATTTCGAGAAAAAATTTCTGTCGCGTATAAGCATTTCTTTACAATCACCTCACTGAATGGTCTGCGCTTTAAGCCCCTGGTTTCATCGAACTGACTGATAAAAATCTATTCAACTCATCCCTCCTGGAGTACATTTTCTTGTTTCCTTCATAGGTTTGGTCGAAATACATAAGCTATCCTTCACCATACCACGATCTTCTCTGTTTTGCACCTGATTCCTGGCCTCCACCTGCATGGTCCAGTTTGTCACGTATCAATCTTTCGTTAAGAAAATCCACCGGATCCTACATGACGTAAGTTTTCTTCACCCCTCTTTCTTCTTCTGTCTGTTCAGCGTGCAAAGATGGCCAACGATCTACCACCCGCTATCTACGGGCCACACTTATTGGCTTTAAGTGCATATGACTCTAGCCGGCCAAGTAGCAATTTACCTGACTAGCAACGACCATCAGCACATGGAGAGCTTGTGTTCCCCTACGTCCCTGCCTTTTCTTTCTGCAGAGCCCGTCATTGTCAGTGTCCGCATTCGCCTGCGCGGCCGGATTTCCCTGAAGCTCTCATTTACATTCATGGTGTGGCGTCATTCGATGTGTTTACCATTTATTACCACACGCGCCGGACTGGTGTGATCAGGGCGCGAAATCAGCCATGCCTGTTACCGTCTCTGTTTTGCCTTTCTGTTCCGGTTTTAGGTAACATAAGTCTCTTGCTCGTCAAAGAGCATTCCTATAAGGCCAGTGGTAATAGCTTACAACCTCTTGTGCTTTCCCCAAAACTTATCTGACACTTGCTGCGGAAATATCCACTGCAATCAGTAACATTCACTCATCCGCCTAACCCGATTTTGCTTAGACCCCATCCGTACTATCCATCGAGTGTAGATCCCCTACTGGGACCCACCCAAACTGCCTTTCTCTTAATGCATTCCCTTCCGGGTCCCTCATTTATAAGTATATACCATTCTAATATGTCCCATCGATCCGGGTACTATGTCCGTTGATATCCGGACCATCGCATTTGGATACTAATCCGATCCATGCCCGCCATCCAACGGTCATCTTCATTGACCTTGGTCTCCTGGCCCGTTCGCTGCCGTGACAAAACCATGGAACACACCACATCGTCGGCCACTCTATCCGTTACATGTAAAATGTGACAGTGCTCACTCTCGCTTATCCAAGCGCTGCTGGGTGCGGTCAAATCCACTGCTTTCGCCGGTGTACATAGGGAAGAAGGACGTCTGCAGCGATATGCCGACGCAGATGAGCTTGTGGATTGCACTTCCAGTCACGTCAAGTGGCTTTCGGGTTGAGTGCTCAGCACATGGTCAGCTTTATCCACTAGCACAGTTTGCAGATTGCAAAACTACAGCTTTTGTGTTTGTGCGGCTGCTGCTCCGTCATTAGTTTCTCCTCTGGCGTGCTGCCAATGTCACCAACACCATTCAAAGTTTTAGGCCAGGTAGATACTTTCAACTTCATTCACGAAATAATGTGTGCATACCTCTAATGTCTAGCTACCACCATCTCCTCTCAGCGCACACAGGTCGCCTGAAACAACGGTCTGTTCTTTTTGGCGTATTCTTTTTAACCTGCCTTCCATAAGGTTCTCACCTGACTACTCACCAGTCCCATCCGTAACCATGTTGATTGCTCATTATAAAACCGCCGCTGCTTTCGGCATACTCGTTTTTTTGTACGGTTATTATTTCAGCCCATGTTCTTATCGTAAAAGCTAATGAGCATGCCTCGCTGAAACATCTTTCCGTAATCTTTCGGCAGTCAGTGAAGTACCCTTTGGTTGTCCGCAATCCTCGACACAGTGTCTTGATTTATGGGTCTACGCCGATCACGCACAAAGTCATACGTTCCCCATCTCCACGTAGCTCTGATATGTCCACCTGCAAAATCACCCTCCCGTTGCCATCGCACGGTAACTACCAAAATAATTAGTAATATACGAAAGGTCACCTTCCGTGTTGTCCATTGCTACTCTTGTATGCTGGTCGACTTAGTAACCGCCATACCTGTGCTTTTCAGATCTTCCTATCAGGAGTTACCGTCTTCATGGCAGCATATCTTCACCCACCTACTATAAGACGAATGATTTTCTGATCACTTACCAGTTTTCTTCCAGCAGCCTCTTTCAGGGTCAGCTTGGCAGTCATTCTCTATCTCCAGATGTGTCAATCGATTGCCATATAATTTTGACAGCATCAAACGGCCAATCTTCGCTACTGTCTTGGTCAACCGACCTATTTTCTTCTGTGTCTGACTGCCCAACTCAGCTCCTTGCGTCAGACTCCTTGGCACTGCCCCCTGTCCTTCTGTTTCCATTCCACCATTACTCCTCAAACGGTCGCTGAAAGACGCACACCAGCCTTCCATCTGTTCCGTCAACCCCTCTATGTACCGTTGACTCTGAAGTCGCAGTAGCTTTGCATTTCGGATAGATCTATCGCCGAATTCACCATTTCCGTTTTGGCATATCGTAGTCCATCCACTAGATTGTGATCGTTGCTGTCCATTTTTCCCTCGGAAGTCCCTCTTTTCTACACTGTAGTGATCTCGCCTCCATCTCAATTTGTGTTACTGGCCTGATGTATATCTGATGTCGTCAAATTGAATGTATGAAATTCATTGCATCTCTGTCCATTGGTCTAGTTTATTCTTGATTGAGGATCCCCCCTCCGTTCTTTACCCTAGATCAGTCTCACGCGGCTATTTTACTGGTTGCCGTCGCTAGGTCACTCCATGGAATTGATGGCTTACAGAAGTGCGCTTACACTTCACGTGCTCCATATACTCTACTTTCACTGTTACGCGCTATTGGTCTCCGGCTACGTGCCCATGGTTGATTTATCACTATATTCCTTTTGTACATTTCGTCAATTCCGTCTTACTGTGGTCTTCTCCTTCGTCGTCACTATGGCGCTCTTCTCCGTCGGATGTGTTGGTCCTCTTCTACATGGCTAATCCCGTCAGCTCGTAGCATCAGAACTCAGCGGTGCAGTATATCACCGTCTCATTCTACTCTGCTCCCCTTATTCAACTCTTGTCCGTTGCTAAATTCTCTGTTCATACTCCCACCTTTCTTTCAGCCTGCCACTGACTCTTCCTCTCTGCCATTTGTGCCAACCACCTCTTTTCGGAAAACCGATATTTTCGAAGCACCTTTCGGTCATTTTGCGCTTCTCAACGGCCATGAGCATTTCCGATATCTTCTGGGCAAATACTCCATGTTTCTAAATAATCTCTTGCTATTAGCTGACACGATAATCTAAAATTGAGTTTTGGCTTTGCCGAAGGCTATTACTGTTATCATCATTTTTGATCGTTCAACTCTTATCCCTACTCTTTGATATACTCGTGCCCGTTTTTCATTGATTTACTGGTCCATCATCACCTGCATCATCTGATCGTGCGCTGCAGCGTCTCGAGATTTTCCGAAAAAAACCATTACATTTACGGTTTACCAAGCTTAGAACGAGCTGACAAGCATCCTGCGAACTTTTGGGCGACATTATTTGCCCAGATTGGCAAGAGGTGCAACGAAGCAGCCGAAAATCTTACGGCAAAGTACCGCTAAAGAGCTAAACGGAAAATGAGGTTGATCTACTCTTTGCCAAGTACAACTGTATCGCCACTGATGGCCGGAGCAAACCGGGCTCCGTGGGAGAATGCTAGAGTGGTTTACACAAAGCATGCATCGGGCTGCCAGTGGGTTTGAAGCCGGTACATCCTCCGCCAGAGCAAAATAAACTAAATCTTTCGGACGGAATAGTGAGTGAGTGTCTACAGGAATAAGATCTCAGTGGGTTTCGACGGAATCCATCCGGCCACCATCGGGTATTTTGTGGGTTCCAGAATGCCATCCGCCTGTCGGCTGTACATGTCCACGTCGGACCAGAGAAAGACACCCCAAAGCTTAGTAAATGTAGCTGCATTGCAAAAGCGTAAGCCCAGTTCGGCTACGAGGAATACAGGGCAGTGGACATGAAAGGCTTTCTAATCAGTGTCTTTGGAATGATCAGGCGCGTTGAAATCTCTCAGCATTTTACTGAATTATCCCAAGCTAAGCAAAACCGAGCATGAATTCGCAGAAAATAGATATTGACTGATTCACCTATTGTGCTCCCTTGATGAAGGGATTCGGGGCTGGCAGAAGACAAATAGTTCGATGTAGCCTTGATTTTGGCAAGGTGTTCGACTTCGTTAATCATTGCCTGTTGTTGGGAAAGATGAAGAGTTTCAGTATGGGTGAGCCAGTAAATAGGCGGCCGGGAAATTTTCTCTCCTGCGGGAATTTCTGCCCTGAATTAGGAGGGAACTGCTCCATTATGATGAGCTCTACCAGCAGCATAACTAAAGGATCCTTCTTAGATCTCATACTATTGACGGCTGTCAACGACCTAGCTTTCTTCCTTCAATCGCTTAGGTTCATTTTTGTGGACGACGTGGAAGCCGTAGGATCGGAGGGGGGGGGCAGATCTAGGCGCATATATAAATACTGCCCTGGACTGAGAAAGCAAGTAGAACTTATTGCCGAATGCTGGAAAAAGCCATTTGTTACCAGTAATAACAGAAGGCTTAGCCGTTGTCCATGACCAAGGGCCGTTCACCATGGAAGCAGCTAGTAAGGTTAGAGACCTCGGGGTCATCGTAAACAGTGGCCTTAGGTGGACGGACCGGTGCAACGCTGTTGGCCTAAAAAGGCTGGCGATGAGCCCTACAGACTGCGGTCAGCACTATCATGTCAGAAACAGAGAACGTTCGTGCCAATTACCGTAGCTATAGTACAACGTCACTCGTGAGGTGACGTACAGACCTGGTCATTCCGCCCGTTTGGATAAACTTCAACGTCTTGCCATGTGAGTCTCATCGCACCCATCCTGTATATACCAGCTTGGGTAAAGTTTCACTAAGCTTTTCAGCGAAGAATACGCAGATTAAATATGTTGCTGAGAAAAGCAGAACTTATTTTAGGCAGAATGTCTCATTTGTTTATTGAAGCTCTTGAGGAGAACGGAACAATGGAACTACCAAAATGAGGAGACCGGGTCTGTGCTTAGGCCTGTCGAAGATTAAGGTCAAGGGGCAATAGGTGTGAAATATCAGAAGGGATTTCCGAAGCAAAAGCGATGAGTGCTGTTGTGTGGCCAGAGAGCAGCTCCAGGAATGGGCCACGTAGGGTCATATAGGAAACAGGAATGATGAAGCTGAAGCCTCTGCGACGAATGGCAAAGTCGTTTTTTGATAATCCTGAGGATACTATAGGGTGGTAGCAAAGAATGATAGGTAATACACAACAGTGATGGGCAGAGGGTTAGGAAGCGTGATCGGATTCTCACTAACTTCGAACCTTTCTCTTTGTTAAAGGACTCTTAGAGGATCTCGTAGAAACGACCGAGTTACCAAAAAAGGTTTCTTGGTCTCAGGTCAGGTAGGCCATTCCAAGTGGCATCAAACTCCCGGAAAAGGGACGAGAGAAGGAGCCGATGAAATTTTGGGCCAGGGTGATAGCAAGCTCAAGACTCTTTGGCCCCGGATAAACGACAAACTGGAAACCTCTCGCGGTGGAATGATAGATATGAAGACCATCCAGCCTTTCAAGGATACCATAGATTTTAGGTAGATCCAGGTTGTCTTTGATAGGGAGTTATGAGCATGTTCACGGTGCAGTAAGATTTGTCTGAAGCTCATCGATGCGGGGCAGGGACTTGTCAATTAGCCCAAGGCAGCATGTCCTGTGACCTGACCCGACTAGACTTGACCACGGTCCGTCAGAGGCGCATCGAAATTAAAGTTTAATTTTGTGGCATAATGACTCGGTGCTCTCACACAATGCATTTTTTACTTCCGCTTTTGGGGTGTAATGAGGTTTTTCGTTTCTCCCTCATTTCTATCAGAACTTTGACAAAATACACCGTGCACTGGTGCAATATAACTAATGAGAAAAACGCTAGAGGAATTCCGGGCCCTTGACTGGCCGTGGCCATTACTTGCCCCGTGAAAACCGAACTGAACCGAAATAGACCCTGAGCAGAAAACAGAGAGTCTATTATCGTGATGACCGGATTGAAAGCCACCATTTTGCTGTTTTTCTTTTAAAGCAGGTGTTGATGCCTATTATTACATCTAATGGGCCTTGATTCATGAATTTTCCCCCATTTTGTGGGCCATGCAAGCTCTGTCCTCGTCATGAGAGCACTTTCTATGCACGTTACACGGTTTCCAGGCCCGTCAGTACCCACTGAAAGCTACGACTTGCTGAGGTCTCGCTGGCAAGGGTTCGGGCGAAGCAGGCGGTACATCAAACCCCAGGGTATCCCAGGAACATGTGTCCATAACTCTGTTTAATGGAGAATGAGCGGAAATTCGCATTCTAGACTTTTAAAAAGCCTTCGATTTGGTGAATCATAGGCTACTTAATCAGAAACTGAGGGCCAGTAAGATAGAATCAAGACCGGATAGATGAATGGTGAAGAGCCTTATCGAGAGACATTTTCAAGTCCAGGTCAAGGTTACCACATGGGGCTCGGAAAGACCTCTTATTGGGGTGCCTCGAGGATGGGTGCTCGGGCCCTATTGTTTTTCTGCCTGTGAATGAACGAGCAAATGGATCTGAGGGTCGGTGCTAAAAGTTCACGGATGACGTGAAATTACTGCGGTCAGCAGCCGGTACCACAAAAATGAACCTGAAGGAAATGTGCTGTTGTTTGGTGACATGGGATCTCCTACTCGATGCTGCAAAGCTCGTGCATCTCACTGATTGAGAGGATCATGGCCTGCCGTTACACAAGTATCCCTGAGGACCAAAACCGAACTAAGGAATACAGATGCGGTCAGGCATTTAGGAGTGAAAATAGAGGCTAACCACAAGACAAGTCATCAGGGTCGCCAAGCAGAGCAGAACAATACGCATTCCCCATGCCAACGGAGAAGGGTGGTGAGCTCCAGGAAGCCGAAAGTCCTGGTGCGGCTGTACAAGGCTTCGGCTCGACTCCATCGACCTCATCGATCAAAAGTTGATCGCGGGTGATTTCATCGCTCCAGGAGTGCGTTGGCCACAGCATTCCCGCCCGCAATGTTATCAAGATTTCGTTACCTGTAAGTACCTCGGTGGTTGAACTCAACACGTTCAATCACCTGCCAGAGGAAACAACACTCTAGATCTTCTGTTTTCTCAAGGGATTAACAAGGTGACCACCTCCGTAGGAGAAAGCTTCCCCATATGTGAACACAGGGCTGCCTCGTGCGCGATCTCTGTACCAAAAATCGTTATTTCCTCCGTACCACCTGCCAGACCACATCACTTAGCCCACTGGGGCAGCCTTCCAAACATGGTCAGATCTCAAACTCGGGATTCATCGTTTCCTTAGCCCGATTCTCAGGTGGTAGCAGAGCAGCTATATTCTATTCTCAGTCAGTCTTCAAACACAGTCAGCCCATCTGTGCCAGCACCGACGAATTCTAGAACAAACAGACTCACGCCGATGAAACCTAAACTCTCCAAACTTCGACGACTCGCACTCAAGACCCGAGAGCTATCGGCATATATCCAAATGAACCGACTGTCGGCGACAATCAAATCGCTAACTTAACTCATGCTTACTCAGCAAGAGTCAAAAGCTTTATGCCTCCACAAGAAGACAGAAATCATCAGTAAGCTGATGAAAACAAGAAACCCCAACCCCGCAAGATTATACCTTTCATCACTGTTAACAACTCCCATCTAGATAAAACGGAATATATAGCTGAAGCTTCCAACGCATTTTTCACTTCAGCACTAGCGGCCAGTTTTCCTACTCCTGGAACACACCCTGCATGCTCACCCAGTGAGACTCTGTCCACAGTTTCATTTCACCCAAATGACGTTTCTCCACTTCTAGTCCTATGAAACCACCTTACCGCCCAAGTCCAGACGGCATTCCGCCGGCTGCTTTTACTCTGGGTAGACCAGACTTTACTATCCTTCTATCTAATTTATTTGACCTGTCTGGGAAATTTGGCTCTTTCCCTGCTCAACGGAAAACCTCTACTATCATCCCCTTGCACAGAAAAGGCTCTGTTCATGTTCTCGAAAATTATCGCCCTATTAATCATTCGCCAATTGTCTCCAGAATCATGGAGAAGCTCATCAAGAATAAGATAATGGTCCACCCTTTGGCAAATAACTTGCTCAATGTGGGTCAACACGGTTTCCTGAAAAACCGTCCGTGCTCTACTAGTCAGGTTGACTTCTTGAGCTCAGACACGGAGGCTGCTGACAAAGGCGTGTCCTTGAATATTATCCTGCTTGATATAGAGAAGGCTTTCGACCGAGTCTCACACACTCTGCTTCCATCACGGGCCAAATCTTAGGCATCACGGACCCTTTACTCGGTTGGTTGGATTCTTATCTCTTCGACCGTCATCAGTTGGTTCAGGCTAATGGTTCAGTCTCCAAACTCAAACCTGTCGCCAGTGGTGTCATACAAGGCAGCATTTTGGGCCCACTACTGTTACTCATATACATAAATGACGTTTTCAGTGTCGTTCGCCATGGCAGTCTTCAGCTCTTTGCAAACGACATCAGAATCTTGTATATCTTTGATTATAGAGTGCCTAGTACAGTTATTAGTGATACACGGCAAGATTTACCAGCCCTTGGTTCTTGATGCACCATTTCGTTAACGGAGTTTTCTGCGGAGAAAAGCAACATTCTTACCCTCAAGTGCAATTTCTACACAGGTATGTGCAGTATTGACGGTCACTCAATTTCCATCAGCCAGTCAGTGGTAGACTTGAGTCTGCAATTTTCAGCCACCTTCACGTTCCCTGAACTTACTACTACTCAGATTGCGAAGGTTAGAAGACTTATAGGCCTGCTTCATAGGACATTCCGCCTTCCAGAAGGCAAACTCAGCACCAGTGAGATCTAGGTTAGACCCTACTTAGAAAACTGTTTCATTATCTAATCTAACATGCACCAGTGGGACAGAGGGGCCATTGAAAAGGCTCAATGGCTAATGACAAGAGTTAATTGGCTTCTCCACTCAAATAAATTACAGCCAACTCTGTGAACATTTGAAAATAGGTCCGCTATGGCTTAGACGCATGAAGCTAAACCTCGTATTCTTTCATGGTGTTGTTGTAAAGCGAATCAGCATTGCAGTTCGGAAACCTAACGGACTCACAATATTCTTTAAGACTGAGAGACAACTCAGCTACTGTTCCCATTTCCAGAGCTGCTCCTTGATCCAACTTTTTCCTGGTCAAGTATGCAGCCTTATGGAACAAGTTACCCCATGATATACGTTCTATGAGGCCATCTATGACGTTTGAAGCCTACATAAGAAAATACCTCACAGTACAAACTATGATCCAACTTATAGATCCGTACATAAGTGAAGAAAGGACTTTTGAAGTTGGATTAAGTTTCCAATAGTTTTCAAACTCCCCTTATTGTGAACCTCATAATCTTTTGGGCCATGGCCGCGCTCGTTTCCTCCACTCGCGCTACTTGCCCATTCGTTTTCCTTCTCTTTCACATCTGATCCTGCCGTTTGCGCCTTTGACTCTCCCCCAGCAAAGTCCGGCATACACAGTTGTTGTACTTTCTGTGGAGTGCCGTACTAACTGGACTCAAGCCCCAGTTATGGCAGCATTTTCTTTCTTTTTTCTCCTCTCTCTCTATCAGTAACTTTCAGTTTCTTTTGTTCCACTGTTTCCCACATAATGGTTTTATCTTCAGTCCCATAATCCTGCTACACCTTCATCTATTTTGCTGAATCTGGCAACAAATTATTTTCCAGTTCTTCCCATCCTCTCACCTCTTTTCCCATAGCCACGGCATAGCTATTATTAATGCTTCCTGAAATTCATCTACTCACTCTTCTTTTCCCCTTCATTAGACCTTGCTTTATTACGCTTTAATTTGCATACGGATACCTAGCCCGCAACTAAAAATCCAGTTCACATATCGTCAAGACAATACTTACCCGCTAGACGTCACCTGACTTTGACTCACTATTATGCTTGAGGCTCAGGGTTTTGAGATTGTTCTCCACCATCAATCTGCTCCTCATACAACGCCTTATTTTTCTTTGCAACACTCACCTGCGACTGATCAAGAAGTTGCTTCATCCGGACCTACAACCAATTTTCTACCAAAACCATTCGCTCCCTTGTTTATCAGTCTTCGGTATATTGAATTCTACGATTTTTGAAGTTCATCATTTCTAACCTTCAGCGCTCGACTGTTGGCCGAAAATCGTTAGCTTATCTTCATGATCACCATTTGCCACTGCACTAGCTAGCGATCAGCCACTGCAAAACCAGTGGTGATACCTTTCCACCAACTTCGTCGTGCCGGTGAAATTACCCTGCATATCAAAAGCGGCGGTGCCTTCACCAGACAGCTCGCATATATACTGGAACCTGTCTGACTCTGCTATTGGCAAGAGCAAGCGTGATAGCCCCAAGAATGCTGCTACCATATGAGTGATTGTTCCATCCTGTCTTTTTCTTTCACTGCTTGTGGCAGAAACACCCCCGAAGGTTGTGGCATCTGGTCTGTAGCGGTCTCACAATGAGGGGAAACAGCCATCCTTATAGGTCTCGGGCCCAACGGGCCACGTGTAAAGAAAGGCGGGTGAAGGAGAAATGGGAAGTTGACCCTACGGCGGAACTTTGCTCTCCTTCTCCTCTATAAAATAGAGGAAATAATGCACTTCTGGCCGGGAAGGTCTTGGGCTAATGCTCTCTGCCCCGTTCGTAACAGATGGATTTCTGGTAACAGCCTAGACCCTATTCTGCATATGGGAAACCCCAGGATTTCAAGTCAACCTGCAGTTCCTTTTGTCTAGGCCAGTGCGGGGTGACAGCACGCCGTGTGAGCTTCCCACTCACGCTTGACGACTACGCCTTACTCAGCTTCAACACTTTTGGGTTCCCTGCAAAATCCTTGACCAGCTTGCTGATGTTAAATGCAGTAGGCGATACACGGTCTGAATAGTTACATCATGCAACCTCTGCTCTGACGACACCCCGGCAATGATACGCCTGCACTCAACAGCTATTGGCAGACCTTGCATATATTGGTTATCGGGACGAGGAACGTAACCGTTGCACTTTTATAATTTACCATCCACAAGTTCACTCTTTCCGTGTTCCCCTAGAGCCCAAGCACTAATAAGGTTGCCCAAGCTCAGCGATGATTTGCCTGCTAAAGTGTTGACTCAGTTACAAAACCAAAATTCCCACTGACACTAATTCCCTCAATGAACTAGTATTCCTTGAATGATAGATGCTCATCTTCCCTTAATTCTCCTGTCCCAGGCTATAACTCAGTGGTCTCATTGTCCGTTTTTACACTTCCCCGTTAATTCGAGTCCTACCACTCGGATAACCATCCTCTAATAACCATTACTCACCGATCAGCGTGGTTGCTCATGGTATGTTAGGACCTCATTCTACCTTGCTAGCGTATGCTTCTGATTACTCGTGACTCCACGAAAAACCAGCACGTTTGCATTCCCACGCGGAGGCCCACATTAGCTATGGGCATTTCATTTTCTATTTTTAATTTCTCCGCCCTCATCTTCAGCCAGATCAACAACCTGACTGCTGTCCTCCCTTCTCTAATTCCTATTTCTGAAGCCACCCGCTTCTACTGTTTGATTTTTACCCTCAACTGGGCCTCTTTAATATTCTACCATCTATCAGCCTAACCATCTTGCACTCTGGCTAAGCATGCGCTTAATATCTCTATCATCAACTAAATGCCCTAAAAGTCTACCAGTCTCCGCCCGTTAATCCTCCGTAGATCGGCCCACTGGCCATCAAGTAGCATTATCACTATAATTTTCGTTAAGCTGTTAATCATAACCCCCAAATAGAGCATTCTCCAGACTGCCGCATTTCTCCTCTATTCCAGAACACACTGGTTACCTGGGTAGCCCGTCAACCAAATCGACTTTATCCTTGGATTACCTAACGGACTAAACGATTTGATCGATCGGATTGACCATGGTTAAACGTATACCCACTCCCGATAACGCTTTACATGGAGCACCTTACATGGCTGACCAGTGATCACAATCCCATAACCAGGATTCCAATCAATCATGATAGTCTCACCGGACCGCCGGACGGATTCCTGACATCACCCATCACCCCACACCCCAGAAAACCTATTCCCCGTACTCCACACAAACAATTCAATTCATTCTGCGTTGCGATACCGAACATAATGACCGGAATCTGGCGCTCGCCGTTGCTTTCCGCACCTACTCTCCCTATTTCGTCAGCCTAGCCCCTTTTGACTGCTACCCTCATCATTCACTACCTGCCATCGACAGCAACTAATGTCATTAAGAAACGAAATACCAACCACTTGGTTATTCAATCTTTTATCACGTATGCAGAAAATCTCACGTTTACACTCTTTCAACTTCCCCTGTCCCTCGGGTCTGGCCTCCCCCAGTCACCGCAGTCTTCCTTCCTCTTCACCACTTGCGTATATTTGCTTGGTCGCATCAGAACCGTTTCTCTCCTGCAGAGTGTTTCCTCGACGGCTTCTCGTTGAACTTCCCCGTTCTGTGTCCATTCACCATTCACGCTCCTTAAAGGCACGCCGCTTTCCTGGCGAAGGTTTCTGCTTCCATATGATTTTCCATGTATTACCGGAATCACCTATACAGAAAGGCCAATCTGATTATCCCATTCGACTCACTTGCATATATATCACGGGCTCCCTCCACAATGAGTTACCCAATAGAGGATCAAGCCTTTAGATATCCACAGGCATCTCCGACTGCACTTTAATTACACCACGTTAACTCTATTTTTAACTTCCTTTTGGAAACACTCTCAACCAGTTTCTCGATATTGATTCCTCAAATATCCAGTTGGTGCCACACTCTGCATTCTGGCAGCGGAACCATGCGCCATTTGCCCGCTGCGGCATTGTGTCTCCTACAACGTACATGACGTCGAATTACGCGTTTCACAGTTGCTCTTCCTCTCAGCAACCATAGGCACTTCCGGATGACGCTCGTCATGTGAATTTTCCCGGCATGTCCTCCCACGGTTTGGAAGTGTTGGATCATTAGCTCCATCACAGGTTGTCGAGCCGGCTGCAGTGTGGGGTATTCCGTGTCAAAGCTCAGGTGAGAGTTGGTCAGACTGCGATCTACTCGTAATAGCCCATTATGGAGTTTGGGGTTTAAATGCTCAAAGTCGCCTCTCGGAGGTGATATTCCTTTTTCGGTTGGTCCTGCTTCTTCCGCTCTCTCGACTTCCCGAGTGAAAACCTCCCGTTGTATCATCTCCAATACATCGTGTTCTGCGGCTCGAAATTCATCGGGACATATCGGACCCACTCGTACTCGGCCGGAGAAGCGGACCCCTTTCATGACCAGCAAATGTCCTTTGAACCGGGCTAAGCAAACTATTAAACAGCGTGTTTTCACCTAGGAAGAAAATCTGACCAATCGTGACAGGATGAATGACTCTTCGACGACCGTAGCTGTCATCACCACGCCTGTGACCTCCAGTTCCAATTCCGAAGGGTTTTTTAGTTCGTGCAAAGGTCAGTCCTGTTTAGGTATTTGAGGGAACTTCGTGTCAATTTGCCGGAAGTCAATCGCACCCCGGGAGCAAAGAGCTGCTGGGTTGTCGCCAAACCTGATGTGCTTCCACTGGTTCACGGCCGATTAGTCGTGGATGATCATGAGCCGGTCAGCCACGAAAGTACTAAAATGGCTCCTGAAATTTTTCGTGTCGTACAGTACTATCGTCGAGTCCGTCCAGATACTGGCCGACCAAATGAAGAAGTCGAAGCATCTCTTTACCACCTGCACCGCCCTGACCGCTAACGCCGCTGCGCTGAGTTCAAGGCGCGGGATCGAAACCCTCTCCAGTGGGGTAACGCGGGCATTGGCGAGCAGGATCCTCGTGGCATACTGACCATCCTCCGTGCACCATCGTCCGTACCCCACGGATCCGTAACCGACTTCGGATGAGTCAGAAATGGCGTGCAGTTCTCCTGTCCGTGTTGCATGACCAGAGGGCAAACATCGTGGAATCCTTCTGTCACCTCGTTTCTGTAAGGTGCTCAGAAATTCTTCCCAGTCCAGCCGGTCTTCTCGGTCCATTGGCTCGTTTCAATCGACTTTCTTACACCAGAGTCGCTGCAGCAGGATCTTTCCGGGCAACAGTCAGGGAAAGACGAAACCGAGCGGACCGAACAACCTAGAGATGGCAGACAGTATGCCATGACGGGTTACCGGCAGCTCGGGAATGGTTAGCTCGAAAACAAAGTCGTTCGTTTCCGCGTTCCATTGTATTCCTAGAGTGCATTTGGTAGGGAGTGGAGAGCCTTCCACATCCCCAACCCTTCCGGCCCCGTCGTGGTACGGAATGGCTTCGATCACCTCTGAAGCCTCCGACATCTATTTCATCAGATGGAAGCCGCCTGGTTCAAGCTATCTTGTTAGGCCCCTGGACTGCGCTGGGGCCGAGTCTAAGTCATCGAATGATCTAAGATAGTCGTCCACGTAGACGTTTCTGCTGGCGCTATCCACCACCTACCGATGGACAAAATCTCCATGTTTGTCCACTGATTCTCGAAGGGTGTAGTTCGCACAAAACGGTGATGATGTGGCTCCGAAGGGGTGGACGGTCTCCCTATGATTTACCACTGCGTTGTCCCGATTGTTCTCTTCCCACCACAAGAAAAGCAATTCATATCGTTCTTCTACCGGTACTTTCACCTGGTGAAACACTTCCCTGATGTTGGCTGACAAGGCTACTCTGCGAACCCTGAAAAGGCACAAAACTTCGATCAGTGGTGTAGTCTAGTCAGTCCCTTGTATTAGGCGATCATTTAACGACTTGCCCTGGAACTTGGCTGCACAGTCGAAAACCACCGGCAGTATTTCCGGGTTTCAAGAGGTTGATGACCGGGTGGTGAGATGGATACCAGATCCTCTTCCGGCACTCGGTCGTGGCAGGCCCCCTTTCAACTTGACCTAGAGCTTCGTTTCGCTTCAATCATTCTGCTTATTTTCCCCACAAATCCTGGTCTCGAATGAAGCTTTCTTTCAGTCGTAGTAGTCGTTTAAGAACATAGTTTCTGTTATCAGTTTACGGGTCGGCAGATGTGCTCCATGGGAAGGGAACCTTGAACTGATTTTAAGGCCCCAGTTCCTTGCCGGGCTGTTTGCAGAGCGAAGTGGTCCCCTTGCGACAACGATAGTCCCTCGACTTCTTTTCATACCGCCGCTGCAACGGATAACGCTAATGATAATTCTATAGGTTTATTTCGGATAACCCCGAGGCATGCTGCAACGCAAGATCAAAGAGTACATTTAGAAGCAGAATCCGAATTCCATGAGGATGATTCAGGTGTGTGCACTCAATATTGTACAGGAGAAAATAATTAAGTTACTCTCCAAGGCGGCGCCCGTCAAATCTGAACCCGAGGTCCGGTGGCCAAGCCGGCAGGGTCAGTGTGGAGCTGGTCGGATGTAGTAGACTCTAACTCAGATATTACAGAAAGGGACTGTGCAACGGGAGAATCAAACAGAATTGACAAATGTCTTGTTGACATTGAGGAAAAATAAGTTTCCAAGAGAGACGTGAACCAGATATGGGGCTCCGCGGAGCACGGCACGGCTTTGGATTGAAAATCAGACGACGAAAGGAATGAATTTGCGAAAAAGAAACGGAAAAATCTTTCTAAGATTGCCCTCGTAAAGTTCAGCGACCGAATATCAGCCGAGTCAGTCAAATAACCAGTGAAAGACTCATTTGTAAAGAGAGATTGCCTACGCGATGTTGAAAGAAGTAGACGGACTTAAACATGCAATCGTTGCGCACATTGTTTATTTTCAGAAAGGTGGAATGTGATGCGCCAAAATAGAAATGGGAGCTGAACGACAAATCTATTTGTGATGCGTAGCCCTTGTAGTCGCTGCTTGCTTGCTAACCTAGGGCGACAAGTGTATGGAAACCTAAAAAAGTTAACGAAGCAAAGCCTGGGTAGGAAGCGAAAAGGGTTTCAAAATATTCAGCCATGTTGGATGTTTTTGGCATACCTGGGGCAATAACTTCCAAGAGAGTTTACGACTACCGTTCGCGATAGCACATAACCCCTTTGCCTTGGTGTGGCTTAATTACTTACAGTAGTATCAAGTCGGATGCCAGCATATGGTACAGAAATTGTCATAAAAAATTGCAAACAGTGGAAAAAGACCAAAGGATGAGACAACCTGATTGGGATGTTCAGTTGATCCTGGCCCGAGGAGGTGACCTTTGCTTCAAGCAGACGGTGGAGCAATTTGTAGCCAAAAGAGTTCTGGTCAGGCCTTCAAAGTGCGCTTTCGTTGTCCGAGATATGAGTTTCCTTTGGTGGAAGGCAAAATCAGATCTGTACCAACCGGATGCCAATCCATTCAGCTCTATAGCCGAAGTGAAGTCACCGAGGAATCATGCATCCGCGAGATCGACCCTGGGTTGTTTTGACCATACTCTTCCATGTTCATATCGAATTTTGCGGCCAAGGCGCAGCGGTTTTTTCCCTCCAGTTCATTCAAGGTGTGGTAGTAAGATGACCAATGAAGCAGTCTTGAGAGATCCCATCAACTGCTAAAGTGGCCGTCCAGATTGAGCCTTATTTTCGTCGTCCGAATAAGAAGTGCTGACCACTTGTGTATGAGCAACTGGTGCATAGCTTGAACTGGAAGAATGCTTGATTATCTGTATTCAGGACCTCAAAATGCAGCTGAGCGAAGACACTCGCAGACAATGAAAGAATCACTGGCAGGGAATCTGGGCGGTACCAGGCCTTCATAAGTCCATATTTCGGCCAAATTTCACCATTGTCACGGACCACCCAGGGCTAAAATTTATTTTTGCTCACAGTTAATCCGTTGTCGAGTCCACAACCGCTTGTTTCAACAATGCAGCGTTGCTCCTGGAGTTTCCAACCACGACGTCCTATGTTGGCCTGATAAGACTATCGGACGTGCTTATTTTCTGTTAGGATACTTTCCCATTGCCGTAGATGAACAGTGCGATTTCATGCCACCACCCGCCCTGGGGTTGAAGGATGAGTAACGACAATAAGCCAAACGACTCTAAACGTCGGTACTCTATACTGTAAAGAAAAGGTGGCCAACGGAAATGAAACGAAAATGCCTTTAATCCTCCGTAAATAGAGGGATACGCGTACAGCCTGACGGAGTACTGTTTTGCTGCGACAAAACCACCATAGCTAGTTTGTAAATAAGTCATCTTAGGTTGAAGAATACACCCCTTGGATGAAAAATGTGTTGTTCATCTGGAGTGGATGCGGACATCCACAGCAGTCAACAGCTGCGATGTCTGTCTTCAAGAAACCAGGTGGGAACCAAAAAATTGGTACCCACTTCCGGCAATTACGTTTTGCGACAATGTATGCGCGCCGGTTTCTGCCGCCCGTCCCTGAACTGAACCCTGCTGTTGTGTTGATCGGTCAATACTAGGGGTGGCCTCAGGTATCTTTAACATAAGAGCCAAACAAGTAGTTTGAATTCCAGGCTGCAAGGAGGCACAGATGATATACGTAGGAAGTCCTCCGAGAATATCACGCTATTTCCAGTCGTGACAGTGTTCGATTATACACATTATTCGTGTGTTCCGCATCACCCATATATATGAGCACCAGCCTCCGCTTACTCGCGTCTAACGTGCGACTTTGTCATAACTCGTCTGGACCTGTGTGACGCATGTGCTCGTTTTCCCACGCCATGAACTTGGCTCCATTGTTTTGGTCCTTTTGATTGTATGTGTTTGCAGTTAGTACACGATTTTTGAAGGTGTTCACTTTTCAATCCATTCTCGTCAAAACCACAAGTCAGTCGTCGTTCGACTTTGAGGTTTGTGTGAACTGGCCACAAATTTTTTGAAGATGCTGACTATACTCATGAAAAGATTCCGAGCGGATGAGTGAGTAATATATCTAAGAAAGGGTTGAAGCACTCGAAAACTGCACTGGAAGCTTTGGGGCACGTCACTGAGGAGGGTTATTTTTCATTCGGTTCCTCAGATACTGTTAGGTCTGGTAGTCATGTGAGAGCGAACTAAAGTAGTACTGAGGGTACAGTTGATTATAAAAATATTTATTTGCTTAAGTCAGGGATATTGAAACTAGAAAGACAGCTGGCAGCCGGCGGGCCCAGAATGCAGGGGACAAAAACGGGCTGCTTGCTGGAGCTTCGAGCCATTGAAAGTTAACTCCTCCATAAACCATGCCCCGTAGAAAGAAGAAACCCTCTACCAATCACTGAGCTTTTTTCATAAGGCTAGCGTCATCCAACCTTCCTTGGAAGGAGCTAAACATCTTTAGCTGACGACCAGAAGAACACTACGGGTTTGTTAAATATTATAATAGCCGTCGATGCTGAGGTGACCTACACGGGGCAGAGGGTGCTGCACCTAGCTCACTATTGCCGAGCTCGAGCTAGGAAGGCCTTTAATGGTTGTTATGTGCTCGACCCAGTTCTTAGCCCCAAAGAGTAAAGGAGATTTTAAAGAACATGTTCAGTCAGCCTTTAAACGTTACCCGGTACCCGATGAAGGGCGTGGTTTCAGAAGCCAGGCAAAGTAGCGAAGAAGCTCACGCCGCATCTGACACTTTCGTTGGGATGCGGATGGCCCTTGGTCACTTAGAATGCTGGTCTGACCTCAACCCAGTGACACTGGAAACGATAGTTCGTCGTCTCCAACTCGAAAAGCGGGATCGCTGGGAAAAAGGGACGGAAGGCTTGGGCCGGGGAGATGGCGAAGACCACCTAGGATACCAGACAGATTACTTAATCAGACCGGCGAGAACAGCCGAGGTAGGTTCGGTCGACTTATTCGGGATAGATATAAAGCGAATGGGCCAACTACCAATCATACTCATCCTATGGCACTGGAGTACTCATAGCGTCAGCCTTGGACAGGCTCCATGCCGTTTCGAGGGGGGGGGGCGTAGCTACTACAGACTGCAAGGCAGGTAAGTGCAGTTATGGGTTGACAGAACTTCGGAAGTCCGCGTAGGCCGCGGTAATTGAACGTTGGGAAAGAGCGGGGAGAGTGGGGGCCTTTTTCTTACGTCTAAGAAACTCACACTGGGCGGAAGCTTGTCAAGTAAGAGCAAGATGCCATCGCGAAGGTTGCCCGGGTAAGCCCCGTTGGTTGTGACACTGAGTGGACAAAATTACGCCCGAAGGAAACGCAAAGCTGAAATGGACTAGTTCGACGTAACGGTCTACCCACAAACCAATATGCTTAGATGTAGCTACCGTAGGAGTGGTACCCCGCAGCGCAGTGACTGAGGCCTTTCTTGTCGGTGGATCTGGTACTATCCGGCAGGGGACAATTCGCGAAGAAACACCGGCTTCAGCAAGCCCCAACCTCGTTGGCATTGAGCACGGTGGTAAGGGCTCAGGTAGTAATAACGGTGAGCATCTAGGCCGCCGTCGAGACGTCCACGTAAAAGTATGACCAGAGTAAGCAATGATACTTATCACGACGAAATATTCACAGATGCTGAAATATGAGTAGCACGTTCCGTAAACGGTACAATAAAGATGCGTAGAGTTTGGATGGACCAAAATGGGGGACGAACACCTCGGCCACTGAGAATCGGGCTCGATTTGATTGATGGCAGTGTAGAGAAGCAGCCATACATGGAATTACCGGAAGGAACTTTGTTATTAGATATGGAAAATACATTGTATGAAAGAGTGGCACGGAAACGTTTTGGTGGGAGAGACTGGTAGTCACAGAAAGAAGCACTTTCTAGCAAGAAAGCAAATAGGTGAAACTTGGTCAGAAGTACCCAAGGGAACATCAGTGGATAAATGTAAGAATGTCCCACAAAAAGGTGAGGCAGTTACTAGAATGACTATCAAGAATCACCTAAAGGTGGGAATTCACAGCCATTAGAGTAATGACGGATCACGAGATGTGAAGAAATGACGATTAGGAATAACACCGCGTCAAAGAGAAGAGAAAATTTAATACCGAACAGTGAAAATATTTTGTTTGAGCTAAAGCCTAACAATTCCGTTGGATTGACAAACATATTTTCTTAATAAGTATCGTGCGGTTTTCCTACTGAAGTTTAGGGCACATTAGAAGAGGATGATAGAATGCACCCCGTTATGAGGGTCCATCTTTATGAAATTAAACAGTGTTTTCTTGAGAACTTTTATTTTAGAATCTTCAGGTGTTGTGTCCCACCACAGTGACCCGCTTCGGAGAACGGCGGGTGCCACCGACCCTGGGCCTTTTGTCATTGTAATACTTGCCCTTGCAAGGAAGTGGGCCACTCGAATATGGCAGGATGGGGGCTTCGCCAGTTTCGAATAGGCACACGTATTTCTTTCAGTTTTTCAGCTGCAACATCCGGCTACTAAAATTGGGTCCAAGAATAATCCTCAGGCAATCTCCTTTGAGGTAAGCAAGTGAGCATTGTTCCTGTGGCGGAGTGGAAGGCAAGTCTGTAAAACATCAGGATCAGGCAGATCATACCTTGCAAGGAACCTTTAGGATCACTACCGTAGGTCGGTAGCGATTGCATCTGCAATGTCTTGACACCAATGAGAGGATCGAGCCAGCGGAAGCCTTCACAGAGGCTGATCCCCCGACTCGAGGATCGAAATCAGTAAATGGAGTTTTATCTCGTTTGTCCTATCTGAGAGCGGTACTCGTTAAAGACTTGGAGGGTGGCGAAGAAGATCTTATTGGTTATGGCGTCCCAGAATTACGCTGAGCAATAGACCCGAGGGAGGCAATCACCAAGCGCAACATTAAGTACGCACGACGTCGGGGTGGATACCACGGGGCCCGGCCTCGGGGAGGTGGTTCAATAAATTATATATCTGCTAAAGCGAAACGGGTAGAGCAGTAGCTGCATCGTCTTCACGGACAGGAGCTTCATGACCATAAGGGAGATCGGCTGTCATCATTAGAAGAAGACAATCTCGCGCTACGTGCATTAAGGAAAGGGAATAGAAGCTAGCACAATCAGTTCAAGGCGTCCCCCACTCGACAGAAACGGGCCGGTCACCCGGTAGACAACGGGAATTGCATTCTTCATAGATAGCTGCCCTTAAAAATGGACTTCGACCGGGGGGAAAGTCTTTGGGAACTGCTTTTAAATGTGAAGATGCGGAATGACGTACCTGGTTATGTAGGAGGAAAAATGTATCACCCGAGCCGTTATCCGGTTTTCCAACCTGAGGAATCGGGAAACCTTTGAGTGGCTTATGATTGCGCTGCCAAACTTGAGGGGGGATAATCTAGTGGTCGAGTATCGCAACGGCCCGGTTATACAACACTACATATCTAGGTTTTTTATTGGTTCGATTTGGGTATGGTGGCATCGTTGGTCAAAATCAGAGGGACTTTTCTTCAGGCTCGGGTAACAGTACAAGGAAGAAAATTACCGTGGTTTTTATGGCGGGAAGGTAAAAACCTGGGCAAACCGGTGGTGGGCTGCAGAGTTGCATCTCATCTTTTTGCAGGGACATCACTCGTTTGTGTTGGCTACGCCCTACAGGAAATTGCAGGCTCACACAGAACTTCTGTCCCCCGGACAGTAGGGGATATTTCGACGACAGTTTTAATGTTGACGATTGCAATGAGTAGTCCGACTGCACTAGAGCGGCCATGAAACTCTTCAAGAGTCCGACACAGTTACTGAAGAAGGGCGGGTAGCGCGTCACAAAGTTAATATAAAGCCCCGGTAAGTTCTAGAGGTCTTTACGAGCAATGAGATGGCTGAAAGTTTCCAGAGAGGGGTAAATCACCGCTCCAGAAGTGACGCACCCCAGGGGTGCAATGGAATGCTGTAAAGGATAGGGTTATTTTTAAGCTAAACATTTTTGATCAACCAGTTACGCACAGATGAGCTCTTCTATCCATCTACAGTTTTTACAATCATCCCTGGATAGCTTCGCCTTGGTTGTTTCCCGGACCAATCCTACTGCAAACCCTCTGTCGGAAGAAAATGAATTAGGACCATAAGCTTGAAGCTATGGACGTACTAGACTGGGAGAGTTTCCCCATCGGCATCCATGAAATGAGAAACATATATATCCTGCAAAACTGCCTCCAGGTGACGCAAAACAAAGGGGAGAAATGCACGTTATCTTGGATGTATCAGAAATGGGTTACTCTCTGGCTGCAAAAGGAAGCTGGATGGATGAGAGTGGGCGTGGAAAAATCAGATTTTCATTTGCGAAAGCTTAGATGGCCCCACAAAATCTGGTTTTTATCCCCAAGATGGAAGCAACTGCCGCTGTGTCATCTGTATGAATGGCCAGGAGGTTGAAGCTGCCCATCGCAGTCATATTCATGGACACCAACTTTCGGACCTATTCCTCCAAAGTGCTTCACTTTCTCCGCAAAATGAGCACCTGCTTCCGGACTTTCATGGCTAGTAGACGGGCAATTACCGATGGATCAACTAGAGTAAATGAGTGATGTTGCGAGTATTCGTCCAGAAACCGTACCGAATGCTGCTCACGAGGCCTAAATGACTTAGACAAGTTGTTCATTTGGTTGAATGAACCTGAATTCCCTACCCGGTCCTGAAGAGATTGGCCGTCGTTCTCACTATACAAATTGTGCTACTCGGGCTTAGAACCAAACCGTGTGGTACCGACTAAATGGGCAACCGACAGTGCACTGCCAAATAAGCTTCGCTTTTTCTCCCCTTGGATCGAGGTGTTTGGAGTTGTGGCCTGGTGGAAGAGGTTCAAACCGCAATTAATGTTTCCAGGGGTATTAGACCGAGGGGTAGCCGGAAATTAAGCCCCATACTTCCCAGAAAACTCAAGCAAGCAGAAAAAAAGGTAACGTATTTACCCAGGGAAAATCTTTCCCGGAATATGCCACCCTAGGCAAGAAAAACTCAAAAAAGAGCAAAAATCTTAGTCGGAGTTCGCTGAAGAAACGTTTTTCAATCTCGGTCAATCGGCCAAACAAGAATAGATGCCAAGTTGAGTAATTCCTTCTCGAGTCTTGACGCAAACCGCCAGGTATCACTGTCCTGAAAGCACCACACGACTGCTTCAATAATTCTGCTTTGCCGTAATACCGAAGGACTCTGTGATGAAGCTCACTGGTTGAACGATATCCTCCAGTGGTTTTGAATATCGACTGGAAGAGCGGCAATACAGAGGTACTTTGCCAGATGTATCTAGTGCCAACCGCAAAATACAATGGTAGGGAAGCATCCGCTGTCATTGTTACTGGAGTCCGGAATAAAAGAAGGATAGTGGCAGCTCCTGAGGATGCGAGTTGAAAGGCCGCCTACGAAAGTTATGGTTGTCCAATAACCTTCCTGCGAAAAACGGTAATCCACTAAGAAGTGACACGCACGGTGAACATTAAATCGTTTTAGAGGTGTTAAAGCGTTCTGTCTGTACAAAGGATATGTATGCAAACCTCTATTCAGGCAATTTATCTAATCTTGTTGCAGCCCAGAAGGAAATAGAGAACTGATGGCGGCATCTGGTAAAAATCAAAGCTAACATTAGAGGAGTGTGCCGACATTTCCACCTTGCCCTTGCGAGTCATCTTGGAGGTGTATGGAAAAGACTAGTACTTTCCACAAGGCAAGCATCATTTGCACTGATAAGACAGAAACCCATGGACGACGAGGCCTTGGGTACGTTTTTCATTGGGATGGGAAGAATTCTAGACAATGGACCGTTAATACCCATCACTTCCAATAACGGCAATGTTGTCGCTCCGGCCTCGAACCACTTTCACGAGAGCCCAAAGAAGACGGGAATTTGCCAGTGACAATAAGGAGAGCCTATATCCAACGTTGGAAGTAGGGCAGCTAACATGCGCCAGCGCCTTGGGAACAGTGGATCCGAGAGTACCAGAAAACCCAGCTGTTCAGGCAAAAATGAATCGCAGTAAGAGGTCACTCTGGTTAGGCGACGTGGTATTCCTACCTGAGGAAAAGACACACCGCGAGAAAGAGTTACTTGGAATTTTCATGGGCACAGCATTGATTTTGAGTGACTTGTGCTTATCATGTCGACAAAAACAGAGTAGGAACACCGGAAACTTGTGTCTTTTTGGAAGTTTTGACGAACCACAAGAAGCCACATGTTTGGAACCCAGTGTAACAAGGACTCCACAAACAGCCTAATCCTTCCACTTATCTGCAACAACGTTCTTACATATTTTACAGACAAACACTCACGTACTCGTGTGAGTCAAGTGATTCCTGTTGTAAATAGTTTCCTCCTTGTGGTAATAACCCCTATACCGCTGTCATGCGTAAGTCATGCTTCGGGCCTCTCCTAAATAAGCTATTATTATTATCTTAAGATCTTGGCGGAATCTTAAAGTTTAAGAGGTGACTATACTTTTCGGGACTTTTTTGTCTGTGCTTTCATCCACACTCATTCATTCACTAACAAGAGGATACGCACACTTTGAGGATAGTTTGTTCAGCTTTCCTGGTGTATTCAAAGCACCTATGCACTTTTGTCACGCACACATAAGAGTCAACACCAATTTTACTATTCTTGAATGGTATGAACTTTTGACCTAAAGGGACGGCAGAGCACTGCAAAAGAACCAATGCGTTGGCGTCAATAACGAACTATGCATAGTTGTGGTCAGCTTCGAGTTGAGCAAACTCCTGGCTCCATTGCCAGTGGGAAACTGAGCTGACAGAGGAACTTAGAATGGTAAGAAGAATCAGTGCCTCAGTTCCGAATCTCTGACTCTGCTGGCATGGGGCGGGTTTTGATGGGCGTTGTAACTGCAGTACGTGGGAGACCATCCGAGAATACTACACTATTTCCAGTCGTGACAGTGTTCGATTATACACATTATTCGTGTGTTCCGCATCACCCATATATATGAGCACCAGCCTCCGCTTACTCGCGTCTAACGCGCGACTTTGTCATAACTCGTCTGGACCTGTGTGACGCATGTGCTCGTTTTCCCACGCCATGAACTTGGCTCCATTGTTTTGGTCCTTTTGATTGTATGTGTTTGCAGTTTGTACACGATTTTTGAAGGTGTTCATTTTTTAATCCAGTATCTTCAAAACAACATGTCAATCTTCGTTTGGTTTTGGAGTCATGTAAATAAGGTACGCATAGCCGTGACGAGTCTCTTTTGAGATGCTACAGCTGTGATAATATTCCTTAACTTATCTTGACCGACGATGGTTGAAGCTACAAGCGTCTGGATTGAAAGGTTGGCAGGATAACTTTGGATCTCTACTTCTTCTACTGGTGCCTCGTCACCCGTTATCTGAAGGCTCCGCGAAAAGCTTACTGTGCATTTTTAACAGCGGTTTCGTCCCAGCTAACCGGAATCAGGAAACTTCCACGAAATCTTTCCGTTGAAATGTTTGAACGCAATGCCTCCATCGACGGACTTGACCCCAGTCACTTTTCTCAGATTTAGAAGGCTCGGACTATTGCTTAGATACCTAAATTTGGGGGCTGTTGGCACTTCCGAGACACTAATCTTCAACAAGCCAATAAATTCAATATAACGTATAGTTGTAGAAATCCTCCCGATTACTCATACACGTTTACCTCGTAGACTATGCTATCTATTTTTTGTGATCACCACACTATCTGAGGGCGCATACCAACTAATACATTCAAACACTCGCCTATTTATCAGTCAAGGGCGCAGTGGCATCTTTTTGACTTGATTTCTGATTGGCTTGACGGTAGCATCCAGCGGTGAAGTTTATTAAACTTTGGTTTTCTTCTTCAAACCTTTGTAGCCGCAAAACTGAGGCTTAGCATAACTAGCGCCTGCATAATTTGGTAAGCTGGCATCTTAGAATTTACAAATCACTCTTATTCCGATCTCGGAATTTGTCATTTTGACCATGAGTTACCTACAATCGGAAAAAACCCGTGGTAATTACAAGACAACATGTTCAATCCACATTCGTGGTCATGGATCTCAACGACGCAACCGTACACTTGTGTCGCCCTCCGAGAAGCCCTTGAGTGCACAGCGAAATCCTCAACCGAAAACGATAGCCCTGCTGCTCCAAACGAAGAAGACCTTCAATGAAACGCAAATGCAGCCTACCGCTCCAGTTTGAAGATCTTTACTTCTGGTGAGCAGAATCGATGAGAAACTTCGGTGAGAGGATAGCTGTAATGATTCCAGTGCCTTCACTTGTGGTCCAGTACTCCACGGCCTCGTTGAGAGTATCCGTCCGGTCAGGCCTTACAGGACCGTATCGTCTACATCGTAGAGGTACGGCAAGATCACCGTGTGACTGTTCTCCACACTATCTGCCTACAGTTGCATGTTTTGTTTTGCTCAAGGGGCTAACAGGATTCAGGCGTGACAGAATATAAACCTGCCCTTCTTGTCTTGTCTAATAGTCCTCTCGGTGCAAGTAGTCCATTTATGAGTCATTTCGTCACTTGCGATTAGCTGCACAGAAACGGTTCTTCTACCAAGCCTGAGACTACCATGGGTTGCCGCGTGCGCGGAGCTACTTCAACCAACATGACCAATTTTTTTCAAAAGCGCATGGTTTTGTAGTTCTCATACGTTGTTTAGGAAATTCGTTGTCGCCAGGTGAAGCCGAGGTGGAACACTTCCAGACCCATATCTTGTATTCTCCGGAATATGATGGTGCAACTCATCTGCAATCAGCCGCTCTAAGTAGCTCCTTTCCTGCCATCCCGTCTTTTGGACTTCAACCGCCTAGTCTACGTGCGGGGGTTGAAGTCACGTACCAAGGGGGTTTTTTGCGTCCATCCGCGACTGATTCAGTTGGAGCCAGCGGTAGGCGAGTACTTGCCTGGCATTTAGCATTCGGCCATCTGCCGGCATCGACAATTTTGACTCTTCCTTTTGGAAAAACTATTATGACTACGCACAGCTAGGACTTTCGGGTTTGTATATTGGTCTGTAACTCAAAACAGACTGTACCGTCAGCGAGAGGAGAATGGCCACTCCCGTCCAAAGCAATCGTGCTTTCTATCCCGCCTGCCGAGTGCAAAGTCGCTGTTTGTTAATTTTGGTGCACGAGCTTCTCCAGAAATCCACTTTTTCCAGCGGCAATTACAGATGCTTTATGCCCCCAGCGGCTCTCGAGGGTTCCCTCAGCTTCTTCCTAGGTCTCCTTGCGTCGGAGCATAGCACCACCGCACTCGAGCGTTGCACAAAACTTCCGCAAAGCCTGATATATATATATATGCTTGGTTTCTTGGGCTGGTTTCAATACGGCTCGGCTTCCCGGTCTGGTCAAGCTTTCTGTGTTTTCTGACACAGTCTTGGAAATCCTTGGGAGAAACACCTTTACGGAGCATAACGCTGACACCGCTCGCTAATCTATACCGCAACGATTGAACTTTATAATCTTCGACTTAGCCTAGTTCCAACTGCATCCGTAAGTGGTAACAGCTCCCAGAAGCACGCGTAATTATCATCCTCGCCTTCTCGGTCAGGTCATGTCAAGTCACAAGCCCCGAAGCTCGTACCAATCGATCCGTTCACCGTTTACATCAACAGCTATCAGCTGGTTTTCATCGGGCTACGAACTCCGTTTTCCTTTCCTTTGTTTTCCTTTCATTACCTTTTTGGGTGCTTACGGCAACAGGTTAATGAACCGGCTCGCTGTAGCAGGTGCAGCAACCCCACGGATACGAATTGGGTTCATGTTCATATGCACCCCCAAAAGAGAGTGCCATTCATATTTCATAAAGTGGCATAAGGTACTGGGAGAGCATCTTAGAATATGAAAAGAAAAAAGGGCGTGAGTGCAGTGTGGTGGTGAAGACAGTGATGATCACAAGAGAAAAAAGACAGATGAAAAGATGGGAAGGGCTCCAAACCAAATGTTGTCCTATGCATTTTAGGTCAGTTACCCGCTGTGGAAGCTATCAGAAAAGGCCCTGATGGACCTCAAACAGTACCATAGAGTTTGTAGCCGCCTAGCCGGCTGTAAGATGGATCACAAAGCCCAAACTGCACTTAAAGCTTTTGATTTTACTGGTGTGCTTTTTCGACCTCTGAGTCGAGGTTCCCTCACCCTAATTAAAGTCGGCTACTTTAAGATAGATAGCACTCTTATATCTTCGAAGACTCCTATGAAATCTTCTTGTCGTATAGACACAAACTTCACTACTATTTAAACTACCTCGTTTATTGGCATTTATCGGGCTCTTTTTCCCGTCCACGAGGCACGACTAAGACGAGCGCATTCACGCCAGAATATCCACGCGGAGGTCAACCGACCGCACACAACTACAGAGTCACTTCTTCCATTCTGTGGTGTCTGGCTCAAACAACCTTACACGCAATCGAACTGTCCTACACAAACAAGCACCTGGCAGACCACCGGGCTACATCCAGCGCACATGCACACAAACACAAGGTTGACGGTAGACGTACTTCCTTCCAGACCGCATAAAATGAACGAACACTGGCCTTTCCTGGCCAGTTCCGATTGTACTTTCCGCTTGCATCTTCTTTGGCACGACTTTGATTCGCTTACCTGCTCGCTTGTTCGAGTTTTTGTTGATATGCTTGCCCTTGCTCCTGCCGCTCACTTGCTCTGTACACATTTGACTGCTGGCTAACACAGACAACAGAATTCACCCAAAGCCGACTCGGCATCACCTCGTTCTTCGGATTCGAACGGTTGAGCTTTGTGAACACATCTTTCGCCACGAGCAGATAAGATGGGACATTACTGTGCGCTCGCTTAAGTAGTGTCCGACAGGGCTTCTTCTGACGTTCATGGCGTTTCGCTCAAGTTTTTTGATTTTACTGCAAATAATCCTCGCTTCTGGTTCCGACACCATTAACCATATCCTCCGTGATCCCGCTCGTAATTCTTACGTTATCTATTCCTTATCAGTGGATGACATTGCTGACTTTGAGGACGTATTTGGACCCCTTCCCAACTGGTATTCTCCATTCATTACTAAAAGATGTCATCTAAAGCATCAGAAGATGAGCTAGGGAAGCTCCCCGAAGATTGCTCCCTTTGAGTGAATTCAGTGATCAAGCTCTGTCTCAACTCACGGGTAGCACAAGGCCACTTCCCCTGGTCGTCCAATGAGAAATGCAATTTTCCTCGAGGTTTGGGTTCAGAGGCCAACTCCTCCTATAAAATGGGTCCCATTCACGCTGACTGTAAATATCCTTTCAGAAAAACAAAATCAGAATGACGATTAATTGGTGGAATGCTGTCCATCTGGTCACTTGTTTTCACAACTAACGACACCCAGTAAGGACGCGGGGGAGAAGTCCCTCATAAACTCTACGGAAATCGCATCGCCCATTACACCCGCGAAATCCATGTCCTCTCATCACCTTAAATGTTGTGCTATTTCGCCTCTCAGGTGTCACACCCAATCAGCCGTGCAGCAAAGGTGATATGGCCTACCTGAACTAAATTACGCCCATGTTACACAGCCAGATGAGAGCAGCGTGCAGCGTTATTACCAACCAGCGACCATCGCAATATTCCTCCACCCGCCAGCCTCGATTCCCGGTATTCGCACGCCTTCGTCAGGTGCGGCGCTGGTGAACCGGAAGGTAGGGCCCAAAGCTCGCCAGTGAAGCCCGCACCATTATCTTTGAGAACACCATAGAAAGATCTGGTCAGCTAGTAGTGGCAGCAGCTGATTTTGGCTTTTTACACCGAAGCTGATTGCTTCATATCCCAGACCAACCAAGTGGCTTCCCTTTCTTCGCCTTTACCGGCGCGGGGCTAAGTGTCGCCCCTCCACCTAAACGCCACCCCCTGAAACTATAACGTATAACCCTACAGGAAGCAAATAATACTTCAGTTTCAACCTTCGGTCAACGGTCGCTCACACAAGACCTCGACCTCTGGCCAAGCTTCCAGCGGATTTTCACCCAAGGAGTGGCAAGAAAACCGTCATCGGTTTTCGTTAGGTTAAAGTTTTGCCAGTTGACGTACGGCACCGCAGAATGGTAGATTCTTATTCGACCCTGCTTACCACAGGCACAGGGTGCCGTGCGCAACCACTTGATCCTAAAACGGCAATTCCTACTTCACTTTGTGCTGAAATTTTGAAGAATTTTTCAAGCCTAAATAAACCTTGTCGATTCATGGACCCGATTCCACTAGCAGTACACCACCATATTATCACCATAGGCCAACCTTTGTGCTTCCATCCCCGTCTTTTGCACCCCATCAAGCTGGGACAGGCACCTCCTGAAATCTAATGTGACAGACCTGGGAGCCTTCCGACCCTCTCCCAGCCCATGGCCCCCAGCAGCTTACGATTCCGAAATCATCAGGCTATTGCAGACCCTGCTCGGACCGTTTTTCTCACGACGGAATTACCGCCGCTGCAGGTAGCCTGTCCTACGTACAAGTGACTTCGCAAACGACACCTCTGATGAGACTGCATTTTACACGATCGACCTAGTCGGGGCTTATTGTCCAATGCCCTTGGCTAAAGAGGATATCCCGAAAATGGCCCCCGTCACTTTTCTAATGATAATGATAGTTCGCTTGGGATAGTTCCGGGGAGTGGTGCAAAGCTTGGCCGGTTGGTACAAGGGACGGCAGAATTCGGTTTTTCAATGGGTGTATACAAGTACGTGCAGCTGGTCAGGTGTAAAGAAGGTATGTAAGTTGACAAGTCATGGTAGAGCCCGGCAAACTTTAACTGAAGATAAAGTGGTCGAGCCGACCGAGGCCAAGCGAAACTGGTTACAACTGGTTAAAATACACGAATCTTGCAAAAGGGATGCAACACCAGGGAAATGGAGCTAGATTGACGGATATTTTATTTATCTTTGGAAGAAAACATTTTCCTAGTTAAACTTAAATGTGCAAAGGCTATTTGCGGTTCGTGCGGATGATATGGTCTGAAAATCAGACGATGGAGAGGAATGTTATGTCGGGTAAATCACTCGGGGGACAGTTTCAAAGTTTGGTGGCTGGAAATGGGAGTATCCAGTTACAAATTAGTGAGCTGCATATCCGGAAAGATTGCCGGGGAGATTATGGAAGAAGATGCCGGACAGAAACAGGCAAAATGTTGAGCGAAGGGTTTACTTTCTGATAGAAGGGTTATGACACCTCAACATGGAAAAGAAACCTCGGAAGTTGCTTTGAATTCTTGATTTCTGGCACCGGTGGTGCCACGGTCCGGTATCCAGGGTTGGCTGAAACCTCTGTGTTTTTTTACATTCGTATCCATTTACGGAGAAAACGGGGTTAGAAAACATGGCAAGGAAGCTGCTCTGTGGTACATACTGCAAAAACGTCTATGTTATATACTAGGACCCTACCCAGTTCTGGCCTCAGACGTGAATAGGGATGATACCCAGGTGCGCATGTAGCGACTAATGCTAGTTCCTCAGGCCGCTACTAGGTCTTTTGCTAGCATTCTTCCCACAATGAACCCAAGATGCCCTTTGCTCCAGGCAAGCAAATTAGAAACCTTTTGTATACAGTCCAACTGCAGACTCCATTCAAGAGGGGGCAGTATGGAGAGTCCCACCTGCACCGCACAGTAAAACTCGTCTTTTACTGTCAGTCGGCTCTAAGCCATCATGCTGGGATCGATGGCAAGTTAGTGTGTTGTACATTGTTGGCATGTCTGCGGGTGGGCAGGAGTAGGTGCTCGCCAAATGGTGTTGAGGAGGCAAGACCCCCATACCTAGCGATCCATGAAGCTTTTTCCTTTTTGTGGCCAATTTACGACTGACATTCCTTTATTTTCTCCTATTTCGTCCACATCATTGGCTTGCGCAGTTTGGGCCTTTGTCCCTTTATTTCCTCCCACTCGCTGGATTCTTCTTTATTTTCTCTTTGCTGTTCAGGAACCTTTTCACTTTTTTATCCTCCTCGATTTACCCATCTTCGCTTTTGCGTATCCTTTCAAAGGTTTGCATGTCATATTTCCATCCTAATTTCATACGTTTTTGTTTTACTTTCATTCTTTTTAAAGTCCTCTCCTACCTTCTCCTCTCCTTTCACTTTTTTATGGTGCACCCAGCCGGCCGAACCAAACCCTCTTTTTGTCTTCTCTGGTTTTGGTCCGGCCTACTGGGTTGCACCGAAGACGGGAAGCTCGGTGTTCAGCTGCTTTGCTCACAAGGTTTGGAAACTTACTGGGCTGTGAGCGCCTGTGGCATGCTCCGGTGTCCCTTCCGACTGGTTCTTAGCCCAGTGTGCGAAATATGACGGAGTGCTATCTGGAAGAGAGGTAATAGGTAGGAAATATGGAAAACCTAGCAACCTCACCCCTGCAATAAACGATACTCAAACATTTGATTCTCAAACAAGCTCCAAACAAAACTCATTCATGTCATCAGCATACAAACCGAGCACCCCCTAATAGCCGCCGCAAAGCTTCAAGAATGGTACCATTTCGAAAGCAGTAATTGGAATCTCGGATGTAGCCCCTGGGTACTGCTTGGCTGCATGCTCGTCGGGTTGCTTTTTGAAAGACTGCTTGCTAGTCACTTAGACCATAGGCGTTGGCAGCTTGCCCTAAGGCCGCAGACACGTACCGAGAAACAGTGTTCCTTGGACCAAAGTCGAGGATAATGCCGCCTCAGATTCAGGCAGTGGCCTCACAGCCATGAGATGCACGGTAATGTGAACAGACGCTGATTGGGGTGTCCCTTGAAGCACCGGACAGGACGAGGCATTGTTCTAGGGCGAGGGTATGCGTGAGCCTAACTTTCACGCAGATACTTGTACCCATATGGTCAGGGAAGTTTCCCCGGAGCTGCAATTTTAAGTTCGGCGCAGCTTGATTTAAGCTGATGTTGCTGAAAACTTTTCTTATCTTCAAGGGAAAAAAGAATAGAAAGGTAAAAGTTCCTATAAGCTTCACTATACGTACGTACCAAACATGAATTATTGTTTGCGGGTGTTTGCCAGCGTGATTTGGCGACAGATATCGGAGCCCCCAGTTTGTTGAGGGCCCACTTTTCGCCACTTTTCATTTGTTCCCGTTCAAGGCTGCCATGATGGTGTTTGCGTGAAAGATATTCGAGATTATCTAGTGCCATAGAGCGTTTACTGGGAGAATCGCTGGGGTGATGAAGTTTGGAAAGAGCACAAGAGTGTGAACGTGGAACAGAAAGACAGGGAGGAAACAGAAAAATCAGCCGGCAGTTGAGTGGAAAGTGAAATGGGAGGGGAAATTACGACGAAACTGGCCCGTCTATTTGAAGTAGGAGAATTAGTTTGTGAGATATTTCACCGTGTTAAGGCACCATCTGCACAGCGAGACAAAACCCAACCGCCGATACATATTAAGCGCGAGTTCAACCGGGTTGAGAACCGGTGGCGTTTTGGACTCTTGTGAATTTCATGTGGTGATTTGCTGTATGATGAAAGAGAAGCTCTTTTCCTGGACCCTTTTGCCCGAGAGTGGACTACGTTTTGCTTTTCTTCTCTTCTTTTCTGCCCCTGTGGTTCATCTACGCGGTTCTCTTACTGTCCTCCGGGACTCTCGTAACTGTATGATTTTCGGCTGTCTAGTATAGCACCTCACTTTCTTGTCGGCTTCCGTGGTCAGGGCTCAAGGGCACCATTATTTTGTGAAGCACTCAACAACACATATGTAAGGGCTAACCGGAGCGCACTATGCACCAGCCTTTCTTTTTGTTTGTTCGGAACCTCACGCCAGGCCTATGGTCATTAAACCATTTTTGTTTCTTTGGCACTAGAATTACTTCCTCCCAGCTCTTCGGCACTCCATACCGTGTACGGCTAGACAGAGTGTTCTGTCGGGGTATGTCACGCTCAGAAGCCTTCGCAAGCTCTCCGTGACCTTCCTCGTAACGCCCTCGGTGGTGTTGGTGTTTCTCCGGACTACTGGTGGAAGTGCCTGAAGGTTCATTTCCAGGTGAAGTCTGACCAGCGTGGTAAACCCCTTGGGAGTTTACCCAGGGTGATGTAGCCTAGGCCTTTGCCCAGTTGGTTAAGTTTGAACGTGGCTTTGCGGGCAAGGATGTTGCAGTTCGTGGCCTGAGAAAGTGATCTTCATCGATCGAGCCAAGACCTCCCTGCTGTGTAGCCTGCTGAATTATGGTACCTCCTGGGGACTACTCGTTTGCTCGGTGCCCTCTGCGTGCATTACCTCGCATTTGGCAACTGAATTGCAAGTTAATACAGACTGACGATTGGAACTGATGGTCAAGATCAGCTTGAAAGGCTTCTTTACCCTTAGCCTTCCGAGCGTTTCAGCAGACGTTCACTCCGTCGGTGAATAGTGGTGTACTTGACTGTTCCCCTGAGGTGGGATCGTCAACAGAGATAGTGAATAACTTGGGTCCAAGCATGGGCCACTTAAGTGCTCCGCTCGGAGATCGACGGCCACCGGATAGCTTTCCTTTCATTCTGACTCTGAACATCCGGTTGGTCAGGTAGTCGAACACCCAAGTGACCAGAGATTCAGGAAAACCAAGCCTCGCCCCTCTTCCTAGAGGGAGTGGGTAGCAAACACGAACAAAAGCCCCAAAGTAGTCTGTGAGTATGATTTCCTTTTAGGCTCCCTTGTCTATGGCCTAGGAGTACCATTCCATAGTTTGTTTTAGGTTGGCTTGACAAGATCTGCGGCCAGGGAAACCATGGTGGGCACCCTTAAGTATGTTGCCATCTTCAATGAACTGGCGGATGACATCATCGAGCAAGCATACCATGACCTCGGAGACCATGGCGAGCAGTGTCACAGGGCGGCAATTTTGCGGCACTGTTCTGCTCCCTGCCTTAAACATCGGTTGCACAGCATAAAAGTTTGCTCATCATGCACCTTCTTAACTCCCAAGAGACTAATCGCCCCGAACACTGTTTCAGAAGCAACCGAGAGATTACCTGCAGCCCCAGCGATTTCCGGGACTGTAGGCTACTCGGCCCAAGCCCATCTCGTGTAGGTGAGAAAATCAGTGGTGCCGCATCCATCGATGTAACTCGTGTCACCGTGGTTAGGTCAATGTTACTTGCTTGGTTTGGCCTTTCTTGAACAAAATGTGAGACATGGTACTGAGCCAAGGCACTATAGGCCCCTTTGTTGCCTTCCGTCAGTGCTCCATCCACCTGCTGCACATCTGTTATTCCAGCTTGAGCCTGTGTCACTGCAGATATGAGGCCATAAAAGTTTCTGGGACTCGTTGCTACCTTGCTCAGGAACTGCGCCTGATAGTCAAGAGTATCCTGCTTGCGTTGCGTATTACAGATGCTTCGGATGTGGATGTGTCCGGTATGGTCCTGTGAACTACTTGCTGAGCCATGCCCAGCAGGTGCGATCCTTTTCATCTCTGGGAGCTTAGGCATGCGGCGGTGCATGATCTGCCTGAATCTGAGGGTCCTGGCTGGGGTTCGCGGCATCACCATCCTTTCACATAGAACGTCTTTCTAGATGTTCTGCATGATCTGCAAATGTGGATCCTTTTGACACTGCTCTGTCAAGCTCGTTTTCACACAACACATTTGCACGTTTGTGTGTTCGTGTGCAGCCTACGATGAGTACTGAAAGTGGACGGTCAGAGTTGGCTTCCCTGACGAAAATTCGGCTTTATCCCGTTCCCACGTCTCACGGTTATCCGAACTGGTCCTCACGTCGGTGTTTTCCTGCTCTGCAGTATGATAAGGACGACAAAGATACCGCCATAACCTTGCAATCGTCACTACGTCAGATTTCCTTGATCACGCTCGAGTATAATCTCAGTACGCTAGCACCATCGAGTGGGAACATGGGCGAACTTGCGTCTAGGTTTCTCGGCACGTGACCGATTTCCTCTAATGCATCACCACCGACACCCTAATAGTTTCTTCTACTTTAGGGATCCTCAGAAACTATTCGGTGTGGAATAACCACTATACAAGGAGAGACAGTAACAAGTATAGCGCCATGCTAGCAGGCTACCAGTCCCAGTGATTTACATACTGTTCTTTCAAACCTGTTTTACCACCTCGGTGCTAAACTGCCTTCCACGCAAACAAACGGCATTGACGGTTACCTTTTCTAATTCCTCTTAATCGTAAGGCCTCAGGTTTTTATTAGCATCCGAGCTGTGGCGCGCCAACTTGCAAACCAAATATCCTTTGGAATGTAAACAAAGTTACCTAAACGGTGTATGAAATTTTGCTAGCCTAAAACGGTATAGCTAAATCCACTGCTAGCTTACTTTACCCAGAACGTGGAATAGGTGCCACTGACTGCTTCAGAGGAACTTCCTCCATGCCCCGTTCACATAAACCAAACCAGTTTATCATTATTTTCATCATACACTAACATAACTCACAGCTGGAACCACCTCCAGACGGCAAGCCCCATTTATTTCAGGCTCGTCGTCTCCCGCTATCTCAGCCGCCAGACTGAACGACCAAGGATGCCACTTTGACTCGTGCCGGAAGAGGCCCAAGTAGAAATTTTCATAGTAACTGGGACTGCAATTAAGCCACCCGACAGGAAATACTCCCAACTACTTATCATATCGATTAGCGTTTTTTAACGCGAAGCCTATCCTGCCGATATCAGAATTTCAGCCAACACAAATAACAGTTCACGCGCATCCTGATAATATACCGGTCAATACCAGTCATCAGTTTAATCCGTCATATCTCGCCAAACTCGGCTGACTGATCGACACACCATTTGCCCCGCCAGATGAACCACACCCACGAACCGTAGCCGGCTGGAAATTGATCCTCCACTTTTTCAGGACCCTCCAGTTGCGCCTTCGTATTTCTGAATGGTACAGATTACTGATTCTAAAATTAAACTCACCTTTTATGGACTGTTGTTCCCTCCACATCCACCAATATTCCCTACAGCACTTTCATAAAATTGGTTTCATGTCTCCCTGTTTCAAAATTCACCCCTTTTATTAAACCTCGGTAAGTCCATCATTTAGGGCTTGCACCACCTTAATAGACTGCTATTCTCTTGGTAAGCATCGATTTTCACGAGTATACTTCCATACAGTTTTCCGCTTCTTATTCAGAATTTGCTCTGTTCACAGAACCCCTGTTTGCCCATGCTTACCCTTGCTTGCATCATTCCCGTTGATAGTGCGTCCTTAGCTCTGTGTTAGCGATCTTCTCGGTATCCCCACGAGGCATCACCGCCCAGCTCGAACTCGAAACTGTTCCAAAATTGCCGCGCAAACCATTATTAGAATGGTCCATTGAAACTGTGGTTGGTTGTTCTTCTATCGCCGACAAATTCGAATCTTATTCTTAAAATTTGTGAATATTTCATCTTATTGAGTAACGTTGTACACCATGATCATGCGCTTGCGCTCGCATCCGGACAACGGCCGAGAAGTATACCATTATTATCAATATTAATTTTGTATATGGCCTCCAAACGTTTCTGACTGTCGTGCTTGAACCACGGGGCCTCGAACATTTGGGTTTTGCCGTTGAGTCTACTTGGCCGCGTATTTGATTTCCGAATTATTTGTACTTTTTGCGGTTTTCGATGTGGTACCATAGAAGCTAATAATCAACGTCGTCCTGCTTTTAGGATTCTTTTGGATCACCCACGCGTTGCTCGATATGCGATAACGTGACTTACAGCTTCACTTAAAATTCCGCTCAGCTATTCTATTGTATGTAAGCACAGGACCACTGCTGGGCATTCTTTCGTGGAGGAGACATTTACTTGGGGCGGCTACCTTTTGGTGGAGCCCTCAGCTCCCATCGAAGCAGTGGTATGCATCTACTTAGACCTGATGAGCCCGTAATCCTCTAGCTCCCATGGTCCGTGAACCCCTGTCTGGTCAGCCACGTGTGGTTCGTTGGCGAATGCCCAGTCCAGTACTCATGAAGCAGAAGTCCCGCCCCATCTTATAGGTAGCTTGACTTGCTTATACTGGCCCAAGATGATTCTCGTGTTGAAGAATGCTGGAGGTGTGCACCTGTGACCACTACGGTGGGACATGTTGGCGAAGTAGATATCAGGCCGATTGAAGCCATCCACGATTATCGCGTGGTCATGCTTACTTGGCCCCACGTACTGCATCGCTTCCGGCATACGAGAGCTGGTAGCTTCGGCGCATTTCGTTTCAGAGGTCTGTTGACCAAGCTTACAAGGCACCTTTCCTTTGCAGTGGGGCTTATTAAATCCCATACTCCCGCCAGAACTTTGTTTAGAGCCAGACGTGATATCCTAGTTGCTTTCAGATTCCTGATAATGAACAAAGCACGTCCCGCCCAGATTTCTTGCTCTTTTACTCCTGGTGATATTTGTGCCCTGGATCTCCGGCTACGAGTCAAAAGATTAGGCCTGCAATCACATTTCCTCTACTTCAAACCAGCCCGTTGCGCTGAGCTCTCGAGAGGCGGAGTTCAGGAAGCTTGTTGAGGAGGCTTTCGCTTTTTGGCTGTACGCAAATCCAGGTTCCGACCATTTTTGAATCGCTCGGTGGAGACGGAGTCTCTACCGTGGTTACCACAGGGGTACTAGTGGTTGCCGAGATGGATATTGTCCGGTGCCCCGTTTTTCGAGCTCTTTGGGGGGAAATCTTTTTCCTTTTCACTCTGCCTAGGCGGCCAGCCCTACTTGAGCTGATACGATCGAGTTTTGTGTACTTGGCGGCTGGTTGCTGCGCTCTACTGTGATTTCGGTAAAGTTTGGTGAGGACAATTCCGACTGGTTTTCATCAAAGGCCCTACTGACCTTTTTAGTTGGCTTTACCTTCGCGGTCTACATGGGTTCAAATGTAGATCTGAAGAAAAGGCGACTCTGGCGGCGTGCCGTTCCTCGATCGTTACCTGCACCGCGGTCTCCGACAGAAGGCCGGCCCGGAGGAGCATAGGCTAGAGGTTGTTCTGTAATGGTGAGGGTCGTGGCAAACTGCTGATGCCGCAAGCCACCAACCCGTCGATCGCCGAATTCTGCGCGATAAATTTCCAGTGGCAGAGGGCATGGCTTCCTCTATCTCTGGGGTTGTCGCTAGGTGACCGGGGGACCCCACTGAGGACTGCACCACTTGCCCAGAGCCGGGTTTTGCCTGGACGTGTTGCTGTTGTTGGATCTTCCTTGGTGGATACGGGTATATCCGGTCGTGTGCGGAACTCAGAACCGCCGCCAAGGTTGACGCTGATGCCAGCTAGTTTTCCGTGCCTTCGTGCGACCCTAGCGTCGGCTTCAGCAGCCTGATGTTTCGCAAAAATCGATTGCCGTTACACTGGGCCAGCTGTTTAGGAGCTATGGGACACAGCTGAAGTAGTGACTTTGGTGTACATAACTCCAAGGTTACCCTAATGTGGTCCGCCTTACTCCCGTAGAGCGATATCAAATCAGATATGGGGAGGTCAAACGCTATCACTGACTTGCTGCTGGGGCTGGCGTCATAAAAGCCATTCGGAGTGGCAGTAGCTTTTCCTACGGCATTTTTTTTTGATGTTTGTGGGTGCCGGAACTCCGAGATTTGGGCTGCCTGCTTACTTAATCGCTCTAACTCAAGAACCACCAAATTATTCGCAGTGGTCTGTCCCACGTTATCCAGTTATAGCGCTCCCTCCTCTGTTCTCCGAGTCAAGTTGGTCTGTACTTACCTTCCGCCTGCTGGTGCCCTATCCGCCTCGGTTGTGGCCAAAATGTTCCGCGCTTCTTTTCTGGTTGTCCTAGAATTCTCTAACAAGGTTGTTGTTCCAAATTTTACCTCTAATACCGTGGTCTGACACGCTATACAGAAAGACTGCAGATAATTGTACCTAGAGTGCAAGTCGTGTGCTGTCCTTGTAAACTTGCTGCATGCTCCATGGCACCAATTCAGGGAAGTATAGCACTGGGTACCCTCATCTTTCACGGCCTTCCTGAAACATGTACTCCCACGTGGAGCCCTAACGCTTCCTGGGGATTTTTTTAGTTTGCAGACTTTGCCTGAATCTCCTTCAGAAGCCATAACGACCAGGGCTTGGTCAGCGCAAACCTACCTCCAAAAACGGCAGGTGGCAAAATACTAAGCAGAAATCTGGTTGGGAAGAATGTGAACGGAGAATTTATTCAAAATAATACCGGGCAATATAGACATTTTTGCTGCCAGCGTGATAAAATATACGCCAGGAAGGAGCGTAAATAGAAAATGATAAACAATAGGAAGAGGAGTGGATCCAGAACTGCTACAAACCCATGAAACTTGAGGGGAAAATACAAAAAGTGGACAAACTGAGTCCCAGGACACGGTGTCGAGCAGTTCAGTTCGGAATCCGTTTGCTGACGTCTCTTTTGGAAAGTGCATCTCGTGCTGATAACAAGCCAGACATTGCACCTGACATACGTGAATATGGAGAAGGCATGACGTTTGGCAAGATCACGGTATCGCGGTGCAACAACTCGAAGGAGACGAAGGGTTGAAGCAAGAGAGGGAGCGAACAATTACCGGATCAACAACAGTGAAGATACTATGAAGAAGAACATCCTGCTTTGAGATATCGTTCGAGGAACGTAGAACGAAAGTGCATGGTTACAAAAAACGTATCATTGTTTGGGTATATCGTTGAAAGCGACAAAATTGATAAGCATTATCAAGGGGAATGTGCAGTTGTACTGATCGGAATGGTGGGAAGTTTGGAGTGGAACCCCGGGAAGAGGGGACAATTCCGAGATGAGAGATTGGAAACCTTGATGACTTGATGCCAGCGGAGGCAGTCACAAGAACAGTGTACAACAGATCGGAATTAGAGCGGGTGTGACTTCAGGTGCGATGAAGGTAAAAATAGCGGGAGGAGAGCGGGTAGGCATCTGGCAGATTATACACGGTAATGCGGGTATGTTACGAAGTAAAAACAAGGAGATGGAATAATAGTTTCGAACCGATGTGAGGCGCGATTGTGGAGGCAGATATCATTCAAAAGTGGAATCGAAGCGGGGAGTAGGTAGCTGTCCTAGTGGCCGTTATAAATCATGGCGAATACAATGATGGTGAAGAGAACCATGGAACCATTGGTTCCGGCAGGGAAGCGGGATCAAAACATATGATTTGAAGTAACATAGTAACAGTCGGCGGACATGGCAGTTGAAATTGGAAGTCCTATGCTGGTGAATTCACCTGTATAGACAGAAGTCCGCAGGAGTTGGAGGACAACCGTGTGTTGCCTATTGGAGGGCCAGAGAATTACTGGTGACGGGAAGTGGACTGCCTGCGTAGGTTTTGTGGCCTAGAGATGACAGTGTGAAAGTAGAAGGTAAATCAATATGGAGTGCGAAAAGGTACAGCGATCACAAAGGTGTACAGTTCGCCGAGAAAACGGAATGGATGAAAGGTAGGTACTCATTTTTATTGAACATTGCAATGGGTGTGCCTCGTCCTGATGACATGTAAACGAAGCTGCACGACACGTTGCAGAGAGTGATGTGGTGTGACAACAGAGAGTATGGATGCTAATCACTTTGGAGTTGTATATATATATCATATGAAGAGAAATGATTCACAGAGACCGAACGAGTGGCACTATTGTGGAAGAGAGGGAATGTCAAAGTGATGAAAGAAAGGCTGACGGAGGGCAGGTGACCATTCAATGGGTGGATAATGATTCATCAGCATGAGGGTGGAAATCGGGTACTGAACCAATCTTGGATGCGTTGGAAGTTATTGCATGGACGAAGATCGCAGAAAGGTGACGTTATTGCAGGTGTACGGTAAGTGAACAACTAGTTGACCATTTTGACAGGTACCTTAAAGTAGACACCGGCAAACCTGCACGAAAAATATATCTGAGAGGTACGAATGTGAAGGGGTCAAGCAACACACCGCGATCGGGATTCGGAGGTCGATTGGCTCCGTGAAAACCAGCATTTGGAGTGATGGAGAATAAAATGATTGCTAAGCACAGGTTTGATTTCTGGAGGACTGCGGAATATATTTCTGCGAAGTTCATCGTCTGTCGAATTTTGGTGAGGAAACGAACGGTGACAGAAGAAATGCCAGTGAGCGGATAGTAGCCACGAGTTGTGGGATTCGAAGAGTGAAGCGGAGAGGAGCCTGCCAAAATCGATGGTTTTTATATAGACGATCTTGGGTTGCCAAGGTGATGAGAGGGTTGCTGGGGGGAGGGAACGCTACACGCTATTTGGCACATAGCTGGGGTGATAAATTTAGCGAGCCCGATTAGGTAATTTGCAATCCCAATATTGAGGGCGGGCTCAAAAGGAGAACAGTCGTTGGAGATGACAGAGCAGATGGTATGTTTGTGGCAACAGTGCAATCGCGACGATGGGGTTCCGTAATCCACAACCGGTGCTAGTGGGTGAGACTGACCTTGCGCTGGACACCAAACCTGAAAGCCGTTTTTTGGTGACAGGATTTGTGATCCACGAACCTAGTTGCGCCCGCACATCGTTGCGGACGTCGAGCGCGCCCGATATGCACCGGCCAAAGCGGTGGATCTTACCGTAAGATACAAGAAGCGGTTAAAAATGTACTATGTATGGATTGAGTAGTGCTTACGTGAGGCGGTAAATTTTGCCGGGCGTAAAAATAAGTCGGTTATATTGGCGATATTGAGGGCAAGCAAGATGGAAAATCCGTGGTTATTAGGGGAGACGGAGACATATATGATGTGGCACAAGCAAACAAAGGGAATTTTTAGTCAGCAACCAGGCTGGTGGTTGGGGTTTACCTAGAGCTGTACCCCCGGCCTGAAGGCTGTTTTTGTTACTAGAGGCGCGATTTGCCAGCCTAGCTGCGCCTGCGCACCATTGCAGGCCTCCTGCGCCCCCCACGGGCAATAGCCAAGGCGGTAGAAGATTTATATGGTCGACGTCGTGTAGCCGTAAAGGTCGGGGAGTCCAGGAGCGGGCGATCTGTTTGTTAGAGGTCCTGGTGAGAAGGATTCAACGAGAAAGCAACAAAAAGGTGGGCAGATATCGAATTGTCATCCGGAGGTATAGGACATGTTGTTTGCCGGTACTGCCTCCGGAGCGTCAGAAGTCATCGGATGGAAGGTACGTTTCATCGGGTGTCTGGAAAAAAAAGGAGAAATGCGGTCTGGGTCTCGTTATGTTCACACCGAACTGCATGCCACCCTGGTCATGCCTTCCTTATCTAATTGAGAGGTTAGTTCATTTGTATAAGCTCGCTCCAACTTGGCGCATGTGTGGGTCAGCTGGGACATTCTAGCGACATGAAGAAATTTTGCTGGACAATTTTGAGGCGGCCTTGTGCCTGTCAGATTCGGTTGTCTTCAGGCAACCTGTTCTATACCACGGAACAGACAGTGAGTTCACCCGCATGCTTTTCGGGTTGCGTAACACAGTCCAAGCTTCACAATGGTGTTACTCCCATCCCGTAAGTAATCAACAGCTTCCCGTCTTCTTCCATCCACCCCCCCCCCAAATAAAAACCATTAAACGATTGTGCCGCTTCCTGAATATCTTAAACTTCCATTTCCGTTTCATTTTAGAAGGCGTCTTGGCTTCTCACTTCAGGTAGACCTCTAAAAATCCAGCTCTCAAGATCTGCATCTACTCCGAAAGCCAAAGAGGATTTCAGCACCGCAAGAAGGGCAGTTCTAATGATTCTCTGCTGTATCACCTCAGTTTAGATCTAGATAATAAGCTGGGTATCGGCACAGATTACTCTACCACGGCTGTTGCTGCAATTCTCCACCAGAAGGTTCACGGCAAACGTTAAATTTATCCTTTTTCTTTCTTAAACTTCAACTGGTAGGGAGGCTCTATATAATAATAATGATATTAATGATAATAATAATAATAATAATGGTATATTCCTGGACCGTGGTCGAGAGGCACGCATGTAAGCATGATCAGGGTTCACAATACTACTGAATTGGATAGAAGATTCACAAATTTCAAACAGGGATCAGCAAGTCGCAGCTAAGATGGACTAGCACCGGTTGCGGATCGCACGCTCCAACTCTCCTCGCCCTACCGCATTTATCGCTGTCCGTTGCAGACCTGATGATCCTACCATTCTTCCGCCGCTTTTTGCTGATCCATCGTTCTTGTCAGCACTCTTATCACTTCTCTTCCGTGTCGCTCTACCTCTGTATGCACACTAATCCCTTCTGTCTTTGTTCCCATCGCGTTTCACAGTGACAACCCTCACTGCATGATGTCACTCTCGTCCTATACACTTTACTCTGCCTAAGCCCGAAATATATTCTTTTCCACCCGCTTCGCCTCTGTCGGCTCCTACTCAGTATTCAGTTGGTACCTCAATGTGCCTATAAAGCTGATTGATCGCATACCTCACTAGCTACCAATCTGCAATATCTTTTTCTGTCCTTATTATACCCCTTAGATACATCCGTAACTATGACCAATCACCATATAAGAGTTCACCGTTCCAACCCCTGTATTTTTTACGGCCGAATGTATTAGCTTTTTACCACCTCCATATTTTCCACTTATGAATCCGTAATTTTTCTGTGGATCGCCTTCTTAGGCAGTGAACCGATTAGCAACTTCTGGCTGAATCCCTTGGTGCAATGGCCTGTAAGCAGGCAACTCTCCACTTCCAATCTCCCAACTCCAAAGCACAACTATTTTTCGTGCATTTCTGTTCTATCGCAGGCTCTCTCGTCCGGATTCTTTTTTCTTCTCGGTCTTCGTCCTGTGACATCCGCAGTGGAACAATCTGATTCACCACCTCATACCCGGTTTTTTCTGGGCAACACTGTCGTCTGTTTCGTACATTGCTCGCCACAGGCATCTTCATTGTGCTTTTCAGGCCGCACCGCTTTTCCGCTTTCCACTCAGTGTAATGTCACCGTAACGTCATCACTCTGACCTACAGCCTCGAATCACGTGATCTGCCATAACCTGATCTTTCTGATCCTCCACTTCTTTATTCCTCTTCCATGTTATTTGCTGTTAAAACTGATGCCTCTTCTCATCACACTTCTTCTAACCCCCAAGTTACCCTTCTGCGCTGATCCTTTACACCTATCCAACCACCTTGCACTTCCATTCTCCGGCCATTTTAGCGGCAATCTTCTTCCATAGTGTAAGTCCATTTATTACCGCTTCCCCCATGTTCGACCGTCACCACATGTCCCACCTGCAATAATCACACAGTTAGAGTCCCTCTTACCTGTTTTCGTCGATCCTTTCCTTCATATTCCCTCGCTTATCAACTTCTGCTAACAGTCATCACTTCTGTGCTTCCAAAGTTGGTTCTCTTTGGCTGTTGATCCCCCATGTCATAAAAAAATTCATCAGGGTTTATCCAAGTTAATTCCACACTATTTGACACAACCCTACCTGTCTCGTTCAACCACTGCTACTTCTGTGTTCCGTCTCTTTACTGCTATTTTCTCCTGCTCTGATATATACACAAACATATTTATATTTGTATCCATATAGTTCCTCCGCCCACTTCAGTTCTATTTCCATCATGCCACCGCCCCTCATGACATGTGTCCATTTTGTCCAAAACTGGGCCTCACATTTACCGTATCTCGATCCTTCAGCGGCACTGATGCCATCTGACTCACTGCTTACGTCTTGCATCGCCAGCTCCCTGCTTCAAATTGACACCGTCCGTTTATTGCAATAACGCATAGTTCATGGCTACCTAGTCCTCAGCCATACAGCTCAATTTTTTGTTCTCCTTTTCCTCTCTTATTTCTTCCTTTTTCTTCACCTTTTCTCGTGACGGTAGTTTCTCATGTCGATTTTCAGCCTTCCTCATGTAAAACTTTCAGGTTCCTTTCCCCTCCATTTGGCCCAGCCTGCCGCTCCATCTGACCTTGACCCTCAAATCCACCGGGCCCATATTTGAATCCATCTCCGTGTTCACTCAAAATCCCTACTTTACTCCTCCGTGAGTATACATTTATCTCCCCCTCGTATCTCTCCTAGTTCTTCCTACCCCCCTTTGTGTTACGTATTTCCACATTTTTCATGAATTTCGTCTCTCAGTTTCGTAGCTTGTAAAATTTTGATAATGATTAGGGCGTGCTTTGGGCGTTTCCGAAATAAATTACTACTACTATTATTATTATTAAATGAAGCATGGCGGCAAAAGAGTACACGAGGAGTGCGAATTGATTTCGAGTCAACCGCGGCAATAGTAATGAATCAGCTCGATGTAGGAATATTCAGACGGTCATTGGCTTGGGACGCAGGAGATACAATATTCACAAGAATGACGCAAGAAAATGATCGGTAATGCACACTCATATTCACTTAAAAAGGTGATTGGTGTTGAGACAAAAGAGGCAAGGAAGAACTTCATGAAGGTTCGCAGAGGAATACTATTTTCCATAGGTTTGTGGATTTGAAAAAGAATGGTACCCCAGGGAAAGGTGAGACAATTTCCATGAGAAGTAGTGTGTCATCTGGTGTCAGCAGTTCGCAGATGGTGCCAGATGAATGAAGTTCCATGATGGAATAATCAACTATCGGAATGCCGTGTCCACGAGGAACAAAATAAGGCAAGACAAGTTTGAAAACCCTCGCAATAGGCCAGGCTATACTGGCAAATTGGCGAGTACATCATTCTGTTGAGTTTCTTGTGGCTTTCCTGTGTCCGTGTTCGGCTTTTTGGGCAAGCTTTGGCTGCGGTTTTTGTTCGCTGTTTCATCATGAGAAGGAGGGGGCATCGCCGAATCTGGACCGATCACTGTTTAATTAGGAGTCCTCGCGCGGTGGCCCCGACATTGTGAGGGTCTTGTATTGAGAATTCCTCGGTAGGCCACAGAGGGGCATGTGCAGATGTACCAGGACTTCTTGTGGATGAACCCCGATGGCTAGATCATATTCAAGGTAGCCTGCCGGTTGTAGGCGGGCAGAGAAAAAGATAAGCTGTCTGCACGATATATTACATCCTAGCAAAGTGATGGCCGGGTGGCTCTAAAATTGAAAAAGGGAGGATAGCCGTCTGGGAGATGTTCCAGCTGAGGGTTGGAGCGAGCAAAATAACAGATAGGAGTACGGAGTTTGGAAGTGAGGCACAATGGTCTTAGTGAAATGAGGAGTTGTTGATACTCTGATTCGGTGTTCGTGAGGGCTAACTGCGCTTGCACTACTAGGCAAGGTTATTGATTACCGATTCGGCCGTTCACCGGGAAGTCTTATCTTTCGGAGTTAATAAATCCGCGGAGGTGAATTTGGACTTTAGGTTCTGAGGACTATGTGAGAAAGCAGCTGGGCAACACGAAGAACCTGAATGGCACGTTTGCAGATTTGCGCCATCCACTTGGCTACTCGACCATTCCGTCTTCTCCTGGAAGGATGGCAGCTTTGTGTGCATAAAACTCACAGACCCCTATCTAAAGCACTAGACGCCAAGCTTGATCGATAACAGCCCTAAGAAGTGTGACGATTAGACTTTGTTTCCTAATTCCCCGCTGATATCCACCGCATCGAAGGACCTTCAGATGTGGTAGCCCATGCCCTCTATGGTCCCAGTCTCTCTTAATTGTCCCATTCCGCTACGTCCACGTGGTCAGGGATAGGTGATGCAATGTTGCTGTCACTGCTCGCTCTCTCTAGCAGCAGAAGAATGACACTGTAATCACCTGCACAAAAGGTCCGTTTTATTATCACCTTTGACTCACTTGTCTTTATTTCACATGCTTCCTCCACAATTAGTTACCCAATGCTGGATCAGTGTCCAATATTCCACTGGTATCTCTGACTGCACTTTGAAAGTCCCACGCTTGCTTTACTTCTAACAATGTTCTTTGGCATCTCTTCCGTCCGGTTACTCGTTAGTGACCGTCCATTTGTCGCTTATATCAGCAATCCCACGACTGTTCAGCTATCCACACCGCCCTCCAGCGATTTCGAAACCGATTCGGAATTCCCGCCTCAACCATAACAACTTTTGTTCACTCAAACACTACATGACTTTACTGGTGTATTTCGGTTGCTGTGTGATTTATAAATTTAGAATCTGTGAAAACCTCACATTGACATGTACTGCTGTATACTCTGATCTTGCCTTGTGCATGCGTATTGACCACGGTCAAGAAATATACTATACTATAATTTCCTCCTCCAAAAAAGCCGCATTCCTTGTGCAATTCTTCCTTCTGTGAGCCATAAACATCTGCTCCTGCCGTGCTCAGTTGCGCAATTTTTCACCATTTTAATTCGAAGTCCAGCTTTGTTGTACGCGCTACCTTTAAACTCACTGCCCATTGCTACTTCTAGGCTCACATGAAGAGGAAAATTTGTGTCTGGGTTCGAACCTTTCGATCGACTGGTTTCGTCAGTGAGAAAACTGGAAGGAACTCGATGCGCTTGGACCTTAATGCAACCATTTTTGCTCAGTTGTGTACCGATCGATCGTAGCTTCAAACTCAAGCTCGTGTGAGCAGCAAATAACCACTAAAAGTTACACTATTTTCCGAACCATGATCAAGAAGCATGAGCAAGCCCATGAACATTGTGTACCACATTACTCAGTGCGACGAAATATACGCGAACTTCAAGGGTAGAAATCACAAATTCCAGCAACAGAATTTATTAAAATGATACAGGTTCGTGTGGTCAATGCAAGCCGATCTCAGTTTCTAGTCAGGCAGCGTCCACCCTTAGAAATAGCTGATAGGGCACTATTAAAATGTGCTTGAGGTTCATTACATAAAAAAGTGAGGAAAGCCGTGAATGACGGAGGCTCATCGGGGTTCAGTACGAGGGGTAAGGTAGGAGACAGGTAGACAGGAAAAATCTTATGGGAGTACACACGGGAATATTGATGAATGCGAAAAAGAACAGAAATCTACAAAAGTGAGTTTATTTTCAGGGTCATTTACCCATATCACGTGGAGAAGAGGAGGCGTATTCGGAGAAACCCGGATCGGTGGTGAGACCATTTCAATCGGGGTAGACTTCGGGTTGAGACCGGAATCTTGCAATGGATATCAGGGTGAAAAACCCCTGCATGGGCTCGGGCCTTGTTGTGCTGTTACTCTGACGGATATGTTGTCTCTTTGAGACTGATTTTTTTCATCGTCTGTACTGGAAGCACCGATGAGGTGGACAATTAACCCCACTTTAGGACAGCGTACCAGAAATCTATCAATAACGTTTCTGTGTTTCGCACTCCAGAAGAGATATCGGGTAGTTCGGACGTCGGCCTAAGACCAATCAGGGAACTACTGCCACTGATAGCGTGGATTATCCCGTAAGTATGGGTCATCCGGCGGGTAAAGTGTATATTTTATTGAACCAGCCGTATTGTGCTAGGTACGACGGAGGAAGATGGTGAACGCTATTGGCTAATGCTGTAGCAGGTTGCGTACAAACTTTCTTTCTTGTAAGCAAATAGTTATATTGCCAGGGGAGTTGCCGCTCCAGCCTTTAACCGGTCCACTATGGGGCATTTAGGAATACTTCGAGTCTGGTGGTTTGATGGCAGTCACCGTTTCTATGAGTGGATCCAGTTAGGCCTCAGTCGGCATTATTAAAAAGGTGATCAGCGTTCAGCCGGTGTGGAAGCCTAAACTTTCAGGAACGAAGGAGTATTAGGGATCTGAAATTAGCGCGGTTCGCAGTCTGGAGGTGGTTCCCGCTGTGGGATGCGATAATAAATGACGACAACCTATAGTGAACTGGTTGGGTTTACATAATTTCAGCAAAAGGAGAATTTCATTGAGATTGCCAGTAGCTCGTTTTCCAAATACTGATCAGTATTTTGACTTACGAGTTTGAATAACGTAGGCTTGCGGGAGGTTTATTGACGAGGACCGAGCTGCATTGCCACAAGCTAGCAAAGTCTTGGACACCAGGCTGGCCATGTGTGTGTATGAAAAAGGCTTTCGACTCTGTGAGCCATGGTCTGCTGGACTATAAAAAGCAGAACTATAGAACAGCCGGGGAAGCAAAGCAATTAGGTTGAACACTTTCCAGGGAATAGTAGTTTCTATGTCTAGGTAGGTGATTATCTATCGAGGCCGGTGAGGGTCACCACCGGTGGTGTGCCACAGAGTCAGTACAGGGACAATTGCTCTTCCTCCCGTACGTAGATGGCCTGACAAAGAATCGGGCAAACCTTGTTTCGCCCCTGCAGATGGTGCGAAGATAGCTCAGAGGGAGTCAGCACCGGATATAACTACTGTTCTCACGTGAGTAGGTCAATGGAATTTACCCCTGAACTTCATCAAGTGCCCAATCCTGACTTCCAACATAGATGGGAGGAGCAGTTTTCCTTTTCAGAGCATCGGAAGTAAAAGACCTAACAGTGGCAGTCGCATGGGACTTAAAGAAGTTTCAAAAACTAGCCGTAAGGACAAGGGGTGAGGTAATGGGCCCTGGTACTGTTATCAATTAACGTGTCTTTGAATGTGATGCTGCCCCGCAAATTCCGACTCTCAGACAAATCACTCAGCGGGAAGTGTCGGGAACCAAGTAAAACCGCGGACGACTCAACCATCCGGGGGCAGGATCGGTCTTGGCAAATTTCGTCCTATGCTAAGTGAGCTGAACTGAATTGAACCGGACTTTAGATCGTGCTTGAACAACCTACTGATGTCCCTAGAAGAGACTGCAAGACGAGTAGATGAAGGGACGAAATTGGGGATTTTTTATTTGGATTTCATTAAGGCTTTCGACCCGGTGGGTCGTCCCCTGCTGAACTATTAATTACAGAGCTTTGGGATAAGTGGGAAAGCAAGAGATTGGGTGGGGCACTTTCTAAGTAATTGTAGCTTCTGTGTCAAGGTGGGCGATTATATATCGAGACCAGAGAGGGTTACCAGTGGCTTGCCGCAGGATTCATTGCTGGTGCCTTTGCTCTCCCTCTCGTACATAAACGACCTATCGGAAGAATTGAGCAACCCGTGTTCCATCCTTGCGGATGATGTGAAGATAGCGGGGAGCAATTTTGCACAGGATATAAATGGGGTCCCCAGATGGGCAGAACAATGGGGCTTACCGCCTAATCTCTCCAAATGTCAAGTCCTGTCCACTAACATAGATGAAACGAGCAGTATTCCGTTTGAAAAGGCTTTGGAGGTAAAAGACCAAGATGCGATAGACACACAGGACTTCAAGCCCTTAAGGCAGGGCCAGAGAGCTGCCAAAATGGCCAGAGGAGTAGTAACTGAGGTGTGCAACACTATCACTTGCAAGACCCACAAGTGTTCTTCTCATTTTACAAGGTTTTGGTGCAACCTGTTCTGGAGTGTTGTATGCAGGCATGGGCTCCTTATTATCTCAAGGACAACGGGTGCTTAGAAGGGACGCAGCGACTTGCAACTAGAATGATCGCCGGTCAGAGGAGAAAAATGTACCTACGGTGTCTAAAGGTCCTATATCTTCCCTCTTTGGAGCGGGGTAGAAGGTGATGTGACCTAGTAGAAACTTTCAAGATCATAAAATGTGTGTTGGGTGTAGAAATGGGTGATTTGTTCGCTTCTGTCCCTTAGCGTGGCACCTGGGGACAGTCTTAATCTACAGAGGGCATAATCGAGGCTGGGTATACGGGCTAAATATCTTCACGATTGGGGTTGCACCTACTTGGAATAGACTGTCAGACGATGCTGTTAGAAGCCGCAGTGTACAGACTCTCAGGAAGGCCCTAGGTTCACGCTGGAACGCAGCGTTGACAGAGCTAGCTGTGTGAACGAGGAGCGAGGTAATGATCCCCTTGTATTTTTGTCAGTGAACTTGTCTGCGACAAAACATTCACGGTACAGTACTGGGAGCCAAGGAAACTCACCGGAAACACGACGACCTGGACGCTCAATTTGTCTCGGATACTTTCGTCATGTGTAAACTAAACTGAACTAAACTGAACTGAACTGGACTTGATAGAGGGAGCTACTGTCGAGGAGCGCTGGCAGACCATAAAGGGATTTCTGACTGCTCTACAGGAAGAGTTCGCACCCTTAAAAAGAAGGAGTGGGGGGAGCAAACTCATGTGGTGGAAGGCTGCAATAGCCAAGGCCATCAAACGTAGAAACGGAAGCCGGAACCAGTACAGAGCTTCCGGCAGCCAGCTAGCCTGGAACCGCTATAAAAAGCTGAGAAACGAGACTATGAGTCGTCTGAGAACTTTTACGCGGGAATTTGAGCTCAACTTGGCCCAGCGTGTAAGACTACAGCCGAAACATTCTACATCTATGTGCAGTCAAAAGGCTCGACGAAGAATGCCGCAGGCCCACCATCCCCTAGAGACCACGGTATTGTCACTGATGACCAGGGCAAAGCACACGCCCTGGGGGAATACTTTGGTAGCTTACATAGGATAGATGAGGGGTACGAGTAGACCTGGCTCTGACGCATCCTGCTCCCCGGTTAAACGAGCTAAATATCCCAGAGGGAGGCGTGCGTAAGTGCCTACAGGAACTAGACAGCCACAAGTCAGTGGGCTCAGATGGCATCCATCCAGCTATCATCAAGCCATTGGAGGATATCTCAGCTCTATCGGTATGCAGGCTGTAAAGGTCCAAGTTGGATCAGAGTAAGCTGCCCTAGGGATGGAAAGTCGCCGCAGTCGTGGCAATACACAAGAGTGGACCTAAGTCGGTTGTGCAGAACTACGGGTCGGTAAGCCTAACTAGATCCTACGTAAAGTCCTTGAGAAGATCATCCGTGCCCACATTTGCCAGCACTTACTGGAGCACTCCATGCTCAGTCCGGCCCAGCATGGATTCCTGAAAAATAGATCTTGTCTGACCAATCTCTTGTGCTTCTTAGATGAAGTAAATCCACGACTGGACGAAGGTAAGCAAGTTGAGGTATGCTACCTCGACTATAGCAAGGCGTTCGACCCCGTTGATCATCGTCTTTTGCTATGTAAGGCGGGTATGTTCGGCATAGGTGGGCTAGTATATATATGGCTGGCTGACTTCCTTTCCCACAGGACGTTTTACGTCAAAGTGGGGGACAGGTGCTCAAGTTTGTTGAATGACACCAGTGGTGTACCTCAGGGATCCGTCCTAGGCCCGGTCCTACTCTTGTTGTTTAATAACGACCTGGCATCCGCTCTTCAATCGCCTGGCTTTGTTTCTGCGGGTGACGTGAAGGTTTCCGGATCTGAGGGTGGGGTGGACTTGGGCAGGGATATAGGTGCTGTCCTGGGCTGGGCATACAAGTAGGACTTACCCATGAAAGCTGCAAAAAAGCCATTTGTTGTCAAGATCAACAGAAATCCTCAGTGTCGCTCATTACAAGGGGCTGCTCACCACAGGAGCAGTCAGTGGGGTTAATAACCTTAAAGCCATCGCGAGCAGTGACTTCAAATGGTCAGAGCAGTGCAACGCTGCAGTACAAAAGGCTCGTGGTGAGCTCTTTAGACTGCGATCAGCTTTGTCTTGCCGGCAGCCGGAGATATTCGTATCTATTTACATGGCTATAGTACGACCTCACTTAGAATGTAGCGTGCAGGCTTGGTCACCCTTCTACAAAAGGGACGCCGCCCGCCTAGAAAACGTTCAGTGTCCCGCCACGCGAATGGTTGAAGGATAGAGGGGTAGGACGTATGAGCAGAGACTCTATGATCTGAAACTTGTCACGTTGGAAAGGGGGGGACGTTGAGGGGATCTTACAGAAACGTTCAATGTGATGAAGGGCTTTTCTGGCCTTAGACCAGATAGTCTATTCCAAAAGGCTTTAGATTCCAGAACAAGGGGGCATGAAAAGAAGCTGTTAAAAACCCGAGCTAGGATGATGACCAGGTCACACTTCTTCAGCAACGGGGTAGCGAACGGTCGGAGCGGTCTGCCCGGTAGAACGATAGATCTGCAGACCGTCCGGTCCTTCAAAGATGCCCTAGGTCGCAAGTGGCACGAGATATTTCCTCTCAGTAAGCTTCGAGTATATCAACTGGGCGAATGACGGGGAACACTGTGGCCCTTCTGGAGTATGTTTCATTCGACTTTTTCTCTCATTGCATACCGTCTCACTGAAAGCTCACGATGCATAATGTCTCTCGCAGTTGATGTGCGATGAGGTTTTCCGTTTCCTTCTTATTTTAGCGGGTATTCGACGAAACACTCTCGGCAGTCGTGGGTACGTAACTGATGTGCATAGCATCGAAGGAGTTCTGGACGCTGGATTAGCCGTGGCCAATACATTTCCTTGTGATTTGCGGAGTGGTTTGAATTTTCTAATGCTCTCAGCGATAAGCATTTTTGCATTGTCTGGTGGAATAACACGTTATTTCGCCCAGACTGGCGTATCGTAATTAGTATTTCGGTAAGCGTACTTTTTGAAGAGTTCATTCTCTTCAGAAGAGTTTATTCTGTTCAAAAACTGTTTATACTTTTTAGTTTTTTTTTGTTGGTCAGTGAGTCTGATACCGGATAACATCTTGTTGTGGCGCATTTCCTAGTATACCGCTTTTGTGGAACTTCTGTAGTGTGCTGGTTTGCAGCACTTGCCTTAGTGTACAGTTTGCGTCTGTTCAATAGGTTGCGTTATTATCCTGCTGATGTTCGAGACGGTATTTTCAAACAAACTAGACCATCACTGCCTAAATGAATGGGACCAAGGTTGATCCCATTGGTCAGGCAGTAAGCTGTGGGAACAAGGAAAGCACGGACCTGATGCAAGATGAGGGAATTCACTGCGACCAGTGTTGCATTTGGTATCATCAAAAGCGCTCCAAGCTGGAAGAGAAACACTTCGGGCTGCATATCAAGTACGCATCGCTCAAGTGGATATGAGCCCACTGCTTCGCGTTTGCAGGCGAGTTCTCGCGCATAATTCGAGGCGAACTAGGGCAAGGGGACTGGAACACTATGCTGGAACCAAGACTAGAGGGGGCGAGTTTTATCAATAGCTTAGAGGGAGGGGAAAACTGGGTGCCAGATCAGAAAAATAAAACAGACAACCCAAGCCAATGGGTAAATAAAGCAAACACGTGGCAGGATTCACCAACATAGAGAAAAATTTCTTAACGGAAGTAGAATCCCTCAAGGAGCAGGTTAACCGCCTAAATGCTGAAGTGCAATGCACGTAGTGTGACACCGAGTTCATGGCAGACGGAAGTAGATGACTGCCACTTCATAATCATAGGGCGAACGTCGTTAAAGACGGTAATATCAGTAAGGAGGAAAACCGCCGGTATGCGACCGAAGTCCTTAGGATGACTGGCCCACCTTCTACGACACCAATAGTCAAGTGCCATCGAACAGGGCTGTGGCGTTGAACACAACCAGCGCCGCTACGACCCCTGGTAGTTGTGTTCCACAGTGTCTAAACGAGAGGTATGCTGCTGCCCAGGGCGGGAGCAGTTGAGGTCAGCACGCAGGAAATAGTGAGGGTTACACCTGACAGCCCAGCCTTTATCAAACCAGGCAGTGCCATAGTCTCGCTGAGAACGGGCACACCTGGTCTGAAACGGCCGAATCTACGTATAGCGAAACTGGAGATGACCCCTCCTGGGAAGTCAACACCTAAGGCCCACGGAGTAATTCAGGTCCCAAAGGTGGCTTCAGGCGCCGGCAAATAATAATATAAAGTTCGGGAAGTTCAAAAGACCATAAAGAAGGGGACTCACAGGGTGTAACAGCCGGTCGTGGAAAATCCCCCTTTTTCCCTCGCGATTCAGTGTTTTTCCCAACATCACTCATTTCCATACACTATTGACTTGTCTTTACGAACTGGTTGTTTTTCTGGACCAATTGTTGTTTGTTCGCGCCCAGAGCGCTACTTTGGCACATCCTTGTTCAGGACCTGCGTGACGCACGTGCTGTTTGCTCACACGCTGCTATTCGGTTTCTCGTTGTTGAGACTTTGTGATCGTATTATTGAGGTTTGTATATTGTTTACGTCATTGTTTATTTTAATAATCTAGTATCGTAGAATTATCACGGATAATCGCCTTCTGATTTCGGGATCCGTTGCGAATTTGGCTACGCATTGCTCAAACGTTCGTAACAATACTCAATAGATCTATTTGGAACGAGGAAAATTCACGCAAAATGCCAAGGAAAGGATCAAAGGCAGTCGAACCCGGACAGGAAGTAATACGGCAAGTCTCTGGGGAGGTTTTGGGTACTTATGATTCTTTAGCTAATGCTAGATCGCCTAGTCCTGTCAGTGCTAGCTCATGTGTTATTGAAAGCAATATTGATCGTAAGGACGTTGATTTATATAAGCTGAGAATAATAGAACTAGAGCAACAGTTACTTTCGGCTAGACTACAGGCGCATGAAGCAGAGAAGTGTACACAGAAACAGCGACAGTATAGGACCAGTGACTTCGACACTTCCGATAGGTTAGAGTGCAATAAGGTAGGGAACCCCACGCAGGTCGCCGACTACAAACCACCATCGATCGATCTGCCTAGAGTGGAGTTAACGGTTTTCGACGGGCGAGCTGAGCAATATTGCAAGTTTGTCAAACAGTTCGAGACGTTCGTTGAAAACAAGGTAACCGACCCTGGGCAAAGGCTTCTTTACCTTACTCACTACTGCCGAGGCCGAGCGCGAGAAGCTATCGACGGATGCACCATGCTCGATCCAGAACAAGGCTACACAAGGGCAAGAAAGATTCTGAGGGACTTGTTTGGCCAACCTTTCAAAGTAGCCCGTAACCTAATAGAGGGCGTGATGGCAGAGGCAAAGAAAACCAAGGGCGACGTCTACACCATGGCCGACCTGGTGATCAAGATGCAGAACTGCTCAATAGCCCTCGACCATTTAGGTTACAGAGCTGACCTAGACGCCATGCACACTTTGGAAGGCATAGTCCGTCACCTCTCTCCCGAACTACAAGGTCGGTGGGCGGAAGAAGCTGAACGGATAAGCCGAGGCGACAGAGAAGCCAACTTCGAAGACCTGACTGAATACTTAGACAGGCAAACGAAGATAGCTGACAGCAGATTCGGCCGACTCATCCGGGACAGCAACCGAGCAAACAAGCCCGGTACTAGCCAAGTCCATACCCCTGTACGGGAACAACCAAAGTACCAGCCTTGGACCAACACACACGTCATTTCACGAGATGCTACGGTAAAACCAAATTGCAGATCCTGTGGTACTAGCCATGGCCTACCAGAATGCCCCAAGTTCGGCAATGCCACAATAGACGAACGGTGGGGAATGGCGAGGATGGCAGGAGCATGTTTCATCTGTCTCAACACCACGCACCGGGCAGCAGCCTGTAGAACAAGGAATCGATGTGGTTACGAGGGCTGCACGGGCAGACACCATCGGCTGCTGCATCAGGCGAGAATAACCATATCCGAGGCGAGTGCCAAGCCCAGCGTGATTTGTTCAACTTCACAATCTGCCAGTAAACCGGTACGTTTAGGCGTAGTGGCCGTGGGAGTAGTGACTCCGACTGGGATAGCCAAGGCGTTGGCTTTCGTTGATAGTGGATCCGACACCACTTTAGTGAAAGAGCGGTTTGCCGACGAACACCAACTGGCTAAAGGTGCGACGTCGTTAGCAGTGAGCACGGTGGGCGGAACACAGGTAATGACTGCCGGTAGATTAAGGCTGCAACTCATCTCTCTAGACACTAACGAGGAAATTGAACCAACGGAGGCATTCACGTTAGCGGATCTCCCCATGCGAGCACCAAGGTCGGTGAACGCAATCTTGACTCGATGGCCCCACCTGCAGGATGTAACCGTTGTAGACTGGGAAGATGATGAGGTGGATCTCCTCATCGGATGCGACGTGCCAGAGGCGCATTGGGTGCTTGACCAAAGAGTGGGCGACCGCCAGGCACCTTATGCCGTACGCACGGCTCTGGGATGGATGTTATACGGTCCAGTAGGGGTACGCGGTTCCGTGAATTACTTATCCGCCGAAACGGACCGCATAGAGTATCATCTGCAACGGCTTTATGAAAAGGAGTTTCATGACATTGGGGACGAAAGACCGACGTTGTCTCAAGAGGATCACTTCGCTCTACGAACGGTGCGGCAAGGCTCTAGAGGCCTCAAAAAACAGTTCGAGGTTCCCCTCCCATGGCGCACACCGGTCGACCCGTGGACTGACAACAGAAATTATGTTCTCCAACGATTACTACGACTAAAAGAACGCTTCATTCGAGACCAGAACCTGTGGGAACGATACGCGGATTTGATGAAGCGAAACGAGGACCTCGGTTACGTTGAAAGGGTGCTTGTTAACACCGACAGCAAAAGGGGTATCTGGTATCTGCCTCACCATCCGGTTATCAACCCCAAGAAACCCAATAAACTGCGCGTGGTTTTCGACTGTGCGGCCAAGTTCCAGGGCAAGTCGTTAAACGATCGCCTACTACAGGGGCCTGACTGGACCACACCACTGATCGATGTTCTGTGCCGTTTCAGAGTGGGTAAAGTGGCTTTGTCTGCTGACATTAGGGAAATGTTCCATCAGGTGAAGATTCCGGTAGGAGAACGAGATGCTTTGCGTTTCCTGTGGTGGGAAGGGAGCGACCGGGACAATGCAGTGGTGAATTATAGAATGACCGTCCACCCCTTCGGAGCCATATCGTCACCATTTTGTGCCAACTACGCCCTCCGAGAATCAGCGAACAAACATGGCGATCTAGTACATCGGACGGTGGTAGAAAGCGTCAGCAGGAACTTCTACGTCGACGACTACCTTGGGTCATTCGATGATGTGGAATCAGCTCTAGAGCAGTTCAGGGGTCTGACGAGATTGCTGGAAGAGGGTGGCTTCCATCTAACTAAATGGATGTCGAACGCTTCGGAAGTGCTGAAGGTCATCCCGTATCACGAAAAGGTCGAAAGGGTAAGAGATTTGGACGGCTCTCCACTTCCTATCGAGCGCACTTTAGGAATACAATGGGACGCGGAAACGGACGATTTTGTTTTCGAACTGAACGTTCCCGAGCTGCCAATAACCCGTCGTGGCATACTATCTGCCGTCTCAAGTTTGTTCGACCCGCTCGGTTTCGTCTCACCATGGCTGCTACCCGGAAAGATCTTGCTGCAGCGGCTGTGCCGTAAGAAAGTTGATTGGGACCAGTCACTGGACCGAGGGGACCGGCTGGACTGGGAGGAATTTTTGAACACCTTGAAGAAATTAGGGGACGTAAGAATACCACGATGTTTGACCCCTGGCCATACGACACGGACTGGAGAACTACATGCCTTTTCCGATGCATCCGAAGTCGGTTATGGAGCTGTGGTTTACGGACGATGGTGCGCAGGAGATGGACAATATACCACGAGGATCCTGTTCGCCAAAGCCCGCGTTGCTCCACTGAAGTCGGTCTCAATCCCACGCCTTGAACTCAGCGCAGCCGTGTTGGCAGTCAGGGTGGTGCAAGCTGTGAAGAGATGTTTCGATCTCTACATTTGGTCGGTGAGCTTCTGGACGGATTCAACGATAGTACTTTACTACATTAACAACGTACGGAGCCGGTTTAGTACTTTCGTTGCTAACCGGCTCACGATTATCCACGATGAATCGGCCACGCACCAGTGGAGTCATGTCAGGTCTGGCGATAATCCGGCCGACCTGTGCTCCCGAGGTGCGAACAACTTCAGGCAACTGGACACGTGGACGAGAGGGCCGAACTTCCTGCAATTGCCCAAACAGGACTGGCCCGTGTTCGAATTAAAACCCCCTACGGAATTGGAACTGGAGATCAAAGGCGTAGTGATAGCAACCAACGTCGTCGAAGCGTCGCCCATTTTATCGCGACTGGTCAGGTTTTCTTCCTGGATGAAGACGCTTCGTTCGCTAGTTTGGTTAACCAGGTTCAAGATAAGTTTACTAGTCATGAAAGGGCTACGGCCCTCAGGTCGGATACCGGTCGGCCCGATAGGTCCCGATGAGCTACAAGCGGCAGAGTACGATATTTTCAGAATGATACAACGCGAGGCTTTCGCCCAAGAACTCAAGAGGGCGGAAGAAGTGGGGCTGACCAATGAAGACATGCCATCTCCAAGAGGCGAGCTGAAGCGTTTAAACCCCAAAATCATCAACGGACTGCTGCGGGTGGATGGTAGGCTGACCAACGCCCACCTGAACTTCGACACAAAGTATCCTATACTGCTGCCAGCGAGACAACCCGTAGTAGAGCTAATGATTCAACACGTCCACGCCGTGGAGTGACATGCCGGGGAAAGTCACGTGACGAGCGTCATCCGAAAGCGTCTTTGGTTGTTGAGAGGACGAGAGACAGTAAAACGCGTGATCCGACGGTGTGTGCAATGCAGGAGACGCAATGCCACAGCAGGCAAACAACTCATGGCCCCGCTACCAGAATGCAGGGTAACTACGGGCTGGTGGCCGTTCAGTGACACCGGGTTGGACTATTTCGGGCCCTTGTGGGTCAAGTGCGGGAAAAGATTAGAAAAGCGATACGGATGTATCATGACGTGCATGAAATCACGTGCGGTGCACCTAGAAGTCGCACATTCGATGACGACCGATTCGTTCCTACGGGCCTTGCAAAGATTTATCAACCGAAGAGGCGTACCGGCCGATATGTACTCAGATAATGGATCGAACTTTGTGGGCGCTCAACGGGAATTGCAGCGTTGGCACAAGAACATAAACAGGGACGAACTGCAGAACCGAACCGTGGCCTACGGCATACGCTGGCATTTCAACCCCCCACAGGCCAGTCACCGAGGCGGCATATGGGAACGCATAATCCGGTCCGCCAGACGGATATTGCTGTCAATCATGGAGCAGCAGCCGCCCGACGACGAGACCCTGAACACCGTCATGACTGAGGTGGAGCGAATCCTGAACAACCGCCCCCTGGTTCCAGTATTGAACGGCGACCCCACCCACCTGGCGCTCACCCCAAACGACTTATTGACGCTAAGGTCGAACGAGGGTTTCCAAGGGCCGGTAAACCTTCGTGGGAGCTACCTCCACGGGTGGAAGCAAGCGAACTATCTGGCCAAGGTCTTCTGGAGGCGATGGCTACGGGAGTACCTACCGGCTTTGCAGACTCGACAGAAGTGGATGGCCAAAACAAGACCATTCAAAGTTGGGGACGTGGTTATGATCGCCGACGAACGCGCACATTTCAGCGCTTGGTCTTTGGGAGTAGTTACGGAAACCATCAAAAGCACCGACGAAATGATAAGAACGGTGAAGGTGAAGACAGCTAACGGAGTGCTCATTCGTGACATACGCAGTATTAACCTACTCGAGGGCGAAGACGGAGGAGCTGATAACCCTGTGGCCTAGTAAACCTTTTTCACACCAGTAATCGAGGTGGATAAAGAAACACCATATATACCACACAATCTCCGTCAAACACGTTAAGGTGCTCGCGGTCCCTTCGTTGACATTACAGAAGGTTCTTTCCGATATGTGGTGATGAGTGCGATTCCATTATACATCCCGATACATACACACATGCACGACGCACTCTACATCCCGTAAACCCATCATACATGTGACAGTGTTCTTTTTTCGCCTTTTGTTGACGCTACCGAATGCCCCTTGCACATGTGGAAGTAGTGGAGCTCAGGTCACACATGCTACATTTACTCGTTTTCTTGCCACGCGGTCTTTTGTTGACATTGCAGAAAGTCCTCCATTGATGTGTAGTCATAACTGTGATTTCATTGTAACCCCGGCACACACACACACACGCACGCACACACACACACACACGCTCAAGCGCGTACATCCAGGACCGGACGGCCCCGTACGAGGACAACGTCTATGTGACCATTCACGCCCGCCATCGGTCATTTGGTCTTGTGGAAGATGTAGACTAGCCTCACGTCTATGTAGCCAATGGGTTAGGTGCGACCAGTAGTAGAACGTCGACGACGAGCATTAGACGCGCGCACTGACAGCAGGGCCTAGGCAGGTAGGAAGAATCAGTACCTTTATACCGAACCTTTGACTCTGCTAAGGATCCAGGAGGATTTTGGTGGGCGGTGTAACAGCCGGTCGTGGAAAATCCCCCTTTTTCCCTCGCGATTCAGTGTTTTTCCCAACATCACTCATTTCCATACACTATTGACTTGTCTTTACGAACTGGTTGTTTTTCTGGACCAATTGTTGTTTGTTCGCGCCCAGAGCGCTACTTTGGCACATCCTTGTTCAGGACCTGCGTGACGCACGTGCTGTTTGCTCACACGCTGCTATTCGGTTTCTCGTTGTTGAGACTTTGTGATCGTATTATTGAGGTTTGTATATTGTTTACGTCATTGTTTATTTTAATAATCTAGTATCGTAGAATTATCACGGATAATCGCCTTCTGATTTCGGGATCCGTTGCGAATTTGGCTACGCATTGCTCAAACGTTCGTAACACAGGGCATTCGCCCCGGTTGGTGTTGAGAAAGTAGAGCCAACCAGTCTGATTCTAAAGGAGACGTCCAAAAAGTTCTCTCTGATGCAAGCAGCGAAGTTGGAGTTATCCGAGGGAAAAGCCGAGGAAACCAGTTGGGCTGAGGTGGTCGCAAGACCATCCCGGGCCATCGGTATGGTGACTCAAAAGGGGGTAATGTCCTTCGTGCATGTTTGGCCCGACACCGGATCGACGGGTGGAAAAGAAAAAGCCAAGAAACTCAGAGTGCCACTTGATATTCAAGGTGCTGCACCCCCGACAACTTTAGAGGCAAAAACGGGGCATCACCTCGGAGATGGTCCCCTAGGGTACCCTAGCCGTAAAATCAGCAATGAAGTCAGTAGCGAAGACCAGGGAACCGTCAGTATGGTAAACCAACACCTGCAGTCTCCCGAGAAAACGAGGGGAGTTGACGACTAGGATCGCAGAGTCTGATGTCGTCGAATTGACGGAAACTTGGATAAAGCCAGATACTGACATGCGCTTTCAGGGATACGCTGCTTACAGATAGGATAGAACAGATGGAAGGCAAGGGGCGGAGTGGCACTTCTAATACTGACCGACATAGGCCACTGGGAGGCTCCGTTCGACTTGGCCTCCGGTAATGTGCAGGCCAGATCCTGCTTTATCAGGATCGAGGCGAGAACAGTATGCATTATCCATATCTACAGGGCACAGCTAGCGACAGACGAGGAAGACGTTGAGCTCTTGCAAGCGCTGGATGCGGTGCTGGCACAGAAAAAGGAGCTCATCTTATTACGGGATCCCAACCTACCCGAAATTAACTGGGAAATCGGGATCGCACTAAGGGGATCAACGGGCGACAAGCTTCTGCAGTGGATCCAGTTAAACCCAATTAGGAAGCATGTGACGCAGGCCATTGGACACAGAGGCGGACGGCACCTTCTCTCCTTGACTTAATCATAGAGCGGCACCATCAGGACGCTAAGGGATTTGAGTGGGATGAGCCACTTGGAAAAAGTGATCATGTAGTCCTAAGGGTAGCACTAAGACTAAGCAAGGCGCCGAAGGAAATCGTGTCACGTCGGCGCTATGGGAGAATCGGTATAGGTGAACTAAAGAGGGCGGCGGAGGAAGTTCATTGGACACCGAAACACACAAACGCCCCCGTAGAGGGAAGTTGGGAGGCCATCAAGATGGGGCTACCTGAACTTACAGAGAAGTTTGCACCCCTGAGGGTGGCTAGCAGCAGAAATCACTCCCCATGGTGGAAGTCAAAAGTCCGCAAGACCATAGTTATTCGTAGGCAACGATGGGCGGAGTACAAGCCGTACAGAACTTAGAGGGCATGGAACAGCAATGAGGTTGCTAGGAACAGAGCTTAAAAGATCCAAAGAGTGGAGAAATATGCATTCGAGCGTCGGTTAGCTGCTTTGGTCCGCACAAACCCAAAGCGATTCTACGCCTACGTGAAATCTCACAAAAGTATGAGAGAAAGCGTAGCAACCTTGGAAGGAGCACAGGGACGACTAGCTCTAAACGACGAGGACAAGGTTGAAATGCTGTTGGCATTCTTCAAGAGCATATATCGATCGAAAAGTAAGCTGGAGGAAGGAATGGAGGTCCTACGGGTGCCTCCAATATCCGAACTTACTGTAGGAGAAGTGCACGCGGATTTGCGAACCTTGATTGGAAACAAAGCAGCAGGTTCAGACGGGATTCATCTAGCAATCGTTCAGGCTCTGGCTGAGGTCCTGAAGGCTCCGGTGACGAAGCTGTACGAAAAGTCACTTAGAGAGACTGGAGGAGAGCAACAATGGTAGGAATTTACAAGAGTGGACCCCGGCAAAAGGTGGAAAATTACCGGCCGGTTAGCTTGACTTCAGTACTGTGTAAGTGCCTGGATCGAATAGTAAGGAAACAGATCTCTAGGCATCTGGTTCAACACAACCTCATATCAAAAGCTCAGCATGGGTTTGTGGCAGGAAGATCCTATCTGACGAATCTCCTGCTGTTCCTCGATGAGGTAACCAAGCGTCTGGACGAAGGGCAATCGATTGCGGTCTGCTACTTGGACTTCAGCAAGGCGTTTGACTCTGTGAACCACAGATTTCTGGACGTCAAACTGCAGTCCATGGGAATTGTAGGAAAGGCAAGACAATGGATAAGTAGTTTTTAGCAGGGCGAACTTTTAGTGTTAAGGTGGGGAACCATGTTTCAAAACCGGAAGGTGTACCAAGTGGGGTGCCACAGGGCTCGGTGCTTGGCCCTCTGCTCTATCTAATCTTCATCAATGACCTAGCACGTGGGCTTATAAACCCCACCTTTATGTTTTCCGATGACGTCGAGATTGCTAGAGTAGATATAGAACTTGACGTGTTAGCAGTACAAAACTGGGCACGCAAATGGGACCTTCCACTAAACCTCGCCAAGTGTCAATGCTTGACCACAAATTCAGGGGCTAGTGAGAATGGTGTGGGTTCGTTGCAAGTGGTCTCGCAGGTCAAAGACTTAGGAGTTTTATTGGACAACAGCTTTAAGCCGTCAAAGCAGAGCACCTCAGCAGCCAATAATGCCAGGAGAGAACTCTTTCGAGTTAGATTCATTATGTCGTGCAGAGATCCGGAGATTTTCGTTCCGATATATCAGGCCATAGTTAGGCCGCATATGGAGTACTGCGTGCAGGCCTGGGCACCGTACTACTAGAAAGATATAGACTGTCTGGAGAAAGTACAAGGGCTAGCCACTAAAATGGTGGCTGGACAAGGGGGGGGGTGTTAGCTACACAGATCGTCTCCGTGCCCTAGACCTATTCTCGATGGAAAGACGGCACATTCGCGGGGATTTGATAGGAACCTTCAAGGTAATGAAGGGACTGTCAGGAATAAAACGAGAAGACCCTTTCTCTCTGATCCCCGAGAGCGGCACAAGGGGGCATAGCCTTAGATTACAAAGGAAGCATTCGAGGCTCCAAATTAGGGCGAAGTACTTCTCAAATAGAGTGGTACCCTATTGGAATAAACACCTGGAGGAGGTCGTAAACACCACAACAGTGAAGGCTTTTAAGAAAGCAGTAGACCTGTGTTGGGTGACAGTATACCCCAAGTTATGTTAAGCAGCTTTTAGGGTCAGATGCAATTTACTTATTGTTTCCACCTTACTCTGCCAGGGCTGATACTGCACAAAATTTCTGCCTTTCACAAAGAGAAATCACGCAGTGTTGGGAGCTACGGAAACGTGCCGGCAACACAACTATCTGGACACACGATTGGCTCTAGCCACACCAAGTCCTGTGCAAACTGAATTGAATTGAACTGAACTGAACCACGAGGTGGACGCCTGCCGCGCCGGGCTTTTGCGTTGAGCGTCGTCCTCTCGTGGCCGTGGGGTTTTTTGATATATACGTTCGCACACGCGTTTTCGCTTAAGTTTCAAGCAGTTGAAAATAGTTTTCTGTCTTTTTCGACTCTGTTTATTGATTGAATTTCAAGAAATCTCCTACGCCTGCCTCACACAGCGAGAAGTTTGTGCACCGAACATGAATTTCTCGGACCACACGACGGAGCAGAAATATCGTTTGGTGGTGCGCCTGCCACATTCGTGTTATAAGGACTCACCAATTGAAAAACCGAAGGACCTATATTCACCCACTTGTCGCTCGACTCTTAACCAATTGCAACAAAGTCATCGACGCGGCTAAATTTTTGAGCTTTATTGAATCGGAGGTATGACACCTAATTCACGGTCGTATTGAACCTTCGGTTTCTCCTTGAAGGGCCTTATTTCTGATTACTATAAGTGTCGTTCATGAGAAAGGACTGGTTGCCGACTTCAACCAGACGACTAACCCTTTCACACAACAGGACGGTTACCCGCTCCCGCGAGTCGACCGAGTGATAAAGAATACTTCTCGCTACGCGGTATATAATACGTTTGGTCTTTAATTCGCTTACCATCAAATACCTATTTCCCGCCCCCCCAGTTCTGCCGGATCTCATATGGCGTTACCAATAGCGTAGTTTAGTTTCTACCCATTGTCGACGACATTTGGAGGCTGAAACTCAGAGGTACGTTCGTTGTACTACAGTTTGCGGTGTGACAACTAGTGCCTGTGCAAGAAGCATTTGAATGCATGAAATAAGACTTAGAGATGGCTATGGTTAATACAGTTGACTATAATATTTCAGTAGTCACTGAAACGGATGACTCGGATAGCCACAGATGCTTTGTTGAACCAAAAAACCGACCAATAGTGTAGCGCCAGTCAATAATTACGTTCGTATTAAGTGTGAGAGATTTCGGAACCCCATTTAAGAATATAACGCTTTACTCAACTAGCATGAGCTGTACATGGGCTGGTACGCCATAAACAGTAGCGTAAATACGTTTAAAATAAAACTAGAATGTGAGAGCGAAATAACGGCGTTCACCCTAGCCGAGGAAAAGCAGTCTGTTTTTAATATGCCGGGGTTCACGATAAGTAAGAGATGAGAATAACTCGGGCTTTTCTATTGCGCAAGTTATACGGGTGAGTTCTCTGTTGGTCGGTAAGTATGTCTGAAACTGTAACAATCGTAGGGGCGTGGGGTGTGGATGGGGTATGCGTTCATCTCTAACATCATATCCCGTCATGGGATGTATGTATTTTTGTGGTTTACTAAGGAAACTTCCGATATCTGAGTCCATCCTGATCCTGGCACCGTCACCGGCTCCTGAAATACAAACTTACTGTTGCCCGACAGGTAACATTTGGTTGTTCATGGGTCAAAGTTGCCACCTCAAACAAAAACCGAGTAACGCTGGGGATGACACTTCGTATCGAATTCCCAAGACTTCACGGCAATTTCCCTCTCATTCGGGACATGCATAAAGCCGGCTCATCCTCTCGCAGGATAAGGTTTTCCATGAGTTTAAACACCAACTTATATTCTAGCTAAGTAAGTGTGATTTTATGCTCTCATCATCATCATCGTACAGCGTTAAACAGTAGGGCAAGCCCCACTGACCACTGCCTTTATCACCATGTTGCACGTTGAATTAGAAAGTATGAATATACAAGATGGAGAGGGAGTGGACCTACACGGGTGGGAAAAGGAAAGAATGCCCTAGTAGCCAACACGCGGAATACACAGTCTAACTGTACAAACGCACATCGATCAATTATTTTGACTCGACAGAAAGTGATAACACGATCGCCACTGCTCACGGTTCGCTGCCATACCCCTCAGTGTCTCCAGCCAACTGGTAGACGGATCTTTTGGACTCCAACCACGAAGACGTGAAACACCTACTTTTCCTAAGTTCGCTATACACTTTCTCATTCCTCGGTGCTACGTCATCTGTTGACCTTCACGTGGTTTCTTCCACTCCTGAGGAGGAACGGAGAATAGGACACGGTATGGTAGACGTGTGTTTGACATACGTAACACGTGCCCTAACCAACGAAGTCTACTAAGTTGGATACGCTGTGACAAAACGTTCTCCGAATTAATACCCAGTGCTCGATTTCTGACCTTAGCATTACCTACTCGGCTAATCCACCCGATCTTAGCGATACTACGTAAACATCGGTGGTCGAAAACCTCAAGACGACGAATATCTTCAGCACGCAGACTCCAAGTCTCGCAACCATACAACAAAACTGGACGCACTGCGGTACACTATACACGACCTTTCAACTTCAGTGAAATATCAGGTCGGCGCCACAAGTGCTTCAGTCCAGCGTACGCCGCTCGAGCCTTGGATATCCGCGTACTCACCTCTACTACTGTGCTCCCATCCGTCATCACGCAGCTACCGAGGTAGGTGAAGTGGTCGACAACTGCTAGCACCTCCCCATCGAACATCAAGCTCGGAATCGTTGACGTCCAGTCTTGTAACATCACTCCACACTTTGAAGGTGCAAAGCGCATACCGAATGGAGCTACAGCTTTTGCCAGTCTATCTAGTGTACGTTGAGCATGTTCTGTGGATTTGAACAGACAGACAACGTCGTCCGCGTAATCTAGGTCACATAGCTTTTCACTATTTCCTAGTTCGACGCCTACATCCTGAAGGTTTTGCAACGCACTCTCCATTATTTCGTCCATGACGAAGTTGAACAGGAATGGAGACATAGAACATCCCTGTCGAACACTACTGGTGGTTTCGAACCGACCGGATAGTTCACCATAAACTTACGCGGCCAGAAGTATGAGAATACAATGATCTCAGTAGATTCACGAACTTCTGGGGCATACCTTTTCGCTGAAGAGTACTGAAAAGCGCTGTCCGATCAACTGAATCGAAGGCGCCTTTCAAGCCTAAGAAAGCCATTATTGTTGGTCGGCTGTGCGTGTGACGCGTTTCAAGTAGTCGGCGAAGAGTAAAAATCTGGTCGAAGCTAATACTTTGGTAACTATCGGAATTAAGCTAATCCCACGATGGTTACTACAGTCATTGTGTATTCCCTTCTTGAAGATGGGGACAATCAATGACTCGCTCCATATTAACGGAATACGCTCCTCTGTCCAAATGTCACGAAGCAAGATGGTAAGTGATTGTATCAAAGCATCTCCGCCCAGTTTGAAAAGAACTGGGGAGAGTTCGTCGGGACCTGCCGCTTTCCCTCGCTTTAGTAATCAAATACATGACTCCACTTCCACTTCCGATGGGGACTCAAGTGATGCCGCCCAAGGAGTCGCAGTTGTTGACACAGGAGTAACTATACTAGCGTGCGGCCAGCTAAACTGTTCCCTGAAGTATTCGACCCAACGGTCAAGCCTTTTCTGTTTGCCATGTATGGATTCTTCCTTTCTATCGCAAATCGTTTCGCTGACCAGAATTCGCCGTCCACCGGTGTCACGAATAAGTTTGAACAGTCTTTGACTGTTACCTGAAGCAGCTGCTATTTCCATTTCTTCAGCTACCTTGACCCACTAATTTTCGCGATCCTTCTTAAGGCTTTTCGTAACTTGCCTTTGTAGCTTTCTCCGCATCTTATTCATCTCCTTACAGTTCGAGAGCTGACGCTTTTGCTCTATTAGACTGACCGACTCTTGTGAAATCCAGTGTCTTTGATGGACATCGGATCTAAGAACACAGGCAAAACCTGCTGCAACGTGCATCGCCTGTTTTATGTGGACCCAATGCTCACCTGCAATACTGTTTGTCGTAGATCCTAGCTCATGTGCTAACTTCTGCTCATCACGGGTACGTACTTCTGGATCACACAGACGTTGCACGGCCAATCGGGTTTGCGGTTTGCGACGATTACCATGGAGCTGGAGAGATAATCACATTAAAACTAATGCAAGGTCCGACTCTAAGTACGTGAACCAGTAGGATCTACAGTTCTGAACAGAACCGCGCCACCGATAGCTTACGGTAATATGATCAATTTGACTCAAAGTACCTGCAGAGTTAGAGCACCATGTTGCTGTGTGATGCGAGTTGTGACGGAAATTGATGTTAGACAAGAACAATCGATTGTCTGCACAAAACTGGAGAAGTCTATCCCGGTTATCTGTACGCTCAGCAGTTTAAGCACAGAAGGTAGCAACTGATATCAGAGCACAAGTTCGAGGATAATGGTTGAATTAGCTGGACTGATGGGTAATCCTAATCACGCTTCATTGAAACTACCGTATGACAGAACGGAAAACGACAGTGTGCACCGTTGAAATCCCTAAGGTGATTTATAGGTGCTAGCCTGCTAGAGCTTCCGGTCAGTATTTCGTCAGTTTACCGGAGAACTAGTTAATAGGACCAAAAGTTATTGATACGGTTTCGACACTTGGTGCCGATAATACATGATCGCATACTGATCCCAAAGAAATCTATCTGAAATACGAAATCGGCATCAGCGGATATGTGCCTACTGCCTACGTATTCGAGAAGCGTGAATGATCTCTTCGCAATAATCCTAGTTCCAACTCTTCTACCACAATCCTTATAAAGGAATAACATGACAGACTATGGTTTTCTGTCCCAGGGTGAATGTTGTACAAATTTTCATACGTCCACTCATTTCTTTTTATATATCAAGTCATATATGGTTCATTCTTACTTTACAGTTGATGTACTTCATTTATTAGTCGAGCACAGACTGTCTTTCCGCATTCGTCCTCTCAGTTACTGGTTTTTCTTTTCTGTTGCAAGTTTACACATCAGCGTGGATCTGGTCGGGGTGATGATCGCATCTTTAACGAGTTTCAGAACACAGGCGCAACTTCCGTAGACCCAGCATCTCTATTATCTTGACCTGAAAGCGGTGTTAGACTCTGCCTCACTGTCTTTTTTTTGTCGAATGTACCAGAGGAATTTTCATCACGTAGTCTCTCTAAATGAATAAGCGAAGCCAAGTTGGAACTTGCGGAATTTCACCCGAGTTTACCACGAGAAGTGATAATCGTCAGGGTTGTGCCTTCTTTCTTTGTTAATTTTTTTGATTCAAGTTGCTCTTTTTCGTCCAAGAATTTTTTAGATTATCATATGCTCGCATATGAGTGCAATGGAAAGGGTATACCCCATAGCCCTGAAAGCCCATTGTACTATTGGGGATAACCGGCGAACTGACTATGTGATTTAGAGTGGAGATCCACATAAGGTCCCAATAGGTTGCGTGTGGTAACGAGCCGGGTGACAGTGGATTACCGTTTATCGCCAATGATGTTATTGAGCTTTTCCCATGCTAAGTGTCAATCATTGAGCATTCAGACAACAGTTCTAAGTGAAGATTAACGTAAGTTGCGAACTTTTCTGAAGTGCAGTGTTAGATATGTATTTTGCACCTTCAAAACGCAATATGCTGTTGTAGGACTGTGTTGGCTTAATACTAAGCCTTACGAAGTATGGGGGGGGGGGGGGGGGGGCAAAAATAAACGGGTCGATCAGTTCTGTTATCTGTGCCGCTGAGCAGTGGTCGCCGGGTGGTTTGCAGCATTTGCTCACCACCTCGGAGGTCAGAGGTTCGAATCCCGCTTCCGTCGCCGTAAATTTGGTGGCAGACAATAATCCACTGTCTTATGCGGCTGTCGGCCACTAAGTCTCAGGGTCTGGTTACCGGCTATCCCTAATGATGCAATGTGCTTTTGAGGCTATGGGGTATGTGCCCTTTCCACTGCACTCATACGCAAGCTTGTAATGAAAAAACTACTCTGCACCCGGAGGTCAGATATAGGATGAAGCTTCACCGCACATGCAGAAGGCGCGTTTAGCTTTTGCGAACCTCAGCCATGTGTGGCGTCCATGCGATATCCGTTTATCTAGAGTGTATGACACAGCAGTAAGATCATTTACGGTTCAGAAACGTGGCTAATACCGATAAAGGATGCTCGAAGGTTATCGGTATTGGGACCTCGGTACTTCCTTAGAATTGCTCGGCTCTGATGGAAACACCATATTATCAATGCTAAGAATAAGCTCAGAGTATTAAGCACGCGGAACAAATCAGATTGAGGCTCACCGGGCTAAGTTGGTTGGGATACATGTTGTCCATGCTGCAAGATAGGATTCTTTGGTGAGCGATAATGGCTGAGGCAGGTTGTGTTTCGAAGATAAACAAAGGTGGCCAATCCGTACCGTGGACAGAAGGGATGTAAAGTCTGGTCAGGGTAGTTGGTCATGCATAGCGTGTTAGGGTTCCTTTGTGGGGCTCAAATTTCCCAACTATTCATAAGTAAATAGATCAGAAAGTATAGGTAAATGTCACGACCAACGATACTCTTGTATTTGCATAGTTTCCTCATCAAATTGGTACGATCGTTTTTTAGTTTTCTTCCTACATCTTTCATGCTATTGATTTTCCGTTGAGGGTCCCGCTGGAAGATGGCATCCGAAACTGCCGCTCCCAGTGCATGGCTAATTATTGTGGAAACTGATTTGAAGCGGATTTCCGCTATACTGGTGCATGCAATAGGATAAACAAGCTTCTGGCCTCAGAGATCTTGAATTTTCCCGATGATTATCTATCACTTAGCTCCTTCAAAAAGACACTCCCAATTTTTTGTTACAGGATGATCGTGAATTACAGTTGGTTTCATGGTTTATGCTACTTGGGACCAAAGTCTAAAACGTCTTGAGGTTTTTAAAACGCATAAAGAAACCATAAGATGGGTACTAAGACTAATGGCATGTTCATTTCCTTTCAGTGCTCCTCACGTGTCTTTGCCTAGCCAAACATTCAAAAATGAGAATGACTTCCGAAATCAGATGAATCTATGATGTGTCTGGATGGTTATCAGGACTACTTCTAGCTTGCATCACTGGCTATTCTACTAAACCCAGAATATGGAACACCTCCCCGTAGAGTTGCTTCAGTCTATTTTCATGATGCTGTCTCCGTGCTCTGACTTACCCGCAGTAATACAAGTCTGCAAACACTGGCGAAATGTCGGACTGGAAGTAATGAATTTGCGCAAAAGCATCATCATCAGCGCATACCGTCTGGAGTCATCTTTGAGATGGCAGTGCCATAAGTTAAGTATTCCGGCTCCAACAAAGCGATTTGGTGCCACCATTCTGCACCGTGATCAATATGTTTATGTGTTTGGAGGAGCCACTAACATGTTCACCACTTTCAATGATCTATGGCGATTTAATTTAGACAAACGCACATGGAAACGTCTGGTTGTTGAAGGTAACTAACTGTACACTATATACATACTGCCACTACTCGTTTTTTGTCTGGGTTTGCTGTTATTTTCATTCGCGGAAGGTGTAGGCTTCCACTCAAAGTTCATGTTAGATTCATTAGTATCGTATGCCTACTGAAACAGTCAGTGAATATACCAGCGACGCAACCCATCTAGCAAACTAATGGTGCATCATCCTTTGTAGTCATACTATGCGCTTTGAGCACGCATAAAAAAATGTTTGATCATTTTTACATTAGTAGTTTTCCATGCAGATATTATTCTGCCCGCATTGAAATGTCTGAAAGTTCTGCCTTTCGTTCATTTTCTCAGACTATCACGATAACTGCTGCTATGAAACCCGAATAGGATATTTTTCAACAATATTTCGATGGGTTTAAGCGACCGAAATTAGGTGGGTAGTTTTTCCTATGTTCGTTTGTACTTCAGAAAACGAATGAACTGTGCTGTTGTTCTGGGTCTACCTCGGTAGTTTCGAATTTCTACTTTTGCTACTAATGGCGATGGGAGTAGTTAGTTAGCAGTCCTCTTCAAACGAAGTTCGGTGAAATCGGTAATTACAGCGTGCATTTAGCGTGAACGTTTGAAGTGACTGCATGATAACCACTAGTTTTTGTTGTCTTTATCGTGATAACCCCCTTATAGACTGCGGTAGTTAGGCTAGTTTTATTCTATAGCGCAGAATCCTGGCCGTCACGGGCAGTGACTGGCCGTGCATCTACTAGTGGTCCGGATTCGAAGTCAACCAACCCAAACACAACCACCCAAAAGAGCATCAACCGGCTTGGTGGAAAGGAACTCATAGTGGATTAACGAAAAAGCTGTCAACAATGCTCGGTTATCCCACTAAACTATCTATTCTGAGAGCAAGATTCTGGCGTTCCAAAAAAGACGTTAAAATTTCCTCTTTGTTTCTGACCAGTATCTCAAATAGAATAATACTTTTCCTATGAATTATAAAGATATATTCTCAGTCTAAACCTAAAGAAGTAGTAGCGGATCAGTTTTATGAGAAATAACTACTCTTTTTCTCACGGACCGTCAATTTCACTGTACCTTCGTGTTTTAGCTGTATTATTAGGCCGAAGAAATACGGCAGATTTATTCTGAATACAAATGATTCAGTACTATGCTGTGATGTTTAAAAAATGTTTTAGAATGTCTGTGTAAAAGCACATTTTATATCCCGAAATCGTCCCGCTTTGAGTAGAGCGTTAACAGTCTTTCAATAACTTTGGCCGGAGAAAATAAGAATGCATGCTTTCAGTGGCAGTATCTAAAAAGTGTTTAACTTGAAGTGTCATTTACTCCAGGGTTGAAAGAGTTCGGAAAGTCAGAAAATCTCTTCAAGCTTCAATAGGACGGAAGAGACTGTGGTCGGACAAATCGAGTGAAAACAATGTTGGTATTGCTGAATAACTAATGATTATTGGTAAAAAGATTGAGAGAATGTCCATAAGGAGGTCAATTAGTCAGGCGCGGTTGTTAACTAGCGAAAGGGCCAAATGTCTGTTGAACGCCAAGGAGAGTTCTTTTGTACGGTGTTCTTCTGGAGTGGGTACACCCCTAGAGCTTCCAGTTTCTAATACTACTACTGAGGTTAGTAGTAGTTGGATTTTGGCTTCCCAATTCTCGCGAGAAAAATTGCGTTGCATTGTTCGCTCGAGAAAACTGCGGACGACATCGGTGCTACTTCTCATCACGAAGTAATCGGATAAAGCCACCTACGCAAATTGAGTGGGCCGTTAGTGGTATATAAATCAACATAAACTCGTAGATTATGAATGAACTGGTCATGTTGGTCAACTTAGCGGTGTATTGCATAAAAAGCCTGAGTCGAATAGCAACTTATGTGGTATCTGATCAGCGGTATGTCATGTATTATCACAGCGTTTTTTGCTAATCCGTTTGCAGTTTAATATCGTATATTCACTTTGGTCTCGTAGATGTGAGACTTCGATGAATCTAGTCCAGTTAGAAAAACCACTAACGATTCGTGGATTGCGGTGGTTGTGATTGCTACGTCGCAGCAACAACCTACCTAGGAAATAAAAGTAATCATCACATCCAGATCGACCTTAATTATCAGATCATTTGTACCAAAGTGCTTTTAAAAGGCCGCTAACCACCAGAAGTATGCAATTGGGAAGCGATATTTCGCGCGGCAGGTGACGAGTGAACCATGTGGGAAGGTGGAGACAGATGCCCACACATTTACGGATGTGTGTGTGTGTGTTTGTAGGTGCATGCACGGGCATTGGTTTGCGCGCCAACTACAACACAAGGTGGTAAAATAATCTTAGGGATTGTTCTAGTGCCCCGGACAGCGTGACTAAGTATGACCAGAGAACTGTTTCGACGCCTAAACGTGGAGGTGTGCATGCACAGTGACATAACATTGACGGAATTGGAAGGAAAAGTTTATTTGGAGATTCATCTTTTATGGGAAGTACCGATATGGATTGACAAAAAGTGGTTATTACGGGAGAGATCGAAGTACCAGTGAGGCCCATTCGCATCTAACTGAGAATGGTGGCGTCGTCTATCGTCCTAAAGGAATTAGAGCGGTTATGATTAGAGGACGACAAATGAGTGTATGTCGTGACGATCAAAATATAATTCAAATAATTCAGTCTTTCTCTCTGTGTTCTGGCCAATTTTGTCTGGAGGGATTATGCTAATAACATAGATGTGGCTTGTGTTGACCGCCTAGGCGTGGCTACAAGTCCATCAATAGGATCTACCGAATTGGCTAGTTATTTCAGTGACGATGGTAATACATTTGATGATCAAAACTGATAACAAACTGTGGAACAGTTCTCTCACACCTGATCAGACCGTCACATTTCCCATTCATCCCGCCGTTGAGGCAGTTATACTCCTGACTGATCGAGTGACGCTTCTGTCCGATGTATAAGTGTAAATACTAGTCTCTGCAAAGTTTATTTCGAGAAGAATGAGTGTGAATAGCAGCTTGTATGCCAGTGTTTTTCAACTAATGATCAGCACAGGCCAAGGTGAACATACGATATTAAACTGCAAACGGATTAGCAAAAAACGCTGTGATAATACATGACATACCGCTGATCAGATACCACATAAGTTGCTATTCGACTCAAGCTTTTTATGCAATACACCGCTAAGTTGACCAACATGACCAGTTCATTCATAATCTACGAGTTTATGTTGATTTATATACCACTAACGGCCCACTCAATTTGCGTAGGTGGCTTTATCCGATTACTTCGTGATGAGAAGTAGCACCGATGTCGTCCGCAGTTTTCTCGAGCGAACAATGCAACGCAATTTTTCTCGCGAGAATCGGGAAGCCAAAATCCAACTACTACTAACCTCAGTAGTAGTATTAGAAACTGGAAGCTCTAGGGGTGTACCCACTCCTGAAGAACACTGCGTACATTGAATTTTCCGAAAGTAGGGATTTGGCAGTTGTAATCAACTACAAAAAGCATCTCCATCCCATAATAACCACCTTTGGAGGTGAAGTAGGGGCAAAAATTTGTCGTTCTATGGGGACAAATTTTTGGCCGCATAAATCGAATTTCGAGATTCGGGAGGTGGTGATATATTGAAAGATGTAGATACAGAAACCGTTTCTGGTGGAAAATACAGTCAAATAAGAGGACTACTGAAAATTTGGAGTTGGTCGATGTCCGGAAAAGGCAAGATTTGAGTTCCAGTTGCACATAAGGCTGAACGGATGATTGCGAGACGTGGTGTACAGAGGCAGTATTGCAGCTCAGGTTGCAAATATTGGTAAAGGTGACATGGTCATATCTTGATTGAGAGAAGTTAGATGAAGAAACTGTGTGAACGTGTTTTGGTTTCTGCAGCCATTATTGTGATAGTGGGAGAAAAAAACGCTAGTCTCATCCCGGTGGCTTGGTTTGGGGAATCACACGAAGCTCCATTGGGTAAACCAAAACTAACTGTCTAATGCTTTCAGTTACTAGGATTCACCACTAGCACGGCGCACCTGCACTCAAACTCGTTCCTTGTCTACCTGGACACAAAATAAATCTCTCGTCAAGACTTGATTTGTGTCGTTCCCGACTGAGTGATACCACGGCGTACTAACCGTATCCAGTGTATTGAGGTGCCACGTTATGGGTGAACGAATTAAACTAACCCGACCCGTTTTATGCATTTCTTTCTGCCAGGAGAATTACCTACTCCACGTGCCCACGCAAAGGGCGGGTTCGTCGGGGACATTTTGTATCTTTTTGGCGGATGTCACAGTTTTCACGTGCCCGGAATGCATCATGCGGTAAGTTTGCCATCATAAACAGTCGAACGTTGCACTACGGTACCCACAAAGAGCTTTACAATTACTTATATCCACATAGTGAAAGGTAGGATGGCAAGCAAATTTCTATTTTTCCCGTTGGTTTTTGTTTTTATCGTCCCCATTATGATCTAAAAAGTGTGCAAATATTGAACATCGCATTTGGACAAACGTGTCTGTCTTTCTTTTTTCCAACGAGAAGAAAGAAGGAAAAGCGGCTGTAAACCGGAAGTGCAGCTTTTAACAGGAATGCATTCCAAGTCAAGTCAGTAATAGCTTTATGCATCCGATTGGGTGGACTTTCAGCATTTACACCATATCTGTGGATATAAAAATACGGCATCGGGAAATACGTACAAATTATGGTAATTTTTATCCAATTAAACAGTTCCGCAAGTCTGTGGTGACTTTCACTAGATCAATAAGCAAACGAGCATGATACGGCAAAACAGAATTGCAATATGCAGAAGTACGAGTCAATAGAAAGTTGAGATTTGAACGCGTACATGTTGTAGACAGCTTTTGGATCTTTGTTATGTAGAGAATTATCTATGTCTGGAAGTGTTTTTGAACTAAACTAGCTACAAGCGTGGAAGCGTTTATCAGTGATATTATCAACAATTGTACCTCTGGATATGCCACTACACATAGAGACGTGTTTTATAGATCTGATAATCAAGTTAAAATCTTCCTTTAATAAGCCGGGAAAAATAGCTGGAGAACAGTATAACCAGTGTGTAAGAAGGTGTGCAGTCACCCATATAAAAATTAACTGATTTAGGACCGAAAGTAATCTTAGAAGGAGAGAGAAAAATGACAACTTCCTAGCCTTACAAAAAGTCTGTTAAACATGCGTGGACGATGAAAGATTGTTGGATAGTATAACACCAAGATATTTAACCATCGGTGATATTGGTATGTATTCATTGTTCGAAGATACGCGAGGAAACCTGTTAGTGAGGACTCTGTGTGTTTCATCAGAAAGTAATGAAAATAGTACATCCTGGCATTTCAAAGCATACAATAAAAAAGAGCGGAATGTGGACCAGCTCACAACTTCGTTTAGTTTGATCTGAATTTACGAATTTCCTTCGGGTGTCGGTAATTCACATCCTGAAACTATATCGTCGGCATGTTTGCAGCCAATGAATGTTGATGAGATTGGAAATTGTTTAACGTACGAAAGAAGGGGAGAAATTGCACCTTGTAATGCACCAGTCATCTGGAAGAGAAGAGAACTTTTGGCTGCTGAAACAAGTGATATGTCTTCGATCAGGAAGTAGTCTGAAATCAGCCTGCAGACGTTTTGGTCAAAATCACTTACGGAGAGCATACTGAGCAATACTGATCGATCATGACAACCAAATGCGTTTTTATAGTCTAAAAACACCATTCTGGGTCTTACATTTCCTGTCTAAAGCCGAAGCTATTGAGTGAACTTTGTAAGCTACTGCGCCAGGTGTGGGGCACGAAAACGAATCAGCAAACTGGTGTACGTCTTCTACAGCATACTCCAATTTAATCCACGGTAATAAAAGCCTCTCAAACAATTTAGGCATCACAGAAGTGCATGCGATGGGGCAGTATTTCCTTGGTTTTTTCTTGGGGGCAGGCATTATCTTGGCCAGTCTGTAAATGTCAGGGATTTTCCTGCTTCCTGGAAAATTATTGAAGATATCGGCTAGTGGAACTGAAAGAGCTTTTGCACCCTTCTTGAGTACAGCAGATGGATACTCATCTGGACCAGAAGCTTCGTTTATCTCCACTTTGCACGGTTGTTGGAAGATCATAGCAGGTTTGATAGTTGGTGGCTGAGATGAGTTGTTGATGACTTTCACGGAAGTACACTGATACTGAGTTAAAATCAGAGTAGAGTTTTTCAACACCAACGTTTTCTTTTTTGTTTCTCGAGTTACTACCATGTGTTTTATGGCTTTCCACATGTCACGACAACTGACGTTTCCTAGGATGGTATCTATATACAACTTGTTCAGGCGTTTAACTTCAGACTTGATCAAGTTGGTGAGTTTTTTTTACTTGCGTTCTATCCATGTTTGTGAGCCTGCTCTTTCTTCGCAGCTGTGTAGGTACTGGTGAAGAATATCGATTAGTTTGGACATAGGCAGTTTCAAATGAGAAACAGTGATTGAAGCTAAAATTAAGATAACCGGCGACGTGTTCACGGAAGATAGAATGGTTAGGGTCTGAAAACACGGAAAAATCGTTTGAGGTAACCAAGGCTCTCAACTTGACCAGGTTGTCGGGTGAACAGTTCCTCTGCTTCATTTTTCTGGGTGGTCTTCTTAACATAGTGTACCGATTGGTCTTACCATACACTATCAGACATATTTTCAAGATACAGTGAGCAGAGCTGCTCAGGGGTGCACGTTTTTAAACAATGAACAATCGCGGTCTGTTTGTAAAAAACAAGTCTAGTTGTCTGTCAAGTCTGGTGGGAAAACGTACCAAATTTATCAAGCTAAGCGTAGTGAGAAAAGTAACTTCATGCCTGGTAAAGCGATTGACAAATATATTAAGGGATTCACTCATTTGTGCAAATACTGAGATAGACAGAAGACCAGGAAAAATGTTTAACTCAGAAAGTGATGTACTCGTTGGCAAGTAAATGTTTCCGATGTGTATCGAGCGGAATCCGCTTAGAAAATTTGACTTAAAATCTATAATGTTGCAGCTAATCTTTTCAGTTGAAGGATATGGCTGCGAACCGCGAACAGTGGCGATCGTGTTGTCATTTTCTGTTGAATCAGAATGACTGATCGATGTGCGTTTGTACAGTTAGACTGTATATTCCGCGTGTTGGCTACTGGGGCATTCTTTCCTTTTCCCACCCATTTAGGTCCACTATCTGTCCATCTTGTATATTCATACTTTCTAATTCAACGTGCATCATGGTGAGGAAGGCAGTGGTTAGTAGAGCTTGCCCTACTGTTTAACGCTGTACGATGATGATGAATCTTTTTGGTTGAGTACGTAAAGACCAGATTTGTTGATTTGCTCCAGTTGTTGTTAACGTAGATGATGATACCTTTTCTTAGTTTGAACGGATATATGCCGACTCGTGTATATGAAACGATTCATCTTTTATGTCCGCTGCTTGTAACCAGGTGGTTCTTGCTTTATTAGAATCGGTCTTAAATTCACCCATGGATTGTTTTTTTAACTTGGTATAAACTGATGCTGAGTCATTAATTGTACGGTGTTTTGGAGGTGACTGTCATGGATGACGGAACACCCATATTTTTGCGATGTGACATAAACTTTTGTATTCAATCGTACACCGCAGCTTCAATCAACTCGCACTTTCATGGGATACGCTTCCCCAATGTACACAATCAGTGGTTGTCGTGAGATTTTCCAGAAAGAGCTCGAGACGAGTGTCAGTCCCGTATATTGACAAAGCCTACTTCCGCAGACCAGACTTTGGCGCGATCCGAGTAACTGTCAAAAGTATCGGCTTCATTTACAGCGCGCGTAAGACGTGCATTCAGATAAGCAAAAGACAGATGACCATTGCATTATTTGTACGACTGTACAATGTGAGGTTGTATTTTTACGGTAATGATAATGTAACCGACAACAATGAATGTTTTGTATCGTTGTTTGGGTACTTTTACTCGGCTCATTGGATTACGAAAGATATTCGAACGACTATGTCAGAGGTGAAAAATGAGATACGAAAAGGTGTAACTTAATAAAGAGAGTTCAACCAAGGTCAGAGGTCACTAACAGATGGGGGAAACGTTCTAATCTGGATAATGACACGAAGGTAGGCGGATGTAGCGAATGAATGAATTTGACTTAATCAATACCAGATCAGAAACTCTTTACCCACATGTATACAGTACGCGGAACGATGCTTCATGACTATTGTTTTCGTTAAATGTGGTGTGTTTTACTGAGCGCGACTCATACAGATGCACTCACCTGTTTGAATAGCTGTCCACCTGCCGTATAGGATGGCAGGTACGAGTAACACCTCTAATTGGGTCATTAGAAACGAATCTTGATTTTTCTAAGCAGTATCTGATTGGCAGGTGTGATGCAGATTTCTAGACTCCGATATTTCCTTTTAGGATGAGATTTCGCATTTGATCAACCAAGTAATTTATTTCAAATTGTAAAGCACACTCTTCACGTTCTTACGGAATTGGACTATTTCGAGAATACAGCAGCTGTTCATTTTCTGGCAAGTTTATCGTGATCTACGTGCTCGAATTCGGATGGTTAAATTATGAAATATCGGCACGTTCATTTTTTGCTGACGATTACGTTTATAGCATAGATGGATGAGGAGGAGGAGAGTGACTATCAGTTGTCCTGGCAGTTACTTTCCATTGTGACAAGCTCAGTTGGAAAACCACAAAATATAGAAGTTCGACTGACTTTATTCAACAATAATGACTAGATTTTAAACAAATTTTTGTAATGGGCATCCCACGAAAGACAGCGTCAGAGATCTATGCGCTCGATTAATCGGTCCTTAGACTAAGTAAGACAAAGGTAACGGGTCCATCAGACATGTTTCTTTTTGAGTGTTAGATGAAGTATGAGTTTACGTGCAACGATATGTTTGTTTGCACATGCACACATACGCCAAAGAAACTTCCTTTCGGTCACCAGTTATAGCACATTTAATAAGCCTTGAATAAAAACTATACTTCATGTGATTTTGACGAAGGAGATTAATTAGTCCTGTGGTAGATTCAGTCCAATAATTGTACACATCCACCATTTTCGCCTTTGTAACTCCCTGCGTGATCTTTCTTTTACCCTAGGGTCGAGTTGAATGGCTGTCCGACCTATCCAGCTTCAATATCAATTCTTTTTGCTGGTCCAAACATCCGTTGCGACATGTGGAGGGTCTGATCATGGAACCTCCCATTCCAGTAACAGCCGGTCAGACAGGATGTTTCCTGCCGGCCGGTGAGGTTGGATGTCCGGGCGTTTTTGTGCTATTTGGCGGGATTTCTCAATCTATGACAGAGTGTGGCAGTGACGTGTGCCTGGTCAACCCGGACCGAGGCGAATGGATGAGCTTGATTGCCCCACCACAATCTGTGAATGATCCGGCAATAGTAGCATGGCCCCCCGGTCGTTGTGGTCACTCTGTGTGCGCATTGGATTCCACACGAATGTTGGTGTTATTTGGCAACCTCCAACCGCCCATCAGTCAGCCCGCATTTGACGAATCCCCACCGCCTCGGCGACAGCGTTTACCCAGTGAGGCTGATGGAGAGCTGAAGGATCCTCCATATCACGGCCAACCAGCTGGGGATATTTGGATTTTAACTCGGACAAGAATCGGACCTCATTCGACCGGTAAGTAAAACAATGACTAGTGTTGACAACCCCAAAGAATTCTCTTGCATCTCTTTCCGCATTGAGAATAAAATTATTATCATAACCGAGAATTGACGGTAGTGAATCCCACCGTTGCTAGTGTGGTGGGATGTTATCTACTGTTCATGAGTAGATGCACAATCGACAAGAGTTATGAATATCAGAGCGAACCGAAGTGTAATACAGTTTCATGAACAAAACGGAATGAGCTGGAAAAAAACCGACAGGCATGCATAATGTGTGACAACACTTTGCAATAATGGCTAGACATGTTTAATGTAAATGAGGTTTTCAGTTGTATACGGTTGACTTCAGTGTTATTCCAACGCCTTGTTCCCAATGAACGAACTATTATGTGGCACATCTTCTGAGTTATAACGCTGGTATTCGTAATGAGTAATTTGTTTCAGTTTAGAAGTGCAATCTAAATCAAGTGTAAAATCAAAATTAGGTAAGTGCTAAAGTCTCAGTAACCATCAGCTAGTTTCTACCATCGATTGGTTGTGCGTAATCAACCCGTCCGTTTGAGACAAACTGCGATTTCAGATTTTTTTTGAACTTTCTTAAAGCATCCAAAACTGTCCTAGAAGACCGTTACGAATTAGAAGTCGCTTTTGCGGCCACTGGAGTAAAGAACGACCTAAGGTAACAGTGGGCCAAGTGCGGTAACGAGCCGGACGACAGTGGATTACTGTCTACCACCAAAGTAACTTCTGACTTCCGAAATGGTAATGAAACGCTGTGAACCACTCGACCACCACCGATCGAGAGAGAGAGAGCTAAGTAAGCAAGCTAGAAGATAAATAAATAGTTTGAGTTCAAGTATGCCACTTACCGCGGCACTTGACTTCGTCGCTTAGTGTTTCCAACCGTCCATTGAGAACTTATCGTCACATAATTTCTCATGAAGCTGATGACACCACATTGCTATGAACCGGAGCCTTGTGTCTATACTTTCACCTTTGTTGTCTATACGTGGTGCTGTAGTTAGGCAACCGCGAAGCCTCAGCCACAAGATGTTTCTGTAATTTTGTGATTGAATTGGACAAATGTATCGTTATTTTGAATGGAGCAATTTGTGCTATATTCCAGTGACCCTATCCGTTGTTCTGTCTACCTAAGTATTTTCCAGGCTGAGTCGGTTTCTTTTTCCCCTGTTTTGTTCCAGACTGGTCCAGTGTACACTGGTATTGGACCAAGGTTGATTGTCCTTGTTCAGTTTCGGGTTGTCCGCCTCTGGATTTCTATTATGCATGCACCGTTTGTTTGCCGTGGTCGCATGACATATGGTCGACAAAACCGGGACGATACAGATCCACTCGGTCGTGCATTGAACAAACTCACGAGGAGCAATCCCAATCTCCGTCTCCTTCAAAAGGTGTGCGCACATTCACTGTGGTTTGTATTAGTCAACCGACGCGTATCCTTCTTGAGGAGGCTGCCAAACAGCGTCGTTACTGGTGGCATCGGGCCAGGTCCGGATCTAATTCACGTGTCAGGTCAGTTCCACGTTCTGCTTCATTACTGGCATCCACTGGAGATACCAGCCCGAATGTCGAAAATCCTGGTGCCGGTGTTATCGAAGGTTCTTGTGATCCTGTTACGACTATGTCCAATCCTCCAGGAATTCCTCCATCTCCGACCGCATCTCAGTTACCTGATCCGGGAAAGGACCAAGCAAATGATGGTGAGTTGTTTTTACATCCCATGCCTATTCAATAATATAATGAGAGAGGCATATCTTGTGGCCCCAGTCTGCGATGTGCAGAGCACTCACTCGATCATTACCAATGACGCTTTGCAATACCGTGTATTTGTCACCCAGTTCGTTCAGCAATGAATGAAAAGAGTTGGGAAAATAATGTTTCAAATTCTTCAACCGACAGACAAATCTCTCAGTATTTGACATACGACACTATCCATGCACGATAGATTTCAGTGTCTGAGGTGAACTTGAGTTGCGTTAGTGTAGAGACGCATGTTCGCATTTTCTGGTTTAGCCTAATTGGTGTTTTTGTCTATTTCTGAGTTTTGGTTCGTAAATGAATACCTGCTCTACCGAATAATTTCGGTCAGACTTCTTTTCCAATATGTTTTGACCATCTTTAGCCCTTTGTTGGCTTCCAGTACTGCACAATTCTTTTGCCTTGCCTTCTCAGTGTTGAATTAAATACATGAAATGGGTGGTACTTTCTCGCGTTTTTCTTCCAACCACAGGAAATCCTTTCGTAAGAATGCAGTACAACTTCGGATCTCCATAGAATTTCAGGATCTCACATTTTGGAAGATCCAGGTGACATTTAGTGGCATAAAGTAGAAGGTCGTCGTCGTTGGAGTTGGAGAAACAATCACAAAAGGACCATTTCCTTGTTTCTGCTTTTGAATAACGATGAACGCTAGGTTTGAGGGAAATACAGAGGTAGACAGAGTGTTTCACAGCTTGAGTGGTTTTTTCCAGAGGTGGACAAAAACAGGTTCTTGATGTGGATGACTAACTGCTTCAGTGTGGGACAGACGGTGGAAGACCTGGAAAAGAGAAACAAAAGCCAAAATAGTGAGGATAGAAGAGTAATCTGACAGAGAATTAATTAACTTACCGTTTATTCCTGTATATTAGTTCATCAACAGAACCCTTATGAACATGATAAACCATTTTAACTTCTCGTTGACTCGAGGATGTCGCGATGAAAATCGGGCTTCTTGAAAGCTGTGCACGTGAAAAAATAATAGTTGACACCAATACGCTCAGTTTCCTGGTATTCAAATATAGACAGTTTTGATATACGATACCGCAAAACCATGTGTTATTAGCAAAGTTCAACCGATATTCATAATCATATGACTGGTTATTCACTTTGGTTTAAAAGACTTTGACTGCACTACTTCTGCCCCTCTAGCGGCCAGGAGTCGCACTGCTATCAGTCTTCCACCGTCCCCGCAGAATCCGTCCTGTCTGCTTCAGGGCAGTCGTCGTTCAGCCGAACGGCGAGCCCGTCAGCTGGAAGCACTGGCGGTTCAAGAGCGTCGCCTTTTCGGTTCCCGTTCATCCACTTCCCAGGCTGCTAGCGGTTCACCTTCCCATTCGACGAGTCCCAATCCACATTCTCCCGGCAGCTTAACTCAGCCCAGTGAACTTTGTAATCTGCTTCAATCTGGCACTATGCGTCCGTTGGTTACCTACACACTGTCTCTTCAGATCTCCGCAGATCGGGAAAATTTATCGGATTCAACGAAACAAAATGCATTTTCCATGGATAGTACACAACCGGTTGTCGGTCAATGGCTTGCCCCGAAGAAGTCGCACTTTCTCGACTTGGTTTTCGGTCCATCTGAGTGCCTGGGATTCTCGTGCACATTTGGCCATGGTTGTATATTTCTGTTCGGTGGCCTTTGTGATTCTGATGAGGTTTCGCCAGACCGACGCAGTGTGTCCCCGGACTCGACTGAATTGCGACCACCCATTGAATCTGCTCGTCCCATTGCTCATTCCCGCCAACCGGAGTCATCAGTGTTGCGATCCGGTGATTTAGAATTGACGCGCACCCAGGCAACTCGGACCTCACAATTTTATGTTCTTCAAGCCCGATCTTTGGTGGGCACATTACTTTGAATGTCCGTTTCACCAGTAGTACTTTTTCATTCGCCCGCTGGTCTACCCCCCCCCGGCCCTCCGCTCTTTGCAGCATGTATAGAGACAGTTTTGTGGTTTTACTCCTCAAATAAATAAACTCTACCTGGGTGATAGATAAGCGAAGTGAGTAAAGTTCGAAGTTTCTATCTTACTAACGATGGATTGTGTAGTTGGCTAATGATTTTTTTCATTTATTTTATTCCTCGTTGCTTACACACAAAGCTGGTTAATCTGAGGCACCGGAGATGAGAGGTGTACAAATCGTTCGATAAGAGAATTATAACATTTATTGAAATGTTTCAAGTTTTTTTGTTTTCTCAATAGCAATTTGATGGACTATGTAGTATTTTAAGAACACCAGTTTTCATCATTCTGTATTGCTCATTCTAAATCTTTTACTAAAGTTCCACCAACCGGAATACAACCTATGATTGGTGGACACAGGGACAGTTTAGATATCTCTGGGACTGATTCGTTTACACCGATCGGTTAATCAATATATGCGGTAGTCTTGATTTAACATTTAATTTTCAGGTATAGTATTTCATGGGTTATCTTTGTCCAATCGTAGTCAACTGACTAGTCACGTGCAGACATTGATTCTTTGCACGATGTCCGTGTTCACTGGCAGGATCGATTCTTGCATTCTTGGGAAGCGGGATATTGTAGTGCTTGTTTCATCGAACGTTGGTACAAACGAACGATTAGATGTTAGAGTGGGCTTAATGAGAACAGAAGAAAAAATGACAATCACCGCGCGAAACGCACTGTCTTAGCTGATAGAAAACGTTAACGGGATGATCAGCTTCTTTCGGTGTTTCCAAGCCATCGCTGATGGAATCTTCTAGGTCCCAACCAAGAAGAGGGACCTACACTTCAGGTCCTGTGTATTTTTCCACGGCTCGTCATCATGCTATTGGTTGATCTTCACATTGTTTCATTCACCTTGACCTAAAAATTGGTAGCTGCACGATGGACGATTTCACACCACTTGTCACGCATGTTTCAGTCAGCGGAGCATACATAGTTAAGTCAGAGGGGATGGAAATAATTTGAAAGATCGAACACAATGCACTTTTAATTACTCCATTGTTCTGTCTCACCCTCGCTAAATTCCGCGAACAGTGGTGATCAAAAACTGGTGACGTCTTGCTTCCAGATTTCTTAATAAGTGAGTGGAAGTGACTGAACTATTGCACATTAGAAGCAGTATTTTGCACCTTAACGTTGCGAATCCCACGCCACAAGACGAAGTCACGACACCCGTAAGCGTCGATTGCTTTTCGTGCACGTTTCGCATGGGCTAGTTCGCACTGTTTTACCACTCTGCACCGACATTAGTGAAATTTTCTAGGGATACCGTTAATGGTAAGAGATGAGCGAAGACTGTCGGCGTTTAAACATCGATGTCTCCGTAGTATTGCTCGAATATGGTGGGAACATCATATCAGTATTGCTGAGATTAGACGTAGGGTATTAGGGACCAGTGGTCAGTCACTGGAACAGGTGCTGGATTTAAACAGGTTAAGGTGCCTGGAGTATGTGTTATGCATGACCACCGACGGACATCCTCGGCGTACGGTTTTCTGCGAGGCTGGTAGTGGTTGGAAGGTAGGTCGAGGTGGTCAGTCCATAACATGACAAGAGGATATGAATACCTTGACCAGTGGATTTGGCTAGGTAGGACGTGTTAGACTTCTAGTTTGGGTCCACGTGATCAGCCCACTAAATGGTTGGAAACACTAAGCAATATGTCTAGGTGTCTCGGTTAGTGTTATAGTTGTATGCGGACTCTTTCTAAGTCATCGTAATTTCCGCTTTTCTGTGAATTTTCGGGTCTTTTTCACTTGGTGCTTCTATTCATTCCGCCGTCGGTTGGACGATGCTGCGAGACAGCAACTGAAACCAGAGCACAAAACTGCAATGTTGATGGTTGAATCAACTGAACTGGACTTGCTTAGGTATTGTCAAATATTTCGTCACTGACGATACTGAAGCGGAAAGATGAGGCAGAACCTTCTTCAAGGGCATTATCACTGATGTGGAATGAACTGAAACGATGACTTCAAAAGAACCCATAATGCTTGAGTCTGCACTTGCAAAGGATGGAGCAGAGAAGCACTGGTCAATAAAATGATTCCAACGCTTCGTATGGATCAATGCAAACGATGATCGTAAGACAACGTCGCATTGTGACGTATCTCAAGCACTTGACGGGAGATGAAGATCCGATTGATACAATTACAATCTGGACGATGTCTCATCTGTTATTCGTAGATATCACTTTCGCCAAATGGCGGGGTGTCACCGGTCTTGAAACTTTGATTATGATATGAGATTTATGCCAAGGTGGTTAGTCCAGTTGCCACGTGATCCTTTCTTACAGATAGACAAGCAACATTCCAACATATGGTCAGTGGTCACACGAGGTAGAAAATGTAATTGGCTCCATTAGGGAATTAAAACTTACTATGAGAAAAAATGAGGGAAGCATTTTCAAATTAAGAAATTTTCTCTGCCTAAGTACTCGAGAAATAGTTTTATTCTGGTTCGGGTTGATATTTCCTTTGGTGGCTAGTACTTGATGGGAGGAGTTCGTTAGCCTTCAGTCAAACGAATCGATCGCAACTCTCTGTGCATCATGGTCACAAGGACAGTGGTCAGTGGCGCTTGCCTTGCTGTTTACTGTTGCTAGGACATATCCACAGTCGGAGCGCATTTTGAAATCATGAGCCTCTGGGTCCAGTCTTAAATAGATAGTAATCTGGTTTTTCCCGGCTCGTTACCACGTCCATTGAGACATTATGTGACTCTCCAATCTAACTTTCATGATCAGATTGCCGGTTATCCCTAATAGCCCAGTAAGTCTTCGAAGCTATGAGATATGCCCCTTCCACTGTTCTCATGCGTAAGCACGTGATAAATAAATAAATAAATAAAAGTCACTTTATATTGGGATTAATCTAATTGGAATAGGTATACACTCATCTACCAGCACAGTTCCCACTGCGCGTCGAACCAAAGCTTCATCACTATTATCTCCTGACCTCTTGTATAATCGAGAATAGCCGATTTACTTATGCTGGTGCGTCATTGATTTGCATTTCTTATGTGCAGCAACCGGCGATGATCAAACCGTCATCCTCCTGGCAATTGGACCGTGGCGTCCCGAGTTCAATTCCCGCCACCGCCGGTCACTTCCCCACTCGGCAGCCTTTGATTGACCGTAGCCGTCTCTCAGGAATATTTTGCATTGTTGCGTAATAAATAAAAAAAAGTAAAATATTATTATCACAGTTTGGTACGGCTCATTGATGCGTTCGAGAAAGAGGTTTACTGGTCGACCTTATAGGTTGTCAGATGCAGGTGCTGAAGAGGTCTGAAAAATTGTCAGTTCTACTTGTAACTTTACCGAGCGTCGAGCCAAACCCGAGTTACCAGGATGGCTGATACAGGGTAGTGCTATTTTTTTTAATCCTACTTATTTGTGCATGAATTGGCAGCTGAATATGCCATCCCCAGTTTCAATAATTTACTATTGGGAAGGGGGGGGGGGGGGGGTTAACACGTGCAGTGATTTACAGTATAGGGTTAGGCCCCATAGTCAAAAGACGTTTGGCTCGGTTTTTGTGTGGCAGCTAGGCAACACCTCGGACTTTTTGGTATGCTAATGACGTTGTGCTCTATCAATCTGTGTTCAACCAACAAGACATTTACTCTTTTTCCGAAATTTTTTACAACACCCAGTATTTTTTGTCCCATTCTGGACCACGTCTCAACACTTCCAAATGTTTTGAGTATACTTTCTCGTTTCTCTTACCCCAATGAGCAATCGGGCATCAACAAGGTCCCAGTTTCTAAAGCTCACTCGGTCAAATACTTGGCGCCACAATCGGTATCGACATACAGCGGTTTCTTCGTATTCGGGATTGGTAACACAAAATACAGAAAAACGCGTTCCCAATTCTTGCACCTGCGGGTGTAGACACACGTTGGCATTCGAGGTGTCGCCTAGCTGCCACACGAAAACCAAGCCAAACTGTAGTCTATCGTTCGTATGCCTCGACAATTTTTATCACTACGCGGCAACGATGAAGACTGATTGAAATTCGGATACATATGCTGTGTTGTAACATCATCGCAGTTCTCGTTTCCCATAGTTACCCTTGAACTCAATCTGTGACTGCAATGTGATGGAAGTACGGCTCTAGTCCAGCATACCCGGTGTACAGCACCCGTCCGTTGATGGGAAATGAAAGCTTAGATGGTAAATACGGCTAAATTTTTATGGTATTTGGCATGGAAAATCGCATATGGTTATTACTTAGTTTGGGAGTATTTTGTTTAATTAGGGTATTTATGTTTGTATCCTGACATTTGATTGGTTCACCGGACATATATAAGCTTGTGTGCACGGAAATTCGCTGTAGTTTCGTTGCGTGTTGCAAATGGAGCGCGTACCAGTGGACGTTTCAGTTGTGTTTCGGCGTTTGGTCCGTAGTGTATACCCCGATATCGACGCATTCCAAGCCGATTTTCGGGAGTTTCAAAAAGAAACTTGCACGTCTTTCTTCGTGTACAGTTCCGAGACGTACTCAATGGCCAAAAAACGAAGCATCCATCTGCCAGATGTTGTGCCTTATTATTTCAAAAAGTACTGCTGCGTTCACCGTAAAAGGAAATGTGATAAGTCGTCCAGGTATGTTGTCATTTATCAGTAAATAAATCCTTTTCAGGTATCCTAATTTGGAATGCGGGGCGTTCGTCAAGCTTCGATTTGCGGGTTCCTGTTATTGTGTCGTTAGTTGCTCGTTGAAGCATTCGCATAGTTTCCAAGTAGGGAATGAGGGTTTTCATGTACGAAATCGTAGGCTGACACCTGAGCAGGATGCTCATGTGTTGCAACTGATGGACACTTTTAGCAAGAAGTCTGAGCTAAGGGAATATACGTTTAAGAAATTCAACCGGCGTCTTAATAATGATGACTTCAGATCGATAAGAAGAAGAATGAACAAGAGAGAGTTAGTAAGTGAAGTAGAGGAGGTTCAAAAATTACTGCGGGCCCATGGTTATTCGGAGATAATTTCCGATAACCGTGAGATAAAGTTTATCTTCTTCGTCCCGTCCGTAAGCAAACAGTTATGTCCTAGGTTTAGTGACGTTATTTTGGCAGATGCTACTCACCAACTCAACCGTGGTGGGTACATTCTATGGCACACAATGGTAGTTGATGGGACGGGGTTAGGTCGCAGTCTGTTCTATGCCATTCTCCCAAATGAGAGTGGTGACTGCTATCGTGGGGCTGTTTATTCCATGAAAAAAATGCTCCCTCAAACCGGTTATTGTAAGACGATCGTAGTTGACAGGATTTTGGCGCAGTTTAATGCGTTCACGGATATTTACCCAGAATCTCGTGTGTTATTTTGCCGCTTTCGTGTTATACAAGACATGAAACGTAGATGCAGCCGGCTACATGGAATACAATCCAGTGAAAAGTTACGCATCTTTCAGTGGATGCGTAATCTAGTGTTAGCTCAAACTAGGCTTCGTTTTGAGAGGTTTAGAGCAGCACTAGAATGTAGGAGCAATGAGGCGGCTGCATACCTGAATAACACCTGGATACCACTTAAGCAGTTTTGGGCTGGATATATGACCCGTGGTGCATTAGTGTTAGGCAATTTTACCACAAACAGAGTAGAAACAGAAAACAGGCATTTGAAAGATGGCCTGTCAAACCGTTCAAACATCCTGGACGTATTCAAGAACGTCGTCAAGCGTGTTCAGTCTTTGACTGAAAAAAGCCGTCATAGGGTTGCCAAGGCTCAGATGGCTTGTTATAGGGCACCCAATGGGATGCAATGGTTGCAACCATTGCTTGAGAGATTAACGAGTTGCGCACGCGATTTGTTGCTAAAGCACTTGCGTCGAGAAGTTGTGCAATCAATGGAGCAGATCAATAGCGTATGGTGTGTAGTAAATCACAGGGGTGTCACGCACCACGTTAGTCTAAACGGGGATGTAAAGTGTGATTGTTCGTTCAGTCACCAGTGGACACTCCCTGTAGGCATCTGTTAGCAGTTTGCAGGGAAGCAAACCACCCAGTTGGGGAAGTCGCGTTGGGCAGATGGTCACTCAGCGGAAACGTTTCCGGCAGCTTAGTACAGCTTCATTCCGTTGAGGTTGATCAACAAAGATCTCCGATAACGGCTAAAAGTGATCGGTTATCAGAATCCGAATTTCTGGCCAAATATACAGTTGTAGCTTTAAGTATGCTAGGGGAGAAAGATTATAGGTATTATTCGAAACAGTTAGGCTTTCTAAACAAGATTCTGGCTTCTTGTCCCTGGGACGAAAATTCTGTACCAAGCTCCAAATAGCGAGACGCGGGTTGCAGTTGAGTCTGATGCGGACATATCCAAGATGGCCGCAGCCTCAAAGAGGAAAACAGAATTTCAAAATGTTCCAGTTGCCAGTACTAGCCACGGCCCTTTTGACCAATCGCAAGCTGTCACATATGGGGAAGGTAAGTCCGTGCGTCTGTCATCAAAACGGAAATCCGTTTGGACAACCAGGAACATAACCAATGACGATCTAGGAATTTCAGGGGACCAACTGCACTCAGTGGCTTTCAGGAGGTTCAAAGTTACGACGTCCACAACATAGAACACAAATTGTAAAAGGCGGCGACTACAAGTGGACTACTCGCCAATCCGTCAGGACGTCTGCAGTGTCTGCAAAAACAATGAACCAAACGTGGACTTAGACGAGGAAATTCAGTGAGTCCAATGTGGAACCTGCGGACGATGGACACATTTCCGGTGTGTGGCATTTCATAACGAGGAGAACTACCGTTGCGTACACTGCATGGCCCATTGACACCGACGGCGCAACACGTGAACGAATTCCATACTGCATCGGTCGTCGCGCAGGCTAATCAGGACCGCGCTGCCCATTGCATCGAGCGGGGTGGGTAGTGATAAGTGTGCTACTGCTCAGAGTTCCCTCTCTTCTATTCAACCTTTGTCTTCTGTCCCTAACCATCCCTCTTTGCCCCATCTATCCACCCATAATGCTCCCACTGATAACATGGTCGATACTTGCAACGATTCACTGTCAAACAGTGTCGGGAATAATCCTCTGTCTGGTAACTCACATTTTCTCAAGCCCCGTCAGCCTCTGAATCTCGGCTCCTTCAACGTGCGTACACTCATGCAGGCCGGTCAGCAGGCGTGCCTAGACTTCACAATAAATCCTCTGAAGATTGATGTCTGCTGCTTAAGTGAAACGCGTATACAGGAGTCGGGCAGTGTGATTCAACTAACTTCCTGGTATCTCATCGAGGTATATTCTGCGCACTTCAGAAGACGAAGTAGCTCGAGCTTCGGGTCAACGTGGTGTAGGAATAGTCTTGACTGAGAAGGCTGAGGCTGTCCTTTTGGACTGGATCCCTGTTAACAGTCGTTTATGTGCTGTGAGACTCCAAGGGTCAGTCGGCGTTCGAAAGGATAGTTGTGTTAAACGCAATTTGTTCGTGATCTCGGCGTACGCCCCAACGGACTGCAGCTCAGACTTGCAGAAAGATGAGTTCTATGATGCCCTCGCCACTCTCGTTCGCAGCAGTAAAGGTTCTGACATTGTAGTGCTAGCTGGTGACTTCAATGCACAAGTTGGCAAACTTAGTGCGTCAGAAGCCTGTTTAGGTGGGCGTTGTGCTTTACCCGCTGAGCGCACAGATAACGGGGATAGGCTTCTCCAATTTTGTGCAGACAATCGATTGTTCTTGTCTAGCACCAATTTCCGACACAGCTCGCGTCGCACAGCGACATGGCGCTCTAACTCTACAGGTACTCTGAGTCAAATTGATCATATCGCCGTAAGCTACCGATGGCGCAGTTCTGTTCAGAACTGTATATCTTACTGGTCCATGTACGTAGAGTCGGACCATGCCTTAGTTTTAATGCGATTATCTCTCCAGCTCCATGGCCATCGTCGCAAACCGCAAACCGGATTAGCCGTGCAACGTTTGTGTGATCCAGACGTTTGGACCCGGTATGAGCAGAAGTTAGCACATGAGCTAGGATCCACGGAGAACAGTAATGTAGATGAGCATTGGGCTCATATCAAACAAGCGATGCACTTTGCAGCAGGTTTCGCCTGTGGTCCTCGATCCGTTGTCCATCAGAGACACTGGATCTCGCAAGAGTCGCTGAGTATAATGGAGCAAAAGCGTCAGCTTTCGAACCGTAAGGAGATGAATAAGATGCGGAGAAAGCTGCAAAGACAAGTTACGCGAAGCCTTAAGAAGGATCGCGAAAATTAGTGGGTCAATGTAGCCGAAGAAATGGAAGTGGCAGCTGCTTCAGGCAACAGTCAAAGACTGTTCAAACTTATTCGTGACACCGGTGGACGGCGAACTCAGGTCAGTGAAACGATTTGCAATAGGAATGGAGAACCCATCCATAACAAACAGCAAAGGCTTGACCGATGGGCCGAGTACTTCAAGGAACAGTTTAGCTGGCCGCACGCTAGTGTAGTTACTCCCGTGTCAACAACTGTGACTTCTTGGGTGGTATCACTTGAGCCCCCATCAGAAGTAGAAGTAGAGTCATGTATTCGATCACTAAGGCGGGGGAAAGCTGCAGGTCCCGACGAACTTCCTCCAGTTCTTTTCAAACTGGGTGGTGAGGCATTGATAAAATCACTAACCGCCTTGCTCCGTGACATTTGGAACGCGGAGCGTATTCCGTTAATATGGAGCGAGTCATTGATTGTTCCCATCTTCAAGAAGGGAATACGCAATGACTGCAGTAATCATCGTGGGATTAGCTTAATCCCGATAGTCGCCAAAGTATTAGCTTCGATTTTGCTGCACCGTCTTACACCGGCTCGCGAGAGGAATGTCCGCGAACAGCAGGCAGGATTCCGCCCAGGTCGAGGATGCATCGACCAGATTTTTACTCTTCGCCGACTACTTGAAACGCGTCACACGCACCACCGACCAACAATAATGCTTTTCTTAGACCTGAAAGGCGCCTTCGATTCAGTTGATCGAACATCGCTTTTCAGTACTCTTCATCGAAAAGGTATGCCTCAGAAGTTCGTGAACCTAATGAGATCATTGTATTCTCATACTTCTGGCCGCGTAAGGGTTTACGGTGAACTATCCGGTCAGTTCGAAACGACCAGTGGTGTTCGGCAGGGATGCCCTTTGTCTCCATTCCTTTTTAACTTCGTCATGGACGAAATAATGGAGAGTGCTTTGCAAAATCTTCAGGATGTAGGCGTCGAACTAGGAGATAGTGAAAAGCTATGTGACCCAGATTACGCAGACGACGTTGTCTGCTTGTTCGAATCCACGGAACTTGCTCAGCGTGCACTAGATAATCTCGCAAGAGCTGTAGCTCCATTCGGCATGCGTTTTGCACCTGCAAAGTGCAAGGTGATGTTACAAGACTGGACGTCAACGATTCCGAGCTTGATGCTCGATGGGGAGGTGCTGGCAGTTGTCGATCACTTCACCTACCTCGGTAGCTGCGTGACGACGGATGGGAGCACAGTAGTAGAGGTGAGTACGCGGATATCCGAAGCTCGAGTGGCGTACGCTGGACTGAAGCACTTGTGGCGCCGACCTGATATTTCACTGAAGTTGAAAGGTCGTGTATACTGTGCCACTGTGCGTTCAGTTTTGTTGTATGGTTGCGAAACTTGGAGTCTGCGTGCTGAAGATATTCGTCGTCTTGAGGTTTTCGACCATCGATATTTACGTAGTATCGCTAGGATTGGGTGGAATAGCCGAGTAAGCAACGATGAGGTAAGAAAGCGAGTATTGGGTACTAATTCAGAGAACGTTCTGTCACAGCGTATCCAACTTAGTAGACTTCGTTGGTTGGGACACGTGTTACGTATGTCAAACACACGTCTACCATACCGTGTCCTATTCTCCGCCCCTCCCAGGGAGTGGAAGAGACCACGTGGAGGTCAACAGATGACGTGGCAGCGAGGAATGAGAAAATGTACAGCAGACTTAGGAAAAGTAGGTGCTTCACGTCTTCGTGGTTGGGGTCCAAAAGATCCGTCTACCAGTTGGCTGGAGACACTGAAGGATATGGCTGCGAACCGCGAACAGTGGAGATCGTGTTGTCACTTTCTATCGAATCAGAATGATTGATCGGTGTACGTTTGTACAGTTAGACTGTGTATTCCGTGTGTTGGCTACTAGGGCATTCTTTTCTTTTCCCGCCCACATAGGTCCACTCCCTGTCCATCTTGTATATTCATACTTTTTAATTCAACGTGCAACATGGTGAGAAAGGCAGTGGTCAGTGGGGCTTGCCCTACTGTTTAACGCTGTACGATGATGATGATGTGAACGAACCGAAGGCCCTTTTCAAAGCCACGCCATTCTGATTACCGTTTCCGTTGCTGCTTTCTTCGCATGTAAACTTAAGCGGTTGACACATGAGTCTTCCTTTATGTGCGCGACTCCGGGATGGGACTCGAATATCTCCGGTTAACACGCAATAGTCACGTGGAATAATATGGCACTTGTGCGTGTGATAACTGTTGATATATTTGAATGTAGATAAATATGGATTTCTAGTATACAGTTATTACCCCTTCGATTTCCAATATTTAAAACTGGAAATAGAGCATCATTTATCTGCCAATGACGTAAACCAACCGTAGTAAAATTGGGCAGCACTGCCTCGCACTACGCTTCCGTGTTGTACACAAGAAAGGTTTTTGGCCGGTCGTCGATTTCCTTAGTATCAATTCACTGTTGATTCTTGTAAAACGGCTATATAAACAAGTAAAACTGCCACTTGTAGAAGAGTAATAATAGATGTATTGCATAAAAAGCGGTAAAAGTGTACATAAAATTCAGACATTCGTTGTTGGTCACTCTAGTATTCCACAGAATCTTGCCGGGTCTTCTTGCTGTTCACGGGATCTGTAAAATAAAAGTGTGGAAAGTGATGTAATAACTGTTCGAAAAATATGGAGTGACTTAAATTTGTAAGTTTACTTCAGAAACGTGCGTATGCTGTTTTTCAACATTATACGAGGCAGTGTCTACTTGTAATAGGTAAACCGTGTCACCACTTCATAGTTCAATACGCATATTGGTGGATGACATTCTGCACCATAAGTTTAAAATGAAGCAATGGTTACGCAGAAACCCGAGCGTTGATAAACCAACGCTTAATGTGTCGTTTGAGCGTGGCAACCCGAAAGTTTTAGTTTCCAATGTAAAAGATTACCATGCTAGCGTATGCACTCGGTGAAGCAAGAGTGTCGTTTAGGGTTTCCAAGTCCCCGAACGTCTCTGCTCGCCGCGCCTTGGGTGGAACGGCTGATGCATGGGTGGCCCCTAATGCAACAGTAAGCGCGTCGAGCGCCCGTTCCACCTTGCCCAAACGGTTCTCCATATGTTGCGTGGTCACTATTTCGGTATTGAATAAATCAAAAAAGCCACTTACGGATTAGCTCACTCAAATTTTTCAAAATTTGGTTCAATATGACTTCACCCTCAAGTGTTTCGTTGCTATCAAAAAAGGTTAATCGTCAGCTTTTAGGGTGACCACCTTCTACGGAACTCTGGTAAGGGACTGCGGTCATCGCCGGTCGGATACGACTCACGGAATAGCACGGGCGATGATGTCATGCGGCGAGCCGTATTTCATGTACTGATAGGAAAAGTAAACGTACGAAGCAGTTTCCATAACCTTTTACAGCACCGGAGGCGACTGGAAGACAGTTCAAAATGCTTTTGCGGTGCACGCGATAGTGTCGTGTGCTCCTCTTGAAAACTTTCGGCGGAGGTTAGCTGCGTCCGTACCCTTACATAAAGTTAACTGATAAACTTTTGTACCTTCTCCGAACCGAATACCGTTGGCCAAAATGCGTTTGTGGCACGGTGTCGTCTGTGCTACAGGTGGAAGTGTCTTGTAGTAACCGACTTTCAAAAATGAAAGCGTCTCCAAAATCGTCTGAGAGAATGTCACATGTAAAACGATTTACCTGTGTGAAACAACTCCACAAATGCGTACGCCTGGATAGAGTCCGGCTGTGGTGCGCCGGACAGTAGCATCTGGCGGTATTGCGTAAAAGTTGCAGCCCGAGGCCACCTTACGCGGTTGCCGCTGACCACCCAGTGCCTATACTCACTGACGCTGTTCTGATGACTTTTCATAGCGTCACCGGATGGAAAGGAAAACAGCGTTCTCGATTCCAACAGTGAGCCACCGTAAGTCAGGTATACCATTGACACATGATTCATAAGCATCGTTTTAATATTAAGATCGTAAAAATATCTATAAATGGACCCCACACAGCGCGAGAAAGGATCAGCATAATGACGAAATTAGGTCCTCTTTTTATAGCCAGATATATTCAGTTTCAACTGGCAAAATATCGCCCTTGGTTAGCCAAACCTATCCGACATACGTTGAAAACATTCTGACCGAATTTGCAAAGAAATTCAGCATAACAGTTGTCATATAATACATAACAAAAATATAACAGTGCACATGAAATACATGACATGAATAACATAACAACAATGCCTATTATAATTATTATATATATATATATATATATATATATATATATATATATATATATATATATATATATATATATATATTTGGATTTGGCTAGGTAGGACGTGTTAGACTTCTAGTTTGGGTCCACGTGATCAGCCCACTAAATGGTTGGAAACACTAAGCAATATGTCTAGGTGTCTCGGTTAGTGTTATAGTTGTATGCGGACTCTTTCTAAGTCATCGTAATTTCCGCTTTTCTGTGAATTTTCGGGTCTTTTTCACTTGGTGCTTCTATTCATTCCGCCGTCGGTTGGACGATGCTGCGAGACAGCAACTGAAACCAGAGCACAAAACTGCAATGTTGATGGTTGAATCAACTGAACTGGACTTGCTTAGGTATTGTCAAATATTTCGTCTCTGACGATACTGAAGCGGAAAGATGAGGCAGAACCTTCTTCAAGGGCATTATCACTGACGTGGAATGGACTGAAACGATGACTTCAAAAGATCCCATAATGCTTGAGTCTGCACTTGCAAAGGATGGAGCAGAGAAGCACTGGTCAATAAAATGATTCCAACGCTTCGTATGGATCAATGCAAACGATGATCATAAGACAACGTCGCATTGTGACGTATCTCAAGCACTTGACGGGAGATGAAGATCCGATTGATACAATTACAATCTGGACGATGTCTCATCTGTTATTCGTGGATATCACTTTCGCCAAATGGCGGGGTGTCACCGGTCTTGAAACTTTGATTATGATATGAGATTTATGCCAAGGTGGTTAGTCCAGTTGCCACGTGATCCTTTCTTACAGATAGACAAGCAACATTCCAACATATGGTCAGTGGTCACACGAGGTAGAAAATGTAATTGGCTCCATTAGGGAATTAAAACTTACAATGAGAAAAAATGAGGGAAGCATTTTCAAATTAAGAAATTTTCTCTGCCTAAGTACTCGAGAAATAGTTTTATTCTGGTTCGGGTTGATATTTCCTTTGGTGGCTAGTACTTGATGGGAGGAGTTCGTTAGCCTTCAGTCAAACGAATCGATCGCAACTCTCTGTGCATCATGGTCACAAGGACAGTGGTCAGTGGCGCTTGCCTTGCTGTTTACTGTTGCTAGGACATATCCACAGTCGGAGCGCATTTTGAAATCATGAGTACAGTTTTCCTTCCAAACACTGGCTGAGCCTCTGGGTCCAGTCTTAAATAGATAGTAATCTGGTTTTTCCCGGCTCGTTACCACGTCCATTGAGACATTATGTGACTCTCCAATCTAACTTTCATGATCAGATTGCCGGTTATCCCTAATAGCCCAGTAAGTCTTCGAAGCTATGAGATATGCCCCTTCCACTGTTCTCATGCGTAAGCACGTGATAAATAAATAAAAGTCACTTTATATTGGGATTAATCTAATTGGAATAGGTATACACTCATCTACCAGCACAGTTCCCACTGCGCGTCGAACCAAAGCTTCATCACTATTATCTCCTGACCTCTTGTATAATCGAGAATAGCTGATTTACTTATGCTGGTGCGTCATTGATTTGCATTTCTTATGTGCAGCAACCGGCGATGATCAAACCGTCATCCTCCTGGCAATTGGACCGTGGCGTCCCGAGTTCAATTCCCGCCACCGCCGGTCACTTCCCCACTCGGCAGCCTTTGATTGACCGTAGCCGTCTCTCAGGAATATTTTGCATTGTTGCGTAATAAATAAAAAAAAGTAAAATATTATTATCACAGTTTGGTACGGCTCATTGATGCGTTCGAGAAAGAGGTTTACTGGTCGACCTTATAGGTTGTCAGATGCAGGTGCTGAAGAGGTCTGAAAAATTGTCAGTTCTACTTGTAACTTTACCGAGCGTCGAGCCAAACCAGAGTTACCAGGATGGCTGATACAGGGTAGTGCTATTTTTTTTAATCCTACTTATTTGTGCATGAATTGGCAGCTGAATATGCCATCCCCAGTTTCAATAATTTACTATTGGGAAGGGGGGGGGGGGGGGGTTAACACGTGCAGTGATTTACAGTATAGGGTTAGGCCCCATAGTCAAAAGACGTTTGGCTCGGTTTTTGTGTGGCAGCTAGGCAACACCTCGGACTTTTTGGTATGCTAATGACGTTGTGCTCTATCAATCTGTGTTCAACCAACAAGACATTTACTCTTTTTCCGAAATTTTTTACAACACCCAGTATTTTTTGTCCCATTCTGGACCACGTCTCAACACTTCCAAATGTTTTGAGTATACTTTCTCGTTTCTCTTACCCCAATGAGCAATCGGGCATCAACAAGGTCCCAGTTTCTAAAGCTCACTCGGTCAAATACTTGGCGCCACAATCGGTATCGACATACAGCGGTTTCTTCGTATTCGGGATTGGTAACACAAAATACAGAAAAACGCGTTCCCAATTCTTGCACCTGCGGGTGTAGACACACGTTGGCATTCGAGGTGTCGCCTAGCTGCCACACGAAAACCAAGCCAAACTGTAGTCTATCGTTCGTATGCCTCGACAATTTTTATCACTACGCGGCAACGATGAAGACTGATTGAAATTCGGATACATATGCTGTGTTGTAACATCACCGCAGTTCTCGTTTCCCATAGTTACCCTTGAACTCAATCTGTGACTGCAATGTGATGGAAGTACGGCTCTAGTCCAGCATACCCGGTGTACAGCACCCGTCCGTTGATGGGAAATGAAAGCTTAGATGGTAAATACGGCTAAATTTTTATGGTATTTGGCATGGAAAATCGCATATGGTTATTACTTAGTTTGGGAGTATTTTGTTTAATTAGGGTATTTATGTTTGTATCCTGACATTTGATTGGTTCACCGGACATATATAAGCTTGTGTGCACGGAAATTCGCTGTAGTTTCGTTGCGTGTTGCAAATGGAGCGCGTACCAGTGGACGTTTCAGTTGTGTTTCGGCGTTTGGTCCGTAGTGTATACCCCGATATCGACGCATTCCAAGCCGATTTTCGGGAGTTTCAAAAAGAAACTTGCACGTCTTTCTTCGTGTACAGTTCCGAGACGTACTCAATGGCCAAAAAACGAAGCATCCATCTGCCAGATGTTGTGCCTTATTATTTCAAAAAGTACTGCTGCGTTCACCGTAAAAGGAAATGTGATAAGTCGTCCAGGTATGTTATCATTTATCAGTAAATAAATCCTTTTCAGGAATCCTAATTTGGAATGCGGGGCGTTCGTCAAGCTTCGATTTGCGGGTTCCTGTTATTGCGTCGTCAGTTGCTCGTTGAAGCATTCGCATAGTTTCCAAGTAGGGAATGAGGGTTTTCATGTACGAAATCGTAGGCTGACACCTGAGCAGGATGCTCATGTGTTGCAACTGATGGACACTTTTAGCAAGAAGTCTGAGCTAAGGGAATATACGTTTAAGAAATTCAACCGGCGTCTTAATAATGACGACTTCAGATCGATAAGAAGAAGAATGAACAAGAGAGAGTTAGTAAGTGAAGTAGAGGAGGTTCAAAAATTACTGCGGGCCCATGGTTATTCGGAGATAATTTCCGATAACCGTGAGATAAAGTTTATCTTCTTCGTCCCGTCCGTAAGCAAACAGTTATGTCCTAGGTTTAGTGACGTTATTTTGGCAGATGCTACTCACCAACTCAACCGTGGTGGGTACATTCTATGGCACACAATGGTAGTTGATGGGACGGGGTTAGGTCGCAGTCTGTTCTATGCCATTCTCCCAAATGAGAGTGGTGACTGCTATCGTAGGGCTGTTTATTTCATGAAAAAAATGCTCCCTCAAACCGGTAATTGTAAGACGATCGTAGTTGACAGGATTTTGGCGCAGTTTAATGCGTTCACGGATATTTACCCAGAATCTCGTGTGTTATTTTGCCGCTTTCGTGTTATACAAGACATGAAACGTAGATGCAGCCGGCTACATGGAATACAATCCAGTGAAAAGTTACGCATCTTTCAGTGGATGCGTAATCTAGTGTTAGCTCAAACTAGGCTTCGTTTTGAGAGGTTTAGAGCAGCACTAGAATGTAGGAGCAATGAGGCGGCTGCATACCTGAATAACACCTGGATACCACTTAAGCAGTTTTGGGCTGGATATATGACCCGTGGTGCATTAGTGTTAGGCAATTTTACCACAAACAGAGTAGAAACAGAAAACAGGCATTTGAAAGATGGCCTGTCAAACCGTTCAAACATCCTGGACGTATTCAAGAACGTCGTCAAGCGTGTTCAGTCTTTGACTGAAAAAAGCCGTCATAGGGTTGCCAAGGCTCAGATGGCTTGTTATAGGGCACCCAATGGGATGCAATGGTTGCAACCATTGCTTGAGAGATTAACGAGTTGCGCACGCGATTTGTTGCTAAAGCACTTGCGTCGAGAAGTTGTGCAACCAATGGAGCAGATCAATAGCGTATGGTGTGTAGTAAATCACAGGGGTGTCACGCACCACGTTAGTCTAAACGGGGATGTAAAGTGTGATTGTTCGTTCAGTCACCAGTGGACACTCCCTGTAGGCATCTGTTAGCAGTTTGCAGGGAAGCAAACCACCCAGTTGGGGAACTCGCGTTGGGCAGATGGTCACTCAGCGGAAACGTTTCCGGCAGCTTAGTACAGCTTCATTCCGTTGAGGTTGATCAACAAAGATCTCCGATAACGGCTAAAAGTGATCGGTTATCAGAATCCGAATTTCTGGCCAAATATACAGTTGTAGCTTTAAGTATGCTAGGGGAGAAAGATTATAGGTATTATTCGAAACAGTTAGGCTTCCTAAACAAGATTCTGGCTTCTTGTCCCTGGGACGAAAATTCTGTACCAAGCTCCAAATAGCGAGACGCGGGTTGCAGTTGAGTCTGATGCGGACATATCCAAGATGGCCGCAGCCTCAAAGAGGAAAACAGAATTTCAAAATGTTCCAGTTGCCAGTACTAGCCACGGCCCTTTTGACCAATCGCAAGCTGTCACATATGGGGAAGGTAAGTCCGTGCGTCTGTCATCAAAACGGAAATCCGTTTGGACAACCAGGAACATAACCAATGACGATCTAGGAATTTCAGGGGACCAACTGCACTCAGTGGCTTTCAGGAGGTTCAAAGTTACGACGTCCACAACATAGAACACAAATTGTAAAAGGCGGCGACTACAAGTGGACTACTCGCCAATCCGTCAGGACGTCTGCAGTGTCTGCAAAAACAATGAACCAAACGTGGACTTAGACGAGGAAATTCAGTGAGTCCAATGTGGAACCTGCGGACGATGGACACATTTCCGGTGTGTGGCATTTCATAACGAGGAGAACTACCGTTGCGTACACTGCATGGCCCATTGACACCGACGGCGCAACACGTGAACGAATTCCATACTGCATCGGTCGTCGCGCAGGCTAATCAGGACCGCGCTGCCCATTGCATCGAGCGGGGTGGGTAGTGATAAGTGTGCTACTGCTCAGAGTTCCCTCTCTTCTATTCAACCTTTGTCTTCTGTCCCTAACCATCCCTCTTTGCCCCATCTATCCACCCATAATGCTCCCACTGATAACATGGTCGATACTTGCAACGATTCACTGTCAAACAGTGTCGGGAATAATCCTCTGTCTGGTAACTCACATTTTCTCAAGCCCCGTCAGCCTCTGAATCTCGGCTCCTTCAACGTGCGTACACTCATGCAGGCCGGTCAGCAGGCGTGCCTAGACTTCACAATAAATCCTCTGAAGATTGATGTCTGCTGCTTAAGTGAAACGCGTATACAGGAGTCGGGCAGTGTGATTCAACTAACTTCCTGGTATCTCATCGAGGTATATTCTGCGCACTTCAGAAGACGAAGTAGCTCGAGCTTCGGGTCAACGTGGTGTAGGAATAGTCTTGACTGAGAAGGCTGAGGCTGTCCTTTTGGACTGGATCCCTGTTAACAGTCGTTTATGTGCTGTGAGACTCCAAGGGTCAGTCGGCGTTCGAAAGGATAGTTGTGTTAAACGCAATTTGTTCGTGATCTCGGCGTACGCCCCAACGGACTGCAGCTCAGACTTGCAGAAAGATGAGTTCTATGATGCCCTCGCCACTCTCGTTCGCAGCAGTAAAGGTTCTGACATTGTAGTGCTAGCTGGTGACTTCAATGCACAAGTTGGCAAACTTAGTGCGTCAGAAGCCTGTTTAGGTGGGCGTTGTGCTTTACCCGCTGAGCGCACAGATAACGGGGATAGGCTTCTCCAATTTTGTGCAGACAATCGATTGTTCTTGTCTAGCACCAATTTCCGACACAGCTCGCGTCGCACAGCGACATGGCGCTCTAACTCTACAGGTACTCTGAGTCAAATTGATCATATCGCCGTAAGCTACCGATGGCGCAGTTCTGTTCAGAACTGTATATCTTACTGGTCCATGTACGTAGAGTCGGACCATGCCTTAGTTTTAATGCGATTATCTCTCCAGCTCCATGGCCATCGTCGCAAACCGCAAACCGGATTAGCCGTGCAACGTTTGTGTGATCCAGACGTTTGGACCCGGTATGAGCAGAAGTTAGCACATGAGCTAGGATCCACGGAGAACAGTAATGTAGATGAGCATTGGGCTCATATCAAACAAGCGATGCACTTTGCAGCAGGTTTCGCCTGTGGTCCTCGATCCGTTGTCCATCAGAGACACTGGATCTCGCAAGAGTCGCTGAGTATAATGGAGCAAAAGCGTCAGCTTTCGAACCGTAAGGAGATGAATAAGATGCGGAGAAAGCTGCAAAGACAAGTTACGCGAAGCCTTAAGAAGGATCGCGAAAATTAGTGGGTCAATGTAGCCGAAGAAATGGAAGTGGCAGCTGCTTCAGGCAACAGTCAAAGACTGTTCAAACTTATTCGTGACACCGGTGGACGGCGAACTCAGGTCAGTGAAACGATTTGCAATAGGAATGGAGAACCCATCCATAACAAACAGCAAAGGCTTGACCGATGGGCCGAGTACTTCAAGGAACAGTTTAGCTGGCCGCACGCTAGTGTAGTTACTCCCGTGTCAACAACTGTGACTTCTTGGGTGGTATCACTTGAGCCCCCATCAGAAGTAGAAGTAGAGTCATGTATTCGATCACTAAGGCGGGGGAAAGCTGCAGGTCCCGACGAACTTCCTCCAGTTCTTTTCAAACTGGGTGGTGAGGCATTGATAAAATCACTAACCGCCTTGCTCCGTGACATTTGGAACGCGGAGCGTATTCCGTTAATATGGAGCGAGTCATTGATTGTTCCCATCTTCAAGAAGGGAATACGCAATGACTGCAGTAATCATCGTGGGATTAGCTTAATCCCGATAGTCGCCAAAGTATTAGCTTCGATTTTGCTGCACCGTCTTACACCGGCTCGCGAGAGGAATGTCCGCGAACAGCAGGCAGGATTCCGCCCAGGTCGAGGATGCATCGACCAGATTTTTACTCTTCGCCGACTACTTGAAACGCGTCACACGCACCACCGACCAACAATAATGCTTTTCTTAGACCTGAAAGGCGCCTTCGATTCAGTTGATCGAACATCGCTTTTCAGTACTCTTCATCGAAAAGGTATGCCTCAGAAGTTCGTGAACCTAATGAGATCATTGTATTCTCATACTTCTGGCCGCGTAAGGGTTTACGGTGAACTATCCGGTCAGTTCGAAACGACCAGTGGTGTTCGGCAGGGATGCCCTTTGTCTCCATTCCTTTTTAACTTCGTCATGGACGAAATAATGGAGAGTGCTTTGCAAAATCTTCAGGATGTAGGCGTCGAACTAGGAGATAGTGAAAAGCTATGTGACCCAGATTACGCAGACGACGTTGTCTGCTTGTTCGAATCCACGGAACTTGCTCAGCGTGCACTAGATAATCTCGCAAGAGCTGTAGCTCCATTCGGCATGCGTTTTGCACCTGCAAAGTGCAAGGTGATGTTACAAGACTGGACGTCAACGATTCCGAGCTTGATGCTCGATGGGGAGGTGCTGGCAGTTGTCGATCACTTCACCTACCTCGGTAGCTGCGTGACGACGGATGGGAGCACAGTAGTAGAGGTGAGTACGCGGATATCCGAAGCTCGAGTGGCGTACGCTGGACTGAAGCACTTGTGGCGCCGACCTGATATTTCACTGAAGTTGAAAGGTCGTGTATACTGTGCCACTGTGCGTTCAGTTTTGTTGTATGGTTGCGAAACTTGGAGTCTGCGTGCTGAAGATATTCGTCGTCTTGAGGTTTTCGACCATCGATATTTACGTAGTATCGCTAGGATTGGGTGGAATAGCCGAGTAAGCAACGATGAGGTAAGAAAGCGAGTATTGGGTACTAATTCAGAGAACGTTCTGTCACAGCGTATCCAACTTAGTAGACTTCGTTGGTTGGGACACGTGTTACGTATGTCAAACACACGTCTACCATACCGTGTCCTATTCTCCGCCCCTCCCAGGGAGTGGAAGAGACCACGTGGAGGTCAACAGATGACGTGGCAGCGAGGAATGAGAAAATGTACAGCAGACTTAGGAAAAGTAGGTGCTTCACGTCTTCGTGGTTGGGGTCCAAAAGATCCGTCTACCAGTTGGCTGGAGACACTGAAGGATATGGCTGCGAACCGCGAACAGTGGAGATCGTGTTGTCACTTTCTATCGAATCAGAATGTTTGATCGATGTGCGTTTGTACAGTTAGACTGTGTATTCCGTGTGTTGGCTACTAGGTCATTCTTTTCTTTTCCCGCCCATATAGGTCCACTCCCTGTCCATCTTGTATATTCATACTTTTTAATTCAACGTGCAACATGGTGAGAAAGGCAGTGGTCAGTGGGGCTTGTCCTACTGTTTAACGCTGTACGATGATGATGATGTGAACGAACCGAAGGCCCTTTTCAAAGCCACGCCATTCTGATTACCGTTTCCGTTGCTGCTTTCTTCGCATGTAAACTTAAGCGGTTGACACATGAGTCTTCCTTTATGTGCGCGACTCCGGGATGGGACTCGAATATCTCCGGTTAACACGCAATAGTCACGTGGAATAATATGGCACTTGTGCGTGTGATAACTGTTGATATATTTGAATGTAGATAAATATGGATTTCTAGTATACAGTTATTACCCCTTCGATTTCCAATATTTAAAACTGAAAATAGAGCATCATTTATCTGCCAATGACGTAAACCAACCGTAGTAAAATTGGGCAGCACTGCCTCGCACTACGCTTCCGTGTTGTACACAAGAAAGGTTTTTGGCCGGTCGTCGATTTCCTTAGTATCAATTCACTGTTGATTCTTGTAAAACGGCTATATAAACAAGTAAAACTGCCACTTGTAGAAGAGTAATAATAGATGTATTGCATAAAAAGCGGTAAAAGTGTACATAAAATTCAGACATTCGTTGTTGGTCACTCTAGTATTCCACAGAATCTTGCCGGGTCTTCTTGCTGTTCACGGGATCTGTAAAATAAAAGTGTGGAAAGTGATGTAATAACTGTTCGAAAAATATGGAGTGACTTAAATTTGTAAGTTTACTTCAGAAACGTGCGTATGCTGTTTTTCAACATTATACGAGGCAGTGTCTACTTGTAATAGGTAAACCGTGTCACCACTTCATAGTTCAATACGCATATTGGTGGATGACATTCTGCACCATAAGTTTAAAATGAAGCAATGGTTACGCAGAAACCCGAGCGTTGATAAACCAACGCTTAATGTGTCGTTTGAGCGTGGCAACCCGAAAGTTTTAGTTTCCAATGTAAAAGATTACCATGCTAGCGTATGCACTCGGTGAAGCAAGAGTGTCGTTTAGGGTTTCCAAGTCCCCGAACGTCTCTGCTCGCCGCGCCTTGGGTGGAACGGCTGATGCATGGGTGGCCCCTAATGCAACAGTAAGCGCGTCGAGCGCCCGTTCCACCTTGCCCAAACGGTTCTCCATATGTTGCGTGGTCACTATTTCGGTATTGAATAAATCAAAAAAGCCACTTACGGATTAGCTCACTCAAATTTTTCAAAATTTGGTTCAATATGACTTCACCCTCAAGTGTTTCGTTGCTATCAAAAAAGGTTAATCGTCAGCTTTTAGGGTGACCACCTTCTACGGAACTCTGGTAAGGGACTGCGGTCATCGCCGGTCGGATACGACTCACGGAATAGCACGGGCGATGATGTCATGCGGCGAGCCGTATTTCATGTACTGATAGGAAAAGTAAACGTACGAAGCAGTTTCCATAACCTTTTACAGCACCGGAGGCGACTGGAAGACAGTTCAAAATGCTTTTGCGGTGCACGCGATAGTGTCGTGTGCTCCTCTTGAAAACTTTCGGCGGAGGTTAGCTGCGTCCGTACCCTTACATAAAGTTAACTGATAAACTTTTGTACCTTCTCCGAACCGAATACCGTTGGCCAAAATGCGTTTGTGGCACGGTGTCGTCTGTGCTACAGGTGGAAGTGTCTTGTAGTAACCGACTTTCAAAAATGAAAGCGTCTCCAAAATCGTCTGAGAGAATGTCACATGTAAAACGATTTACCTGTGTGAAACAACTCCACAAATGCGTACGCCTGGATAGAGTCCGGCTGTGGTGCGCCGGACAGTAGCATCTGGCGGTATTGCGTAAAAGTTGCAGCCCGAGGCCACCTTACGCGGTTGCCGCTGACCACCCAGTGCCTATACTCACTGACGCTGTTCTGATGACTTTTCATAGCGTCACCGGATGGAAAGGAAAACAGCGTTCTCGATTCCAACAGTGAGCCACCGTAAGTCAGGTATACCATTGACACATGATTCATAAGCATCGTTTTAATATTAAGATCGTAAAAATATCTATAAATGGACCCCACACAGCGCGAGAAAGGATCAGCATAATGACGAAATTAGGTCCTCTTTTTATAGCCAGATATATTCAGTTTCAACTGGCAAAATATCGCCCTTGGTTAGCCAAACCTATCCGACATACGTTGAAAACATTCTGACCGAATTTGCAAAGAAATTCAGCATAACAGTTGTCATATAATACATAACAAAAATATAACAGTGCACATGAAATACATGACATGAATAACATAACAACAATGCCTATTATAATTACTATATATATATATATATATATATATATATATATATATATATATATATCGGAAGGATGTTCGATTTAAACTTGTTTTAGACTACATCAGTCGATAGGAATTCACCTTTATAAACCACGAACGTGCACCTGATTACCTCTACAGCACTGAACTAATTATGAAAACCAAATCGCCCGCTTGTGACGGACAATAGAAACCACCTTAGGAACGGCGGTACCTCAAACTCCAGTGCTGGACTAATTCCGCCTTACCCAATGTGATACCACCTGTTTTGTCCACTTTGGATGCTTAAAGCCGACTGAGAGGCCTGCCTCTGTGTACTGGTCTTGTTAATGAATAACTATCGATCACCTGGTTCGGTTACATGACAGTTAATGAGCCTCTTGGCTATGGTCACGACAAGGTCGGGTCTGCGTGCGTAGTTGTGGACGCACATTATGGTGCGATGCGCAGACGACGAGTGCACGGTGTTACCACCTACGCGAAATACGTGAGAGTGATTGGTGCGCTGGTCTTTAGACCAACCGGGAGGATATCTGAAGCAGTCAATCAAACGACACTTCCGAATAATGTTGACCTAATTCCGAGAAAATGTCGAAGAATTACATCGACACCAAGACAGAAGTGACTCATTATGCGGGACGGTGACAAATGTTATCGAAACGACGAGGCACTGCTGTAGGTTGTCAACACCAACAAGGGGCATTCGTCAATCATCGACTTTTTTGTGGTCGACCAGGGGTATGTTCCCGTCCTCGGATGTAAATCTATTAACCACCCGGATTTAGCATCATTCCATCATGATTCGTTCATTCGTCAAATATCTGATAATGTCGGATGGTGCTCAGAAAAACATGCTTTACCTGGAAAGATGTCTTAGTTAGAGTTGGCGAACCGACTAGCTGGAACAGTAAAATAGTAACTATGACGAAAGCATTCGGGGCCCTTCGCATTTGCATTGATCCTGAACCACTAAACGGAGCACTCGGGCGAGAGCAGTTTACGTTAACTATTTTTGACGATACTCTACCTGAGTTATGAAACACGCGATGCATTACGAAGGTTGATCTGGGTTCAGCGTTTTAGCATTTAGACTTGAATGAAACCTCGAGTTATCTGACCACGTTTGACAAGCATTCGGCCGTTACAGTTGGGGGCGACTGCCGTTCGGCCCAAAGCTATCTAGCGAAATATTTTAGAAGAGGGATTCTCCAAGCTGTGGATGACTTATTTGGAGTAGCAGAAGATATTCTAATTTTTGGTTCGATTATTTTCTGCAGTGTTGTGTCCGTGATGTAATTGAACTGAAACAAGACAAGTTGAAGTTTTGTCAAACAGCAGTCAAGTTCCACGGCCACGTTCTCTCAATCGAAGGTATCAAACCGAATCCGGAAAAGGAAAGCGCGCATCTAGATATGCCTGTGCCAAACGATACGAAAGGGGTTCCACATTTTAATGGGATGATCAACTGCCTCAGCCGATTCTTACCGGATTTAGCGGAATTCATTAGACAAATCCGCCGATCAACACAAGGCAGAATCGTGGATATAGACAAAGGAACAGCAGTTAGCATTTGATCACATAAAACTGTTCGTCGTAAAGGCCCCAGTCCTACCGTATTATGATCCCACCTTACCTCCATGCATACGGTATGATAGTAGTCAACATGATTTAGGAACCGTTCGTTTGATTATCGCAGCAGAACGTTAACAATTTATGAACAGAAATAAGTGCAAATCGAGAAAGAACTGCTGGCAACTGTGTAAGCTCTGGGGAATTACAGCGTTCTTACCTTCAGTCGACTTACGCACATAGTCAGATCCTAAGCCGTTGTTCATGATCGTAGATAAGCCGCTCCATCGAGCACTTGGGAGACTACAGTCGATGTTATAACGTCTCCAAAAATGTGACAACGAACTACAATATCAACAAGGCAAACAACTTTTCATAACCGTCCCACTCTCACAAGTCAGGCTGTCGAAGGCAGAAGACAACCGTAGAAATGCATAGATGAACATTGCGTTGGCGATAACGGGATCCGAATAGTCCCACATCCAGAGTGCGACGATAGCGGATCCGTGTCAGCGGTCCCTAAGAAATATCATCAATCAAGGTCCCCTGGAAGATAAAAATAACTCTTTTGGCAGAACTATTATCTTATTTCAAATTTTGTGATGAGCTAACAGCAGAGGATAAACTGATTTTTCGAAATGAACGGTTGGCGGTCCCACAAACCTTTTGACAAGACGCTCGGCGTCTGTTCCACTGTTCACACGCAGGTATCAATGAGTGTATCAGTCAGGCCAGAAGAACAGACTACTGGTCGGGTATTTCATGCAGACAGTTTGGTCCATGACAAACGAGAGAACCGATGGAGATGCACCCAATACCGGACTTGCCTTGACAAATTGTAGAGCGAACAGAAACAACTGTAGAGGTTATCGACTACTTGTGGGCTAACTCTAGTTGACACGGAATCCAGATCCAAATGATTTCCGATGGTGGTCCTGGGTTTCGAAGCACGAAATTCCAGCATTTTTCGAAGTTGTGGCATTTCAATCACCACATCACCAGTCCTAACCGCAGTCAGTTCAAGGGTAAAGCGGAAGCACTTCTGACAAGTCTAGTGTTTTTTCCTTCCTAATTCTAATGAAATGGCACAGTAATTCGTCCTTTAGTCACAGAATGAACATTCCCATTTAACTTGTCATGTGCTTTTATATCTTACTAGGAAGTCACGTGTCACCTGACACTAATCGATAAGATAACTGTTTGAATAACTGGGTATGCTCCCGCCGTAAAAGTAGAGCAGCTAAGACTGCACCATGAAATGTCCAGCTCATGGCCTTACCGCACGTTCGGAGTGAAGATATACAATGCTGTTTTGTCATACATAAAAGATCCCATTCTTGTCCATTACAAGCCGGGACTACTACTCTGTATGAAAGTCTCGGGTTCGATGATTTCAGATTCCTTTGCACGAGCTACCCTAGTATACACAGACCACATTTTGCTGAGTATGAAATTCGGGACATTTATTTCGCGCGCACCGATGTAGCCTCAAATACTGCATCCTCTAGTTCTTTACGTCATCAGCCTTGCAGAGTTTACGAAGACGATTGGGACTATTTGAATGAATTCCCAAGACTATCAGTACAATCAGAAGTTTCTGAAACGCACTTAGGCCAGATACTACCACAGACGGGTGATAACACATCTGAGAACCGCGGAGATTATTCACATGAAGCAAACTCAATCACTGCTCTGCATGATCCGAGTCAAGAGTTGACATTGTTCAACCGAATACGACAAACGGCTTCATCCGATGAGTACCTCACCGCGGACAACGACCACACTTCTTCATTTACTTCGGTCAATTCACCGACAACCGGCCAGCTCTCGCGTTCCATAAGCACTTTGCGGCCATGTGAAACTTACTCCCAAGCCGACAATTCGTATTGCCTGGATTCGCACTATGTCGACAATTTACCTCCAAGTATTTGGATTCACCGACCAGCCAACTCATCTACAGCAGTTAGTATCAGTCCCGTGTATGAGACATACCTTTTATATAATTGTGAACAGACTGATATCGTTGGTTTGCGTAGCCCACCGAATAGCACTCTGAGTAAAGTGTTAACACGACTCCCAGTTCAGATTGAACTGAAAGTTTACTATGTGACGGAGGAATGGTTATTTTTATTAGCAGGGGACCAAGCGAAAGGGATCTATCCCGACACATGGTACTCTAGAACCACCTTGCTCAAATGCAAACAACCGGTTTTCACTTTTCACAACATACGGCAATTATCAAGCTCTACGGATTCATCGATTTCCGTTTCGCGTTATAGTGATTATGTGACACTAAACCCGATTGACCACCTTCTAAAGCCTATTCAAAAACTAGACGGGTGGCATGATTCCAAGGATAGTCAAATGAGCTCCTCGGAAAGCTCAATTACGAGGCGAGTTTCACCATTATTTGTACAAAATTCCGCATCTGATAAAAATATGAAAAGACTGTCAAGTGGATCAGGTCCTATAGTAATTCAAGTTTTAAACCCTGTTCCTGTGGATCAACCCAGTGAAACTCTTCCAAGCCATCCAACTATCCCCGCGGAGCTCACAGGCCAAAATGTGTTGCCTTCTCAGGTCAGTGAAAGCGTGGCTTCCAACGAGGGCAATAAAGAGATAGTTTTAGGTTCTTATGAGGGTCGAATTTCTACCATATCAGCCCTCTCACCACATTTACAGTTAATGCCGATTGAAGAGGGAAACAGACCAAGCGTACTCTCTGTGTGTGGAGTAGAAATGGATTTGGAAGAACTACGCTCTTTAAACGACGTCCCACCGGAATTCACCACTGCCGAAGTTCTGTTTCGTCGAGCTGTCCGATCCGAATCAATTCGGGCTGATCGGTTGTCTGCTCAAGTCAGGAACAGCACTCTGCTCAAACAGATTAGTTCGGTGGACGAAGTGGGTAAACATCCATCTGCAGTGACCACTAATCTTCACAGAGCAGAAGAATCAAATGTGGAATTGCGTATCCCACGGGTAAAAACGAGCACTGAGCTAGAACCCGGTCAACTGATTTCACCGAATCGTCCATCCAGATCATCGCTCATCATGGTCTATCCACCACATCCGCATCCCGCACATACCATTACTCACCAGTCAGAGGATCAAGTCTCAGGTAATGAATTGCCAGAACTGAATTCCAAAATCACCGGTACATCTTGGGCCACTATCGACTCCACAGAGATTAGCCGAGGAATGCATTTCATTCATCAGATAGAAACGAGCAGTTGCGATGCGCTGGACGTGGTTTCTACCAAAGGATTGACAAAACCATCTGCTCTGCCAGCAAAAGAGTGTTTACTACATATAGCGCATACAAAACATGGGGGTCTCTCTTTGGAATCGCAACATTTTAGTCGTGATACACGGGAAATGATTGGCAAATGCGGTCAAATTACGCCAAATTTACACTACTGTGCTCTTGGACACGTGAATGAGGAAATGACACACAGACGAACCGCCTCCCCGGATTCTACCCGATTCATTGGTCTGATGCGTCAATTTGCCAATGCTCGAATTCGGGCCAAAAGTGAACGATTTGTACCACACAACGCTGGACACCAATTGCCCGATCTGTATGGCAGTTATGGTTCGATCACCAGACACTAACTTGTCAAGGTTTTATGCCCATTTTACACTTTTGGTTTATCTCCATATCTATTCATTCGTCTGTTGTGTGTGTGTGTGTGTGTGTGTGTGTGTGTGTGTGTGTGTGTGTGTGTGAGGGAGGGGGGGGATTGGGAGCGGTGGAATGCAGCAAAATACTAACCAGAAACAAAACGGAGATGAAAATTGTAGTAGGCCTGCTGATTCCGCCGCATGTGACTATTTTTCCTCCTTTTTTCTGTTAAATTGCTTCTCATCAAATTTCGTTCTTGAATGAACAGTTATCTCAAGTAATTATTTTTTTATACAAAAATGTCCTGTTCAAATCTGAAGCAGGCTTCACAAATTCTGTTGACGGCTTGATCCGATTGCTGTCATGTTCTCAACAAGTGAAGTGGTCTACACAAGTGTTATGTTTCCATCTTTGGATTCTTGAAATAAAAAAAGTTGTGGTGATTAGCTCGGGTGGAATTGCATTGTATACCTGGTCACCGATCTGATTATCGATAGCCAGTTGATTGCGTGCTTGAGACAGATTCAAAGCTCTTTTAGACTTCGATATGGATCCCAACAAAAGTTCGGCCCACACTGTCGTCTGCAATTGTTCAAGTAAATGCGGCTGTGCAATCTGAATCCTAGTTTTCTGACTGGGAACCTATACGCGGGCAGTCATTTCGACTGCGGAATGCCTTAATAGCTCTTTGTAATGATTCAGAAATGAGCTGACTGAAGTCGGAAGTTAGGTCATTCCTCGTATGCTGTTCAGGAACATGGCCGTTACTGTCAGAAGAAACGCGAAGTCTGTCGGTGTTTGATCATCGCTGTCTTCGCAGTAATAATAGAATATGGTGGGAATAATGCATCAGCAAAGACGAAGTTGGGTGCACTGTTGGGAACCAGAAGTCAGTCACTTTAGAAAGTCCTCAATCTAAACATGTTGAAATGATTGGGACATGTGCTGCCCATGCCCATCGACAGACTTCCTGGGTGTACATCGTTCTCCGAGTCAGGTAGTGGTTGAATGGTAGAGCGAGGTGGTCAGACCACGACATGGAAAAAACTTTCTAAAATCTTGACCAAGTACAACGCGCCAGACTTTCGGATTGGAGTCCTCGAGACCCGCCCACCGGATAGTTGAAGGCATGAAGCGACATGGTTAGGTGTCACGACCAGTGGCGTAATTGGACTCGAGAGAAAAACTAGACGATGCTGCTCCAAGGAAACCGAAGCTAGGGCACAAAAGCATGGAGCTAGTGGTTGAAATAGCTGGACCGAGACAAAGTTAGTATCACGCAGCTTTGTCTTACCAAGATTTTGGCGAGACAATCCACCATGTATGTTATGTTTCACTAATGATTAGCCGATTTTGACTGCACAGTACTCAGTCAAAAATGATGTCTTCAAAGAATTACAGAAATTCGTACAGTAAAACAGACAAAAAGCGTTGTTTTTATTCACTTTTCTCTTATTACCCGTTTCTGTGCTTGTCGTGTTGGAGCCATGCCTGACTCCTGCTTCGGTAGGTAATAGTGCAGTACATTTGTTGACTGAACGTTTATGATAGGATTTTGCAACTCTCGGACACCTCATTCTAGCCGAATCGGTGCAAGAGAGTCAGTCTAACTGCATAAGTTTACGATGAAGTACTAGGGTCTGTCATCGTAATAATATATCTGTTCAGTTCATATATTTGGATTTTTCAGAAATTCTATCGAGCCGGGACTAGTTCCAACAGATCTTCGTGCATTTTACCTGACCGGTTTTCCGACGTGTTTGTTAAGCTCCGGCGCATTAATCGCTTTTTTGATTCCTCAGAAGACTTAGGTCACTCTCGCATTCCCGTGGTGCAAGCTGTCAAAGTTTATCCGAAAGGAGACCAAACGGAACACCATGAGCAATTTCTCACCTGTCAACTCATTTGCAACCCATGTGGTTTTGCTCACAAAATTGCCTGTTAGCAGAAGCATTATAGTTGTACGTTTTCGAGTTTGATTTCTTCAGAATACCTACTGATTTATAGGATGCAATTAATCCACGGGGCAATGTGCCCAATAGCTCCGGTTTTATTTGTGGACAGTCGAATTAGGCTACTGAAAAGTTCAATTTTGACCGACTGTCGGGTGTGAATGATGTAATCCTTCCCTCTCCCCTTTAGGTCGACAGTCAATGACAGTGGTGTCTATCAGTTACAGATTCGAAAGTCCAGTAATTAATCCCGAAGGGAATGTACAAGGTTACCACCACAGTGACTGGTCCGCCGACTAATATGACTTCACTTTTTGTAAACAGACTGGCTGCGTTCGTTGGTTTGACAGCCACTAGCATAAAGGGCTGGAGTCAGATCTCATCTCACAGTGCACCCATGCATCCGCAGTCCATCAAAGTTAACGAAACAATTGCCAGGGCCAGTTCATCATCAGCTCATTTGCTATCGTCAACTTGCCTTCGGTTTAAACTTGTACAGTGAACAACAAAACTCTCTCTCTCTCTCTCTCTCTCTCTCTCTCTCTCTCTCTATATATATATATATATATATATATATATATATATATATATATATATATATATATATATATATATATATATATATATATATATATATATATCCCCTTCATTTCCCCATAAATTTTCGATTCTGTATCCTCAAACGCAACCATATCTAGTCAGAATGAGAGAATGCACAGTACGGTACGGCGTGTCCGGACATTTCTATGACTGAATTCTTCTACATACTTTTAAGTTTGTCAAATGTCGCGCCCTCAAAAAGTAGCCGAAACCCAATCCCACACCTTTTTCCCATCGGTTTACAACCTTGAAAAGTAGCACCCACATAAAGTCGCAGCATTAAAGATGTTCCCAATGTCGCTCAAATCAACGTGTCTCCAAAAGGTAGCGCTCGATTCGCGAAGGCTGTTCTCACAAGTGATTAGTCAAAACAAGCCATCTCTTCGACTGGTCGATTCAGGGTCACCCACTTGTAAATAAAAACTATCTCACTTCGTGCAACAAGTATCCTTCGTCGCTCGAAGCACAGATTTATTGAAAAATAAGACGAATGGGTAAAATAAAAACAAGAGGACTACGAATAAACCCCGGGTAGACTCAACGATGATATGGAATACATGAGGAAGCTATATTATTACTTGTAAACGCGTACGTAATTAATATGCGGGGAAGTAGATGGAAACATTCTCTCAATCAGATACTCATGTACATCAGCAGAAACTGTTGCGGAGCAGAAAAGCGAACGCGTTATGTAAATGATAACGGATATTGTACAGAAGAGATTGGAGATAAGAAAACTAGGTCAAATTTTTATGGTAATAATACTGTGTTGTTCTTAATTTTGTACTACACGTTTGTAAAATCAGAAATACAACTGAGTCAAACATCCTCACTTTTATTGTGAACAATATGGAAGTATTGGCACCAAGGCAGAGCTGGTTTTTTCTGGGTTAAGGAAAAACGAAACAGAAAGCAGACTGTTGTTTTGTAACCTAATTGGGTTTAAACGGGTTCAGAGTTTACGTTTTTCCTGTTGAATAGTAATAGGCATTCTTCAGTGCTTTCTCTTCGAGCCAGTACGCGTGACGAATCGTCTAAATCTCTTTCTTTTGCACTTCAACATATAGTTTAAGTAACTTGAATAGCAAGAGCATCACTACTTGTGGCTTTATAATTCAATATTTACGTAATATTATCTGAACTGTAACCAAATAACTGATCAAGAACTCAGGACCCGGTCTGCAGATATGAAGCCTTGGAAAAAGATCAGTGTGTCATTAGAAATGCACGATAGATGTACAGTGTTTTTTAAGTCGAAAATTTCTTAGACTTGCCTAAGCCTTCTTAAACCACATTCTGCGCCGGACTACTTTCATGCTTGTCAGTAGGCAAATTGACAAAAAATTCACTTGGGATGTGAGCTTCGGCCTAACTACATCGTATCTGCATGCAAAATTCTCACCAGTAAAAGTTGCGAAGAAACCGAGATTATCGTCAGATAGATACCAGTATGTAATCAACTCCTCTAAAGTCCACAACGTTACGAAGCCAGGTGTCCAGATTGCTTTCCGACAGTCTTATTGTATGCGGTAACAGGTTAATGTTAATAATACCAATTCCTTTTTGAATATATCGGACAATAAAAAAGTTGGATCTGTTGCACTAGTGGCGGAATGAAAATTGCAATCCGTATGGTGTGTATGAAATTCCTCGAAGGCACGTAAAACATTATAGCAAAAGATCCCTGATGTGAACCATGATGAGTATTTGTAATGACTCAACTGTTAGGAGGTACAGAACACCCGATCACTGAGTAGGTCTTTTCATGAATGAACATTAGCGTGACATACAGGCACGTCTAACAAAATAGATCGATAAAAGGAAATCGATACAAAATGAGAGATTGCGGCTTCGCGAATAACCGGACAGTACGAACACTGTTTTGTGTAAGCCTACGCGTACGCGGGCTTGTGTGTGGGTGTGTATGTGTGTATGCATGCGCGTAGCGTCAGCTGACAGTCCGTTCAGTATTGCCACTCACACAGTAAATCAGACACTGCAACCTCTCAAAAGCCACAATTTTTTTCTACTACTCATCAGGAACCGTGTATTATCATGATGTTTTTGATGCTAAGCGGTTGGGCTCAGCTTTATCAAGCTGTCAAGTAGAGATGGATGATAGCTAATTTTGTTTGTCCTGGTGGAATACAAAGTAACTGTAATTATTGTGTGTACGATAATTTGCACGTATTGAGTAGCATTTAGCATAATTCGAGTTATCTCTTTATTAGCACTAAAATTCCATGAGAGTCCAAGGGGACACTAGCTCGTAGTAAAAATTGAATAACTTGGTTTTCATAGCAACTTGTTGCAGTTTTGTGACTTTTCCTAATGATACGTTTTACGCGTTTTCTTAAAGTTTCGCTGAAGCGGTGTTTCATAGTCGCATTGCATTCCCCCAATAACTTTGGTATATTTGAAAAGGTCTCATTATTAACTTTCGAATTCGGTCCGGTTAGCTTGTGTGAGGCATTTTTTCTGGCTTTATCACGCAAAGTGTCCGCAAAGACATGTCGTTATTCTGTCGAGGTTTTTCCCTTCGATTTTCTTGTGTGTGGCAGCTTTCGCTTGTTGTGGTAAAGTAGCATATCAGGGAAGTTGGAGAACCTTGGAAATGTCTGAAATTTTTATTGGAGTTCGTTGTTCCCCTATCATTTTTGCCGGTGTTCTAGTGAAAGATTTTGTCATTTTGGAAAGGTCCATTGAAGTAATAACACAATTCAGTGTTATCTTTCACTTTAAATTGATCAGCTTCCTAACAATGGAGCACTTCGCTTCGTGCGACAAACCTTGCAGCAATTTCACAATCTGACTTAACTCGACAAAACTGGAAAAAGTTGCAATCAACTTTTGTTAAACGCAAGCAATTCTAGTGAACCACGTAGTCGCCTAGATTTCTGAATAACATCAGTTCGTTCTTTTATTCGACGATATCAATTACGGTACAGTATATAGAAATACATGCAATACGTTTGGTAGTGACACAGATCGGAAGTTAGAATGCATTGTTGAACAAGCTACCGCCCGCACCTATTCATCTCAATAGAAACGTGCTTAAGACTGATATTCCTGTGAATACACCACTGAATCAGTCAGAAAACTGTTTCAAAAGTGAAATGACTTGGAGGGGAGACTGTAGATCAGGTGCAAGACAAGTGGTCCACATTTTTTTATCTATTTTGATCATCCACCGTACTACAACCCAAATTGAAATGACTTTCTAGTTTATCAGTACATATTCACAAACATGGAGCTAGTAGAGGTGCGTCTATATGTTCGCCATAACCCTCTCAGTTAGGTGTCCGAAACACGGAAAGAAAGATCGAAGTAAATGAATTAAGTTTTGGTTTCCATGATATGCACTCGTTTATATCACCCCGTAATCGCAACCACCCTAATTAGATAGAGATGTATTGGGTATACCATCATCCTCAGCCAGATACGGTCCAATCACACGATCGGCGCGAAAGCACACCACTGCTATTTCAGTCAGTCACGTCAGGACCATCACTTTCGCGTGCCAGTTGGTATCGCTACGTCTCGAAAACGATGATTCTACAACACACTACTGTTATTTTTGCGTGAACGGACCGCCAGCTGACACTATGCCCATGCATGCACACCTACACACCCCACATACAGGCCCGCGTACGTGCACGCTCGCACGAAACAGTGTTTGTACTGTCCGGTTATCCGCCAAGTCGTAGTCGCTCATTTTCGTATTGATTTCTTTTTTTCGATCTATTTTGTCAGATGTGCCTGTGAGTTGCGTTTATACTCATTCAGAAGAAACCAACTCAGCAATCAGTTGTTCTGCCTCCTAACGGTTGAGTCATAGTGTTGCGCTTCTCAACCTTCAGTTTGTCCTGGCAGTATACCATGTGTCCATTCCGATACCCTAATGGGACCAGTATGTCGTTCTGTAACTGTCACCCATACCACTAATGGTAGATGTTCTAAGACCCCGGCAATATTGGCGATTCGCACACCCCCTAACACGCATGTCTTGTGTACGTCCCCCCTCAGTCAAGGTTGGGTTACTGAAAGCCTTCAAACTTAGGCGGCGAATTGTTTTTCTGGTCATGCACAGTCACGCAGTCCAGTGCAATAAAGTCCTCCAATGGCTGGTTTCATCCCATCCTCCAGGTTGTCGCTGTATCCGAACACATGACACAGCAATTGTGCTTTACCGATAAACTGAGGTGACTCGAAGGCAAAGAAGGCTTCCCGCTTGAGTTAAGGGGATTGATCGAAACACCTGTTGTCCATGTCTGACGATCAAAACGACCACAGAACAGACAGGCCTTGAGTGAAAGCTGGGTGACTGAGTAAGCGCATCTCTCGGCCTGCGCACGTGGGCACAAACTAGAAAATAAATAAAATGCAGTGGGGCTGGTTAGGGGCCGTAACAGACGTCGGTGTCAACCACGCAGTGATGTGTACGCCCAGGTTGACCTTTATTCGCGTTGATGAACGCACCATTGCCAAAGAATATATGCGCACCATGCATGTTCAGACACGAAATATTTGTGGTACGTTCAGGATGGGAGGCCACAGTCTATGTTGATCACGCGAACAATTTCGTTGCTGGTCCTAGGTTGTTCACGCACACAAGTACACTCACTCAGTCACCCAGCTTTCAACTAAGGCCTGTCTGCTCCGTGGTCCTTTGGCGGTCAAGATTTCAACAACAGGTGGATTGAATTTCGATACCGGATGGAGCTGAGTCCTTTGGCCTAGGTTCGTCCTGGTCGCCCACGCTCTTATACGTCTCACGTGACGTTTGCGACGTGTAGGGCGTGCAACTGCCAGGATGACACAGGGTAGGTTCCGTGAAATGTATTGAGAATCAAATTAAAATGTAAATGCGAATTAAACGCAGAATTAACTGAAAATACCCGGCTGAAGGACCAGAACACGGCGGAGAACGAGATTGTTTTCTGCGCTTCACAACTGGCCTAATATAGCGCGGTTTATAAGCATTTACTTTCAGATTATGGAAGAAAGAACAAGGAACCTGGTAGCCATGGTGACAACGAATGACATTTTCGTGTTTACATGGTTACAGCACTATCGGTGTCACGAGAGGAAATGTGTGTTGATAGTTATCATGCCGAATTGTCTGAGCTATCAAGTTCGAAAGATAAGTCAGCCCAATTCGCGCACACAATCGATATGAGAATATCATTGCTTAACGTCACTCCAAGGTACTTAGGAGATTGAACTCTGTGTAACTGAATGGTGAACAGGGTATACTCATCATTCGGGAAGGCTGAGTGAGATGGGATGGAGATACTCAGAACACTACGAAAGGCTACGCGAAAGACCACTTTGTTCATTTTGAAGATTATCAGTTGGGTTATTTATTTCTGTTTGGTTGATACAGCATGGCAAATATTTGCGACTTTAGCATACAACTTTTCAGTTTCTGAGAAGCTGCACAAGAGGTCGCCTAAGTAACGGGATGGCCCTGAACACCTTGTTTCTGTGTAATGGAAAGCGATAAGGAGCCTTGCTGGAGTATGAATCGATTACCAGATTTCAGCGAAATTTCGAGGGAGGGCGTAAGATTTCAATGGACTGTTACAAGAAACCAAATTGTTCAGTTTTACAACCAGTTAGCGTCCCCTTGGATTCTTTCTGCGTTCTAGTGCTAATTAAGAAGCAACGCGTATTATGTCAAAAGTTACACCGTACGCGCAAATGATCTGCACACAGTAATTGGAATTTTTGTGCATCCTACCAAAACAAACTTTATTGTTTTCCAAAGTAGTCACTCTAGGGAAGTTGGAAGGGAGGATCCCCGCGCGTGTAGTGATTATCATACATCCCTATTTGACAACTTGATAAGGCCTTTTGGATTGAATTATTGTAGTCAAACACAATATGCACGCTTAACCCGTAGTCGGATTGGTGGTGTTGGTTTGGCTGAATAGTAAAAGACCGATCTAAGTGGGACACCAGTTGTGTCCAGTAATCATTAGTCGAACAAAAGCAAGTATGTAAGAAGGAACGTGTATTCAAGTACGCCGTACGACGTGTTGTATTGCAGTTGGTTAACTGATCTCTGGTTGGGAGTGGGATACCGCTTGTCGCTGAAGTATGAAGCAAGTTCTCTTGCTGATACAATTGAATTTATCGGTTTATTATTTAACACGTCATAATATATTTACGGTTCACCGTGAGTGGTGGAAAAAAATTATGGCGTTAGAGAGGCTACAACATCTGATTCACTGTTTGAGTGGTAATACTCCTGATGGTTCACACGAGGGATCTTTTGAAATAAGATTTACATGCCCTTTAGTTATTTATATGTATCGTATGGATCGTATTTTTCATTATTTTACAAGCTGTACAGATTCAAGCTTTTAATTTTTTGATATATTCAGACGGAATTAGCAGTGGTAACACTAACCGGTTACCGTATACAATGCGACTGTCGGGAAGCAAACTGAACCCACAGCTTCATAACAAGTGAACTAAACTAACTCCTTGCAGAACACCGAGGAATTGACTTCATGCTTATATTTCCCCGTCCATAATCTTGGTTTCAAGGAAGCTTTTACGGGAGAATACACGGTGTAAGCAATCAAGCTGGCCTCTCTGAACCGAAGAGGATTTTTCAATAATTTGCCTACTGAAAAGCATACAAGTAGCCCGGTGCAGAATACAGTTCAGATGGGCTGGGAAACATACCCTCTTTTTTCTACGACTTAAAAAGCTGTACACTGTTGTTGTGTAGTCCTACTATTGGTCAGACTACTGACAGTGTGATCACAATGCCGGCAAACTGATTGATCGGATATTTGATACCGACTGATGTCACACACGCATGCACACGTACACACATCACTGTGACTTTACCCGCGCCTCGAACAGCTTGCTCTAATCAATCGGACTTAGGCTCTGAGCCATATGTGCTTGTTGGTTCGTTACTGATGCGCTGCTAAACGGATTTGTTGCTTACTGTGTTCTCCGTCAGTGGCGAATGAAAGAACTATATTCCAGCCGAAAGGCAAAACTCTGATCAGTCGGAGTAGCTTTCTGGTACACATTTCTGTGACTGAACCTTTCAGAATGTCTACCTACTTCAGTGTCGGCGAAAGATGGAAGGTTCCTTCCAGTTCCGTCGATCTAGAAAGCCTGGAAGCGCTACGTATTTTCTCCCTTGATCACACCCGTTTGGTTTGCAGGTATTGTTTATCTCGTCATCAGTCTAAGCCATGTCGCATTTCACTACTCTCATCGTTAGAAGATTGTCTTTCCAATAGATCCCAACGAACTGAGGTCTGCTATAACTTGTTCAGTCCCTAATTACCATCTCAGGTGTTCTTCACCGTTTCGCTCTTTCATATTTTTCTGATAACTTGTGGCATTATTACTGTTCAGTAATCTTCCTGGAGCTACTTCAGAAGAAATTACACGCACTTTAACGCGGATTGGCTATTAGCAACCGGCAACACCGAGTTTCGATAGTATAACGCCCAATTGAAGCGTAACGTATGGTGCATCAACCCGCCGATACACCCATAACCCCGTTCAACAACATACTGTTAACCTAATTAGCAGTGGGCACCTAGAACTCGTCCGTTTACATCATAGCTAACTCAGCGTAAAATATCGCACGCACACTTGAACAACACTGAAAAAGAAATATATGAACAATGGTTCCTTTATAGGTTATGAGCTATTGCACGTAAAATTGTACATTGATGTACTTGTCATTCTGCTCATCTAAACTGTGCGAGAGTTCATTGGTAAGCAAATATTCGCTTTTCGATGGTCTCATAATTATGCCAGATGACAGTTGCTCCATTTTTAGTTCCCATTCTGATTGTTACTTCCTGATTTTGTTCACAAGGTGACACAGTGTGAGGTGGCCCATGGGCATTCTTTGTTCAAAACCCATGTACTAACAGTCAATCGAGGTTGTCTTTCGTGGGACGGCATGTATCGAGCGCTCACGCACATTCCACAACCCCCCGCTCGTATTTTGGTCTTCGTCTATGGCGACCGTCGATTATTCCGACTTAAGTGTTTTCAAAGTAGAGAAAGAAAAAAAAGTTGAAAAAACCTCCCCGTGTATTCACGCCCCGGGGCTCGATAATAAATCACTGAAACTCACAGACACTTTGCCAATTTGAAAGGATGCCAACGCTTGGGGTAATTTCATCTTGATTGCATTTGTTTCGCTATTGTACCAACTTGAGAACGGCAAGCTCTTTGAGTTTAAGACCAGATGAAGTAAAAGACATGGCATGAAAGCGTCCAGCTATGATACCAGAATTACAAGGTTCGAGTACAAAAACAATATTGACTTGCCTCCAGCAGTAGGGAATAGAGTACCAGCATAAATATTTGTTTGAGATAGAAGTAAATATATCGGCCAGAGTAACAGCACTGTCTCGAAATTGATGACAATAGGCCATCAGGACCAACACCTGAAGTCATTTTAGAAATACGAAGCAGCTAAATCATCTCCTTCGTAGAGAACAGGGTGATGTGTGCACCATCTGGAATGAATGCAAGTGGAGAATCACTTAATGGATAGATAAGTGCACTGGTAATACTGTCAACGTCGGCAGCAAATTTCAATTGCATCCTTTTATTTCCACACAGAATGCCTTGCTGTAATAGTTGTAATGAACTGAGTTGATAGTCCGTATCGAAATTGCCCCACATCCAGAACTACGCGAACAGAAATAGGAAGAAGAACAAGGCCGCGAAATAGCACGGTAATTTTATTGCAGAGCGGGTTCGTATGAATATTTTTAATTAGAGAATATAATTGATAGACTCAAAGATTACCAATCACAGGGAGCTTTTGTCGGAGTTGTCCGCAGCGATCCTCATTGGTTGAGGCTCATCAGTGTAAGTGGTTGCGAAGTTGTACCTGGCCGTATCACGTGTGACAGCTGCTGAATCACCACAACCTTACTCCTTCAAGAGTTCCTCGTCAATTTGTCTCGCCTGCCGTACTGATCTTCGGACTGGAGCTGGTGGCTGTGGCTCGGCCTCTGCAGCAGTCGTTTCAGGAGGTGGAGTAGATGTATCACCGTCATCAACACGGTCCCCGTCATGATCCTCAGTCGTCTCAGCCGTGCCTTTGGTTACATCGCCGGTTGTTTCTTTGAAATGGATTTGGCTGAGGTGGCGTTGATGAATCGATGCATCTCCCAAGTCCGTGATCTCGACCATATATTGACCAAATTGTCTTGTGATAGTACCACGAGTTGGTCGAAGACCGTTGCCACGGAATTATGTGACATCACTGGAGTCAAGACAAATCAGCGACGACCGTAGTCTTCTGGACTTGAAGAGGATGGCTGGACTCTCTTTGGTAATTTTATACACTGCGTTTCCGTACTGCAACAAGAAATTGTCGAGGAACGCTTCCAAGTCAAGCAGAGTCCTCGGAATGGCTGATGTTATTGCACTTTTCACAAAACACAATAAGTTTTTCGCTGAGCCGTTAGAACATGGGTGGCGTGGTGTCGTACGTAGATGCCGACACCCAACTCTATCAAGCCAGCATTTCAGCTTCACCGCACAGAATTGAGATCCATTATAGGTGAATAGTACCTGTGGTATTCCTTCTCGGCTGAAATATTTCCATAACACCTGGATTACGAAGGAGGTTTTGGTGAACTCATCAGGAACACTTCCTACAATTTAGAGTAGGAGTCAATCAGTACACGGGTGACTCGATGCCAATCACGGATTTGAAACGATCTGGATCGGTTTGGTATCCGTTTGCATTGATAGTGAGACCGAAGAAATCTAATTCGGTGACACCGAATTTGCGCTTAGGGGCTTTGCTCGATACATTTCTTTCCACGAACCTCTCCAGCAACCTTTGTAATCTGTGGTCATGTTCATCCTTGGTGGATCCAAAAATGAGCACATCATTTTGATATGCCATCACACCCTCGATATCACGGATCACCTTGTCTATTGCAGCCTGGAATATCGCGGGCGACACATGCAGACCAAACGGTAAGAAGTTGTAACGGAACATGCCCCATGGAGTGTCAATAGTCGTTAGTGGTTTGGACTCAGTGTGCAGCGGAATTTGTAAGTAGGCATCAGCCCGATCAATTTTTGAGAAAAACTTGCTAACGAGCATGCATTTCATGAAGTTTTCAGGCTCCACCGCAGTTGCCGCACATTTTCGTGAACGAGGATACGAGGTCAGTCGGTAATCACCACAAATCCGGGGTGTCTGTCCGTCGCTCTTCATTGCCACCACAATCGGGGTCGCCCAAGCGGATGAAGTCATACGCGTAATGACACCGTCTTGCTTCATTTTGGTAGTCACCTTCAGAACGCCCTATCTCTGGCCATACGGCAACACTCGGAGTTTCAGGAATACCGGATCACCATCCACTTCCAACTTCGCGGGCTTGACAGCCATGCCACCTTTTTAGTTCGAACACTGTGTGATCAACTGCTGAAGAACAAGCTGATTCCCCGGATTGTCGGACGTCGTTTTCAGGGTTACCGATTCCTCCAAGGCACGCAGAGCCTTCAAGCCCAGAATCGATGGACTGTAAACGGAAATCAAGAATCGTACTGGGGTATAGTCGCCCTCCAACCGAACCATTAGAGTAGTCTCACCTAACAGTGAAAGTCGATGTCCAGTAACACCGTGAATGCGCACAGCAGTGGGGTGTATGGGTACACTGGGCCGAATCAAGTCGAACACTGATTTCGGAATAATGAACTCGCAGCTCCTAGTATCCACAATGAACTGATGTCTCAAGCCGCATGGGAATTGGACTGATCTGTACAGGTATTGGTTTGATTCATTCGAAATTTTCATCAGTTTTCTTATCCTCATGGGTTGCACTTGTAACATTGCACTTGGATTGACGACATATCTTGCGAATGTGACCAAGCTTTCCACAAGAATGGCATACTGCATTACAAAAGCGGCAGGTGGAACGTAGGTGAAGTTCGCCACACGAGAAGCAACGATTCGGCTGTACTGGTTTGCGTTCAGGAATCTTTTGTCAGCAGGCTTCGGTTGGGGCGTCTTCTTTGTAGAGACTGGTTTATGGGGAAGAACGTGTTGGTAGTGCACTACGGAATGTACAGCCGTCGCATCGGTTACGTTAGCGAATTGTTCGCAGGTTGACCGGGCTTCAGAGAACGTAATGTCGGGCTTCAGCAATAGCTTCTTTTGCAACTCCGGACGATTTATGCCGGCAATGATACGGTCACACAATTGGGTCTCCAACTGACCACTAAAATTACACTTAGCGGCCTGTGTCTGAAGTGTCAGGATGAACTCACGGCACTTCATGTTGGGCCCACGAACCAGCGAATGAAACTTGGCACGTTGGGTAGCCTGGAAATTGACCGGGACCACGTGGCCTAGCAATAGAGCCTTCAACTCGTCGAACGGAACTGCAGTAAAGGTTCTCGGATATGCAAGGTTCTTCATCAATGAATACAATGAACAGCCGCCAGCGGTCAAGAAGAATGCAGTCTGGTTCTCCGTCTTCACACCCTTTCGTATGCTGCACCATAACTCGAAACGTTCAACCCAGTCTTCAATTTCAGATCCACTATCATGCAGGTTCAGCTGTTCAATACTGGGAAGCTCCATGGCGCGACGCCAAATGTAATAGTTGTAATGAACTGAGTTGATAGTCCGTATCGAAATTGCCCCACATCCAGAACTACGCGAACAGAAATAGGAAGAAGAACAAGGCCGCGAAATAGCACGGTAATTTTATTGCAGAGCGGGTTCGTATGAATATTTTTAATTAGAGAATATAATTGATAGACTCAAAGATTACCAATCACAGGGAGCTTTTGTCGGAGTTGTCCGCAGCGATCCTCATTGGTTGAGGCTCATCCGTGTACGTGGCTACGATGTTTTAGCTGGCCGTATCACGTGTGACAGCTACTGAATCACAACACTTGCCTTAGTTGGTTACTGTTATGTCGGCGTAAGGGTTGACTGGCCGCAGTGAGTTATTGCGTTTTATTTCTTTCTGTATTTGAAGAGAGATGTATCTTGTTTTCGGATTATCCCGGGTTTTGTAGAAATATTCCTTCCGTCTTCTTAATGATTTCAGCCTCGGAGAAGTGACACGACAGTTACTGAGAAAGACAGTTTCTAAGGGCGACGTATGCCGAAACCTAAATTGGCTGTTTCTAAGGAAAGATTGATATTGCTGCTTAGTGACGATTCGAGGGAAAACCAGGAGGATGCATAGGGAAGGGACTTTTGTAGAAGAATAATGCCACATGGAAAATTTCTGAGACGGATTTGATTTGGCTAGTTTCCCTAAAAGAGTGAAACACGATTCCGGAGTATATCCTGGGCCTCAATAGAAACGGACAATGGTCACTGGTTGAGACAGGTGCACACATACTGAGGGAGAATATTTCAGGGAGATTAGTGATTATCCTGTCTAGAAGAGAGTTGCATCTGGTTGGAGAAACATGAAGATCAGTCAATTCAAACGCAGTGAGGTGTGCAGATTTCCATCTAAAGTAGGAGAAGACAAAGTAAAATAGAGTCATAGAAAGATGAAACAGTGTTCTGTGTGCACAGCAGAACTACCTATGTTTGTTGTCATGGCACTCACATGGCGAGAAAATTTGGGAAAGCATTGCATGACTAACTAATCAGTACCGTTCGCTATCTATGCATAAATTACTTCAGACCTGCCACACTAGGTGGAGCTGACACACGTGGCCGCCCCACCTCCAGTCTTCCTGCTGGTGGAATTTCTGTCCCTGTTTGGAGCTATCTATTGACACGAGTGAATGAGTAACATGTAGGTGTAGCCACGATTCTTGTGTGCAAATCACACAAGTGTGAACGTGAATGTGGGAACGATGAAGTTGGGTTGGATCCAACATTTTAGTGAACTGAGAATGTGTTAGTACTGAATGGTGACGGGACGAACATCTTTTTTAGAGGCGTAATTAAGGACAGCCGGATAGCCAGCACGGATGGCTGTTTTCGGTCGGATGGTAACACCTTGAGATACATGAGCAGTTAAATCCGATTGAACAGAAAATACACTAGTGTTTGAATAGAAGTTTTTCTGATCGCACATTGCGGCGTACTGTGACCATAGCGAGAAAATTCCTGTGATTCGATGAGGTGGTGCTTAACACAGAAGTATAACGTAGCCAGTCAAAGGGCTCACGGTGATGCACAAGAATTATGAGCGTGGTTTCCTGTGTTTCGTGTTACCAAAAGTATACCCATAAAAACCTTATCCAATAGCCTCGTGACAGCCGTACTTTGTGGAGATTTCAGATCGGTTTGTAATTTAGGGCATGGTTACGGGAACTACACTGAGGTCACAGTAATGTAAAGAGATCCCAATTTCATCAGTTGTGTGATTTGAGTCTTTGATTACTAAAGATCACCACAAATTTTACTGATTTCCTAGAAAGAACTTTCTTTCAACTAAACTTTCAGTAGTAGCGAAGTGTATGCATCTGTGCTATTCTAATGAAATGCTCCCAGGAGAAAGGCCCCTCAGCTTGCACTTCTGTCCTGAAATTGATAACTACGTCATAGTTGTTCATTTGGCGAGCAGTTGAATTTAATCTAACCACGCACAACAAATCCAAGCCGTTAGATAAACAAATTCGTGGCTAAAATGTCTGACGACCTCGCAACTTCACAGCTGAAACCGCAACGTTATCAGCCCTAGCACCTCTGCTATTCACCTAGGGGACCATTTTGTTAGAACTGTAGTGTGGAAATGGGTTTTTGCGCGAATCGGAACTATTTTACTTTTGGTGGATCAAAAAGAACATTGTGGGTAGAATAGCCGTTTTATTTTGCATTCTGTAAATCACTTCTCAACGCCCATTGAATACCATTAAATAAAGTCCACACAGTATGGTGGAGTTATGATCTAGGTAGCCAGTATAGAGACAATGTGGAAATTCCTGTTGTGTTCAAAAATCAGTAGTAATACAGAACACAGAATGCAGGAAAACCGTTTATTGGTGCGTGCTCCAGCAAATACGGAAAACTGAGCAAGGGCAAGCTGCACATGCAGTCGGCATGGCCAAGCAAGGTCGTCCAGTGCTTAGCGAAATGTGATTGGATGAATGGTGCAGCCACATGCCAGGTGCGTACGTGTGACTTATCGTGGCAGCGAATAGGCATCAGCCAATAGGATGTCAGTAGCGGGGTGTGCATGTGGGACTGCCTGATTGCGTACGTGACCACTTGAACCGACACAACAATCCCAACCCAACATGCTAAACTTCACTTCACTTTACACCACACAAACACCGGTTGGATATGTCGTAATTCATTTATCTGTTTCATGGGTTGTCACGTCACAGCAAATGTAACGGCATGGTCAAAGCGATTGTTTCCCAGAACGTATTTTCTTGAGTGACTATGGACACCTTCCACCGATTCGATTGTTCTATTCCTTATCTTGGAGCTATTCCGGCCACTAAGCTTACTTGTACTAACGATGCCGCTATTTAGAATCCGCTTCTTTTTGTAATAGCATTGATGAAGACATTCTTTATCCCCTTTTCCCTCGGAAGCGGACCTGAAACAGAATATGCCTACGATCAACGTTATATTCGTCCACTAACAGTCCCGATAACGTCCTATCATAGTTTCGTTTTACACGTATGAAGACCGATTTATAGGCATAATAAGAATGCATGGTAATAAAAAGACATTCACAATAAATCGACTTCATTAGGAGATCTCATGTAGCGTTGCTTTGTGTGACTGATGAAGCTTGAACATAGAGAATCACTGAACTCAATAATGGTGTCTCGCGATTTTCGCCGGAGAGTACGTTCGCAAATCGGTCTTAGTTACCGTGAAATCTAGAGGTCCTTGCAACACGGCTGCGTTTGCAGGTCATATTTTGCTCTTTATTTTTGGCTGCGAAACACTCCACATTTTTTTCTGTAAGATTCAGCACGGGAGAATACGGATTAAGTGGAAGCAGTCCAGTTCGTGGACAATTTTGTTCTATGGAAATTGATTCTATTCCCGAGTGAAAAGGAGTACTGTCACATACGATTACAACTGCAATCATTTCTCTGTCTATCCACAAGAAAAAGCAAGTCTTAGGACGTAACACAATGACAGGTTTCGAAGCCCTTCTCTATGCCCGGTGTAAAATAGACGGTTACGGTTCGTCAGATCGGGCTTCCCCCGGATTCCTACTAGTTATTGGGATGATTGTTGACATTTGCCCAAGTTGTCTCCAGGATATGCACTTCATGAGTAAATTAGTTCTATGTGTTGAACGTAGTCTGCGTTGAGTTCTCCTCTGACGACAGACAATAATAGCCCTCTTCAGAGTAGTCTACTTTACAGATTTTTGGCACTAAGACAGCTAAATTCGTGCTGAGGCCTCTGGTAACCAGATGCTCAATGGAAAGCTGTTAGTTCATTTCCAATGGCCGACTTCGAGAGGCCAATTCTTGGTGAGATACAGTCACATTCTGATCGATTTGGTCCCATTGGTACTCCTGGATGATCACAACCGTCTAACCCATTCAATAATCGGAATTTCATTACATCGATTTTGAGGAGGTTCGGAAAGGGCAGAATTCTTTTCAGTTATTCGTTGTCAAATCTCTACATCAGTATATAGATCGAACGAGGGATTAAGACGGTCAGTGAAAACTGATAATCAGATCATCGTTGTGTCACCTCGACCGATGATGGAACGTTGGCGACTTGAACTCCAAGGTCGGCAAAAAGCAGTTTTTGTGTAATATCTTTCTGGGAGTCGCCAAAACCTAGTTGTTACGATGACACTATACTCAGGATGAACGTGTCACACCGGACCACCTAACATCTGTATCGTACCCAGGCCCAGATCCAACTTACGATCGCGAGTGTTTGAGCAGTACATGAAATGGGGCGACAGTCAACCAACCGTGTTAGCTGGCGCATCAATAACCCATTCGAGTAGACAAGAACGTGAGTCGACCGTACTTTGGTGTAGGTATTTTTTCGGATTATATCCTTTGCATTTTAAATATCTGATTGTCTAGCCATACAAGAGACTAACACATTCACCCATCGTGCTGACGAGTTTTGGTTTACACTAGAGCTGCAGGAAATAACAGCGCAGATTGTGTACACAAGTCGTGAAAACCAGCAGAAACCCTGCTAGCACAACCTGCATGAAAACTCAACTGATTCGCCAGGCTTTAACAATATCCAAGTGGCGCGATAGGTCACAAAAACGTCGTTTGATCTGTCCCCCTGTTTGCCACTCAGACTCTGACCAATCAACGACGCTCCGTCGCACCGCGTGCTGATTGCGCATCGTCAGACTCTGTACCCCCTCGGACCAACAGCGTTGCACTAACGAACCATTAGGATTGCTCGAAAATACGCGTAAATTTATGACAGTTTTCTGCAGCTTCTCTTATTTGACCGGAATCTGACTGCCCAAACGCAAGTCCTAAGCACTGATTACCTAAACCCATATAACCGCCCCAAGTGAACAAAAATAATACATATCACGAGGTTTTGAAAGTTTATTGGAAAGTATTTAATAAAAGGTGCACACAATTCGTTTAAGGAAATAATTAATCATTGTCCAGGTCCAGATTGTCGGATTTTTCTCCGGCTTGATTCGGACTCTATGGAACTACGAGCATGATTAATAATGGGTGCATTTCATTCACCCGCTGCACTGTTTGCTTGCTGTAGTTGGTTGCTGCATCGGGCAACCATCCACGAACGGAAAGAGCTAACGTTTCTCGCGGGCATCTGTGAACGACGTTTTTTGGAGGACATATCCTAAAAGATCTCTCCGATTATGTGAACAACGCTTCACCTATGATATATCGATTCAGCGAACTTTTACGTAATCCTCGTTTTCCGTGTGCTCCTGAATAGTTCAGTAAATCCGCCACTTTAGGACTGATGAGACGGCGGATTACATTGCGCACGAACTTGTGCGCCTTGTCACCCCAACGAAGTAGATCATTCTTTAGGTATTATTGTAAATTGATTAAATTTACCAGTGGGGTCCTGACCTCCGGTGTACTGAGGTTAGTTTCCAAATGAATCAGCTGGTCCAGTGCAGTCATCGGAAATCCTGTTTCACGGGATGTTGAACTTTGTACATTAAGGGACGCCACCGTTCCCTGTAAATCCACAATCATTTTTTGCAACAGGCGTATCTCGTGCACGGAGCTTCGCAACAAACTGTCGCTGGCCGCTTTTCATATAAATTTCATCACTATCGAATGCACGTAATACAAACGCCTTGACCCGTTTGTTCTGAATAAGTGAATAGTGAAACCAAATATGTTTCACTCACGAATACTAGGCCGAGACACTTCCAGACTTGGGAAAATTTTCTCCGGAAGGTTATCTAAATGTATGGGAACGCGCATATTGGCAACCCACGACGTGGCTGACTTGTACGTTTCCTACTGGTGAATTCATGACTGCACACCGTTGAACATGCCATTGTTAAGAGATCTTTATGCTCATGATAACAAAACATACGTGAGTTGATCCCATCTGCATTTTTCGTGCCCACGGGTATCTGTAGGTCGTGCAATAAAATGGGAAAAGTACATTATACGTTCACTTTCCAATGATATGAACTCACAAGGCGAACCTTTTTGACGTCCTACGTTGTCCGAAACAATATCTGAATTGAGGAGAAAAAAAGGATACTCACCAGCGATACTCGGTCTCGCAGACGCAGGAGCTGTTAAAAACCAAAAATTAGGAAAAATTCTCTTTACCGTTGAATGTTGAAGGCTGTCTCGTGTCGTTCTCATCATCTGATGAGGGGTGATGAGACCTTTTCCTGATTTGGACCAGCTGATCAAAATTATACATTTACCGTCGTCGCTTGAGTGGGAGACCCAGTGAGATAGTCGCGTCACTGGATGGAAGGCTATCTCCCTCGCATCTCCGCTGAGTTTCCCAAGCACTTTCGAACGTCCCTTAAGTTCAACGCATATAGATGACTGGTATAGTCCCGTAAATAGCCGACTTACACGTGTTGGTTATCCAAAGCACAGGCCGGTAAGTGGCCTCCAATGGAACTGGAGCATGCACCCTTACCAATCGATGGAAACCGCTTCCAACCAGACTGGGCACATATGCCGACTGTTTGTCATCTAACAGCCAGTGGCAGCTGATGATGCACATGCTCTCCGCTTCATCGGTATGAAGTGAAACCACGGAAAACATCTAAAAAATTTTGGGAACGTCTTGAAAATGTACTATTGATTAGTAAGTAGATAAAATGGAAGAGTGTCAGGTATTTTTTTTATTGAATGTAGCAATGGAACGAAGCATCCCCGTCAGCTTCTTACATGGATATACATTTGTATTCGACTTCACTTAGAGTACAGATAAGGATATCTGAATGTAGGTTTTTTCACGTAGAAAACAGACAGCTACTCAGACGGAACTGGAGAGGGGAAAAAATTATCCATGATTATGAATGTTTTACAAGCTGTGGAGAAATCGCCATTTCCAGTTTTTTCTATATCACAAATGAATGATGAGGTTCCCCTAACAATAGCTGAGTTATCCGGATAACTGTTACTTTAAACGAAGCCGTTCTTTGAAAGCATTTTCTTTTGATTCCTACCTTCAAACTGTACGGTCGTAGCTTTGTTATTGTAGTTAGCAGAGAACATCTACGATGAATCTGAGAGCTGACTCTGAAAGTTCCGTGAATCATTCTTTTGACAGTATACAAATACGACTCATATTGGGAACACACTAAATGTATCCAATTTTCCGTGATCAAGGACATCGCTTGCAATGTGTACCAATGAATGCACATACACTGACATTACCTCCAACGCAAACAACAATCGATGTTAACACCCAAAAGAGACTAATAACTCGTGGGCTGATTCGACGCTTTCACTGTCATGATAAGTGAAAAGCAACTTGGTCGCTATTGATAAACGAAGAAATTGCTTATATAGATGGCATGCTATATTACCCTTCAATGCAACTATCCCTAAATATAATAAAAGTTGGCTATACTCTACGGCTTCCCAAAATCAGTACTCCTCCCAGCCTCGGCACTTCCCGCGGCATTCGCAGGGTAGTGAGTGAGGCAGCTGCAATAGGCGTTCGTTTACCTGATCTATTTGACATCTTTGCAGACGATTTCCACTGGAAACTGGAGAGTCCGTCCATATTTTGATTAGTCGGCGAACTACACCAAGATATATACAGTGCATATAATCTATGGGGAAATCCTTAATCATGTCTATGTTAAGTATTTCAAATAGTGTGGGTGTCGAATGTAGACTGCAGAAAAGTTGGTCATTTACTAATGGCGAATCAACTTCGGGAAACGCTGCCTTGTGTCTGAAATATTTACCCTTCTGTGTGTGCACTTGTCGCAACTAGAGTAACCGGAGTGCGACTTCTTTTGTTTTGATAAACAAGCGCGCTGGATGATGGCACATCACCGAAGCGATCACCAGATGAATATTTCTTCCCTGTACGCTCAAGCCATTGTTGCGTAGCTGTCGCAGCTCCTCCACAGTGTCCTCCATGAGGACACTGACATCACTTTGTTGTTTTGGTCCTCTGTAGACCCCGACGATGAACGGTGTTGTTCTGACAAGAAGCAGGACCTGGCCAAGAATTGTCCAAAAACGAACTTTAGATGATTCAAGGAGATGCATGCCATCAACGTGCAGCTGAACTGTTAGGCTTGTAGCTTGTGTGAGAATTTCATTTGGGGAAGCCTGTGAAGTGCAGCTTGGAGACCAGTATGGCAGTACTTTCCAGAGTGTACTGTTTTGATTGTTGTCATACGGATCAGTGAGAGCCACAAAATGCACCAGTATTAGGAGCCACTGACAATAATCCCAAACTGTCCCAGACATCATACACAGTACAGAATTCAACTGCCGAACATTGCCACGAGTAGTGTTTCCTTACATACAAAGGTGCAATCATTGTGATGATGTAAACCCAACTATTAGGGAAGTGATCATATTGGGATTAACAATAAAAGTAACAACAATAACAATGCTTGAGAGTGTACCGACCTTGTTCTCATTTCCGTTTGGATTTAATCCCGGTTTCAAAGTTCTATTATACCAGCAATTATATAAGATGAGAACCTGGACACCGATATTATAACAGCTGTATATTACGTCTCCCTTTCCCTCCAAAGGTCGATACCATCTTTAGTTACCTTGTGTTCCATAAATGATGAATATTGCAACTACCAGAAAGTACATTTGGACTAGTCGTCTCGTCATATACGATCAGGTGAAGTCATTCGTAGTTTTATCTACAATCAAGTGGGTAAATTTTCGCCTCGTTTGCTGTTACAGCGACTACAAATGCTTAAAAAAGACTTGTTTATACGGAAACACTAAGGAGCTCCCACAGGATAATTCCGTAAGTTTGAATAGCTACCCACTAGTAAAAATAAGTTTTCCGAAATTCATACAATGACCACAAGAAAATATCACATTAGGCGACTAATTTCAACTGTTTCTTCAACGTTCACTTGAGCACTGTTTTAGTTATGTATTTCATGGTTTCCTGAACGCAAAGAGCAGCCGCGGATCCGCACGAGGCCGGAAAATATCACATGATACTTTGTCAGTGTATCAGTCACTTCTGTTCAAACAGCACAATCAATAAAACAATCAGCCAATCCAGCTAGGATTTAGATACTAGCCAGATATGAAATTCTTTGGCTAGGAAAAGAAAAAATCCTAATTTTACAATGAACTCGTCTAGTTCTTTTATATATTCGACAGATGAACCCCGATCGATAAAATTACTAGACAGCGCTAGAGACTCAGAAAACCCAATATTACCAATGGCACCAGAACCTCGAACGCTACCTAAGAGCGTGTCAGGTGTGGAATACTCGAATCGTCCGCCTTCCGGTAAAGGATACTATCAAAGTGAACAACATCGCGCCCCAGTGGCTGCCAGTGACCCCCATTTGAATTTCTACAGTTATTCTATGCACGAACGCCAGATTCGCTACGAGGAACATTTTGATCGAAATAAGGAATTAGTAAAGAGAATCCAGACGACAAATGAGCGCCTCTATTCAGGTCATTACTGGACAAGAATTGCTTCAACGAGTCAAATTCCAGATGCAATACAGACTGAAACAACTCTACCTCGGTCTCTTTCCCGAAAGGAATACCCCACAAAAAGGCCGACGGTTAGTGAAACACGAGAGCAGTTCACAGACCCAAGCAAGCGCTGCAGTGTGGGAAAATGCGCAGCTTATTCTACTCCTGAATATCTACCTGGGAAACCTACCGAACAGAGCCGTATTTCTAGAATTGATCAAATTTCTGGAGATCGTGATGCGCTCCCACAAATGGCAAGCCCATGTGGTTTACGAAGTTGCCCAGCAGTGGCTGGAGAAGCCTTGGGAAAAGAAAAATCAGAATTCTGTTTTACAAAACGAAGTGACTTTGAACCACCTGCTTGTATGATGCGAGGCAGACCATGTCGTCCATCTCGATCAAGAAGTTTACCAAACCGATCTAGTACCAGTGATATTCCTACTCATGACCCTTTTGCAACAACGTACATTTATAATCCCCGATCCGATTCATCAGATTCCTTTAACAAAAAAACTATTGGTCCATTTCCGGGTGATTATGAAGAATTTCATCCGTTTCAGTCAAACATTTCCTTTCACGGACCCCTTATGGAAAGGCCTTATACCGTCAGCCCTCGTTGTTCTGGTGGAGCTTGTGGATTTCGACCTGCCGCGGGGAAACCAAGTATTCCACCCTCTCCTGCAGAACCGGTACTGCGTCGAAGCCATTTGGATGAAATTCACGTTGGGCGTTCCAATCCCCCGGATAGATTTCTTCCGTTGTCTAGTCAGTACAAACTTCCAAACGATATGGATCCTCGCTTTATGCCTCATCCATCACCCAGAGAAACTCGAGAGTCGAGTCCATACTTACCTCGACATTCCATTCCAGTGACTCCAAAACGTAGTCCTCGTAAATCATTAGAAACACTCGGAGTACTACCAAGACATACCATTCAATCTGAAAATGATGAACACCAAAAGAGGGAAAGCTTAACACCGAAGAAGCAGGAAAAGTTGACGGAAACTCGTAAGTCCGTACAATCTAATTTGAAATCAGTGTCCAGGAAGCCGGAACAGTTGTTTGATGTAATTACCAGTTCCGGACAGGAGGTGGAAGCATGTTCTCAAGACAGAATTCAACCGGAAGAACCGCTGTTGCCTGAGGAGTTGATATACTCGACAGGAGAGACTGAGCATCTAGTTACGTCCTCACTAGAGGGAGTTCAATATGGATTCAAAGAGCCAGGTCAGCCGAATTCAAGCTCGTCACCAAAATCAAAATATTCTATGAAACATCATCAAACCAACCCGGAACAACAAAATTTAGGAGAAACTGTTCCCGGTCGAGAGGCTCATTTGGATTCATTACTTAAGGAAAGAGTGAAGTCATCGGGAGGTTGGCCGGATAACATGCTCACTGGAAATGGATCTCCAATGGAAAGAATTCCATCCTGTGCGACAATACCGTCTACTGTTGAACCCCGTCAATCCAAAGCGGACAGTTACCTTGAAATCACGTCTGATATCGAAGAAAACGACAAGCGACAACGCGAAATTCGCAGGATACTGGATGAAAGGTTATCTGATTCAGAAGTAGGGACCCCAGCAATCAGTCTCAGTGAGAATGCAAAGTTTAATATGCAAGAACTATTGCATCCTGCATGGTTGGAAGATGAAGCACGTGTCCCACTAGATTATTTAGATCCTATTTTGGCTGATAATGACGGTGAACTAGAAGTCAGAACTCAGAGAAGTCCTACGTCCCGGCCTTCGAATGAGGCTTCTCTAGTCAGAAAGAATAACACAGAATGCTCTCAGGAAAGGTTATCACCGATTCAAGTTAGGACGGAATCTTCGGGACAAATAGATGATACAGACGTTGTTCCACGGGAACCCCCAAAGTGCCCATTCTTGGAAGTTGAAGAGATAACACTAACAGCTGAACCTTCGGCAACGGAACGCACGCAAGACGTTGTACTCAAACCCTGTGATTTAACAGAAAAATCATTAGATTTAGTTAAGACAAATTCTCCACAGAGTACAAGGTCATCAAAGGCTGAAAATGTTACTGTCACTACTGAAACAAGTATGAACTTACCACTCCGTGAATCATCAACAAATCGACAATCAGGCATATTGTCGAAGGGAAACTATCCTGGGGTTCCATCTGCAAACGCATATCGTACAATGGGCTCTGTCGGAAATAGCCCTGCAGGTTCACAGTCATCATTCCTCGAAGGACGTTTATCGTTCAGAAACACGAAAGAACCAGTGAATGCGTGGGATGTTGATTCGACTCTTCGAGCTATCCAACCCAGTGTGTACGGAGCGCAAGTGCAAGCTGAGCGGGATGCAAATCCAGATCATGCCTTAGACGGAATCGCGGCGGAAAACTCAGGACGATGCAGTGTACCCTCGAAACCCACTATGTATCAACAAATACAGAAACAGTTACCACAGACAGAGACACAGGAAATCGCGTCAACAGACTCTCGCCACCCATCGGTAGAAAACAACATGGGAATTCGGCCCAAAGAACGAGTTGATTTAGGTATTAGTGATATGGAACAACAAGCTGTGCAAGATGTGCCAGCCGTCTCACTAACTGAACACGTTTCTGATAAGCCGCCTAATACACCACAAAAGAAATCTGTAAAGGAGAATAATCAGGAATACGGAAGTTCACCAGTTGCAGACGGATCATTTGGATGGTCTTCGAAACCTCCAGGGTCTTTAGATGGTGTGTGTACCGCTGAGCCGAAAGGTGTGCCAGAGCGTATCTGCCATGGTTCAATGGAAACACGTCAGCCATCTGTCGTTTCCTCACGTCATACTTCACAATCACATTCGTCTGTCTCAACACCCAAAAGAGAGGACTTGAAAAAAGAATCCATTACATCTGAAGCTCCTAAAAAGATAAATCAGCCTTTAACTCTAAGTGAGCTCTATGATAATAGCACGGCCAGAGAGCTTAGTTCGGTTGAATCTGAAAAACGTAAAAATGTTTCTGTCGGCTACGTACTACACGATTACCGTCAGCAAAAATTCCTTGGGATTATTCCTCCATTGCCGACTCTACCTTCCCCATCATCTGACATAGGGATTGACCAAACAAACCTGACCTCTGAAGAACACGGCAAGCTTCCCGATAAACATTCCAAACCATCAACCGTGCATGAAACTATGATTTTAGATGAGTCTGGTTTATTAGATAATCCGGCTTCCAATGTCATACCTAGTGATAACGATCCGAGTAAATCCCCTTCATTCACGGGAGAAAAATCCCATCCGCTCATTGATACAGCGACAGACGAGAATCCACTTGGCCAACAGGATCTAAAGACCTCAACTCACAATGAGAAAATTACGGTGGGAGATCGTAGCAGTTCCCGACGATCACGATCTCGCAGTCGTCAAGAAAGTTCCCGTGCATCGGAACCCCAACTATCCCCGTTTGCAGGTAGTCCACCGTCAGCTGATTCGAATGCCTCACATACGCCAGAATTAAATGCGCCAGAGGTGGAATTCTTGCGACACTGCTGTTTAGATCAGCCACAAAGTAAACCTTGCTGTGATGCCGCCGACATGCTGCCAAACTCTCTGAGCTGGAAGGATATTTCGGTCTCAAAGCAAAGCAGTCACGCACAGTCTAAGGATGCATTCGAAAGTCTATTCTCCGGTCAGTTGTCTATTTCACATGAACTAAATGAAGGAACTGAACTAATTTCACCGAAATTAACACAAGAAGTGGTGAATCAATTTGCACTGGAGACTCATGATAAACCGGAAAAAACTAACTCTATGCCGGAATGCGTCCCAGCCTCAACCAGTTCATCACATCAGTCAAGAGGATCAGTTATCTCGGGATCAAATGTCCCAGTCTCGGCCGTACTAGGCAATATTGCTATTCTCAGTCCACCAATTCGAGCCCCGTCGACTCAGTTCATAGGATCATTTAATTCCGACGGTCTTTTAGCAAACGCACCGTACGCCGACCAGGAACAATCAGAGGTGTTGTCTGCAATCCTAGCGGCCACAGTGACAGCAACTGACCTTGGTAATACCAGACCATCCTTAAGAACAACCTCGTTGCCTGTTTTTGACTTACAAGGTCCATTTGAGATGCAGAGCGATCAGGCTTCAGTTCAAAGCAACATATTCTTGAAAGACGGAATACGCGTGAATGAATCTGCGAAGAAATCACAGTCTGAAGAAGATATAAAATCAGATTTCCCCACCCAAAATATGACTAACACCACCTCATACAGCTGCCCGCGTCCGGGTAATACTTCAGCTGAGACTGAACCGCTCGAAATTGGTAACCGAAACTCGCTAGTAATTTTTAATGAACAGCCACAACCTGATGGTGAATCACAAGTCAGATTTTCACCCACAATCAGTGATGTCGGGACTCAGAAAAAGCTTCCTTCCAACACAAAATTTCAACATCCTTTTTGCTCGAACACCAAACCGAACAACCAATCTTTGAATCAATGCGATGTTAATTTAGAAATTCATCATGACTTAGTTATTTACGCGACTACTTCAGGGTGTTGTTCTGATCAACTGGATCGGATTAACAGCAAAGTGACTGACCGGCCGACAAGTAGTCATTCCATGCAACCAAAATGCGTCGTAGATGTGGACCCCAGTGCAAACCATGGCAAACTTATTACTAATTCTGGGATGGAGTTCATTCTTCGTGGTTGCCAACAGCCACAGCAACAAAAACCTGTGACGCAGCGAAAACGAGAACAAGAACAATGCACGTCATGTCCAGTGAATGCAACAAATGATGGGAGGCCTACTGTTAACATACAGAACCGAGCCACTTCACCAATATTAGATTTAACCACGACAAATGAAGGCATAGGAACAAACAGAAAAACTTCCACAATAAATCCACACTCATTCAATTTTGAGCTGAACTGTAAACCGCATTTAGATGCAAACTCGAGAATAGCATCGCTGTGCAAAATTCAAGATTCGATAAGAATAGCTTATTCGGACGTTATATCAAGTCGGGAGTCAGACGCGCCGTTCGCAACACCCAACACTCAAGTTGAACTCATACTTATAGAACGTGCCCCTGGGGTAGAATATGTGACAAACAGATTTTATCCGTCGGATCAAGCAAAACATGAACCAGATGGTGCAGATTACAACAACAACGGATATTCAATGCATTCCTGTGACGCATCTAACTCCTCAGTCCACGAATACGTTATCAGTCCACATCGCTGGAAGCGAACGTGTGAGACCTATCCAACTGTCAACAGATTAGAAAATGAGCCTGTAGACAGTATGCAATCCATTAGATTGCGGTATTCAGGCGAGATGTCAACCGGACACGAAACGGCAACCGATTCATCGGTCACAAATCACGAATGTTGCTATCCGTTTGCTCCAGTGAGCAATCTGCTTGATCGGGCTCAATCAACACCACCAAGACGGTCGTGTTCCGATTGCCTTTGTCTTCTAAGAGAAAGACCTCTAACTCGTATTGAGAACGTACAAGGTAAACGTTGTTCATTCCGTTATCCGAGAGAACTGGTAAGAAATCGATCTAGTGGGTTTCGATTTGGTAATCCTGCCTCATTACTGAACAAATTACTATCAGAGAAGGAGAATATTCTTCGACAATGTTTGAGTGAAACCCATGCGGCAACAAACTATCCTATTGGAAGTTACAAGTCTATCAAAAATTCTTTGGGGAAAATGTGTCACTTAAATGATGACCAAAATAGGACACCGAAGAATCGAACTCGGATGCATGCGACGGTTCGAGAAAACCATTCAAGTACGATGTATGCGGAGCATAGAACATCCGGTTTGTATCAGTCTGTTGGGCTAAATGGGACAGGAAATAAACATCGAGATAAACGTCACACACAAAATTCGAATTATCCTCAACCAGGTGCACAAGCTATTCATTCGGTCGGACTAGGTGGTCCAGTCAATTTGTATTTCGACAAAAACGCCGTGTTCGTGCGTGGAGAGACTAGAGATGATGAAATTAAACACTCAATCGGAACAACCCAAGAACCCAAATATTCGGCTGATTTGAAAAACTCACACGACGTGGCTCACTCGGGATCTGTCTGTCCGGTGTACACATCAACTCCCCGACATGTGCATTATTCGCCTGCACTTCATGGCACAGTCAAAGATATGGTGTATAATTCGAATAAAATCACACCAGAAGCGCAAGAAATCCTCCTAATCATACGAGACACAATCAAAATGATCATGCAAGATTTGGCTGCTCTAGATGGACAAATGTTAGACAGAAATTTTCGGGCTTGCGAAGCCATCAGTGAACATTTGGTATTGTTACCCAATATGTTGAATGCTCTGCTGGATCATCTACGCTACAGTCCGGTTGAATATGACCTAGTTCATTTGGTCACCGCACTGAATGGTCTTATCACAGAGATTGCCTCCGACCCAGTCATAGTTCTATTTCACCTGATCGAATTGGGCTATCGATTGAACGAGTTGGCCCGTATTTTGGGTGAGGATTTGGTCCCAAATGATATGCCACAGTTGGTGCATGCAGTTCAATCCAAATTGCACGTAAGTAAGATCTGGTTAGTATGAGACCACCTTCGGCCCATGCTCAGATCTGTTGTGTTTCTCGTAGGATAATTGACTTTCGATGTGTACGCTTTGACACTAGCGCGTTGAGTCGGGGAGCGAATAAATAGAAGTTTGGTTAAATTGAGGTCCGTGCTAACCGATTCATAATTCAGTCTATTTTAGCCACTTATGTGCAGTCGGTGTGGTAAATCCGATGACAGCTGATTTCTACCGACCTCGGTCGAATTCCAGTTTTTACTACTGAAACAAATGTCAGGAGCCAAAAGTCAATCGATCACCATGGCATAACGGGAAAATCCGATGGAGTGTGCTCGTGAAAGGAGGACCAATGACACTGTTGCTTAATTTTTTGACTGCCAAGAAAGTCTTCCAAAGGGATGAAAAAGTGTAACGAGAGGTCCACACAATCGTGGTGACTCATGGTGTTTTTCTGCACTCGTATTCTGCTTCATATCAACTGGTTACGAACTGCATTGGACAAGGCAGCCATCTGATGGGTCATATACCAACCTAATACTTCATCCGCAATTAACCGATTTTCTTTTTGACCGATTTCTGCACTAAAATTTGCTATTGTCGTCTTCGTCCACTAATTGATAATTTCACTTGGTATTTCCTCTCCAGTTCCGTGGTCCTACCCTACGGAACTTATCACTTTCCACTCAATAAGTCAATACAGTGAGGATGAATGAAGTGGGATGAAAGTAGTTAATTGCCTCATTTTATTTTGCATCGCTCCAGAATAGTAGAATTTTACTGGAAATACCACACCGTAGTTCCATGTGAACCATTTTTCCAACCGACCTTGTCAATACTTCTGCAGTTTTTGAGGTTAACCCAATTCTTCGAGGGTAACCCTTATGAGTGAATGGTGAATTACTCAACAGCCGATGGAAGTATTTCAACGGGGAATTGCCGCAGCACTGATGTTTTCCCTTGAATGAAAAATAAGGCATATGTGCGCCACTGAGGTATCACACAGATAGAATGATATGATGTTTCTGATCTAGTTTATTATAACCATAAACTGCTAAATTGTGGATGAGGCGCTAGGTTGTCATCTGATGCGTCGGTTGGCTCCCTTGTTCAATGCATTGACTTAAAGTGGCAAGCAAATTCACAAAAACCACAGCCCCATGAAGGTGTGGAAATCTCAGCATATCCATTTATCAGTTCGGAAGACGTTCGTAGCAGAAAAACGTAATGCACAATAGTATCATTGACTATCCGATCGCGAGTACGCTCCCTTAAATTTATTCTCCAATTCACGGCAGTCATTTCACTCTTGGCTACTGGAAATTATTTCAGTAGTAAAAACTGGAGTTCGATCAATACGGACTGACACTGGGATTAATTTACGAACAGCACATAGATCTTGACGGAAATCCTCGCCACCAAATTTTACCTCCATTTTTGTAAACTCATCTGAGCTGCAGTGAAACGGTCCTCAATGGATAAGTAGTACTGCCCGACACGAAACAAAATCGGTAAATCCTGTCAACAAGCGTGTCGCTTGAAGTATAACATCTTTCAATACAGAAATAGACTAAAACGGGAATGTGACTGAGGAAAATGATTCCTCTATAGTGGAAGAAAAACCGAAAGGTATTTCAAGTGAAATGGAATGAAATTTCTTTTTCGTAAGCGTTCGGTATTGATGGTGAAGTCGGAAAATCCTCAGTAAGATCGTATCTTACGTGGATTTAGTTACTGACCGTATACTAGGTTAGTCGGGCTGACCTATTAACCTATTTATTCCATATCTTTTCATTGAAATCTTTGTTTATAAACACAAAAATCCGATTTTGTGCTCATGGCGAAAGAAGCGGTGTTATTCAGGGTTACGCATTTTACCTTTCACTATTAAATTTTAATTGAGATGATCCAACAAATAACTCCATACTCATATGAGAATAGCGGAATAGATGCATGTTAAACCGCTAAATTGTCTGAAAAAAGAATAAGCGGAAAACCTCGCATTTACCGCTCTTGCTTGATGATCTAAATGAATTAAGAGCTTCTCTAGGTGTTGTTTAAATGTGTTTGGGTTTTGTTTTGCACATCGGATGGGCAAAATGTCATCACAGGGCGAGGTTGTTCCAATACAATGCATAGACATACAGTAAACATAAGCTAAAGTAAATAAATTTTGTCCCCGGATCAGCGAAATCTCAGTCACCTTCAGACATCGGATGCAGTTAAACCTGTGTACCAATAACTACACGACCCGTGGCGTTGACCTGCCACTCGTTTCTTTTCCGCCGTTCGCGTTTGAGCCGCGGCAGTTACATTGAATTTACGAATATGACGTAGACCTGATTGTAACAATTGGCAGATACGTATGGACTGTTGTTTTTCAGCTGTTGCTCAAATTCAGTGTGACACCATATCCTTATTTATAAGGTGAGACCTGACGTTGGAGATCATACTTCAGTTTCTGGAGTAAACTTTTAAACTGAATGGGTGGCGATGAGTTGACACGTGTCGCTTATGTCCTCGGATGAAAGTCTCCCGTATGCATTTTCCTCCGAGACGGGTGTTCCTTGAAGGATGGGCCGATGTGATCAATCCATAACGTAATGGACCGGTGTAGACGAAGAGATTGGCTACATGGGACGTGTTCAACTTCTAGGTTGGGGTCTTCGAACTCTCCTCACTGAATGGTCGGAGACACTAAGCATCATGGTCAGGTGTCTCTTTCAACGTGCTATTTGTATTCAGATTTTACCTTCAGTCATTTTCAAATTTACCTTTCACAACTATATTCACGCTCAGTCAAAGCTTTTATTTATTTTATTTCCGAATGAATGATACTGTGACGTAAAAAGCAGAACAGGAACCAATGAAATGCTAGTTTTATATTCGAGACCACTGAACGAAGTTGACAGTAGAAATCCATGAACTGTGAAGTATCCCACATCTCACATCAGAGCCTCAGTACTAGAGTGCCAACCCAAAACACCTAATTCATCGCACGTGGATCATTCTTGTAAAGAAGTATATTTCCCCAACTAGTCCCCTATCTCAGCTTGATGAACTTTATGATATTGTCTCCACAAATCTGCGAACTTTGATGACTGTGGCAATTTTGACAAGTTCAGTGTGAGATTCCCCACATCACTTGGCCTGACGTATACATTGTTACCTTCCCCACCAGGCTTGACGCCACGCTCAGCCTTTTCCCTGTTGACAGTCCTGTCGTCCTCTACTTGGTTGTTCTGACCATGCGACTTCAAAAGTTTCCCCAGTGATTTACTCGAAGAGTTGACATACCCGTTTCACTCCAAGCCGTTCCCGTAAAATATACAGTCGACAGCGTCATCCAGAAAACCTCGCACGATTCAGAGATACTGTTGAAAATTCTGACCTAAGCATTTCTTCTCTCTCTGACCCCTCGTCGTTTTGTGAACTTTTAACTGCGTACCTTATTTTTTTGTTTTTATGTTTGCTGCCCCATAAAAGCTTTGTGCATCCGATGCGACCGTTACTGTTCTCTTTATCTGAAACGACTGCGTCATATGAGGGAGCTCGCTTTCAAGGCCAGTGACCACGGCATAGTGAGAGCTCCATCAAAATCCACCGGAACCGAGCTTCACGGTCTAAAGGCTTTGTACGTCCAATCACTAACTGCCAGCAGCAATTGCAAGGAGACATAGAAGACTATCATGCACCTAAGCTGTGCTAATTCTCGTAAACGATCTTCTTTAGCAGACGTTGATGAAATCCAGGGTCTATTCACTAGTACCTCCTACTACCGATCATCCTAAACAGCGACGCAGACTTCCATTAAAACCCTGGCACAGAAAGCATTACCTCATTGGACGTATACAGATAACTCACTCACTTCCACGCAAACAAGACAAGCGGCCCAGACTGCTTGCAACCGATCCTGTTGAAGGAATGTCCAGGCGTACTATCCTCAGTATTTTCTGATCTGTTTGAACTGTTCAAATCGTAATGTTAGTCCCGATTGTTGGAAAGTGGCTTCTATCACTCCAGTACCAAAAAGGATACATATAAACTACGCCCAATAGCTTTCACATCGAAAGCTCTTAAGGTGTTTGAGAAACTTATACTGAAAAGACTGTCCTCCCAGATCAGTGTGTTGGACTCTAAGCAATTGGCATATCGCCAAACACGATCTACCATCGATGCCCTAGCCTCTCACCCACTCTGTTCATCGCAAAAGTCAAGTAGTTAGGGTCTGTTTCTTTGAATATGGTGACTCATTTAATTGCGTTGATAGATCAAAATTACTCCACGTGCTTGCTGACTCGGGAGTCAATACCATCAGCATTAATCTTCTGTCCAACTAATTTTCTAATCGACGACAATATACACGATACAATGGCCGAACTTCTTTCATGCTTCCCTATGCACATTGTGTTCTCCGGGGGGCCATTCTATGATTGCTTTTTTTCTTTGCTTATATATGATCCATATTCATTTATGATGATTGTCTCCTTATTAAATATGCCAATGGTGTGATTTTTAGAATGCCCAATTCTAACAGCTCTAAATTTCCCCTTTTGCAACAAAGAGTGACTGAGCTCGTCAACTGGTCTTCAGATCGAAATCTAGGGATGAATCCCACACGGTGCTCTGATACTTTGTTCTGTCTCCATAAAACTCGTCAATACTCCTACCTGGTGGTATCAAACCCAGACGTAGTCACCAATGGAGAACCACTACAAAGAGTATCGTCCATAAAGTGCCTCGGTGTAACCATTCTTCGTGACCTTATCAGGGAAGATCACGTCGCGTCTGTATTCTCCCAAGTTCAACGACTCACCTTTTCCTTGATACGACCAGAGTCATTTTCTACTCCTTTTCATTTAATAAGAAGCTTCATATTTTCTTGCATCCTTCCTCACTGGCTCTATGCTTCCCCCGTCATATTCCCTGGACTGCTTGCGAAAGATTTTAAAATCCTCGTCAGGTCCCTTTAGCATTTGTCTCGACATAGTGGCATCACTTACGACCTGATCATACAATTTATCGCAACCCAGCATCACAAGACATGTTTGACTTTCGCCCGTAAGATCTTAAACGACAGCATACACCTGCCTCATCCCGATCTTAGCACTTTCATATCAACATTTGCCACTCCATCACAATAAGAATTTCTATTTTCTTGCACTAGAACATACAGATCCTCCGTAGTTCCCTCTCTCGCCTGTTTCCTCACCAGCCCATACTACATCACCATTATATTTTTGAAGTGCAATGGTTATGTAGCAGCTTAATATTCACTCTCGGGTGCACAAAGCGTATACTTGACTTGATTGACTTGAAGTGTAAATAAGAACACCTCTGATTAGATTTTGGTTAGACAGTACTTTTTGATGGCTGAATAATCCCCGTACATAAAACCGAAAATGTTCTTCTCATCAGTTGTGGTTTGTATTGGCCGAATGAGTGTACGTCTTTCTCCCTAGATCCAGTTCTGCTTCCAAACTGCTGAAATAATCCATAGTTTTAAAACCGCCGGTTTCAGTCAGATTTGCACTGACATATGGACACTTTCTGCGTTTTAGTACCGCTTGAATCTGTTCGACTGAACCACTGGGCAAATAGACCACACTGACTGTGCTTCCTAACTACGGTACCACATATCATCTATCGTTTAGCTTGTAATTCGACTGTTGTCCCCATGAACTAGTTAGACTCCGCCAACTGAATACAGTAAAACTCCTCAATAAGGTACACCCAAGGGAAGACCAATATGTCTTGATATGCGAGGTGTCTCTTCTATAGAGGGTTTTACTAACTCTTTTTGAGATGAGAGTGAATAACGGGGGCAACCTTTACAAATCAACTTCTATTGATACGAAATCAAAATGCAACAACAAATTTATTGACATCTGAACTTGTGCAGAAGGGAAGTTTGCCGTTTATGGACTTTGGAATGACTGTTGCACAAACTGTGATGTAGTTGTGTAAGATTCGATCACAAACGTATGTCTGAGTATAGAGCCCACAGAAGCATGCCCACCATAAACCGGATTGCCCGGTTAGATTTTGTAGGGACCGCCTCAGCTTGTTCCTGGTGGTTGTCGCATTGATCACTAGTGTTGTCCTTCTGCATTTGCACCACTGCTGACTTTTCATAGCAAGCTACTGCACTATCTTCAAGCACTAATAGGTAGTACAAATTAAAAAAAAACATCTCATCCATAACGATATGGACACCAAAGGCTTGCTTCCAATGCTTATGAAGTGCACTCTGATAAAATCAGACCGATGAAAACTTAACTGGATTAAACTCTGAAGAACACTATCCTAAACTGTCGCATCTAGTGCGTTTATCCATCACTGAGGTAACTAAAGACTGTTCCATAATATGAGCCGTTTGATTTTCATGGGTACATACGACCAATGTCAGCCAGTTCACCCTCTGAAGCATGAGCGAGCAGATAACATGGTGGCCCGCACATGGACACTTTAGGCAAAATAACAGTGTATTTTGGTCACGCAATGTGAGTAGTGTTTTTACTATGCTGACCAAAGCAGAAACACCTCGGCGCGGTTTCCCTTATTTAGATGTCTTTTGGTTCCAAGGGACGTCGTAAATTGTCCCTTGTTCGGATAAGCTGAGTGTGTCGTCAACTCTCACGGGGTACTGACAGTGAATTGAAAATTGTCTGTTTATGCTAGGTATCCCTCAGTCTGAAGTCCTTTATTGAGAGGTTCTGCTGTAAGCATGCCAGTAACGAATAGATGTAAGAGCAAATAGGGACTGTCCTATCCTTAAACAAACGCACGCAAGAGCAATGAAAATAACGACATCGCTGCATGGGGAAAACTTTATTCTGACCACGACGAACTGCACTGAGTACAGATGCGTAATAATCAATGAAGAACAAGATCATCTGACATCGAATCAAGAAGCACTCTTTTTTCATATGGTTGATTTTATAGATGAGATGGCAGGAAGCTTATCGATCAAACGTGTATGTGCCATATCCAATAGGGAGCCTCCCGACATCGGAAGCTATGACACCGATATCTCCTGTTCATCGTTTTTGAAATTCGCTGTTCGGCCCTGAAACGTGCCAACGTATTCGTGTGGGTACTGTAAAGTTTTCTAAGCCAATGCACACTCGTTGGTTGTGCCATGAACGGTTATGTTAGTAGCCATGGGCATGGAGTATGAGACACATTCTTCATCCTAAACGGACCGAGTTCTCCCACTTTAATAAATTTGTAGTATTTTCGATTATATTCCATTCCTCAGCCATTTTGACCACCTACTGCCCCCGTTGTGATTATCTACTTGATTTTGATTTCATTTTTGTTTGTCGTCACTGGATTTCTGTTATCACCGTCCTTGAAACAGGATTTCAATGGAATAATAACTTGAGTCTGTTTTGAGAATATGATATAAGAAATGTTTGGATCCACCCAGTAGCTCTAGTAAGAAAACCCTTCAGCCTTCGAATTGTTTCGGTTTATTAGCTCGGAACACATTGTTTGTATAGGAAGAAAGAATCGCTATCACTAATCATTGCAACACAAATCATTTGGTTCAAGCTCGCACCATGAAGTTGCCAAGTATTTTGGTCTTTCAAGACTTGCGGTGAGCAGGTGAATCGATCGGTTCAACAATGGAGATTCATCATTTGGATCGATGACTCAGTATTTTTGTTATTCAAACATGATCGTCGAGGTCGTGTTTGAAAACAAATCTGAAACCAATAAAAGTGGAATGAGTGTTACTGTCCACAAGACGTACCGGGTAACGAAGTAGTTCATTGCACATCACTCTTTCAGACGTCATCAGTATCATTCAAACTTGTTCGCATACCGGGTGTCCAGTCCACTTGAAGACGGTCGTTACCCAGTCGGAGGATGCGGTCACATGATTCACATCCCCTGCTTCATCATATTGCGTTAGTCACGTTCATACTTTTTGCGGCAACTAACTACTTGCTCATTTAGTAAGTGGTAAGCATTGAACCACATGATGATAGCAACACTACAGCACTATTCAGGTTCGGTGCAAGTATGGGGACGACTTTCAAAGATGATAACGCGCCTGCATATGATTCCTCTGTCTTACTAGAGTTTATTACACATCTCGGTACAAAGACGCTCCGGTGGCCAACTCGATCTTCTGATATCAATGCAATGGAATGGCATGGGATCAGCTTGGGAGTAAAGTGAATCAGTCCAGGAAATCACAAACCTCTAGGGGAGTCGAAGACTGCTTTGAAGGGGAATGGGACTGTAAACCACAAGATACTATCATACAGCTGATAGTGAGCATGACTCGACGGGTAAATGCTGTTACATCATCCAAAAAGTGGCTCAACGATAAACTAATGAGTGACCGTTTGAGAATGATCACACTATTATATTACCAAAAAACATTATGATTTCAGTAAAAGGTTTCACTAATATACAAAGCTTTTTAGTGGGGATTGGGGGCGTTTTTGGAAAAAACTGTAGAGTAAATCTCGTCCACCCGTTCACTTGTAAATCTATGTTCATGTCCAACACAGTCCCACAGAGATTTTTGAAGCTCGGTTCTTCTCGACCTAGTTTAGCCCGCCTATCGATTGTTTTACCGGGGTATAACCGTCGACTCTCGCTTCGGCCGGACGACATTGGATCGCTGTCCACTACCAAAGTGACCGGCCCTGACGAAGTTCGAACTTCCGACCTCCGAGATCATGAACAAACGCTCTAAGCTACTCGATCACCATCGGTCAAGAGTGTTAAGACTTGCCCAGGCTGTGATGGTCCACAAACTCCCACCGGATCAGCTCATACCAAATTATTGTGCGACGCAATTCTTTTTGTCATGATAACTGTCAGAAACCCCTTGGCCTTTCTCTCTCCGATTATTTTTGACTGATCGAAACCACAATTACACTAAATGACGTTAACTCACACAATAATTCTACCAACATTTCCGATGTCACAAGATCCCGCACAACGACCATACTTGACAGAAATGCTTTTCGCCAACCTGAGTTCACAAATCCCAATTCAAACTTTAGACAAATTCAATATATCTACTGAATAATACGGACCGCTTGTGTGCGGACAGCTGATTGAGAAGACGTGAAACTGATGGCTAAAATCAGTTCCACTCCCATTGTTGTTCTTACTTTGTTCAAACCGTCAGACGCTTGAGATTTCAGTTTTTAACCTGAAAAACCGTCGACATTCTAGATGGGCCAGACAACATTATTTTACCTTTATTGATCAATCGGAGCATCGCTTAGTCCGGATGTGACATTCCGTGATGTGTTCAATGATATCGTTAATCGACTGAAATATGAAGTTCGGCATAGAATGTTCATGAGTTCGTTTATCAACCTTAGTTTAATGATGTGGGCAGGGCTCGGGTACTGCGACTCTTCGCATGCTTTTCTGACAACCCTTTGCAATGCCGGAAGAGATTTGTTTTATACATAAAATATGAACGTATAAATGTTGAGACTTTTGTGAGGGAATACTGCACACACAAACAAGTCGACTATTATTCAATATTAGGGAATTTAGAACACGGAAGCATCGAGCAAGCTTTTTTCTGGGAGCTGATTCTTCTGCTTTATACAGTTACATATTTAAGGTGTTTGTAAATGTCTACAGGTAGTACTTATAAAACGTTGGTTCGGAGGGTAGTTGTCTACGTAGGGGTAGGTGGTTTTGAAAGGAAGGTATTATCTCTTTGTGGGAGAAGCCAATTAGACTAAGATCTGACTCTCTTCGGGTACGTCACGAGGTCAAGCAAAAGGACACATCCCGCTTGTGGACCAACTTCGATCTTGGGCTGCGGTAATTAAACATTACCCTTCGAGGCAAGCGGTCGTTGTGGGATGGGTCAAGGTGATCATTCAACGTCGTGGAGAAAGGGCATGAGAACCGCAACCGGTGCACGCGTCTGGCAAGACCTTGTTAGACTCTTAAATTGGGGTGCACTAGATCAGTCCACCGGAGGGTTAGAAAAAGTGGCTCCCTGCCACCGGTGGCGATACAGGATTCGAGATGTTTCTTCGTCTAAATGATTTCCCCTTTTAACTCTCTTTTATGTTTGTTTTCTCTTTGTGCTCCCCTTTATTTCCTTCTCGAATCAAGGACGATGGAAAGTAGCAACCAAAATCACAGCACATAAGTACGAGGTAGAAAGAAGTGAACTGAACTGATGACGAATACAAAAATATGTGTTTTTTTGGTCATAAATTTGAACTGTTGCAGAATGACCGATAGATTAGACTGTACAAACGTTTCATTCATCAAAGAGGCTCTATGGAAGCCATCACTGTACCATTATTTCATCTACGTTCACGTCCATCAGTAGCACCGCATACCACTTCCCAGCCTTAACGGGGTCTCGAAAGCAGTACTTGAGAATGTGAGTCCAGCACGTTGACTGCAAGACTGCCTCGGTTCGGTTCTGGCAGAAAGCTTTAAGTTAATATGGTGCGATACACTCACTACTCAATAGCACTCCTAATATACCGCTTGAAAAATATTCAAATAATGAATGTCGGTAGGTTGTGATTGGTACCGTCTTTTCAGTTAAGCATCTGGTTGGGACAGAAGGATTACCTTGTGGGTAGCTTGGAGAAAACGGCCGAAGTCAGAAACATTTAGAGGTGACCATTTGGAGTCCAACCCAGACAGCCTGAGTGACACTTCCAGTCCAGGAAGATAGATTTCAGCTCAAGATGGAACTCAGTGAATATGTATTGAAGTTCGCGCTTCCTCACACTTCTTCTGATGGTTAGTAGGACGCTGAAACTAATTGTTGATTCTTTCTATTGATACGCGCCTTTCATAGCTCACTTTTGATCTCAGTCTGCGCCTATCCTATCAATGTATTGAATAATGTTTTTTATCTATTTTCAGAGACTTAAAATCGGCCACGTGGCCAGACAATACATTCACGTGCCACAGTCATGTGACTATTTAGTTACACCGTATACAAAATCACGACAACTGCTACGCCTTGAGGAAGACTGTGGCTGTATTGTGAACCTAATCCATCCGGAAGATCCACGAGCCATCTATTGTCCACCAGGTTACCGGACTATTGAAGTCGTCTACGACGAGGATCGTGGGAAGCATGACTTATTCCTTCACAGACTAAACTACATGATCAATCCTCGAAAACAGTCTATTCGTCTAGTGACCACTGTCGTACGTCAAATGAACGGTAAAGAGTTTACCATGAAAGCAGAAGATGCGAACGAACTTTTACGTTGTCAAGTGCGACCCCGATATCGTGACATACGCGCAATTATTCTGTCCGCAGGAAAGTACAACGGCGTACCCAGATAAGATCCTTCAAAGAGGGAAAAGCTGATGCACACGGACTTTAGTCAAACCATTTAGCGCCCGTTCAGACTTTATGCTCTGATTATTTTTCCGTTTCTTAAATTTGTATACATAGTTCTGTATTTTCATTTTTCTCCCTGTAAACTCGGACCTTTGAAGCTTGTCTCGAAGGTGTTTACCACGCATACACACCGCAAAGGTTCGAATTCACCTCCAAGTTAATTTGAATACTATTCCTGATTGATTTATGCGATACTTTATTTAATTCGGTCTTTTATCACCCAGTAATTTTTCACCATATTAATCAGCATTATTTTTTTCTATCATTTATCATTATTAGTATCCGAGAGCGCTGTGTCATACAGATTCTGGTTCGTGTAAATCAGATGATGTCCAACGGTTGAGGTGGTGACGTGATGTCGAGGCGTTATGAATGCTTGAGAGGAGTCGGAAAAATGGGTCTATCATTAGCTTCCTCGATTTTTAAGAGACCGAGTCCATGGTTAGTTGCACAGATTAGTCGATGATACGGAAGCGAATCGTTTAGAGTTATTACAGAAATAGTCACTCATCATGCCGCTCTAAAGTTTCACTTACTGTTGGAAAATCTTAGGAACATAGTTCAGTTATCCTTTCCCTGTTAAGAAGCACCGTTAAACCTTATTCCCTCGTTATGCGCACTTTGTCCATCCGCTATACTCGTTTGCTTTTTACACATCAGTGATTAAGAATGTTCCGTAAAGTTCAGTTCATTTCTAATAACCACTAACTGCTCAAAGGTGGCGGCGCCTCCGGTTGTCATCTCTCGCTGGGGAATCCCAGTCAGAAATCATGCCAATCAGGTGTTTGAAAGAGTAGCTAGGGAACCGAAAATAGTTGATAAGCAACCTATGACTACAAGACCGCCTCGGATGGCGGCACCTAGCCATATCCTCCAGAGCATGTGAACACTGGGCGGATGACCCTATTGGATACCACCAATAAAGCATGATTTGCTCTATATGACCAAATTCACTGGTTAAGCTTTTCCAACCTTTGTTTGGTTGACTGTCCTTTGGACTCCACCTTTCACGCGCAAACCTCAGGCCATCCAATCAACCTGCACTCGGGAGCACCAGAGTCGAGTTCCACTCTTGTTAGAGCTCATCAGTGGTGCATATCCTCCGCCACACCCAGGGTTTGAACCCGGGCTCTTCCATCTCGAAAGCGTGTGTGTTACCACTGCGCCACCCTGCTCCCGTCCAACCTTTTTCGCATGACGCAGACTGGTAACCTTTACTTATCCTGCTATCACTGACGACCTCAACGAAAGCTACATGACGAAGAATTCTATCCGAGAGCGTGTGCAGCATACATCCAAACACATGAGCCCGGTGAGTATCCACATTTAGTCAAAAGATCAGTTTTGTGTGCCTAGCACTCTCCGCCGAACCTCCGCATTTCTAATAAAGATACCCGATTCGACCTATTGTACGAAGATTTCGTGTCTCCTTCACGCGCGTTATGTGAGATAATGATCATATCAGTGAGATGAGTTACTTAGAAATACTAAGCCTAACAAATTTTTAGAGGTAGACACTTTAAATATGAAGCTAACAGCCTTTCTGCACATAGCATTCGTGAAACTGGTGAATTAGTTATCTTGGTTTAAGGGTTGCCAATAAAAATTCATAGAGGCGAGTGGCACAGGAGGGATAGTGCTTGCCATATCATTCAACCACACAGACATTGGTACAACGGACCGTCCTGGCCTGATTACCCGAATCGAAAGAGAACTCAGGTCATTGGACTAGAACAGTGTATTTGAGATTTCTTTGTGGAACGGCTTTAAAGGCAAAGGTAATGTGCCCACAAAGCTTGATCAAATGACGCTTGGGTAGGCGACGGAAAAGGCTGACCATTCACGTGCGGCCCGATAAACGTGAACGGATATCAGCTACGGCGTGAAGTGAACTGATTTACGCGCTGGCTGCATATATATATATATATATATATATATATATATATATATATATATATATATAATCCAGTTTTTCTGAACAGGATTGCTTTGTCACCGTAAGTAACAAACACCGTAGGACACAGGGCCAAAGTGAGACCCCGGTTTCTTTTGAAGTAGTTTGATGATACGAAATGATCAACCACTCTTTGGGCTTCGGATGTTAGAGTTGCAACTGGCTACTTACAAACACAACCAATCTGCAGTGTAAAAATCATCCTCCAAGTTATCTGATGGAGTGTCAAGCCGTGAGTTGAGAAACGAATTTCCTTCAGTCACGAGAACAATGACAGACTAATTTACTCCAATTTGATACCTGGAAGTCTGCGATGAGCCAGCGTGTAGTGACAAGGGCATTCGTGCCTAGTCGCAATTCGCTGGGCGGGAGGATCGGTGGCATATCTGTAAAAAGAAACAGGTAAAAGCTACAGTCCGTAAGGCGCACCAGGGTTTAAGTAAGTTTGAATACAAGCAGTGTTACCGCCGTAAGAAATCATAGATGATGCACCAACTTTGACGGCTCAAAACTGATGGCCTGGGTACGGTTTACAACTTCGGCCAGCTTCGTCATACAGCATTATCCGGTTGAACACACGTGTATGAAGTGTGATATTCCATTTCACACGGGACACGTTTTCTTTCGTCCACGGCCAGCGAGCCCATCGACGATTGTTCAGTTACGTTTCACTCAGTGCAGTCTTCCGAATAATTCCGAAGACAGCCCATATTGGTCGAATCCCAGTTCTTACTACTAAAACAATTCTCAGTAGCCATAAATGAAACAACCGCCGTGAATTAGGGAACAGACTTAAGGGAGTGTACTCGCGATCGGATGGTCAATGATACCATTGTTCACTGCGTTTTTCTGCTACGAACCTCTTCCAAACGGATAATTAAATGTGCTGAAATCTCCATACCGTTTTGGGCTCATGGTTTTCGTGATTCTGTTTGCTACTTTAATTCAGTTGGTTGCGAGTTGCACTGAACACGGGAGCCAATGGACGCGTCAAATGAGAACCTAATAACTCATCCACAAATAAATGAGTTCCACTCCCATTGATTGCTGAATCAGACCCTGATGTTGTCATTCTCGTCTTCTGATCTATTATTTCATTTGACATTTTTTCTTCTGTTTCATGATTCTACTCTACCAGATGTGTGAATCTAAGTCATTTGGACAGTATTACGAGGGTGAGAGATGTGAAATTAGAGTAACAAATACACCATTTCGGTTTGAACAGTGCCAGAAAAGTAGCTTTTTGCAGGAAATACTGTTTTATTTTTCTATGCGAAGCCTTTTTCCAACCATTCCAGTCCTTACTTCCGCAGATTTTGACGTCAAACCAATTCTCCCGAGGTAGCCTACACAACAGTCAACCGAGGTATTCCAACACGGAAGTACCGGAGCCTCGATGTCAAAACTGTCTAAGGTGACACTACCGAAGTGGACTAGTTGGGAAAGCCCACTCGGCTGAAAAGACAAAAAGGTACGTGTTGTGTCGGTTCGAGTAGTCAAGTATGCAACCAGGCAGTGTCACACGCACACACCGTTACTGATTGCCTATTGGTTCATGTCAGTTCTCTTCCGCGATTAGTCACACGTACGCAGCCGGCATGTGACTGCACCATTCATCCCATCACATTTTGCTAAGCTCTGGACGGCCTCACTTGACCAGGCCGGTTTCATGTGCAGCTTCGCATTTGCTGAATTTTCCGCATTTGCTGGAGCGTGCACCACTAAACGGTTTTCCCTCACCCTACGTTCTGCAATATTACTGATTTCGGAACAACATGTTTAGCGTCGCAGGCCTCAGATTTTCCCAATGACACCTCTTATACGTACGGGAAGTTTGCGTCACTGCTAATGGCTTCGAAGTTAAGATACTTTGCCGGAATATTCTTCAGATGTTCTCGTTACCTTGCAGTTTTTCTTGTCCTTATCGTGATCCGCTCATTGGTGAAGGGGGATGAAATATTTTCCGGATTACATCAGCCTGTTTTGCAAAATCATTACTGCGTTTTCTTCATTGCAAGTTTTCCGTTGATGACTTGTTTTTCTGGTTTACCGCTGAGTCCCCAACCAGCTGTTGGGACTATCACTGTGTCTACTACTACGATTACTGTTAATACTGCTGCATCTTCAGTTCCGTTTGTTACCTCTACTATACCTACAGCAAACACCACTTCCACGATTACTTCTGTTACTTCTGCCGTTACCTTTATTACACCTACTCTTACAATCACTGCTCCCTTTGATCGAAATACCACGCTTGTCATTATAATAGCGTCATCACTCCGTGCGCCATGGAGTATGCTCTTCGGGAAGGGATAAGTGATGTATCGGTTCAAGTAGTCACGTACGCAATCAGGCAGTCTTACACGCACGCAACGGTACTGACTACCTATTGGCTGACGCCTGTTCGCTGCCGCGATGTGTCAAATGTACGCCCCTGGGGTGAATGGGATATCTGGGCGGAGTACCACCTCTGTTATTAGACCATCATGTCCATCGGGATATTTCCTACCTCCTAGGTCTCCACCATTTACCCAGCTCTCAGCTGTAGCTCCATGAAGCTGAGGCACGCATTAGCTGCCACACCCCGGCAAACAGCGTGATAAGAGGGCCAAACCAAGGCCTTAAAACTCCGGTGAGAAGGATCCCAGCATGCAAAGACGGATACTTCTGCATAGGAGGACGAGATCTGTTGGATACAACGGCTCCCAAGGAAATACGCCCAATCAATAGGGTTGCATGGACCTTTGGGTCATAGTCACCTTTACCGAATAGCAAACCAGTCACCGGCAACCACGCACCACAAACACTTTGACGCTTTGGGCATCCCGGATTGGTAGACTACCATCCAAAAAGTGTACGATCAGCTCGATCGGCCACCGGCTCCTAGCGCACGAACTTCCTGTTGCCTGTCAGGTAGCGCTTCGTTGTGCACGGGCTAGAGGTGCCACTTAGAACAAAAGCCGAGTGGCGCTGGGGGTGCCACTTCGTACACTATTTCCACGTCTATTTATGGACTTCTTCTCTACAATTAGCTCTGATCACTACGGTGCCTCCCCCCCCGGTAAGTGACGCTCCATGTGCTGTCCTGGTGGCTAGGGTAAACAAAACACGAGCTGGGAACCTCTACCTGAACACAAGGTAACCAGTCCATGTAGCCTGCTGGAAAACGAGAACTCTTCTAGATGCATGTAACTAACGCATTGCCATACCCACACTCTACGACTACGTAATTGACGTAGCTTGTTCCTCAAACGGAAGCATACCACTAAATGAACCACAGTGGGCCAGTAGACAGTTCTGGGCTTCATGGAATTGTGATCGCGATGAACAGTTGAGCTCACAGCTCCATGATCTCTTGAAAAGCAGTTTCTCAAAGAACTGTCCTGGCACTGTTCAGGAGCACTCCGTTCAATGTGACGGTGATTGCGGTCTACGCCCCAACGCTACTTACTGAGTCAACCCCTAGAGATGTCTCCTACAGAAAACTTCAGAACTCAGTCAGTGGGGTTCTCAGATGCGATATCTCTCTATTGCAAGAGATAGGAACTCCAGCATGAGACTAAAAGTCGAGTATACTCAGTATGTACTGGGGAAATTCGCCCTCATCGAGCAATGCGAAAAAGGCAACCGCCTGGTCACTCTTGAATATCTCAGTCGACTGGTCGTCACCAATACCCACTTCCAGCATCGAAAAGCTCACCTGCTGACTTGATATTCCAAAGGTGGTAGGACAGTGCACCAAATGGACTACATCTTGACATTATCGGTCGAGAACTGAAGCGCATACCACTGCGGCCTAACGAGGAAACTCCAATGGGACGGACCACACACTGATACGTTCCCATTTCAAGCTAACTTTTTCATCACGGAAAAAGTCTGCTGAGTGAATACTTCTGAGCTAACAATCCCAGGCAACTTCCAAGCCTTGTCAAATGCCATCTCGTCCAGACTAACTGCAGTCGACGAGGACAAAAGCGTAGACGGGCAATGGATGGAGCTAAAAGTATTTGTCCTAAGAGCTTTTCTTGAACAGCTAGGCAAAACAAAGTGACACAGGAAATAATGGATATCTGCAGAAACCCTTAAATGCTGCTCTGAGGCCGGGTACGCGAGACTCCGTACTTCGCCTGATTACCATAGCCTTCGCCGCGAAGCTACATGGTCAGTGAGGAGCGGCCGCAAAATATATTGGTTTGAAATTGTGGGCCGGATGGAAACAGCAAGTACTGTTGGAGACTTTGGAAATTTTTTCCGATTCGTGCACTCCTATCCTGGTAAAGCGTAACCTTGTCCTCCGTGCTACGTGACGATAGGGGCCACCTCATACCAGCTATGACCAGAAGCTTCAAGGATGGATCGAACACTTCAATCAACTGCTCAACCACTCTCCCATCCATTCTGTCCTTGTAACTGCACAGACGATATGGAACAATACGCAATCGACCTCGAGTCTCACATAGAATCGGAAATAGCCAGCGCAGCTCAAACAATGAAAAATAAGAAGTTTCCTAGTGAAGGATGCATCCCACCTGAGATCTTCAAGTCCTGTTTACCAGTTCTGTTGGACCCACTAAATACGCTCTTCCGTCGTTTGTGGGACGCCGAGTTTTTTCCTAAAGACAGGTCAACCTATATCCTGATGTCTATACCAAAAAAGTTGACAAGAATGTCTGCGCGAACTACAGGGGTATCAGCCTCACCGATATAGCGGCTAAGCTTTATCCGGCCTTCCCGCAAAATCGCTTTGTTGCCGTTCGGGAAGCGCAAACACGCTCCGACCGGTGTTTTCCTCCGAGAAAGGAGCTGCGTTGACAAGCTTTTCACGTTACGGCCAATTCTAGAACATCGCCACAAATTTCAAAAACCCACCAGAGCGTACTTCATTGACTTTCGGAGAGCATTCGACTCCATTGACGGACAGTCACTCTGAAACGTAATGTGGAGTATCGGGATGCCCGAGAAGCACACCAGATTGGTAGAATCATACTGCTTAGCAAAACAGACTCACCTCCTTGCCAACGGCGAAGACTCCAGAGCTTCCAGTCGACTCCGGCGTCCACCAAGGATGCCCCCTATCACCAGTCCTACTTAACTACGCCATAGAACGAATGATGCATCTCACCCTCAGCAATGTTCCAAGAATACAGTTTAGCCACGACTCTTGTGTTACAGACCTCGAATTCGCCGTCGGCATTGTCATTCTAGGAGAGGAACCCGGAACTCTGCAGCTGGTTCACGGCCGTATTTCGTGTGAAGCCAAGGTTTTAGCTACGGCGGTGAACACTACGAAAAATAAATTATTCACGAATTCCCAGGGCCTAACATGCTATATACGAGCCAAAAGCGAAACTCTGGAACCGGTGCACCACCCCGAGCACGTAGGTCCCACTATCCAGTCGAACGGTTAAGTCAGGGACGAGGTTGAACTTTAGGTAGACTGCACAGGGGGAGCTTTCCTACGACATTGCAAACCACTGTGGTCTCGTAGTAAAATAAGCCTCTATACGAAGCTGCGCATATACTGAGCTGTCGCTCGCCCATTTCTTACGTACACCTGCGAAACTTGGCCGTTGAGAGCAGATGACACGAAAAAGCTGGAAAGCTTCGACTGCTTGTGCCTCCGCTACATGGCCAAAATCAAGTGGTAAGTTCGCGTCACAGACTCTGCTGTGCGTCAACACTGAGAATACCGAACGACTTCCTTCTTTTCTTCAACGACGTGGCCTACAGTGGTTTGGTCATACACTTCGATGATCCTACTCAGATTGGAGTTGTTGACTTGATGACCAACTCAAGACATAAGTTAGCACTATCAAGGGAGACATGGCCTAGACATTCAGTCCGTCTTCGAAGTTTGCGACTGGCGCAACAACTGAGTTTTGCGGTGTGCAGATCTTGCCGCTGATCGCAACTCGTGGACAACTGCCATCACAGATATCCAGGAAGCCGACTCATCCTCGCTCAGGAGAAAGTCGCATAAAAGTAAACGAAAAAAGTGCCTGGCATGTTACGGCACCATTCATCGAATCGCATTTCTCTAAGCACTGGACTACCTTACTGGACTTTGCCAACTGCATGTGCAGCTTTCAGTTGCTCAGTTTTTCGTGTTTGCTGGAGCGTGCTTTAATAAAAAGCTTTCCTGCATTCTGTGTCGTGCATTACTATTGATTTCTCAACACAACAGTGTGTGCTATAGAAATGAAGATGGAACAGCCGGGATGAAACAAACTCACAATTGTCCAACTTCCTTTTAGCCGGAACGTGAGTGCCAAAAAACCAGTATCGGCCAGCGGGTTCAGGTCAGTTCGGCTTGACAGGAGATTGTCAAATCAATCGAGATGGTGTTGAGATGAGTGTCAAGCAACGCAGTGGAAGCTCCAAGATGGTCTGTTTACTGCTGTTAAATCTGGTTGACGTAATTCGAAGGCATTTCGACTCAGAAAACGATATTTGGCCAGAACGAGGGATTTATTGGTATGTAATATGTGAGGCCAGTGTCTCCCGTGGGGGTTGCAAGCTGCCAATAATAATCAAGCAACAATGTGACTGCCTTCAAGCTGCTCACTACAGGCAGCCTTTTTGTGTTGCTCGGTGGTGCTGATGTTAAGTTCAAGAAAGTGTGCTTGGTTGAATACATCAAAATGTCGGTACAACGAAAGAATACTGTATCTAGGGAAGTTGAAAATCACGTAAAAAGTCGGGAATGTACAGAAAACTACGCTTTATAAGACGGAAAATCTCAACTAGCAGACAGCTGACTCAAGCATCCGAACACTGAATGAATCCTTGTTCCAGATGATTCCAGAAAGTTATCTGAATTCCGTGATATCTCTTTATAACAGTGGGGACATACGACCAACCTCATGAGAGCATCAGGACCACGTACTGGCGTGCTCACAACCCAGACTTGAACCTGACTGAAAAAGCCTGGGGTCTGGGAGACTTGTTCGCGAACCTAGCTGAGTGGAACAACATAGAACTTGAGACCGTCAGGAATATAAACGGAAGCATACCTGGACGTTTTGTCACAGTCATCAACAATCAAGACCATCGCGTTCCATAACCAGGTGGTTATTCTTTGCATTTCGTCCAGGGATAAGTTTAATAGCATTTCTCCCCGAGGAGATACTGTTTCCGGAATAAATACATGTATCTGTTCTATGCCTAAAATCTGTGTTCATATTTGTTATGGTAGTGGATTGACATATCAACACTCCAAATTCGGTCACGCTGAGAAGTTTGGTTCAAAACTTACCGGAGAAAAACAGGTTCGGTTCCATAGGATTTCGTACACTGCATAACGCTTCTTCCTTCTTCAGTTTTGAGTTGCTCTTTCAGTCTTGAAATGAGACTTCTCGGGATTCTAGTTGGTTTATGAGCAGTTGTGATGCCTTGCGATTGGAGGCATTTTGTGGTTAATCAGGATACCATTTTGGGAGTATGGCAGTGCTTTCCTTCGTTTGATTTGTGCATTCTGACTTGTTTCCTTCCGGACTCCGTGTATGGTTCTACTTATGACGTGTTTTGAATACCTGTTCCATTGAGACTTCTTGAAAAGGTAGTTCTATCCTGGTATTCTCAGCTTTATTATGCTATGATGAGTTTTGGCTATGTTGAACAGGGTTCTCGTGAAAGATTTCCTGTGGTCGTTTGGATGGTTGCCTTGGGAATTCAGTGTCTGACAAGTATGTGTTCTTTTTCCAGTATACGGGCGTCTCCAGAATGATGTTGCAGTTTCTTCGTGCCAATAGGTTCAGAATGGGTAGTTTTCCTTCTTTTACCATTTTATTAGTGAACGTGATGTCCTTGAAAAAGATAATAATCGTTCCAATGGTTTCCTTCCGTTGAAGATATTGTCCACCCATCATGTCGGAAGTTTTGGGTGAGTTATTGGTAATTCAGTTATTTCAAGGGCTTGCTTTATAACTTTCTTGGAAATCCGGATATTGATGATCCCATTGCTGTGCCTTTTATTTGGTCGTAGATATCACCGTCAAATATGAAGCACGTGTGTAGGCATAGATTCTTCAGTTCGCAAACTGCTTGTGTTTCCAATAGTTTCTCCGAGTGGTGTTCCTGAATAATTTCTTTTATGTTCTTTGCTAGGTCCAAATCAACTGAAGTTGAGAAAGCCGTGACACCGAATTGATTCTGCATTTAATCCAAGTGATCCTATTGAGTGTCTGAGTCACATCAGCCGACATACGTTGTACGGGTACCAAATGACTGTGCCGTCCTCTTGTTTTAGCTACCTCTTTTCCCTGGCGTTCTTTGCATATGATTTTTGTATGCAGATTGGGGATCGTATATTGTATGACCAAAACAATACCATAAAGAAAATAGGAATGGAAATCTCCAAAATCCCTTGCGTGCGTAAAGTCGGATTAGTCCTTTACCAGGCTGACTGGGGGTTGTTACAGCTACGAACTCATATAAAGGTGTGAGCTTCGTCTATTGTTGTCGACTGATCAATCTGTGAATTGGAGTCAATGAACTGCACCGCTCGAATAGACTTGACATTTCGGCGTGACACTTTCACAGCGACTTGTTATCTTTGATTCTGGTCGGTTTGCATAAATCCCTGACGCTGAACAATACGCAGCCAACTGAAGGCCCGATGACAGGGGCCTACTAATGACCGCTACGATGAAGAAAACATCTGGTCGAATATTTCAAAATCGGTTGGGAAAAAGCACAGAGTGATATTTTATCCTTATAGTTTTTTTTGGATACATTTTACCGTAGGGAGTTCCATAAATTAGGCTAGATAACGAGGACTACTTGGGACTGAACAGAAATGTGACGAATTCCAAAAGAAAAGCTTTGTAGGGAATGCTAATGACAGCGCTTTCGTATTATTGTACTGGATCTGTGAGTATACATACATTCTAAATACCGAAGGATATTGAAGTTGCTTGTAGCTCAGATTGATCTTTTGTATGGGTTGATAATCACCGAGCTTGACCTTTAGGTTGCAAATCCTTTGTCATCAGTCGAGGTGACAACATCAGTATGCAGGTGGCAGTCATTGTACCCATCCGTATTTATATTGTAGTAGTCAGACTTTAGGCAGCCGAATTAGTGTCCGATCAGTGTAAGAGTGAGAACCCGAAGAGACAGATACCAAGATCTGGGTTCATAAAGTTTCTTGATTTTACGTTTCGCAGATGGAATACGTGGAACCCCAAGCGGAAGACCACCGATCCTTGTGTGTTACGATGTGAATTATGCTCTTAGGTATGATCTTGACCCCCAAGATGACCTTGGATTACTAAATAATGTTATAAAAGTCCGCAGAGAGGAAGTAAATTGTCAGTACAAGAATATATCTCGAAAAATGTGGCACTCTGCAATGAGATTACATAACAGAAAAAAGACGTTACACGTCAATCTCCACGGTATCAAGTACTGTCCTCGGTTGTTCTTTCTGGCTGCACGGAGCTGATGCGATCCACTGAAAAAGATAGAAGGTATTCATTAGTGCGACCAACCGTACGTTATACGACCAATTTCAACTTTCTTAACACTGCTTCCCCTCTCAGTTGGCTCCCTTCCCGGAGCCGCTGCTCTTCCCCCCCTTATCGGTACCTCTATCTCTATCCGTACTGGTGGTAATAAGCCCTCGTCGTGATGGATCACTCCTTGATAAGGTTGTAGTTTATCAAAGTGAACTGCGAACGATGAGAAACCATGCTGAGATGCGTCACGAGTCGTGCAGGTGCTATCTGATAATAATTTTCCAACGATGAACGGTCCTCCCCAGTGCCTCGATAATTTGGCTGTTATACCTCCAGTGGGCACCGACGTATGGAGCCATACCAGATCGTTTGACAGCAGTGGAGCACCAAACTCCTTGGCGTAGTACTCCTTTTGACTTCCTTGAGCCACTTGGAGTTGAATATGTACCAACTCCCCCCGCGTTTGATGGAATCACAGAGACTGTTCGCATATTTCGTTACCGAGGAAGGTAGATTGGCGGATGGAGGTAGACGCCAAAGACCGACTGAAAATAGCATTCTCCACGCCTTCGGGACTACATGAATTCCAGACAATACCATTTGGATTGGTCAACGTCCTACCACTTTCCAAAGACTGATGCACTTGGCACTGGTACTTAGACGACATCACTGTGTATGGAACATCAGAACAGGAACACCAGGAGAACCTAATGGTAATATAGAGAGGCATAAATAGATCAGCCTTAAGGACCCGTATACTAATCACTAGCTTTCGACATCTGAGCGCTTTAGATTCGTTGTGGCACTCTGTACACAAACGAATCGCGGTTCCCGCCCACCTTGGATGCGCTGATTCTAGTAAACGGGCAGTAATTGAGCTGGAAGTCGTACCGAACGCTAGCAATGGCTGGAGCGATTGGTATACGACACCTTAGGATAAGGCTATGCTCGTAAAGAAGTTAGTGCATACCCTTGAGCTTCCTCGGCCAAGGACTGATGACGCCACCCTAGAAAGTATGGTCAATCCGGGTCAGTAATTGTCTGAACGATGACACCCACCACATCCCCGACATTTCTCCTTTACCAACCAGTCGACTGGCCGGCTAACCGATCGAATGACAAATCGACTGATAGACTTACTGACTGTCCTGTTACTCTCCCCCTTTTTCTAATGACAGTTAAATGTAATTCTTTGAGTAGTAGGAGATTAGGTTTTACGTAATACGAGATTCACCATGCAGTGTGAACTTTCAAACTATTGAAAACCATGGAAGCACTGTGCAGCTGCTTCACCCTTGTTAGGCACCATCAACAGTGTACATCCAACGGGCTCGAAAATGAATCAGCGGAAACACACTTTCGCCTACACTACGTGTTTTCATCTAAACCATGGGTCTGTCCACTACTTTCGAGATCAGCCTTAGGTTGAAAACCATAAAGTGCCATTTCATGCAACCGAAACCGAGTCATTTGAAAAATTCATATAATCTACTGACAACCGTAAGGACTCAAAGATGGTCGAGCAGGTAGCTTCATGACCCACACCACAAAGCATAACGGAGGTGAACAGTTTTCGATGACTGGCGTCATATTACGGCTGTTTCTTCGCACAGTCGGCTGGGAAGGCCCCCCTCCTCCACTTCATACACTATTAAAGGAAAAAAAAACCATTTTCGAGGAATGTAGAGTGTGATAATGCCGTTATTAATCTCCTTGAGATGCTTTGTTCTGCTCTCATACAAGCGCAACCAGACAGGTCTTCTTCCGCTAGTCTATTCATGTAAGGTAGAGGCACTGGTGATTAGACAACTGGAGCAGAATTGTCACACACAATAAAAGATAAAAGAAAACATGCACTGGCTTACGAAAGCCGATACTTGAATAAATCAGAAGGCAACTACTGCACAAAAAGAAAGGAAATATTAGCAATAGTATTTTTCCTCAAGTCACTCCAGATACTACCTGCGAGGGTAGTGATTGATTCCTAGCCAAATTGCTCCCTGTCTTTCCTAGCAAACCATCGTCATCAAAGAGAGTCCTGGGATGCACAAGCGGAGCCTGTCAAGTATCGAGGTCAAGGAGTGAGACAATGGACCAAGATCGACAGGAAAGTGGATCAATGGAACGAGAAATGAATACTGTCGACCGGTGTTTAGCCTCAACACCAGCAGATACGAGGAATTGGTCTCCCACGTCAGCTTGATCCACGAGTTTTATGCAACGACGGGGTACAAGGACCAACACTTTATACAATCACTGTTTTGCGCTAACAGAGCGAGACTGTTCATGAGTGAAGACACGTTCTTCCTAGCTATGATAGACAACACAAAAAATGGTGTCCGAGGAACTCGATGAGCCCAGCAGCTGTGTGGAGAAGCCCGCAGCAAGAACTTTCACCATGCAACCTCCACAGTCTTTGGATAATGGAAATTAGATGCATTTGAAAGCCGAATAGCGTCTTCACGGGATTATCTTTGGAATGCTGCCACCGACCTGAGAAGATACGTTCTCAGCGAGCAGGGTTAACGAGGTGATCGGAGTACGGATGCCACTGATAACTACTGTCGCGAACTGAATGATGCTTCGCTAGTAGTCACAAAATCTAAGTCGCGATCCACTGAAATGTTTGTGGGAACCTGCAGAGCGAAGAATACAGAGCGAGAAATGATCGAGGAGTACTCACAGTGGTGTGTGTCATGTTGGCTGTTGAACCAGGGACAGCTTGGTTGGGAGTGATTAAAACAAAGTTTATGCAAGCGTCGTCGGTCTTATGTACGTGATCACACGTTGTGTTCCCTTCTGAAATGTTTAAAAACGAAAGCATTTCTGCTTTCATTTTCAGCTTCAGAACACCACACCCTTATTACGGACGTCTCTCCTGTTGGAATTAGTGCAGTCCCTGGACAGGACAGTTACCCAAATGTATGTGTTTCAAGGAGACTTAGTACTGCCGAAAGAGGCTATTCTCAAACTCAGAAGGAGGTCTTAGCTGTCCATTGGTCAGTTGATCGTCCACACATATATTTGTTTGGTTCCAAGTTTGAAATTGTTTCTGATCACGAAGCATTACGTTTTATCCACCATATGTCTCAATCGTTGCATAAGTCCACTAGTTCTATGGTACAAGGTAGGCGCATTTTCCTGTCTGCTTATGACAGTGACATCAAACATAGTCGTGCTAAACATATTCAACATGTTGATTACATTTCTCGATATGCATGTTCTACTGCTGACAGTGGACCTGACGGGTTACTAGTTCAACCATTTCCATTAGTGACCAACTACTAATTTACGAGGTTCGCCGTTGTATTGGTCTTTTTGTTGTCATTAAAACCCGGATGAACACCAGTTAACAAAACTTTGATTTCCAGTATTCTACTCTAGGCGAGAGAAGTTGGCCGTAACGACTGATGGCATGTTGTGTCTTACTTATAGCATTGTTATTCCTCTATCGCTTCGTCTACCTATTTTTCTTGATTTACTTTCTGGTCACTTGGAAGTTGAAAAAAATGAAGGCTCTAGGTCGTCTTACCTGTTGGAGGCACGGAATTGATCAAGATATTTCTTGGCATGCAAGCAGTGTAAACATCGTATACATAAGATGCACTCTCAGCCATCTAAGTGGACACCCTGGCTCGTATCATGTGAGGTGTGAAAAAGAATATATGCTGACTATTGTGGCCCATTTCCAAATAAATACTGGACTCTTGTGGTTATTGATTCATACTCTGGTTGACCATAAGTGTATTCAAGTACGTGTGCTGACGCGGATTTCCCAATCAAAGCTCTGCGTAAAGCGTACAGTCGTGAAGGTGTGCCGCAAATGTTGGTTACCAACAATAGCCGTCAATTTATCGCTCAAAAGGTGACGCAGTGGCTGAAAGGTTTAGGATGCAGAACATTTACTCAGAACACCAAGACATTCTCAATCCAATGGGTTAACGGAGAGGTTCGTTCGCACTCTTTTAATGCGATCAGATCGATCAATCCATCAACATTTCAAGAACTCGAAAGAGGAGTGGATACTTTTCTACTTCAGTACAGGAAAGCTGCCCATGGCACCAAATATTCAAGTCCAGCAAAGCTCTTCAAGTCTCGAATATCACGTTCGAATTTGACGTGCCTGGAATCAGCTGATGTATCATATCAACGAAGCAGCCTTTTACGACTATCCTCTGGTATAGTTCTAGGTCAACTCGACACAAGGATGGTGACGATCCTGGACATGGATGATGGTTCATTACACCGCAGGCATGTTGATAAAATTCGGTACCATGTTACAGAACTTCCAGTCGACATTGAAAAATGAAAAGAATCTGATTCCACTATGGATATGATAACTGATGATACTGCAGTGCCCAGACGTTCAGAAAGCTTAGCCAGTCTACCACGTCAGGATTACAAACACCCCCAAAATCATTCGAGCTGTGGTGAGTGTGCTGCTTGTGCGTGAACTGGATTGGTGTTAAATATCTGACTAGATTCGATAGGATTGATCTTGAATTATAGAATCAAATAATTCCAACTCGAGCTTCGAATTCGGTCTTTTTCATAATTCCTTTCGAATTGGGGTTACTGTTCATACTAATTAGGTTGGACAATATTTCACAAAATCATGCCACCTCTAAAACTTATTGTGAGGTCTTAGATATGTGGAATCGGGTAGCGATCGGGTGTGGTCCTATTGTTTAGCGCCCGGTAGTCGCCACTAGGTAGCCAATCTTCAAAGGGCGTTTGGGTACCGTATGTAGAGAAGAAGCTCACGTACTAGAAGCTCTCCCCCCATTCTAGAGGAACTTTCATTTCTAACTGTACTGGAGGTGCTATGCCACTTTCTGGATGAATTGTACTCTCATACTGTTTGAGCTTAATAAAGTGAACAACCAACGACGGCTGACCGAAGAGCGACTCATTACGAATTACACAGGTGCAGTCTGACAATATCTTTTCAACTACAAAAGGCCCTTTCTCTTGTCTTGATAGCTCTGGGCTGATTTTAGGTGTGTTCGTGCCAGCTCCTCTCCGCGTTTAATAGAATCCCGTAGCCCGCTCACACAACCCGCTACCTAGGTGGGGAGGGTATTGGTGATGGGTAGACCAATATCCTTGGTTAGCCGGATCTCTCGACCGGTCCATAACAGACTTGATGTTTGATTAGTCTACACATGGACCGTACTACGGTAAGCTAATTGGCAGTTAGGCAACTTCTTGTCCCAGTTGTCATTCCCTTCGATGAAGGCTTTCAAAAAAGCACTAAGTGTCCGATTGGTACTTTCTGCCAGCCCGTTGCCTTGTAGCTGATAGGATGTGGTGGGGGTTTTATCGATTCTAAGTGACCTGCATAGCTCAGCAATAAGGGCGCTCTCGAAATTCGACCCCTTGTCGGAATGCAGCTGGAAGGGCGCACCACAGCGATAAACCTAACGACCGAGAATCGCGTTAGCCACCGCACGCGCGCCACTCGTGCCGAGGGGAACAGCCTCATACCATTTAGTGAAGTAGTCGACCAGTACTAGAATGTATTTGTTACCTGCATGTGTAATTGGTAATGGTCCAACGATGTCCATTTCTACCATCTCGTTAGGAAAACCTACAACCACTGGCTGCAGGGGGGCGCGATGTTTGGCTGAAGGATCTTTGAGGCTGCCGCATCCTTCGCACCTCCTGCAAAATTCGAGTATATCTCTTCGCTGAAATGGCCACCAGAACCACCGCCTAGTAGCATGTTCCAACTTATTGACGCCAGCATGGCCTAACTCTGCATGTAGCTTTGTCAAGACTCGCAGTATCATCTTCCGAGGAACAATGATTTTGACCGGATAATTTGGTCCATACTGGAAAACCAGTATGCGGCCTATCATCTTCAAGAAGCCTCCGAGGCTCCATGAATGCTCCTTCCACAGACTGGGACCTGCTATTTCTTGGCGTGTTGGCTTCTTACCTCCAGCTTTAACTCTTTCGTATATGAATGCGGTGTCCGTATCGCTTGATTGCATCGCGATCCTTTCCCCCTTGGTATCCCCACAGAGACTGATTTGTGCCACACAGGTGACGGTGCAGGACGGACAATTCCATGGTCTCTCACTAGTCGTTTAGACGTGGCATCCGAGTTCTCATGGCGTTTACCTGGTCGACGCTCGGAAATGTAATCGAACTCTTGTAATTGCTCCTGCCATTGAGCATTCTGTTCCTTTGGATCCTTGAAATTCTGTAACCACAACAGCGATTGATGATCGGAGCGAACTCGGAATGGGCGACCAGTTAGGTAGTGTCGATATTTCTTAACAAAAGTCACTGGAGCCAGCAATTCCTTCCCCGTAGTACAATAGTTCTTTTCTCTATTTGACAACGTTTTACTGCCGGATGTTATTACTCGTTCGTAGCCATCTGTGCCTACTTGAGACAACATCGCACTAATAGCGCCTTCACTTGCATCCGTATCTAGGATAAATTCGCCCGCGCTCGTGGACAAGTCTGGCAATACTAGCACCGGCGATGAACACAGCGCGGAACGTAAATATTGGAAACCTTTATCAAACTGGTCATCCCCGGCGAAATTACTATTTTTCTGAAGGAGAGCGTCTAACGATGAGGCATGCACGGCGAAATCTCTTATAAATCGGCTTTAATAGGAGGTAAGGCCCAAGAAGCTTCGTACTTCGGGAACTGAACGGGGCTTTGGCCAATTCAGGACCTGATCTATTTTGCTAGGATCAGTTTTTATTCCATGGCGAGAAACTATATGACCCAAGAAACTGACTTCTCTCCGGAAGAACCGACACTTGGATGAGTTCATTTTTAACCCCATTTCCTTGATCCATTCTAACACCAACTCCAAATTTGTAAGGTGTTCTTCCACCTTCTTCCCATGGATCAGCACGTCGTCGTTGTAGACTAGGCATTTAGACAGAATTAATCTTTCTAGCACGTGGTTCATTAACCTTTGAAATGTGGCGGGAGCACCAGTCATTCTAAACGACATGGTTTGGAACTCGTACAAGCCCGGCAGAATAGCGAAAGCCGCCTTTTCTATATCCGCGGGCTCAATCTCTACTTGCCAATATTCCGATGCTAAACCAAGTATGCTAAAATACCGCTCACCTCTCAAGGCATCAAACAAATCTTCCATCACGGGCAGCGGGTGTGAGTCCTTCCTAGTGACTGCGTTTAACAGGCGGTAATCTGCGCACAGCCTTAGCTTGCCGTCTTTCTTTTTTTTACCAGTACTACCGGCGACGCCCATGCGGAGTGGGACGGTTGTATAACAATATTTTCAGCATATTCTCCACCATGTCATGTACTTCTGCCTGGTAATGTACTGGTATTCTTCTGGGGGGAGGGGCAACCTAATTGGTTCAGCATCCCCTGTATCGATAAGATGCATAATCACGTTCGTTCTTCTTAACTTCTCGCCATTCCACATAAACAAGTCGGTAAATTTGATAAAGATTTTATAAAACCTTTCATTGCTCTCCGTGTATTCATTATTTTCCACCAGTTCTTGGAACCACCGCCTGCGATCGTTCTCAGAAACCCCAACAGAACAGACATCTAACTTTCTGTGACCGCACTCTCCACACTCCTTCGTTTGGTAACCAAAATAAAGTCTCTTTCTTGGGGCATCTATGATGCACTCAAAGTCCTGCAGGATGCAGTGTTTTGTACAGCCGGCCGATGCACCACCCTACGATACTGACCACGTGTACCGAGTCCACGGTAGTTGAAGGTAGACCATAAGTTAGCTCGGCGGCCCCTCCAGCTTCTGTTGGTTCTCGATCCAAAATACCATAATCCCCTTGACGCGTGGGCCCGTTACCGCTGGACGGCGAAGCACTCCTGATCCGTGGTTGACTTAGATAGCACTTTCTTCATCTTTTCTTCTTCTTCTGCTGCCGCCACGACCTCAGACAATTCTGTAAATTTCCCTTTCAAGAGGGTTCTCTTTACCGACTTATTGGCCACGCCTTCAACAAACCGATCCAAAACATGCCGTTCTTGTTCAGCTTTATCCTCCTCGGGGTATCTTCGCGTCGCCAACTGCTTTAGCTCCCGAGCAAAAGACCATACATCTTCACCTAGGAGCTGTCACCTCTGATGCAGTCGATCTCGATACTCCACCGGGGTCCCCGCAGCTTCCAGGAACTTTCGAATACGTTTGAAAGTGAGATCACAATCACCATCTTTGAACACGTCTGACTCGTTGATGATATCATACGCCTCTTCAACTAAAAGGCTCATAATAACATCCTCTTGTTGATCTCTATCGAACCACTTAATATACCGTCGTGTCTGGCTCTCCCATCTGTTAAAATTGCTACCCTCGCCAAATTTCTCGGGAGCACTTCGAGTCAGTATCTCTTGCATCTTCTGAATTCTGCATTCCGCCAGGTCTCGCGTACCTTCTTCCACAGGCATATCCGTCGATCTGCACCTCTGTGATGAAATGTCTTTTGTCTCCTCCACACTAAAAGACTTTATTCGCTTCTTCGACATGCTATGGATATTCTGTCGGTTATAAAAAATGGAAGACTGTGAGCCGGAAGGCCTGGCATGGTTGTCGCCTTCGCCAGTAGGCTTACGCCTTGGTGCCATGGACACCGAGCTCAGTTTCGGACACCAGTTGCCTTAGCCGATGTCCTGCTGACATACAGTAAAGCTCAGCAAGAAGAAGACGATTCGACCAAAATGGAAATTTATCCGGGAAGTGTGACACACAAAAATACAGTTACGTTAAGAGAAGAAATGTACATTACGATTCAGTCTCCGGGAATAACACTGTCTTTAGTTGTTCGGGGTCCATCAGGTCAGTGCATTCCGGTTAAGTGACCGTCTTCAAATTTCGTAACAATACCAAGTCTCCCCACTATGGCGTCCCGCAGTCTACCGTACGGGCTCTCTGCACGTGGATTGCCTACAATGCCCCTAAATACTGCAGCCAGAGCCGGTTGCAAGTGCCCCACCTGATGTGTAAACCTGGTAGACTGGCTGGGTATGCGGGCCACCTAAAATTGTGCTTTTCCCTGAAGCAACCAAAAATCTGGGTCCGCGGGTAAGAACACGGGAATCCTCTTTTGTACTGAGGATAGTCCGGGTTGTCCAATAGCGATGTCTCCTACAACCCAGCCATTTCCAGTAACGAAGTCTGAAGCAATACTCAGGTTAATAAATGGAATCCTGCGATACTTCTACCAAAGAAAACTGTTGAAAAGCAGATGGAAATAGGATAGTGAAATGGACTCACGTGAGTGATAAAAAATTCTACCAGAAACTCAAAAACGGAGCCTGTGCGCTTATATCACGTCTGGGTCACCAATTTAGTGCTCAGGGTTAACCAGACGATTGGCGTACGGATGCGATTGATAACTACTGTCGCGAATTGAATGATGCTTCGCTAGTAGTCACAAAATCTAAGTCGCGATCCACTGAAATGTTTGTGGGAACCTGCAGAGCGAAGAATACAGAGCGAGAAATGATCGAGGAGTACTCACAGTGGTGTGTGTCATGTTGGCTGTTGAACAAGGAACAGCTTGGTTGGGAGTGATTAAAAAAAGTTTATGCATGCTTTGGCGATAACGATGATGATTGCCAGAAATGAATTCAACGTCACTACACAATCAAATGCCAATGCACTATCACCAAGTCCCACGTAGTCCCACGTAGTCATGGAGCTAGGTTAGCGTGCACCACACATTAATTAACCCCAGTCTCTGTAACTTCGGAATATGGAAGATGACAATAGCCTCTAGCGACCACCAAGGAACCAAGTCTTGTTTATGGGAGGTTGCTTCCAGGAACAGAGCTACCATCAAGCAGAGAGAAGGGAAAGAATAGTTATGGCTCGTTGTTAGTGGTCACTGTGGAACCAATTGACAGTACCAGAGGGAGTGACATTCACCCATGTATCCCGCTAGGATAGGCTTCCTTCAAGCGTTAGTGCAGGAAATATTGCGGGTCTACACAGCCACTTGTGGCATGCTGGTATAAGCAAGATGGAAACTGCAGCTCAACACCGATTTTGATGGCCACTCCTACAGACGGACCTCGGTAAGTTATACAGTCTGTGCTAATGCTGCGGGAACTTCAAGAACCCACTCCCGCCAATCGGGCATCTAAACCGGTTGTGACAGTTCGTTGCCCACACGAAAATTGTCACCAAGGACATCATAGGCCCCGTGCCCAAATCTCACAGGGCCATAGGCACATTCTTGTTTTGATTGTCCACTTCGTGAATTGGTGTAAAGCTTCCCCCCCACCATAAACTGATGCGGTAACCGTTAATAATGCCATCGTGGATCACTGGATAAGCCCGGGGGGGGGGGGGGGGCTCCTGAAGATCCACTTCCAGACAGAGGATAGAACTTTGAGAGTGCCCTGCTACTGGGACTTTGCCCACCGCTCAGTATAGATAAAACAGAAGCACCAAACTTTTGCCCACAAGGAAACGTTCAGGTGGAAAGAACGAACCGCATATTGAAGTCGTAATTGATGGCTTTCACCGATCGAAACCCAACTCAATGGGAAAACCTGTCATCGCGCTGTCTTTTTGAATACCGTAGTGAGGCTCATCTTTCTGCTGGTTAAACTCCATACTTATGAACAGTAGGAGAGATATGAACTCCTTGAGACATCCGACAGTGCGTGCCTTTCGCATAAAGTAAGGCTGTTACTTCTATATTACAGTATATTATCCAGCCTATTAAGGGTAATGAAATAGTATATCCAATGCTCGCTGAAATGAAGAAGGATAGTTCCGTGCGAACATACAGTGATTTACTGAGGGCCTAGCGCTTAGATATTCTGCTACCATCTTCCGGTGAATAATTCGTTCAGCTGGTCAGCCCCCGGATATTTTCCAAGAAGCACTTGCAAAAGACATCCTTTAACATTCTTCTTAGACGGCTTACCTTTGTTTTCCTCCTGGAAGAGTTATTTCGGTGCAAAATTGGTCCAAGATCAGCTTGGACCACCTGGCAGAACTTCATATTGTATTCATTAGACAAACTACCATAAACCATACTGAAGATTTGTGGGTTTAGATACACTACAGCATCATGCTGCTTGACCTCTTTAATATTCGGTTAACTATTGAAAAAGTAAAATTATCGAGTGTTCGACGGAATTCCTGAGTCACATGATGTGACATCGTGCCGTTAAACTAATCATCGGAGACAAGAAAAGTAACCGATACACGTTATCCACGGAAAGCAGAGATAACATTCAATGAGACTTCTTCCATTCTGCCTATCGTACTTAGATGTTTTTGTTTCCTTTGCAAAACATGTTACAGGATGGAGAAAAACCAGTGATTTTATCTGCGGTTCCCTACGAAAAGAAATTATTCGCACCCATTATGCGAATTCTTGACGAAAACCGACACCACATTATCACTTTAGATGCTTCTACGTATTGATTTTAGTGTCATGCTATCTCACCTTCAAAAATGACTAAACAAAATTACTAGCGTACCCTTCTTGAAACCTACAAATCTGAGGCTAAGTTTTATACAAGATAAAAAAACTTCCGGCATTTGCCTGAAATGCTAAAATTGGATGGCTTCTTTGCTTGGTGGATCATTCACTCGTCGCAACGTCTTTGTTTACTCTCGTAGATACCGACGTTAGTCCGTTGCAAATTTATCGGTGATGCTTGACAATAGTTAGTTGCTCTCTCCGGATAACAATTACTCTCGGTAATGACAATCAACCTGGGAGTGAGTTTTATCGGCTGCATCCGGAAAAAACCGAGAAAGAAGGATTCTGAGGAAAAACGATTGCTGGCCATGTTACTTTTCTGATAGGTTTCTGTACTGACTTGGAAACTCTGTCGTTGACGATGATACTGTGGTCATCTGAAGACTTCTGCACGTGGCACAGTGCACTATAACTTCTTGTTCAGGATTCAAATGATCAGAAGTATGCAGAAGCTGGTAGCCAGATCGTAGTCCGGCTATGTGAAGTGTGACAGTCCTTTGAACTGTCTCCAATTTGGCCACTTCAGCCGTTGTACGTGGATGGACAGTGAGATCACCATATTCTAATCGAAGAAGTACGTGGGAGGCGTATAGCAGTACGGAAGCCCCCATGGGAATGAGTCCAAATGGACGACGAATGGCGCCGTAAATTCTCCACGCGCAAGCACAGGATCTGTCGGTGTGGGCTCGTGTCTACAGATTATTGGTTACAACGACACCAGAGTCCTTTTTATCAGTCGTTCTGTGACTAATGGTGTCTCCAAGGTGATAAAAAAACTGCCTGGTTCTCTCTACCAATTCTTCTGTGAATGTATTTCTTGGGTCTCATCAGTAGGCCCCAACGGTTGAGCTATCGTATCTATGCGCGTAAATCCACTGGAAGCAGCTCACGATCCTCTTTTGACCCAAAAATGGACCAGATCTTCATATCAGCATAAAAGAGGCACTGGGACGCCCGTGTCTGTGGATGGTCATTTAAAAAACAAGGAAAAATAACGCTCCCAGGAAGGAACCTTTGGGACACCACCTTTGACAAGGTACCGGTGGGACAGGGACTGTGGAACTCGCGCGAAAAGGTTCTTCCAGTTAGGAGGTACTCTGTCTAGTGAATCAGGGATCTGACATCAAAAGTCCGGAGTTCTGACAGCAGTTGCTCATGGGGTTTCTTACCGAAAATTTCATTGAAATCCACAAAGAAGACTTCCGAGTCATTTTTTCGGCCTTGGCAGTGAACCGGAGTTCATGTGGGATTAGTAGGTTAATCAGGCATGACCTGTTCCTTCGAAAATCATGTCACTGTGTGCACAGATACTTATATAGTTCAAAAAGTCCACTGAGACTCTAGGTCACAAGCTGTTCCGTAACCTTTCAAGCTACTGATGTAAGGCTGACCGGGTGATAAGTGGCGGTCGCAAATTTCGTTCCACTCTTGTACAGCTGCACGACCATCACCTTTTTCCCATCTGTTAGCACGCTGCCAGTAGTCACGGATAAGTTGAATAATTTGGTCATCCGTGGAGTGAGCTGCTCAGCCAATTCCCTCAAGATTATTGAGAGTATTCTGTCCGATCCTTCTGAGCTATCAAAGATCGGAGGGCATTTTCCAACTCTGACTCCGAAAAGTCGGAGCATTGTTCATACTCGGTACTGATGAGACCAATTCCAGGATGTATACTAACTTATAGTGCTTGACCAGTGTTTCAGCCTTTCCTTCATCAGTGGTCATCTATTCTTCCATGTTTAACAGCGCTTGTATACCGACTTATGTTGATGTATGTCCATTGGAGATATGCAAATAGGTGCTTGGAAGCTCGCACTACATCTACCGCGAGAGTTTCCCAGAAAGTCATCAGTTTCAGTTCTGTACTCTGGTTACGATTCCTGTTATATTTGATAACAGAAAAGCATCCAGACCCGATTTCACCATCTGGGTAGGAGTCTGAGCTCCAAGGTAAACTACGATTGGCTGATCACACGGATGGTTGTCTGAAAAGTGGAGAATAGGTATTCATAAGGTATAAGATACCGTCATAAATGACCTCCCAAACCACATTCACGTCGTCGTTGTAGTCTGAGTTTATGGGTAACCTATTAACATCCACGGCAGCTCTTCGGACATCCCCGAATGGTGTGTACCGAAAGTTACGTCCGATGTGTGGCCCACGAACTGGACAAGGAACACTACGCCAGTGAACTTCTAGCTCCTTGTGGTCGTTGCTGCCAAGTGGAGGAAGATGTTCGGTCCTAGTAACAGAAGAGCCTCCTGGAGAGAGCTACAGATCAGGGATGGAACCCTGATCAGAGTACTTCCGGAATGGTTCCTGAAAGTGTTAGTACAAGGCCAGCTTCTAGACAGTTTTCAGTAGGTTTCGAGAGAAAAGATCTGCCTGGTCATCATCCTTGCTGACGTCTAACCAACACGCGGGATACTGAAGTTACCCAGGATGAAACGGTTGCCATCGCATACCGATCTACACAAAGACGTCACGAAATATGGGAGGGCCGCCACGAATATCCGAAGGTCTTAAAGCCTCCGGTTGTTCGAATAATGAGGCACCAGTGGGCATTACCAAATCTCTGTGGGTTAGTATGTGCGTCCTAATGCATGGTTGGAATGTCCGATTGGACCATCGGAATAAGGTGTATCCTAGGTGGGATACCTCGTAATCCAGAATCTTTAAGCCGAGCCACGTTTCCGTCAGTGCCACTATCGTAGGCGATTGTGACTGCAGCCAGGTTTCCAAATCATTTCGCTTGCTTAGCAGACCACAGACACTAGGCAGCATGGCGATGGGGTTGTTTCAGTGTACTACCATCTCTATTTGCTCACAGTTTCCTAACTTGGGAGGACTGACAGCGTCTGAGGCCTCCACGAGAGTCACGAGCTCCGATTCTGTACCCGAAAATCTCAAATCACTAAGTCAGTTTCTCCTTTTACACCTCGTCCTTGCCATTCTACAAAGGTCTTCTTTAATTTCTCACGATCCACAGGATCCAAATCATGGTGCTACCACACTTACTCTACCACGAGTCTGTGAGATCTTTGTAACACAGCCTCCTTGGCCTCCTCGGAGTCCAGCTCTACTTTTAGGGGACGGAGTATTCAGCCTCACTGTTCTTACCAATTCGGAAAACTGATCTTGTTCGTATCCTCTCCCCGCAATCTTCTCTTCCCCCGGGGATTAGCAGTTTTGTTAACACTCTTCGGAGGTTCGTGACATCATGCTTCAGACGTGCCTGTGCCGTAGTCAATTTTTGATTCGGGCGAGTGTATTATCAGGAAACACTGCTTCCTTAATGACGGGTCTCTTTGTGGGTGATCCTCCGTTGATATCGAACCGCTTTTTTCCATCCAGGACTGTACTCAGTTGGTTAAGTATTACGCCTGTGCTTTTGGCACGGGCTGGTTTTACAACATCAGTGCTGCTAGCATTAGTGTCAGTGTCAGTGACAACGGGATTCACGTTAACGAGGGTAGACCATGACAGTTGACTCTTGCTTTGGCGGCGTTTTATTCCATTTGGAAGCGTATGCAACGCAAGTCAGATTAAGTACTGGGATTCCAGTAGGAAATTGCAGCGACACAATGGGATCATAAATAGAATACGTAGCTCATCACTAGGCCACAGAGCTTCGGTTCCCTGTCTTTTTCACTGTCCATGTGGGACTTTATAGTTCAGTGCATCTGATGAGCAGCACTGTGGAACAGTCTAGGTGGGCCCAATCGTCTCACTCATCACACCGGAATGCCTTGGCTCGAAGGCCCACAACCTGAGAACACTCGAAACCAAGGGAAACAACGTTTTTGTCTTTAGGAGGCATTTACGGGGTAGTAAAAATCCGCCAAGTGACAATTTATTAACCCAATTTTCAGTCTAAACGACCAGCTGGTACCACGCAGTTGCGCTTCAAACCATATACCAGTCGTACCCAGCTTCATACGTGTTCAAGACACGTCTTTGTATCGGGTGTACGGAATGGGCTTATCGCTCCCATACGCATCTTCGTTGAGGAACTGATGATTTCGAGGGCTACTTAGTTCCATACGGAACACACCAAAGTCACAGGCGTGGATGGGCTGAGTTTACAAACAGACACAGACACACGCACACTCACACGCACACACAAACGCACACACAAGCACACAAACACATTAGGTCGAATAACCCCGCCACCCAATTTGGCCCTTCGTTCGTCCAGTCGACCCATTGGTGAACGAGAATTCAGCTCACCGGTAGTGAAAGTTATCATGGTGATGTGGGTGATCACGGGGTGGAGATATTTCGTGGACAGGTGACAGTGACCGCTGCCAGGTCAGTCACGTGTCTGTGTTTGGAAAGTGATACCACTGGGACGTACCTTGAAATTACGTAGAATTCATTTGAAATCAAAGAGGTTTATTAGTCATCTGAACGACTGTGATCTTTCCAAGCCCACCAAGTCATTCCTAGAGCACGGCAACTGCCACGTTCCACTGGTACAAAGGTGCCACTCGATCACTGCGACCTCCAACGGTTATCACAATAATGTGCGAGCTTTCGCTGGACTCGCACGTACAAGTTGCCCCTGATATAGACAGTCTGTCCCTCTCACAGCGAGTGCACAGTGACTTCCATTTTCATTAATTTTCGTCGATTTTTCTAAGCTGATATCAGCCGATCTTGCTTCTTGTTGTCTGTTACATATTTACTCTTTCAATTCAGTTAAAGTTAGAGACCGGCTTTACGAATATTATGGTGCTGTTCTTGTTTTTGCCAATGCGTACTTCCATTTTGTTATAAAAATGAATATCTGTTCACATAGGACCTAGATGTAACCATCTGATACTCTAAATAATATCGACCCCATTTGAATCCAAGCACTCGGAAAGTGTTATTGTTGGACATGTGGGTCTTTTAGCATGATGAACACTTTCGTTTAACGTCTCCCCAAAGGAGTTACGCTTAGAGTGATGTACGTGATCCGACTTAGTCGTGGGTTGTGGCCTGGCTTGATTCAGTCACGTGAATTTGTCAATCGGTCGTCATTTCAAATAGGACTGCAATCAATTCTTCGTTGATAATGTCTCATTGCTCTAGTTGGATATTTTTTCGAATCATCTTGTCCTAATTAGGTCTATATACTAATCTCATCATGAATGAAGAACTTTGCATCTCACCCCGGTCACAATTACATTGTGAGTGTGCGAATATCATTGATCAAGACCATATGATGACTCACGAACTTCTCAGTAGTCCAATTATTGACCGAATTCCGGTAGCCTTGATTACGTCCGTACTGACTCGAGCTGAAATGGCACGCGTAGCACAGTTACGTTGGCTGGAGCATTCGTATGAGCCAAATCGACCAATGAAACAAACGGATTCGATTTTATTCAAATTGCACGAAAATAGGAATGCTAACGAATCAGACTCGGAACCGGTTGACAATGAAGGCTCTACGAATATTGCACTTGGTGTACGCGTTACGTCAAACAATTCTGATAAGTTGGCCGACGCTAATCAGTCTGACACTCCGAAATCCATAGATTCACAAGCACTAGCCGCGGTCTCACCAAAAACCATACCAGGCAGAACAAATGATCCAGCTATGTCCGCTGAACAAAGCACTCTCATAGGGTCAGAAACGATTTCAGACGAAAAGTTAAGGCCTTCAACAGTAGGGTCTGAGATACACAGAGCTATGCTTGAGGACAATGATATTCTTCGAGATGAATCCAAAGTTGTTATAGTTCACGAATCCGACTTGAAAACCAATATCCCAGAGTTGCCCAATCCGGATAATGAAAGTAAACGGGAAAGATTATCTGGTCCCGATAAGGAAAAATGCGACACACCTGTCACGCCTGTTAATGAACCTGAAGGTCAAACTGTCCTACCGGAGAGTTTCACGTCAGTAGTACCCGAATCACAAATTCAGTCAAAAGTAAACGAGTCAGGCAAATCAGAGCAGCATCATGCAACGGGCGATCTTGATGGGATACCGTCAACTGAGAACCCAGAAAAGACTATACCAACTTTATCAAAGCGGAAGGAAGAACAGGATTCTGACGATACTCCGGAGGACCAGCTGGCCTTATTAGGTATGAAACAATCCCAAAGTAGTTGTCCTACAATGAGCAACTTCCCTATCCAGCTGGAAAACCGTTCATCACTTGAACCAAGATCAGGAACTACTTCATCAGAACAAAATTCTATTTTAAAAGAACCGGATATTCCGGCAGATGGTCAGGAATGCAAAATGGAACATAAATCACCGGGAAAAATTGTTCCAGCCCAGAAGGCACAGTTCTTGACTAGTAAGATAAGCGACGCAGCTCGGTCTGAAATGGACCATTTGCGTCGTGTTTTAGGCAATGCGTGCGAAGATTTATCACATATAAAAGAAAGTATAATTCGTCGAGATTTTGCCGAATGTGTAACGTTCTATAATAGGGTGATATTGGTGCCAAATATTATGACACGAATAATCGGTAAACTGAGTTATAGTCCGTTTGAAAAAGATCTGTGGCAAGCTCATGACTGTTTGACGAGAATGCTGACCGATGTGAAGACGAAACCGTCACAGATTTTGCCGCGACTAATTGAATTGGGGTTTTACATTTTCGAATTCGGAGACATACTGGGTATGAAGATAGTCCCGAGAAAATTTGCGTCTCAAGTACATGCCATTCAGGCACGAATTCATGTAAGTTTACCTTAAATTGTAAAGTTCTATTTCCTTCGCGAAGTGTGTTCATGGTTGCAGTAGATGGCAGATATTACCGACTAAATATTATAAAAATTTCTATTGAAAGAACGGAATTCGCATATGGAGAGTGATATTGCATTCAGGGAAAAAAATCAACAAATGAATGGGTTGCACGAAAATTTGAAAGACTTGTAGGAATGATGAAAAATAATTGGCTGAATATACTAACAAATATATCCACTTATAAAGCCGTGATTCGCACAAAAAAAACTACCAAACCAACTATCTAAATATGTAAATAAATATATATCTATTCGTACATATATGTATCTATGCGTCATTATATCTACTTGCCCATCTATTGATATATCGATCAAACTAATATTCAAAATAAATATCGGAATACCTATATATATATATAAATATCTATCTAAATATCTAAACAAAAATACATTCAAAAATCTATTAACCTATATATACATCCATCAATATATATATATATATATATATATATATATATATATATATATATCCACATATCTAACAATATAATTATCTATCTATCTGTCTATCTATCTATCTATCTATCTATCTCTCTTTCCGTTGTCTAAAGTTTTCTCTCTCTTTCCGTTTGTTCTGCTCATATTCCTTTCTTTCTCTATCTCTCTGTTTCACAGGTTCCTTTCGTTCCTTTTTATGTTCTTTTTTACTTTATTTATCCTTTGTCTTCTGTTCCCTTTAGGTTGATTTTTGTGCCGTTCTTTTTCTCGTCGTATATTTTCCGAGTGCTTTTGCGGCCGTTATTTAGCATACCCCTCCCCACACAGCTCAGTACCGGTAGAAGATATTGCTGAACAGTAATGTACACAGGTCGACGGATGTTGGTTTTTATTTAGCGTCCAATACCGCTTCCTGCCATCTCGCACACACGCTGCTGGTGGTTTATTGAAATCCCTCGCACGCATGGACATGTCCACTCAATTGTATGCATACGCACAACCTAAGATAGTCGTGTTTCTTCCTTCCGGACTGCGCTCAATAATCATGTTTGTCACACTCACCGTGTGTGTTCCAAGTCGCGCCGCTGTTAGGGGACACTCAGGCGTACTGCTGCAAAACCTGCGTGTCCCAGTGTCTCGGCTGGCTACGCAGGTAAGGTAAGAGAACCACCAGGTACCAGATGTTGCACCTGGCCAAAAAGATGTGAACTGATCTTGGTAGGTGGTGTAACGTCTATCGGACGCTTGAATGAAGATCCAACCATCAAGGTTGTTTTTTCCCCTGTATTTTTCATACAGCCGAACTTTTATTTATTCTAATCACATTTACCTCAATAGTACAGCACATTTGCACCGAATCCGCCTTTGTTCTTGACTAGATTCGTTTTGGTTCTGCACGTGACTCAGCTAACTAGATACGGCAGCTACATACTTATTTGACGTCTTGAGTAAAATTGCCAGGAAGCTGACAATTAATAATGATACGTGAATATTAGGTTCACCATAATATGGCAGTTATTAGAGGTGTTTGTGTGTATTTTTATTTATGTTTGTACGTGCATGTACGTGCGTTTGCTTGTGGGCCCTAACTACCACACAGGCTGCGGTGGGATAATCTTAAGGATAGTCGGTTGAAAATAGCCCTAGTGTATCGGACAGTGCGAGTTAGTATTACCGGAAAACCTTTACGACTCTTAAACATGAATGTGTGCAGTAAACTTAAATTGACAGGAGCCACTGCTCCTCTAAGGTGGACGACGTCTTTGGGTGAACGATGTACGTTGAACACAGGAAAAGTGTTTTGGGGATTCATCGTTTTTGAGAAGTACGGATATGGCGGGGTACTCTAACATCCTAGAGGATTTAGGGCAGTTATCATTAGAGGACTATAAACGAAGTGTATCTCGCGGCAACCATAATATATTTCCTTGGTTTCGGCCTTTTCCTACGTGTTCTGAGTGATATCTTCTGAGAGGATTATGATAAACACGTGGCTAGAGCTTTTGTTGATTGTTTAGGCCTCTAGGAATCTAGTAAACCATGCTGGAGGCTATCCAGCGCAACTTGATCCCAAAAATGGAGGTCTGTTTCTCTCAGGATTGGAGTGTCTCCAAACATCTTCACTAGCTGGTTAGGACGGTGACGGTTGCAGAACGTAGAACTGCCAGCACGTACGACATCCTCGCAAGTTACTTGGACTGATACCTAGCCGTAACTATCACAGACTTCTCCAATCATCGGGTCACACGAATAATGCTCAGGGTTTGAACTAAGGGCCGATGATTGTGCGCACAACAATCGCAGTTAAAGTGCATTCCTCCATAACTGTCCAACGTGGTGATCGTACCTATTCCACGGCATGAGTAAAATTAATGCCAGGAAGCTGACATTTAATAATCATAACATACAAACTTCAGTTTCATCACAGGTTGCCATTTATTAGACAAAAAACAATAGCCCGGTTCACCCCTTATTCGGATTACTGATGTCAACTTTACTAAGCTATCATATACCATTTATTAAATGCCACATGAACCATGATAGAGTAAGCAACGTTATAGGGGTGGCCCGTAGGACGGAAGAAAGGTATTAAAAGTCAGCCCATTGCTCTTGGCCATTTATGGCGTGTCGGGCTTCCACGAGGCCCATCTAACCAGTGATTATGAGCAGGAAGATATTATGACGTAACGTGACAATTGAGGTTCCTGTATTCACGCAACTTGATCATCACATTAGTGACATTATTTTTAGTTCTTTTTCTACTTAGAGATAACGGTGATTATTGTGATTTCTAAGAAGCGTAAGAGAACCTCCGCAATTCGTGAACCGGTAATGGCTGTTCCAACTGAATGAGATTCGTTGGAGTTTATCACGTTCATTTGTACAATGCTTTCATGTTTTTCAACTGAGTTGTCTTGATACTGCATGATGAATTATTACGTTATGCAAATCGAATCTCCTGCCTCTGATATACAAATACTACATAACTCGCTATTCGACTCGGGCTTTCTATGCAAAGCGCTGATAAATTGACCAACATGACCAGATTATTCCAAATAAACAGGTCCATTGACGTAGGTAACTTTATCGGATCACTCAGTGGATAAAATTAGTGCTTTTGAAGGTATAAATTTCAAATGTTTATGTCACTCCCCGCCTCAGGCGAACAATGCAACGAAAATTTTCTCACGTGAAAACAAAAATCATGAAAGCTACCGTCACCGTCCACGGTAGTAATATTAGAAATTCGAATCTCCCGATGCGTACGCATTCCCTCTGTGCGCGCTGGCCCCGGTTTTGTATGGGTCATCTGTAACAAATTTGAATAATCTGTCTGTTTCGTTATCGATCAGTCACGCGTTGGTTTTTGAATCTAACTGTGACGTCACTGTTCTTTCATGGCTGATATGAATAATTGTGAAGGTGGTTCTAGGAGGACCAAAATCTGTAGTTTATTTACGAATGTCATTTACGGTCTGATGCATTGTACGTTTACCTGGATTTATCCAAGTCTTTCTTTCTCCAGAAACTTTTCCCCACTAAAGTAATATTAGTAGGTGCACGTTTTCCTATTTATTTCAAGTTGTTTGCATATCTTCGATCGAGCCCAAAATTTTCTACTTTGTTCCACCTAGCGTCTCTCCACCGGTCGAGTTATTCGGCAAATTATTTATGTCCCGAATTCGTTCGATTCCGTTGTGTCAACTTATTACAAAGATCGGCGATTAGAGCGTGTTGAGAAATTTTGCTCGTGTAGGGTTCAACTGCTAAGTCCAACGCATCCTCGTGCTGCTTTATGTCCTCCCGGTTTTCGAACTTTGGATGTTAATTTCGATCCGGTTCGTGGTCGGTACATTGGTTTTCATGATCTGCTCAATCGATGTTTGCATCCAAAGCAACGTGTATCACGAATCGCGCTAACTGTGATGCGTCGTCCAGACGGAAGTGAAGTGCAGTTACAATCTAGCGAGCTTACCCGACTCCAGGTGATTGAACCCCGCCCGCGATTGGTTGAAGTTAGTGCGGATTTATCCGACAAACAGAAACACTATTCTTATCCAAATCAAACAACTGTCGTCAGTGATACACTTTTTAAACCAACAGATTTTCTATAAAAACTCAGTTCCCAGGGAGAAGTACACTTCTAACCCAAGGAATGTACGCTGTCTCCTTCGCAAACGTTTTCAGTTTATTTTCGTAATTTTTACTTTGTCCGATATTTGTGGATAATTTATGGATTCTATTAGGTGTGACACGACTTTCTTCCGCCCATTGTTTTATTGTATCTTTGTTTTGAAATTGATTTTCAATCCTACTTTCATTCTGAGTGCTTTTGATATGTACTCTGGTGATAAGTATCCACTTATGATGGATTTTATTTTTGTCTGAGTGAAGAGGATTTCTGGTGAACCTTTATGTTTGGATTAAGATGCACTTTTGTTGAGCTTGGATCTCCCATAAGCTAAACCTTTTTAACATGTAAGTGAGAAACTGTCGGATAGATCCGAGAACTTATCAGACGGATTCGGAAAATCGTCAACCTAGCTTGGGTATCGAATGCAATAGTTGGTTGTCGATTCCCTATACAGCGCTTTGTCGGTAAACTGGTCGCACCTCGTTCTAACCGATGACCGGACACTGTTCGCACCTGTTTTTCCACGCCCACCCTGTGCGAAGACGGCGTAGACCTCAATGGTGCATCATATCGTGCTCGCGGACAGACGATGATCTGGGGAATCGGTGGAGAGATAGAATCTGTTAGAGACAATCAAAGTACCCTCGCCCATATAATGTAAACGACGGCGCTACATGTTAGAAGCTTTTGGGCTAGCAAATGCATTTTGATAATCCTGTAGGTAGAGTTGTGATGCCTGTCTCTGAAAAGCATCGGCATTCGGATGGTAAGCATCATATAAAAATGAAAATTGAAAAGTTTCTTTAACTTAGCTAACAGCCTGCAGTGATTTTGGTGGCAAAATTGTTCCTGTTATCCCAGATGTATGACCATGTCCAGAATTATTGTCGATTTTCGTGACGACTGGCGTTGGGCTGTTGATGGTCCTATTACGAGTTCGTAGACAACCGGGCATCATATAGCCTAGGGCGCAAGAATAATGGTTCTCACTGTAATCACTACGGGAACACCGGATCAGTAACTCCAAGTTTGAGTACGGATCATTTGGTACTCAAAAATGAGCAATAAGTGAAGAACTAAATTCCAGCGTACACGTGTTGCACTCTTAATCATTTTACCCTAAACTCAACGGTGCTGCTAGATAACAACCAAAACTAGAGCTCAGAAGTGTGAGGCTGGTGGTTGAAAGAACCTAACCGAGCTGGATAGGTGTAGCTCACATTCCCAATGTGCTATATTCATTGAGGTGAACAGTGGCTGAAAGGTGAGTGATGGTGACCAGAGCAAGACATGGAGGAATTTCACGAGAAACCTGCCCTATGATATCAAGCACGCAGGGTGTTTTAGGTTTCTCGAGTAGGGCTCAAGAGTAAATACGTTGAATGATACGGCTGCTTCGCTACCAGTAATGATCTTTTATTCGCATTTTTCCTTTACCAAATTGATAATATTATGAATAGTTGTCTTCTTACTTTTTCATACTCTCGTTTGGTTTCATTTACGAGTAAAATCCTCATTGATAGATAGTCACCAGAACAGAATCACTCGGTGTGTGGTTACTGGTTGTTCCACTTGGACTGGATCGAATGATCACATTTTATCCCCACTCTGTCTACAATTTTGCCAGGAGTATAAACCTATCTCAGTTCAATCAAGTAAGAATTATTCATTCCGTACTATGAACTTTACCTACTAATGGGGGTGTTTTCAGGGAAATGAAGAACAACGTCTCATGAGTCGTATCTGTAGTTATATACCAAATATATTTGCACTGAACAGGAGTTTCATGAATATTTAAAATGCAAAGGCAAGTATATTACGTGATGATATATGTACCTCTTTTGGCTGGCCGTGGTCAAATGATCAACAACGGGGATTGAAGTCTTGAAGTCCCAAGTTTGGACCTGTCCGCTGTAGTCTTCGTTTACTTATATGTGATGCCGGGTATCGTGAGGACTCGGAAATTCTGAGCTAGGTCAAAACAAAATTACAAACTAGATAGGTCAGTTGAAGAACAACTACAAAACTACATAATCTAAGAAGTCTTTGCGCACCTGCAATAATAAAGCACCAATTATTTTTATTTCATGGCGTTACTTTAAGATTCACTTGACGCAGTGCTACTATGTGCTTGTGTGTCTTACTTGTGCGTGTCAAACCCAAACAACCATCTAGTTTTCCTTTTATTTCCACACGATCATACTTTCGAATCTAAATGCACCAGTTTTGGACCACCGAAGTGTGTTTAAAAAACCCGTAAACACTCCGAGAAAAATGGGAATCGAAACTTACTCCAGTATTACTATTCAATAGACAATTTAACAAATTCTTCCAACTGTTTGATGACACAGTAGCTTCCTATCAATCGACTGGATCGAATTCATGAAATTAGAATGAAGTACCGAGCCTTTTAGACTCGTGTTCGACATCGCTGGAAATCGGAAATCGAACGTCGATTCCCGGAGTTATAATAACGTTGCGAAGACTTTCACGTGACCGACGGTGGTATTTTGTGTTACAACGGTGGCATTATTGTACTACCTACGTTGTGGTCATCCATTCTGACAGATTTAGATTCCAAAAATTTTGGTGTCAAAAAGATGAAGACACTGACCCAACTTACCTGTTGATGGTCTGAAATGAACAGCCATTTGCTCCAGTTTATCAGACGTTTCAGTGATATGTGCATAAAATTTACTCTGTACATTTCCAAGTGAACTCGGTGATCCCATGTGAGGCCTGTTAATGTATCCAAGCAAATTACTGCAGACCAGTTTCGAAGAAATATTACACCCTTGTAATCATCGGTTTCTGCCCCAACTGGTCGCAGTTCTACTTGACTACTTCACCCAGCTCTGAACTCACTATTGCTGCGCATGGCAAGACTTTTACCTTTGAAGGAATGTCATGTGGTTCATTCACTGACAACGGAAGTGATTCCACTGTTTAGAAGGGGCAGATTGGTCGAAATCAGTCGGTTATCATTACGTGGTAACTCCACGTCATCCACAGTCGAATGGAGTCACTGAAAATTTTATTCGGACATTGAGAATTGCCAAAAGATTTACAAACTCAAGAACATTCAAACAGCTCGAAAGGACTATAGACAACATCCTTATGTAGTACCGTAATTCTGTTCATTTAAATATGGGTATTAGTTCAGAGAATTTATTCGAGAACCGTGCTCTTCGAACCGACTTGCTCCAGTGCAGGAATCGTATCTAACCTTCCAATCGTACCTAATGAAATAACTCGCACTCGGGCTACGCGCACTGAGAGGACGACAAGACTAGACACGAACAGCAGGAATGTATTCTGCTCATTTGGTTGACACTAACTTGTTTATATACGAAAATAGGCACGCACTTATTGCAAGTACCGTGCTGACCAATCCCAAGGCGACCTAGCTATATCTACCCGATCTAACAGTTACAGCTGATTGTATGGATACTGGAAATGAAGCAGTAGTGCATTAGACCGCGTGTGGAGTGAGTCGAATCAATACATCCAGCTCGGGTCATCAGAAGTTATTTACCGGAGAGGAAATGATTTGAGACCTTCCACATGCATTTTACTTCAGCAAATAGGGAATAAACCTGTCAGATTTTGGATCTTATCGATGGTTCGACACCGAAGACATGTAGATCAGATTGCTTTTAATCCTGTCTCTGATTCTAATCATGTTGATTCCACTTCTAATATTTCTGAGTCTTTTCCAGATGAAAAAGATTCCATTGAAAGAGCTGGTTCAATCAGCAAGTCTGAACTTTTACCGAACAAAGAAAACGGTGATTACAAAAATTCTGTAAATCCTTTCATGATGTGGTGGCTGTGGTAATTGCTCATGACAGTACCTTTTGTTGCCTTATCGCATCTGTGAATACACATACACAACAGCTGAGTGCAGTATAACGTCGATTTCATACCATTTCAACTGGTGTTCTCGCGAATTCAGTGCGCTTAATTTGGGGTCGAAGAGTTTCCAGTTTCGGTGCGAATATTCCTAGTCTCGAGTGTCAAAAGTCAGCTCTTCAGGAAGAGTAATCGATTTATTGTTACCACATTCAACACGGGAATATCACTCGTTACCGACTCGTCGGTGGCCTACAACCCGTGTTGCTCCAATCAGATTGCTTGCTTTAGAAAGTGCTAAACGAAAGTCTGCAACTGGCCAGTCGTAAAACGTGGTTCACGTGGCAAAACAAAACACATCCAACTCATCCTTCTTGTTATGAAAAGAGTCTTCGACTTGAATACCGGCTGGTAACTTCCACCGCTTCGTGTTCTAGATTTTCAGTATTTCTCTCTGACCGATGATTGTGTAGTGCTGTAGTTCTACCTGCCTTAGTCTCTTGCCCATCCTTTCCGGTTTACTGTTGTGCAACTTCAGCGTCTTCACTATTCACATCTTCTTCCTCATTACCTTCTTCTGATTTTCTCAAACGAAACCTATTTCTTCTTATCTGACCACCTCAGAGTGCGTTAGCTGGGATTTCTTTGCTGCGAACGATAGCACCTCTCCTTTCGTCCAGGTTTTTTCAGTAGGTTCCATTGCTTTAGTCCAGATTGTATCATCTGGCGTGAGTGGATGCAGTGGCTTTCTACTCTGACAATAGAATCCTTTTTACACGGCCATACACTTTTTATCTGACGGTTTTATGACATCTGGGTCCATTAACCTGAGACACACGGGGGGCTCGTGCTCTTCTGCCTTCCAAAAAGGTGTTTTGTCGAGATTGTTCCCACTGTTACATATGACATAGTTCCAAACTCAGGTGGAGCAACAACGGATCGCTGCCCTCGACCTTGCACTTCGTGAGTATCTTCACCTGTTTGACGGCGTTGCATGATTCGCCGCTGAACTCACTGTAGCAAGGACTGATTATGAGATGGCCCAAATGCCACATCTCCGAGAATTGCTGGAATTCTGAGCTTCAAAACTGAGGACCACCATTGGAAATCATTTGAATCTGGATTCCGCGTCAACTGAAGTTAGCCCGCAGGTAATTGATAATCTGTACAGTTGTTTCTGCTCGCCTAAGGTCGATTTCGAAGACATCATTGTAGTATTAACCGGTTATGAAGTAACTGTCCTTCCTACGATGAAAAATATTCAGAGCCACAATTTTTCAAGGCCAGTCCGGTGCTAGATGTATCTCTATTGGTTCTTTTGTTGGTCGTGGTCAGATTATCTGCGTGATTCGTAGTGTGCCACTAGAGTTATTTTTATCTTCCGGAGGACCTTGGGTGATGACTTTTTTCAGAGATCATAGACACAGATCCCCCATCGTCGCACTCTGGATGTGAGATCATTCAGATATCGTTATCGCCAACACAATGTTCATCTTTGCATTTCTACGGTTGTCTTCTGCCTTCGACAGCCTGACTTGTGAGAGTGGGACGGTTATGAAAAGTTGTTTTCCTTGTTGATAACGTAGTTCGTTGTCACATTTTTGGAGACGTTATAACATCGACTGTAGTCTCCCAAGTGCTCGATGGAGCGGCTTATCTACGATCATGAACAATGGCTTAGGATCTGACTATGTGCGTAAGTCGGCTGAAGGTAAGATCGCTGTAATTCCCCAGAGCTTACACAGTTGCCAGCAGTTCTTTCTCGATTTGCACTTATTTCTGTTCATAAATTGTTAACGTTCTGCTGCGATAATCAAGCGAACGGTTCCTAAATCATGTTGACTACTATCATACCGTATGCATGGAGGTAAGGTGGGATCATAATACGGTAGGACTGGGGCTTTTACGACGAACAGTTTTGCGCGATCAAATGCTAATTGCTGCTCTTCTGTCTATATCCACGATTCTGCCCTATGTGTTGATCGGCGGATTTGTCTAGTGAATTCCGCTAAATCTGGTAAGAATCTGCTAAGGCAGTCGATCATCCGATTAAAATGTGGAACCCCTTTCGTATCGTTTGGCAGAGGCATATCTACATGCGCGTTTTCCTCTTCCGGATTCAGTTTGATACCTTCGATTGAGACAACGTGGCCGTGGAACTTGACTGCTGTTTGACAAAACTTCAACTTGTCTTGTTTCAGTTCAATTACATCACGGACACAACACTGCAGAAAATAATCGAACCATCTGTTATGTTTCCCAATATTTTTGCCAAAAATTAGAATATCTGCTACGCAGGGTACTCCAAACAAGTCATCCACAGCTTGGAGAATTCCTCTTCTAAAATATTTCGCTAGATAGCTTTAGGTCGAAAGGCAGTCACCTCCAACTGTAACGGCCATATGGTTTGTCAAGTGTGGTCAAATAACTCGAAGCTTCGTCCTGCTCTAAATAACAAAACTCGAAAAGCTGATCAACTTTAATACAACACCGCATGTTTAATAACTTAGGTAGAATATCGATAAAGCAGGTAACGTAAATTGCTCTCGCCTGAAAGCTTTTTAAATGGTTTGGTATCAATGCAAATGTGAATTTCCTTGGATGCTTCCGTCACAATCGCTATTTGACTGGCCCAGCCGAGCTGTTCCCCAAATCTAACCAATGCATTTTTTGAGATATGAATGTCCAACACGCGTGAAAATCATTCTCTGACAGTCTATGGAACACGTTTTCTTGGTAGTGCTACAGGTCACGTGAATTCCTTTACGTTTGATTTCATCATTCTCAAAAATCTTCCAATTTTCCCAATGAAAAACTGACGTATATTTTCAGAAAATATTCGACTTTATCGTACATGACGAATGAATGAGTCGTGGTGGAATGACACCAAACTCGGATTCTTGATAAATTTACATCCGAGGATGGGAATATAGACCCGGTCAACCACTACAAAGTTTATTATTGGTGATTGTCCATCCACGGGGTTGACGGCTTACAACATTGCCTCATCCCTTGGATGAACCTAGGCATCATTTCACAGGATAAGTCTCTTCTGTGTTGGTGTCGATGCAATACTAGGCAGAACTCCCATAGACGTGATGTTCACCGATGCTCCTGTGTCTAACTGGAATTTCTTTACTTCTCCGTTTACCAATATTTTGGCAAAAACACTCTCTCGCTTCGAGGACGTCTAATCCCCATTCCTTCGATCTGCGTTGCGATCCTTTTGTTCTTTATCTACTATTTTCATGAGGAACCTTTTTTGACGCTAAACGGCTACGCTTCTTGCAGTTATTACAAGTTCATCTTCAGGCCGGGCAATTGTCTCATCGCGAGAAGATCACCTAAATCATCACCGTGAAAACCTGCAGCAGTCATCCACAGAACTGGTTGAATAATTTGCTTATGGTCAGAATAATGTTGGGAATCATCTTTGTTGGATGGGAAAAGTCCAAGAACTCAGCACTTGGGTTCCACATTTGTTGGGAGTAAACAACCACCTACTGCTTTGTACGACTGTTATCGAATAAACGGCATCATGCTAACACTTAAAATCAAGTTTTCTTCTATTTGATGAAAAAATATAATTAAATCGCAATGACTTATTCCTCTGAACCCATTACTCCAATGGAATCTTTTTCTCGCGGTGTTCACAAATTCAGTGCAGTCAACATATGAAAACCAAGCAGCGGACATGCTTGTTTTCGGCGCTTTAGCAATTTACCAAATACAATGCATTTAAACAATCCATACAAAATAAAAATAGAGAATAGTGATTCGCGTTAAGATAAAATGGAGTCTTATCCGAAAGGAGCTTGTGTTGTATTCACGAGGATAAAGTGGGTTTGAACGTGAAAATGTGACGGGGATCAACAGTGTGAGAAGTATTTTTCACACAGTCGCAGGTTAGTTTCTTCATGGTATTTGCTCATTTGTCCTCTTTAGATAAACTTGACTAGTAAACTGGTTTCCCTTTTACCTTGAGTGGCCCTCCTTTCGTCTTGCTTGTCTCCATGCTATCGAATAGGCTGGTCTGAATTTACTTTTGTTGTGAACACTTCATTGACTTCCGCTGTCTCTTCGGTGGTGGCGTTCGTTTAGTGCTGTCTCTCTATAGCCAGGGTGAACGCTTCGTTTCTCGCGAACAATTTGGTTTTATTTGCGTAAAATATAACGATTCTATGGGGTGTTGATCCTTGTACTTAGTCGTTGCACAAAATGTGTTGGTTCGACCCCTTGCCTTCTAATGGGTTGGTATTGAGGCGAAAAGCCGCTTCACACGGTTAATCTCTCATTATATTGATCCACGCCACCGATCAGCTATCCTGTCGCACGTGGTTCCGCTGTCCCAAGCCCTGGGCTCGATAATTGGCAGGCTCTGTTTGTGCGTCCCTTGACTCTCTGTGATGACGATGGCTTTGCACGAATGACAAGGTGCGTTGGCCCAGAATCGACCGATATCCTCAACAGCGTCGACCAAAACCAGTCTTAGAATTATGGGGGTAATTCTTTGAGTAGGAGCTTCACCAAGCAGCTTTGGGACCAAGCTATGCTAGTTTATATAACATCTCGTTCATGTAGTCTTTTTGTAAATTTACGTCGATGGAACTCATCAGAATGGCTGGACAAAAGTGCACCTTAGAAAGGCAGTATGTGGATTCCATTTTGAAAGTAGGCTGAGTAATCCTATTGAACTTTTTAAAAAGCTTGGGGAACTCTTTGGAATTCCGATGATTTTCCGTGGTACCTTGTCTTCCTCAACACCGATATCGAATATATTTTTCTATATTTTGGCAACATTCTTTTAATTCTTTTAATTTCGCCATAATGACTTCAGCTAGTAACAGACCGGGGAAGAAACATAACGCGATTCCACCATTTTGTCAGCACCTTTCGTCGTCGGACTGGAACTAGACGTTAGACGTACACCGGTAAGCCCACTTTCGGATCTTCACAAACGGCACCATACTGTTCGCAGTCAGGAAAGGTACGAAGCTTGACAGATCATTGACTTTCGTTCCGGTCACTGCCCATTCCCAGTAGTCTAACTTGATCACAAACAGCAGAACGGCAATCATTTTTAACCGTATGCTACACCATCTATTAACATATCTAAGTGACCACAGAAGGAATCTTCCAGAAGTACACGAAGAACAAAAGATGATTTCCACTGTCTCCGTGTAGCTTTTCATACCTCATCGCCATACCACCTGCTGGATTCACTGTGGCATTCTCGATGGCTTTATATGAGGGTAGTGTTCTTAGCTGAATCTCCCGATCGCTGAGTTGGGCATTTTGGGTCGCAAACTTTTCATCGCCAGTTGAGGAGACACCTGCGTATGTATGACGTCACTTCGGCTGAAGATGAACTGTTTGCGACCTGAACACCAAGCTCAGCGTGTGGAAGTTTATGAAAATGTTTATGGTCTTTCTGTCTCTTGGATTGGAATTAAGAACATCTAAACTGTCACACAACTAATTTACTTGAGTAGCATACCTGAAAAAAACATCGTCTGTGGAAATTTCATCGTAAAAAGGTCAGATAGTAATTCAATGTGCTACAGTGCTCCTCCTAGAGCGGAGATTGTTGGAACCGACCAAATTTGTTCGCTCCTGGAGGGTGCTTGCTCTTGGGAGGGATTTTTAAATAATTAGCAAAAAACATGGTTAAAACAAGAAGCCAGGTTGTCAGCACCTAAATCTCCCGAAAGGTCCGAATATGGTCAATGGTTCTGTCGTGTTTGAAATAAGAAACTGAGTGAGGTTTCAATACCAATTTATTCTATGGGAAAGGAATCCATTGTTAGCTATTGTCTGTTTTGTCGTGTCAATTCTTCCCTTTTCGAATGCTGCTGCATGGATTATTTTTGACAATCGAGCTGCGTATTAGAGTGGCTCTAAATTAAGGACCAGTTTCATCACAGCTAAAAATATTTTTGGAATCATAATCTTTGCATCTGGTAGGGACATGCTCCAGTCAGTCTGACAGCTATTCATTTGGAAGTTCTGAGGCCTCATCGTTGTGCCGTCTTGAGCTGATATTATAAAGTTGTTGGAGTTTGTGCGACCAGATGTTACTCGCGCGACAACCACCATGCTCCAAATTACGAGGCACCTCCATCGCTTTCTCTTGTAACAACAATCCTGTTACCGCCAGATGATTCCGACGAGCAGTGACAAACCATTCGTACGCAGCAATGTTGACGTCACCGAAGCATCCGAGACGTGAATGCAAGACTTTTCGCAGACTTGAAGTCGCTTGGTCCCAACTAGTTTTGGTGCTGGCCTTGTTTCTCCCTACACCCAATGGGGATGGAAACTTCTTCACAGAAACTTCATTCTTGTGCTAATTACTAACCGTTGCTTTATCACCAAGGTTCAAAAATATGTTTTTCGTTGACCGCCCCATCACGGTGTATGGGCGCTTGTGAATTCGACTGCAACAGTGTGAAATACGCGGTGATTATATAAAGTGAACCCAGAAACTTCATCCTCTGGCTGGTACCTCTACGTATATAAACGGAAGGTTTAATTTCGGAATAGTGTATACAAAGTCCATTTACGACTGGTCAATGAGTTCACCACACAACACCTGCAAACTCTGAGTAGCCAATCTTGATTTCATACTGTAAACATCTTTCGAAAAGTACGCCTTTCTACCGTATATATAGTGCGCAACAAATTACAGAACCCTTCTCATTTTTCCGCACACTTCCGCCTCTGTACTCTCTAACGGGATCATATCTGGTCGTGATGGCCGAATGTCTCTTGAGATTCAGAATACAAAATATCAGAAAGAAATGATTTATTATTTATTCGCAAACTTAACCAATCCCCGAGATAAAACTTGCTCTTATTTTATCACAGTTATCGATATATGTTGAAAAAGTCACATTTAATGCTGCCATACACTTCCGTCCCACAAAGTCCAAACAGTATATTTCACTGAGGAATATTTGTCTCCAAAGCATCCCAACAGTCGGCGATATTGTGATAGTTCGCTCTCTCTATCAGTCCTTCTGTTCACCCACACAGCTGTAGCATTGCAATATCCTCACCTTGCAAAGATTCATGCCCTCCCCATATATTGACATTTGAGAGACATCTGTATCGCAGCGTTTTGATCTTTCGCCATCACAGGATCCATCTCTTACAAAGAATACCAGCAGATAATATTTCACCTGTCAACTACTTCACCGCCTAACTTCGCAGCTGTATTCATTGGTTTTTTTATGCTTTTTCATATCCGGTATTCTATCTTGGTAAATCCTCTTAGACAATTTTGATCCTTGCATCTCTCTGGTCATCATGTTCGGCCCTTAGATAACGATAATCAAACGTAAATACTTACCTGTCATTTAAATACTCATCTGTGCAAACCGTGTATCAGCGACTATCATGGCTACGCATCACAAATTGATTGGTCGCCCAGTTCCCACTTCCGTTTTGGTGCATCACATTCCACCTTTATGAAAGTAAACAATGTGCGCAACGATTTAACGGACTCAGCCGATACTTGGTCGCTGTACGTTACAAGGAAAGATTTTGATTGTTCTTTGTCTGCGAATTCATTCCTTTTGTCGTCTGATTTCAATCCAAAGCCGTGCCATACTCCGCGGAGCGCTATATAGCTATATAGCTGGTTCATGTCCCCCTTGGAAACTTCTTTTTCCTCAAGGTGAACAAAACTTTCGTCAATTCTGTTTGGTTCTCTCGTTGCATAGCCTCTCTTTTTGTACTATTTCAGGAAGAGTCTACTTCTATCGACCAGCTCTACCCTGACTTGGCCACCCGACCTTGAGTTCAAATTTGCCGGGCGCCGCCTTAAAGAGTAACTTTAATACTCTCTCCTGTACAATATCGAGTGCATACACCTGAATCATCCTCTTGGAATTCGGACTCTGCGTCCAAATGTACCGTTTGATCTTGCGTTACAGCATGCCTCGGGGTTATCCGAAATAAACCATTATTATTATTATTATTATTATTATTAGCTAATTAAGTCAGAATATGCGAAAAGGGGGTTACAAAATAAGCGGACCCCCAGGTGGGCTTCAACATGTGCAACCGCTGTCCTGCTTGAGGGCCTCGATACATCTTCTCAGCATACTTCTTACCAGACCCGTGATTGTCTATTGATCAGTATTCATTTATTCTGTCTTAGGGGCGTTTATGAATTCACTCTTTTCCGGCAAGCCATGGAATATCTGCTCACCTGCTGAGCCCGTGTGACCCATAGGTTCTCAGTCGGGTTTAGATCTAGGCTGCAGGTTGGCAACTGCATGACCTTGACTCCAAGGAACAACACTCAACCTTTTATTAGTGTGAGCAGTGAACAGAAGCATTACCGTGTTGTAATATGACTTCAGCTTGTTGTTTGCTGGGCAATATTGGGAGCGAAAACTGTTCCACCGTACGAATATATGTGACGGAATATTGTATACTATCAAGTATAACTAGCTCACTTCGACGGTTGACTATGAAGGTTCCCAAAACCATCACTGAACCGTTGTCTTTGACTGAGAACTGTTTTTTTCTTTTCTGACTTCACGTCAGCCATAATTCCGAGCATCCGGTTCACGCAAGCTAAATTTTTTCATCACTAAAATAGACTTTTTACCACCTGTTTGTTCGTGCTACTTTGGGTTCAGTCCGTGATAACCTATGTTCCTAATGCGGCGGCGAGGTAGCAATATACGTTTTCATTGTTTTGTATTTCACCCACAGCACAGCTTTGAGCATACTATGTACCGTTCGTTTCAAAACACTGACTCTGACAAAAAGCATTCAACGTTGGCGTGGAGCGTGTTATTGGAGGCTAGACGAATTAATCTGCTTCCGTCCGATTTCCCGAGTATTTTGGGCGACCCGTTCGCTTTTCGGGCAGACAGCTCTCACTACAATCCAGATACCATATTAGGACATTTCTGGAACTCTTCCACTGCCCAGTGATTTCATGCCAACTGAATTCCAGCTGGTAGAAAGCTGATAGTTCGCCGTTCTCGAAAACTCAGTTCATTTATGTGTGTCACTGCGCTGACAAACTTCAATGCGAGTTCTGCAATGTGTACAAGTGTAAACTTTGTGAACGAAGGTTACCGGGAGTGACCAGACATCTAAGGTGCATCACGCGCTCCAGTGTACATGACTCGCGTGATTACGGTCCTCGTGGATTTTTCAGTCGCCAAATCCACAGGCCAAACTATTCAGCTTGATGTCAGGCTCAATATCCCGTCTGGTTCTGTGAAATATTCCGCGTGACGGAGCAACGGAATAGGGGTCCTAAACTTTTGTCACCCTCGTTTTTTTACTTTTTCTGCTCTAACTTGCAAGTAGTGCGTAGTTTCGTTCTGAAATTTGTTTTGCTTTATCACCCCGTGCATTCAGTCGTTTTCCCATTAAGGTTTAGCCAAAACTCGCAATCCCTTAGACACGACCCATCCTTCTTTAGCCTTGACGCACAATCTTTAGACATGCTGCTGCAAGCCAGTCAGGTCAAAAGTATCAAAAACAATGACATCAAGAGATATTAGAACAATTTATTTTTTTTACGAAGACTGGTATTGTAAAGCTGAGGAAACGAATGAGGAAGTGTGATGATCATATGCTGCGCAGTTGACCGTGGTAATGGCATCAAATGCTTCATCGCAGATTGATTGTAGAAGGTTTAAACGATGTGCTCTTATCGTCGAACCACGTGGTACGGCCCCTATCTCCATTACAATTCCAGTGATAGTAATGGTGTCGAAAGTTGCAGCATAGATAAATTGATGACATTGGTGGGGGTGTAAATACGATATGTGTGTATTGTTCTCGAACTTTCAATGCATCCACTTATCTAAAGGCTTAAGGAGCTAAACCATTATTTTGTTTCATCACATCCAGTTCTGATATTTATCTGTGACTTTAAATAAAAAACGAGTACCGTTTGCTACAAGACGGATTTTACTTGCAGGACTGCTTGTTTGTGACACTTTACCCTTGCATTAGGAGACTCGTTGTCGATTGGTCGGTATTTCTTCCGGAGGCAGTCAGGCGATTTTACTACACCCTGGCCGTTTGTGATAATATTCGCCTTGCTTTACCTGGCACCGTACATATCACCTTATGACAATATGGAGATTGTAAATAAGAGTGAGAAGCAAAGATCGTGCCGTTTCACCAGCTCTGAAGGAGGACGGAGGATAATCGAATGCGCACGAAGAGATGATTTAAAGGACATTGCCGGACACCTTACCATCAAGATCAAAAGAGGCAGTGCTGTTGCAGTTGCCGACCGGGAAACAGCATTCACACCTGGGTCCTACAAGACGAAGTTTAACGAAGAGTTTGTCTAGCGTTTATGTGAAGTGGTGGACGGAAAAAACACAAATACATTGAGGCAGTTGAAGGAGAGGATCAAGAAGGATTTCCCAAGCGCAACAGTCACCAAGTCATCCATTGATCGATTGTTGGATGGGCATCACTATTCAACTAAGAAGCTAACTATTCTACCAGTGGAGCGAAACTCAGATGCAGTCAAATCTAAACGAGCAGAATATGCCGACGGGCTGCAGCGATCAGATACTGCAACTTCGAGGTTGTATATTGATGAAACCAGCTACAGCGTATGGTGTTGTCCTAGGTAATAAAGCCATCTGAAGTCTACCGTTATGTAAAGGACGTAACTTGAACATATTACCTTGCTCATCTATTGGCGGTATCTTGAAGTACGAATGTCGTACCAAGATTACATGGCAAATTTTAATAAGTTTCTCTTATGCTTCTCAGGGTCTATTGCTACTGAACAACCTGGTGTTTCAGTAGTATTCATCTTTGACAATGAGCCCGTTCGTCGGAGGGTTATGGACGCACAATTACGTACCCATAACCAAATACGAGTTTCCCACCGTATAGTACATTTTTCAATACGCTGGAAGAGGCATTCGGTGAATTCAAACAGGTAAAATGTTTGTAACTCTAATTTGTTTACCCTTGTTGGCACATTAAAAACTGATTCACTGAAAATACAACGGCAATATGGACTGTGCCACATGGTTCGACGATAAGAGCACATCGTTTAAGCCTTCTACAATCAATCTGCGATGAAGCATTTGATGCCATTACCACGGTCAACTGCGCAGCATATGATCATCACACTTCCTCATTCGTTTCCTCAGCTTTGCAATACCAGTCTTTGTAAAAAATGTCATTATGTTTTTGATACTTTTGACCTGACTGGCTTGCAGCAGCATGGCTAAAGATTGTGCATCAAGGCTGAAGAATGATGGGTCGTGTCTAAGGGATTGCGAGTTTTGGCTAAACCTTGGTGGCGAAAGGAGTAGATACAGTTCCGTTAGAGAATACAGAACTGGGAACACCCGAAAAAATAAAGGGGTTCTATAATTTCGTCGTGCACTGTATGCGTAACTGTGTTAGTCTAAGGATGAGGTTAACGAAAACGAGCTTGTTCGCTACTCGTGTCATGTTCTCCATAACGCAGTTTGATGATCCAATGATCCCAGTGGGCTTGATAATTATGAAGTCAAACGAAAAGAGTGCATTTGCAATAGCCACCACTGCGGATGTCAATGGCTATCGAAAGCAGCTAAGTACGCAAAGTAGCACAGTGTACGCGAAATTCGCTGATACTGTTTGTCAAATGATCCCAGTGATCTTCCGTGAACTACCTGAAAGGTCTACTATGTTCACACATACAGGCGCATGTGCTACGTTTAACACTTTTCATAGTAGAAGGGTCCACTGGCTTTCTTTGACGCAGAATCAAGTGGTATTTTCTGTCGGTGTGTAGGCATACGACCTGATGGTCGAGTTCATTCGAAGGGGGTGTTTGCTCATGAGGGGCTTCCGTGGTAAAGTCGATGTGGACCGGGACAATGCTTCCTCACCGTGGGGATGAAGGCTATTCGGGAGCGCGTTCCAGGGGACGGGTAGCACTGTATTACTTATCCATGAATAAACCAATACATATGTCAGTGACAAATAGTCTAGGGGAACGATAGTAACCTTAAATTAGCGGAAGGGCGTATGGTCAGAGATTTAGACACCATATCACATTGAGAATGAAAAATGATAAGCTACAAACTGATAAATCATTACAGCTCTCCTTGCAGGCTTCTTGATACCAAAACCCGAACTTCAGTTATCGCTTTGATTCAGAAGATGAATGGATTAGTTCCGGACGCCGCAGTGGATTCTTCTGAAAACGTGTAGATCATTGTTAGACCCGTGATTGTCGAAGTAGAAGTTGGGGAAGAATGTTAGACACATTCACGCGTTGGTAAGTTTTCGTTTTTCGCAGTATCCCATAAGCGTAAAAAGTGTGTCTGGATTCTGTGCATTCAAACATCGGCAGAAGCAACGGGGTGCTTTATCAGTGGACGTTATGAACGTGAAAAAAGAAATAGATTTACGAAAACCTACACGTCTCTTCCGCGAGAGCGTCTGTTGAACAAAAAGAAAAGCGCGATAGAAAATCTGAAATAGAGAGATGAAACGAAAAATGAGTTACTCCACTAATTTTTGAAATCTTATAGGATCTCGAATGTTCCTATCACATCGGCTGGTAACATGTGGTGATAAACTTGCCTGTGATGACGAGGAAGATGTTGTGGTATCCGACTTGACGGCCGGCTGAGTGGTTCTGACTGGAACTGATGACTGTAAGCCTGAGGATTGTTTGCGGTGATGCCTGCGTTTCCCGTGATGATGTGTCAAAATAAGTGGATTTTCGTCTGTCAACGAAAACAGCGACTACTTTACCACTCTTGTTGGTTTGACGAAGAACCCTAAACGAACACTCATAGAGGGGCTCAAATGGTTTGCGCACAGAATCATTACTAATAAAAACAAAAGGTTTAGTGTTCAGGTTAGGCACAAAGAAGTGCGTGGGTGACGCGCCTTTGGGTGCTGGACGGAGCTAGGTCGTGTGATCCTTGAGGCTTTCGACAAAATGTGGACTAGAAACATCATATGAACATGAATGAAGGTACTTACCAGGAAGTCTAAGGGTGGTGCCAAAAATGAGTTTCAAATCATAGAATACTCCCATCGATCCATGAAAAAAATTATAACACGAGGAAATTTCTTTTCGATATATCACTTCAGGCATTGACATATATAGTACTGGGTAAAAGAGGGTATATGTGCAGCTAAAGATAGCAGAGAGTGAGTAAATGTGCAACAAATCCGGTAACTCGACAACATGCTTCAACTTGATGAATCTTGTTCGTTGTGTGAACGACAATAAGTGTGAAATGTGTAACCAAATGGCGTGAAAAGACAGGTGTGAAAAAAAGGTGTGAAAAAAGAGGTGTGGGGCTGGGGAGAATTGGTACAATGGAACCATAAGAGAATCACTTGTTACGGCCACGGCAACAACAACTGTTGCACGAGGTTACGTTGCTTACACAAATCCGGCTTCAGTAGCCGAATTGCTATGGCTTCTGACGTCATCAGCAACCGCCTGCGTAATCCTTTCGCGTGAACTCTGGGAGTTGTCAGGACTGGTCTAAAATCTGTCACCGTGTCGATCTGGTGTCCGCTATCCACCAGATGTTGTAGGATTGCGCTATTGATGGTCCGGACTGTGCCTTTGCGTAAAGAAGCCGGGACGTGTTCTGATATCCTCTTCGACAGGCGTCTCGTCGTATGTCCAATATACTGTGCACTACAAGAACACGTAAACTGATATAGAACAAAAGATTGAGACTGATGAGGCAATCTGTCTTTGGATTCTTGAACAATGAAAGGCTTCGTATTTGTTAAGATTCGGACATGTGCAGCGGGGAAAGACTTCCCGATGGTCTTGGATATGCGTAGCTCTAGTATTTCTAAGGTTTTGTCACCTTTGAACAAAACAGTTAGAAAGATATCCTTTTCTTGGCCATCTGTACTTTCATTTTGTGTCTTCTCTCTCCCATATGTTGACGAATAAACGGTTCTGGATAGCTGTTTTTAATAATGTGTCACGTATGTGTTCAAGTTCTTGAGCAATCGTGTCAGGACTGCAGATGTTTCTTGCTCTGTAGGTCAGACAGCTCACTAGGTTTCTTTTGTATCGTAGGAGGACAAAACTTAGGAAATGTGTGTATTGCCCCAACCATGTACATTTCCGATACACCTTCCTTTCTAAATGTCCGTCCTCCATTCTACGCAATCCCACATCAAGACAGGCGAGGAAATTGTCTGTCTCTATCTCCATGGTAAATGTGGTCATTGGGTGGGCGTTGTTGAATGTTCGCAGTAGTTTTGTAATGTCTTTTTTGAGTCGCAAATTATGAAATTGTCGTCCATGTATCTGGTGTACATATATAGACTGTCAATGGTGCTACGTAGTGGTCCACTTTCGAGTTTTGCTAAGAATATATCCGCCAGAAGGGGTCCAAGTGGTGATCCCATTGCTACCCCGTCTTTCTGCCTGTAATATTTTCCGCTGTACAGAAATTGTATATTCCATGTACATCTAAGAATTAGTTCTTTTAGCTTGGCCACAGGAATATCGAGTTTGATATCATTATCGGTCAAGTATTGACAAATGAATTCTACCGATCAACGGAACGTTTGTGAATAGGGATTCAACATCTAGGGAAAGCATAGTCCGTTCAGATAGAACCTGATGTTTTATCATCTCCACAAAAGAGAACGAATCTTTCACACTATACTTCGCTAGTGACTTGCGAACAGGTTCAAGAATTTCTGCAATCCACTGAGCTGTGGCGTGATAGACTGAGGTGCTCATGTCAATCACCGGTCTTAGAGGTACATTTGGTTTGTGTACTTTTGGTAACCCATAGAGTCTAGGTGGTTGTGAGCCGCAGGGCACAAGCTTATCGTACAGCGTTTTGGAAATAGTGTTTTCTGACTTAAGCTGCTTCACGATCTCTGTCAGCTTAGTCTCGGCTTCTTGTGTTTTGTCTTTCTCACCCGGGTGGTAAATGAACTTGCTCTCATCAGATAAAGTAGTCATCAATTTTCTGTCGTAATCGTTTCGGTCTAGTACAACCCAATGAGTTTGTCCAATGCAGATCATCTTTGATAGAAGAAGAGGAATTAGTGGAAGGCTGGAAAATGTTGTGACGTTACTGCTGCTTAAAGTTGGCGGTGAAGGCGCTCAACCATGCCTTTGGACGATGGGTGATATAGGGTTGTCGTGATGTATTACAACCCAATGATGTGATGACATCACGAAAAAAGCGGCTGAATTTGACTACGGGGTCCCTAGTGACGTTGGATGGAAGGGCCAAAAATAACTATCTAGTGTTGTAATAGTTTGCTCGAGATATTTTGTGTTCAGGTGTCTACAGTTGGCACTGCAACAGGCCATCGAGTAAGTTGATCAACAACTGTCAATAGATGGCGCAACAGAACTACGAGGTCGATCGGAATGTGTGATAATCGGGGACGAAAAATGTGCTGGAGGTGGTAAAAGGTGACGATGGTCTTTGTTTTTCCGACACTAAGTACTGTTCGATCAGTCATACGGTGTCGAAGTTCATATTGAGTCAAACAAAGTGGGCACTTGTGAGTTTGTCGGAAGAGTGAATATTTCTGTCAGAATGCGAATGGACGTGATCAAAAAGAATCTTGTCATTTATTCAATGGAACCCCTTCGTCTCTCTTATCTCATCCTGCTAACTCTCATGTGAAACTTCTCACTAGATAGATATTGTGTTCAGTGGTTATTGAGGGCTGATGAGGTAATTTATTTCTGTGGTTAAATTTTGGGGCATACAATACGAGAATGTTTCAGAGAACCACAAACAATAAATATAAAGTAAACATTCTACATTGTAAAAAAATTCTGTTGAACATGTACGTCCCCCAGCTCCGAGGTAAAACATATAAACAGCAGTAACGTATGCCCGACAAGGGCTAGTTTGCATACTTTCAAGATAGATCAATCAGTCAGATGAACAGTTCGACCTTGACAACTGATGTCACGCATGCATCAATAAGTACGAACTGGGGCTCGATTGGTAAGCGGCCGTATGTTACGTCGTCTCGCGCTCGGTAAGCAACGCAGACAACTGACCGCAAAAGTGTTGGAAAACCAGGATTTCAGAGAATATGTAACCAATTCTTTTGCTCAACCAGAAGAGCACGAGTTGGATTACAATCCAATCCAGTTGAATAAGTATTTGGAAATGCGAAGAAAGCGTCTGGATATGAGCCTACAACGGAACTCTTGTTGGAAGCGACGAGACAGGGAGATGCAACTTTACGAACCACTAACGACCGGAACAATGCTTGACACAAAACCGGATGCATTTGCACAATCATGTGGTGCCATTGGAGCCCTCGGTATGCGCCGTAGATACGGTTCACGGACACACTGGGACACACTGCGAACCCTTGAGTAACAGTCTGGATTTTGTGCTCTACTGTAAACCAGGTTCAAAAAGACAGCATTTTTGAATTTCTATTTTCCATATTGAAAAGTAATCTTCATAATACTGTTTCGTCGATTTTTTCCTGCAGACTGTTGAATGTAGAAATGTGTTTTGTCCAAAAGTTCAGTTTAATTATGTTTACCAATTATTCTCTCTCTTCTTGTGCGTTCAGCATTGCAGATCTAATATTTTTTTTGATATCCAACAATCGGAATCATTTTTACAAAATAAGTGAAACCATGAATAAGTCCAACATTTTTGCAAGCTAGCTGTTTTTAAAAGACTACTGTGGTGCTTTTTGACCATTTGGGAGTCAAAGGATTGTAGTTTAAGAGCTGCATACACCCAATTGGCAGTTTATCGGCTGTATGACTCCTTGGCAGTAGAAATAGAGCCGAAGTAAGTCAGATTTCAAGTGTTTAAAAAATCCGATTGAAAGCCAAGAAAGTTGAAATCAAACGCTTGGCGGTGAGCAGATTAAGGTTGAAAACCACAAAAAGGATAACGGTGCATGTGATGTGCGTTGTGCGCGTTGGCTCTCTTTTGGATTCCGATAAAGCAGCCGAAGACACATTACATAACCCATGAATATATATATATATATATATATATATATATATATATATATATATATAGATAGATAGATAGATAGATAGATAGATAGATAGATAGATAGATAGATAGACAGGCAGACAGATAGATAGATAAATGTTTTCACAAAAAACGGACAACACAGAGGATCATCAAACAAACAGTAAGACAGGTATGAAGCATGAATACAAGTGGGTAAATAGTAATACCAATGGAGCCTGCGTGGAAACCAGTGGACAAGCGAATGGAAAGGCACGATGGAGATATTGTTGTCATCCATCGCCAGGCGGCTGCTTCATTTTCTCTATTCTACAGCCATTTTTTTGGGTTTTGCTCCTCTAAGCTTGCTTCAACTGTTTCTATTCCCAATAATTTTAACGCCATTCCTGAGCACAGGCAGTTAGTCATCTTTATCGGGTTTCTGAGGCTCGACCTAAGACCTCATCCTTTCAGTCTTCTTCTTCCTCCTGGACGGCTCAGTTATGGAACACCCTTCCCCTCTCTGTCTTCTCTCACCCTACATCCTTCCTGCTTTCAAGATCAGAATGAACAAACTGTTTTTGACATGAATGTTCCCTACAGACTCTTTCAGTATACTTCAGAACTATAGGGATCACCCCTTCTCCCGTAATTCACTTCGTGTGCAATAAAAACTGGACACTTAGATCGGTCTGAAACCAGAGGGTCATCAGTAAGTGGTGTGATAGTATAAAGTCAACAAGGATACAAATTATTGATACACGTTTACATTGACAACATCGACCAAAACTGTCATGGAAGCAAGGACCTGTAAATGTGCGGCGCAACGAAACTAAGCAATCTAGAATACGGGAGGGAAGACGGGACGAATACGGATGCAGTTCATTTCATCCAGATGATCAGGGATGAAAATCATCAATGCTCGTTCCTTATTATTCACTCCCACTTCTTTATTGTTGGATTTGACTGTATGAAACAACTTCCTGTTTCACCATCACTCTTTTCTAATTTTCATCGACGTTTACTTAGTCAATTGATTGCTGAATGTTTCAAAGCTTCAGACTGTATCCAAATGACGCTCATTAGTCTTGAGGTATCAGGGCAGTCAGTATTTATGAAATGGTGAACCATATCCTTGGAAATACGTAAACCATTGAATAAGGAAATCGGTCATTAGGTTGCGTAATGTGTAATAACCCGGTGGATATATTTGTCTAGACCAGTTATAACATTGTTGAAAACGGACAAAAAAACTGAGAATTTTTGGAGTTCATCGCATCACTATAAATAAATTCCTGGAGCAGACCAGTTGTTCTACGACGGGACCGGAAGAAATTCTGTATCACTTCCATGGTTCCCGGTTCTATTCCAAACTCGACCTTTAAAATGTATTTCTGAAGATACCAGTGGATGAAAAATCCTATGGGTCCACAACAATCAATACTCCTGTCTTGCTACTTCAGTTCAACTATATACCTTTTGATCTCAGTGCACCACCAACGATTTCCACGCTGCCACCGATTCTCTTATTTCTGACTTATGAAGCGTCGCTGCTTACTGAGACGACAACAGTTCACGCAATAGTTGATCCAAGGAAATGCGCGATGAACTTTCGTGGGTTCGCTTGAACAGTTCCTTGCTCAAAGCTTTGCTATTATTCGAGATGAACCAGGTTTTCGACGCGACCCTGACCGATTTTTTTCACTGAATATGCATGTTCTAGGCTTTTCTAAAACAAACTGACTGTTCGACCTTTTTCGGGAACGCTTGTTTAACCAGTGCTCTAGTATTGTGCAAGGATAAGCGCTTTTCCGCCGGAAGGTTGCCTGTGCTCGATATGAAACAATGAAAACAGAAAACTCCATGAGCTCAAAGCTCAGTAAAGATAGGATCCTGTTGATGCGCTTGGTGGGCCTTGGGCTCATGCAGTTTCACTCCTTGTGTTTTTCAGATCAAACATGCGACTCCCATTCGGAGGAACACTGGACCTTGCATACTACATTTTGGCGACCCTGTCTACGGGACTGAATAGAATAGGAGGCCTTGTTAATTCTCTTAGTATTGCTGACTTTCTGTCTTAGCACAGTGGCTACAAATCGACGTCCACTTAGTGAGGCAGTCACCTAGCCGATGCACACGTAAGCACCAAAGGGCTTGCGCTTCTGTTCAACACCCGTATGCTAGTCATTCCGTCCGACTGAACGCGACACTATAGTGACAAGATCGCCCCCTCAGGTCACTTGAGACTTGTCCACTCGGCAGTTTCGAGGGGAACATTTGCCATCTCGACGACGGTCTGTGCAAAACCTGGGTATTCGTGCTCATCGTCTGACGGCCACCTCTGGACACACCTGTGCACTTTGCACAGCGTGACCAGTAATAATGAGCGACCCTCCGGGACTCTCGTATATCTATTTTGGCTACTGATAACCCTGGCAGTAGTTAGTTTGCGGGTTATTCCTGCGCCAACCGAAAAAGCTGTCAGATTTTTTTACACGAAATTAGGATTAACGAAATCCCTAATTACGAATCATTACTTCAAAAGTGTAAATTTTAACCCCGAAGTGATTACAAAAGTATGTCGACTCATTCTGACGGTCCTATTAGGGACTTTTCTACGAATGTGTGCTCGCTCACTGGGATTAAGCTGGACCGTCCGAGGCAACCTGTGCATTCGATTGTAAGTCTGCCTCATCCGCGGTGAATAAAACTTCGCCTGATTACAGGCATATTTGACAACGTTACGTCAATGAACAGTGAAAAGTTATATATGACTGAAGGTTTTCTATGCTTTTCTGATTTTCACAGATCTAAAGCAGGTACCCGCAAATGTTTGTAGTTTTGTCTTTTCAAACCGATAAGCCAAGAATTGGTTTCTGTAGACTGCGCATTTATTGCAATCATTGGTTGCTGTGATTCACCTTCTATTAGGTCATTTTGAAAAAGTGCTGTTGTTAGTATCAATGTTGCACCTAATACACACACAGATGACATCAGACAGTTCATTGATAGCTTTAGTTAACTAGTTCATTGCATCTTGATCAGTATTTGTGCCATTGTGGATTCAGTAGTGGGTAACTTAGTACGTTCACTGTATATTGATATGTCACTAATTATCATTTCTGATCGTAATATCCTGCATCTTTATCCCATTTTTTTGTAAAAGCAACTCTTTAGTAACTCCCTGCCCACGTTAGATGACATTTGGCTAGCCAACCCATAACGAGTCTTCTATCGGGTCTTGAAGAGTACTACGAACGAAGCATCATAGATCGAGTAAATGGAGAAGACTCGAGTCAGCAGATGGATGCGACTGTGTATTTTGCTTACTACGGCACCGAAATAGTACTCGTAAGAGGAATACACGTAAAACAAACAGAGGCAACGGCAAGGCGAAAAGCAGACCGCGCGCGTACAATCAGTGAAAACCAAAAATTTGTCGAAGGCGAGGGTGGTGGAAACCTCGCGAGGGTCAGTTCAGTAAAGCGTATGATCGCGAAGAAAAATATTTAAGTCAAATTCAAACGTCAGACAAGGTCGTATAGAAAATAAATGCAAAATGATGTCCGGAAAATGTTCTTTTTTTCAGAACGATCGAGGTCACTACAACCCCTTACGTGCTGTCCGTAAACGTGCTTATGCCCCTGTTGTGTCTGGTTAGGGTCTCGCACACTACGCGGACAACCGATCAATATTCCTCTCATGAATGGACATACTCCCAATTTGCCTCGATCGTTAACCATGCTTTAGCGCCAGCAGTGTTGACCTGTCGATTTTGCTGTGTACTGATTGGTCTTCCTCTGCTGCGCGTGACGGCACAAGTAGTTTATTTCTTTATGCCAACTCACTGGCTTGTTTGCAGCTCAGTGGCCGGCTACGGCCGAGTTTTGTGTTCACAATGGCATAAATAAATGCAACGCCACCATTACGTGTTCTGCTACCGATTGTGGACACAACAGCCCCCAAGAATCCGGACGAGCTTAGATCACTTGTTCGTCCACATGCAATTTCGACTGTAATTCTGCGTTGAGGAAGGTTACTCGCAGTCATAGCAATTTTGTCTGAGTACACAGATTTCAGACAAGGTTGGGTGAATCACGATCTAAAATTCACATATAACTGCACGGCCTCTTTAGTTTTCGGATCATCAGAGATGTAAAACAAATATCCACGTGTTTTATGATTTTTTTCAGCTGTAACCAAGGGGATATTGAAGTGACTTAAAAGCTGTAGCGGTAATTAGGTTTTGACTTTTTCTGATTTTACGCGAGAAAAAATTGGCTTGCTTTGTTCGCTTAAGAAAATGGCGAATGACACAGAAATTTGCAATTTATGCCTCTTTGTGTTATTTTTAACCACACAGTGAACGGATAAGGCCATCTGCTTAACTGGAGTGGACCGTAGATGGAATATAAAATAATATGAACTCGTTCACTGTGAATGAAATGACCATGCTGGTCAGGTGTCTTGCATGGAACCCCCGAGTAGAATAACAACTTACGTACTATCCAGTCAGATCCGTGTTATTCCACAACTTTTGTCGCCAACCCGTTTGCGGTTTAATCTCGTATATTTCCTTTGGTCTTCTGAATGTGATAGACTTTGGTGATTCTGATTCAGCCCGCACAACCGTTAACGGTTCGTGGATTGCGACGATTCTCTGACTGCTACTTCTCAGAAGCAACCTAACTAGAAAATCAAGATAAGAACCAATATGAAGAGTAAGGAGGCAAGTACAATAATAATGTCAGTACGATGAACAGTTTGTGTGAATGCCACAGCTTCACTTTTCATGGTACGAAGTCATATGATCAATGCTTGAATGGACCTAGTGCAAGTTCAACACGCCACAAATGTCTAGAAACAATGGTCCGACTTTTAATATCTTTCTTCCATCCTATGAGTGGTCAATTTAATGTTGCCTATCCCATCAAATTTGATAACTGGCATAGTGGTATTCAGTAAAGTTGACATCAGCAATCTGACTAAGGTTTGAATCTGGTTATTGTATTTTTTTAATAACTGGTATACTTGGATGAAATTATTATTCGCCTATTGCTTTGTGTGGTATTCATGACTGGCCGTGCATGTGACTCGCATATCACATACTTATACGCCCTATGCAAAATACCTATCTCATTCTACCCTTCGGACAAGCTGTTTCAGTCCAAATGATTCTGATGGCAAAACGCTAGAAATTGAGGCCACTTTTATTGCAGTGTACGAATACTCGCTAGAAATGACTTCACGTATCTGAGCTGTCACGTCGCGGGGCAGACGGCCAGTGGTTTCCAAGTAACGAGTACGTTCACTTGTGATCCTATGAGTTCCAAACTCTGCTTTCAGCCCACGAAACCAGAGTTGAGGGTTGCCAGTAAAAATCTCGCGGACGGCTAGGGTGACAGTCAACAAGGACTGTTCCGGATCAGGCTTACGGTGAGGTTTTAAAATGAAATATGAAAATGGGTGGAGTTGCGTTAAAAAAATGGGAAAATATGACGCATCTGATAGACGAATATGATAAAAATAAACCAAGATAATTGGCTAAGTATGCAAAACTTTACGTCTATCAGGTGCAATATATATATATAAATATAAACGTATAAAAGCGATTAAAGGACCTTATGGGGCCCTTTGGTGGAATGATTTTGTTGTTCGGGCTTACCAGTTTAAGAATCTCCTAAGTTTGGTCAAGGTCTGTTCCAGTGCGTTGTCTGGTACCCTCGGTCTTCTGTTGGAAACACGGTGAAGGCAATACTCGGCTGAGCACAAAGAACTCGAAAAGCTGTAGTAGGCTAATGTACGTAATGAATGAACTCAAGAGCGCGCAGAAAGTTCACTGAGGTGGAGCAAGTGGCACCACCTTATTCGGTAGTCGTTCAGTGAAACAAATTTGTGTGTGTGTGTGTATCTATCACGTCAGTTGAAATACACTCCTGCTAAGCGCCTGCCGTTTTGATAGTAGATTTAACTGAAGATAGCTATCTAACAGAAGGCACATCCCAAACTCTGCGCTGGCAAAACGGGCTCGGTGTTTGGATGCTTGTTAAGAGTCACTACAGTATTACTGCAGTAGTGTAGCTGATTTTTGCTGATACAAAAATACCAAACTCATTCAAAATACAATAACGATCTTAGAGATTGTGCTTGCCTTCTTTATAAATGGGCATCCGTAGTAAGGTCTGCTATCGGTATGATAGGCGCTCCTCGGGAGCTCATCGATTTCCGTTATCAGGTAATCCACTAGCTATAAGTAGCTTTACATTTTAATTCGGATTATCATTCTCTGTAGTCACATAAAATGGCTTACAGTCAGACACAGTTGTACCTCAGGGTACTTGCCCAGATTTAGGACAGACAAGCTCTTTTCACCGGTCATCCCCTTAGGCAAATAACTGGTCAATCAAAAGCTGACCAGCCTGTTTGATAGGCTGAGAATTTCGGTTAGCTCCAGTCCATGTGTTCGAATGGTTGTTTGAAGTCTGTTCTTTAAGTCAAACTGGTACCGTCCTGCTTTGGTTCATCGCCATTTATTTCCAAGCGGTTCTGGAAATATGGCGCACATTGGTTCGTTGACTCCGGTCATTAGCTCTCCTGGTCTCACGTCTCCATTCTTTCTAACAGGACCATCAATATATAATAATAATAATAATAATAATAATAATAATAATAATAATAACAATAATAATGGTTTATTTCGGAAGCGCCCGAAGCATGCCATGTGCATGATCATGTGGCGACCTGTGGCGACCCAAAGATACCTGAATTTGAACGTGTAGATTACCATGCAAATATCATTGCAAATAATCATAACTAACTAGTATTCAGCTCCTAGTGTTATAATCCAGAGAACGTGCTCAGTGGTTGGGTTGTTTATTAGAAATCACTCATTCAGAAGTCATCAAAACTAATCAAATGGAACTACAATGATTATTTGCATTCCAGTGGTCCAACCAACTTGAAGGTAGTTGTTTTCTAGCCACAGCATGCAATCGTGTGGTTCACACGCCTTGTTCTACCTGATTGCGTTTGTTCTTCTGACAGCCACGTTCGCTGTTATCCACTACTATTTATAGTTGCGTTTTGAACAATCAGCTACTCACTTATTCAGTAAGTGGTATGTACCCTCCACCACACTATCAGTTCCTACGTGATTCGATGCCACATGACTGTTTGTTGTTTTTCTGCTTGCTGTGAGGGCAACCGATCTTGCCATATGGAAAACACACTTTTGACCACTATGTTTGCGGATGGCTAAACTTTAGTTCCCTTACCTGGCAGCGTGTCCGGTATCGCTCTAACACGTGAACATGATGGACTTTGTTTCAATGAAAACCGTCCTTTACCTATTCCACTGACGTTTACCGTCTTTTGGCAACCGTCGAAATTTTTGGATTGTTGCCCGTTCCCTAGGCCAGTCTCGGAATCTAGTCAGTACCTGGTGATCCGGGGTACTAAATTGATGAGCTTTCGTACTTTCTACTTTTTTGTAGGTCCTCGAGTATGTTTAAGTATTTTTATCACATTCAGTCGGTGGTCACTTGGTTGTTATAGCCAGCTTTCCTTTTCCTGTTGGATGGGTTCTTTTTGCTTTTCTGAATCGTGTGGATATACTTTACCATTTGCTGTATGAGCATCCTTAATTTTTGTACTTTTAGCTGAATGCACTTGCCGTCTCATTTGCACCGTTCAGAGAAAAGGCTTGGTTTGCTCAGCTAGAGGCAACCTTGCTCTGGGCAGTGTGACTACGAAGAGTAGTAGACTTCTCTGCGTTGTCGCCGTTCTTCCTCCACACATCTTTGACAAAGTGTAGGATGTGTTGGCATCAGAAGAACCCAACCCTTATGAACTCATAGAATCAGCGATGATTAGCCGAGTTGCAATATCTGACAAACTGGTAATCATCCGTTTGTTTGCAGACACTGGAATTGGAGATCGCAAACTTTCAAAGTTGCTTTGGCAGCTGCGCACTCTTTTGGGAACTAATAGGATCGATAAAAGTCTTCCAAAAGAGATACGGCTTCAACGTCTTCCCAAGCATGCACAGGAGGTTCTCTGTGTGTCCACGGAGGAACGTCCCGAAAGATTTGCCAATACGGACGAAACATTTGGGAAGCCCACAAGCCGAAGATCAATAAATCAGCTTCCTCATAAACTGATTCTATCATCGCCTCTTTAACAGCCACTGTGCACCATCTTGTCAAAAAGGTCAGGGCACTCAGTGAGTCATCAGCTAGATGCTCAACTCAGGCATCGCCTAACAGACAGTTTCGCCGAAGCAGATCACCCAGTAGCATTTACGTAAAAATTCCGGTTCAGCCATCACTAACAGATGTTCTTTGTTGGCATCATCAAAGGTGTCGTTCTAACGCGAGTTATTGCTCCTCACCTTATTCAATGTCCCCAGCCAATCAGGGGAACGAGGACGCCAATGCATAGCTGTGGCAGACGCTACTGGTCAGAGTAGTCGCCTATTCTACATTATCGATCATAAATCAGGGACCCGCTATTTAGTAGACACAGGTGCCGAAGTTAGTGCGCTCCCATCTTCAGGACAAGCTTTAAATAGATGCGTCCCCTTCAACTTACATGCCACTAATGGTACTTCTATACAGACTTATAGACAAATTTCGAAGACATTAGATTATGGTCTTCGTTGCACTTTTCGTTGGGTTTTCTTGTTTGCTGAGGTTCAGAACAACATACTTGGTATTGAGTTCCTGCATCACTCAAACCTTTTGGTTGATTTGCACCTCAAATGTCCCGTGGACCGTATCACTAATCTACCTGTGAATGGGATTTTAGTTGGTTCTAACCCGATCAGTCCAGACCTAATTAAAACGACCGATTAGCATTTGTTCCGTGACGTATTAGATGCCTACCCAAAGGTGCGTCATCGACCGTCCGTACTACTTGCAGTAACCAACCCGGTAGGTGTAGTGATTCGTGTGCCTTTACATGCGGTCCAGTGCGCCACAGCTTTATTTCCAGAATCCAGCCAATCAGCTGAGACCAAACCGTAACTGTTCGGTTGCGTGGATACAGCAAAATCGCTTTGTGATTGGTCTGCACGTTATCTGTCAATAAGCGCATGCGTCTTTTGTATGTGAACGAGTTGGTACCAACCAAGTATGGTAGAATACATTCCTACCGTCCTTGTCTGGTCTTGTCGTTCTCCCACTGAGAATAGTCCGGGGGCGTCTTATTTTACTGCGTACGTTGGCTTGCACCCGGCAAAATTAGAATGACGCAAGCTGAATTTGAACATGTGCATGAATGGGTATTAGTCGAGCATCAAATAGTCCTGGGGCTTCGCCATGTGGTGGAAGTTGGAGTATATCTCAGCAACTGGGTTGCTAGTTTCATGCAATAAAGATTTTTTTTGTCATAAATTATACGACATCATTTGTGGGCTTTAGTCCCATGATGATTGGGACGACCAGACTAAAAGTGAACTACAGTCGTTCGGAAAGAGACAAAGTAACTGATTTATGCTTATCAATAAAAATGGTCAGCTTCTTGCCAATAAATGGCAATCTTTTTACAAGATAATTCCATATATCTCCTTTAAGAACACGGATTAGCGAACAAGCTCGTTTTCTGCGATTCATATTCACGCCATCACATCACAATATTTTGAGACCAGTTAAGATATCGGACTAAGACACACATAGGGAGTGATGGAGATTAATGTTTACTTAAAAAGAAAAGAAAATAACTGTAATCCAGGCTTCAATCGAGGCCGGATGTGGATTATTTCATTGTAAGTTTGCTTTACTAACGGACTGATTGACCAATAAAATTTCGTCTACCTTTCTAAAGTCTAAGTTTAACTGTTTCGTAAACAGTTTAGTAACTACCACGATAAGATAATGGACGAATCCTAACAGTCAGGTCTTTCTATTCCTCAGACTGCAAAGATAACAATTTACAGTCTATTAAATACTGCATCTTAAAATAAAACTACATAATAATCCCCTCATCTTATATTTGTAAATAAACCAGCGCACTTCATATTGTTGTATCCAACCGTTAGTTGTAATACCTGAGTCGGAAGATAACCCACATTAAAAATGGTCTTCCAATAACTGCGTGATCTATTCATAGAGCTGTAAGTGTCGTAGTTTACCAATTAACTGATCAACCTCACTGGTGATTAGACTTTGTTATCCTCGGCTTTTGTGTGTTCCAAAGGGTAACGTTAACAGAATTCCAACATTCTGGAAATATAAGACAAACGAAACTGAATATGTGTCATGATTATCACGAAGGATGTCATATCATATAAAATAGCAATAATTTAAGGCCTGTTGACTCCGTGCAAACTGGAATGTTACACAAATGTTCATCACCAGCTGATGGTACAGTTCTAACTGTCAATATTTCTACCTAGGTAAAATGTCATTTGTTTAGCTGACTATCCTTTGGACTCTACATTTCACGCACGAACCTCAGGTCATCTGATCAACCTTCACTCGGAAGCCCCAAACTCGACTTTCGCCCTTGTTAGAGCTCATCAGTGGTGCTTACCCTCTGCTACTCCCACAATGTCATTGTTTCACGAGTGAGGCGCCACAGTGCAAGTTTTCTCGTTTGCTTTCTCTGCCGTTTGCCGTATAAAGTCGGTCCTATAGAAATACGCGTTATTTAGAAACGAGTCTTCTGTAAAATAATCCTTGTACTGATGAAATGTGAGGTCTCTTACTTTTACAGTTCACTCACTAATCCCATGTGGGATTAGATTTTCCTCTTCTGGCTACCCAGACGGCTCAAGTGGGGTCAGAATGTGTCAAAACTTAGGGTCATCTGACCACGTCTGACCACTTTTCGGTTTAGCCACCGTCGATTGGTTTATTTGTGGACAAGAAAATAGTCGACTGCCATCTCTCACCAATGAGCTGTGTCCGCGTAACTGATACGTTCTCTACTAGCACAATATGAGCATTCGTCAGTCCCAAATCTGTGTAACGAACAGACTGCGTCGATTTCCGAAATCCTCTTTCTAATTGGCCGTTGTTGCGTCATACAGGCTGGTGGTCACTCCTCAGGATGTAATGTGAAGAAAACAATGGTCAATGAAAATGCTTTGCAAAATTTTTGCCAGTAGCGACCGCACATGCGTGATATATGCCGTGTCTATGCTCTATTGACAGACACATGGGTACGAAGAATGGTTACCAGGACGGTGGCTGTTTTCGCACGTTGACCATGGAAAAAAGTGCTATTGCGTTTCAGTCGGTTCCATTGTGGGAAAGATTTCTTTAGCAGACGGTTCAAAACATGCTACTGTAGTAGTATAACAATCGTAAGCGAAATTAGCGCACTTGGCAAATGTGTGCTTCATAAGAGGTTTAGTTTTGTTGTCCGTAGATCAAGTGAGTGGGCATTTGCAAACGAAATATTATTATTACCAAATTAAGATGCGAATACCGTAAAATCAGCTGTTATCAAACTGAAGCAAATGATGAATTTAATATTACTTTTACAATTTTCTTGCAACAATTGATTCTGTTATTTCCACTGTGTTTTCAAGATCAACCAGGTGCTCCACAATACGATGGCAGAAGATGGAACATGATTATCACAATTCTTTGCAAACTTTTAGCCTCACTTTGAACAATATAATCCTCTTATTATGAAGTCAGGCTTACGGAATCAACCGAGAACTGATTCCGCTAAATGTTGTATGCGTGATTCGGTTAAATGAATCAACTGAATTACATTAGAATGCTGCTAGATGGATGGATTATCAAGAACCATCAGGCTACTCTCCGCTTGGCGGTCATTAATTGCATGGGTATCATGCCAATTGACGCCGATTTCGTCTATTCAATTTGAAGGTGGCTGGAACCCGTCTTTTCATAACGCTATTGTGGGATTATGGCTGATATGCGGCCACTGTACAAGTAGACACTACAGTTTTATTCATCGTCTAAAGCATTAATTCGTGCGATAAATTTACCATTTCCTTCCCCGTGGGGAATGTGTTCAATAAAGTTTACTAACAGAACTATTCTAATGATTCCAATGGGATGAACATCTTCGTTGTCATCCTCCAGGTCGACATGGCATCTAAAGTCATTTGGAAATCAAAACCGGTTGGTACTGCTCATTAAAAGAAACTAAAAATAGAATGGAAGTAGTGACCAACATTTCATCGCATGACATAGGGGAATGACATAATAACCACTTTCGGTTGACAATGACGTACATTTACGGGCGACTTCTTTGGCGGCGCATGTGTGAACAGTCTCTACCAAACCGCTAGCAACAAAAATATGGCTACATGTGGAGGGGAATGGTGCATCATAGAAGTCATCCAATGTTTAAAACCTACGATAGCCTATTTCCATGCCACCTACGTCGTTATTTTTCATCCATTCTACTGTGCACTGTGATCCGCTAAATAAAACTTCGTTGCGAGGACCGACGACTATCAAGATAGTTCAGTCTGATTTTTGTTGCAATCTCAGAATTGTGTTTTGTTCAATAGGTGTAGCTGAGATTTAGGCCTCAGAGAAACACCGGTATAACTGCAAGCACAGTCTTGCTGTTTCATGAAATGACTCGAAAGGAAAAGCGTTGAAAGCATCCAATTTTCCTAATATTGGACACATCTTCATGGATATGGATCAGACAGTGTATATTCATGGACATTTCGTGTAACCCATGAATATGCTGATGCCTGTTAACGAAAAATGCAGAGTTATTTCGCAAAACGTACGGACTCGAGGCCACTGCTGCAAACTAGGATGTTAACCGCATAAGATAAATGTACGCAAGTTTGGAAAGGTATGAAAATCTTCAGCACAATTACTACTAAATATAATAAAATGTGTCTAAGCTCCGGAGCCTTCCACGATTGGTCTTAAGCAGCACAATACCTAACGCGGTTGGGCGAACATTTGGATAAGTGATTCGTAATATATGATTTCAAAAATTGCGCAGAAGTTTGTCAAAATTTGCAAGAGATGTAATAATAAAAGTATCACAATATTTATTAATATATATCTGCGTTTCGAAACAGCATTTTTTTTATTTTACTGAATGCCTTGTGGCCAGGCGGTGCCATACTGATTTTCTTCATTCTCTGCTGATAGGATGTACCGTTCGCTTTTTCTATGGTGAAAATGAATCAACACTCATAGAGATAAATAACGTTCATTTGCACAGTTTCTTCTAGCTCCGGCATATTTTTGTCTCTTCGTGTATGTAATTCCATCTATATATATATATATATATATATATATATATATATATATATATATATATACATCTGTGGACATCGATGTAGTCGTTTTGCAGTGTTGTTTTTGTGAAATTCACGCAATATTGAGTACTAATCGCTATATAAAATTGGTCATTCATTCTGGGAATCGGAATACATTGTTATGTCTGAACAGACGAGATGGGAGTTTTGGAGGCGCAAGAAGGTCCCCAGTGCGAAGGCATGTCTCATTTGTGGCAAGATCCCATTACGAGAGCATCGGCGTTCGTGGCCTTATTTACAGTCAAAAGGTAATTCCAAGGGAAACCGAATGTCGTCAAGTATTCATTTAATCTTACTTCATAATAGAAACGGTTGCTCCAAGTGTTCATGCCGTTGAAGTATGGCCACAATGTTGGGTCAGCAGCATAACTGGAGTTTAGATTTTTAAGTGGGGAGTTACTCACTACCAGCACATCAAAGTCGATCATCTATACAGGGTAGTGTATTTGTGAATTATTTTACCATATTCAATCCAGTCAAGAGATACGGCTTGGAAGAACAGTGTACCGACATCAACGTGGATGTTTTCTTCAGTCCTTGTCCGGTAATCTTATCACCTCCATGCTAACTAGGAGGCAACACCGTGACATGCTGCACGCTCCGAGATATCTTTTGTTAGGTATTTCGCGCTACCCAAGGACAGTATCTCATACACCACGGTTGTGAGATGCAGCTGACGGTTTTCCTCATGATCGGGATTTGAAAAAGCTCAGGTCGTTTATCAAAAGACCCACAAGACCAGCAGAATAATTATGCCGAAGAATTCACGAAGTCAGTAACATGCGTTCTGAAATGAAAGTAATGTATCTCCGAATGACATTTCAATCTCCGTTCGTGCCAAACACATTCATCCCGGGTTCAGTGTGTTTTTCAATCCGCTATGCAACCAGATAAAATTATCATCCTCAATAAGCGCCCGGAAAAAATTGTAGATTGATCGATAAATCACCTTTTTAATGTTTTAAAGTTTTGAGCAATTTGTCATATGGTTTGCCATCAAATCGTCTGTCCGTGGATTGCGTACTATTGGGCATACTTACTGCACCCATTCACACACTCACTTGTAAATGTTTATCGCTCTCTAGTAACTCTAATGACGTTGTTGATCCAATTTTGCATACGGTCACCCAAATTTGCATTTTCCAAATTTGTTTTTGTAGAATACGTATTTGTTTCTGAGGGTAGCAACAGACGGCGTCCACTGGACACGGAGCAGCATCAACTGGCTTCTGGTTTCGGAGTGTGCAACGAAGAGCCATTCAGAAATAGAGATGCATTGTTTCCGTCGATGGTAAGTCAATGAAATTCGTTGTCTCTGACTAAACTCCAGACACTGTTCGCTCCATCCAAAGAATCACAGAAGAACCGGTGTTTAGCGTATAAGGACATAGAGCGCTGGTTTATTAACGCTAGAAATCAAGACGTTGCAAGACAAGAGCTCAGGTACCTAAATTATCATTTTCTTCCAAATAAATCTTACATCGTTTCACATTTTTGGAGTCAACACCTCCTAAGGGATTCTGAAGATTAGTAACAATTTATCATGAATCACAACTCCAAATGTCCCGGAGATTTAGTTCATAACTTATTTTATATTTTTACTGTTTCACTGATTATAGTTGTTTGGATAAATAATTTATCAGATATTACTCCTTTTTGTTGAAAGATTTCAATCAAAATATCTTTGAAATATGAAAGCGAAAAATCTTGTTGTCCAAAGCTTCCTCAAGTGCGACTGCCTCCCTTTCTACATATAGATATTTCGGATCCGATACCCACGTAAAACAAGAACGATGAATATCTTCCGAAAATTCTGATTGAAGCATTTCTCCAATTGCAATTTTTTACAAGCTGTTAGTATACTATTTTTATAATGAACCTAGTGATTTTCATAAACAAAGATTTTATCAGTGGTAAACTAGTGGTTTCGAGCGAGAGGATGAATAATGCGCGAATAGACTAAGGAACGGGAAGTTAACATGGATTGAGAAAAGACGAGGTATCCATTTCCAGCGATTTTTTAGACGTTTGGCATAGCCCGACGCGCTCTCAGTTGGGCGCAGGTAGCAATGCGTAAAATGTTTAATGATTTAGCCCAACGTTAGTCCAACGTTGGCCGAACGTCAACCCAACGTATCCCAACGCTCTCCGAATCGAGAGCTCGTTGGGCGTGCAGCTTGGGTAGTCCTGTGGGTACAACGAACCAGTGGTAGATGTCAAATGCTGTGGCCTGTTTTATAGTCCTTTTTACCGGTTCGTTGTCCAGTCGATTTCGTCCCAAGCATACCAGAAAGGCATGTACGAACGTTTTTCATCCGGTCAGTTCAAAGTAGCCTGTGAATGGTCACGCACAACCTCAGAGCAAACTGACTGTCCCTTGCGTCCCGTGTGTGACAAACGAATGGACACTAAGTTACGCACGAAAAAACTTTAGATTTCTCTTAAGTTAAGTCATGACCTGTTCCCACATAGAGTCTACAGACCTTGGTCTTCGGTTCGTGACACGATAGCAATTATAATCCGCGGCGTGCTGAGGGCCAGAACTCAAGGCACTGGAGTGGGATGCGCATGTATTGCAGGAAGCAACGGCGTGCTGACAGTGTACAAGGTGGAGCAAGTCGTGCCAACCAATTCGGTAATCGTTCAGATAAACAAACTTGTTAGTCTTTGCAATTGTGCGTCACGTCTCTAGCTCTTCAGCTGCCTCATCCTTAAAGGCCGATGCGGTTGGGTTTCGATCAGTGATGGGTACGTCGGTTTTTGTGGCGAGGAACACTTTCCATGCCTCCCGCAGCGGTGAAACATAACAACGAAGCCTGCACGAGCTGTTCTCGATGACTCACACTGGTCGCTGGGCATCGATCGCGAAACTGAGTCCTCCTCAACAGTAGATCTGACCTGGTTAGATCCTGCTTGCGACTTTGAAGTTATGATCGTTTTGATAGAACTTTATTGCTCAATAACACAACTTAGTCGAAACCAGGCTCATAATGCGGTTGACTTTACGTCGGAAGTAGAAGAAAGGAACACTTTCCACTTTCTAGATGTGTTTCTTTTAAGAGGTGGCGATGGTAAACTGCTCCGTCGTGTATATCGCAAACCAACGTGGACAGGCCAGTACACCAATTTCGCCAGCTTTGTACCTATCGGACGTTAGAAAACCTTATTCGCTCACTCGCAGCCCGTGTGCGAATGATTTGCTCGAATGAGACGGTGAGTGATGAATTAGACATTTTGAAGCAAACGCTATTGGATAACGGATACCCCGAGCGTTTCATTCAAAAGAACATAGCAGAAAGGGAAACGAGACAAGCGCTAGTGACCGTGAAGAAGAAAGATTTATACATTCATCTCCCTTTCAAAGGAGATGACAAAAGCGAGTTACTAATAAGACGCTTGGAAAAGGCAATCGCTCGCACCTTTCCCGCTGCTACACTGCGTGCCCACTTCACCAGTCGACCAGTGATCTCGACGAACCTAAAAGACAAGTTACCTGTCCTCACCTCATCCATGCTAACCTATTCGTTTGTTTGCTCATGTTCGGCAAGCTATATAGGTAGAACGACACGGCAACTATCACAAAGGATCAAAGAGCACAAACCAACTTGGCTGTCGACGGGAGACAGAAAATCCATCACCAGCGCGATTGTGGCACACCTTGCGGACACTGGACATCGCGTAAACGACGACGCGTTCAAAATAGTCTACAGAGTCCCTACGAACGCGCCGAAGGCCGCTCGGAAACAACATCTAGCAACGGCAGAGGCTGTGGCAATCAGATTATTCAATCCATCGCTTTGTTCTCAGAAACGTTTCGTTAGGGCACTCAAACTACCCTGGCCGCGATCCGAGACCGACCCTGGAGCTCAGTGTGACCTGTACGTTGACCCTTTGGCTCAAACCGGAAATGGATAATCCCCAAAACCCTTGTTCATTGTTTCACGGGCCCCCTTTCCCAACCACGAAACAACAACATTTCCCCTCCTATCTTTCCTAACTACGCAACACCAACTTTGATGACCATCCAATCACACTTTAGCACATAGACATTGTTCATAATTTATGCATTTCTAACCTATAAATGTAACTGTATTAGCCACGAGGATGATGTTACCGAAAACGAGCTTGTTCGCTATTCGTGTTTTCTATGTATAATTAGTCGAAATCGTTGGTAGGTTGTCGACGTTTCGGTCACCACGGGTAACCTTTTTCAAGACTGGTTTTACAACCGAATGAAGCTGGAATGATATCTTAGAGCAATTGGGTGTTAGTCACAGTGTATTCGTGTGTTGGTCTGTGGGTTTGTTATATTGTTTTAGTGTAAGGGGGTGGGGGTGGGGGGTTGAATCTCCGTCCATACTATGTGTCCGTGTAAGTGGGGTCATTTGAGGTCAACAAGGTGTTATGACCCATTTTGGTGTTTATCCATCCGCGTCGTAAGTTCCATCCATATGCTTGAAACCTCTGCCCCATCGTTGCGGTTGAGACACGGTTGCTGGGCGTTAATTGCCAGAGCCTCCGCGTAGAGACGTTCGGTGTACGAACGGAACCCTGTGTCATTTAGCAATAAGATTCTACCATAACATTTCACATGGCGCATCAATTTTCCGATACACTCCGAACCAGTCTCGGTTCTGACACATTGATGATAGTTTTTTTGGGTTCATCACTGTCAGCAAACCCCAAAGTTCCCTTTGCCTGTTGTCATTATTGCCTTGGTAAACGAGCCAGCGTTTGGCGTCGAGGGATCCATCCGCGATCCAATGAGCGTTGTGTTTGAAACATGTGAGATCCTGGAAGGCCATTTAGGTCTGTCCAACGGGACGTGCTGGAAGACAAGAAGCGCAAGAAAGGTGCACTTCGAGGCGCAGACGGATGTTCGACTGGGGGGAAATACCGGAGCAGTGGTGGCGGCCGCTACTCATGTTGTGATAAACTACGTGGTCCCGCAGTCATGTCTTACTAAACTATGTACAAGTGGAATATGAGGAGTAGGTTCAAATATGGACAACTGTTACGAATACAGAAAATTTCGTTTGCAGTCGGCAGTGGTAAATTAGTTGTTTCGATCGAGATGATGGATGATGGGCTGGTTGACCAAGATACAGGAATTACAGTTGGATCGGGAAAAGGTATGCTCACTTCCAGCGACTTGTTTGCATGTTGAACTTGCTGCCTGCACAAGCAGCACACCCAACGCACTCCCAATCGGGCGTGCATTGGGGCCACGTTGGGCTAGCGTTGGGTCACCGTTGGGCTAGCTTTGGGCTAACTTTGAGCGGCGCTACCTGCGCCCAATTGAGAGAGCGTTGGGCTACGCTCAACGTTCGAAAAAATCGCTGGAAATGGGTACCTCTTCTTTTCCTAATCTATCCTAACTGCCAGCTTCTTAGTTTATTTGCCAATCTCCACTCTTTTGACCAAAATCACTAATTAATCACTGACTAGAAAAACAGTTAGTGAAAATCACTAAGTTTATTATAGAAATGGCTTTTTGAAAGCTTGTAAAAACTTGCAATTCGAGGACTGTTTCATTCAGAACGTTCCGGAGATGTTCATCATTCTGTGGTACGGGGTCACCGAATCTGAAATATCATGCGCTAAGGTAAGACAGTGGCACTTGAAGAAACGTTGTACAACAAAACATTTTTGCATGCAGGTTTCAGAAATGGCTTAAATGAAACCTGTTTTCAATAAAACGGTTTACCATCTGGTAATTTTACATCAAAATAACTATAACCAATGAAATAGGAAAATGTCAGATAAACTCTGAACTATATCTGAGGAACATCTAGAGTTGTGACTTATGATAAACTGTTACTAAGCTCCAGAATGGCTGAAAAGGTGTGCATTACACCAGATGAATAGAAAAGACTTCAATAGAAAAATTAGTTTCAGATTTCTCTCGAAGAAAGTGGTATTTCACTCACCTGCAATCTCATTTTGCATCGCATTGATTAACAACGTTAATAAACGAACACTATGTCTCTCAACGACTAACACCCGTTCTTTTGTGAACCTTGGGATGGAACAAACAGCGTCTGGAGTTTAGTCAAAGACGAAAAAACTCACTGACCTACGCTTTATGGAAACAATGAGCCTCTTCTGAACGGCATTTCGTTGCGCACTCCCAAACCAGCGGCACACATGGTTATTCCAAGCTGTATTTCTCGAGCAGCTGAGCAAATTAAAATAATACGAATATGCCAACCTGCTTGGATGATCGACTTTGATGCGCTGGTAGTGAGTAGACTGCTGCTTGAAAGATCCATGGACCACCCATAGACATCTGCTGTTGGCCAAACTCTTGTGGCTTTACTTTGACAGCATAGACACCAACACTAACTTTCTACCGAGAATTACCACCGAAGAAATACTTAGCAATATTCGGTTTTTCTTAGCACACCCACTAACTGTGATTCAGGCCACGAAAGTCGGTGCTCCCATAATGTCGTCTCGCCAAAATGAACCACTTTGCACTGAAGATTTCTTTGCGCCTCCAAGAACTCTCCAACTCCTTCTCTTCACGCGTAACAATGTATTCTGAGTCCCATAATCTGGATATGAATGGTCAACGCTACATGGCGATTGTTACTCAATATTGCATGAAGTTCAAAGAAAACAACACTACAAAACGAGTACTTAAATGTCCAAGGATATATATGCATGTATACACGTATACGTGTGTGTGTGTGTATACACGCATATGTATCGGTGGAATTATGTATACGGAGGGATAAAAATATACCAGAGTTAAAATAAACTGCGAAATGTGCTTTTGGTTATCTCTACGAATGGTGAACCACTGTTCTTCATGGGAAACCGAAATGAGTATTCTAACAGTGGTGAATGAAGATGAACAGTGAGTCACCGCCTGGAAACAAGGGCAGTATAATATGCAAGAATCAGAGTCTTCCGTAGGGGTTGTGTAGTGGCTTCGCAGACACCAAATTCAATAAAATACAATCGCGAGCTTAGAGCTTAGGCGCGCCTTGTTTAAGTCCACCGGTGTGAAAATAAGAACACGTTTAAAAAAAAGAAGAACCTTCGTCACACTACGTCAAAACGGCAAGGCGCGCTCCAGCTCATCAGCTCTGGTGATTAGCTCGATCAGCCTCCCTTCTCCTGTACTTCATACAGGGCAATCAATACAAGTACAAAAACCATCAATCGCTGTCGTTCTGCGTCTTTATTCGCTGGACGGGAATTGAGTCCACAAGTCGTGCGTTCGACTAAATTGGTGAGCCCGTTCCAAGTTATTAATAATTTTTATTTATTTATTATATCGTCCGTGCCCTTCAGCTTTCCTTTTGTTTTCGTTGTGCACATACGTATTGAGCCTTTTTTGGTGTTAATTTCGATCAGCCATCGTATATTTATTTTGCTGTCTATTTGATATGGATGACGCTAAGTTAACTATGTCTGACCCTGCGGTGCCTGAAACGCTCTCTATTGCGCGCCCAGTGAAAGCGTTACCTTTCATTCCGGGTAATCCCTCTCTTTGGCTGACTCATCTGGAAGCACAGTTTGCTGCCTCCAGAATCACCTCCCAGCAACAGAAGTATGTGCATCTCACTGCCGAACTTCCTTTAAATATTCTTGAAGCTGTCGAGGATATCATCTCCAACCCACCCACGGACAAGCCTTATGATATGCTTCGCCAGGCTATCTTAGATCGCACCGGGGTCTCCGACTCAAACCGTCTTCGTCAGCTGCTTAGTGGCATTTCCCTCGGTGACCAGAAGCCTTCACAGCTTCTGCGTCGTATGCGACAGCTGGCCAAGGGCATCCAAGTTGGTGACATGATGTTGCGAGAATTGTGGATGCAGCAGCTACCCCAACAAGCGCAATGCACTCTGGCCCTTCTCGTAGATGAAGTCTCACTAGACAGACTGGCTTTGGCGGCGGACCGCTTTATGGAAACCGCCTCCGCCCAAATTAGTCAGTGTGTTCGTTCATCCACAACCACTACGGAGGCGACTCTCACAGATTTAGCCGCACAACTCAGTGCCCTTCGGGCGGACGTGATCGCTATTCAGTCTTCACGTTCGGCACGTCGTAGCCGCTCCCCAACTCGCACCCGTCGGCCTATTGCCGCTCGCAGTCCTCCTAGGCCATCCTCTCCCGATGCACACACTTGAACATGGTGTTGGTATCACCGCCAGTATCGTGCCAGCGCCAGGAAGTGTACACCCCCGTGCACGTTCCAAGAAAACCAGGGAAACTCGTCGGCCAACGTGTAGGTACGGCAGCGCTCGTTGGCCTCCCTACACCCTGCCGTCTTCTATTTATCAAGGACCTCATCTCCCACCGTCAGTTTTTGATTGACACTGGCGCACAGATCAGTGTCGTTCCCCCTAACCCTTCTGATCGTCAGCACCGGCAAACTTTAGAGCTTCAGGCCGCCAATGGGTCTCGTATATCCACTTTTGGTACTAGGCGTCTCAAGTGAGATCTGGGGTTGCGTCGTTTTTTTCAGTGGACTTTTGTCATTGCTGACGTTTCCCAGCCCATCTTAGGAGTTGATTTTCTGCATCATTTGAACCTTTCGTTACATCCCGCTTCTCGTAAGTTAACCGACCCTGTGACTCATCGTGCTGTTGTTGGATCTGTCTGCTTGGTCAACGTTGTTCGACCGTCCGTAGCTCCTATCGCCAACGATACCTTCGCCAAAATTTTAGCTGAGTTTCCGTCTCTAACCGGACCGGCAAACCACTTACCCATGGTGCGCTCGGCTGTTGTACATCACATCAGTACCGCTGGACCTCCTGTTTTTGCCCGTCCGCGTCGCCTAGCCCCAGACAAACTGGCCGTCGCTCGTCTTGAATTCCAGAAAATGCTGGACCTAGGCATCATCCGTCCTTCGAACAGCCCGTGGGCCTCTCCATTGCACATGGTGCCGAAGAGAACTTCGGGCGACTGGCGTCCGTGTGGTGACTATCGTCGCCTCAATCAGGTCACAACGCCAGATCGATATCCTGTGCCTCACATTCATGATATCACGTCTGCTCTGGCTGGATCCACCATCTTCAGCAAAATCAACCTGGTCCGGGCCTATCATCAAATTCCGGTCGCCGACGAGGACGTTGCTAAAACCGCCGTTACCACTCCGTTTGGTCTATATGAGTTTCTCCGTATGCCATTTGGCTTGCGCAGCGCGTCCCAAACGTTCCAGCGGTTTATTGACGGTGTTACCCGCGGGCTGCCCTTCGTTCACTCTTACATCGATGATATTCTTGTCGCTAGCCCCAGCGTTGACGAACATCAGCTTCATCTTCGACAGCTCTTCCAGCGGTTAACAGAGCACGGCGTTACCATCAATGCCGCCAAGACTGAATTAGGGAAGCCGTCATTGCTCTTCCTCGGTCACATCATCGACGACAACGGCATTCGTCCGGCTGAAACCAAGGTCAGTGATATTGCTGAATTTCCACTTCCACAGTCCTTCAAACAGCTCAAACGTTTTAACGGCTTTGTCAATTATTACCAACGGTTCATTCCACATTGCGCCACCCTGATGCAACCGCTCACTGATCTTTTGCGGGGCAAACAACGAACCCTCATCTGGACCGATCAAGCCCAGGAGGCCTTTTCTCAGCTCAAACAGGCCTTGTCGTCTGCGGTTCTTCTCCGTCATCCGGATCCCCATGCTCCCGTCAGTATCGCTGTTGATGCTTCCGATGTCGCACTTGGCTGCGTTCTCCAGCAGGCCGTGGACGGCGCCTGGGAGCCTCTGGCTTTTCACTCACGCCGCCTGTCTTCCGCAGAATCCAAATACAGTGCGTTTGGTCGTGAGTTACTTGCCGTCTACACCGCCATACGTCACTTTCGCCACGCGCTGGAAGGACGGGAATTCATCATTTTCACAGATCACAAGCCACTACTGTATGCTTTCCGCAACGCGTCTGATCGTCATTCTCCACGAGAAATTCGCCAGCTGGATTTCATATCACAATTTTCTACTGACATTCGTCATATCTCCGGGTCAGCTAATGTGGCTGCAGATACTCTTTCCAGGATCCACAGTCTCGGGTCGCCCGCTGCTCTCGGTATCAATCTCGAGGACCTGGCACGAAGCCAGCAGGATCCTGAGTTTCAACAAACCATTCACGATACAAGTCTCCGAGTGCGGGCTTTGCCTCTTCCGTCATCTGCTGGCACTATCCTCTGCGACACCACCTTGGATCACCCAAGGCCAATCGTACCACTTTCACATCGCCGTCCAATTTTCGATGTGTTGCACGGTCTATCCCATCCGGGTATCAAGGCCACATGCAAACTAGTCCGTGCCCGATTTGTTTGGCCAAACATGGATCGCGACGTTCGTCAATGGGCACGTAACTGCATTGCTTGTCAGCGAGCCAAAATACAGCGACATACCACCAGTCCAGTCGGAAAGTTTGAGACTCCAGACGCCCGTTTCGCTCACGTGCACGTCGACATTGTGGGACCTTTGCCACCATCCCGAGGTATGATCTATCTACTCACTTGTATTGATCGTTTCACTCGTTGGCCCGAGGCCATACCCATTCCGGATGTATCCAGTGAAACTGTCGCCCGTGCGTTCATGGAACACTGGATTTCCCGCTTTGGTTGTCCTACCACAGTAACCACCGATCGAGGAGCTCAGTTTGAATCTGCCACTTTCGACAATCTCCTCCAACTGACTGGCACTAAGCGTATTCGCACCACAGCTTATCATCCCCAGGCAAATGGCTTGGTCGAACGTTTTCACCGGCACCTCAAAACTTCGCTCAGTGCTCACAACAATCCTCAGTGGACGGACGTCTTACCACTGGTTTTATTGGGCATTCGCAATACGTTGCGCAGCGACACTCCCTGCACACCTGCGTCCATGACATTCGGCACCACCGCTCGTCTCCCTGGTGAATTTGTCGCACCCAAGGTGAGCGCACCTTTCCCCAACCTTGGAGACTACACTCAACGTCTCATGATCTACATGCGTCAGAAGATTGGTATTCCTGTCCGTTCGACAGATCGGCCGTCGTTTATTCCCAGTCACCTACATACGTGCACGCACGTTTTTCTGCGTACGCCGAGCCGCCGCCCGTTGACTCCAGCTTATTCTGGCCCGCACAAAGTCATTCGGCGTTTAGAAAAAACGTTCATCATCGATCTCAATGGTCGGCAAGAAACCGTCAGCATCGACCGCCTTAAGCCAGCGTTCGTCGACTCGGAAACCCAGCCTACGCCGTTGCCCGTCGATGGTAAAAACACAGACGTTTGCCTGACCCCAACAACATCTAGCTCCAGCACGCGTGAGTCACAGGTCGACCCCCCATCACGTTCCACCAGGTCTGGTAGGCATGTTCGTTTCCCTGCACGATTCGTTGACTTTATTGTTCTTACATAGATTTCCCCTTTTGATTGCATACTGTATCCAGTTTTTCTTATCTCTTCTAGGGTCAGTCGTTGTTTACCTAGGAAGGATCTGGCACACCACTAACAATGGACATGTGTCACTATATGAACATTACCATTTTTTGTTGTTGTTGTTGCCTACGTGCCTTGTACATGGTTTGGCACGTCCCTGTCCCCACTTAAGGTTTCTAGATAGAGAGCACGGGGAGAGGATACCCCACCAGTTCACGCGTGAGTAACCTTCTCTGCGGCTATATATGGCCCAGAGGTCCTTAGATCACCTTAGAGGTGCTGAGCACAAACCTTTTCCAGCTGGAACTATTCAGCTGGTTTTTGGCTCAACTCACGACGCTCTCTTAGGTCGAGGTTCTCCTACTGGAGGGGGACTGATGTAGCGGCTTCGCAGACACCAAATTCAATAAAATACAATCGCGAGCTTAGAGCTTAGGCGCGCCTTGTTTAAGTCCACCGGTGTGAAAATAAGAACACGTTTAAAAAAAAGAAGAACCTTCGTCACACTACGTCAAAACGGCAAGGCGCGCTCCAGCTCATCAGCTCTGGTGATTAGCTCGATCAGCCTCCCTTCTCCTGTACTTCATACAGGGCAATCAATACAAGTACAAAAACCATCAATCGCTGTCGTTCTGCGTCTTTATTCGCTGGACGGGAATTGAGTCCACAAGTCGTGCGTTCGACTAAAGTTGCTCGTGTTTGATCTGCAAAGGACAAAAATGCAGAAACATCCATGAACACAAAGGCCCAGTGAGTGCACCAACAAGATCCTACACTTACATTCATCGAACACCAAAATGGCTGGCAACAGCCTGTTCGCTACAGCAGACAGTGTCAGAACATACGGGCTTAAATGTCGCCTGACTGAAGTTATGGTACCGCATATGTGAAACGGTTGGAACTGATAAGTTGGCGCCCCTAGAAAATGAGATTGACGTGAAATGTTACAGTGGGACTTTTGTTTGAGTGCGTACCACAAGGCTATATAAACGTTGTGATCAAGGTTGCCACAGTCGTTGACCGCGATGGCTGTCAGCGCCGCGAGTGCAGCTGTGGTTGGTGATTCTGGGATATTTTCTCGCCTAGTTCGCGACACGTCAAAGAGCTTTGCAGATTTTGAAAATGATTTCCGGGTTTTTCAAAGGGAAACTTTGACTTTTTTCTATATTTATGATAGTGTAGTTACCGTTTGCTCTATAGTTCTTTGAAATGGGTGTCAGTTAGGATAGTGTCTTGTGGTCCAACCTCATTGATAGCCAAATGGACGTTATTCGGTTTCGGGTATCCGTTACCGTAGACTGTCTCTTTACACAATTGGCTGTACTTTTCCTAATATTACAACTCAGTTATCACGCGCCCAATCAAATCGACGCCAAATTTTCAAATAACGCGCTGTTGGACCGCAGATTGCTACCGCCAGTTACCGTGCATGTTTGAAAGATGCGCTAAAAGTAGCGTTTTCCCGCGTCTGTATGTTTGGTTGATACCAACAAGGGCATTCGGTAAAAAAATGTGCTCTTTATGTAAATCAGATGCATGTTGAATAATACTGTAGTACTCCGACTATTATATTCCTTATGAAATTTTATGAAATTCGGTGCGAGACTTCAAGGCACGTGTTAGGAACCATTTCAGCGCAACGTTAGCCCAACTACATTGGGTATTGTGCCGCTTGAGTGGTTACGATCGCTTCTGGCTTGCATCCACACTGCTCCTTTTCGTCTGAAGGTTTCGTCCCCGGCGTCCTTGCACAGCCTCTCTCACTCGGTACTTCCGGTTGGATCGCCAATTCAGGCCGGCCTGCTTTAGTCTTTTCATGATAGGCTTACGGTTTGCTTGCTGGAATATATGTTTTCAGCAGTTTTAAATACACCACATCACATACTATCCGGAACAGCACTCGTTCGACCACATAATGTCCCCACCGTTCCTTTTGTGGTTAGCCAGTGTTTCAGGGTCCGGTTGAATCTTATGAGGCCACACTTGAGCGCCGGTTTTGTAAGAGAACGCCAAATGGTTTTCCACGGTGATAATCTTTTTGATACAAATGAGCTGCTTATGGTTGAATGCTGGGCATTTGATTTGCCTCCTTCGGGTTTGGATCATTTTGGAGATGCAATCTGTGATAAACCGCCATTGTCGGTCCATGGTAGGCAGGTGGTTGTCACCTGGTAGTCTTATTTCCCCACCGGTCCATATAAAGGGTAGAGTTTGTCCAGTAGAATGACGGTCCATGCTGTTTCAGGCGAGGAGGCAGCATGGTGATACTCGATCCCACTTGTTTGGATTGGAGTCTGTGAAAGTTCTTAACAGGCCTTTATTAAGACGATTTGCTGTTTCAACTCGGACTTGTCTTTGAGGATGATAGCCTACCGTTCCGGTCTCGCCAGTGCCCAATGCTTTGCATAGCTATTTCGGCAGTGTACTTCCACTGTTTTAGCCTCGGTTTCAGTGAAGTTGACCAGGTGAGCCCAATCTGTGTGTCCATATATCCATCCAGGAGCACACCTGCTACCTCCACGGCATCAACTTGTCATAGTGAGATTGCTCCTCACTACCTCGTTGAATATTCCCTCTGTACGGAAGTGTACTGGTCGTTCCTCGTCGTGTCAGTAAAAGGCCCCACTGTGCTCGCAAGTGCCAACTCATTGGGGCACCCAGAGACCATCGCCTGTACTCGGGCCCGACGGCTATGAGGCTTGTTTTTGAAGTTGCCGCAGAATTCACTATCATTGCGGAGGTAAACGACGTCTTCGCATAAATGTGGCCGCCAGAACCGTTGTCTTGTGAAGTCTTCCAACTTGTTGATGCTGATATGGGCCAGGTCAGTGGGCAGGTCTCGTAGAACTCCCTCTACCAGCGCCTGAGCAATCGCTATCGGAGAGGTGTAGTTTAAACCGTAACTTACAGATAGCAGCACTCTTTCATCTTCAGCCGGTTCCACATCGCCCAAGGGCAGCAAGCCTGGCGACGGTTTCCTGCCATCTCGGTGCTCGTTGGTTGGTAGCCCGTCGAGCGTATTCGATCAGAAATCAGAGCTGTTTGCAGGTCGTTCTTTTGGGCCGTTTGCAGTCGTCATTTTTCCGCCCGTTGCAGCCCCGTTGTTGCCACATATTTAGTGGCACACGAGGGACAGGCTCCGTGGTGTCACGCGGGTTATCTTGATAACGAGTCAGCACTGGCGTTCTCTGGGTGGCATCCTATCGTATCAGGCTATGTGCTAAACCGGTGTATATCGAGCTGTGAATAACTTTATCCCGAAAGACGATAGGCCCGAAAAGGGACGTCGTCATGGGAGTGGACCGTGTACGAATGAATATTTCCTACCGGGACCCACGTCTCCTGAATTCCCTCTGCGGGCTTCGCCAGTTGTCTTCATCGGATCGGTTGAATGGTCCGCTGTGACAGGTGTACTCAAGAAATCTTGATCTTTGGTTTAGTGCCGGTCGCCGCTGTCCAAAATGGAGTGATTGTGGTTCGGGATAGGACCGATGCTGTTTTCGACAGGAGATCGCCCCGTTAGTCAGTCTGCGTGGCCGATAGCGGCTTCTAAGTTTGGTAGTGGTCCCAGACAAAATTCCTTCTGTACGCTGGTAGACGACTCTCCTTCAGGAGGTTGTCTCGGAATGCCTCTGTCGTGGTCCACGGCAAATCCGACCGCAAGGCCACGTCCTGCCAGATGAAGTGGGGCTGGAAAATATGGGCGGACTTCTTCGTTGGGAAGTTGCCTGCTGGCTTGGCGTTCTCTACGGTACTCCAGCGCCAATTTCGGAGAGTTCAGTAGCTGTCTTGGTTGCATCAAGGCTTTGGCGGTCACTTCCTTCTCACGGACTTCAGAACCTCCCACCACGTCAGATGCGTCGCCTGCGAGAAAGCTGTAGATTGGAAAGTTGCCGAGAGGAACTTTGGTTTGTCTATCTGACCTGTTGTAGCTGCTCCTCAAAGTAAACTTACCCGGGGTAGGAACAGAACAGGCAGGCGGACGATTTTGAGCGGTCACAAAGATCCGGCCTGAAAAACGGACCAGCACTGGTGTGAAGTCAGAAAAATTCTGATGATCGATTGATGCGGACTTCTCGCCATCTTCCGAAGATTTGGCCTGGGTTTGCGGCAAGGTGGAGCCGCTAGTTTATTTTGTGTGCAAAGAGCCCTTGGAATCCTCAGTGGAATTCGTGTCGCAAAACTTGTAGGAACAGTGCGGGAAGGTAGAATGATAATAACACAGATGTTATTGCTGCAAGAAAGTCGTGCCACCCTGGTTTCTACACTCAATATCTCTTGATCCTGAGTTCCGCACAAACCGTGCGGCGTGGTCTGAAATGGCATAGAAAACAGACGGTTGTCAGTAATAGACAATTTGATCGCCTCACAGCAATCGCTTCCGGTTTCCTCTTACAATACACAAACACAACGGTTAGAAACGTCTCAACACCAAATTCAGATGTCCCGCGCAAGCAAACTGTGTGCGCTTGTTGTGTATCGAGGATCCCAGCAAAGTGTTGTCGAATGTAGTCAATTCCCGGCGAACGTGGAGTTTTCATTATACAAACTTTACGAGAGGCACCACGTGCGTTCAGCATAAGAATGACACTGGAGGCAGTAGGTCTGCTGGGCAGCGAATATGAAGATTACCGGTTCGCGAAGCACCTTAATTAGATGAAAGGAATCGGGCAATGCTGGAAAGGAAATCTGTGCGACCGTCTTCATCACCATGGTAGCGGGACCCGACGGCAACAGACGGCTCTCAACTCAGATCAAGTCAAGCAAATGCATTATGCACCTCGGAAGGTAGGCATTCTGCACGGACAACAGCAAACTGAAAGCAGCAATTGTACAGGCTTTTTTCCACAAACGTGAATGGATTCAACAGTCAGTTTATCATACGGAAGCGAGTGGTTCTCTATACTAGACCTAGAAGGCGGGCACCCGCAAACGGAGATGGAACCTTCCAGGCACGCAAAGGCGGCCCTTTTCGATCTTCCTGGGTGCATTACTCAGTGTCAGTTGCACGTAGAAATTCCCCGAACGAATATTTCCCATGGATGCTCTTTCCCCAGCAACGTGAATTCACCAATTAATTTCTCCCATTTAACGGCCTTTATCACTGAGCATATTTCAAGCACGCTTGTCTATATATCTCCTTTTCGTTGGCTGTGTTTTACTTTGGCCTAACCTCTAAGTTTGTTTGCGGTGGTTACCCTTCTTATTGAAAAAATGAAATTTTGCCCTCCCGTGGATGGTTTTGGCCATAAGTCAAGGTTTATATGTTTTTTACTCTCACTATTTTCCAATCTAGTACCATGGAATATTCGGATCAATCTTGTTTTGCTTTGGGATCCGTTCATTTACCTGGATGTTGGTCTAACACGTGATAGCAACTAACAGTAGAATGCGTGAATGCGACACCATGCTTATCGGATTGGAAACCACCCCCGCAACTTTCAGAGGGATGATAAAAGTGTCCCTAGAAGAATGGCGCCCGACGAGTTTCTGAGTTATCCGTAAAATATCACAATCGGCGGAACATCCGTCGAGGAGCACAACGAGAGGTTGTAAGGTGTATTCCAGAAGCTCCGATTAACAGGTTTAAAGGTAAAAGGATCTGAACCTCATTTGTTCCGCGACAGATAGACGGCTTCTGGGTCACGTTGCCACACCCAACGGATTGAAAGAAGATCTAAAGAAGCATGAAAGAATTGCTGACTGGCCACTGGCAAAGTTGGTGGAACTGCCGAGGACTTTTCTAGTACTGGCCTCATACTATCGCAGATTCGTCACAGATTTAGCTTTGGCCGTCGCTTTCCTACACCGGGTGACTAGCCAGGGCTGCACTTGTATTCGGTCTTGAGAGGGTGGTCACTGGTTTACACAATTATGGTCCCCCGTGATCGCTATGCCATTAAAAATAATAGTTTTATTTCTCGGAAGGGCCCGATACATGCTGCATTTAATGGTCAACTGATAAAAGTGATGACCGTATCAGAACTTACAAGGGAGAAAACTAATTGCACACGGAGGATCACAGGGGAAAAATGAGACGGAATTAAATGATAACAACGCCTGGCAGATTTGAAGCTGGAGGGCATATGGTCAGTTCGGCTACAGCCGAGTGTAGTTGGTTGAAAATCTGGAGTGCACACATAAATGTTACGGAACTTTTGACAACAGTTAGACATCTTGAACACATTCAAAGAGTATTTTGTTTATATTAATAAGAAGAATTTACGAAGTGATGCACGAAGATTCATCTGCACGTTGCTGAGTGTGAAAGGCATACGGATAGAGAGCCCGGCTACATACTAGGATGGAATGTCAGAGAAAAGTATTCGCCAGGTTGTTCATCTGACAACAGGTACGCCAGATATTATTAGCAGAGTTGAAATATGGTGACGGTGCGGTCTGGAGTGCATTACAGGGTGATTGCATAGGGAAGCAACTTGTAAAAGTAATGGTATACTAGAGGATCAGTAGGTGCACTGCTGACTATTTCAATAGTCAGACCACGCGACAATGCTAGGGAGACAACCACAGAGCCAGTGAGCCTGAGACAACGAACAGGAATGGAACATCGAGCGGAGAATAAAGTACATCAGTCAGCTGGGACAGCGGTATGAGTGATTGACTGGATACCATCGGAGTCAGATATACTGCAGACAAATGACGGGTCTCGTGGGAAGTAGAGACTACCATAGTGGCGGTGAAAGGAAAACGCCGGAGGGAAAAAGGCAGGCGAACAGCAAATTGGTTGGTCAAGAAATGTCAAAGCAAAAATTGAAGATAAATCAATATAGGGTGCGTAACTACAGCGATTGCAAGGCTTTTCAGTTATTGCGAGAGAGATGATAGGCTAGATGGCGGTTAAGTGTACATCGGTAGATGAACGCTGTGTACCGCCTACCGTGCAGAAATGACAGAATTATATGGCTGCATAACGTGTACAGCTGAAGGCAGCAGTGTATCAACGGCTATATAGTAGGGTACATCAGCCCACGAAGATTGTGGTGGAATTTAGAGGATGGATGCAGAATCAGTTCCAGTTGTTTCATACGATTGGCTCTTCTGAAGAGAGGTAGAAACAGCCAGAGTGAAGAAAGAAATGCTATGACATAGTGGGTAAACGGTAGGTGCACAACTTTTAGTGACTCTTTTGACAGGCGTGACAAATGATGGTTACGGAGACGAAGCTGTAACAGAAATATATCTGAGACTTTCAAATATACAGAAAGCGTGGCGATCTGCAGAACCAGGATAAAGCAGTGGAACGGCAATGCGGGGGCGAGCAGATGACTGATGATAATCACTGACCACCTCACTGACTACTGAGGAACTACGGAAAGGTATTCGAGCGCGGGACGTCGTTTGGTGACTGATGAAAGAATGAACAGTGACTACAAATGTGCCAATAATTGAACGGCGCTAGCGAGTTCTAACGTGGAGATGAACATGACCACAAATGGGATAGGGGAGTAGACAGATGTGCGACTTGGAGGATGTAGGCAGTGAAGTGCACGCTGGGATCGATCAGAACCTATGTCGGGAACTACCGTGTGCGAAAAAAATATGGGTGATAGATATGGGCGGAAGCTATTCACCGTTTAGCAAAAGGGAAGTGGTGAATTAGACTGGGCATGAAAAGGGCAAGATATAGCATAGACGTCGAGAGAAATCTCGAAGAGAAGCCGATGGTGACTGGCGAGGAGTAGGGCGGATAACATGTTTGCATCCACCGTGGGAGCAGATAAATAGAATTTCGTAATCCACAAGGGGTGCTAGTGGATGGGTCTGACCATGCTCTGAATACCCAATATGAAAACCATTTTTGGAGGCAGGAGCGATTTGCCAACCTGGTCGGGCTCGATCATCGTCGCAGAAGTCCCGCACGCCCGATGTGCGCCGGCCAAAGTGGTGTGTCTGGTCGCTTCCGGCACCGTTGAGATTAAAATGAATTGTATTACTGCGGTGAGATTAAATGGTCTAGTTGCTGGCTACCGGGTTGTTGGGACCATGGGGAGAAGAGCCGGCAGAAAGGCAACTATGTGACGGGCGAATATAAAGTGGCACGGAAAATCCGGATGTTCCATCCAGCGAAAAAAGCTCAAAGTTATAAGTCGTGAGATGAATTTAGCGATAGTCGTCCTTGGAGGTTAAGTTCTGGAAGCAAAATGGAAATGACTATAGTTTAGCAGTTCTGCCAGCTGTGATTTTAGGAAGAGGGTGGACAGAAGTGTCACGCGACAAAGTAGTTGATTCGATGAACCAGCAATAACAGAAATGTGCTGTTCTATTGAAAAGCCATCGTGCAGCTCAGTGTGAGTTACCAGAGACACAAGGAGGCAAGAATGGACAACTTCGAATGCGAACCGTTGTGTAAGTTAGTTAGGGATACCACTGAGCAGAGCCCACCGTCAAGGGACCGTTTTCAGCCCTTGATAGTGTTAGTGATTAGGCCGTGGTGTGTACACAGGAGGAGTCCCGAAATGACTTGATGTTAGTTTTCTAATAATAGTTTACCTCGGATAGCCCAGAAGCACGCTGGATTGCAAGGTCAAACGGATCGGTTGAAAGCGAAATCGGAGTTTCAGGAGGATCACGCAGGTTAGCGCACGCGATAAAGAGTATCAAAAGGCATTTCAGTCAGTTTTTGTGCCGGAACCCGGCAAATTTATACAAAAGGTCAGATGGTCGAGCCGGCTGAATCCTGATGGATTTGACTGAAGATGGCAAATCGTACACAGATCGTACGAAAAAAAGACTGTTCTAAAGGAGAACCACACGGATTGATGGAAATTTGTTTACCATCAAAAGGACAGCCGTTTTCACCTCTGACTGCGCTACACCGTCACGGAGCGTTCTTTGTTGTCATTGGCTATCTTATAGGTTTCTAGTAACACAGTTAGGAAACTATACGCAACAGCAACTTGAACCTGCTACTGACTTTCTTGAATCTGTTTCAACCGAGATCTTCAAGCGCACCTCAAACAGCAAAGAATGATACAGCCTTCAATCTCCCGGGCAAGGCCTCAGTATCACAAGTGAAATCCACCATGCTCAGGACAGCTGGCATGGAGCACCATTCAAACACATGCACAAGGCGACACAAGCTTTCACGATGCCACACACGTCCTATCCTTTTCCGGTTCTCTTCCGATCAAATAGCAGGGGGATTTGTCAAAAGCAATCTTGGCTTTCCTTTAACATGGCACATAAATTGGCCGACAAGACTCCCCTTCAGAGGGAAGTATCAAAGGCAACCATCCAAGCGGTACCTCCCAATATTACCTTGCAAGCAAGCCCTCGGCAGAGGTCAGCATCAGTCATGCAATCGTCATCCCTCAACCCGACACTCTGCGCATCAACTTATGTGCCTGTCGACCTCGACAGCTCACCCTGTCGGACCCCAGGCAAAATCCAGCGGACGACAGGTACCTCTAATGGCAGCTTTCGCCCCACTCGCAGCGTACCTACCCTCTTTGCTCCTAACAACAGCACTGTAGATCGGGCTTTAGGAACCTCTCCATCAACAACCACACCTCCACCAAGTAAGCGGGTTTGTAGGATGCAGGCTACCTCCACCCCTTCAGCCTCATCCAGCTGGGCCCATCAGCCTGTTCCTCCTGCCATTACTAGATCTAATTCTCCCAAAACCCTGCCGAACGAATAAAACGTGCAAACGCGAGACCCACTCCGGTCCGTCATCACGTGCAGGCAGATAAGGTGAGGCCCCACTGCCAGGACTCTCGTACCATGCAGCCCGAAGTCAAACCGGAAAGCAATGGTCGAACACCTGCGGGCTCCCGGCAGCAGCCGCATCGGTCCAGTTCACTCGAGCTGCCCTCGAATAGTCAACAAACTCACAATAGGGCCCAACCCACACCCAACCTCACTCGATATCAAGCCTCCCCAGAGACCAAGTGGCCGGTTTTTGACTCTTGTTCAACACTACCACGTATGCCTCCGCGGATGATTCAGGTTGCCGCGGTACCAAATAGGGTGCCGGGCAGACCTTTCTTCCCACCCCTGACCGAACACGCTTTTGCTTCCGTGCCCTATATCTCTCCAAACGGGGCATTCGATTTCACCCCTCCCATGGTCCTCCGGGACCCATAATACCACAAGGTTCAACCCTTCCGGTCTAATATTCCCGGCCTCCCATTTCTTCCCTCCGTGGACTACTTCAGTGCAGTCCGCAACCTTGACGCAAGCTTAAACTTCCACTCCGCCTTTGGACAGCTCCCGTTTTTTCGTCCTTATCCCTCATTAAACCACAACCCTCCAATCACAGTAAGCTCCTGGAAAATGCACCAACCATTCTTAAGTCCTTACCACCACTATCTCCCCCAAGCCACTTCCGCGCCTCACCTACCCCCTCCGGGATTCGGCCATCTCAAGTAGAACCCCCTGACCGTTCCTCAGGCTACGCCCATCTTGCATGCCCAGCAGCGAATTTGGTCAAGAGCACAAATACCTCATCAAAAGTGCCGTTAAAGCGGGCAGAGCTTCGACCGCCCATCGTAAGCTACCACCTACCCAACGATTTCTTATCACATAATCACAATGAAACCACGCCTCCATCTACTGAGAACCTAACCAAGAACACTTTCTTGCCCCTAATACTAAACTCCCACTGTCTCCTACCAAAATTGCCCCTACTCAGAGCGCTGGCATTAGACCTACACTTTGATATCTTACTGGCTACCGGGACGTGGCTGACGGACCACACCCCAATAAACCACGTTTCCATACCCGGTTACTGAGCTATTGCCAATAGTGGATCTGGCCGACGCGGAGGAGGCTGCATCAGTTATATCCGACATATTCTCGGCGATTAGGCGCCATCATCGTATTCTCGATAGCATTCGGGACTCGGTCTGGCTCACCATCAAGGAAGTTCAACAACCACTTCCTAAAGGATGCCTCTACCGTCCTCCAAACCAGGATATGCACGAGTTGACAGCAATAATAGACGCATTCAACTGTGTCCCTGACCTCCCCATAACCGCCAAAATCTTAGCTGACGATTTTAATGTGCCTGGAATAGGCGGGAAATTCTTAATATCTCCCCCATAACTCCATGATTTCCTTTCGTGTATCCGTTTTAGTGACTGGGTACAGCATGTTTTATCCTCCACTCGAGGGAGAAATACACCGGACTCTATCTTCCCTATGGGTATCAAGAATTCAGATGCCCAAATCTTAAGTCGATTTCTCGGTAGTGACCATGAGATAGTATCCTGTAGTTTCACTGGACTCTGGTCTCACACCGATAAGTCAGCAGAAACACCCCTTCCGATCACCGAAGAGCAATACCACAGAGCTTGCTGGAGTACTCTACCCTCGTTTATCCGTTCCCAAAACTGGGACGAATTCATTTTAACCAATGGCCCAGAGGTATTGGCTGCCTAACAGTATTCTACTCTTCATTGCTACCTCGACAAACTCACTCCAGCCTCAGGACCCATAATAGGCAACCAGCCGAACTCCCTAGATCGTCTTAACGGTAACCCAGCCAAACTCCAACGAAGTTTCACTAAAACGAGGGACTTCTCGTTGTATATATCCCAAACGATAAAATCGCGTTTAGATTCTTCAAAGAGAAAACAGAAATTAGATGCCTTAAGCCACCCAAACAAGATGGAAGCACTGGCCAGGCTGATGAGGGTCAGAAAAAAGCAATATAACCAAGCCATCCCATATCTGAACTATAAAAATATTTACTTGGATGACCCTCTATTGATTGCTGGGGCCTTCGGCGCCTACTTTGCCCCCTCTTTAACGACGGACAGCGCCACTTTCATCCCCTTTCTAGACCCGGTGACGTCGGTAACCTTCTGAGTGGGAGTGCTTCACGCCGGTGAGGTTTCAGCCCTGGTAGCAAAAACAAGACCGTCCTACAGACCGGGTCCGGACACATTACGCCTAGCCATTTTTAGTCGAGGTGGCATAGACGTTCCAATGTTGCTGAAAAACATATTCAGTTTGTCACTAAGCTGAAGTCTTTTCCCTATCCAATTGAGGACCTCCACCATCGTACCCATGCACAAAAAAGGACTTCGTCTAGATCCAGTTAACTATCGACCGGCGAACCACACCCCAGTCGTGTCCAGAATCATGGAGGGGGTGATTATGGAAAGGCTGACACGTCACCTTCCTAACGATAGCCTAATCAACGCTGTTCAGCGCATTTTTCTGAAAAACAGATCATGTGCGACAAGCGATGACAGATTTCCTCAACCTGGTCACGGAGGCTGTCAATATTGGTAAATCGGCGATCGTGATCTTTCTGGACATGACCAAGACGTTTGACCGAGTATCCCATGCCAGGTTACTACAGAAGCTCAAAACATATGGAAACGCGGACCCGATGCTCGCTTGGTTTTCACCTTTTTTTCTCATCCCGATACCAGATAGTAAGCATAAGCAAAAATTCGTCCAAACCCCGTCCCGTAACTAGTCGTGTGATACAAGGTAGTGTACTCGGCCCATTACAGTTCCTAATGTGCGCAAACGATATATTTGACGTTTTCCAACAGGGAGTTCCCTCTCTGTTCACAAACGATATCAAAATCACGTACACTTTTGAGCCCGCGGCGTTAGCCTCTACCGTAGATGACATTACAGGGGAACTGCTCTTTCTCAGTCCCTGCAGTGATGGTTGGAAAATGAGGTTCTCTGAAGAAGAGAGTAATACCCTTACGTTTAAGTTTCATATCCCCACTGAAACATTAAGAATAAACGGCCAATTTATGCCTGATAGCTCTCAGATACGCGACCTGAGCTACACTATTCATGTACGCTTGACTTTTCGGAACACGCAGCCATCCAGGTGGCTAAAGCACGCCGTACGATCTGGCTCATACATCAAACCTTTATTTTGCCGGAAAGTAAACTCAACGTATTCAAGTCCCGCGTCGGACCTCTTCTGGAATACGACCCAATCGTCTGTTTCAACATGCGACAGAGAAACCGAATAGCTTTCGAGAATGTGCAACGGGCATTCACGAAGCAGCTTCTAGGTTTTCCATCGCCTATAAATTAAATGAAACTTTGTGATCTGCTGAAAATCGATCCCCTGTGGCTGCGCCACCCAAGAAATGGCCTTCTATTCTTTCATAATATTCTAAAAAACGTCATGTAGTTGTGCGCCGCAGGTGAGAACCCTGTCTAATTATTCCTTCCTTCTGTCCCCTTGCCTAAGCTTGCACTTAGGTCAAACTTCTTTGACATGTGCGCTTCAATGCGAAACAAGCTGACACAACGAATTCGGGAATTATCACCGAAATTGGTAGCCTTCAAACAAGAAACATGCTTAGCCCTAACGATGAACCCGCTGACCAGGACGTACACTCTTTATATTTCAAGGGATCAGGTCTTTGAGACGATGATAGTGGTATTATTAAATTGGATAACAGATTTGAACATCCTAGTCTCATTTAGACCCAAATATAGTTGGCCTCCTCCCGACAGCAATTAGGGAACTCAGCGGTTCATTCCCACGATCTGGAACTGCGAAACAATTCCAGTTCTTTACCATCGAATATCTTTTTCGGGACAAGACAGCATAGCGAACTATCGCATATTTAGGTATAAGGCATCAGATACTACAGTCCGCATACCTAGATGTCCGGTTCAAATAAACTTAAGGCCTTTGACAAATCCACCATGTTCAGCCGATTTTATCACGTTGTTAGTGCTGAAAGTAGGGCCCCATCTTTGTGCAAACTGGTGTTTCGGTGAACACGAACCCCATCGAATAATCGCTGGCCGTGGTTGACTCTACATTCCCCTGCATTTTCTGTCTCATTTAAACCGCCTTGGTGATTGGACTTCACGGATACGGCAAATGTTACCGCGGCACACTGTGAACGCTCCTGGCTGTGATTGTCTCCCTGCACAGGGTTGACCAGTAATGGGACGAAATGAACATCAAAAAGTAAGAGATTGACATAAAAAGGAGAAAAATACTCCACCGTTTTGTCTTCCAGGCATACCAGCCTAGCCGCATGTGATCCATGTCTCCGGCCTGCAGTATTGCTATGGATTGACTGTTATGGTTGACATATTCCCAGTGCCGCTTGTTACACGTGGTCCACGTTTCGACCAGGACGTGGGAGCCGTAATCACCCACCAAAAGCAGGTCCGCCTTCTCCGACAGTCAGATATCTGACTGTAATAAAACCATAAAACAATAAAAACGTCTAAAAAGTGTGGATCACTCTTGGAGCGCCACGAGCTGGATGCCAATGGATGTGTATCGTTTTTGTGAAAGGGGAAGGGTGAACTTTCACTTGAGTGGTCAATGGCACCTACTGCACGTTCTGGGTAAAGTAGGCTCGCAGGGGTTAACGCTATACCGCTACAGGCTAGCTTGTTTGCGTGCACCGGTTGGCCAACTTTTTATGCACTTCAAAAGAAATAATGATTTTCACGTTGGCGTGGCAGTGCTCGGATTCCAATGAAAACCTAAGGCTCTATGATTAAGAGGAATGAGAAATGGCAACCCTCAATACCGCTCGCTTACGCAGAATGGACTCCAGCACCGAGGCGGTGAGATAGGTTTGAAAGTACAGTATATCGGTGAATGGGGCTGGTACCCTGCTAGCATGACATTATATTTGTTACTGTCCCTTTTGGTATAATGGTTATTCTATACTGAATAGTTTCTAAGGCGCCTCAAAGTAGAAGAAACTATTAGGGTTTCGGTAGTGATGTATCAGAGGAAATCGGCCTCGTGCCGAGAAACGTGGGCGTAAGTTCGTCTTTGCCCCTACTCGACGTTGCTAGCGTACTGAGATTATACTCGGTTGTGAGCAAGGAAATATGATGTGGTGGCGATTGCATGGTTACCGTGGTGTCTATGTCGCCGTTGGCATATTGCAAAGCGGGACAACACCACCTTGAGGACCTGTTCGAGAGGTGGGAACGGGATGGTGCCGAATTTTCGTCGGGGAAGTGAACTCTAACGGTTTATATTCAGTGCTCATGGCAAGCGGCACTAGAACTTGCTTCGGATAGGGAGGTAGTACGATACACATCCATTGGCATCCAGCTCGTGGCGCTCCAAGAGTGATCCACACTTTTTAGACGTTTTTATTGTTTTATGGTTTTATTACAGTCAGATATCTGACTGTCGGAGAAGGCGGACCTGCTTTTGGTGGGTGATTACGGCTCCCACGTCCTGGTCGAAACGTGGACCACGTGTAACAAACGGCACTGGGAATATGTCAACCATAACAGTCAATCCATAGCAATACTGCAGGCCGGAGACATGGATCACATGCGGCTAGGCTGGTATGCCTGGAAGACAAAACGGTGGAGTATTTTTCTCCTTTTTATGTCAATCTCTTACTTTTTGATGTTCATTTCGTCCCATTACTAGTCAACCCTGTGCAGGGAGACAATCACAGCCAGGAGCGTTCACAGTGTGCCGCGGTAACATTTGCCGTATCCGTGAAGTCCAATCACCAAGGCGGTTTAAATGAGACAGAAAATGCAGGGGAATGTAGAGTCAACCACGGCCAGCGATTATTCGATGGGGTTCGTGTTCACCGAAACACCAGTTTGCACAAAGATGGGGCCCTACTTTCAGCACTAACAACGTGATAAAATCGGCTGAACATGGTGGATTTGTCAAAGGCCTTAAGTTTATTTGAACCGGACATCTAGGTATGCGGACTGTAGTATCTGATGCCTTATACCTAAATATGCGATAGTTCGCTATGCTGTCTTGTCCCGAAAAAGATATTCGATGGTAAAGAACTGGAATTGTTTCGCAGTTCCAGATCGTGGGAATGAACCGCTGAGTTCCCTAATTGCTGTCGGGAGGAGGCCAACTATATTTGGGTCTAAATGAGACTAGGATGTTCAAATCTGTTATCCAATTTAATAATACCACTATCATCGTCTCAAAGACCTGATCCCTTGAAATATAAAGAGTGTACGTCCTGGTCAGCGGGTTCATCGTTAGGGCTAAGCATGTTTCTTGTTTGAAGGCTACCGATTTCGGTGATAATTCCCGAATTCGTTGTGTCAGCTTGTTTCGCATTGAAGCGCACATGTCAAAGAAGTTTGACCTAAGTGCAAGCTTAGGCAAGGGGACAGAAGGAAGGAATAATTAGACAGGGTTCTCACCTGCGGCGCACAACTACATGACGTTTTTTAGAATATTATGAAAGAATAGAAGGCCATTTCTTGGGTGGCGCAGCCACAGGGGATCGATTTTCAGCAGATCACAAAGTTTCATTTAATTTATAGGCGATGGAAAACCTAGAAGCTGCTTCGTGAATGCCCGTTGCACATTCTCGAAAGCTATTCGGTTTCTCTGTCGCATGTTGAAACAGACGATTGGGTCGTATTCCAGAAGAGGTCCGACGCGGGACTTGAATACGTTGAGTTTACTTTCCGGCAAAATAAAGGTTTGATGTATGAGCCAGATCGTACGGCGTGCTTTAGCCACCTGGATGGCTGCGTGTTCCGAAAAGTCAAGCGTACATGAATAGTGTAGCTCAGGTCGCGTATCTGAGAGCTATCAGGCATAAATTGGCCGTTTATTCTTAATGTTTCAGTGGGGATATGAAACTTAAACGTAAGGGTATTACTCTCTTCTTCAGAGAACCTCATTTTCCAACCATCACTGCAGGGACTGAGAAAGAGCAGTTCCCCTGTAATGTCATCTACGGTAGAGGCTAACGCCGCGGGCTCAAAAGTGTACGTGATTTTGATATCGTTTGTGAACAGAGAGGGAACTCCCTGTTGGAAAACGTCAAATATATCGTTTGCGCACATTAGGAACTGTAATGGGCCGAGTACACTACCTTGTATCACACGACTAGTTACGGGACGGGGTTTGGACTAATTTTTGCTTATGCTTACTATCTGGTATCGGGATGAGAAAAAAAGGTGAAAACCAAGCGAGCATCGGGTCCGCGTTTCCATATGTTTTGAGCTTCTGTAGTAACCTGGCATGGGATACTCGGTCAAACGTCTTGGTCATGTCCAGAAAGATCACGATCGCCGATTTACCAATATTGACAGCCTCCGTGACCAGGTTGAGGAAATCTGTCATCGCTTGTCGCACATGATCTGTTTTTCAGAAAAATGCGCTGAACAGCGTTGATTAGGCTATCGTTAGGAAGGTGACGTGTCAGCCTTTCCATAATCACCCCCTCCATGATTCTGGACACGACTGGGGTGTGGTTCGCCGGTCGATAGTTAACTGGATCTAGACGAAGTCCTTTTTTGTGCATGGGTACGATGGTGGAGGTCCTCAATTGGATAGGGAAAAGACTTCAGCTTAGTGACAAACTGAATATGTTTTTCAGCAACATTGGAACGTCTATGCCACCTCGACTAAAAATGGCTAGGCGTAATGTGTCCGGACCCGGTCTGTAGGACGGTCTTGTTTTTGCTACCAGGGCTGAAACCTCACCGGCGTGAAGCACTCCCACTCAGAAGGTTACCGACGTCACCGGGTCTAGAAAGGGGATGAAAGTGGCGCTGTCCGTCGTTAAAGAGGGGGCAAAGTAGGCGCCGAAGGCCCCAGCAATCAATAGAGGGTCATCCAAGTAAATATTTTTATAGTTCAGATATGGGATGGCTTGGTTATATTGCTTTTTTCTGACCCTCATCAGCCTGGCCAGTGCTTCCATCTTGTTTGGGTGGCTTAAGGCATCTAATTTCTGTTTTCTCTTTGAAGAATCTAAACGCGATTTTATCGTTTGGGATATATACAACGAGAAGTCCCTCGTTTTAGTGAAACTTCGTTGGAGTTTGGCTGGGTTACCGTTAAGACGATCTAGGGAGTTCGGCTGGTTGCCTATTATGGGTCCTGAGGCTGGAGTGAGTTTGTCGAGGTAGCAATGAAGAGTAGAATACTGTTAGGCAGCCAATACCTCTGGGCCATTGGTTAAAATGAATTCGTCCCAGTTTTGGGAACGGATAAACGAGGGTAGAGTACTCCAGCAAGCTCTGTGGTATTGCTCTTCGGTGATCGGAAGGGGTGTTTCTGCTGACTTATCGGTGTGAGACCAGAGTCCAGTGAAACTACAGGATACTATCTCATGGTCACTACCGAGAAATCGACTTAAGATTTGGGCATCTGAATTCTTGATACCCATAGGGAAGATAGAGTCCGGTGTATTTCTCCCTCGAGTGGAGGATAAAACATGCTGTACCCAGTCACTAAAACGGATACACGAAAGGAAATCATGGAGTTATGGGGGAGATATTAAGAATTTCCCGCCTATTCCAGGCACATTAAAATCGTCAGCTAAGATTTTGGCGGTTATGGGGAGGTCAGGGACACAGTTGAATGCGTCTATTATTGCTGTCAACTCGTGCATATCCTGGTTTGGAGGACGGTAGAGGCATCCTTTAGGAAGTGGTTGTTGAACTTCCTTGATGGTGAGCCAGACCGAGTCCCGAATGCTATCGAGAATACGATGATGGCGCCTAATCGCCGAGAATATGTCGGATATAACTGATGCAGCCTCCTCCGCGTCGGCCAGATCCACTATTGGCAATAGCTCAGTAACCGGGTATGGAAACGTGGTTTATTGGGGTGTGGTCCGTCAGCCACGTCCCGGTAGCCAGTAAGATATCAAAGTGTAGGTCTAATGCCAGCGCTCTGAGTAGGGGCAATTTTGGTAGGAGACAGTGGGAGTTTAGTATTAGGGGCAAGAAAGTGTTCTTGGTTAGGTTCTCAGTAGATGGAGGCGTGGTTTCATTGTGATTATGTGATAAGAAATCGTTGGGTAGGTGGTAGCTTACGATGGGCGGTCGAAGCTCTGCCCGCTTTAACGGCACTTTTGATGAGGTATTTGTGCTCTTGACCAAATTCGCTGCTGGGCATGCAAGATGGGCGTAGCCTGAGGAACGGTCAGGGGGTTCTACTTGAGATGGCCGAATCCCGGAGGGGGTAGGTGAGGCGCGGAAGTGGCTTGGGGGAGATAGTGGTGGTAAGGACTTAAGAATGGTTGGTGCATTTTCCAGGAGCTTACTGTGATTGGAGGGTTGTGGTTTAATGAGGGATAAGGACGAAAAAACGGGAGCTGTCCAAAGGCGGAGTGGAAGTTTAAGCTTGCGTCAAGGTTGCGGACTGCACTGAAGTAGTCCACGGAGGGAAGAAATGGGAGGCCGGGAATATTAGACCGGAAGGGTTGAACCTTGTGGTATTATGGGTCCCGGAGGACCATGGGAGGGGTGAAATCGAATGCCCCGTTTGGAGAGATATAGGGCACGGAAGCAAAAGCGTGTTCGGTCAGGGGTGGGAAGAAAGGTCTGCCCGGCACCCTATTTGGTACCGCGGCAACCTGAATCATCCGCGGAGGCATACGTGGTAGTGTTGAACAAGAGTCAAAAACCGGCCACTTGGTCTCTGGGGAGGCTTGATATCGAGTGAGGTTGGGTGTGGGTTGGGCCCTATTGTGAGTTTGTTGACTATTCGAGGGCAGCTCGAGTGAACTGGACCGATGCGGCTGCTGCCGGGAGCCCGCAGGTGTTCGACCATTGCTTTCCGGTTTGACTTCGGGCTGCATGGTACGAGAGTCCTGGCAGTGGGGCCTCACCTTATCTGCCTGCACGTGATGACGGACCGGAGTGGGTCTCGCGTTTGCACGTTTTATTCGTTCGGCAGGGTTTTGGGAGAATTAGATCTAGTAATGGCAGGAGGAACAGGCTGATGGGCCCAGCTGGATGAGGCTGAAGGGGTGGAGGTAGCCTGCATCCTACAAACCCGCTTACTTGGTGGAGGTGTGGTTGTTGATGGAGAGGTTCCTAAAGCCCGATCTACAGTGCTGTTGTTAGGAGCAAAGAGGGTAGGTACGCTGCGAGTGGGGCGAAAGCTGCCATTAGAGGTACCTGTCGTCCGCTGGATTTTGCCTGGGGTCCGACAGGGTGAGCTGTCGAGGTCGACAGGCACATAAGTTGATGCGCAGAGTGTCGGGTTGAGGGATGACGATTGCATGACTGATGCTGACCTCTGCCGAGGGCTTGCTTGCAAGGTAATATTGGGAGGTACCGCTTGGATGGTTGTCTTTGATACTTCCCTCTGAAGGGGAGTCTTGTCGGCCAATTTATGTGCCATGTTAAAGGAAAGCCAAGATTGCTTTTGACAAATCCCCCTGCTATTTGATCGGAAGAGAACCGGAAAAGGATAGGACGTGTGTGGCATCGTGAAAGCTTGTGTCGCCTTGTGCATGTGTTTGAATGGTGCTCCATGCCAGCTGTCCTGAGCAGGGTGGATTTCACTTGTGATACTGAGGCCTTGCCCGGGAGATTGAAGGCTGTAGCATTCTTTCCGACACTTTCGGCACACACTCGAGGGCCAGACGTTCACAGTGTTCACAGATCATAAACCACTAGTTTACGCCCTCCAGTCAGCTTCTGACCGATATTCGCCACGCAAGATTCGCCACTTAGGCTATGTTTCGCAGTTTACTACGGACACCTCTCTGGGGCACACATTCCCGTAGCAGACGCACTCTCACGCGTCCAAAATATCGATTACCCACTATCCATGGGCAAAGATCTGGAAGTAATCGCCGCAGCCCAAACAACAGATTCTGAGGTAGAGCAACTCAGACAAAACAGCTCCCTGCACTTTGTGCCGGTAGCCCTTCCAACTTTGGACGTAACTATCATTTGCGATGTGTCACAAGGTCGACCCCGACCACTAGTTCCTGCCAGTTTTCGCCGACAAGCTTTTATCAGCCTCCACAACTTATCGCACCCTGGGTAACCGCCTCAGTGAAACTAGTCACCGAGCGATTCGTCTGGCCTTGCGTCAAACGTGACGTTCGTCTTTGGGCCCGTGCTTGTCTTCAGTGTCAACGAGTTAAGATACATCGTCACACCAAATCTACTTTAGGCACATTCTGCAAACCCGACGCACGCTTTCATGATGTGCATGTGGATCTCGTGGGGCAACTTCCGCCATCCAATGGCTGCGTCTACGTCCTCACTTGCGTAGATCATTTCACTCGCTGGCCACAGGCCATACCTATTCCTCGCCCAACCTCAGAGGAAGCTGCAAAAGCATTTCTAACTGGTTGGGTGAGTCAGTTCGGTTGCCCTGCTATCGTGACCACTGACGACGGTTCTCATTTTGACGGCGCCTTCCACGAGCTACTGAACGCATTCGGTTGCCGACACAACAAGGCGACGGCCTATCATCCTCAGGCCAATAGCATGGTGGGGCGATTCCATCGCCAACTGAAAGCTGCCCTTTGTGCTCGTGATAACCCATTATGGAGTGAAGTTTTGCCGATCGTTCTCTTAGGACTGCGTAACACCGTTAAAGCCGATATGGGTGTTACGGCGGCTGAACTGATTTATGGTTGCACACTACGACTTCCAGGTGAATTGGTTTCTCCGTTACCACCTATGGGTTTTAATTACGGGGATTACGCAAAACGGTTGCCTCACCAAATGCGTGTGGTATAGCCCAACCCACCACGAGAACAAACCCTCAGCAACTACATACCTACCGCTCTAGCAACCGCCAGCCATGTGTTTATTCGAGTAGATGCAGTGCGATCACCACTGCAGGCGGCTTACTCTAACCCGTTCCGCGTCGTCCAGCGAAAGGAAAAGAAATACGTGGTGGACGTCGAGGGCAAGAAGGAGACCATCAGCATAGACCGCCTCAAACCGGCCTTCATCGAGGCAGAACCCACCTCGAACAACCCTCTCAGTGTCCCCACCTGCTCACAACCTTCCTTTAGTCGTCTCGAGTCGGCCCCTGTTACTCCAACTAACGACCCCTCGTTACCTGCTGCAACACCAAACTCCACGGAAGACACAGCTGCACCGGTCAACAGGAGAAATCGACGCGGCCGCGAGCTACGACTGCCCACGAGGTTTTCTGAATATGTAACAGTTGTATACATTTAAATTTACTCTTCATATTCAAGTTTACATAGTCCTATTATGCATGAATGCACGACCACGTGGTGATCACGACAAGAGTGGCGGCAGCCTGTATTGCGCAGGTATGACCCCCTCAGTCGAATATCCGATCACACCTCGAGCAGCAGCTTCCTTGTGTTTCTTGCCTTCCAGCTTGTCCCGTAGGACAGAACCGTAGGGAACTCCAGGATCCCACATGGCTCCAACACAAAGCTCATTGGATCGCGACTGGACTCATTTTGCTCCGGACGCTGGCTCGCTTACGAAGGCAAAAACAACCACAGGGGCACGAAACTTTGGGATATGCCGACAACGACAAACCCTACAACACAATCACCACCGCCAGGTCACAAACAGGATCTACCCCGGTCGGATAACATTTTGGGGAGAAAGCAATTTGGCGATCGAAGCACAGCGACCAGTGCGAGTCATGGAGAACGGATGTGCTGGCCTCGCTGTTGTGTTCGACCGCGGCGGGAGGCATGGAAAACGTCTCTTGCCACCGTAACCGACGTACCCATCACGGGTCGAAGCCCAACTGCATCGGCCTTCTAGGGGGAGAACCCTGTAGTGCTACCAATAAAGCACTCGATGACAAAGACTAACAAATTTGTTTATTTGAACAATGACCGTTTTTGGTGGCGCCACTTGTTCCGCCTGTGTACGTCGTCTGCACGCCGTTGCGCTCCTCCAATACACACGTTGTCCCGCTCCAGCGCTTTGAGTTCTGCTTTGCGAGCTGCCAAGTATATTCGCTATCGTGTCACAAACCGAGGACCGGGGGCTGTAGACTCTATACGGGAGCAGGTCCTGACTTAACTGAGATAAATCCTAAAGATTCGTTGTTGTGTTTCACCGCTGCGGGAGGCATGGAAAGTGTTCCTCGCCACAAAATCCGACGTACCCATCACTGATCGAAACCCAACCGCATCGGTCTTTAAGGATGAAGCAGCTGAAGAGCTAGAGATGTGACGCACAATTGCAAAGACTAACAAGTTTGTTTATCTAAACGATTACCGAATTGGTTGGCACGACTTGCTCCACCTTGTACACTGTCAGCACGCCGTTGCTTCCTGCAATACATGCGCATCCCACTCCAGTGCCTTGAGTTCTGGCCCTCTGCACGCCGCGGATTATAATTGCTATCGTGTCACGAACCGAAGACCAAGGTCTGTAGACTCTATGTGGGAACAGGTCATGACTTAACTTAAGAGAAATCTAAAGTTTTTTCGTGCGTAACTTAGTGTCCATTCGTTTGTCACACACGGGACGCAAGGGACAGTCAGTTTGCTCTGAGGTTGTGCGTGACCATTCACAGGCTACTTTGAACTGACCGGATGAAAAACGTTCGTACATGCCTTTCTGGTATGCTTGGGACGAAATCGACTGGACAACGAACCGGTAAAAAGGACTATAAAACAGGCCACAGCATTTGACATCTACCACTGGTTCGTTGTACCCACAGGACTACCCAAGCTGCACGCCCAACGAGCTCTCGATTCGGAGAGCGTTGGGATACGTTGGGTTGACGTTCGGCCAACGTTGGACTAACGTTGGGCTAAATCATTAAACATTTTACGCATTGCGACCTGCGCCCAACTGAGAGCGCGTCGGGCTATGCCAAATGTCTAAAAAATCGCTGGAAATGGATACCTCGTCTTTTTTCAATTCATGTTAACTTCCCGTTCCTTAGTCTATTTGCACATTATCCATCCTCTCGCTCGAAACCACTAGTTTACCACTAGGTTCATTATACAAATAGTATACTAACTGCTTGTAAAAATTTGCAATTGGAGAAATGCTTCAATCAGAATTTTCGGAAGATATTCATCGTTCTTGTTTTACGTGGGTATCGGATCCGAAATATCTATATGTAGAAAGGAAGGCAGTCGCACTTGAGGAAGCTTTGGACAACAAGATTTTTCGCTTTCATATTTCAAAGATATTTTGATTGAAATCTTTCAACAAAAAGGGGTAATATCTGATAAATTATTTATCCAAACAACTATAATCAGTGAAACAGTAAAAATATAAAATAAGTTATGAACTAAATCTCCGGGACATTTGGAGTTGTGATTCATGATAAATTGTTACTAATCTTTGAAATCCCTTAAGAGGTGTTGACTCCAAAAATGTGAAACGATGTAAGATTTATTTGGAAGAAAATGATAATTTAGGTACCTGAGCTCTTGTCTTTCAACGTCTTGATTTCTAGCGTTAATAAACCAGCGCTCTATGTCCTTATACGCTAAACACCGGTTCTTCTGTGATTCTTGGGATGGAGCGAACAGTGTTTGGAGTTTAGTTAGAGACAACGAATTTCATTGACTTACCATCGACGGAAACAATGCATCTCTATTTCTGAATGGCTCTTCGTTGCACACTCCGAAACCAGAAGCCAGTTGATGCCGCTCCGTGTCCAGTGGACGCCGTCTGTTGCTACCCTCAGAAACAAATACGTATTCTACAAAAACAAATTTGGAAAATGCAAATTTGGGTGACCGTATGCAAAATTGGAACAACAACGTCATTAGAGTTACTAGAGAGCGATAAACATTTACAAGTGAATGTGTGAATGGGTGCAGTAAGTATGCCCAATAGTACGCAATCCACGGACAGACGATTTGATGGCAAACCATATGAAAAATTGCTCAAAACTTTAAAACATTAAAAAGGTGATTTATCGATCAATCTACAATTTTTTCCGGGCGCTTATTGAGGATGATAATTTTATCTGGTTGCATAGCGGATTGAAAAACACACTGAACTCGGGATGAATGTGTATGGCACGAACGGAGATTGAAATGTCATTCGGAGATACATTACCTTCATTTCAGAACGCATGTTGCTGACTTCGTGAATTCTTCGGCATAATTATTCTGCTGGTCTTGTGGGTCTTTTGATAAACGACCTGAGCTTTTTCAAATGCCGATCATGAGGAAAACCGTTAGCTGCATCTCACAACCAGGGTGTATGAGATACTGTCCTTGGGTAGCGCGAAATACCTAACAAAAGATATCTCGGAGCGTGCAGCATGTCACGGTGTTGCCTCCTAGTTAGCATGGAGGTGATAAGATTACCGGACAAGGACTGAAGAAAACATCCACGTTGATGTCGGTACACAGTTCTTCCAGGCTGTATCTCTTGACTGGATTGAATATGGTAAAATAATTCACAAATACACTACCCTGTATAGATGATCGACTTTGATGTGCTGGTAGTGAGTAACTCCCCACTTAAAAATCTAAACTCCAGTTATGCTGCTGACCCAACATTGTGGCCATACTTCAACGGCATGAACACTTGGAGCAACCTTTTCTATTATGAAGTAAGATTAAATGAATACTTGACGACATTCGGTTTTCCTTGGAATTACCTTTTGACTGTAAATAAGGCCACGAACGCCGATGCTCTCGTAATGGGATCTTGCCACAAATGAGGCATGCCTTCGCACTGGGGACCTTCTTGCGCCTCCAAAACTCCCATCTCGTCTGTTCAGACATAACAATGTATTCCGATTCCCAGAATGAATGACCAATTTTATATAGCGATTAGTACTCAATATTGCGTGAATTTCACAAAAACAACACTGCAAAACGACTACATCGATGTCCACAGATGTATATATATATATATATATATATATATATATATATATATATATATATATATATATATATATATATATATATATATATATATATATATATATATATATATGGAATTGCATACACGAAGAGACAAAAATATGCCGGAGCTAGAAGAAACTGTGCAAATGAACGTTATTTATCTCTATGAGTGTTGATTCATTTTCACCATAGAAAAAGCGAACGGTACATCCTGTCAGCAGAGAATGAAGAAAATCAGTATGGCACCGCCTGGCCACAAGGCATTCAGTAAAATAAAAAAATGCTGTTTCGAAACGCAGATTTATATTATTAAATATTGTGATACTTTTATTATTACGTCTCTTGCAAATTTTGACAAACTTCTGCGCAATTTTTGAAATCATATATTACGAATCACTTATCCAAATGTTCGCCCAACCGCGTTAGGTATTGTGCTGCTTAAGACCAATCGTGGAAGGCTCCGGAGCTTAGACACATTTTATTATATTTAGTAGTAATTGTGCTGAAGATTTTCATACCTTTCCAAACTTGCGTACATTTATCTTATGCGGTTAACATCCTAGTTTGCAGCAGTGGCCTCGAGTCCGTACGTTTTGCGAAATAACTCTGCATTTTTCGTTAACAGGCATCAGCATATTCATGGGTTACACGAAATGTCCATGAATATACACTGTCTCATCCATATCTATGAAGATATGTCCAATATTAGGAAAATTGGATGCTTTCAACGCTTTTCCTTTCGAGTCATTTCTGCATTAAACCAGGCATCCAATTCATGAAACAGCAAGGCTGTGCTTGCAGTTATACCGGTGTTTCTCTGAGACCTAAGTCTCAGCTACACCTATTGAACAAAACACAATTCTGAGATTGCAACAAAAATCAGACTGAACTATCTTGATAATCGTCAGTCCTCGTAACGTGGTTTTAATTAGCGGATCACAGTGCACAGTAGAATGGATGAAAAATAACGACGTAGGTGGCATGGAAATAGGCTATCGTAGGTTTTAAACATTGGATGACTTCTATGATGCACCATTCCCCTCCACATGTAGCCATATTTTTGTTGCTAGCGATTTGGTAGAGACTGTTCACACATGCGCCGCCAAAGAAGTCGTCCGTAAATGTACGTCATTGTCAACCGAAAGTGGTTATTATGTCATTCCCCTATGTCATGCGATGAAATGTTGGTCACTACTTCCATTCTATTTTTAGTTTCTTTTAATGAGCAGTGCCAACCGGTTTTGATTTCCAAATGACTTTAGATGCCATGTCGACCTGGAGGATGACAACGAAGATGTTCATCCCATTGGAATCATTAGAATAGTTCTGTTAGTAAACTTTAATGAACACATTCCCCACGGGGAAGGAAATGGTAAATTTATCGCACGAATTAATGCTTTAGACGATGAATAAAACTGTAGTGTCTACTTGTACAGTGGCCGCATATCAGCCATAATCCCACAATAGCGTTATGAAAAGACGGGTTCCAGCCACCTTCAAATTGAATAGACGAAATCGGCGTCAATTGGCATGATACCCATGCAATTAATGACCGCCAAGCGGAGAGTAGCCTGATGGTTCTTGATAATCCATCCATCTAGCAGCATTCTAATGTAATTCAGTTGATTCATTTAACCGAATCACGCATACAACATTTAGCGGAATCAGTTCTCGGTTGATTCCGTAAGCCTGACTTCATAATAAGAGGATTATATTGTTCAAAGTGAGGCTAAAAGTTTGCAAAGAATTGTGATAATCATGTTCCATCTTCTGCCATCGTATTGTGGAGCACCTGGTTGATCTTGAAAACACAGTGGAAATAACAGAATCAATTGTTGCAAGAAAATTGTAAAAGTAATATTAAATTCATCATTTGCTTCAGTTTGATAACAGCTGATTTTACGGTATTCGCATCTTAATTTGGTAATAATAATATTTCGTTTGCAAATGCCCACTCACTTGATCTACGGACAACAAAACTAAACCTCTTATGAAGCACACATTTGCCAAGTGCGCTAATTTCGCTTACGATTGTTATACTACTACAGTAGCATGTTTTGAACCGTCTGCTAAAGAAATCTTTCCCACAATGGAACCGACTGAAACGCAATAGCACTTTTTTCCATGGTCAACGTGCGAAAACAGCCACCGTCCTGGTAACCATTCTTCGTACCCATGTGTCTGTCAATAGAGCATAGACACGGCATATATCACGCATGTGCGGTCGCTACTGGCAAAAATTTTGCAAAGCATTTTCATTGACCATTGTTTTCTTCACATTACATCCTGAGGAGTGACCACCAGCCTGTATGACGCAACAACGGCCAATTAGAAAGAGAATTTCCGAAATCGACGCAGTCTGTTCGTTACACAGATTTGGGACTGACGAATGCTCATATTGTGCTAGTAGAGAACGTATCAGTTACGCGGACACAGCTCATTGGCGAGAGATGGCAGTCGACTATTTTCTTGTCCACAAATAAACCAATCGACGGTGGCTAAACCGCAAAGTGGTCAGACGTGGTCAGATGACCCTAAGTTTTGACACATTCTGACCCCACTTGAGCCGTCTGGGTAGCCAGAAGAGGAAAATCTAATCCCACATGGGATTAGTGAGTGAACTGTAAAAGTAAGAGACCTCACATTTCATCAGTACAAGGATTATTTTACAGAAGACTCGTTTCTAAATAACGCGTATTTCTATAGGACCGACTTTATACGGCAAACGGCAGAGAAAGCAAACGAGAAAACTTGCACTGTGGCGCCTCACTCGTGAAACAATGACATTGTGGGAGTAGCAGAGGGTAAGCACCACTGATGAGCTCTAACAAGGGCGAAAGTCGAGTTTGGGGCTTCCGACTGAAGGTTGATCAGATGACCTGAGGTTCGTGCGTGAAAGGTAGAGTCCAAAGGATAGTCAGCTAAACAAATGACATTTTACCTAGGTAGAAATATTGACAGTTAGAACTGTACCATCAGCTGGTGATGAACATTTGTGTAACATTCCAGTTTGCACGGAGTCAACAGGCCTTAAATTATTGCTATTTTATATGATATGACATCCTTCGTGATAATCATGACACATCTTCAGTTTCGTTTGTCTTATATTTCCAGAATGTTGGAATTCTGTTAACGTTACCCTTTGGAACACACAAAAGCCGAGGATAACAAAGTCTAATCACCAGTGAGGTTGATCAGTTAATTGGTAAACTACGACACCTACAGCTCTATGATTAGATCACGCAGTTATTGGAAGACCATTTTTAATGTGGGTTATCTTCCGACTCAGGTATTACAACTAACGGTTAGATACAACAATATGAAGTGCGCTGGTTTATTTACAAATATAAAATGAGGGGATTACTATGTAGTTATATTTTAAGATGCAGTATTTAATAGACTGTAAATGGTTATCTTTGCAGTCTAAGGAATAGAAAGACCTGACTGTTAGGATTCGTCCATTATCTTATCATGGTAGTTACTAAACTGTTTACGAAACAGTTAAACTTAGACTTTAGAAAGGTAGACGAAATTTTATTGGTCAATCAGTCCGTTAGTAAAGCAAACTTACAATGAAATAATCCACGTTCGGAGGAGGTATATGGAATTATCTTGTAAAAAGATTGCCATTTATTGGCAAGAAGCTGACCATTTTTATTGATAAGCATAAATCAGTTACTTTGTCTCTTTCCGAACGACTGTAGTTCACTTTTAGTCTGGTCGTCCCAATCATCATGGGACTAAAGCCCACAAATGATGTCGTATAATTTATGACAAAAAAATCTTTATTGCATGAAACTAGCAACCCAGTTGATGGGATATACTCCAACTTTCACCACATGGCGAAGCCCCAGGACTATTTGATGCTCGACTAATACCCATTCATGCACATGTTCAAATTCAGCTTGCGTCATTCTAATTTTGCCGGGTGCAAGCCAACGTACGTAGTAAAATAAGACGCCCCCGGACTATTCTCAGTGGGAGAACGACAAGACCAGACAAGGACGGTAGGAATGTATTCTACCATACTTGGTTGGTACCAACTCGTTCACATACAAAAGACGCATGCGCTTATTGACAGATAACGTGCAGACCAATCACAAAGCGATTTTGCTGTATCCACGCAACCGAACAGTTACGGTTTGGTCTCAGCTGATTGGCTGGATTCTGGAAATAAAGCTGTGGCGCACTGGACCGCATGTAAAGGCACACGAATCACTACACCTACCGGGTTGGTTACTGCAAGTAGTACGGACGGTCGATGACGCACCTTTGGGTAGGCATCTAATACGTCACGGAACAAATGCTAATCGGTCGTTTTAATTAGGTCTGGACTGATCGGGTTAGAACCAACTAAAATCCCATTCACAGGTAGATTAGTGATACGGTCCACGGGACATTTGAGGTGCAAATCAACCAAAAGGTTTGAGTGATGCAGGAACTCAATACCAAGTATGTTGTTCTGAACCTCAGCAATCAAGAAAACCCAACGAAAAGTGCAACGAAGACCATAATCTAATGTCTTCGAAATTTGTCTATAAGTCTGTATAGAAGTACCATTAGTGGCATGTAAGTTGAAGGGGACGCATCTATTTAAAGCTTGTCCTGAAGATGGGAGCGCACTAACTTCGGCACCTGTGTCTACTAAATAGCGGGTCCCTGATTTATGATCGATAATGTAGAATAGGCGACTACTCTGACCAGTAGCGTCTGCCACAGCTATGCATTGGCGTCCTCGTTCCCCTGATTGGCTGGGGACATTGAATAAGGTGAGGAGCAATAACTCGCGTTAGAACGACACCTTTGATGATGCCAACAAAGAACATCTGTTAGTGATGGCTGAACCGGAATTTTTACGTAAATGCTACTGGGTGATCTGCTTCGGCGAAACTGTCTGTTAGGCGATACCTGAGTTGAGCTTCTAGCTGATGACTCACTGAGTGCCCTGACCTTTTTGACAAGATGGTGCACAGTGGCTGTTAAAGAGGCGATGATAGATTCAGTTTATGAGGAAGCTGATTGATTGATCTTCGGCTTGTGGGTTTCCCAAATGTTTCGTCCGTATTGGCAAATCTTTCGGGACGTTCCTCCGTGGACACACAGAGAACCTCCTGTGCATGCTTGGGAAGACGTTGAAGCCGTATCTCTTTTGGAAGACTTTTATCGATCCTATTAGTTCCCAAAAGAGTGCGCAGCTGCCAAAGCAACTTTGAAAGTTTGCGATCTCCAATTCCAGTGTCTGCAAACAAACGGATGATTACCAGTTTGTCAGATATTGCAACTCGGCTAATCATCGCTGATTCTATGAGTTCATAAGGGTTGGGTTCTTCTGATGCCAACACATCCTACACTTTGTCAAAGATGTGTGGAGGAAGAACGGCGACAACGCAGAGAAGTCTACTACTCTTCGTAGTCACACTGCCCAGAGCAAGGTTGCCTCTAGCTGAGCAAACCAAGCCTTTTCCCTGAACGGTGCAAATGAGACGGCAAGTGCATTCAGCTAAAAGTACAAAAATTAAGGATGCTCATACAGCAAATGGTAAAGTATATCCACACGATTCAGAAAAGCAAAAAGAACCCATCCAACAGGAAAAGGAAAACTGGCTATAACAACCAAGTTACCACCGACTGAATGTGATAAAAATACTTAAACATACTCGAGGACCTACAAAAAATTAGAAAGTACGAAGGGCTCATCAATTTAGTGCACCGGATTACCAGGTACTGACTAGATTCCGAGACTGGCCTAGGGAACGGGCAACAATCCAAAAATTTCGACGGTTGCCAAAAGACGGTAAACGTCAGTGGAATAGGTAAAGGACGGTTTTCATTAAAACAAAGTCCATCATGTTCACGTGTTAGAGCGATACTGGACACGCTGCCAGGTAAGGGAACTAAAGTTTAGCCATCCGCAAGCATAGTGGTCAAAAGTGTGTTTTCCATATGGCAAGATCGGTTGCTCTTACAGCAAGCAGAAAAACAACGAACAGTCATGTGGCATCGAACCACATAGGAACTACTAGTGTGGTGGAGGGTACATACCACTTACTGAATAAGTGAGTAGGTGATTGCTCAAAACGCAACTATAAATAGTAGTGGATAACAGCGAACGTGGCTGTCAGAAGAACAAACGCAATCAGGTAGAACAAGGCGTGTGAACCATACGATTGCATGCTGTGGATAGAAAACAACTACCTTCAAGTTGGTTGGACCACTGGAATGCAAATAATCATTGTAGTTCCATTTGATTAGTTTTGATGACTTCTGAATGAGTGATTTCTAATAAACAACCCAACCACTGAGCACGTTCTCTGGATTATAACACTAGGAGCTGAATACTAGTTAGGTATGATTATTTGCAATGATATTTTCATGGTAATCTACACGTTCAAATTCAGGTATCTTTGGGTCGCCACAGGTCGCCACATGATCATGCACATGGTATGCTTCGGGCGCTTCCGAAATAAACCATTATTATTGTTATTATTATTATTATTATTATTATTATTATTATATATTGATGGTCCTGTTAGAACGAATGGAGACGTGAGACCAGGAGAGCTAATGACCGAAGTCAACGAACCAATGTGCGCCATATTTCCAGAACCGCTTGGAAATAAATGGCGATGAACCAAAGCAGGACGGTACCAGTTTGACTTAAAGAACAGACTTCAAACAACCATTCGAACACATGGACTGAAGCTAACCGGAATTCTCAGCCTATCAAACAGGCTGGTCAGCGTTTGATTGACCAGTTATTTGCCTAAGGGGATGACCGGTGAAAAGAGCTTGTCTGTCCTAAATCTGGGTAAGTACCCTGAGGTACAACTGTGTCTGACTGTACGCCATTTTATGTGACTACAGAGAATGATAATCCGAATTAAAATGTAAAGCTACTTATAGCTAGTGGATTACCTGATAACGGAAATGGATGAGCTCCCGAGGAGCGCCTATCATACCGATAGCAGACCTTACTACGGATGCCCATTTATAAAGAAGGCAAGCACAATCTCTAAGATCGTTATTGTATTTTGAATGAGTTTGGTATTTTTGTATCAGCAAAAATCAGCTACACTACTGCAGTAATACTGTAGTGACTCTTAACAAGCATCCAAATACCGTGCTCGTTTTGCCAGCCTAGAGTTTGGGATGTGCCTTCTGTTAGATAGCTATCTTCAGTTAAATCTACTATCAGAACGGCAGGCGCTTAGCAGGAGTGCATTTCAACTAAAGTGATCGATACACACACATACACAAATTTGTTTCACTGAACGACTACCGAATGAGATGGTGCCACTTGCTCCACCTCAGTGAACTTTCTGTGCGCTCTTGAGTTCATTCATTACGTACATTAACCTACTACAGTTTTTCGAGTTCTTTGTGCTCAGCCGAGTACTGCCTTCACCGTGTTTCCAACAGAAGACCGAGGGTACCAGACAACACACTGGAACAGACCTTGACCAAACTTAGGAGATTTTTAAACTGGTAAGCCCGAACAACAAAATCATTCCACCAAAGGGCCCCATAAGGTCCTTTAATCGCTTTTATACGTTTATATATATATATATATATATATATATATATATATATATATATTGCACCTGATAGACGTAAAGTTTTGCATACTTAGCCAATTATCTTGGTTTATTTTTATCATATTCGTCTATCAGATGCGTCATATTTTCCCATTTTTTTAACGCAACTCCACTCATTTTCATATTTCATTTTAAAACCTCACCGTAAGCCTGATCCGAGACAGTTCTTGTTGACTGTCACCCTAGCCGTCCGCGAGATTTTTACTGGCAACCCTCAACTCTGATTTCGTGGGCTGAAAGCAGAGTTTGGAACTCATAGGATCACAAGTGAACGTAGTCGTTACTTGGAAACCACTGGCCGTCTGCCCCGCGACGTGACAGCTCATATACGTGACGTCATTTCTAGCGAGTATTCGTACACTGCAATAAAAGTGGCCTCAATTTCTGGCGTTTTGCCATCAGGATCATTTGGATTGAAACAGCTCGTCGGAAGGTTAGAATGAGATAGGTGTATTGCATAGGGCGTATACGTATGTGATATGCGAGTCACATGCACGGCCAGTCATGAATACCACACAAAGCAATAGGCGAATAATAATTTCATCCAAGTATACCAGTTATTAAAAAATACAACAACCAGATTCAAACCTTAGTCAGATATTTTCTATGCACAGTTCTTCAGATGTCTTAATAGGATTACCTGCCTCCCCCAGCAAAGGAATAATAGGAAATCCAATATCACTTCGCTGCAAACAAAGTATGCCAAGCTCCAAACATTCATGAAACTACACACGACTTTGCAATCCCTACTCAACTTTTTCGTCTCACTTCTACCATCCAAAAGCTTGAAGAAACTACACTACGTAACCAGGAAACAAAAGCTCTGCGACACCAAAATAGATCTCTTCGACTGTCATTATTGTACAGGACCAGAACCTCTCATAATCATGGAAATATCCCGCACATTGTTTCAATGGGCAGTGTATCCGCCTCTACTCCCCTTTCTATTGCAGAGGCCTTCAACTCATTCTTCGCTTCAACTATGGCTCCTATTATTAATGTTGACCCTCCGCCTCTTCCCCTAGTTACCGCTTCAACTCAGTCCACAGTGGAATTCGACGCCTCAATTATCTCCCAATTATTAACCACTTTCAAGCCATCATTTTATCCAGGACCTGACGGCTTACCGCCCACTGCAATAGTTAAATGCGGACCTGACTTACCTTACCTACTACTGAATATATTTACCCTATAAATGAACTCCAGTCTGGCGCCCGCAAACTGGAAATTCTCAGTCATAATCCCGCATCACAAGAAAGGTCCACTGCATGAGGTAACAAACTTCCGTCCCAATAACCATACACCTGTCCTCTCTCGGCTAATGGAAAAAATCGTAACAGAACACATCGTCAAGCACCTCTTTCAACTGGACGTTATTAATCCTCGACAACACGGCTTCCTTCAATCAAGATCTTGCGCAACCTGCCAACTCGATTTTTTAAATCTCATCACTGAAATGGCAGACAATGGAATGGCCCTTATAGTACTCTACTTGGATATGTCAAAGGCATTTGACCGCGTGCCACAACCACATCTTCTGGCCAAAATCCGATCATTTGGCATTAACGACCCTTTGCTATCTTGGATCAATTCTTACCTGTCTAATCGCTCTCAGGTTGTCTCGACAAACGGGCACCGTTCCAGGCCTAAACCAGTTACAAGCGGTGTTATACATAGTGGCGTCCTTGGCCCTCTGTTGTTCCTCATGTATATAAACGACATATTCCTCTCAGGGAGCCATGGCACCCCATTTCTTTTCGCCGATGACATTAAAATTGTCTACTTATTCAAGCCTGAATGCATCGTCTCGGCTATCTTAAACATCTCTAAAGACATATCTGCACCCCATAGATGATGTTCAACTTGGCAAATGAATTTTTCGGCTGACAAATATGAGGTTCTTACATATAAATGCAAGCTACCTCCAGGATCCTTAACCGTTTGTGGTTCAACCATTGCTAACAAGCAGATAGTTTGGGACCTTGGCTTGAACTCTTCCTGCACATTTATTTTTTCTCGGAATATTCGGCCCTCCAAGTCGCTAAGGCCAGAAAGTGTCTAGGGCTAATATTTCGCTCCTTCCAACATTGAGACTGCATTCTTTTCCTTTATAAATCTCATGCCAGGCCTTTATTAGAATACTGCCCACTGATCTTTTCTAGTATGCGGAAATCAGACAATTGGTATCGAGTCAGTTCAACGTAGTTTTATCAAGCGACTGATTGGATGGAGCTCAGCCCTTACTTATAAAGAACGCTGCTTATTTTTTAAACTAGACCCTTTATGGCTTCGCCGTATGAAACTGAACCCTATCTTTTTGTATAACATCCTTCACAGTCGGACATATACTTCTAATCCACTGCACTTTGTGCCCGTTACTTGCTATCCACTACGTTCTAGAATTCTTACCCTTTCAACCCCTATTACCAACACCAGCTTACGTTCACATTTCTTCATCACAATGTACTCTAACTTATGGAATAAATTACCGTTAGAAATACGCAGTTCTACTTCCAGCCATCGGTTTAGAAGTGCGTTGGATAAATTCCTCACGGTTACCCAAACCTTACAGCTCCTAAATGTAGACATGCCCGATGACCAAGCCTATGAGAAGGGTCCAGACTTTTGAATCGCGCAAACACCGGCGGTCGATGATAGATGAAATTGAATAACCGTTCTTAGTTTTTCCGCCTTCTGCAATCGAAAAACTAGTCTCAGAGAGTCACTGTCTATTATTGTTGCCTCTTTGTATCGATTCCCATTTATCCTCAGCTAGGAGCATCCCAGACTGCGCTTTTCTTCTTTTTCTCTATTTACAGACCTTCATTCGTGCGTACCTTTCTCTCGATGACTCTTAATACTCTGGATACCATACCGGTCACTAACCTGGCCTACGCATCCACCCGACCGTTGGCTATTCATACGCTACCCGACCGATGCTCCCTTGGTTACGTTCCGGGATCCTCTGGTGACTGGTCGCCTGATCGCGGACTTCCTGATACCTACGGCCGTTTGGCCTCACCAAGAAAACTCATGTCAATCCCAACGGTGCGAGGCGCCGTCAGATCTACCGCTTTAGCCGGGGCACATCGGGCGTGCAGGCCAACTGCAACGATACGCGGGCGCAACTAGGCTGGCGGATCGCACCTCCTGTGACCAGAATTAGTTTTCAGGTTTGGTGTCCAGCGCACGGCCAGCCTCACCCACTAGCGCCAATTGCGGATTGAAAAACAACATCCCCTGCATATTACTGCTACCACCCATTGCCTCCTCCAACGTTCCTGAACAAGGCTTACCACACAACTGGTCAAGTTCCACATCAACATATGCACATATACTCACTCGGCTCAGAAATGTACGCTACTATTTGCGACTACTGACATTTATATCTATCGACTTATCTTTTATTTGTCTGAACTGATGCCATGTTTACCCTCATTCTATTATATCCAGTTATCGGATTCTGTACCCCAAAACATGAAATGGTTTCACTGTCCAGATCTTTATTATAAATATGACAATTCCTGGTATACTCTTGAAGAGACCATTCATCTAACTGGTAATTTGTATGTCACCACTACATTCATCTAAACAAAACCATCATTTAAAGATTCGTCTCTCACCTGCCAACAATTCCACACAAAACGAAATGGTCCTCCTTCCAGCGCTTCATCGGCGTGGCACCACCTCTATGTTCAGTGTATCCTTCCATTGCATCTTTTCTTATTCAGCCATTTGCATTTCATAACTGTTGCATTGGCAATGAAGTATTCACAATCCAAGATACAAATAGTTCGATTGCCTCCTTAGCTTTTCATGTCAGACTTCAGTGTATCCAGCTTTGCGATCACCTGCACTTCCTGAGAGCTGCTCATATGTACTACTCTTAAACGACTGCATCAGTCTACTATATGTCCACCTCCCGCATCCACTTCGTTACCAACTTTAGATGCTCCCATGCTACTGATCAACGAACCCGGACAAATCCATAATTGTATCACTTTTCACTCATCAATGAACCACTGCCGCTGCTCCGGCAAGATTCATGGTCAGCCACCTGCACCACAATCCATAGTGCTCCCTCTGCATCTTTAGCTGAAAACCAACTACTGTAATTTAGGCTGCCGTTATTCCCCCCATAGTCTCAGGTTGGACTTTCTTCAACGTACCTAGTCACACGATTATCTGCACTTTCGGAAGACTCCAGTGATGTACTACCTCCAGTTTATTCCGTCAGATATTAAACATATAAACCACTATTATGCCCACTTCGTTGTACGTTTGTATTCCTCATCGGTCAGTCTTGGAGTAACCCCCTATAAACCAATAGTCGAGCACCGTTTCACCCACCTATTACCTATTGCCATTTTTTCCTCAGTCCTCCACGATTAGGCATCTACGCCAAAGAACACTGCGAAAGCGATTTCTCCAAACATTTGCTGGCAATGAACTATACGTATGCCAATTTACCGACCTTCCAGTTGTTTCCCAAATGCCCCATGTCAGACTCTTACCAGCGCATCCCGTTTAGCGATTCTTTACATGTTTTGACAGTATCGTTTATGCACCACCCCCATGTGACTTCATAAGATCATCGTATATCAACTCCTGTTGTCAAATTGTGTTCACCAATTACCTGAAACAAACCCTTTATTTGAATCGTGTTTCACTCACCTGTAAACTTTCGTCACTCTGCTCCAGTGAAATTTTCAGACTCGGGCATCTACATCCACCTCTTTATGAGGGCGCTCTCCACAACCTCTTGATGAATAGTCAAAACCAATTCGGTGGTTAAACGACTGTTTCGTTTACGCATTCCCCCTCCTCGAAGGACACCACAAATCTTTCGGTATTTTATTTCTGCTATTTTCCGGGTCATCTGGACTACTGGTTTAAGTGCATGGCCTTCATCACCCGAAATTCTCCAATTTTTCGTTGGTGCTTTTTCGAAAGTTTTCTTTGTCAGTTTACTCACCCCTGCGACTTTACATCGACGCTATCCAAAATACTGCGCGTTTTTACTTCATCACCGCTTTACTTCATCACGTATCTCGACGGCGGAGCCCATTTCACTCATTTCGCAAATGTAGAAAGTCAAGGATCGAACTACCACAAATGAAACGGTAATATCAGCTGAAATAGACATTTTGTGATGAGATAAATTACGTATAAAAGAACGTGAAATAAATTCTGTTGGGTGTAACCAGAGGCAAAGAATATTACAAAAATATTGTTTATATCATCAAATTTACACTGGTATATAAGGCCTAGCGCTACAAAATGTCAGCACCCATCTCGCTCGCTAGCCACGTGAACGACCATGACCGTTGACAATTCCGATACATTTTCCCGATTGATAAAAGACTTTTACGAAGGTCTGGATGGACATACGTCGAGCGATGGCCGGAAACGTTACCATTTAAGTATGTATATACATATGTATATATATATATGTTTATACATATGTACATACACACATAAACATACATATATATGTATATCTTTATACATGTGCATGTATGTATATAGAAATACATATAGATATGTGCATATATGGACGTTCGTCCAGCGATGGCCGGAAAAGTTACCATTTAAGTATATATATATATATATATATATATATATATATATATATATATATGTTCATATATGTGTATGTATGTATGACGGCGCAGCCTAGTAGCCCAAGTCCTACTGTATAATATTCAAGGTACCAGACTTGTATTGTTCCCGGCGAACCACATCTACGAAGGATCGTTTGACATTTCTTTACATTCCCCAATCTATGTCGTTCCAGAAAGGTATCCATTTTGCAATACAAATGGACATTCTGGCAGATACATAAGAAACAGTCGGTAGACCAAATTCATAATTTTTTTACGACATATTATGCCTTACGGCATTAACCGTAAATTGCTATTTTTGCGGTTCCAAGAGGGTATAAATTTTGGAACAAGACGCAACATTTAGGCAGATATGAGCGGAATTGGCGGCAGACTAAAACCGCCATAACCCCATTCAAATTTAGCGGGGTGATGTGTTCGGTGACCTTGCTAACCGGCGCCCGTTCAAATCCCATTGTGGTAGTTTCATTCATCGTTACCGCAAATGTACGTCCACCCGACCTTCAAACTCAAATTTGCCGAGCAATCGTTCGTGCGACCACTAAAACCTGTACACTTTTAGGCTGCTTTTACCCAAATGAATATCCAAGGAACCTCTTTGTGACCTCACTTGTAACATATGATCATGCAATCGAGCATGCTTCGGGTGTCCCCAAAATAAACCATTATTATTATCCACCAGACTTTGAAAGGTTGTAGGTGCGTTAGCGGGCTAGAAGAGTAAGATATGGGACTCATAGAGCCCAGTTACAAAGGCGAACGCTGAATTCCCACGATCTTCTGCTGTGCGTTTAACTTGCCAGTACCCGGATGCCAAATTTAGGGTGCTGACTACCTCCCAGCGCTTAAATTGGGCGTTAGCCACAGCAAGTGGGAAAGCTTTCTGCTCCGTGACAGTATCGAGCTTCCTACAATTTACGCACAACGGAGTTTTCCGTTCTTATTTGTTAATAACGCAGGCGAAGACCTAGGGGAATGCGACAGCTGGATAACGAGGCTATTCATCGCTACCTCGACTGTACGCTTCATCTGCGCTTAGTTTTGAATTGGCACCGTTCTAGGGGCCATTTTGAGGGGTTTGCATCCCAAATGTCGATTCTTCGTCTGGCTGGATCTGCCCGGCCCAACACCCCACTTCCCCATCAATAAATGTCAAAACTTCCCCAGAGGATCGAACGAAGATTTGTTGTCTCTGGTTGTGTCGCCATCTTCTAGGAGCTCATCTAAGAGTGTTATGCAGCCTTCCCTTGCCGACGTCTTTGCACGGATTTTTATACAGATCCCATCTCGTCAAACGTGGTCACCCTTTTCCCAGATATAACCTTTAGTGTGGGACACCAACTAGACAACCAAAGTTCAACTAACCGTCTTTTCCGACTGTCACATGGTAGAAGATTCTTTTTACCACCGTAGCAGGCTGCTCCTTAGCACTTTTGCCCGGCTGTAGATTCCAAGTGATCATCCTTCGTCACTGACCGCCTTTAGAGATATACCACGAGGAGCCAACTGTATATATCCCACTACCTTCGTCAGCTCTGGGCTTATTAAGCCGTGCGTTGCACCAATATCAACAAGGCCACACGAAACAGCTCCGCCAACTTTCACCCGGGTAAGTGGTCCCTCGAGGGAGGACCCACTTAAGTGAGCAAGGAACTGTTCAAGCAAACCCACGAAAGTTCATCGCGCATTTCCTTGGATCAACTATTGCGTGAACTGTTGTCTTCTCAGTAAGCAGCGACGCTTCATAAGTCAGAAATAAGAGAATCTGTGGCAGCGTGGAAATCGTTGGTGGTGTACTGAGATCAAAAGGTATATAGTTGAACTGAAGTAGCAAGACAGGAGTATTGATTGTTGTGGACCCATAGGATTTTTCATTCACTGGTATCTTCAGAAATACATTTCAAAGGTCGAGTTTGGAATAGAACCGGGAACCATGGGAGTGATGCAGAATTTCTTCCGGTCCCGTGGTAGAACAACTGGTCTGCCCCAGGAATTTATTTATAGTGGTGCAATGAACTCCAAAAGTTCTCAGTTTTTCGTCCGTTTTCAACAATGTTATAACTGGTCTAGACAAATATATCCACCGGGTTATTACACATTACGCAACCTAATGACCGATTTCTTTATTCAATGGTTTACGTAATTCCAAGGATATTGTCCACCAGTTCATAAATACTGACTGCCCTGATACCTCAAGACTAATGAGCGTCATTTGGATGCAGTCTAAAGCTTTGAAACATTCAGCAATCAATTGACTGAGTAAACGTCGATGAAAATTAGAAAAGAGTGATGGTGAAACAGGAAGTTGTTTCATACAGTCAAATCCAACAATAAAGAAGTGGGAGTGAATAATAAGGAACGAGCATTGATGATTTTCATCCCTGATCATCTGGATGAAATGAACTGCATCCGTATTCGTCCCGTCCTCCCTCCCGTATTCTAGATTGCTTAGTTTCGTTGCGCCGCACATTTACAGGTCCTTGCTTCCATGACAGTTTTGGTCGATCTTGTCAATGTATATGTGTATCAGTAATTTGTATCCTTGTTGACTTTATACTATCACACCACTTACTGATGACCCTCTGGTTTCAGACCGATCTAAGTGTCCAGTTTTTATTGCACAAGAAGTGAATTACGGGAGGAGGGGTGATCCCTATAGTTCTGAAGTATACTGAAAGAGTCTGTAGGGAATATTCATGTCAAAACCAGTTTGTTCATTCCGATTCTAAAAACAGGAAGGTTGTAGGGGGGGAGGAAGACGGAGAGGGGAAGGGTGTTCCATAACTGAACCGTCCAAAAGGAAGAAGAAGACTGAAAGGATGAGGTCTTGGGTCGAGCCTCAGAAACCCGATAAGGATGACTAACTGCCTGGGCTCAGGATTGGCGTTAAAAATATTGGGGATAGAAACGGCTGAAGCAAGCTTAGAGGAGCAAATCCCAAAATAATAGCTGTAAAATAGAGACAATGAAGCAACTACCTGGCGATGGGCAGGCTGTTTGAAATTGGATGACAACAATATTTACATCGTGCCCCTCCATTCGCTTTTCCACTGGTTTCCCCTCAGGCTCCATTGGTATTACTACTTACCCACTTGTATTCATGCTTCATATCTGTCTTGCTGTTTGTTTGATGATCCTCTGTGTTGTCCGTTTTCTTGTGAGAACATTTATCTATCTATCTGTCTATCTATCTATCTATATTATCCATCTACCTATATATATATATATATATATATATATATATATACATATACATATACATATATATATATATATTCATCGGTTATATAATGTGTCTTCGGCTGCTTTATCGGAATCCAAAAGAGAGCCAACGCGCACAACGCATATCACATGCACCGTTATCCTTTTTGTGGTTTTCAACCTTAATCTGCTCACCGCCAAGCGTTGGATTTCAACTTTCTTGGCTTTCAATAGGATTTTTTAAACACTTGAAATCTGACTAACGTCGGCTATATTTCTACTTCCAAGGAGTCATACAGCCGATAAACTGCCAATTGGGTGTATGCAGCTCTTAAACTACAATTCTTTGACTCTCAAATAATCAAAAAGCACCGCAGGAGTCTTTTAAGAACGGCCAGCTTGCAAAAATGTTGGACTCATTCATGGTTTTACTTATTTTGTAAAAATGATTCTAACTGTTGGATATCAAAAAATATTAGATCTGCAATGTTGAACGCACAAGAAGAGAGAATAATTGGTGAACATAATTAAACTGAACTTTTGGACAAAAAGCATATCTACATTCAACAATTTGCAGGAAAAAATCGACGAAACAGTATTGTGAAGATTACTTTTTAAAATGGAAAATAGAAATTCAAAAATGCTGTCGTTTTGACCCTGGAAGATCTTTCATCTGATACTGGGACAACGAGACAATGGGACAGGGTTCACAGTCTTGATCTTAATACCGCCGATGGGCTGGAGGGCATACCGTGGAACAAAGAGGAAAGAGCTCAGGGTACTAGTCTTCATCGCGTCATGCTCATTCATTGCCTTCGGGCTGGAAAATAGGTCGCTGGTCATTGAAAAGGAATTTATATCTCGGGTAGTCCTTGAAGCTTGTTTAGTTGGGACTATTTATTCTCGGAACTCTGTCAAAAATTACTTGACGGCCTCTTGAGCCACACGCTTCCGCGGGGCATGTGGGGGTAGCAAACGTTGATGGCACCTTTTCCACAACTACGGCCTTAGCCAGAGGGGTCATCCAAGTTGGCGCATTGGGCAGACATGGCAACTGCACATGAGGAAGCAGCGTCTATCAGCTGAGAACTTGGCCAGCCAACCACCAGACTACGAACTAGCAACGGTAAGTCTCCGGATATGTGTGCTATGGTGTTACCCCTAAATCGTAGCCAAAATTTTGTGGTGGCCTTACAAAGCCAGCAAGGAGAAAAACAGTTCCGTGGTAGATCACTGTGAATACGTCACTTTCATGCATGATGGGCAAAAGCTGGCCCAATGCGCCAACTTGGATGACCCCTCTGGCTAAGGCCGTAGTTGTGGAAAAGGTGCCATCAACGTTTGCTACCCCCACATGCCCCGCGGAAGCGTGTGGCTCAAGAGGCCGTCAAGTAATTTTTGACAGAGTTCCGAGAATAAATAGTCCCAACTAAACAAGCTTCAAGGACTACCCGAGATATGAATTCCTTTTCAATGACCAGCGACCTATTTTCCAGCCCGAAGGCAATGAATGAGCATGACGCGATGAAGACTAGTACCCTGAGCTCTTTCCTCTTTGTTCCACGGTATGCCCTCCAGCCCATCGGCGGTATTAAGATCAAGACTGTGAACCCTGTCCCATTGTCTCGTTGTCCCAGTATCAGATGAAAGATCTTCCAGGGTCAAAACGACAGCATTTTTGAATTTCTATTTTCCATTTTAAAAAGTAATCTTCACAATACTGTTTCGTCGATTTTTTCCTGCAAATTGTTGAATGTAGATATGCTTTTTGTCCAAAAGTTCAGTTTAATTATGTTCACCAATTATTCTCTCTTCTTGTGCGTTCAACATTGCAGATCTAATATTTTTTGATATCCAACAGTTAGAATCATTTTTACAAAATAAGTAAAACCATGAATGAGTCCAACATTTTTGCAAGCTGGCCGTTCTTAAAAGACTCCTGCGGTGCTTTTTGATTATTTGAGAGTCAAAGAATTGTAGTTTAAGAGCTGCATACACCCAATTGGCAGTTTATCGGCTGTATGACTCCTTGGAAGTAGAAATATAGCCGACGTTAGTCAGATTTCAAGTGTTTAAAAAATCCTATTGAAAGCCAAGAAAGTTGAAATCCAACGCTTGGCGGTGAGCAGATTAAGGTTGAAAACCACAAAAAGGATAACGGTGCATGTGATATGCGTTGTGCGCGTTGGCTCTCTTTTGGATTCCGATAAAGCAGCCGAAGACACATTATATAACCGATGAATATATATATATATATATATGTATATGTATATGTATATATATATATATATATATATATATATATATATATATATAGGTAGATGGATAATATAGATAGATAGATAGACAGATAGATAGATAAATGTTCTCACAAGAAAACGGACAACACAGAGGATCATCAAACAAACAGCAAGACAGATATGAAGCATGAATACAAGTGGGTAAGTAGTAATACCAATGGAGCCTGAGGGGAAACCAGTGGAAAAGCGAATGGAGGGGCACGATGTAAATATTGTTGTCATCCAATTTCAAACAGCCTGCCCATCGCCAGGTAGTTGCTTCATTGTCTCTATTTTACAGCTATTATTTTGGGATTTGCTCCTCTAAGCTTGCTTCAGCCGTTTCTATCCCCAATATTTTTAACGCCAATCCTGAGCCCAGGCAGTTAGTCATCCTTATCGGGTTTCTGAGGCTCGACCCAAGACCTCATCCTTTCAGTCTTCTTCTTCCTTTTGGACGGTTCAGTTATGGAACACCCTTCCCCTCTCCGTCTTCCTCCCCCCCTACAACCTTCCTGTTTTTAGAATCGGAATGAACAAACTGGTTTTGACATGAATATTCCCTACAGACTCTTTCAGTATACTTCAGAACTATAGGGATCACCCCTCCTCCCGTAATTCACTTCTTGTGCAATAAAAACTGGACACTTAGATCGGTCTGAAACCAGAGGGTCATCAGTAAGTGGTGTGATAGTATAAAGTCAACAAGGATACAAATTATTGATACACGTATACATTGACAAGATCGACCAAAACTGTCATGGAAGCAAGGACCTGTAAATGTGCGGCGCAACGAAACTAAGCAATCTAGAATACGGGAGGGAGGACGGGACGAATACGGATGCAGTTCATTTCATCCAGATGATCAGGGATGAAAATCATCAATGCTCGTTCCTTATTATTCACTCCCACTTCTTTATTGTTGGATTTGACTGTATGAAACAACTTCCTGTTTCACCATCACTCTTTTCTAATTTTCATCGACGTTTACTCAGTCAATTGATTGCTGAATGTTTCAAAGCTTTAGACTGCATCCAAATGACGCTCATTAGTCTTGAGGTATCAGGGCAGTCAGTATTTATGAACTGGTGGACAATATCCTTGGAATTACGTAAACCATTGAATAAAGAAATCGGTCATTAGGTTGCGTAATGTGTAATAACCCGGTGGATATATTTGTCTAGACCAGTTATAACATTGTTGAAAACGGACGAAAAACTGAGAACTTTTGGAGTTCATTGCACCACTATAAATAAATTCCTGGGGCAGACCAGTTGTTCTACCACGGGACCGGAAGAAATTCTGCATCACTCCCATGGTTCCCGGTTCTATTCCAAACTCGACCTTTGAAATGTATTTCTGAAGATACCAGTGAATGAAAAATCCTATGGGTCCACAACAATCAACACTCCTGTCTTGCGACTTCAGTTCAACTATATACCTTTTGATCTCAATGCACCACCAACGATTTCCACGCTGCCACAGATTCTCTTATTTCTGACTTATGAAGCGTCGCTGCTTACTGAGAAGACAACAATTCACGCGATAGTTGATCCAAGGAAATGCGCGATGAACTTTCGTGGGTTTGCTTGAACAGTTCCTTGCTCACTTAAGTGGGTCCTCCCTCGAGGGACCACTTACCCGGGTGAAAGTTGGCGGAGCTGTTTCGTGTGGCCTTGTTGATATTGGTGCAACGCACGGCTTAATAAGCCCAGAGCTGACGAAGGTAGTGGGATATATACAGTTGGCTCCTCGTGGTATATCTCTAAAGGCGGTCAGTGACGAAGGATGATCACTTGGAATCTACAGCCGGGCAAAAGTGCTAAGGAGCAGCCTGCTACGGTGGTAAAAAGAATCTTCTACCATGTGACAGTCGGAAAAGACGGTTAGTTGAACTTTGGTTGTCTAGTTGGTGTCCCACACTAAAGGTTATATCTGGGAAAAGGGTGACCACGTTTGACGAGATGGGATCTGTATAAAAATCCGTGCAAAGACGTCGGCAAGGGAAGGCTGCATAACACTCTTTGGAGATATACGCACTTTATTGTTTCGCTGCTTTTTATCATTTCCCGGTGATTGCCTTGATTTTTCAAGCATATAAGCACCCAAATGTACCACTACAAATGAGTACCTTTCTTTTTTTCGACAACTCGAGCATGCTTCTTCATGAAACACCGTCACTGACGTTTTTCGCTTTTCGTTTGTTTTACTGAGGTGCGCCATTCTGTCACGTGATCCGTCGAAGGTTACGCGCTAGCAGTAAGTCGTCCTGTACCGAGTCTTCACTTTCGTCAATAACGACGTTTTGTGTCACGTTTATGCTGTTATTTCAGTCAATGAATATCGCCTACATGTTTAATGTCTACTGCATTGTCCGTCTATTCCTTATTAGCTCATTATTGACTAAATAACGGAATGGCTGTATTCGTTGTCATGTTTGATGGAAGATACTAAGTTTTTCACGTGACTATTAGATTTTTACAATTATTCACGAGATATGCTTTATGTACTGCTATATGCCCTTTAAATTCGAACCATATCTAGTAGCTATCATTGCACAAAATGAGACGACACCGCCGTAAGCAAGTGTCACTTCCTGGGTGCTCGAGAACTACAATCTGGCGACGTCAAAAGGCTTCAGTCAGAACCGCTTATGCCACAATGGAATCTTTGAATGCCTCGGACATTGACAATTGGTTAAACGCTGTAAATGGTAATGATTTCCACGCTTTGTGAACCTTAATGGCCATATAAACCAGATGATTTGGTGAGGATGTCATCATCCGAGGCAATAAATGCGGACTGCGAGGTTGAGCCTAATGCTCTCCATCAGCCGACCGATGTCGGTGCACCGGACATTTCTACAAGCTTTTATGGGTATTCTATTCAAATTATTCTTCTAGTAAGATATTAAGGAACGCTGGAGATGATGCACAAGACTTACAAGCCAGTGAAGACGAGAAGAACTCGTGGTTTGCACATACTTTTCACGCCTCAGGTAACTTGATCGCTTAAAGCATAGACCTTTATTAAAAGACGGCATCCCAGAAATCCCTGCGGAGAGCACAAATGTGAAGGAAGACGGTTCGTTGTTGTGTCTACTTACTCCACCCATTAATTCAGACTTAATTCCAGGACCTTCGGCACGTTCTGTTGCACGACAGGCAGCCGTACAAATGCGTCTCTCAATGGCGAATGTGAGAACCATGCTTCGTGTATTCAGGCAGGTTCTCCCGGATTTGCCGACAGATCCACGAACGTTGTTGGGATCACCACGTCAAACCCCAAAGAAGTCCGTAGGTAACGGTAAATACGTGCATTTTGGGCTCGACGAATGTTTGCAGCGCGCAATGGATTCCAGTGCAATGCAAACAACCGATGAGATAGCTATTCAGTTGCATGTAGACGGTCTGACTTTGTTTTGTGGGTCATCTCAGCAGCTGTGGCCTATTCTAGGCCGTGTGCTCAAACCGTTGTCACGGGTGTTTATGGTGGGTCTCTACTGTGGGATGACGAAACCCGCAAATGTGATGGAATACTTGGATGACTGCGTTCGAGAACTGAAATCTCTGCTCACTCAGGGCATTTATGTTCGAAGTGCATGCAGACGTTTCCGTGTAGTTTTGTCTAGCGTTATAGCTGATGCCCCAGCTAAAGCCTTGATAAAACAAATAAAGTATCATAGTGGCTATTTCAGTTGCCCACGGTGTACCCAACGGGGCAGTAGCATTGGTAGACGACTGGTGTTCTTAGGCAACCCAGGAAAATCAAGGACTGACGTTGACTACCGTTGCCGAAGACAACCGGACCACCACACCGGGGATTCGCCCTTCGAGAGTTTGTCAATTGATATGATAAACACGTTCCCAACGGACTACATGCACATGTTATGTCTTGGGATAATGAAGCGAACCCTTCTTGTATGGCGTCAGTTTGGCAAACCAAGGAGAGCTCTGCTATCGGCTCAGTCATTGGCACGCCTGAACGAACATTTTCGGATAGTTCAAAAATGTATCCCTTGTGAGTTTCCACGAGTTTGCCGAACGCTGGATGAGCTAGAGTACTGGAAGGCATCCGAATACAGGCAGTTCTTGTTGTACATCGGACCGGTTGTTATGAAAGATGTGCTGCCTGTTGAGAACTACTCCAACTTTCTCAGCTTCTCGATTTGTGCCTACATACTGTGCAGCGATGAGTGGCGTTCTCACTACGTAGACTTTATCCACAATCACTGCTGCTTGATGGTGCAGGACTTCGTGAAGTTGTACGGTGAGACTGAGGCGGTTTTCAATGTTCACGCTTGGGTGCATATATGTGAAGATGTGAGGATTCACGGCTCTTTGGATTCATTCTCGGCGTTTCCCTTCGAGTCATATATGCAAACTATAAGGCAGTGTGTCACCAGTCGAAACATGGTAGCGGAACAAATTTTTCGTAGGACAATGGAACGTTCTACGGAAGCGATAATGCATGCCAACATTCAATTTTGGGATGACACTCTATCTTCTTCTGTCACCAAACGTGGGCTGCATGGGAAGACGTTCCGTCTGCAGAACACGGTTTATGCCTCGGAACTGCCGAACAACTGTGTTCTGATTGACAACCAACCGGCGATAATCGTTGACATCAGTGACAACACTGTGAAGTACCGTTATTTCAGAAGGAATGGAAATTTTTTCACTAAGCCCATTTCGTCTGTGAATCTCAACATATACCTTTGTGAACAGCCATCTGAGGAAATTCGCTCTTGTAACTGTAACGACATACGGTGTAAAGGGCTATTGATTCCATACCGCGAACACCTGGTATTTTATCCTATTGTGCATAGCTGGCGTTCATAAAGGTAGTAAGTAAAATAGACTGTGACAAACCTTTACATTTTAGATGTTCACAGTAGTGGAGTTTGTTGGAGAAAACACGGTTGCTGTTGTTAATGACCTCTGGATGGTGGGGTCAGAGCACGCTATGTGGCCTTCTGTCGGCGCTTCTCGTGCTGAGCGCTTAGTACGCGATGGTCATCCGCCACCGGTCAACTCAAAGGCATATAAAGTGAAGGTCCATAAAGCCGTCGGTAAGAGAACTTGACTTTCATTCAGTTTCCTTTTGTAGATGACTATCAACAGGCTGTGAAGTTGCAGCGAATACTAGAGGATATGTCCGACTTACCATCTACGGATGCGACGCTGCCCATGGAACGTTATGGGAAACGACCACAGTATGTGTTTAATTGCTAATGGGGATATACTTGCAGTAAACCCGTATTTTTTTCGGAATGTGACAGCGATGATCTGGAGCCGTCAGCACGGGCCAGTAAAAAACTATGGTCTCCCGAGCCACCTTGTTTAGAAGACCAGTCAATTTGCCTTCCGCGTACCCCGTTGAAGTCACTGGACCCAAACCATAATGTGCCAGCAACCATAGCGTAAGTACCATCGCTGTATTCTCACAAATCATGTAGTTGTCCATCCTTCGGGAGACCTTGGACTTCCACCCCAACGGTGAGTCCCATGGCATCAACAAGCCGTACGGTGGAGGAAAGGCCATCCGCTTCCAAATCTCGTGAGAAGCCCAGTCCTCTTAGCAAGGAGGCCAGTTGCGGTGAGAGCATTATGTGTAATAGCAGCTTCACTAATTACTTATTAACTCACGCCAGCTTTCTTAGCTTCAATCAAGAAAGATACTTCGGAGTTGAAATGCCAAATCGCCGAATTGCAGAGGCAAAATGCGAATTCGACGTCAAAGATCGTGTCCCAATGGGGGATCCCCGTAGACAGTGTTGATGACCTCGCGTCTCTGAATGAACGCTTGAAAAATGACAGCTACTACGAGCAAGTGGTGAGAGATAGTCCTTTTTTTCTATTATTCAGGTCACATTTTTGCAGAATGTTTCCGGTACCAACTTTGGAGATTGCACAAGGGATATGATGCGTCAGCTAATGACGATAAAAGTTCTCGCGCAGGTAAACATGAAGGGTGCACACGGAAGACCTGCCTTGGCGGGAACAAAAGTTTGTTCTCTTGTGATAGGTGAGTATGAGATTTTGAATTCATATTGCTACAGAGGCTGTGTGCCGGAAGAACTATCCTGGAGCCACAACGCAGCTCATCCGAGAGAAAATGCGTCGTTGCTTACAAAGGAGTAGAACTAGTCAGCAAGAGAGTCGGTATGAACTGTATCGCGACGTCGGCACTCAGTGCAATACGTACGACGTGAGTGACTTCTATTTACGATATATTTCCTAAGGCGTTTCTTATATCAAGCTATGCACCTATTGCGATATTTTCCATTTCCATACAGCAGGAGATTCCAGTTTCTGCCTCAATGGTTTTCATATTCCCAGTAAAAGTATTTCGATTCCTAATTCATAAAGATGTTAAAGTTTTGCTCACTGCACTTTGTTTTACAATAAGAGATTAATTTAAAATGTCTCTTCCTATTTCAGGCATTGGAAAACAGCAATTCCAGCGAACAGTTCTCATGCGACTAACGAGTACGAACGAAAAAACTCGTGAGATATTATAAATCCTTCTACCACTGTGCAATTTACCCATCAATACATTTTTTTGCGTCAAAAGTATGGTCCTTTTTCTTCCGAAATCAGTAATGGAAATGCAGCTCGTAGTTACTGGCAAGGAAGTGATTTCGAAAGTGGTAAAGGTACCTTGGGAAGTGAGAAATGAGAGCGATGAAATGGGACGTTTCCGTTTAGTTATTTGACGCACCGGACTAGTATCGTTCGTTCTGGGGTCGTTTGTGTAGTGCTATAAAAATAGGTACGGGAAATTGAGTTTATATTGTAATGCAGAAGGTACACAAATATCGGAGGGTTTTTTGCGTGGTCGGCCGAAAAACGCCCCCAAACCGACCCTTTTTTTTCAGTGGGGTCATTTTGGGGTCGTTTTGGGGATCAAACGGGGTCGACCTAGGGACTATTTCGTGACTATTTGGGGACCATTGTGCTGACTGGGCGTGGGAATTCAGCGTTCGCCTTTGTAACTGGGCTCTATGAGTCCCATATCTTACTCTTCTAGCCCGCTAACGCACCTACAACCTTTCAAAGTCTGGTGGATAATAATAATGGTTTATTTTGGGGACACCCGAAGCATGCTCGATTGCATGATCATATGTTACAAGTGAGGTCACAAAGAGGTTCCTTGGATATTCATTTGGGTAAAAGCAGCCTAAAAGTGTACAGGTTTTAGTGGTCGCACGAACGATTGCTCGGCAAATTTGAGTTTGAAGGTCGGGTGGACGTACATTTGCGGTAACGATGAATGAAACTACCACAATGGGATTTGAACGGGCGCCGGTTAGCAAGGTCACCGAACACATCACCCCGCTAAATTTGAATGAGGTTATGGCGGTTTTAGTCTGCCGCCAATTCCGCTCATATCTGCCTAAATGTTGCGTCCTGTTCCAAAATTTATACCCTCTTGGAACCGCAAAAATAGCAATTTACGGTTAATGCCGTAAGGCATAATATGTCGTAAAAAAATTATGAATTTGGTCTACCGACTGTTTCTTATGTATCTGCCAGAATGTCCATTTGTATTGCAAAATGGATACCTTTCTGGAACGACATAGATTGGGGAATGTAAAGAAATGTCAAACGATCCTTCGTAGATGTGGTTCGCCGGGAACAATACAAGTCTGGTACCTTGAATATTATACAGTAGGACTTGGGCTACTAGGCTGCGCCGTCATACATACATACACATATATGAACATATATATATATATATATATATATATATATATATATATATATATATATATATATATATATATACTTAAATGGTAACTTTTCCGGCCATCGCTGGACGAACGTCCATATATGCACATATCTATATGTATTTCTATATACATACATGCACATGTATAAAGATATACATATATATGTATGTTTATGTGTGTATGTACATATGTATAAACATATATATATATATACATATGTATATACATACTTAAATGGTAACGTTTCCGGCCATCGCTCGACGTATGTCCATCCAGACCTTCGTAAAAGTCTTTTATCAATCGGGAAAATGTATCGGAATTGTCAACGGTCATGGTCGTTCACGTGGCTAGCGAGCGAGATGGGTGCTGACATTTTGTAGCGCTAGGCCTTATATACCAGTGTAAATTTGATGATATAAACAATATTTTTGTAATATTCTTTGCCTCTGGTTACACCCAACAGAATTTATTTCACGTTCTTTTATACGTAATTTATCTCATCACAAAATGTCTATTTCAGCTGATATTACCGTTTCATTTGTGGTAGTTCGATCCTTGACTTTCTACATTTGCGAAATGAGTGAAATGGGCTCCGCCGTCGAGATACGTGATGAAGTAAAGCGGTGATGAAGTAAAAACGCGCAGTATTTTGGATAGCGTCGATGTAAAGTCGCAGGGGTGAGTAAACTGACAAAGAAAACTTTCGAAAAAGCACCAACGAAAAATTGGAGAATTTCGGGTGATGAAGGCCATGCACTTAAACCAGTAGTCCAGATGACCCGGAAAATAGCAGAAATAAAATACCGAAAGATTTGTGGTGTCCTTCGAGGAGGGGGAATGCGTAAACGAAACAGTCGTTTAACCACCGAATTGGTTTTGACTATTCATCAAGAGGTTGTGGAGAGCGCCCTCATAAAGAGGTGGATGTAGATGCCCGAGTCTGAAAATTTCACTGGAGCAGAGTGACGAAAGTTTACAGGTGAGTGAAACACGATTCAAATAAAGGGTTTGTTTCAGGTAATTGGTGAACACAATTTGACAACAGGAGTTGATATACGATGATCTTATGAAGTCACATGGGGGTGGTGCATAAACGATACTGTCAAAACATGTAAAGAATCGCTAAACGGGATGCGCTGGTAAGAGTCTGAAATGGGGCATTTGGGAAACAACTGGAAGGTCGGTAAATTGGCATACGTATAGTTCATTGCCAGCAAATGTTTGGAGAAATCGCTTTCGCAGTGTTCTTTGGCGTAGATGTCTAATCGTGGAGGACTGAGGAAAAAATGGCAATAGGTAATAGGTGGGTGAAACGGTGCTCGACTATTGGTTTATAGGGGGTTACTCCAAGACTGACCGATGAGGAATACAAACGTACAACGAAGTGGGCATAATAGTGGTTTATATGTTTAATATCTGACGGAATAAACTGGAGGTAGTACATCACTGGAGTCTTCCGAAAGTGCAGATAATCGTGTGACTAGGTACGTTGAAGAAAGTCCAACCTGAGACTTTGGGGGGAATAACGGCAGCCTAAATTACAGTAGTTGGTTTACAGCTAAAGATGCAGAGGGAGCACTATGGATTGTGGTGCAGGTGGCTGACCATGAATCTTGCCGGAGCAGCGGCAGTGGTTCATTGATGAGTGAAAAGTGATACAATTATGGATTTGTCCGGGTTCGTTGATCAGTAGCATGGGAGCATCTAAAGTTGGTAACGAAGTGGATGCGGGAGGTGGACATATAGTGGACTGATGCAGTCGTTTAAGAGTAGTACATATGAGCAGCTCTCAGGAAGTGCAGGTGATTGCAAAGCTGGATACACTGAAGTCTGACATGAAAAGCTAAGGAGGCAATCGAACTATTTGTATCTTGGATTGTGAATACTTCATTGCCAATGCAACAGTTATGAAATGCAAATGGCTGAATAAGAAAAGATGCAATGGAAGGATACACTGAACATAGAGGTGGTGCCACGCCGATGAAGCGCTGGAAGGAGGACCATTTCGTTTTGTGTGGAATTGTTGGCAGGTGAGAGACGAATCTTTAAATGATGGTTTTGTTTAGATGAATGTAGTGGTGACATACAAATTACCAGTTAGATGAATGGTCTCTTCAAGAGTATACCAGGAATTGTCATATTTATAATAAAGATCTGGACAGTGAAACCATTTCATGTTTTGGGGTACAGAATCCGATAACTGGATATAATAGAATGAGGGTAAACATGGCATCAGTTCAGACAAATAAAAGATAAGTCGATAGATATAAATGTCAGTAGTCGCAAATAGTAGCGTACATTTCTGAGCCGAGTGAGTATATGTGCATATGTTGATGTGGAACTTGACCAGTTGTGTGGTAAGCCTTGTTCAGGAACGTTGGAGGAGGCAATGGGTGGTAGCAGTAATATGCAGGGGATGTTGTTTTTCAATCCGCAATTGGCGCTAGTGGGTGAGGCTGGCCGTGCGCTGGACACCAAACCTGAAAACTAATTCTGGTCACAGGAGGTGCGATCCGCCAGCCTAGTTGCGCCCGCGTATCGTTGCAGTTGGCCTGCACGCCCGATGTGCCCCGGCTAAAGCGGTAGATCTGACGGCGCCTCGCACCGTTGGGATTGACATGAGTTTTCTTGGTGAGGCCAAACGGCCGTAGGTATCAGGAAGTCCGCGATCAGGCGACCAGTCACCAGAGGATCCCGGAACGTAACCAAGGGAGCATCGGTCGGGTAGCGTATGAATAGCCAACGGTCGGGTGGATGCGTAGGCCAGGTTAGTGACCGGTATGGTATCCAGAGTATTAAGAGTCATCGAGAGAAAGGTACGCACGAATGAAGGTCTGTAAATAGAGAAAAAGAAGAAAAGCGCAGTCTGGGATGCTCCTAGCTGAGGATAAATGGGAATCGATACAAAGAGGCAACAATAATAGACAGTGACTCTCTGAGACTAGTTTTTCGATTGCAGAAGGCGGAAAAACTAAGAACGGTTATTCAATTTCATCTATCATCGACCGCCGGTGTTTGCGCGATTCAAAAGTCTGGACCCTTCTCATAGGCTTGGTCATCGGGCATGTCTACATTTAGGAGCTGTAAGGTTTGGGTGACCGTGAGGAATTTATCCAACGCACTTCTAAACCGATGGCTGGAAGTAGAACTGCGTATTTCTAACGGTAATTTATTCCATAAGTTAGAGTACATTGTGATGAAGAAATGTGAACGTAAGCTGGTGTTGGTAATAGGGGTTGAAAGGGTAAGAATTCTAGAACGTAGTGGATAGCAAGTAACGGGCACAAAGTGCAGTGGATTAGAAGTATATGTCCGACTGTGAAGGATGTTATACAAAAAGATAGGGTTCAGTTTCATACGGCGAAGCCATAAAGGGTCTAGTTTAAAAAATAAGCAGCGTTCTTTATAAGTAAGGGCTGAGCTCCATCCAATCAGTCGCTTGATAAAACTACGTTAAACTGACTCGATACCAATTGTCTGATTTCCGCATACTAGAAAAGATCAGTGGGCAGTATTCTAATAAAGGCCTGGCATGAGATTTATAAAGGAAAAGAATGCAGTCTCAATGTTGGAAGGAGCGAAATATTAGCCCTAGACACTTTCTGGCCTTAGCGACTTGGAGGGCCGAATATTCCGAGAAAAAATAAATGTGCAGGAAGAGTTCAAGCCAAGGTCCCAAACTATCTGCTTGTTAGCAATGGTTGAACCACAAACGGTTAAGGATCCTGGAGGTAGCTTGCATTTATATGTAAGAACCTCATATTTGTCAGCCGAAAAATTCATTTGCCAAGTTGAACATCATCTATGGGGTGCAGATATGTCTTTAGAGATGTTTAAGATAGCCGAGACGATGCATTCAGGCTTGAATAAGTAGACAATTTTAATGTCATCGGCGAAAAGAAATGGGGTGCCATGGCTCCCTGAGAGGAATATGTCGTTTATATACATGAGGAACAACAGAGGGCCAAGTGTAACAGCCGGTCGTGGAAAATCCCCCTTTTTCCCTCGCGATTCAGTGTTTTTTCCCAACATCACTCATTTCCATACACTATTGACTTGTCTTTACGAACTGGTTGTTTTTCTGGACCAATTGTTGTTTGTTCGCGCCCAGAGCGCTATTTTGGCACATCCTTGTTCAGGACCTGCGTGACGCACGTGCTGTCTGCTCACACGCTGCTATTCGGTTTCTCGTTGTTGAGACTTTGTGATCGTATTATTGAGGTTTGTATATTGTTTACGTCATTGTTTATTTTAATAATCTAGTATCGTAGAATTATCACGGATAATCGCCTTCTGATTTCGGGATCCGTTGCGAATTTGGCTACGCATTGCTCAAACGGTCGTAACAATACTCAATAGATCTATTTGGAACGAGGAAAATTCACGCAAAATGCCAAGGAAAGGATCAAAGGCAGTCGAACCCGGACAGGAAGTAATACGGCAAGTCTCTGGGGAGGTTTTGGGTACTTATGATTCTTTAGCTAATGCTAGATCGCCTAGTCCTGTCAGTGCTAGCTCATGTGTTATTGAAAGCAATATTGATCGTAAGGACGTTGATTTATATAAGCTGAGAATAATAGAACTAGAGCAACAGTTACTTTCGGCTAGACTACAGGCGCATGAAGCAGAGAAGTGTACACAGAAACAGCGAGAGTATAGGACCAGTGACTTCGACACTTCCGATAGGTTAGAGTGCAATAAGGTAGGGAACCCCACGCAGGTCGCCGACTACAAACCACCATCGATCGATCTGCCTAGAGTGGAGTTAACGGTTTTCGACGGGCGAGCTGAGCAATATTGCAAGTTTGTCAAACAGTTCGAGACGTTCGTTGAAAACAAGGTAAACGACCCTGGGCAAAGGCTTCTTTACCTTACTCACCACTGCCGAGGCCGAGCGCGAGAAGCTATCGACGGATGCACCATGCTCGATCCAGAACAAGGCTACACAAGGGCAAGAAAGATTCTGAGGGACTTGTTTGGCCAACCTTTCAAAGTAGCCCGTAACCTAATAGAGGGCGTGATGGCAGAGGCAAAGAAAACCAAGGGCGACGTCTACACCATGGCCGACCTGGTGATCAAGATGCAGAACTGCTCAATAGCCCTCGACCATTTAGGTTACAGAGCTGACCTAGACGCCATGCACACTTTGGAAGGCATAGTCCGTCACCTCTCTCCCGAACTACAGGGTCGGTGGGCGGAAGAAGCAGAACGGATAAGCCGAGGCGACAGAGAAGCCAACTTCGAAGACCTGACTGAATACTTAGACAAGCAAACGAAGATAGCTGACAGCAGATTCGGCCGACTTATCCGGGACAGCAACCGAGCAAACAAGCCCGGTACTAGCCAAGTCCAAACCCCTGTACGGGAACATCCAAAGTACCAGCCTTGGACCAACACACACGTCATTTCACGAGATGCTACGGCGAAACCAAATTGCAGATCCTGTGGTACTAGCCATGGCCTACCAGAATGCCCCAAGTTCGGCAATGCCACAATAGACGAACGGTGGGGAATGGCGAGGATGGCAGGAGCATGTTTCATCTGTCTCAACACCACGCACCGGGCAGCAGCCTGTAGAACAAGGAATCGATGTGGTTACGAGGGCTGCACGGGCAGACACCATCGGCTGCTGCATCAGGCGAGAATAACCATATCCGAGGCGAGTGCCAAGCCCAGCGTGATTTGCTCAACTTCACAATCTGCCAGTAAACCGGTACGTTTAGGCGTAGTGGCCGTGGGAGTAGTGACTCCGACTGGGATAGCCAAGGCGTTGGCTTTCGTTGATAGTGGATCCGACACCACTTTAGTGAAAGAGCGGTTTGCCGACAAACACCAACTGGCTAAAGGTGCGACGTCGTTAGCAGTGAGCACGGTGGGCGGAACACAGGTAATGACTGCCGGTAGATTAAGGCTGCAACTCATCTCTCTAGACACTAACGAGGAAATTGAACCAACGGAGGCATTCACGTTAGCGGATCTCCCCATGCGAGCACCAAGGTCGGTGAACGCAATCTTGACTCGATGGCCCCACCTGCAGGATGTAACCGTTGTAGACTGGGAAGATGATGAGGTGGATCTCCTCATCGGATGCGACGTGCCAGAGGCGCATTGGGTGCTTGACCAAAGAGTGGGCGACCGCCAGGCACCTTATGCCGTACGCACGGCTCTGGGATGGATGTTATACGGTCCAGTAGGGGTACGCGGTTCCGTGAATTACTTATCCGCCGAAACGGACCGCATAGAGTATCATCTGCAACGGCTTTATGAAAAGGAGTTTCATGACATTGGGGACGAAAGACCGACGTTGTCTCAAGAGGATCACTTCGCTCTACAAACGGTGCGGCAAGGCTCTAGAGGCCTCAAAAAACAGTTCGAGGTTCCCCTCCCATGGCGCACACCGGTCGACCCGTGGACTGACAACAGAAATTATGTTCTCCAACGATTACTACGACTAAAAGAACGCTTCATTCGAGACCAGAATCTGTGGGAACGATACGCGGATTTGATGAAGCGAAACGAGGACCTCGGTTACGTTGAAAGGGTGCCTGTTAATACCGACAGCAAAAGGGGTATCTGGTATCTGCCTCACCATCCGGTTATCAACCCCAAGAAACCCAATAAACTGCGCGTGGTTTTCGACTGTGCGGCCAAGTTCCAGGGCAAGTCGTTAAACGATCGCCTACTACAGGGGCCTGACTGGACCACACCACTGATCGATGTTCTGTGCCGTTTCAGAGTGGGTAAAGTGGCTTTGTCTGCTGACATTAGGGAAATGTTCCATCAGGTGAAGATTCCGGTAGGAGAACGAGATGCTTTGCGTTTCCTGTGGTGGGAAGGGAGCGACCGGGACAATGCAGTGGTGAATTATAGAATGACCGTCCACCCCTTCGGAGCCATATCGTCACCATTTTGTGCCAACTACGCCCTCCGAGAATCAGCGAACAAACATGGCGATCTGGTACATCGGACGGTGGTAGAAAGCGTCAGCAGGAACTTCTACGTCGACGACTACCTTGGGTCATTCGATGATGTGGAATCAGCTCTAGAACAGTTCAGGGGTCTGACGAGATTGCTGGAAGAGGGTGGCTTCCATCTAACTAAATGGATGTCGAACGCTTCGGAAGTGCTGAAGGTCATCCCGTATCACGAAAAGGCCGAAAGGGTAAGAGATTTGGACGGCTCTCCACTTCCTATCGAGCGCACTTTAGGAATACAATGGGACGCGGAAACGGACGATTTTGTTTTCGAACTGAACGTTCCCGAGCTGCCAATAACCCGTCGTGGCATACTATCTGCCGTCTCAAGTTTGTTCGACCCGCTCGGTTTCGTCTCACCATGGCTGCTACCCGGAAAGATCTTGCTGCAGCGGCTGTGCCGTAAGAAAGTTGATTGGGACCAGTCACTGGACCGAGGGGACCGGCTGGACTGGGAGGAATTTTTGAACACCTTGAAGAAATTAGGGGACATAAGAATACCACGATGTTTGACCCCTGGCCATACGACACGGACTGGAGAACTACATGCCTTTTCCGATGCATCCGAAGTCGGTTATGGAGCTGTGGTTTACGGACGATGGTGCGCAGGAGATGGACAATATACCACGAGGATCCTGTTCGCCAAAGCCCGCGTTGCTCCACTGAAGTCGGTCTCAATCCCACGCCTTGAACTCAGCGCAGCCGTGTTGGCAGTCAGGGTGGTGCAAGCTGTGAAGAGATGTTTCGATCTCTACATTTGGTCGGTGAGCTTCTGGACGGATTCAACGATAGTACTTTACTACATTAACAACGTACGGAGCCGGTTTAGTACTTTCGTTGCTAACCGGCTCACGATTATCCACGATGAATCGGCCACGCACCAGTGGAGTCATGTCAGGTCTGGCGATAATCCGGCCGACCTGTGCTCCCGAGGTGCGAACAACTTCAGGCAACTGGACACGTGGACGAGAGGGCCGAACTTCCTGCAATTGCCCAAACAGGACTGGCCCGTGTTCGAATTAAAACCCCCTACGGAATTGGAACTGGAGATCAAAGGCGTAGTGATAGCAACCAACGTCGTCGAAGCGTCGCCCATTTTATCGCGACTGGTCAGGTTTTCTTCCTGGATGAAGACGCTTCGTTCGCTAGTTTGGTTAACCAGGTTCAAGATAAGTTTACTAGTCATGAAAGGGCTACGGCCCTCAGGTCGGATACCGGTCGGCCCGATAGGTCCCGATGAGCTACAAGCGGCAGAGTACGATATTTTCAAAATGATACAACGCGAGGCTTTCGCCCAAGAACTCAAGAGGGCGGAAGAAGTGGGGCTGACCAATGAAGACATGCCATCTCCAAAAGGCGAGCTGAAGCGTTTAAACCCCAAAATCATCAACGGACTGCTGCGGGTGGATGGTAGGCTGACCAACGCCCACCTGAACTTCGACACAAAGTATCCTATACTGCTGCCAGCGAGACAACCCGTAGTAGAGCTAATGATTCAACACGTCCACGCCATTGAGGGACATGCCGGGGAAAGTCACGTGACGAGCGTCATCCGAAAGCGTCTTTGGTTGTTGAGAGGACGAGAGACTGTAAAACGCGTGATCCGACGGTGTGTGCAATGCAGGAGACGCAATGCCATAGCAGGCAAACAACTCATGGCCCCGCTACCAGAATGCAGGGTAACTACGGGCTGGTGGCCGTTCAGTGACACCGGGTTGGACTATTTCGGGCCCTTGTGGGTCAAGTGCGGGAAAAGATTAGAAAAGCGATACGGATGTATCATGACGTGCATGAAATCACGTGCGGTACACCTAGAAGTCGCACATTCGATGACGACCGATTCGTTTCTACGGGCCTTGCAAAGATTTATCAACCGAAGAGGCGTACCGGCCGATATATACTCAGATAATGGATCGAACTTTGTGGGCGCTCGATAGAAACTGGAACTAAGTAAATTTGCAACCTTTCAGAAAAAATGGGTCCAGTTGATTAGTTGTAGGGCATGAAATGCAATAAAGTGCTGAGTAACTCGGAGCGAGGCAATCTGCGAGCTACTTTGTCTTTTGTATGTGGTTTCGAGCTCGAATCATCAACATTTTCCTCGCTGTTTCCTGCTACGAGTGGATTACCTCTCTGATGTCTCGAACACGTTCTTCGTTTCTTCCGTTTCCTGTAATGTAACACAACTGTAGGATCTGTCCAATAGGCAAGGCTCAGTTCGGCGGTGGTGCAGTTCTCTTTTAGCATTCGTGCTACCTTAAAACCCAATACCAGTGCAATCGTTTTGAGCTCGTTTAGGGATACTGACTTCAGCTCAGCAATTTTTGTTTTGGCAAAGGGCACTTTGTTTCGCCGCCGGCCATGCAGTTCCACCCAGGTACCGTACACTGTCACTGGGTCGGCAAATTCCAAGCTGCTTTGGGTGACCTGCTGGTGTCCTTTTTTGAGATATTTCAAAAGCCTCCGGGCAACTTTTCCTTTTCTCAATAAGTGACTTGACGGTGGTCTCTCGGGTATAGCAACTTCATGTTGCCCACTGTGAAGTCCCGTCTTTGAATTCGCCATCGAAAGCGCCGACTGATCCTTCGGGTGAACTTCGCTTTCCTGAGATGGACCGTTGGATTCGATATCGAAAGGCTGATCGTGTTCTACAGAGGCACTTCTCTCAGCAACATTTGAGCAATTTATTGATGCCGATTGTTGAAGTTCGCTCGTCAGGGGTCCGAGAAGTGTCCAGCCTAGTATCGTTCGCGTAGCGAATGGTTCTTTTCGATTGCTTATGCTCTGTTCAAGCACCCAGTGAGCCTCTGGTACATCGCATCCAATTAGTATGTCGACGTGGCGGCTAGAAACTTCTTCGAACTCTATGTCCCTGAGATGAGACCATCTCTTGGCGATCGATCTAACAGAGTCGACTGGTCTCATTGGCAAGCTGTCTATTGCAAAAGCTTCCGGAATTTCTACGGTCCCCTCATCAGATAAAGACGTTAACTGCAGGGTCAGCTTCTTAGAATTGCTAACATGACCCCCTGCAATCGTGCTGATAGTGAGCGAGGTAGGCTCGCCTACTAGTTCACAGCTTTCTACAAGCTCGCGAGTAATCAGCGAGGTATCCGACCCCGTGTCCAAAAATGCATTCACCCTCCTCAGTCCTTTAGGTGTCACGATACCGACAGGTACGATGCCTAATCTTGCCGGTTTGAAATCATCGTAAGTCGAATCTCGCAAATCGAGCAACGCGTAGCCAATTCAAACGAATCCCAAAACCAGAACAAGATTGATTCGTAGTTTCTACGGGCCTTGCAAAGATTTATCAACCGAAGAGGCGTACCGGCCGATATATACTCAGATAATGGATCGAACTTTGTGGGCGCTCAACGGGAATTGCAGCGTTGGCACAAGAACATAAACAGGGACGAACTGCAGAACCGAACCGTGGCCTACGGCATACGCTGGCATTTCAACCCCCCACAGGCCAGTCACCGAGGCGGCATATGGGAACGCATGATCCGGTCCGCCAGACGGATATTGCTGTCAATCATGGAGCAGCAGCCGCCCGACGACGAGACCCTGAACACCGTCATGACTGAGGTGGAGCGAATCCTGAACAACCGCCCCCTGGTTCCAGTATTGAACGGCGACCCCACCCACCTGGCGCTCACCCCAAACGACTTATTGACGCTAAGGTCGAACGAGGGTTTCCAAGGGCCGGTAAACCTTCGTGGGAGCTACCTCCACGGGTGGAAGCAAGCGAATTATCTGGCCAAGGTCTTCTGGAGGCGATGGCTACGGGAGTACCTACCGGCTTTGCAGACTCGACAGAGGTGGCTGGCCAAAACAAGACCATTCAAAGTTGGGGACGTGGTTATGATCGCCGACGAACGCGCACATTTCAGCGCTTGGTCTTTGGGAGTAGTTACGGAAACCATCAAAAGCACCGACGAAATGATAAGAACGGTGAAGGTGAAGACAGCTAACGGAGTGCTCATTCGTGACATACGCAGTATTAACCTACTCGAGAGCGAAGACGGAGGAGCTGATAACCCTGTGGCCTAGTAAACCTTTTTCACACCAGTAATCGAGGTGGATAAAGAAACACCATATATACCACACAATCTCCGTCAAACACGTTAAGGTGCTCGCGGTCCCTTCGTTGACATTACAGAAGGTTCTTTCCCATATGTGGTGATGAGTGCGATTCCATTATACATCCCGATACATACACACATGCACGACGCACTCTACATCCCGTAAACCCATCATACATGTGACAGTGTTCTTTTTTCGCCTTTTGTTGACGCCACCGAATGCCCCTTGCACATGTGGAAGTAGTGGAGCTCAGGTCACACATGCATGCTACATTTACTCGTTTTCTTGCCACGCAGTCTTTTGTTGACATTGCAGAAAGTCCTCCTTTGATGTGTAGTCATAACTGTGATTTCATTGTAACCCCGGCACACACACACACGCACACACACACACACACTCAAGCGCGTACATCCAGGACCGGACGGCCCCGTACGAGGACAACGTCTATGTGACCATTCACGCCCGCCATCGGTCATTTGGTCTTGTGGAAGATGTAGACTAGCCTCACGTCTATGTAGCCAATGGGTTAGGTGCGACCAGTAGTAGAACGTCGACGACGAGCATTAGACGCGCGCACTGACAGCAGGGCCTAGGCAGGTAGGAAGAATCAGTACCTTTATACCGAACCTTTGACTCTGCTAAGGATCCAGGAGGATTTTGGTGGGCGGTGTAACAGCCGGTCGTGGAAAATCCCCCTTTTTCCCTCGCGATTCAGTGTTTTTTCCCAACATCACTCATTTCCATACACTATTGACTTGTCTTTACGAACTGGTTGTTTTTCTGGACCAATTGTTGTTTGTTCGCGCCCAGAGCGCTATTTTGGCACATCCTTGTTCAGGACCTGCGTGACGCACGTGCTGTCTGCTCACACGCTGCTATTCGGTTTCTCGTTGTTGAGACTTTGTGATCGTATTATTGAGGTTTGTATATTGTTTACGTCATTGTTTATTTTAATAATCTAGTATCGTAGAATTATCACGGATAATCGCCTTCTGATTTCGGGATCCGTTGCGAATTTGGCTACGCATTGCTCAAACGGTCGTAACACCAAGGACGCCACTATGTATAACACCGCTTGTAACTGGTTTAGGCCTGGAACGGTGTCCGTTTGTCGAGACAACCTGAGAGCGATTAGACAGGTAAGAATTGATCCAAGATAGCAAAGGGTCGTTAATGCCAAATGATCGGATTTTGGCCAGAAGATGTGGTTGTGGCACGCGGTCAAATGCCTTTGACATATCCAAGTAGAGTACTATAAGGGCCATTCCATTGTCTGCCATTTCAGTGATGAGATTTAAAAAATCGAGTTGGCAGGTTGCGCAAGATCTTGATTGAAGGAAGCCGTGTTGTCGAGGATTAATAACGTCCAGTTGAAAGAGGTGCTTGACGATGTGTTCTGTTACGATTTTTTCCATTAGCCGAGAGAGGACAGGTGTATGGTTATTGGGACGGAAGTTTGTTACCTCATGCTGTGGACCTTTCTTGTGATGCGGGATTATGACTGAGAATTTCCAGTTTGCGGGCGCCAGACTGGAGTTCATTTATAGGGTAAATATATTCAGTAGTAGGTAAGGTAAGTCAGGTCCGCATTTAACTATTGCAGTGGGCGGTAAGCCGTCAGGTCCTGGATAAAATGATGGCTTGAAAGTGGTTAATAATTGGGAGATAATTGAGGCGTCGAATTCCACTGTGGACTGAGTTGAAGCGGTAACTAGGGGAAGAGGCGGAGGGTCAACATTAATAATAGGGGCCATAGTTGAGGCGAAGAATGAGTTGAAGGCCTCTGCAATAGAAAGGGGAGTAGAGGCGGATACACTGCCCATTGAAACAATGTGCGGGATATTTCCATGATTATGAGAGGTTCTGGTCCTGTACAATAATGACAGTCGAAGAGATCTATTTTGGTGTCGCAGAGCTTTTGTTTCCTGGTTACGTAGTGTAGTTTCTTCAAGCTTTTGGATGGTAGAAGTGAGGCGAAAAAGTTGAGTAGGAATTGCAAAGTCGTGTGTAGTTTCATGAATGTTTGGAGCTTGGCATACTTTGTTTGCAGCGAAGTGATATTGGATTTCCTATTATTCCTTTGCTGGGGGAGGCAGGTAATCCTATTAAGACATCTGAAGAACTGTGCATAGAAAATATCAGTGGCGTTATGTGGGTCACGAGAGAGAAAAACTCACTCCAATCAGCTTGTCGAATGGTAGCAGGGAGAACCTTCCAGTCAGGGAGAGGAGAGAGTTTGATGCAATGTGATTTCAGATTAGGCTGTGGGTGAGGGGGAATGCGGCAGTTAACCAGATTGTGATCGCTACCGGGCAAACTTCGGGAGGTTGAGACAAATATATGAGGGACGCTATGGGTGAAAATGAGATCTTAAATGCTTTTTTCTCTCGTAGGATAGCGGATATGCTGTACCCACCCTCCTACAATAATACTTGTTACAAATGGTAAAAGGTTGGCGGGTGCAGATAAAGATGGCCAAGCTATCTTGGACAGGTTAAAGTCACCAGCAATAACTTTTATACTTGAGGGCTGTAAGGATAAGTATTCAAATGCATCAATTGTTTCGTTTGGTGGACGGTAAACACATCCAACATGAGGTTGAGAGCCAGGAATGTGGACAGTTAGCCAAAGTGAATCGGGAATAGAGTCGAGTAGAGGATGATGAAGTGCTGTTGTATTAAAGGTCTGCTTGACAAATGCCAAACAACCTCCACCGCGTCGAGTTTCCCTATTTACTCTGAAAACATTGTAGCCTACAAGAGAAATCTGGTCTGTTGGAGTGTAATTGGTTAACCAAGTTTCAGTGATTAAGATTATATCATAATTAGAACTAGGGGCCAGATATCTTAAGTGCCGAATTTTGTTTATGATGGATCGGCTAATAAAAAGAATCAAAGAGATACTGTTATTGGTATTTAGTTTTGGGGAATTCGGTTGGTCAAGTAGATTGTGTGGTGCGGAATAGTCTAGATTCTTGGTCAGACTAGCATGTCCATATGCAGGTGGCAAATCAGCGCCGTGAATTGGAAGGTTTGGTCTATGAGCTGTTGCGTAGTATGGCGCAATGTTGGAAAAAGGAGGGCTGGTGACACTATGGTGCCGGGCGGTGCTAGGATCCGATGTAGATAAACCCTTTAAGAAGTGCGGGATGTCTGAAGTGTCTGATATAACGACATTTCCGTTTGTTCGAGGAGGGTTGAAGATACGAGACTGCATAACAGTGTAGTCCGTTAAGAGCTCCGGTTTGGAACACAGATTTTCACACGAAGGTAGGGTTAACGAATGGGCAGCCGGCAACTTTGAAATATGGCATTGTCAAAGGTAGGGCACAGACGGTGGTGGAATGTGCCTAAGGAAGCAATGGCCATTATTTGGCGCGCTATTATCATAGGGATTTAGAGGATTTGTCCATTGGATAGAGGGTCTAAGGAATGGTGGGGGCATGCCATACATTATCTGAGGACGGTTTGGCGTTAGTGGATTCGATAGGGCCTCCAACGTGGAAGGAGCATGTAGGCTCATAGGGGTTACAGGTTTGTTAGTCAAAGGGAGCCGAGGCGAGGCGACTGTGTTGTGGCTGTAGGGCCCGATGCCCGCCTGAACTCCACAGCCGGCATCTGAATAGGGAGGATCGTGAAGTGGGGTGACGACCTGGTAGCTGACTTGAGGGAGGGGTGGCAGCTGTTGATGGTGGCTAGGGAGGTAAGTTGGCTGCATGCCTGTTGAGCAGTTCTTACCGGGCTTGGACCTCATAGCTCTAGGTATATGCGGCGGCGGAGGCAGTATTGTCGCAGTCATATCATGAGGCCTCCAGGTAGACGTACTAGGCTGTAGAGATGATGTCGCTGGTAAATCAGTTGTCTTGTGACTAAACTGGGATGGATAACTTCTGGGTAGATTTGTGGAAGACCCTGAAAATGTGAAATGATAGGTTTGATGAAGTTGATTTTTGCTATTTATTCTAGCAGACTTGGTAGGTGGGGAGGCAAGGTGCAGACGTTTTCCTGGCGGTTGTGTCGGTGACGCATACGGCAATGTGTCTAAGTCTATGGTCTCTGCTGGCGTCATGTACACCGATGGTAATGCCGATGCATTTCTCACTGCAGATTTGTTACCCTGGGTTTTCGCCACATTTAACCTTTGCCTGATGGGCTTTACGTGAAAGTTTTTTGATGGCCTTTTCGGCTTGTCGGAAGAAGACTGTGCCGCTATATGGGTTGAATTGCACGAAACTTGCGTGAGATCCTGGGGACAAGACTGGTGGAGGTCCACGGATGCTGAAGGGGCCGCAGGCGTAGTAGGAGTTCTGGCTGAAGTCCTGTTCATTGGAGTATGTGATGATGCATCTACGGGTCCCTTTTGATCAGAGCCAGTGGGAGGCGCTGGTTTGCCTCTCTGTATGCGGAACATCTCTCTTTGTAGAGGAGATTTATCGGTGTGTATTTTGATGTTTTTAAATTACTTGGCTGCGGCAATCCTTTGACAGTTGCTGATGAACTCAGCGGCTAATAATTGGTTAGAAAATTGGAATAGCAAAGGGCAGTGGTATCGTGGTGACCTTTTCCGCAGCTTAGTGCAATGGCACATGTGATGAGCCATGTTGCTTGCATTCAGTATTGTGGCTTTAACAGACTGTGTTGATAGTTTGTCCGGGATGTTTAACACTATAGCATTGTTAGCGTTCTTTATCCTCCTGTGAGTTTCCGAGGCTATTGCATCTATATAACGACCGGCTTTGGAAAAGACTTTGAAGTCAGCTTGGTCTATTGGCTCAGCAATGATTATCAGTGGGGAAATCTTTGATAGTACACACTCAATCGATTGCCATATAAATCGTTGATATTCTGTTCCAAATCATTGACTTTATTTTTTGCTCCGCTGTATATATCGATCAGTGATACAGAACATGTACTGACAGCTGCTGTCATGTCGGCGTTTGTTTTTCTTTCCGCTCTGGAGGCCCGAATGGTTCGTTTTGGACCAGGCAGACAATGACCTTTGAATACAGACTTAGACATTCTTTTGGGTCTAAAACAGGGACAGCCGTGCTTGAAGTGGGCCTGGAGGTTATACCTAACCCGTGTATGGGTACGTTTTACTGGGCTTCTATGGCAGCAGAAGTGTACACACTTCAGAAAGAAAAGTATAAGGACAGGTCACCAGGTCACTCCGTCGATAAATATAGCCGCTCGTATGAATCAAGCTTGATGTGCAGCTGTGTGTAAGGGGAGTGACTGAGCGCTGGGGGGCTCGGATTTCAAAGTTGGCCGAAATATCTGTGATAGCTTCAGCAGAGGTTTCGTTAGATTTCGGGTGTCAGAAAAAAACTATGGACTTTTTCTGAGTATCTGGACTTAGCTTCACCGTAGAAACGCCCAACCAAGCACTGAATACTCTATAAGGCCGGAGAGGTAACAACTCACAGCGAGGTACGGGTAGATGCCTATTTTGGAGGGACAGGCCGCCCAAAAAAGCATTTTATACGCTGATGGTGTATTGACCCGCAGAAGGACAAAGTAGAAACCACTTTTTGGAAGAATTAGAGATGTGAAACCTGAGCTGAAACTCTCCAAATATGAATTCCTCTCCAATAATTCAAATTTTCTGGGCCACGTCTGCTTTGGTCAGGGAACTAAAACTCATCTGCCTAAAGTGGAACAAGCCCTAAATTGACAGGCCCATGACAAAGCCGTTGAATTGAGAAGTTTCTTGGGACTGCCTTCTTATTACCCTTGCTTCAATACAGGTTCGGCAGAAAAGGCAGCTCCAGTGAATGCTCTTTTGCTCAAAAACTTCCACTTCAGCATCGACAAACGACTCAAGGTGCCATTCACATGCATCCCTTCAGCTCTCTGAGATGCACTGGTTCAGGCATTGCCCGAATTTTCAGAAGGAACCCCGCAACTTCATTCCGGACACGAAAGCCAGTGATGCGGCTACTTAAGCCGTGTTATTATGGAAGGGACGGGAAAGGATGGAGCATATCATCACCTACGGGAGAAAGACCCTATGTAACCTGTGAAAGGATAGTTGCAAAGCAGGAAAAGACACGATAGCTCTAGCAGTCTTTGACAAAATTTTTGGTAAAATTTAATTCAGTTACAGTTTCGAACTGGTACATAATACCAGGCCCTTTTTCAATTACAGATTTTCTAGGGTGGACAGCCCGGTGGCAGGGGAAGCAGCAGGAGTTTGATCACGTAACTTAACATCGGGTGAGAAGCGGTCATTCGAATGCGGATGTGTTTTTGAGGGGCCAGTTCGGAGCCACAGAGACTGCCCTTCATACACTGTCACCCCTGTGGCACAGACCTGTCTATGTAAGGATACCGGGGAGCCGTGAGGCTCCATCCAGTCTAGTTATAACGACGCCACCTTTGTTAATGCAAAAATGAAGACAAAATACGAGAAACCTATTTGCTGAGAGTTGGCAGTATTTGGTTTATGAACCAAGCACTTATGGATCCTCCGGGGCCGTCTGAGTACCGTGTATAATGTTTTGGTTTTCTCTTTTGATCCTGCTTATTCAACCGAAGTCATCATCCCTCTTTCCATGGCACAAAGGGCTCTTACGAAGTTGCACTCTGGGCTGGGCCATGCTGGTGCCAAAGAACTAAAACATGCGGCACGGGTGAGGTTATGGAAGCCTGAAAAGTGCAGATATATCAGACCTCCGCAGGACTTGTGAAAGTTGCGGCAGTTTTGGGAGTCTCAGGACCACCCTGCGCACTCCGTTACAGCTCGTGGTGGTTGGTTTTCCTAATGAGGTAGTTGGTATGAATATAGTCATGCAGCTGCTACTGACAGGAAGCGTAAATGAATACTAGCTGGTCCTGGTGGGTCATTTCACCAGGTGTGTCCGCGGGAGGCAAACCTTTGCTGATGCAATCCCAAAGCACGAAATTGGCCCGTATGATGCACCGAGAAGACTGCGCTCTGACGAGGGTACGAATTGCGACTGCTGTCTCCAGCTAGAGCTTTTCAGGTTTCTTAGTATTGACAAGACACGCACTAACTCCCCCCAACTTCTACGGAATGGATTGGCTGAAGGCTTCAGTCAAACACTTACGAAACTCACCAAGGCCTCCGTCGATCGTGGTACGGATTAGGACACGACAATGCAATTCTGCCTGTTGGTATATGGTGGTTCGGTGCCCAACTTCATGCTCTCTCTAGACGGCAGGGAAAATCCGGCTTCCGTCGAGTTTGCGGTAACCTACAAGCCGCAACCAGAACAATACTGCCGTGGAGTAGGTCAGAAAGCTTTGAGACACAGTAAGCAGGGGTGAAGAACTATCTTGGACCTGTCTCCGGAAGACACATGGGCGGAAAAAGAATGTTATGATAGGAAGGCTTTCGACATTCCAATACAGCTTAGAGAATCGGTAAGGCTTCATACCTTATTGCCCACGGGGGTGGCTGCGAAGACTTTTAGGTAATGGAAGAAGCTCTTTTGTTGAAAGGGTAGTGTCGGATTTAGCCTGCATCATCTGGAAAGCCCAATAAGTAGTTTCATTCTATACTTCGTTCTTCGTTTATCAATTCTAAGCCCTATGTGGGTGTAGCCCAGAAAATCAACCCAATCAAAGGAGTTCTACCGTTTGAAGGCCACGATTCAGCTTGATGAGTCAGTTTAGGGCCGAAAGTGTCAAAAAAGATGGAGAAGGAGCGGCCGTTCCGGAGAAGAAACCTTTTTCAAGGGACAGACATCTAGTGAGAACCTCTGGGAAGTCTAACTACTGGTCATGTCAAACTTGCGCAAGCACACCAGAGGAATTCGGAGAAACTACCAACACGAAAGCCAATGTAAAGGTGGAAGGAGAATGAATCCTAATGTGTTCTTGTCTGGCTCTTACGTCAGTAGCCATGTGTAACATTTTCATAAAAATATGTATTGCTGCTTTCCGTCTTCTCTTCTTTAGTCTGACTGTTACACCATTTCAGTATCAAGGTTGCATGAAAACTCATCGGAATCAGTTATGTTTGGCACAACATGGACCGTGCCGTTCGCCAATGGGCACGTGAGTGTATTAATTATCAGCTGTGGAAAATCAAACTGCGCACCGCCAGCTGCGCCAGCGAATTTGAGACTCCGAAAGCTTGCTTCGTCTACTTTTCGGCCGATACCTCGGGGCACTTGCTACCATCACGGAGTATGGTCTATTTCTCCATTTGTGTCAATCTTTTCGCTCTGTTGCCTGCTCCACGCCCACTCTGGTTGCGTCCAATGAGGCTCTCCCTCATGCTTTCATGGAACTTTGGATTCCCTGTTTTGGTTGCCCGACCAGGGACTCCAACAATCCAAGAGCCCAATATGGACCCTTCTCCTCAAACGATCCCTTCCAAACGACCGGCACTCAGAGCCTTGTCACCACAGCTTGCCTTCCATGGCTTGGTCGGGTGCATTCATCGGCCTCCTACGGAGTCCCCCATTGCCCACGACATTCCTCAATGTACTGAAGTCCTACCGCTGGTAGTATTGGGTCCTTGCAGTCAGATGCACACTGAAAAGCCATACATACCTGAATCAACAACGTTCTGCATCACTGACCTTCCTCCCAGTGAATTAGTCTCACCCAGCGTGAAAAACCCAGTTTAGAACCTTGGCCATTATGTTTACCGTCTCAAGGTCTACACTCGTCAAAGGGCCGATGTTCCTGTCTGTTTTGCAGCCCGAAAATCATTCCCCCAAGTTCTCCCAGATAAGTGCACTCAAGTTCTACTGCGCACGCCAAACCATCACCCGTTGAATTAAGCACATTCCGGCCCGCACAAAGTCATTCGGCCTTTGAAGGGAACGTTCGTCATGGGCCTTAATGACGGTTAGGAAACCGTCAGCATCAATGGCTTCAACCCGGAGTTCGTCGATAAGAAGCTTCGAGCCACGGCAACTATCACTGATGATCAAACATAGACAGTGACCACACACCAACATCCCCTAGTTGCAGCCCGAGCAAGTCATAAGCCAAATACCTGTTTATTTCCACCACATCTAATAGGCTTGTTCGCTCTTTTACCCGTTTTATTTATTTTGTTGTTCTCACCTCGACTCTGCACGCCTCCTTCTGCCCACGTTTTTTACCTCTTAGCTCTTTCGGGCGCAGTGGATTCACTTGGGAAGGACCTTGCATGTCAATTACTACGAACTTTTCGTCATGTGGAAACTTTTTCATTTCGTACTCCGCTATTAAAGCTTCTTTCTCTAAATTTAGCATCTTTCTGCCCTCTTTTGGGGCTTCTGGACGGAGGGCCCGGGAAAGGACACCTGATCAGTTCACTTGTGGGTTATCTCCCATACGGCGGTATAAGGTCCAGCAGCCCTTAGGCCATCTGAGGTTTGAAAAGAGCAAGCTTTTCCTAACTGGAACTGACCAGTTGGTTTTGGTTCGGATCAAGATGCTCTCCCGGCTTGAAATCCTCCGAAAAGGTCGTCGTTTCAGAGGGAGCTGACATGACAGCTCTTCTCTGGCACCAAAATTCCAAACACATTTTATATATAATTAGGAGTCTGCAGCTCGGGTACGTCTTGTTTACTAGTGGGTACCCATGTTTAGGTCTGCCTTCGGAATGATAGCCGCTCATCAGGATCTCGTCCGTCTCCGGTACCAGTCTCCGCTGGCTATGGACTGTTTTACGTCTCTACTGGAATCGCTATTCCCCGTAGCAGCATGAAATGGTATACTGCCAGGCGCGGTTGTAACCCGAAGTACTAGCCCATATTGCGACCAGGTGGGTCCTTTTCAGAGGGAATTACCTACGGAAGCCTCTCGTCAGTCAACCCCTCAAGGTGCGAAAGTGGTCAGTAAATGATTGGATAGTCTTTAGTAGTCTTAGAAGTCAGGCTCGCTTCGAAGCCCCTATCCAACCGGTTGCTTAAAGCCCATTCATTCAAGCCAACATGGAACCGTCCTTCTCTGTCACTTTGCCATCTCTTTCCAAAAGGTTCCGGGGACCCTGTCCACAATGTTCGGCGACCACGGGTCGTAAGCTCTCCTGACCTCCCATCTCTAGTCAGTTTAACGGGTCCGTCAGTATACCCATCAAACTCATCAAAGTCTTTAGTTGTCGTAACGAGAAGTCCACTTGCATTATTAGCATCGAAAAGTCGAACTCTGTAGGCGGTATAACGGCAAAATATCAATACCACAAATGAACAAAAGGGGGCTCACTGACGCTCATGAAGGCGCACTTCACCGCCATACCACAGGTCTACCGTCCTTCGAGGAGTGCAAAAACTGTGGAACTCACGGTCAGATGACGAGTGGAAGAGGCGAACTGAAAAAATTCCAAGAGGAAGCTTGATACAAACCCGACGGGGCTTTGGCTTTGGGTCCGCAGCCAGGAGTGCAAAGTTATGATGCTCGTATGGGATGTTCTGTGCTGCCTCAAATTACGAAAGCTTAAAACTGGAAGCCACTCTCCACTCTAGACAGGAACCATGAAAGACCTCGAGGCAAGAAGTGCATAGTTTTTTCCCCTAATATCCACAAGCTACTCTTATAACTATCTCTGCCCTACTCCTTACGGGTTTTCATCTTTTACCTGGTTTTCGTGACTTCACCCTGCTCTACAATATTCATTAATGAAAGCAAGCTACCCCCGTTTCTTGCATTTTTTTCTTGATGTGCTGTCTCTGCCACGTGGGCCGGTGGGCGGATGCTAGGCGGGTAGCTGACCATGAGCGCGCAAGACTACCAATTTCCGCCAGCAGCGAACCTGGTCAGCATCCTCGCTTCGCGCAGAAAGCCGCTTCACAGACTGGAGTAATTATTGTTGCAGCATAGAGGGGTTAACTCAGATTCCCACTGTTGCAAGAGCAAAGACTTCCATTTCGGCCAGAGCCACAAGACCTGTAAACTGACCTGAGAGTGACTGCGCCACGCAGTGACGCGTTCTCGTGTGGCTTGCAAGATATTCGAAAAATCAGGAGTTCATCGTTGATTTCGAAGTGGAATTCAACGTTCTGCCTTTAAACTGTACGCAGATAAAACCGTGAATCTGTAGCTAAGAATTCTAGGCGCTAATGGGGCCTGGTGTTTAGTACCAAAGATTGCCTTCACAATTTGAGGACTAAGCTGGCAAACGGCTCTTTACTACAAGGATTCGGTTTGGCCAGGTCCAAAGGTCCTGTGAACCTTGACGACTACAGCCCATTTTAGGTGGTGTGCTGCTGTTCTGAGCCGCTGATGGGTCTGCGATAATTAGGGTCCATAGTCTTGGTGGGGTGTACTACCATTATTTTTGTTGCTGTTATTGATTATATCCTGGTCTAGTATCCACTTTTTCCAGTTTGTTCGCTGAAAAACCTCTCTCCCCTCTATCACCCACTTTTTGGTTGATAATCAGCTTGGCCGGGCTGAATCTGTAATCAAAAATCGGTGCGCCTTGACGCGGTCGGTTAAAACTACTGTAAAGAGATCGTCGTATCACTGAACGGGAAAAGAGAGTAAGCTTGGGAATGGAAGTTGCTCGGGTGGTTAAGTAGAGAAAGATATCCAATGTGACGCGAGCTTCATCCCGCTTTCTGTGTGAGGAGCTACCTTGGGCATGTTGGCGGTTGTGTCAGGTGAATAGGGGACCGACTTAGACTGTCCCTTTTTGCACTGAGCTCCTCCTAAAGGGTCTCAATGAAGGGAGCTGAAATTCGCCTCTCAATAGTTCAGATCCGTTTTTGATTGATAATTGGTAATTGTATATTTTTTGACCGTGGTCAAGACACATGCACAAGGCAAGATCAGAGAATACAGCAGTACACAACAATGTGAGGTATTCACGATTTCGAAATTTAAGGACCACACAGTGACCGAAATGAGACAGTAAAGCCGTGTAGTGTTTGAGGGAACTAAAGTGGTGATGGCAAAAGCGGGAATCGTAAACCGGTTTTAACTTCAGGGAGGGCGGTGTGGGTAGCTGTACAAACTTGGGAATGCTGATATAAGCGATACTGGAGAATGTTAAAAAGTGCAGCAATCACAAGGACCAGTAAAGCAATAGGCTTTGGACTTCACAACATGGACAACAAGTTGAGGCAGGAGTTACACACGATATACCTTATGGACGCCGAAGACTGGCTGCGAAGGGTCACTGCCTCCAGCAAATGATGCGAGGGTGTACCAACTGGATATTTGGACGGTCATTACCGAGTAACTGGTTTAGAGAATTGCCGGAAGACAAGGTTGAAAGTAAGATCCGCATGGGGCTAACAAGGTGCAGTCAGAGATGCCAGTGAAATATAGAAGGTTGATCCAGCATTGGGTAACCAAGCCTTTGAAATAAATGCAAGTGAATCAGATGTGGTAATAAGACAGGCCTTTTTGCGTAGGTGATTCTAGTGTCACATGGAAGTCCACATGAATGCAAAAACCTTCACCAGGAAAGCAGTGAACTTCTGAAGAGCACGAATGGTGTATGAACACAGAACGGACTTTCAAAGAGGAGCGGTCGAAGAAACAGACAAGTGGAGACAAATGCTACCGATGCAGCTAGGCATAAGTTGGAAGAGTGTTAAGATAAAGTTTTCTGTATACGTGATAAAAAGATTTATTAACCAAAGCCTGGTTGGCTACAGATAGCTGGTATCCTGTTTCATAAAGACCTCGGTTGCAGGTGGTGGCAAGTAGAACGGTGAGGGTAACAGGAAAAAGGGGCTAGTTTGACGAAGTGGGTAGAAAAGGTTGGGAAAGCAGCGGCGAGGGCTAGGTTCTGGTCATCGGTTTCGTACTCAAACGCGAAATGAATTTAACTGTTGGAATGTGGCACTGGAAATAGATGTTGAGCGGGTGTGAGGTGATTCTTGGTGTTAAGAATCAGCTCTGCGATCCGGTGAGACTTTCAAGAGGGATTATTACTCCGGTTATAGGGTTATGATCACTTGTCAGCCGTGTATGGTTCCCCATATGACGCCAGTAGGCGAGAGTATAGGTTTAAACCATTGTCAATCCGACTGATCAGGTCGCTTAGCCTTTACGGTAATCCGGGAGTAACGTCGAGTTGGCCGATGGCTACCCAAGTAACCAGTGCCATTTGAGAGTGACCAGGATTGTTCCAGGTGTGGGTTATGGTTATCGTTTTAATGGAAACCAGAAAATGAACATTTTGTTATCTGAACATTTTGTCATCGGAAGGCCAGTGGGCGGGTCTATGGGGAATCCGAGGACAGATGCTGGTAGTTTTCTAGGGTAGTTGGGTGATAGCATAGAATAAGGGAGATATCAGGAGGAGTCTTGGCTGGGGTACAAAATAATTTAGTTGGTAAGGGATGAATGAGGAGAGGTAGGCTCATTTGGGAACCAGGAATAAAAAGGTAGGAGAGGGTGTGATCAGGAAGAGGAGTGGGGAAAAAGGAATATAGCCGTCCGGTCGGTGCATCATCTGTGGTCGGGGACGGCAAACAATGAAAAGGAAAGAAACTACTCGGTGTTAAGTTGAGACTTTTTCATGCGAAAGCAAACGTTCTGGTATTCCGTGGGGTCATGATAGATCAGAAGTACACGGATTCCGGCTGGAATGGGGTCTTAACTTACAGTAAGCGTATGCGCAGATCATTGGGCCTTGGTTACTGAAGGATAGTAGCCTGCGTGGCAAGAGTCCAGTATTTGAGAAAAGCGCAAGAAAAGCAGGATGAGACGGCTGAGTTCTAGCCTGAGACAGAAGAATTAAATGAGGGTGAGCACCTTTCACTGAAGGACAGAAGGGTTTTTCAAAGGAGCTAGTGCCCATGGACATTTTGGTTGGGTATTTGAGACAACAACGTAGCAGACGAGTCGCCCCTGATTTTTGTCATCGCTATTAGTGCGTGGGCTCAAGAATACCATAGGAAAGGTGTAGTTGTGGATGGTAAGCTATAAAAGTGCGAGGATTACGTTTCTCATTCCGTAAACCAGTACAGGTGACGTTCAGCGGCTAGCTGTGAACCGTAGTCATATAAATACCGGAGTGTCTCCAGGGCAGAGGCCACAAAGTGTAACTATTCCAGCCTTGTATTTACTACTGCTTTAGATATCAGCAAGCTGGTTCAGAATTTTGCAGGGAACCCGAAAAAGTCGAGGCTGGGAAAGGCGGGGTCGGCAGGCATATGTGGACAGCTCGGGCGGCGTGCTATCACCCCACACTGGTTCAGACAAAATAACTGATGGTTACCTCAGAAGCTTGGGGTTTTCCATATGCGGGGTCGGGTCTGGGCTATCATCAAAAGGGGGCCTAGAGCAATAGTCCAAGACCTTTCCAGACGGAAGTCTTATTTCCTTTCCATTTCTACGTAGAGGTAGGGGGGCAAACATACACCCTGGGGTGATCTCCCCCTCTCTCCTTGACGCTCCTTTCTTTACAGGTGGCCCACCGAGTAGGAGACTGCCAGGGATGGCTGTTTTCCCCCATTGAGGGATTGCTACAGACTAGGTGCCAAAACCTTCGAAGGTGTTGCTGCCGCACGCTCTGGAGGGAGAGGATAGAGGATGAAACTTCGGAACCAGCGCAAAAAACGATAAATTTGGCCGACGGACGATAACAAAAGCAATGCAGTATCAAGCTCCATCTTTGAGCATCTCTTTTCAAGGGAGAGGAAACCCTCAGTATCCAGCGGGGGAAATAACTCGCAGAGCTTTCGGTCAGCAGGTAAGTACCTGGAATCGGAGCTGAAGGAACACGTGACCTTGTATTCACATCAGGAAGCAAGCTCCAAAATGGTGTAGGTTTACCCATCAGAAGTGAGAATACGGGTGACCAGGGGAAAACCGTGGAGAAGAATTTGAAGTTTACAACCGCAGTTTACTTCACAACCCTTGAAGTAACAATTCTCTCTGGCTAAACTGGTGGGTTGATCAAAATGGTTGGAGCCCCATATAATGACGAAGATATTTTCCCGCGGCTTAGGCGCCCTCGAGAACAGTCTGAGGCGGCTCCAGGTGTACATCGGACGGGGCAGTGGAACGCATCTCGGAACCCCTCGCGAAACAGAGGAGACTGGGAGAAAGGGCTGTGAGATTTCCCTCGTCAAGTCTACAGCGAACGGTTGGCATGCCAGGGCAAGTAGCTATTGGGAGTAACCCCCGTTTAAGGAATTGAGCCGGACAAGGAGAGGAGGCGAGGGGATTCAGGCTGGTCGCGGTGCAGTTTGTGAGGCATACACAGGAGGCACTTCTAGGCGGCAGCCGGCCGCAACAGGGCTGCCACACATCGTCCGGTTATCGCTGAGTCCGGCGACTCAAGAAAGGAGGTGGGCACGTAGGGGTCAGCAGGCCGAATCCGCCGCGAGCACCATAAGTCGGACTAACCTCGCCGATAGTAAAGAAGCTTCGCATTTCATCGCCGAGAGAATTCATGGTAGAGGAGCTTGATGTATCTCGGGCAGGAGATCCTGAATAAGAGCAGGGTAGCGTAGAGGTCGGGTTTTCTACAAGAACTAGAACCCCAGTCGGGGCATTTATTGAGCAGACGAATAGAAAGGAGATCACGGCCCGCACAACTGATGAAACATGCGTGGTTCTGACCTAAAAGGTAATAAGCTAGCTGGCTGCTCGGACATGCCTCTTGGGCGGAATAAGGCTTCTGATAACTTGAAAAGGCCCTCGAGGCCGCAGAAACTTCAGGTAGTGCGCACGAGTGCGGCCAACGTAGGACAGGAGCAATCATAGTTGGGGGCCTGGACATGTCAAAATGACTTGGCCTCGTTAACGGAGACGCGGCTACTCCCCAGTATGATATCGGGGTCTTTTGTCCGCCTAACTGTGTACTAAATAGAGTGGATAGACAAAAAGCACAGAGAGGAGGCCTGCTGTTCTTCACGGCCGGGCACCAAGTTCAGCAAGTTCTAGCCCCTCAGTGTCTGCAAAGTATACAGGTCGTGGTCACGGAGTCTTGACAATGGCTTGCCTGTATCGCAACCCCACATCCCCGAGGGGATAACGGTTAACGGCCGCTTGAAAACCGTGATAAATTTCGGCCTCGGCATGGTAAAATGAAGGGACTTCGGTGAGTCGCACGTGGTCTGGCTCAAGGAATCTCCAACCAGGAAAATTTTTAGAGCGCTTTGATTAGGCTTTTTGCGTAGAGAGGCGCCATAACGGTTATTCTGATCGTGAGTAACGCGTGGCCCAATTAACGAATCCCAAAGTTAGAACAAGGTTGGTTCGCTGACCCTACGGTACTGGATTAACAAGTTATACACATATAAATATGTACGAACCTCAACTGTACGGCCACAATGTCTAGCAACGAGGGCCAGAGTTCAACAAAAGGTCAATGTCAGGGACCACCGTCACGGCAGTCCGAGTTCGAATCACAAAATAGGCCACGGCACATGAGCAAAATATAAACTAATGTTAAAGTGTAGCGGTTGATACACGCTGTACCTTTCCGAGGTTCAATGAGATAAGGAGCACAGCCTCACCAATTCGAGTTTGTGACAACGGCTGAGGAGGATTTTCACACAAGTAAGATGCACCGCCCACCAAATCCTCCCAATAAATGGTCAACATCCAAGGAGTGCAACAAAGAATGAGAATTCTCGATGAAGAATCGAGACGGCTACAGGGCGCTTAAAACTTCAGGGAGTTCAGCTAGCTGTATAATCACTGTAAAATCTTTTGGCCCAATTTGAACACAGGTTGGATAATAAAATGGATTGGAGGTCCCCGGAATAGAAATGTTTCTACAAACGATGGGCAGGCACTTGTTCCAAATTTCCCCATATTTCACAAATAATATCGTATCTTCCGACAACTAACTCCATTGTAAATCGTAAACACCGTATCAAATTAAACTCAAACGTACTTCAAAGACTCTGTGGAGGGTTGGGACTACAGGAGAACGCATGAAGGATAAATAAATAAATTCAGCTGCAGTTGGCATCAGTTGACTTGGTTTCAGCCTGGTCTGTGGAGTCTACTTGGCCCTTGCCACCACCACCTTCAAGCAAACTTATCTTACAAATATCTCTTAATACGTCTCCTATTTCCTTCTTACCACCAGCTTGCGCACGGGGCTATCGATTTTCGTACGGCAGTCCTTGATAGCTCCAATCAGCCATTCGACCTTATGTAAGTGGCTCTTCAAGATGATGACGACATCGCCACCTCAGAACGACCTCTCTTTGGAGATCCACTTTTGCCGAAGCGGCAAGGTCGGTAAGTACTCCCTAGTCCAACGTCTCCAGAAAGTCCGTGCCAGGTGGTTCACTTGTTTCCATCCTATGATGTAAGTTTCACATGGGGTTTTCGGCGTGATTACCCCTACTTTTGACCGCAATAATAACAGATCGTTGGGAGTAAGAGCCGGTCGGCCTTCGTGGTCTGGGACGATCGGTGCCAGGGGTCTGCTGTTCAGCATTCGTCCTACTTCTTTTAATAGGCCTGCCAGCATCTCGTCATTGAGGTTTTGCTGCGAATTCAGGGCCGTAAGTATTTTCCTAGTCGATCGTGTCAGCCTTTTCCCAACGCCACCGCGATGACCAGCACGGGATGGAGTGAGGTGCAACTCTATCCCCATTGCTACGGTCTTGTTTCGTATTTCGGCTTGGCCCAGTAGGTCCCACCGTTTTTCTAACTCCTTACGAACTCAAACGAAACTCGAGCAGTTGTCTGGGCGAACATTCTTTAGGACACCCCCTCCTCTCGACGAACCTTTGAAAGGCTATTAGAAGTGAATCGGTGGCCATATTATGCACTACTTCGAGATGGACTGCTCAGGATTGTAAACATGTTGTCGGGCAGCCATACCTCTTTTGCGTGCTCGTTTGCTGTCGTACAGTTACCGGACCAAAGTAGTGAATGCCAATTTCCACTAACGGGCACCATCCCGGTAAAAATCTCACGGCTGGAAAGGGGACATCAGTCGTTGGCCCGCTACCGCATTCCGGCGACCACTAAAGATGCAGTTGCCTATGACTCGCTTGGTCGTCGCCAGTCCCTCGGTCACCCGAAATTGTTGACGTGTATTATTCAGTGAGTGGTTAAACCTTGCGTGTCCTTCCTCTCGACGTACACGGTGTATCAGGCATCTCGTGATGCAGTGGTCACCAGGACCTATTGTGGTACATTCTTTTCGTACTCTAGATTTGAATTCGTCAGCCGCCCCCCCCCCGACTCTGGGTAGCCCGTTGGCTAGCAGAGTGTTTAACCTTCGGATGCCGCTGCGCAACGGCCTGCTTCTTCTGGTGTTATCATCTATCCTGACCAGCTCACGGGTCTCGAACTGGAAGGCGCCCAGTTGTAGCGGGCGTAGAACATCGAGTTCGGCCTTGTTCAACTCGTTCGCCAGTACCGTTCCCACATTTAACGTGTTCTGTGGTCGTGTGCCTTCGAAGATCATTCGGAGTGTTTTGCATCTTGTCCACCAGACCACGACTCTTAACACCTTCATTCAGTCAGGGAAATGCTGCAGTTATTCTATTAGGTTAACACTTCCCATGGGGTTCGTGGCCTATATCAGCCGTTTCATTTCGATGTCGCCATCATCATACTTAGGTATTAGTACCGTAGGCCACATCTGTTTAGATGCAATAATATAAAGTCCGGTCCTATTGTCCACATCCGCAGCCTTTCTAGAGTTTTTAGGCCCCTTTAGCAGAAATCGGCCGGGTTACTGTTGGATTGTACGTAGTGCCACTGATCAGTCCTAGTCGACTCATGAATCATGGTGAGTCTGTTGGTCACGAAGGCTTTGAAGCAAGTGCTAACGTTGTTTATGTAACGTAGTACCGTAGCTGAGTCCGTTCAAAAGTTTGATTCCCAGTTTATCCGATCGAAGCATCTTATAATCAACATCGCTGCTTTCACGGCTAGTACCCTGCAGTCAGCTCCAACCACGGAACGGACACCGTCTTCAGTGGAGTTACTCTCGCTTTTGCGAATACTGTGTGACCGTGCCGCCCACCATTTTCGTCTGTCCAGCAGCCGTAAGCCGCTACCCCATATCCTACTTCTGACGCATCTGAAAACTAGTGGATTTGATCATCGCGCGTACACTAGATTCCTGTCAAGCATCTTGGTATCTTGGTCTCGACAAGTTGATCTACTCTGTGTAACCAGTCACGCCATCGCTTACGGTCGTCGTCCTGGAGAGGTTCATCCCAACCTGTCACTCCTCCGCACAGCGATTGAAGCAAGCACTTCCCCGGTAACAACCACGGCGAAACGAAACCTAGAGGATCATAGAAGCTTGAGATTGATGATAGGATTCCTCTCCGTGTGGATGGTCTTTTGAATAGGTCCAGAGTGGATATGAATTCGTCTCCTCCGGGTTTCCATTGAAGTCCAAGCGTGTGCTCCGTTTGTGAAGAGGATCCCAAAAGCTCTTTCTTACACTCCATCTACTTGGACTTCGGGATAACAATGAACACCTCCTGGCTGTTTGAAGTCCATTTAATGAGGTTGAAAACGGTATAAACCTCGACTAGTGGTGTTGTTCCTTCTGGGCCCTGTGGTATGTGGTCGTTGAGTGAAACACCCCGACGCTTCGAAACATGGTCGAAGACCACCCTGACCTTCCTTTGTTCCTCTGGGTTCACCACCGGGTGATAGGATAGGAACCACCTCAAAGTTGCTCTGATCGCCGATGTATCTGCTCCTTCTATGTGACCCAAGGCTATTTTACGTTGCATGGCCTGCATATATTTTATCCCTAATTGAGGTTCCTGAATTAGCTTGTTTGTGAGGAATCACAATCTTTTCAGAGCCATTCCTCGGCCTTTTGGCATAGGCTTCATGTTGGGTCTCCACGGGACAAGAACATCGAAGAGATCTACTACACACTTAGCGTCCTCGGCTGCCGTTTTCGGATCAGGCCTGTCTTCTCGCGATGGGGCATCTCTATCAATAGCCAGGTCGGCAAACTCGGCCTGTTCTATGTTGGCCGCTTCCACGGAAGTGCATTTGATTTGGATTTGTTTGGCTTATCTCCGGTTCGTACCACCGTATAAAGTCCAACCGAATATAGTGCGCACTGCATAGGGTGCTTTGCGGCGTTTTATTATTTGATCCAGGACCCAGTGTGCTTCCAATACATCCCAACTGATTGATAGATCTATTTCGTTGTTCTGCAAACCCTCTATCGTGACCCCGTCGAGATGCGGCCAGTGGATCAGAATCGATGGTACTGACTGAGGTGCTCTCATCGGCGGCTGTTTTATGGTGAATGCTTCTAGACTTTCTACACTGTTGTTGTTGACCAAGCAAACGAGTTGTGGGTGCAGTTTGGCCGGATGGATGACCTGGGAGTCACTCACCGTGCTTACCGCAAACGAAAACTAATGCCCTCTGATCCCATATTTCTCCGAAAGTTCCTTCCTAACCATAGTGGTATCCGGGCCACTATCTGCGAAGGCTAATGCCCTATTCACCATAACTGGGGTCTCTAAGCCGAATGCTACTACTCTCGGGCGAATGGGCTTGTTTATAGAGCGAGACACTGAGCAGACCACACTTGGCCTCGGAATTTCTTCGGCATTCAGCTTACTGGGCTGTGAAGCAAGTTATGGTTTTCCCCGTGGCATCCATTGTAAGACACCTTTGAGCAATGCGTAGGCAAATTCGCAACGGATCCTGAAATCAGGATGCGATTATCCGTGAAATTCAACGATATTAGATTGTTGAATGAACAGTGACACGGAACAGATACAAACCTCAATTATGCGATCGCAAGGACTCAAAAACGAGAACCGAATTGCGGCGGGCGGGAGAGGAGCGCGCACGTCACGCAGGTGCAGAACCAGGATATGACAAAGCAGCACGCTGGACGCGAACAAACAAGCGTTGGTTCATAAAAACATACAGTGCTTAAAACAAGTCAATAATGTAGATAAGTGAGTGATGTTAAGTAAAACATGGAACTGGAGTGTTTTCCACGACCGGTCGTTACATCCTCTCTGACTACAACCGGTTTTTATTATGCACACCTCTTCTTGATGTAGCTCATTGAAACAAACACAGCAAGCTCCCAGCCTCGTAGCCATTTTCCATCGTTTGTCGACCCCCAAGTCACGGAAGCGAGGACATTCCACTGCGCTACAAAGCGCGCCACAAACCTCACCTACCGACAAGTTTTCACCTTCTCGCGATAATGCGTGTCTTTGTCCATGGTTGGTTTCTTCTTGGTTCCCTGGTCCAGCTTTGCCTCGTCCTTATCCCAGGTAACTTGCTCGTCTCGCGCACAGGTCGACCGAAACGACTGTTTGCTATTCAGCCATGAGGGTCCATAAACTGCTTTAGGTCTTCAAAGGTAGTTATCGCCCAAATCTACTGGCCTCACCGGCTTCCTGAGCCCAACTACTCTATGGTTCCACGGTAAACTGCGCTATTTGGTCTCCAAAGTTTTAGGTGCGTTCAGGTCCGGTCGATAATTCAGTTGAACCACAGCGGCGCCGCAGTTCTGCATTTTTATCACCATACTGACTACAGAACCTGACTCCCCCTTGGAAAGCCTTGCATCTGATAGTACTCCATCGATCAAGTTCCGAGCGAGCTTAAATTGTTGCCCAAACAGGTCTTTCAAGATTCCACGTGCTCAGGTCCAACCCTGTTCGGGATTCAGCATCGAGCACCCGTCTTCATGGCCTTTCCACGACCTTAATGTAGCAGATACAAGAATCTCTGCCCTAGGTCAGATACTCTCTTCTCTACAAAGTTATCGTATTGTTTAATGGATTTTCAGTGCGGCTCTGCTCTTCTGCCAAATGAGAACAATCCCACTTTTGGTAGGTCATTTACGTGCGTTCCACCGGCGAAAGTCAGTTTCAATCCTCCGGTGGAAATGTTGGACTGAATGGTTACTTGCTCCGTGTTTTCCAAGTTCACCTCGTGCTCCCCTCTTCTAAGTTAGTCCTTCTCGTCTGACTCACCTTCTTCCCCGTTCCGCCTAAGCTTGTTCTCTAATTCCGCTATTATCAATCTGTAAATACCATCACGTTTAAATACTATATCATTGGCTGAAATACATGGAGTTGCATTGGCAGGACTAGTAGACCTAACAATATCTTAGGAATCAGTATCACCCAAAAATATCCCAGGGCCTTGCCGGGTTACTTCCTGTCCGACTTCGGTTTGTTTTTGTCCTCTTCTTGAAGATTTTGATTAACTTCCTCGTGAGGATTCCAAGTTGAGTACCGTAACGGTTTTTCTGATTGCGAGCAACGAGTACGTACGATGCCGCTGGGGATTTCAGCCCATTTGTCAACCTACCCAACTGAGAAAAATTTCGCACTAGATCGGGTCCTCATTCTCCATTTTAGCATGTTTGGACTTCCTCCGGACAGCTGAGTTGCTATGAAGGCTCAGCATTGAGTCGGGGCCACCGCCTACACCAAAAAATGCCCTTCATCACTTTGAAGGTTCTAAATAGGTTGAACCACTCCTCCTACTCCTCCAGAACAGCTTCAACTGTTCCAGGCCCCCAAGATGGCTGAGTCCCCTCAGACATGCAAACCGCCTGGAGAAACGACACCATACTTGCTCCCAGGCCTTAATGTCCTTCACATGAAAGGTTGCCAAGCCTGAATGCAATACTCCAGGTGATGGCGGGGGAACACACTTTAGGTTGGTACATCGATCTCAGGCACCTTAGTTTAGGCTGCCAGAGAGCTCCGGAGGCTTCTCGAGCAGCAATACGACACCACGACTCCAAGACACTTAACCTTATCTGGTGACCCCCAGCTTCGAACCCTGCTGTTTGGTAAGTGTAGATGCTTGCTCGCAATCAGCGACTGGTCCCAACCCAAAGCCCACCGACAAAACCTAGCCAGGTCCCGCTGAGGGGCCCATCCGATACGGAGGCGAAAAGCCTTGCATCCTCCGCAAAGGCAGGGTTAGGGCTTTTCAACTCCACGGTGGTTATCTGTGAGCATGGGGATTAGGAGAGGCCCCACCACAGATATCTGGAGTAAGCGGCTGTGCATGAAACCTACCCGGCAGACACTCTTCTGCTCGAACCAGAAAACTTCTACCCCTAATGTATTTTCGGAATTACTATGTAACAACTATGCTTTATTTCGGGGACGCCTGAAGCATGGCTTGGGCGTGATCAAAATTTTTAAAAGCGACATGACTGACAGACGAATTCATGAAAAATTTAGAAACACCCAATGCAAAGGGAGGTAGAAAGAAATAGACAGAAGATGAGGGGAGATAAATGTATGTGTAATGTCCATGTTGATTGAAAAATTCCTCTTCTGCTCACATTCCTATACTCTACGACCAATTCTGGACTGAATCCTCTAACCTAATTCATGCTGACACTGTTTCGTGGTCGACAATTATTCTACGCTTGGTGCACTTACTTTTTCTTTTTATGGTTGTGCATCCTTACTGAGATTACTTTGAGGACAGTTGGTACGGTAGTGAAATGCACCGATTCAACACCGTTTTGTTTTATTACTCCTCGGTTTCACCTTCTCGCTCACGTCGACTGACCGTAGACATTCAGCTCGTTCACGCCGATTTTTGGCTGCCACGCTCAGGAAATTGTTCTTTGAGCCTGATTAAGCGTAGAAAACTTGTTCTATTTGTTTGGACTTAAGGACAGGTATTTATTATTTACTCTTTTTGGCCAACTGTTGCTCTTTTTACAGAATTTTGTCCTACTTTTTGACTACCTTTTTGGCTGGATAGTGACTGAGGCTCAGTGTCAAATGTATGATCGTTTTTGCACTTGTTTTTACTCCCTAATAGTACCGTAGAATTTACAGAGCAATCGTGTTCTTGATTTGGGTTCTGCATCGATTTGGGCTACGCGTTGCTTTGAGGCTCCAAGGTGCTATCCAGAGCGAAAGAAGTGTATTAGTCGGTGAATCGATAAGTGAATCGTTGGTCAGGCTTCACCCGGGCCAGGACTTGAGCGTTTCGGTCGTTACAGTTTGCACTCCGAGGAGTAATGGAGGGAGCCTAATTGAGGCCGATGAATTTGAAGGTAAAGAATAAATGGAGCAGTTGACTGAGCCAAGTGGAGAAGAACGGAGCCTGGGAGTTTTGCACGAGGAGGACTGAAAATCGGCACAAGAAATGATCGTCACGAGAAACGATGAAGAGAAATGTTAACCCAAGTGCCTCGAGCTTTGTCGGTCAGGTACGGCTGGTTTCAGAGTCAAAGACTCGTGGAAGTCTGAATAGTATACCTCCACTTCGACCCCACTCTCTGGCCTTCTGGCTACCCAGGGTGGCTCAATAGATTCGTCAAGCATGAAAGCCAACTAGTCACCATCGGGTCACTTGCAGCAGGTGATCTGCTACCCTATCCCTCGAAACTCCCACCATTACCTTCCAAACTGCCGAAGCCAGGTCGACCGTGCCATAGTTGGAGTCATTTTCCGTCCACATCCTTGTAGATTGATCTGGGAGGACTTCAGTCAACCCCTCGGCCTTAAACCATCTGTCACACATGCTGGAGAGTTCAGTCAATGGCCCCGTAAGTATGTCAACCAGCGATCTCACCATGACCAGATTGACGCCATTTTGTCCCGCCTTTTTGTGCCTCCAATTCTTCTACAGTTTTGGTCGACCCCGGCATTTCCATAGCTGAATCCCTCATGGCTGGCCATCATTCTGCTGCCCTAAGGACTAGCCCATGTCACCGTCGACTAAGCTGCAGGTCCGCCTGAAGAAGAGCATCAACGCGTTCGCTTTTTTATGTAGGTTGCAGTGCGCCCTATTCAACCATCCTCAGCTTTTCCGATCGCCACCCTTAGAGCTGTCTTCGATTTGGCCCGAATAATATGCGTCTTCGGGTCGGTTTTGGCTTACAGTGCCAACTTCTGCTCAAAATGGTGCCGGCTTTTTATATGCCCTGCAGCAAACCCAGCCCTTGCATCCTGTGGTGCAGGAAGCGCCGGTGGTTGCCGCTACCTCTGTGTAACACCTATGAATCTTTTCCCCTCTTCAGTGCTTCCCGGATCGGATTTGTCCTCCATGGAAGGACCTCACTCCTACGTCAGTTTGTATGAACCCTCCCCAGACCCCGCGCAGTCCCCTACCGAAGTTACTGCCTCCATCTACCCTCGAATATATCCTCTGTCCAATTTTTTCTGAGGGTTTCTGGTTAATTAACAGAGAGTGCCGGCGGAAACGGGTTCTAGACTGATCACCCCACCGTGTTTACTTTTATTCGGAGCATCCCGTAATCCTTTCATCTTGGCGGATCCTCAGTGTCCACTGGACACCTGATGATTACCAGGCCTGCAATAGACGAGTTTTATCCTTGTCTCAACCCTGTTAGTTGCCTGGAGTGCTGCTTTAGCGCCTTGAACATTAGTTTATATTTTGCTCATGTGCCGTGGCCTATTTTGTGATTCGAACTCGGACTGCCGTGACGGTGGTCCCTGACATTGACCTTTTGTTGAACTCTGGCCCTCGTTGCTAGACATTGTGGCCGTACAGTTGAGGTTCGTACATATTTATATGTGTATAACTTGTTAATCCAGTACCGTAGGGTCAGCGAACCAACCTTGTTCTAACTTTGGGATTCGTTAATTGGGCCACGCGTTACTCACGATCGGAATAACCTTAACACCCAGAACCTCGTCCATTTTTCAGATGGAGGCACGGTGGCTGGCCTTTTTATCCTTTCCTTTTTTACCTCCATTTGTACACACAAGTTTTGACCTTTTCACTGTCACGGCACGGAGGGAATCAGAGGATGACTATGCAAGAATCTGGACAATTTCCGGCGCTCTGCCATGTTCGTCCTTTGCCCAGAACTGGCGTGACCCGAAGTGACCATAGAAATAGAGCCGTTGCCTGAACCGACCTGAAATGAAGTTTGTTAAGCCGAGGACCAACAAGAATATCACAGACCAGTTCTTCTTGTGCAGAGGAATAAATGACTGGGAAAAACCTCCTGCGGAGGTTGAGTCAGGGGATACCGCCATCGCTTTTAAAAACAGGTTGAACTTGGAATGGACACAGTTCCGTAGTGCTTACGAGACAATGGATAGCTTTCAGATGATCTTCTGTGCGGACTTCTTTCCTTCGCCTTTATTTTTCCGTTGATCTTTCACCCGAGCCTCCATGATGCTTTTTAGTCCCTGCGCATTTCCTTCCCTACGAGAGAGCCTGCATCTGGGCGACTGAACTTTAGCACGAAGAATGAACCCGCTGGTCGAAGAGATTTTCATCTGTCGAAATGTTGCTCTCACTGCCCTCTCTGGCAGTGACCCACTAAATGCCAGGTGATTTGGTTTGCCATTCACCGACGGACGGGAAAAGATTCGAAGAAATCGAGGCACAGCGAGGAGCGGGGTCTCCAAGGTGTAAGAAGCTGGTCTATTATTTGTTGCCGGCCACTGGTCTTGTGCCGTTATTGGATTTGGTTTAAATCTTGTACCTCTTGAGGATGTACTAATTAAGTTAGTATAACGGAGGTAATTACTATCTTTTGTTCAATAAGTTGTGTCAAAACAACTAAATGACGCATAAGTCTCAGTTTTAAGATTTTTCGTATGGTTGTAGGTTGTCAAAGAACCAGTTATTTCTGCTCTTCTTTGCGGAGCCAGTGTCAGCGCGCCTTTTTTTGTCTCTTTTAAACCGTGCCGAAAGCATCTTGCCCCTGGTCGTCTGAAGCCTGTTCGAAGCAAGTGCGAAATAGGATCTCGTGCGACTCTGGTCAACGATGAGCACATGCAAAGTGCTCACGGATCCCAGGGGAGCATTACTCGAGATAGTGGCAAAGCAATTCGATCGAATGTGTGTGTTTTCGTTGCAGGACCGCCGCCAGGCAGGCTTTTCAATTCGCCGCCATTAGAGAACTGAGTGAAAGAAGACAAGGACGTTTGGTAACCAAAGGACGCTGTGGTATTTTGGAGGTAAAGGGGCTTTGCAAACTCCCCCTCGCGGATGTGGTGGGGATGAGTAGTGAGAAGGCGAGGGAGACTCGGGTAGAGGGACTTGCAGATAAACTTAATGTTGCAAATTTCCTGCTCTAAATACCAAAATAAAAGGGTGCAGCAAAAGCAGCCCCAAAGAAAAGTAAGGCCACAAATAAACGGCAAGTGGCATATGTCCCCGAGGGCACAGCAAGCCCAATTTTGAAAAGCCTGGACAGCCGTATAGATGGAGTAAAGACACCTGCGGGAGGTAAGGGCTGGAGAGGAATCTAGCACGACAAGGTGCCGCAACGTTCTCTTACTGAACCATGAGAAACCGGCCGTTAGGGAATCCAAAGCAGGGCAGCACTTGGATGACAGGAGGGTGCGGTTTCTGCTGAGGCTTGTAGGCACCAGTCAAGTGATAGGAATTAGGAGAATTCACGGGGTCGGCGTATGGAAGCGACCGCTACCGGGACCACAATTAGGACCACCGAGACCAATCTTGAATGTGTTTTTAGATCGGAACTTCAGGCACCAGCGGGGAAAGTCTTTCGCCGCGCAGCGGGAAGATATCTTTTTGCGCCCGCCACTCAAAAGCTGAGTTTAGGGACACGAAGAAACTCCAATCCGGGAGAAAGGCAAGTATAACCAACGCTTCAGTGCAGGGGTTCGCTGGGAGCAATCTCGGTAGTACAAACCGGGAAGCCTATCCGGCGCAGCCCGCCAAGCAAGTACTGTCAGACAGTGGCTGCAACTGAAGAATTACTGGAAGGCGTCATGAGGGACCTCGATGGAAGACGAAAGTAGTCCTTGTCCGCCTATCGTAAGAACTTCTGTATAGACCAAAGCGGAAGTTGATACTGTGGGGCCCATTTAGAGTACACAGGAGTTCGACCTGATGGAACAAACAGTCCTATAGGCAAACCAGCAAAACTGTGAAGCCCGGTTCTTTGGGGGCAAAAAACTTGGCGGCCACTCGGGTACTCCGCCAAGGCAAGATATAGCATAAAAAGAAGAACTTTATGTCGACCGAAAGGGCAACGGTGTTGCTGCGCACCGATGCATGCAGCCTTAGAAACTTATGGGCGGAGCCGGCCACTGTAGCCGCTTATTGCAGTGCTGAAATAGTGGCAGTCTCAGAGATCCGGTTGAACCAAAACGATCATATCCCACAGGGAGTGTAGGACCGCTACCTCGTTTATCGGCAAGACAGGGTGAATGACGCAGCCGGTGGTGGAGTAGCCTTCCTATTCAGAGAGGGACTAGTGCACATAGAGCCGGTAGTGAGTTTGTGCACAGCAAGCTCTCAAATGCCCACTGTCATCGTAAAATTGCTTCCCAGAAAGACGGTCGTCGCATGCATATTCAGAAGCTCGAATTCATTCTCAGACGGGGATAAAAGGTTGCTGGGTGCACTGCAGCAGCTCCAGGCATTAGCAAGCGGACTTCTAATAGTAGGAGACTTTAGCCTGCCTGGAGTGGCCTGGACATCAGAAAACTGTATTTCGGGCAGAATAGAGGAAGACTTCTTTGAGTGGATGCACAGCAGGGCTCTGGATCAGCTCATCGGAGAAGACTAGCTACAGATCTGGATAGCTGCTTTCGTCCCCTGACCTGGTGATCACAAAGCAAAAGAATAGCAAAGACGGTTTAGATTTGCTGACTCCTCTGGACAAAACTGATCATGTCACCACCGAATTTTCTCTGTCCCAGGCGTGCGAGAGCCGCAGGAAACGACGTGGAAATTTCGAGAGGGTAAACATAGGGGAACTCAGAACTCTGGTTGAAGAACTAGACTGGAAGATAGAGGTTGAGGAAGCTTTAGTGGAGGAAATATGCCAGAGGATCAAGGGGACCCTGGAGCTGCAGGACAGTTTTGCACCACTCCAGGAGTGCGGAAAAACGGCAAGTCAGCTTGGTGGACTCCTGTGGTTTAACGGGCAGTGCAAAAAGAGAGACAATAGCCGGCAGATCTTCAAGGCCACTGGTGGCGGAAGAACTTGGTTACTGCACAAATGGGATAGAAACTCAGCTGTAGAACTCCATCAAGGGGCAAGGAAGATTTCTCAACTGACGGTAGCCAGAGAAGTCAAACAAAACCCAAAAAGTTGCTATAGATATGTTCAATCAGAGGCTTCGTTAGGCAATGGAACGGGACCTCTGGTGTTGAGGAAGGTGGGGTGAAATATGTAAGTGATCAGAGCAAGCAGAGGCCTTAGGCCTATATTTCGAGGGTGTACATAGACGTGATGGGGGACAACTAAGATCGGTCAAAAACTAGCGGTTGCTTCTATCCTTCACAACTTGCAAAATGGGACTTGGGAGATAGAGGAAATATTGGAAGAATTTAACACAGGCAGGTCTGCGGGGCCTGGCGGTCTACACCCAGCTATCATATGGACTTTGGCTGCCACGATCGGTGGACACGTCAGCCGTCTGTACTGAGCTACAATTACCGAGGGCGTATTACTGCTGGACTGGAAGTTAGCTACAGTTTTGGCTATCTACAAGGCAGGAGGTGAGCTCTTTCGGCTGCACTCAGCACTTTATTGCAGGTCGGTGGAAGTGTTCATATCCATGTACAAGGCAATAGTGAGACTACTTTTAGAACATTGTGCACGAGCTTGGGCAAGTTTTTTGAAAAAGTATGCAGCCTGCCTAGAAGAGGCCCAGGGACTAGCCATTCGGGTGGTTGAAGAACGACGAGGAAAGTCACATGAACAACGGCTGCAGGATACAAGACTCTTCTCACCTGGGGAAAAGACTCAGAGGATGCCCTATTGAAGAGTTTAAAACTCTGAAGGGTTTATCAGGCTTAGATGGAAGGGATTTACTTGGAAAGGCCACTGATCACAGAAAGGGAAGAAATAGTATATAACTATGGAAGCCATGCTCTATGCGAAATGTGCGAGGGAACTTCTTCAGCAATAGAGTAGTAGAAATGTGGAGTAAACTAACGGAGTAAATAGTTAGCATATAATGTGTAAGGTACTTTAAAACGATGCTGGACTCTAAGTTGGACGAGTTATTCGCAGGTGTAAAATACTGATGAGTAGGGAGAAACTGTAGTTTACTCCAGTATTCTGTATCGGTGCCTACGACTTGAGGCACCATGCGTGATGGAACGGTAACTTCATGGTTGTCTTTCGCCTGGATGGTGAGAAGAGAGCTTCTTCTACCTCTTTTTTCAACCGACTGAAGGAACAAATCCACTCGTGTAACAAAATTGAGGGGGTCAACAAAGTCGCAGTAAAGAGCACCGATCTCTACGCATACCACCGAAAGAATTCTGACCGTGTGTGGCCGCGGCCGCTATCTGACCTGTGCAACCCGACCTGGCGCAACTTACTCACTGTTTCCACCTTTCTCTGCCGGGGATGATATTGCGCAAAATTTCTGCCTTTCAGAAAAAGAAACTCATGCAGTGTTGGGAGCTACAGGAAGGCGCTTACAACACAACTATCTGGACTTACGAATGGCTCTAGCCACACCAAGTCCCAGGCAGCCGATCAGGTGTGTAGAGTTTCTGAGCAGCAAATTCTTGACGCCGCAAAGATTTTACAAGATACCGAGAATTGCTCCAAGCGAGTCATCCTTTGGTGCCGCTTCCTCAGTTCAGATCACCCTCATGACACCTACGCCCAGGTGTTTAATCGCCTTAAGCTTCCTTTCCCAATTAAAGGTCGGTCCACTTGGTTGGTAACCAAACGCACCAACCGGGTTCACGGTATTCTCATTGAAATGGGTTCCACAGATGCAGCCCAACGAATTGTTTCCTTGGCCGCAAAGCTCAAGGAAGAAATTAAAGGGCTCAAGGGCGTATCCATTGATAAGCCACTTCATCTGAGGCTCCGCAGTGAGAAGGCTAAGCCAAAAATTCCACAAAAAGCCGATCCTAAGCTCAGAGTGCTGCCAGTTGTCCAGGTAACTCGCCTTGAGGACCGAGCTGCATGCCCACCATCCCTCGCTTCCTTACTGACACCATTTCCCGTCGCCGAAAGTACTCCCAGTAGTAGGCCTAGTGCCACTAAACATCGGTCGCCTACGAAAAGCATCCCAGGCCCCATCATAGTCAACAAGACTGTTTCAACGGACGAGACTCACTCATCCTTGAGCCCAGGCATGAACCTGCAACCTGTTTCTACTGAAAGAAGCAGTGAGAACGTTAAAGCACCAGATAATATATCTGGTGCTGTCATTAAAAATAAGCTCACCAACAACAGAACTTAGAATAGGGCATCAAGCAGTACGCAGAAGGGCAAACCACAAAAGGCAGCCCACCCTTTTCGGAGACCGAAGGATGTAGACCATCAACCTGGACTGATACCCTCCAGGTTACTAGACATCAAAACCAACCGGTCCCCCCAGCAGTCTGCTGCCCTCTAGCCTCCCAATATCTTCAGCCCTCGACTCTCCCAGGACCTCCTTTCCATCCTCAAATCCCCCTCTTTCCCCCTCCTCAAACCCAAAACCAGCTGCCTCTGGCGATTCTGCAACAACTCCTGAGCATGTGCTCAAGTGTTTTTACAGCAATCGCCTGAGTGTGTTGAATAAGATCCCGGAGCTCCGGCAGCTTGCAGTGGATAGGGAGCCTCAGATCAAAGCCCTCACAGAAAGCTGGCTCACCCCTGACATACTTGATGCCGAAATATCCATTCCGGGATACTTCACAGTAAGGCGGGACTCCAGTAGAGGTCGTGCCGGCGGGGTCATCATATACTACGATAATTCGATCCCTCCTCCCACCTTACTGACAACCCCTACCTTTTCATGTATTGATTGTTTGTGGGCCGTGTTTAACCTCTCCAGGACAGATACCCTATTGCTTGGTGTTGTCTACCGTCCTCCCGCATGCAATTCAACTGACAGCCTAGGTCTCATAGACTTATTAGGCTCCCTGAAAAGCTATACAGACTTCACCCATCTGTTAGTCGCTGGTGACTTCAACTCTCCCAGTACAAACTGGCAAAGAGCTGATGCCCCGGATATCACTTTTGGTAAACCCCTCCTTGATATCGTACCGAAAACTCATTGGTGCAGAACGTAAGGGATCCGGATAGATATCGCACAGGCCACGCCCCGTCCCTACTAGACCTGGTCATCACCAATGATCGGTTCCTAATAGATGTGGTGCATTACTTGCCGCCCCTCGGCAAAAATGATCACATTCTCATTAAATTCGATTATATCGTGAAATGGCCTCCTCTTCCGTCAGAAACTAAAATTTTGAGATCCTTCAAAAGGACCAACTTTGACCAAGTCTGTGCATTTTTCGCTCCCAGCTAAATTTAACTAACCCAGGTAACTCTGCGGATGAAATGGCAGAGAATCTCAGAGAGTTAATCTCCTTAGCTGATAGGCATTTTGTCCCCAGAATTCGTCGCCCACAGACCGCTAAGCGACCCCTCCCTCGCCCCATTAGGCGCATTCTAGACGAACGCGCACGCCTCTTTGCTAGACATAAAGCCACAGGCCTTGCCCATGATGCAGAAGACTGCAGGATCATGAGGAACATATGCAAAGACAAGATTAGGTCCTATCAGAATGCAGTCCAGCGATCTGTACTTGATCGAGCACGGACCAATAAGGCATTTTTCTTTCAGTACATGCGCCGTCTAAGGGACACAGCTCCGACGCCATTAGCTCTCAAAGATAGTGCCGGATCTCCAATCACTTCCCCTAGCCAGGTAGCCGAGGCATTCAGCTCCTACTTCCGTACAGTTTTTAGCTCCATTCCCATATCATCCCACCATACCATGCACCCGTTATCTCTGACCACTACCCTTAACCGCGTCACTATTCCCATTGGTGCAGTCGCTCAAGGTTTCCGACGGCTCAACCAATATTGCTCTATGGGTCCTGACCTAATCCATCCCCGTATTCTCAAGGAAGCCGCGGATACATTAGCTGCTCTTTATGCCTAGCTTTTTCAGCAATGCGTTGACGATGGAGTTTTCCCCCGTAACTGGAAAAAAGCAGTGATCGCACCCATCTATAAGAAGGGTAGTAGACACCCTGCTTCTAGTTACAGACCCATAAGCCTCACTAGCATCCCTAGCAAAATTTTTGAGGGAATTCTTAAGAGTGGGATTCTTTCCCATCTTCATAGAAATAAGATCCTCTCCCCGTCCCAACATGGGTTTCTTCCTGGCAGATCGTGCATCACCAGTATGCTTACTGTCATGGATAGTCTAACGAAAGCCTATGATGATGGCCAGCTCTCACACGCTGTATTCATCGATTTTGCTAAGGCCTTCGATAAGGTCCCACATGCCCCTCTTCTTTATAAGCTGCAGACATACGGGATCACAGGCTCCATGTTGGCCATCCTACGTAGCTTCCTTAACGACCGCACCTTTGTGGTTAAAGTCGGGAATGTTTTGTCTCAACCCTCCCCAGTAACAACTGGGGTCCCCCAAGGGTCGGTCTTAGGTCCTCTTCTTTTCCAGATCCATATAAACGATCTACCGACATCCCCTCCTGCGAACATTGCCATGTACGCAGATGATGTAACCCTCTGGAGTTCAAGCGTTGAAGACCTGCAAATTGCAGTTTGTGAAACAAAACGCTGGTCCGAGGATTGGAACCTCCCAGTTATTGATGACAAATGCGTGAGCATGTCTTTCGGCAGAGAGGCTGGTCACACGTTTTCCATTAATGGAGCAGCCACACTGCCAAGGGTTGACCGACACAAGGTGCTCGGTTTCTGGTTAGATTGTAACTTATCCTTCTCTCATCATCACGAACTTGCGAGCAAGTCTGCCTTTCGAGTCCTTAACATGATTCGAAGGTCCTTCCCGCATATATCTAAGGATGATTTCCCCATAATTTTCGGCACTTATATCCGACCTCTGCTGGAGTACGGTAGTCAGATAGTGCACTCTGGTCTTGTCCGAGACCGTGAGATCCTAGAAAGAGTTCAGCGGGCCTCCACCAAGGCAGTAAGGGGTCTATCCCATCTACCTTATCCCGCCCGCCTCTCACTCCTCAACCTCTATCCCCTTGACGTAAGACGCGTTGGCGGTGATCTGTTTTTGATGTTCCACCTTTTTGAAACAGGTCAAAGCGATTGCTTCTTCTCCGTCTGTCCAGCCTCCTCTCTCCGTGGTCACAGCAGAAAAGTTTTCAAACCAAGGCCACGCACTTCACTAAGGATTAACTTTTTTAGCTATAGGGTTATTACTATGTGGAATGCACTTCCGGAAGATATTGTTCTCTCGCAGAACAAAACTATCTTCAAGAAAAAGCTGGACCTCTACCTGGGTCTCTCCCAATAATTCCCTTTGTAAAAAAAACAAACAAAATAGTTGTTTTTTATCGCATATATATTCATGAATGCCACACCCCCACTCAGCTTAAGGCACTTTCCACAGTGTGACACTGAATGAGGTTATATGTATCTTGTTTTCGCTGCCACCCCCCCCCCCCCCCCCGCTTCATTTTACTCTCGTTTCAGCTCGGTGAATCCGACAGAAGATCAAAGATTCCCTAGAGAACCGGGACAATAGGGCTCAAAGCCTCGAACCCGTGTAGTACTTCAAGACTTCAAGGAAAAACTGAACCGAACTGAACGGATCTGAACTGATATGTTTTGATTTGACCTTGGAAAGGCCGTAGGTGCTTTCAAGTCGCTTACCGCCGAGACGCCAAGTGTGGTGGTGTGTTTGTCTGCATTTTTGACATCTGTCAGTTAACTAATAGGACTCTCATCTTAGTTTGGCAAGGCTTCAGTCTGAATAATTAATTCTTACTGATGAGGAGTTCACAAATATTATGATGATGAAGTAAAATTTTTTCACAGTTGGCTATTGAGCGTGCCCATTCCTCTATTTGCAGACGATTTTGAAGACGAAGTTTAAGACAGTCCAATGAACTCAACGTTTTCGTCGAATGCCGCTTCTTCGAATGCAACTACCGAGTTATCTGGTTTTATAACCAACGTGACAAGTGTACGGGGGTTGTACCAATCAGAGAGTTACCCGACCCTCACCATAGTATCATCTGTTTATGTGCAACTTTTTTCTGTTTTTTGCGCTTTTTTGGCATGCTTCATTTCTCTTCATCAGGTAGGTTGATGAACTGGTCTTACTAATGAATTAAATTTAGATTTATTGTCACTTAAAGCACTACACATGCTTTTCAGAGCAGCGGTACATTGTTCGCATACTTACAATCGTACCCGCATACTCTGTGTATTCTTTTACGAGTTTGATGCTTGCTTTGCATGCCAGGGTGAACAGTACATTCGTTGAACCTATACATGACATAGCGGAAGGTACGATTTGAGCAAATAATTAATGTTTCCTCCAGCCATAGCCATATACTGTTTTCTGGCACTGTGCTATCAATACTTGGGTGGTGAAGGAAGCATTATGCTTGAATTAAATGGGAAGACTATAGGGTAAGTTTTTCATATTCCTAATCAGTCAGATCGAGCTTCTTTTACGGGACATGTTGTTTTGCGGGGAAACCATACACAATTCTGTTTCTTCGGTTTTGTAAAGTGGTAAGTTTATCATTCTCACGAGGAATCGTGTTCACACCAACACTAATTATGCCAGTTTTACACATTGTATGTTGGAACTAGTTCTACCTTCATTTGTTGCAACTTACCCGATTGGTGGGGGTCGAGTGGTTTAGACCGTTTGATTACCACCCCTGAGGTTAGAGGTTTGAATCCCGCCACCGTCGATCACTTTAATGGTAGAAAACAATTCACCGTCACCTGACTCGTTACCGCACCTGATCTATTGGGACCTGATATAGTTCAATCCGAGTCTTGGGGTCTGGTTGCCGTTTATATCTAAGTGTGTACTAGACCTTCGAGTCTGTCTGTATACCGTTCCGCTACACTCGTGCGCAAGCATGTAATGAAAAATGTATTACAATGACAACACTCGTTGACTCTAAGTTCAACAGCTAATATATACCTAACGGTGTTTCTGTCTTACTGACCTCACTTTTAGTTGGTCGTTAACAAGTGTCACTACTTTAGCGCTTCTGAGTAAAACTGACAACGTACGAGGATTAAGGCGCCAGTTGAAAGCCACATGCAGTAGTTGTGTATCGGTGGAACTAATACGCAGACCGACGTCGGCAAAGGCAAATTAAATCTTCAAGTCCATGAAGCGGTAGACGACGGCAGATCAGTGTCTTGTGTTGAGTAACTTTGGCATACCCCACGCAAAATCACTGATAAATTTTTACGCAGCTGCTGTAGACAGGTTAGCTGTTTGTGTGTGTACACGTTTGATATTAGACAATATGGCGTTGTCGGGTAAGTTGGTAGTCAGTCGAAGTTTTAGTTACCGTGGTTTAAAATTAAATGTAAACTGGTATTAAGGAATGTCACCCGCGGCAGTCGGAACGTTGGTTGACTACCTGCGCCGCAGAAAAAGTTGGTAACGAGTATTAAACGCTGATGTATATCACTATGACGCGTGTCTTTGCGTATACAGAAGACTCTAGCTTTCGCCAGTCTGAGTCATTTGTGACGTCGACGTGACATCTGTTTATCTAACAAGGGTCAAGTGTGCGCTGCATCGATCGGGCCGGTGCTTCTGTATGGTTCAGTGACACGGCCACTACGGGTGGAGGGTATAGGAATACTGTCGCTATTTGGGCACCGATAGATTCGTAGCGTTGCTCAAATCTGGAGGGAACACCGTATATGCAATGCTGAAGTTAGGCGGAGAGTCTTAAGTTCATGGATCAAATCATTAGATTAAACAAGCTTACGAGGCTAAGATGTTTGGGACATGTGTTGCGCATGTCCCCTGACAGGATTTCTCGGGGTGCAGTGTTTGCTGAGGTGGGTAACGGCTGGGAGATGAGTGTGGGTGGTCAGTCCATGACATGGAAAAAGGTATGAAAAGCCTAACTAGTGGACTTGGCAATGTAGGACGTTTTAGACTTCTTGGGTGGGGTCAAAGAGACACCACCCAGTGGCGCTGTTGTATCCACAAACGTTCTTTATGCATTTGATGCCAATCTTTGTAGTTGTCCTTTTACTTCTTCCCTAATGTTCTTCATTATTTTCTCCGAGACTGTGGCCAGGAGATAGCAACCAAAGCCACCGCCCTCAGTGCATGGTTATTGGTTGTTTGAACTAAACTGAACTGAACTGACATGACGCATAGTATTTTCGATACGCTCCAAACCAAACTCAGTTCTGATTTGTTAACTGCTAGTGTGGTGATGTTTGTTAGCCCATCGGCCACTAAGAAAACTGATACTCATCATTAGTCTGGTTAATCCTGTCGCCCATATCTCTTTTACTACTGGGTACTTCAAATATCACACACATTGATTACTTCCTGTCATTGTGATTTTACCAGTGATTAAAAATTATTTTAAAGTGAATGACATCGTCCACATTCCTAAGCAAATTACCCCCTGATATTAAAGCAGCCCCTGGAGCCCACTGTGTCGAACAGACAGTTTGAAAGAACAGTAGTAATTAGGCTGCCGGAAATGGTAGCAGTTCAAAAGCTGATGTTTGCAAGCTAGTACTGTGGGAAGAAGCTAATTCCAAGAACGCTGGTCTACAGATTCTGTCTCTATCAAGATTATTGCCCACATAACTCAAGAGAAGCGCTGTAAATACTCATAGGATCCTCATCCTTTTGGAAAATAGGACTACTACCGGAACCAGTGTTTTAGTTTTTTCAATACTTGGGCGTCCTTTCGCAATTAATGAGTGCTGTTCAATCTTGTGACAAAAGAGGCACTATAAAAGGACTTCCATCGGTCTTCACCTTAGATTTTCTCGATAAATGTTTCAGAATGTTTGCGTTCACTGTTGGGTTATCCGAAACCCGATATTCACACTGATCTTATGGAGTTACTCTACGGAAAATCTCATGGCGAATGTGATTTTGAAGTAATGACGGATTCTGGGCTCAGTAAAATATTACACTGACAACGTTTGTGTCAGTTTGAAACATACTAAGAGCTATCCACGATTTTTTGTCAGGTTCATATGGTATCTTCAGATCACACCTCGTGTTTGTTCGCAACGAAATTTCTTCAGAGGCCACCACTGGAATTTATGAAGACGGGCCGAGTGAATAGCGTTATCAATTGTTCCTTAAGACTACACGTGGCCACCTACAAAGGTTGTTTATCGGTAGATATTTTGTTTACAGAAATTGTTCGAGATGGTAGAAGTTCAAAACTGAAGATGGATTCCCCACCGAGAGGTGACATCACACATGGGATCATTCACTGACGCAAACTAAGCGGTAATGGACTAGATTACCGTGGGTCTATTGGCTGTATTGAAGGACGATCAATCTATGGAAGGAAGCTAGCTCAATGGCTTTAACTACTTTTTGTGTAGCTCGCTTCCGTGGAAGAAGAGGAAGATTGCAGTCTACGTGCTTGGGAACTGTGCGCTTTATCGTATGGATGTGGTCATGCGCTGATCTTCCAGTCAGTGAAAATATACGGGAAAACAGGAGGCCCTTACAGGAATGTATACACCACTACAATTGTGCGAGATGTAAACAAATACAAATAAACAATGCGTGTGACCGTTGTTAATGTTTTGTTGTTCGGCACTGATCGTTTGCTGTCGCAGATTACTATCGCAAGTGCCCTCAGTGCGATAGAAAAAGGGCATTGCCAGACACAAAGTATAGAATCTTAGACAAGGCAAAATTCGTTTATATTATACATAGTACAGGTTGGTAATCACACGTTTCTGTCTATTTTAAATGTATTTGAGTATCTGACGCAACGATGGATTAGTTGCTGGGGCAAGTCAACTGCTGGGCCGCGCCAAAGTGTGATCTGTTTTAGAGGTGTTTTCTGGACGACGATGGGTGCGGGTCCGTTGTCGGTGGCAAATTTTTTCAAGTCAGTAATGATAGGGTGGTTCTCATGACAACCCAGCGGTGGCTATCACTTGTAATTCTGGTTCATATGAAAACAACATTAAAATTACGGTTAGCTAACAAATCCTTAACCGAAGCGAGTAAGCTCCACAAACCAACGGTTCATATCCATTGAGGGCTTGCTATAATCACTTTTATGCACTTATCACTTTCCATTGTTTTTAAATATTGTCTGTTTGTTTGTTTACAATGCCAGTTTAAATACTCAAGCGTGTTTCATGTTATTTCCTCCGTCCAGGCCACACTACAGTATACGTTTATCAAACCCTTCACATCAATATTATCCATTGTGTTGCTGGTGGTAAAGAAGTATACGGTGGGAGATTTCAAGTGAGTATTATCAGTGTTTTATGACAGTGGTCTCCGTTACACGTGGTGCAGCTGAGCTGATTTGTGATCTTGTTCACAGTTTTTAATTTTTGACCACCGGGCTAAAACGCTTAGTCCCTTTATCTGGTGTGTTGAGCAGTCCATATTGACTCATTTCATCTGCAAAGATCTGCGCAGTAATCTACTGAATTTATAGATCAAAAAATTCAGAATAAGTAATGATATCATTGCCGGATTCAACTTTCTGAAATATTCAACAAATTCAGTCTGTTTGTAGCTGAATGTTTTTTTCTAGTATATGCTGTACATTTGTAGGTTCTCAAAGACGAGACCTAGTCATGGTGTGTCAGACTCCACAGAGACTCTCCATGTTCTTATGTTGATCTAGGTGTTTAATTAGCGAACATCATAAAACTGCAGTCATCCAAACGTGACAGTGATCTGGGGTATAGCGACTTATTTTCTCTCAGATAGTCACACGCATTAGGGTACCACAATGCACAATGACAGCCTATTAATTGCGCGGATTTACTTCCATTTAACAAGTTGAAGTCTCTCAATCTGCCACTAGTACACTCCATTCCGACATTCCCGGTCGGGATTGGATTGATCTCGAGCAGAGCTGCATGCTACCGGGCTCATCCCCATGTCGCGGATAAGGGCAAGGCCACCACACCGGTGGTTAGTCGTGAATAAAGCGGGCTTAGGCTGACTGAATATGCAGCCGCGGACGAAAAGCGGCAGTGCCTAAAAACGTGGTAGGCCTTCGCTTGGCTAGCGTTTTCCTTTCTAAAATACCACATAAGTCTGTTGACTGCACTATGACGTGGCGCATGCGGCCCGCCACCAAACAAAGCCTTTGCCTCTGCTGCTTTGTAGGTTACACTTGAGTGTGCAAAGGCTAAAGACGCACCCTCGAACAAAAATGGCCGGACTGATTTATCGAATCTCACGAAAGTCCCGAACGGTGCTGGAGACATCGCTTTGTGTTACTATTCCTAAAACTCTACGGATATTATGAATTTACGAGCTGTCATCATACCACAGCGTCCCCGGTAAGCGACGCGCCTCGTGTCCCAGCGGTCGAGGTGACAAAACAGCGAGCTGGAACCCTCCAATGTAGGAAACAGGCGCACATAGCCTGTTGGGATATGAGGACGCTACTAGGTGTAGGTGGACAGAGTGTTACAATGCAAACACTACATGATTATCATGTAGACATTGCTTACTCTTCGGAAGTCCGACTACCCTGCTCTGGCATTCGGTGTGTTAAGGTTCCGGGAGTGGATACAGTTTACTGGCTTTATCACAATGGGCCTGAGAATAACTCCGGACACCACGGTGTCGCATTCGCCTCGAGCAAAAAGGTCAGCAGAACTCTGATAGTAACCAAGCTCTGTAGGTTGTTCGTAACGGAATGCCTTCGTTGTACTTAGGCCCCTACAGAGAAGTCATCCATCATAGGAGTCGATCGCTGTGTGGGAAGCGGGTTGTTACCGTTCAAAAAGCCAGTGACGGAAGGGTGCTATATCATGTAGTGTAGATGTTCAACAAACCGTTGAGAGCCAGCCCGGATAGCCTTGCGGTTAAGGTGTTCGATTCATAATCGTTCACCCCGGGTTCGAGTCCCCGTGGGGGCTCGGTGGATGTGCACTGCTGATGATTCCCAACAAGGATGAAACAGCTGTACAGTGCTTCCATGGTTTTCAATGGTGAGTTGAGCGTTCAAGCTGCATGACGAATCATATTATATACAAATCTAAATCTCCTGCTACTCAATTGCGAACTCTGATTTCTTGGGAACCGATTTTTTCGAGTTTGGCCCTAGCACGCTTTAAAGGCTCTCCCCTGAATCTGTTGGTGATTTCTATTTATGCATCGACAAATGCGGCTGAAAACACAACAAAAGGTGACTTATACGACAAATCACAAGATCTAGTCAATCGTGTTTCAAGCAGTGATATACCCTTCATCGTCGGTGACTGGAATACACGAACAGACCCCTCGGACGAGTTCACTCGCCATTTCTTAGGAAAGTTCGGACTTGGCCAATGCTGTGAGAATGGAAACCGCCTAGTAAATCTCGCCGATGCTAACAGGTTAGCCGTCTGCAACACACGCTTCCAACACCATAGAAGACAGTTGGTAATGTGGTGCTCAAACGATGGTCGCACGGCGCATCACATTGATTATGTTCTGGTGCGTTTTCGTTGGGCTTCATCAGTAGGGGACTGCCAAGCCTACCGCGGTGCAGTAACGGGAAACATAAATGGTACAGACCATGTCCTTGTACATGCGCGCTTCAAAATCCGTCTGTCTGTGTCCCTCAAAGTCTCATCACCGAGCGGAATCAATTTTCCAGTCCTAGAAATACCAGGAAGACGCTGTGCTCTCTCGAATGCGAACACAGTCCGGTAGATACTGTAACTAGCGTACAAACGGATGGGTCCTCCTTGGAAGAACAATGGAAGGTGATCAATTCGGTGTTCAAGGTCACTGGGATGGAGCTAGGGTGAACTGGAAAACGTTTAAAAGACTGGATCTCAGCGACCACCTTGCGACTATCAGGCAAGGCCCAGGAAGCCCGAGTAATGGGACGCACTGAACGCCGTCGACTGCAGCGAGAGGCCTCGCGATCGACTAGAGCCGATCCCAGGAGGTACTGGATCGAAGTGGCAGAGAAGATGGAGACCGCTTCCGTTACTGGTGACTTCGGCAAATTTTATCGACCTATTCGGAGTGCTTCGAATGGGCGATGTAAGCCTGAATCCGTCTTACGTGATGCATCAGGCCAGACTATCCCCGAACAGAGAAAAAATGAGGCGTTGGGTATAGTATTTTGATCGGCTTCTCAACCGACCTTCAGATCACACTGCGGACCTTCCACCCTCCCCGAGTGTAGAGATGTACGACGTCAACTGCACGCTACCAAGCATGACGGAAATCGTCAAGCTCGTCAACCAGCTGAAAAACAAGAAAGCTACTAGAGAGGATAGCATACCACCAGAAGTGTATAAGACCTGTTTGTCATCACTGATGGACAGGCTCCACGTGCTGTATCGATCTATATGGGAAGAAGAGACATTTCCAACGGACTGGGGTTAGTCTGTTCTGTTGCCCATTCTTAAGAAAGGCGACAAAACGGTGTACGAGAGCTACCGAGGGATCAGTTTAATTGACGTTGGTGCAAAGATTTTCTGCGTACTGCTACTTAGTCGCTTCTCAGTTGCGAGCGACTCCCGCACTCGACTGGACCAAGGGGATTTCCACCGTGGCAGAGGTTGTGTGGACCAAATCTTTACATTGCATCGAGTACTGGAACACCGCTACAAATTCCAGCAGTTAACAGTATCCTCCTTCATTGATTTCCGGACTGCCTTTTACTCTCTAGATCGTGAATGCCTTTTGAGTATACTTAAATCTGACGGTATTCTTATCAAACGTTCAAGGGTCATGAGATCTTACTATACCTTCACTGGCGCACGTGTTTGAGTGTATAGCGATGAATCTTCGGCGTTCGAAGTCGATTCCGGAGTTAGATAGGAATGCCCTCTCTCACCAGTGTTGTTCGACTATGCGGTCGACTGGACAATGAACAAAGCCTTGGCTGATTACCCCGGTGTTCAGTTGCGTCCAACGGTGCCTATTCCAGACCTGGAGTTTGCAGACGACGTTGTCGCGCTAGGAGATTCTCCCACCACACTTCAGTCAGTTGTGGATCGACTCGATTACTTCTTGAAGACTATTGGTCTCGAAGTCAATTCAGCGAAAACGAAGACTTTGTTGACTTGCCCTGGATCGTCAGCTCCGCAATTGTCCATCAATGGTCAGGCGATCGAACACGTACTGTCGTTCAAATATCTGCGGTCAACTCTGCTTCCGAATGGTCAAGCGAAGGACGAAATACTGTCAAGGGTTGACAATGCACGGGAAGCGTTTTTCAGCTTCAGCGTGTGCTATAGTGTTGGGGCGAAATTGGCCTTCGGACGAAGGTTCGCGTCTTCTGTGACGCCATCCGACTCGTGGTGACATATGGTTGTGAAACCTGGTCACTACAAGCTGAAGATACCAAGTGGCTGGAGGTGTTCGACCACTGTTATCTGCGCGGAATTGTACGTACAAACTGGCAGGAAATGCTATCAAACGACGAAATAAGGAGGCAATGCTGCAACATTAACAAACTCTCCGCCCTTCTTTAACGCCGCTGCCTGCAGTGGTTCGGTCATATTGTAACGGGGACTGCTGGAGCAAAAGGACGATACGAATATCCAACCGATTGAGAGCCACGGACCGAAGAACAGACGGCTAGTATGTCGGAGACATCCCGAAGCAGACAAAAGGAGGCATAAGGACTAGCAGATGAGAAACAGCGGGATCGCAGGCAACCAGCAAGATAGCCCATGTGAGGGACTACCGATCAAGCCGTCAACCGGGACAGTCGGACCAGCTGAACAGAAATGGTGCCCAAGAGAATCAAGCTAACAGTCACAGGCAACTGACCAGAACGCAGCCGAAATACTCAGACAGCCTCAAGATCAACGTTCGTGCAGCGCAGTCTGGAAAAATGACTATATACACGATTGCATGTGTTTCATAAACTTGACTTGTTTGGCTGTCCAAATACAAGTGTCCTCACCCATCTTGTCGTCTTCGTTACAATATACTCCAATGACCCGACATAGAACTGTCCAGACAAACACTCTCCTGCGTTATGTACGGGATGGCACTATCGCTTTGGTGGTCAAATGAAAACGTGGTTAAGTACCGTCGAGAAAGACGTGGAGTGCCTCGGACAATATACAATCTATAGCCTGTGGTACTGGAAGGAAAACGGTGACGAGTTGTGCTGAGCTGGCAGCCAACCGCCACGCATGGTCGGCTATGATCCGCGATATCCATGGAGCCAACTTCTCTTCTGGCAGGAGATAGTCATGTAGAAGTAAAAATAAGTGAGTGTTCCGACATTATAGGCGCAGCTGGTACTCGTTGTTAATGCTTCTCTTGCTTCCTGTGAAAATTGATGTAGCTTCACAAGACTTCTATGATGTTAATAATAACTGAAGCAATATTTTTGACGCCATCTTGACGAGATCGCGCTTTGTCGTGGTATGATGACTTGCTTGTCCGGGCTACCCAAAGAGATATGCAGAGTGGTTTTCATAAGCCGAAGATGCAGTCATGTCTGACAATTCAGTGGGCATAGGCCAGACAAAGTTCAGTTTCTCTGAACCAGGTTTTTGTTAATACCTGGTTCTAGCCACCATGCTCCTAGAGAAGACATCCCAGCAAATAAACAAGGGAAGAAACAGTTTACTGGCCAAAAATCATCCATAACATGAACGTAGGAGTGGAGTACCTGAGACTTCTCTCGACGGTAGGAGAAGTCATCTCACTTCATTTTTTTATTACATGCTAGCAGATGAGTGCAATGGAAGGGGTATATACCCCAAAGCCACGAAGGTTCACTGCACTGTTAGGTATAACCGGCAACCAGACCATGAGACTTAGAGTTGAAAACCACATAAGGACCCAGTAAGTTAGGTGTAGTAACGATCCGGATGACAGTGGATTCCTGTCTACCATCAGAGTAACCGGTGGTGGCGGGGATTTGAACTTCGGATCAAAGCTGGGCAGCCCCTGGTCCAAAGGACGCTGCCACGTACACGTTACGCTTGTTCCATTGGGTGTATGAGACTAAGGACGGAATCCGAAAAACCGGTCGATAAAAAAGCACCAGCGAATACAAGACGAAGCGCGCAACAATCAGATCTCACGGGTGAACGGGTGTCTATTGCTCGTGGTCAGGCCGGCGTTAGGGTTGCTTTGAGCACGAGAACTGAGCGTGCACTGCTAGACTGGATTCCAGTCAACAATCGATTGTGCGCAGTTCGGTTGGACGGTTTTGAACGTGTTGAGAGCAGCAGACTAGAGCGTCCATGCTCGTTCGTCGTGTCTGTGTATGCGCCCACTGTCTGCAGTTTCCCTGAGACCAAGGATGAATTCTACTACAATTTGCTTCAACTGCTTTGAATCGTACGTTCGACAGATGTGACGGTTATTGCTGGGGATTTCAACGCCCAAGTTGATCGTTTGGGAGATTCCGATAGGCTTATTGGAGGCAAGTTTGCTATCTTGGCCGGTCGTGCCGACAACGGCGATCGTCTTATCTGACTGTGCCCTGACCACAGATTGTTTCTGGCGAGTACGAACTTCTGCGATAAGAAGCGGCATAGACTCACATGGCGTCTTCCTACGTCTTTCCAGCGTTGGACTCAGATTGACCATATTGTGATTGGTTACCGCTGGCGTGGATCGGTTGAAGATTGCCCTTCATATTGGTCTTCACTTGTGAACTCAGAACACTCCTTGGTAAGTGCTCCTTTCAGTTTAATCCTCGTCCATGGTCGCATTCGTGGCAAAGCCACCCGTTCTGCGCAGTTGCTTCGAGACGATAACCGACGATCTGCTTTTTAGACAACTGTTTACATGGTTATGAATGTACCCGGGTGTACACGACCCAAATAAACGCTGTTAACGGATCAAGAAGGCTTTGTATGCCACTTTCAATATCACAGATAACCCTGGTTCAAGTAGACCTCATAAAAGATGGATATCTTCGACATCAGTTGCTCTGTTAGGTGCTCTCATATCCGTTCCTTCTGATGCAAAATCAAGTAAGGCGCTCAAATTGCTTGAAGCTTGGGAAACGGCTGTGAGCAGTGATGGGTTGCGAAATGTAGGAAAACAGAGAAAACTGCATACATTGATAATTTTCACAACCTCTACCATTTTATTGGAAGTTCCATGACAAGAAAACCCGGTGCAAGTGAGCTAATCGAGGAATCCGATGACTTACTAAATTACTCTCAGGGATGTCATCCAGACCGTCAGGCGGAGCGCTTTAAGGAGCAGTTCTGTTGTCTCACTTCTACAGTGAACCTCTGTATGTACCTGCTGGAGAAACAATGCAGATAGATATCACTCCTCCTTCAGAAATGAAAGTCATGCGAGAAGTAGGTCACTTGAAAGGGAAACAAAACTGCTAGACCAAATTTGTTGTCTCCATCCTTTTTCAGGGATGGGAGCGAAACTTTGGTTTCGGAATTAACAAAACTCCTCCGGATAATCTGGGATAATGAGCAGATTCCCAAGGAAACGGCGTGAATCGGTGATTGTGCCGATTTACAGGAAAGGTAACAGGTCCTTTTGTGAAAATCGCGGAAGAATTAGCTTGTTAAGTATCGCATCCAAACTGCTCACCGGGATTATCCTCTACCGATTATCCAACATCCGTGAAAGGTGTCGGCGTGAGAATCAGATTTCAAACCCGGTCGTGTTTGTATCGACCATATATTTACCCTTTGAAAAATCTTAGAGCGGGGCACAACCTCCGTGGGCCCACAGTCTCTGCCTTCTTTGGTCTGAAAGCGGCAGTTGGCTTAGTGGACCGCACAGTTCTCTGGCGCTGTCCCCCATTAAAGGGTGTGCCAGAGAAACTTACTTCTCTTTTCCAATCCTTGTATTTAAACAACCGAGGTCGAGTTCGTTCATACGGTAATATTTCGCGAGAGCCCACCACGGGACGTGGTGTGCGTCATTGTTGATCTCTCTCGCCCTTCCTTTATGCAATTAAATTGATTCTTGAGATTGCCCTATCGCGTGAGAACAGTGACATTGATCTTTACAAAAGCAGTAAACTGTCTGCCTTAGAGTACACGGACGATACTACTCTTCTGAATGAAGGACAAGGTAAGTTACAAGTATTTATAAACAGCTTGAACAACTGTGTATCAATGTGCGGTATGTGTTTTGCACCTTCGAAGTGTAAAATGCTACCGCAGGATTAGGTTGACTTTAAACCAAATTCTGTAATATCAGGGGAGCCCTAACTGAAGCAGATAAGTTTCACTACCTGGAAAGTTACATCTCGCTGGGGGCTCGGATGTCGGATGAAGTGTTATCTCGCATACAGAAGGCGCCATTGGCCTTCGCCAGCCTCAACCATCTGTGCTGCCGGTTTAATATCCTATTGTCTATCAGGGTTCAGTGTACACCGCGGCAGTTGGATCCGTTCTATAGGGTTCCGAAACATGGTCGTTAACACTATAAGATAAGCGAAAACTATCGATGTTTGAGCATTGACGTCCCCGTAATATTTCTCGAATATGGCGGGAACACCGTATCAGCATTGCTGAGGTTAGACGTAGGGTGTTGGGAACCAGATGTCAGTCTTTGGATGAAATACTGAATCTAAACAGATTAAGGTGACTGGAACATGTGTTCCGCATGCCCACTGATAGACTTCCTCGGCGAACGCTGTTCTTCTAGGCAGGCAGTGGTTGGAAGATAAGTCGAGGTGGTCAGTCCATGATATGGGAAAAAAGAATGAAAACCTTGACTTAAGGACTTGGCCAAGTAGGGCTTGTTAGACTTCCAGGTTGGGTTCCACGTGACCCGCCTACCAGATGGCTGGAGAAATTATGTGATATGGCTAGGTGTCGCGACCATTAGAGTAGTTGCAGTCGAGCGCTTTCCTTGTAATCGGGATTTCCGCCTACTACTTTATTTTGGCTCTTTTTTCAATTCATGCTTCTATTCATTCAGCTCTCAACTCAACGATATTGTGAGATATCAACGAGAATAAGAGCACATAAGTGTGAGGTTGGTACTGAATGAACTATACTGATTATTTGCTTCTCTCATTACGGGTTGCAAAGTTCAACCAAGTTTCAGTCCAGGGATAGGTTGGGTTTTCTTGCACCACACACCAACACGATTAATATCATGTTCCTTTGATGTATGAGGTAACCACAGTCCAACATTCCGAAATCTGTCCTGTCGTGCACAAGGTTACGCAGTGCCAGCGTTCGCGACCTTTGTTACTCGGTTTGACCAACGCTCATGTGCAATTCACGTTAACAATTGACTACTCCGTAAACAACGACTGACCTTCACTCTTCTAGTTCCCAGTCGAATACGTGCATCAACGTCCACAGTGAATGCATTTTAAGTCAATAACAAACGAAGTAATTGACGTGTATTCAGATCGAAAAATGGCGACTCTCAGAGATAAAGACTGGGAACAAATTGTCCAGTGAGCTAGAAAAGACGACGATTTAAAACCTTTTTCCTCATCTTGAGATTGTTATGAAAAACTACAGAGCCGGCACTTGTAAAGAAAAGAATTAAGTTAAGCTTCGTGAACAAACAATGCAATGAACTCCATTCACTTGACAGACAATTCCACCTTTTTTGCTGTCCATTGCGTATTCCGATCTGCAACATTGGAGTCTTTGATATGACAAATATACCATGAATTTTTATTTTCCGTTTGTAAATAGGCGCAGAACTACTGACCATAAAGTTCACTGAAGGTTCCTTTATAATCCATTTGTGACGATAAAAAGATATTTATTGTCTAGGTGGACAGTTGTACAGGTGACTTGTAAACTAATGCTGAGCCCAGTAATTGTGCGCGCAAGCACTAACAGGGCGTGACTTCGTGCAGTAGGAGTTTACGCGACAAATTTTGTTAGGCAATGGCTGACTAACAATCGCTGGTAACTGCTAAATCGTTGACAGTGTCTAATAAGCGTCAGAAAAATCTGCACTTCATCATCCACACGCTCATAGATGTCTCAAATGGATTTTGCAATCGCAAATTGGGTTCATATACCTAATGTTTCTTTCAAGTAACCTCTTGACATATGGAATAAGTCTATTTTAATCGGCCACGCCAAATTAGTGGTAGCTTGACAGATGTCCGATATGGTAATTTCGGCGTAAACGTTCTTCTGATGACCATTATCGTTGCAATGCTTTTATTATCCACGAGGAAAGGTGTAGGTTATGCAAAAAACAGTGCGCTAACTTTAACGCATATAGTACAGATAACTGTTACCATTATTTAACCAAATTCTTATTCACTCCCTAACTCTCCTGGATGTGAGATCTTACGTACAAATTTGATAATCCGTCAATAAATCGATTGCGCTTCAGGGACGGTTCGTCTGTGCCATTGAATGTATGCGTGAAACTAGAGTACGAGGATATGTAGTTAATAAATGCCTTTAGATCGATAACAAAATGCAGTGAATATTTCATGATTATGAGTTCGTTTGTCGTTAGCTCATGGAATGAAGTCAGCTCAATTTCCGCCATTTAGTAGTGATAATTGTTTATCAGTTACAATAAGTCCTACTATCGCTTCTGTGCTCATTTCTAACACTCGGTTGATTTGTCCTCCGTTTTGTCTCTGCCTTCCTACAGTCCGACCTCCGGGTATCTCTATTTATTCTTGATCAACAATTTGACTGTGACACTGGCCCTGTATGGATTATTGCTGTTCTACTTTGCTACTCGAGAACAATTACGTCCGTTCTCACCTATCCTGAAGTTTGCCACTATCAAGGCAATCATCTTTTTCAGTTTCTGGCAAGGTACTTCTGATTCTTTTCCTACCGTTACTGTTCATGTGTTCTTACGATCATGTCAGCTGACCTAGTGATTGACGACTGTTTGTACTGTTTTTACATGGCTGTGTCCGCATTCATTCTCCGTATACAAATTGGTCAGGTTTTGTACGGAGAATTTTTCAGGATAATCAAATATCGAAGCTGATTTGTTTTTCATCCCAGTGTTATGATTTATTGATGAATCGGTTCCTCTCCGATCGATATGTTCATCAAAGTAATAAAAATCTAAGACCTCTGATAATCTGTAGTCAGGATTAAAATTGGAAATGAGGGACAAAATAAAGTCCGCGGAAAAGGAGATACACGATTTGTAGGTGAAAAAAATCTGACCATATCATCTTGAGGCTGCGGGAATGATATAGGTGCATCCCTGGGCTCAGACAATCTTTTTTTCCTGTTCCTTTCTAGTATTGTAAATCGATTGAAACTCTCTTCTTCGTGGCTGGGCAGTCATCTGGACGTTCCACATTGACAGTGAGCATGTTAATTCGGGGGCTTGAATCTGTAAACTGTCGATCATCTACCGAGTAGTAGTTGTGTTCTCATTACAAAATTTGGAACTAGCTTGTATGCTATCACAGTTAAGGGCGATTTATGGTTTATTATATTTATATTTACACCGGCTTGAGACCAAGCAGGGTGCCAACGCAACAACGACAGTTACAAAATAGAGGAAGGGGAGTACAATACAGTAAAACAGACAGTTGCTGAGAGGAGAAAATGGCGATTTATGGACGCCACTGTGAAGGATTCCTTCCATTTGGTGCTTCTTCCTTTAGTAATGAAGGTGAAAAACGCGGATATTCCTTCTGAAAATTGTTTACGAATCAGCAGGTACGATATACGTAACGGGTTTCCTTGGGCGCATGGCAGGACACGTAAGAAATGGAATGGTTTGCGAAGAGCGCCGTATCTCACGGGCTTCGACAAAACCAATAAGTAATACATTCCAAAAGTGGTCAACCTGTCTCTGTTTTCTGTTGTTTGCCAAATGCAAGGTTAAAAAATGAAACCCTATTGTATAATATAGCCTTTGGAATTGTTGAAGAATAAGTTCGATCGTAAATTCGGCTTCATTTACTTCTTTGAACTACTCGAAACTTTCCTATACTCGTAATTATAGAAAAAAAAAAAACCGCCAACCGACCTCTCATTTTTATTTGTGACTATGCTTGCTTCGTGGTTTATACGCTAATTACTAGTGGATGGAACATTCCTTTTGTGTAACCGTGTCTCCATGATCGTAGTAAGAGTTTAACGCGGTTTTGTATTGTACTCGAATATGGAACATGTACATTCTATTTGAAGCAGCCACTAGTTGAAATGAGGCAAATCAGCCGGTGCCGTCTGGAAACTATGTCGGCTACTCTCATTTAGATAACCTCACTTCTTACGTTTTCGCTCTAGATAAGCCATATTAAATTTGTTTTTGTGTACATATGGCTATCTAGTTAAGAAGAGTGCTCCTCCATATCACACGGTTTTGCATCTTACTTTTATGCGGTCTGAAATAACATGTTATGTAAATAATTTTACAAATGATTGAAATACCAGTTAAATGCCACATACTCAAGCCAGTTTCAAAGACACCTAATTTTACTCGATTTTTTCCGGTTTCAAGTACTTTCTGTTTTGTCCACTTTTCTGAATATCAGAAAGAACTGTCATTCAACCATTCATGAGTTTTTTTAAAGTCTGTCCGACTATCTTTTCATTCTTTGTTTAGTGCCTCTGTGTACTCTGTAGCGGAATCTGTATCCACAACCGTGTCGTCTTTAACAGAAGACAACGGATCGTGGTTAGACAATATTTTACGGGTTTTCTAATTTTCCGACGTGTGAGTCAGTCTCGCATTTTATACCTCGTATATAAAATCACGGGGACTGTCGTGTCTAAATGCCGTACTTCTCTTGGATGAGCGGTGTGCATGTACCAAAGCTATTGATCGGTTCTCTTGTGAATCGATAGACGTGGAGCAACTAATAAGCATCTCTGTTTCTTGCGCACACGTGTTGCTCTCTCGCTTGACCAACGCATCTCATCTTCGTAGCACTGAGTATACGCACATGATTATCACTATATTGGAAAACTTAACAGATTAGCAACACGTGACCAAAGCTGTTAGTTTTATTCGAATTAGTTTAAATTCTTCTAAAGGCTTGTCTTGAGATTCACCATCTCATTCGGCGCACATCACATAGGGGTAATATTTTCTGTTTCTTTCGACTTCCTTTCGTTGAGCTCACATCCCGCTTGATACGATGGGCACTCGCAATCAGATTCATGGTCCACAGCCTAGTGATTTAAACCGTAAAGTCAAAAGTTACGAATGAGGCTCGCAAGAAAACGCATTCGTGTTCTGGTTGACTACTTTCACCGTGTACCGTTTGATAATACCCGCAGGTGAAGCGTCCCAGAGATACGATAGCCTTTCATCAGAGACGGAGAGTATCCGCAAAGCTGTCTATCAAAGAAAATGCTAAGCCGGTTAACCGTGTGCATCATTTCAGTCGATTTTTGTAATCTCATCAATGCTAGCTGAGAAATGGAACAAATTCACAAGGCCCGTTTGTGATAAACTCATATCCGAACTTATTACGTTCAATCGATGAAGGAACACAGCTTGATTCAATTGTGTGCGTTCCGGTGCTCTGTTTAGTTTCTTTCCCCATTCTCCTTATCACGAACCAGAACTGACCCACTTGCTTTAGTCATTGTTCGTCTACATCGGACCAACTCAAAAATGCGGACTGGCTGGTTTTTGTAAGGACTGTGAAGCAGTGCGTACATTCATATTCCGACCAAGTGATTTCCCTAGCTCACCTCAAGTTCCCATCATGTTCCTTGTACATTTGAACCGTATAAATCATGCATTTGAAGCGTTCAATAACTGCAATCGAGTACCGGCCCTACTTGGTTTTGATTTCCGCGTGAGGTGTAGCTTCGTGCGGTCTGCACAAGACTAATTTCACATTGTAATAATCAGTGATTGAGCCGATTTATAAAAAAAGGTGAATGATCAACTAGCGTAAATTACAGATTCGCTTGCTAAAACATAGGGGTCGAAATCCCCACATCGAGCACTTGGTCAAGCTGAACCGAACTAAACGGAGCATCACATCCGAAATGCTCAATGGCCCTATTCTGCACCGCTGATCCAGCGCTGGATAACGCTCGTATGCATGAGATTCAAGCGGGTTTTGGATCCGGCCGAATTTCTGTCCGATGCATTGCTACCCTTAGACCGATCTTCGAACACAGCTACACTTTCATTAGGTGCACGATCTCTGTGTTGTTGTTTGTTACGAAAACGGCTTTCAAATCAGTCGATTGCACAGTTCTTTGTTGGTGTCACCGTATAAATGTATGGGTGCTACTACAGTGTGATTCGATGTTCTGCAGTAGCGTAATTACTGCCCCAATAGGTACTGGTCAAAAAGCAGAATCAGACTAAAAATATGTGGTCTATATTGCGAAAATGGGATCCGAATGAAATAACAACAATTAATCAATAAATAATTCTCTAATACTGCGTAAGAATGCTACGAAGTGATCTTCATCTCTTTTCAAAACACGCCAGCAATATTTTTCCAGAGATAAATTAGCTCTAAAATTTCACAAGGCTTCAAGTTGCAGTGGAGTCTTCCATTCAAATCATAATGATAGAAGAACTCGTTTCCTTTTCTTACTGATTGGAAAGACTGGCAATCTTTTATTCTACACCTCTATACCGACACATTCTGTCCACGTACCTTCTTGTTTGTGAACATCACCGGCCCGTTTGACTTGCAGTATAATTTTTTCCTTTACTCAAAGACCACGTTGGAGGAAATGTCATGACGCCGCTTCTTCACTGTGCATCAATTCAGTATAAAAGACTTGTAATAGTATTTTGAAAGGTGTACTGAGGTAGGAAACGAATAAAGATAAGAATCACGCTTTAGTGGCACTGATTTATCTTTCTTTTCCCATCTTTGTATATGAACAGCCGAAGCAGACCTTCAGATTATGGTGATCTTTCAGCTGAATGCATCACAAGGAGTGGTATTTGTCATATTTCCTTCTTAAGCTCGTAATCAAGATTCTCCGCTTTTATTCCAACCGATCAATGAGGATACCATGTCCTTTGAGGAGACATAGGCAATTTGCCAGTCTCCTGAAATTTTCTCTTTCGAACGGGTTTGTGTGATTACCGCTGTATCCAATTCAACTTATCATTGATGAATCCAGTTTCAACACATTAAACTCATAATCGTGCTCACCAGGTTTTCGGCCTCAGTTGAGATTTATTGAATTTTCCTAGTCCTTTCTAAGACGAATGAAATAGTTTGTTACAAGCGCATCCATGATTTCGCAACAGTCGATTTCCCGGGTGACTGCAAACATGAACCAATCAGTGATCGAGCCAGTTCAGTTCAATTCTTCCAATCTCACACTTTTGTAATCTAGTTTTGTTTTCCACCTGGCCTTTTTTATCTGATTGAGAGCAGAACGAATCGGAGCATAAAGGATAGCCAAATAGATAAGAAAGATATAGATGGAAATGACTCGAATGCAACTACGCCACTAACCACGGCACATAGGCATGCCAACTTGTGTTCCCAACCAACCGGTGAGTGGATCTGTTGGACCCCAACCCAAAAGCCTAACGCGTCCTAGCGGGCCATGTTTACTGGTGGAGATTTTTATGCCTTTTTGCCATGTTACATACTGACCGCCTGTCCACTTTATGCCTTGGTGGACAACGTACATCGAGGAAGCCTGTTTGTGCCCTGGTAAAGCGGTCGGTTAGCGGTTCAGTTTAGCATGAGATCGTACCACAATGATGGTCAATTCTTATTTTAATAATATGATTCATCATGCAGTGTGAACGTTCAATCCACCATTGAAAACCATGGAAGTACTGTACAGTCTGTTCACTTTAGTTGGGCCGAAATCCTGACACATGGTCGAATTCCGGTTTACACAACTGATACTATTCCCAGTACCCAAAAATATACAATAGACGATTGATCAGCAAAAGGGAGTAGTATCAGTGGTATGAACTGGGATTCGGCCATGTGTCAGGATCTCGACTGAATTGAGGTGATCCCGAATTTTTCGGACACTGTACTGCTACTTCATCCTCGTTGGGAACCATCGGCACTGCACGTCCACCGAGCCTCAATGGGATTCGAACCCGGGGTGAATGATTGCGAGTCGAATACCTAACCACCAGGCTATCTGGGCTAGCTGTCAGCGGTTTATTGGACTTATACATTACATGGTATAGCACCCTTCTGCCACTGGTTTTGAATGTTAGCAGATCATTTCCCAAGGTGAACATTATTATTATTTTGCTGAAAGGTTGAATGAATATCATCGTTTCTTTTACAGGTAAATAGGAATTCGCACAGTAAAGATGTCTGTCCCCAACGCTATCGTTGTCAACGCAACAACGTTAACATAAACACTAAACAACGGAAAGGGGAAGGTACAGTAGGATCGGAGAGAACAAGTAAAAAAGAAAAAACGAATGATTTTTGGCTGACAACTTCCAACTTACATCAGTTTTTGGATGTATTTGAACTTTGTTCTCTTGATAAACTGCGTTTCATGTAGAAAAATTGACCATAGAAAAGTTTGGTCTGAGGTTGACCGATAGGGCCCAAAACGGACGCCCAGGCATGCTATGTTCGATGATCTCTGGGCTCGTCTAACCGTATTATTGATTACGAACTCTGATTATCTACTCATTTCACGTAACCTTATTGTTTTGTTCTCTTCGTGTCTTGTTTACTCAATTAGATGTGCTATTCAGCATTTTGGAATGGACCCACGTCATCCACGGGACGAGCCAGTTCTCCGCCATCTTGATTACCACTGCGTGCAAGAATGTGCTCATCTGTTTCGAACTGGTCCTGACCGCGATCGCCCTAAGATACGCGTTCCCGTACAGTATTTATGTCATGCAGTAAGTCCACGATGCCGATTTCGATTTCCGACTTCCGTCTAGACAGTTCGATTGGCTCGCTATAGGCGGCGGTGTCGTTGTTATTCTTGATTCAGTCATGCGTTGCTTATCCGTGTGATCTGTGTGGTTTTGACCAGAATGTTCTGTGTTTGACGTGTTCGGCTCGCGAACGGTTGTGACTTCCCGAGTGATTAATTCTTTAACGAATGTCAGTCTGATAATTTTAATATCTACCGCAAGCGATTAGATAAAGCATAAGCGAACCGTTTATCAGAACATGAGCAGGCCCCTCCAGCGAAGCCCGACAAGGTTGCTCTCTATACCCATTTGCTTTCAACTTTTGCATAGGGAATTTTCTACAGAATGTCTTGTCTGGTCTACTGAATGGTGGAGTTGAACTCCTCTCAGGAAATAGTTTTCGATTTGGAACATACCGATAATATCGCCTTGCTGAATAACAATTCGTATGTAATCATCATCATCATCATCGTACAGCGTTAAACAGTAGGGCAAGCCCCACTGACCACTGCCTTTCTCACCATGTTGCACGCTGAATTATGAATATACAAGATGGACAGGGACTGGACCTACATGGGTGGGAAAAGGAAAGAATGACCTAGTAGCCAACACACGGAATACACAGTCTAACTATACAAACGCACATTGATCAGTCATTCTGATTCGATAGAAAGTGACAACACGATCGCCACTGCTCGCGGTTCGCTGCCATATCCTTCAGTGTCTCCAGCCAACTGGTAGACAGATCTTTTGGACCCCAACCACGAAGACGTGAAGCATCTACTTTTCCTAAGTTTGCTGTACATTTCCTCATTCCTCGCTTCCACGTCATCTGTTGACCTCCACGTGGTCTTTTCCACTCCCTAGGAGGAACGGAGAATAGGACATGGTATAGTAGACGTGTGTTTGACATACGTAACACGTGCCCCAACCAACGAAGTCTACTAAGTTGGATACGCTATGACAGAACGTTCTCCGAATTAGTACCCAATACTCGATTTCTGACCTCAGCATTGCCTACTCGGCTAATCCACCCGATCTTGGCGATACTACGTGAATGTCGGTGGTCGAAAACCTCAAGACGACGAATATCTTCAACACACAGACTCCAAGTTTCGCAACCATACAACAAAAGTGAACGCACTGCGGCACAGTATACACGACCTTTCAACTTCAGTGAAATATCAGATCGACGCCACAAGTACTTCAGTCCAGCGTACGCCCCTCGAGTCTTGGATATACGCGTGCTCACTCCTACTACTATGCTGCCATCCGTCGTCACGCTGCTGCTAAGGTAGGTGAAGTGGTCGTCAACTGACAGCACCTCCCCATTGAGCATCAAGCTCGGAATCGTTGGCATCCAGTCTTGTAACATCACTTTGCACTTTGAAGGTGCAAAGCGCATGCCGAATGGAGCTACAGCTCTTGAGAGTGTATCTAGTGCACGTTGAGCCATGTTCCGTGGATTCGAACAAACAGACGACGTCGTCCGCGTAATCTAGGTCACACAGCTTTCCACTATTTCCTAGTTCGACACCTACATCCTGAAGATTTTGCAGCGCACTCTCCATTATTTCGTCCATGACGAAGTTGAACAGGAATGGAGACATAGGACATCCCTGTCGAACACCACTGGTCGTTTCGAACCGATCGGATAGTTCACGGTAAACTTTTACGCGGCTAGAAGTATCAGAGTACAATGATCTCAGTAGATTCACGAACTTCTGTGGCATACCTTTTCGCTGAAGAGTACTGAAAAGCGCTGCTCGATCAACTGAATCGAAAGCGTCTTTCAAGTTTAAGAAAATCATTATTGTCGGTCGGCGGTGCGTGTGACGCGTTTCAAGTAGTCGGCGAAGAGTAAAAATCTGGTCGATCCATCCTCGACCTGGGCGGAATCTAGCCTGCTGTTCGCGGATGTTCCTCTCGCGAGCGGGTGTAAGACGGTGCAGTAGAATTGAGGCTAATACTTAGGTGATTATCGGAATTAAGCTAATCCCACGATGATTACCACAGTCACTGCGTATTCCCTTCTTGAAGATGGGAACAATCAACGACTCACTCCATATTAACGGAATACGCTCCTCGTTCCAAATGTCACAGGGCAAAGCGGTAAGTGATTTTATCAAAGCATTTCCACCCAGTTTGAAAAGAACTGGGGGGAGTTCGTCGGGACCTGCCGCGTCCCTCGCTTTCGTGATCGAATGCATGACTCTACTTCTGCTTCCGATGGGGGCTCAAGTGATACCACCCAAGGAGTCGCAGTTGTTGACACGGGAGTAACTACGTTAGCGTGCGGCCAGCTAAACTGTTCCTTGAAGTATTCGGCCCAACGGTCAAGCCTTTGCTGTTTGCCATGGATGGGTTCTCCATTCCTATCGCAAACCGTTTCACTGACCTGAGTTCGCCGTCCACCGGTGTCACGAATAAGTTTGAACAGTCTCTGACTGTTACCTGAAGCAGCTGCTATTTCCATTTCTTCGGCTACCTTGACCCACCAGTTTTCGCGTTCCTTCTTAAGGCTTTGCGTAACTTGTCTTTGCAGCTTTCTTCTCATCTTATTCATCTCTTTACGGTTCGAGAGCTGACGCTTTTACTCCATTATACTCAGCGACTCCTGCGAGATCCAGTTTCTTCGATGGACAACGGATCTAAGACCACAGGCAAAATCTGCTGCAAAGTGCATCGCCTGTTTGATATGAGCCCAATGCTCATCTACATTCCTGTTCGTCGTAGATCGTAGCTCATGTTCTAACTTCTGCTCGTAACGGGTGCGTACTTCTGGATCACGCAAACGTTGCACGGCTAATCGGGTTTGCAGTTTGCGACGATGACCATGGAGCTGGAGAGATAGTCGCATTAAAACTAATGCATGGTCAGACTCTACGTACGTGGACCAGTGAGATCTACAGTTCTGAACAGAACTGCTTCACCGGTAGCTTACGGCGATATGATCAATTTGACTCAAAGTACCTGTAGAGTTAGAGTGCCATGCGGCTGTACGATGCGAGCTGTGTTGGAAATTGGTGCTAGACAAGAACAATCGATTGTCTGCACAAAACTGGAGAAGTCCATCCGCGTTATCTGTACGCTCAGCGGGTAAAGCACAACGCCCACCTAAACAGGCTTCTGACACACTAATTTTGCCAACATGTACATTGAAGTCATCAGCTAGCACTACAATGTTAGAACCTTTACTAATGCGAACGAGGGTGCCGAGTTCATCGTAGAACTCATCTTTCTGCGCGTCTGAGCTGCAGTCCGTTGGGGCGTACGCCGAGATCACAAACAAAATGTGCTTAACACAACTATCCTTTCGAACGCCGACTGACCCCTGGAGTCTCACAGCACATAAACGACTGTTAACAGGGATCCAGTCTAAGAGGGCAGCTTCAGCCTTGTCAGCCAAGACTATTCCTACACCACGTTGACCCGAAGCTCTAGCTACTTCGTCTCGTGAAGAGCGCAGAAAATACCTCGATGAGATACCAGGAGCAGTTAGTTGAATTACACTGCTCGAATCCTGGATACGCGTTTCACTTAAGCAGCAAACATCGATCTTCAGAGAATCTATTGTGAGGGCTAAGCACACCTGCTGACCAGTCTGCATGAGTGTACGCACGTTGAAGGAGCCGAGATTCAGAGGCTGACGAGGCTTGTGAAAATGTGAGTTACCAGACAGAGGATTATTCCCGACACTATTTGACAGTGAGTCGTTGCGAGTATCGACTGTGTTATCAGTGGGAGCATTATGGGTGGGTCGAGGGGGAAAACAAAGGCGGTTGAGGACAGAAGACAGGTTGAATAAAAGAAAGGGAACTCTGAGCAGTAGCCCACTTGCCACTACCCACCCCGCTCGATGCAATGGGCAGCGCGGTCCCGATTATCCTGTACGACGACCGATGCAGTATGGGATTCTTTGTATTCGTGCAGTTCATGGGAGATGTTGGACAGGTACTGCTAGGGTGTCCAGCCGGGAAGCAGGAGAATGATTAGGATTCTCATCCAAAGCCTTTAGTTCTAACATGAAATTATCCGCAAGGCAGCGGGATGGCTTAGTGGAAGCCCATTTGCTTGTATCAATTATGATTCCACTGATTTTGCCGATTGAGTTGCCAGCTCAAATCAACCTCCAACCTACAGGACCAGGAGGCTGGATTTTGTCTGACCTCTACCCATTGACCTGTCAGGTATGATTGCATCTCCGGCTTAAAGAAGCCATGCTGTATAGCTGTTTGGGTCATAGAGGCGCGCAAGCCATCACACCACGTCAAGGTGTCAAGGTTACCTTTGTCTCAACAACCCCCTAATGGATTTAACATGACCATCAACCGTCACGTGTTGTAACCGCTTGCTTACCTCTGCAATTCAAAGGGCTACGCACGATGACTTCCTTAAGATTAAAATGCAATCATGTCTGACAAGTCTGTGGGTAGAAGCCCCATGATGTTCATTCTCCCTGAAACAGTTGATGGTCAACGTCTTGTTCTATACGACCAGTCACACTGTTCCTGGAGAGGACACCAGCGAACAAACGCGGCGATAAGCTGTATATCAGTAAAAAGGCATCTACTAGAAGGACGTAGGAGTCGCATACCTAGGATTTCTCTCGACGATCAGAGAGGGGATGTTACTCCATTGGGCAGCTATCGCCTGCCAAAGTTGGGTAGTCCCCAGCCCAAAGGATGCTATCCCGTTCGCGTTCTGCTTGCTACATTCGGTGTATGGAGCAAAAGACCATCGAAGGTGGGACAGAAAACAATCAGGTCTCACGTGATAGACTAAAAGAAGTTCCCTCAGGTGCTTCGGTTACATTTTTGTGCTCGGTTAACGCTTCAGTGCTATTCGGGTCATACCGTCAAGTCGGAGGCTCCAAAAAGGGTTCCCAGAGAAAAATCCTTGTTGCGGCGTACGCAGTCGTGAAGTGTGATTCGGCCAGTGGCCTCTCGGAAAACGTTTTTCTCTGCTCCCTATCTGTTATTTTCAAATTCGAAGTAAATGCGATAAGTTACAAACGACTACGGCTGGAAACTTGGGATAATAATAAGATCAGGATAGATAAAAATAAAGGTTCTGTTCCCGGACCTAAGCATTTTTTCATTTAACTGGTTTCAACGTTCGCACACTTTGCAAAACGGGATAACAGACCGTCTCAACTAGGAGTCTTGGAGCTTTTAAAATAGATGTGTGCGGTATCTTTGGAACCCGCATGTTAGACCCAACTTCAGTGATAACGTTTTGCTTCCCGGACACGAATTCGGCTTTCCGTTTCACTTCTCGAGTGTCGGGTCATTCGGTGTCTAGTGCTCATGATCAGGTTGGCATCGGTATCGCTCCGAACTTGAAGGCTAAGCGTGCACTGCTCGACTGGAACCCGGTTGACGGTCGTTTATGTGCATTTCGGCTGCACAGTGTATGCCTCGACCAGTTGTAGTTCTCGCAAAACTGAAAACGAATTTTACTATGACTTATCTAAGTTGCCTCACAGTGTGCGCTCTACAAACATAATGGTTGTTACTGTCGATTGCAGTTCTCAAGTTGGGAGGCAACGAACCAGGATATGGGAGGCCCGTTTGTCATTACGGCTAATCAAACAGATACGCATCTAATTGTGTTCTGACTACAGACTGATCCTAGCGAGTACGAATTTCTCGCACAAAAAGTGGTACCGCCTCACCTGGCGTCCTGACGCGCCTTCACAGCACTGAAATCCAATTAACCAAATTGATATCGGTTATTGCTGGCATGGACCGATTCAAGACTGTCGGTCATTTTGGTTCGCAACTGTCGAGTATTGTGTACGCGCATCCGTTCACCGGTGGGCGAACCAGTGTTAGAGCCAAACGTGCCTCGAAGTTGCTACTAGACGGCAACCATTGATCTGTTTTTCCAAGCAATTACCCACTAGGTTATCAATGAAGTCAGATGCTCAGAATCCAGATGAACGATAGGCCCAGATCAAGGAGGCCCTGTTTGAGGCTGTTCGTGATATCCAAGGTCCCAAATGCAGACACACACAGATACGATAGATATGTGCGTCCTCAATTACGCCTTTTCCGTCTAACCAGAACTACTGGTCCAGGCGTTAGCGAATTGAATGAAGAGGCAAACGGTTCTTTGGTTCAAACTCAGGAGCATCGTTTGGAATATTTGGTGGGTCTTTTCGAGAGACGGTTTAACTGACTATCAGCATGAAATGTTCTGGTAGATAGAGTTCTAAATGCATTTGCCAGTATATATTTTCACTGTGCGACGAATTTTACTGCACAAGCGCACTGCCCGCAGGCCCACATTGTCTTCTTTTGTGGATCGAAAGTGACGTTCAAATCATTCGACTGCACTGTTCTCTGGTCGGAGGGTGTATCAGAGAAATTTATTCCCGTTATTAAATCTTTGTATACGAATAACCGGAACCGATTTGCGGTGTTCTTTCATTTTAGTTCACCAAGAGAGGTGGTATACATTGAGGTTGCCTCCACCCTCTTTCTATGGTTAATTTCGTCATTGACATGATTCTACAGATAATTCTTTCACGCGTTTCAGAGTTATGGCGTCTGCAGATTGGTAAACCAAGATAATCGGCATTTAAACCCCTATCTTCTCGGCGTTGGTGAGATCACCGAATCAGCATTGTTGAGGTTAGGCGCGAAGTATTAGGCGCACGCGCTCCAGATAGAATTCCTCGGCGTGCTTTGGTGTTCACTGAGTCATATAGCGAATGGAAGTTAAGCAAAGGTGTCCGTTCCATCACATGGAAGAAACGAATGAAATCTCCGACGAATGGACTTGGTCTTGTAGAACGATTTAGGCTTCCTATGTGAGGTCAAAGAAATCCACCAACTCAGTAGTCAAATACAATGGGCGATGTGGCCAGGTGTCTCTAACAAAGACACTCTTATATTCACACTCTCCTTATCGACTTTATACTGATGTGTATATCTCTTTCTAATTGTTAAAAAAATCCGATTGAGCTTCTCACCGAGAGAAGGTAACCAGAGTAAGCGCCCCCAGCACAGTTACTGGTTTTTTAAACTGAACGGAACATAACATGACTATTAACTCTTTGCATTCTAATTTGCTGTCATTTTACTCCACAGTTCCTGTGCTTCATTGATGGCTACAGATTAGTTCACAATGTGTAACACGTTATCCACGGATGAAAAATCGATAAAATGACTGCGCTGTTTTAGCTGTGGTTTTGGTTTATCATCGCACTCAAAGTTGGGCAAAAACGAGATCGGCATTGGAGCTACAGCTACGGTGTGGCTTCATACTGTGTGGTCTGTTGTCTGGTGCGTTCGCGATAATCACGCGTTCATGTGAGAAATCACGGGACTGGTGTCCTCACATCAGATGAGCGGACGCTCAGATGTGCACAGACAATGCCAAGTTCAGCTGTGTTTGGCATCGAAATTCACTTCACCTGTCGCCGAAAAGCCGTGACAGCAACAAGGTCCGTGGAATGATCGAGAACAGCTGATTTTCCTTGCACAACAGTCAGCCACTCCGTGACGATCGATAATCATCCGCATCGCATCCATTGCCAATCCTAATTAGCACACACGTGCGCACGCACACAAATGTACCCACTCAGTCACCCAGCTTTCATTCACGGCCGGTCTTCCCCGTGACCCCTGTTACCGTCAAGCCTTTGGGCGATGTGTGCTCAATTTCCGTACCGAATGCAGCTGAACACGTTATCTGTGCTTTGTCCCAGTCGCCCGAGCACTTATCAGACATGCAGCGTGTGGGCAACGTGCTTTTGAGCTTTACACCTAGGGCGCACCGTACAGGGTCAAATGTAGGACGAAATAGTTGAGCTAACCAACGTAGTCTTATGGGCGAAGAGCTGCGTATTGGCAACGACCGCATTTTCAGAAATGAAACTGCGGCCTTGGGTTATCCTGAGGTAAAAACTGACGCGGTTTCACTTTGTTCAAACCAGTTTAATTCGCGCCTTCCACATCGTTCAGCTTACGGCTGCCACCACATCATCGTTTTCCACTGTCATCCAGTAGAAACTCATTTCTATGCTGTCCGTCAAGTCAGTCGTGTCTTTTTCGTAGCCATCACACGTGGGCGTGGCATTGGAAAACTACACACTATCCAGTGTACTGGAAAACAACGTTTTTTTTAATGTGTTCGCAAATCCAGGACGCGACTGGCAAACATCTGATTTCTACAGGGTCACCAGTTCATTCTTACCGTTTTTGTTTGCACCATGGTAACTGTTCCGAGCTACAGCTTACGTTCGTCTCTTTCACTAAGAAATTCCGTCTTTCACAGGTTCAAATGGAATGCTCAGTTTATGGTCATGTGAGAAAAGTTTTAGTCCATTTTGTTTGACCGGGGCATTTTTTTCTTAATCCTCAGAACGTTTTTCATTATTGGTTTCAAAGGTTTGGTAACCCGCCACGGTGGTTGATTCCAGTTTTCGTAACCACACAGGCGCACACACATAGAACATGAATAATTGATCCAAAAGTCACTGCAGTTGGTTGAAATGTTTCAAAACTTCAGTCTTTGGTCACAATATGGGATGCGTTTTTTTCTTTCAGGCTCACTTTCTCTCTGTAGTTACGACATGAATCCCTAGTACACTCCTCCCCTAACCAGTAGGAGGTTTCCCACATAGCTTTGGTTTTATAAAGTTTAACTGGAGATTAATGGTTTGGTCAAGGGTTTTGTGCGAGTTTGTGAGGAAAAATTGACTCAACTGTGATCCCTTGTTCCAAGAATTGTTTATCTCCTTCGATAGCGACTGAAATGGTAGAACAATAACTCGGCTGTTCTGGGCTGCCCTCTCTACTGACATTAAAGTAGAGCCTGGTCTAGTCCCAAATGCGTTTGGCCGTTCTTCCCGCAACGTGAATCGTGTGTGCGTGCGTGCGTGTAATAGACCTTAGTGTGTTCGTTTATAGAGTTGGAAAAGTGAACGCTGAACCCCCATGATTGACAGCCCCGGCGTACTCGATGTGGGAGTCCCAGTTTTTCTTGTCATTGATTTACCAACTGATCATTATCCGTTTTAGTATCAGTTTCTCTAGGTCACTAAACTTCTGTTGAGCCAGCTACGCTCGATGAGGTAACATGTGAATGACAAGCAGTTGTTTACCTCGTCGTTGCTCATTTACACTTCCCCTGACACATGGGAGACGAAACTGCGTGTGACATGCGCAAAAAAATGCACATAAAGATTCGATTAATTTGTTTTCTCCCAACTTCCTGTTCGATGTCTGAAAGAACCTGACCACCATCGGCTGGAAACACTGGAGGATTGGACAAGAATAATCAGTGATGTGATGCTTTTTCACAAATCTTACGAACCGGATGTGTGTGTGTTCGTGTGGCTTATGACAGCGGTACAAAAATCGGCATACAAATTCAGGACGCGGTAAACGATGGTTTCGGGACACGATAAATCATGCTTTGTGTTGCACCGTCTTTACCTTGAGGACATATGTTTAAGAAGTGCAGACGAGCATTATTCGCAAGATACCCGCATGTGCCTGGTCAGAAATTACGCCTGCTTCTCTGCAACAACGCCATTATTTTTGCTGAACTGGAGACCGATTTATGTCACAAATCGTTAGTGTTTGGAAACCGATCCGGCTCTGATGAGTTACTTCAAAACAAATACACGACCGTTAGGGGGGAAATAGAGTCATTCCACGTAATATGATTTGGTTTGTTTGGTTAAACCATAGGAAATTTGGTTCGTCAACACTCTAGCCTAGATCCGTCGGAGTCGTCTGAAGGATGATCAGGCTTCTCGGTGATCGTGAAGCACTCCTGCAGTGTGTTCATAAGTGGAGGATGACTGTTTATTTTTCCCCACCCCGTGTTTCGATCATTGTTACCTTCCTAGCATGAAAATGTATCGTGTGGAATGGACGATCAGTCGTCTGGTAGCAGTCAGACTCCTTGAAATGAGTTCATATCATACCGCGCGCACGAAACTCTTGTTAGGACCGATCATTACCATTGGTTGTGGGAAATTAGTACCATTATATCATATAAACTAGATAATCTAAACTTGACAAATTTACATTCTCTCTCTGACACCCGGCGTGTTCCACCAGTTGTGCTACGAGACTCCATTGTGGGTTTTTGGACACTTCCAAGTCGGTCCAAGTTGGGAAAACTCTAGGGTGCACTTCAGTTTGGCCCAACTGGCCAGCTCATGTTTGTCCTAGTTTAAACAATCTTATCGTCGACTTTCTCAGCACGATCGGATAATGCAGATATCTTCCTTGACCCAGTTATACAAATCGACAACATATGAACGGTTAAGTTTCAATATTTTTTTTAAATTTTACGTTTTTCATGTGATTCAGATATCCGGGACTGAAATCCAAGGTCAGGAACAGAGAAATACTGGTCATTAGCACCAAGGATAAGGCGTTCCTTTTGTTGGGTAACGGTCTTCCATTTGATTGGATAGCTGCTCAGCTCTGTCAAGGCACCGCGTGTAATCAATTAATAGCGATACCTTGGTAATGGTCGACTGATATGGGAAACTTTCCCCAATAAGCTAGCTGGAGTATTCAAGGCGAGTTGAACTGTTCATCATGGAATCTGCCTACGCGGACTGCCCAAAGCTCACGGTTTGACCTCGTAGTACAGGTAATACGCGTGGTTCCAAAGTTTGAACCGTTGTTCGGAATCTGACCAATTTCATGGAAGTCTCACATTCGGATTACATGATCAAATGCCAAGCCTGGAAATCGCCCATTCACAATGGAGTAGGCAACTATGATGCAGTCCAAATTGTCCATGATCAATTTTTAATCGGAGTGCCAGAATGGATTTGATTGGTGTTCTCTTTTCAGGACTTCTGTGGAAGGAACCCATAATGATGAATGAGCAGCATATTGCCACCATGGTGATCGTCCCGCCGTCACTATTTGACGAACTCCTAATAATATAGTGCTAAAAAACGAAAACTGTGAAGTATGCCAACCAAACTGCTTATATCGTCTTTGATACTTTTGTTGTAACCGCCACATGAATTTAGAGAAATTGCAGCAATAATTTAATAATATTACTATATTTCCATCAATTTTAGTTATCTTTTGTCTGGACTTTCGAATGTAAACTACCATTCCTTATGGCGTGCAGTTATTATTACCGATAATGACCACCTGTGTGGCAGACAGTTAGTGTGTAACACAAGGCTAGTGCTCTTCCAGAAGGTATTGCTCGTATCCATTCTGAAGAAGCACAAAAAGAAACTCAGGAAACTTCATGAGCCCAAAGCTCGGGTAGCGTCTCAACGGGCTCCCAAACTTACATCAGCCCGAAACCAATATGGTGGCCTGCAGTCTGCATCAGTCGAAATTCCCGCCACGAAAACAAGTACGTTAGAAGTGCAACAATAGTGATCAGTTTCTTGTGGCGATTAGATGAGGGATACCGCTGCGTCGCAATAACACCCCGGAGTGACCGTTCATCTTGTTCCTTGCTGGTTAGTGGTCAGTCAAGGCTCTCATCGGGCGAACTACCTATGTGTATTATTTTGTCACGAGTGGATATTTGTTTGACTTGACTGACTGCTCTTCGGACTCCATCTTTCACACGCAAATCTCAAGTCATCCGATCAACCTTGCTTACAAGCCTTCCAAGTGAAAAAAATCCGGGTTGAAGCCCTGGGCGCGACGGTGGATATGCACCACTGATGAGCTCTAATGAGCGAAATTCGAGTCTGGTGTTTTCGAGTGCATGGTTGATCGGATGACCTGAGGCGGAGTCCGAAAGGCAGTCAGCCAAGCAAAGTACCATCCATCCTACACACTACTCGCAAGTAACTGTGAGATATATACTAACGAGTATTTGGTTGGAGGGGTTAAGGGACCTGCCCTGACAGCGAAAAAGAAATACCGATGGAATTGTAATAGGCCGCGTATTCTTACATCAAATTCATCATGAAATCAACAATATTCCACTAAAATAAACTCCTTGGCTCTCATGTCTGTATACTCATGCATTTGATCGTTTCGACTCAAAAAGATAAACTTCAATTAGGTCTGGGGATCTTGGATGTGCGTACAAAAAACAGCAGACATTTTCGAAAAGGTATTCATTTTTCGCTGAGTGGAATGTGCGTTAGTGAGCTGGAATAATACCTATATAATAGACATCTCGGTTAAATAAGTGTCTGATAGAGGTAAACGCGAACGTTTTATTGGTGGCCAGAGAAGATTTGTTCCGACGGATCCCTGTCATCCAATGGATGAGCTGTCTGCTTGCATTCGGAAGAACGGGGCAGTGGATCTGTGGTTGAAAAATTGATCAGTACAAAAACTGGGGTACCTGATCAGCACAAAGTATTATGTGAGAAAACCTGCGATCCATGTCGTGCCCATCAGGAACGACAAATTCACGACCGCAGTGAGCGCCCGACAACTCAGGCGAGCAGAAAGAGAGAAAGCCAATAAAATAAGAGGTTAAATGCTTGCGCACATATGGTTGGTATTCCCGGATAAAATATGATCAAACGCACCGGTCACAAGTAGAAACGAATCGACGAAACACCCATTGATCGTGTTTAATATGCAAACGATTGATCATATACGAGTACACGAGCAGCCTCGGAGCAGCAGAACCCGTCGTTTTCGTATACAAACGCTAAAATTCAAGAGCTTCCCTGTTTGTATTAGTATAGATGAATCAAATAATCAGAAGTTGTCATTTTTATTGGGAAGTTTACGCAAACTGAACAAACTATTCAAAGGGATAAATATGAAGTTCCATCGCACAAGTTAGCTCCCCAGGTTACTGTGATTTCGTCTACTGTGTCCTGGCATTTTACTTGTATAAATGGGTCCAGAGCGATGAAAAAAAATGTTACTGAGTAGAAAATTTCATTTCTGCCTAAATTCTCTTTCCGCATTTTTTCTCACCGTGCCGTCAATCACTAAGATTTTTCAAACACCTAGCAGTCAGTTGTTTTTATGACATTTAGCGCTGAAAGCGTACAATCTCTAGTCACAACCTTGTGCACGGTAAGTGCTAACATGTTTCGCGCTAAAAAAAGAACTCGAAGCTTTCATGAACCGATCCACTAGCCTTCATCCCAAATCATTAAGCCTAATTGAATCAATTAGGGAGCATCTGGTTCTGATGTTTACTCGCTTCACGGAAGAATGATTGCCTATTATACGATGCTGCAAATGCAAACACGTACCCAATCACGCACGTTCGATTGGTGCCAATTGAGCTAATTTTGTTGATGATGCTCCACAGATAGCACCTCAGTTCAACGCAGTAACTTCGTGTGTTTCCCCTTTTGGGCGATTTGTCAAGGCATTAACACGTTCCTTCTTTCCATTAGTCAATAATTCGTTTGTCCAGCAGTTCCATCTCAATCAGTCGAACAATATAACTTGGTGAAACAGCGAGCTCGTTTTTCGTTATGATTCCTCTCGAAGCACCGGTTGACGGATACGTTATACCTCAATCTGTTTGCCTGTCAGTCACCTTTTTCGTTATCCAGTTTGGTGAATGTAATCAGTCATGCGAAATCGATAAATCACTCACTGTGCCTTCTGTCACGTGATAAACGTGTGCAGGTCTAGAGTCCGATCGTGTTCGAATGGTAAACTTGAAATAATGTGTGCTACCATTTTTACTAGCAGCACTTTTGTTCCGATTCCTGTTATTTTAAAAGCGTTGTCTGAGTGAGCCTCAGACACAGACCAGTTCAATTTTCACCTCACTCATACACACACACACATTCTCTCTCTCTATTTATACATATATATATATATATATATATATATATATATATATATATATATATATATATATATATATAATGTACGTAGTATGTATGTAGTCAAAGTATCACTTTTAGGTCTACATACTGCCAGTTTCTAAATGCGTATAACAACCGCATGCTCATCGATTTCAAGACGTGTGGACGTACTGTAGATGGGTGTGGTGAAGGTTGCCTTCCATTTACGCAAAAATCACCGCGTTTCTCTTGAATCACTTTTTCTGTTTACTACTTTCATCACTATGCGTATATTCGTTGCATCACTAGGTCTCCTCTGCCATGTCATATAAAAACGTGAAGTAGAACCGCTTACTAGTTGGAATAGCATCCTTTTTAAAACCTGTTTTTCATCATAAGAACTCTAAACCTGTCATCGATTTTTTTTAATTCTACTCTCGTACTTTTTAATGGATCGTTCTTCATAGTGAAACTCGGTAACTTTTGAAAGTTGCATAAGCGATCCCAATGACGATGGTCTTTGGTTTCAGTGGAGTGCGGGGTCACAAGTACAAGCAATCTACACCCGGGGTTTGAATCTTACTTGTGACTCACTTATCCATCCACCTTCCGCGCAACGTCTCACTTCCCCAGTAGAAATGGTCATAACAAGCAAGCTTGCTCTAAATTATATATATATATATAATATATATATATATATATATATATATATATATATATATATATATATATATATATATATATATATATATATATATATATAGTCACCGCACTAAATAATCAGTAAACATAAATTGGCCGACTGAGCGTGGGAGCAAAGCTAGATATTTCAAGTCTGATTGTAGGTCCTTTCTCAGACATCGATTATCAGATGTATATGGTTTTTTTCAAAGTGGTCGGCGGAGTATCTGCGGTTCAGTTCAGAGAGCTTTTTCCACTATGATTTCCAGGGATTTCGGAAGCGCCGGTGAAACGGATACTTCACCAGTCATTTGGTTGTTGTAATTGGTTTGTAAAAATTAGTGAAATTCATATTGCCGAAGGGTCAGTTATGCAGCCCATCAGTCGTGAATTCAGCAACCAACCTTCGGTCTCTTGTTTTTTATCGACTGCTTTCATGATCACAAACTTTGTTCCTTAGATTTGATCACATAATTCTCACAGTCCTACTACTCCACCCCGTGAAATCAATCGACCGTAATACATCTCATCATTCTATTAGTCAGAACTAGTCGCACTACTATACACAAGACTGTTCTTTTATGAATATTGATTAATCACTATTCGTCTAACCAATGATCGTTTCATTTCACGTAAAGCAGTTATACTCTTCACTCGTCACGGGTTTTTTCAATCAAGGGTTGGCAGTCGAGCGCTACGCATTGCTTTCCATCTCTTTATTCTTTGACGAGATTCTAGAGCCTTCCGCGAGTATGCGATCCCCGTTTTTATTTCATTCAATTAATTCCATAGTTCTCTGATTCTCCAAACTTTCGAAGGGTGGACCAAAGAAATTCATTCTCACTGGTATTTCTCTGCATGAATAGCCGAAACCGGGTTCGAGCTCGTGGCGTTTTTTTCACCGGGCGCCATTACGAAAAGTGGTGTTTGGGTCTCGGTTTACTCTTCTCTTTATTTGTTTTACTTCATTACTGAAATTATTCTGCTAATCGCTTATCCTCATTTGAGAGTGGTGGCATTGAGTTTCGTTTCTCCTAACTACAGTTACCTATGGTGTTGATATGAAAACCTTTGTTTTTCCAAGAACGAGTGTATGCCGTGTCATTTCGATTAGTTTTAGCACACAGTAATATTGTAGTAGGGACTGTTGTAGCAACAGAACGAGACGGGTATTAAACCGATCGGGTCAATCACTCGAGAGTCACAGACCAAGAAAGAGACGGTGAATATGTCGGAAGCGTCCCACAACAAACAAAAAAGAGCCATGCTGACATGTGAATGGAACTGAGCGGGATATCGGGCGGTCATTAAGGTAGCTAATGTGAAGAGCTACCGATCAAGTTCTCAATGGGAGCAATCGAACCAACCATCGGTATTGCTGCAGCGCGGACATGAGAAAGAACTGTTTAAACGCCTGTACACGCTTTACCATTTTGAATTATCTGACTGGTCGAATACAGGTGTGCCTCATTCGTCTCGCCTTCGTTACGATATCACGGGTTAGAGGATTTGCAAAAGCAGTGCTTGGGGTACGTGCACTACTGGTGATTTTTGACAGGAACGAAGCATCTATCTATGATGTCTCCTTGTCGATTGAAGAACCGACACTTCACCCGATAGTCAGACGGTAAATAAAGTGTTATCCGCTGCACAGGCGTAGGGGTCACATTACCTTTTACCGGCATCTGTGGAATATCTGTGGCGCCGACATGAGATTTATCTGTCCTACAAGGGCTGGATATATTCTGTAACATTCAGATCAATTGTTCTGCATGACTGAAATGTTACCAAAGCGCTGGAAAGAATCTTATGTGTGTTTGATCGCGGAATTCTCGTAGTATGACCCACATTTTTTAGGGTAACCAAATCAAGTTTTACTCAAGGCATTTGGTGCCCAAGCTTTGTCGTCACTGGACACTTAACGTTGCTTGGTACGCTAACTGTTCATTTGTCGTCAGAGATTTACACTGCTTGCTTTATACACCGAGGCGGGCAGTGGTTGCATGAAAGTCCAGTCCGTGACACAGAAAATGAATATGAAAACCCCTGATAGTGAACTTGAATGTGTGGGATGTGTTGGGACCCACCTACACGTCGGTCTAGTGCACTGGGTGGACACGACCGATTATCGTGGGGACTGCTGCACTTTTATCTAACTCGTCTAACTAATGCCTCCTGTTTATTTTTTGCTGTGTGCTGCGTCTAATTTTGTTTCTGACTTGGATATTTTATGTTCAGTTGGATTCCCAAAGGTTGCAATAATGTTTCGGATGTATATTGGAACAAGCGTTAGGTTGTCGAACTTAGTCTAGTCATGAAGCTGGTCTTAATGCATCTCAAAGCTACTGATCATGGGATCAGTTAGGACACACGGGCGCATGCTGGTGTACCCAGTCATACGTGTGTGTCCAGTTGCTTACACGCACGTCGTATCAGTTGTACTAAAGGAAAATACGCCTTTCAGAGCACAGATCTGACGTTACTGGTTGTCTGAGTGAGAACGGTCGTATAATACACCGCAGACCAAATGATACACATGAAAAACAATAAATTTAGTCAGTTGAGTTATTGAGGCCACCTGACGTTAACAAGTAGGTATTTTCCGTTCACAACTGTTGTATTTGACCATTTCACTCAACCCTGGAGCCTATCCTTTTTGAACGGAACTCGTATAAAATTTCCAGTGTGAAACACAAGTAAATCACTTCACAAGTTAGACCGGTTTCAAGGTTTGCAATCCAATCTTTCGGTGAGCTTGTTGGTTAGAGCTAAACTAGCTCGGTCAGAAAGCTGCGTGTTGTCTACTGCGTCATGCTGTCTTGGATTTATTCACTGAAGGCTAGCTTGGGTCGTTCATCTACGTGCCGATGAAGGATTGAAAATTAAATCACATGTAAGTGATGTGACCATGGAAACATGCTGAGCGGAATAGTTTACTTAGAAACCCATTTACCTGTCCTCCTGGGATAAGACGCTCAACAGAAGTTGAACGCGAAATGAATGTGGCTGCGGTGGTTTTGAGTGATTTTCGTTCCGGTCTGGACGCAGACAAGCTGGCTCTGATTCACCATATACTTCTTTCAGGGGCATCCGTTCCTACGGTCCATGAGGAGGATGTTTCATGATGCGTTTCGGTGTGTGTATGTGCGCGCTAGTGCACTAGTGAGGAGCAGGTTTGAAAACTGTGTAACTGCGAAAAATTCATTAGTCAACCATAGGAATTCATTCGATGTACATGGACGTGGCTCACTATGGGATCTTATGTGGCAAAGGAGGTCTGATCATGATCTTAAACTCATCTGTTTAACCTCACCGATCAAAACAAATGATACTTTCTATAATCGCTGAACTGTAAAATCGCTTTGGTCGTAAACCTACTTATCCGCCATAGTTCTTCACACAAGCAATCTACCAATGGTACACGAAAGACTGTTGAAATTCGCCTGAATTTGATCTAGGTTTCTGTTGTTGTGGTTCATAATTATCCTGATAATAACTACCGTTCACTCAAACATATGTATCAGTCAAATGCTAACCCAAACCCATTATGGGTTAAACGAGTGCGTACATATCACCTCTACACCTAATAAGCGGCGGACACTAGCCGAACAAACGATCCGTGTGAATGATTGGCCCAAGCACAATTCACCTTAAACTTTCGGGTTGGTTGATCAAATGCATCTACTATAGTAGCACATCTTTGTCAGACTCTTTCTTGCTCGCAAAAATAGCGTGAACTAGCTTTATCTCATTATCAATCTGCACTGTACCTTAGGTTAGTCTCCACATTTCTCCGGTTTTCTGACGAGATTTTTCACGCGTGCGCGTAAGTGTGCGCACGTGCAAAGAATGATACTGCACTGTGAACCGATCAATCGATGGATTCTGGCTGTGTCTGTGCTCGTCACATTTTGTCACTTTCTTCTAATGTTGATGGGCTACAAAATGTGGCTTGAACCATCTAGGTGTCATGCTTTCACCCCACTTTTTGTATGTAGTATTTTATGTCATCAGTGGTTTGTTTTTTGTTTCTGATCTTTGTGGAAACAAGTGTTTTTTCACCCTCATCTCTTAGCAGGTTTTTTGAGAACTACTTGGTGACGTTTTGTTTATTTATTTGTACTAACCATTCTTTCGTTGGTACAAGAGGAAGATTCACTTTTTATTATCTTGGAATTTAAATCAGTCGTTGCAGATTTAAAAAAAAATAATAATTCGCAATATGTAACCCAAGCGCATAAGATGTTCTGCATAACATGTATCGTACAATCTGCAAAAGACGATGGCCGTAAAAATCGTATTTCATAGTACGATCCACAAAAACAGCCTCTTAGAACTGTTGAGCAGGTTACCGATTCGAATTATGCGCGCAGCCCTATTTTGAAACTACACAATGGCAATAGGGCTCGGTCCTTTTTCGGTGCTGTGGCTTTAGTTGACGCTCTCCGTTGCGTTCAGATGTAAGCAGAGTTGAAGTAGAATAGCACATGCATTGCACTCATTATGACCGACGACCACAGCCACATGCAAACGTAAAATCTGATCTACCACAATCAATCTACCCGCGTGATCTTTTTGTCTAATGTCCCCTATGTAATCTGTAAGTGGTTTGAGAATAAATTGCTGAGAAAAACAGTTGTTCTGCCGAATTGAGTTTTTATACGATCAGTAAAAGTCTGGAAAATGATGTGTTTAGTTAATGCATGAGATGACCTTTAGTCCCGCATGTTGGTGATGCGTCCGTACTTGTGACGCAGGCGATGAGGTGATCGTGTTTTAGGCCGCTTGTGAAAGAGTAACAGATGCGAGCTAGGACACAACCAGTTGCACGAGGAAAACAAATATGTGAATCTAAGGCATCCATACAAAATAAACTTAGCCGAGCTTGCCATTCAAAATGAAATCCACTCAGGCCCTCTTGTCCGTTCAGCAAAGCTATCCTCTCTTGTGCGGTCAACAACTCCCCTGAAAAGTCAATCGATTCCGTAGAAGTCATTTTGGTAAATTTCGTGGTTGATGGATATCACTCATGTACATTAAAGAAACCACTGACTCTGTGAAAAATCAGTGCTACTTTCATCCAGTGCTTCAGCTAGCATCCTCAGTGTCATCGCTCTTTCTTATCTTTGTCTTTTTGTTACGTAATGATGGTACAGTATTTCAGGAAGGGGCTCGTAGCCAATTGGGGTGTCCGGCGGCGGAAGCAGGATTCGAACCTGAGACAGAAGGGTTGAAGGTCCACCATGATGACCGTTCGACCACTGCTCTGTTGAGTGATCGCAGATGCCACATTCCATTCCGAGTTCGTGCTGACGGCGATCTTTCACCCGAGTTCACCACGGAAAGTGGTGTTCTTAGGGGTTGCTCTTTTTCGCCCTTCCTCTTCAATTTTGTAGTTGAATTGATTCTTGAGAAAGCCCTATCCTCGTATGAGAATAGCGGCATCGATCTTTGCTCAGGCAGTAAACTGTCTGACTTGGAATATGCGGACGATATTGTTCTTCTGAGTGAAAATCAAGATAAGTTGCAAGTTCTCCTATATAGCCTAAACAGCAGTATAGCAATGTTTGGGATGCGTTTTGTACCTTCACGGTATAAAATGCTGCTACAGGACTGGGTTGACTCAACACCAGATGTTGTCTTGGCAGGGAGGGCTTTGGCTGAAGTAGATACGTTTTGATATCTGAGATGTTACAATTTACTAGGTGCTCAGATATCGGATGAAGTATGATCGCGTATACAGACGGCGCGTTTTGTTTTTACCAACCTCAGCCATTTGTGGCGCCGGCGTAACATTCGGTTGTCTGTCAAGGATTGAGTGTATAATGCAGCCGTTAGGTCTGTTCTTTTGTGCGGCTCAGAAACAGAGTAGAAGGTAGGCAAAGACTGTCGCTGTTCGAGCATCGATGTCTCCGAAGGATCGCCCGAATACGATGGGAACACCGTATTGGCAATGCTGAGGTGAGACGTAGGGTGCTGGGAACCATAGGTCGGTCTTGTACCAAGTACTGAATCTAGACAGATTAAGGTGACTGGAACATGTGTTTCGCATGCCCACCGATAGACTTCCTCAGTGGTCATTCCATGACATGGCAAAAAGGAATGAAAACCTTGACTTGCGGACTTGGCCAAGAAGGGCGTGTTAGACTTCCAGGTTGGGTTCCACGTGACCCGCTTACCAGATGGCTGAAGAAATTAAGTGATATGGCTAGGTGTCGCGGCCATTAGAATAACTGTATTCGAACTCTTTCCTTGTAATCGTGATTTCCGCTCATTACTTTGATTTATGCTTCTATTCTTTTTGCCTATTACTCGATGATGCTAGAAAGTAGCAACCGAAACCGGAGCACCGAAGTGCGAGGGTAATGGTTGAATGAACTGAACTGAAGCATTTATTGTTGAATGCGACTTGTTCACGAAAAACTTTCAGCAAATCACAACTGTGAATCCTTAGTGAAATCTACGGGAAGCATCAACTCACATTCCTGATGCACAAACTTGATGATGGTGAATAAGACACCTACAGAGTGTGCGAATATGAGGATGCGTGGACAAGGGAGTGCTGAGCACATACACCTGATGGACCGCAGTAACCGAGAATTTGGTCATATGCCTTCGATGTACATTACCCACCTATCTGTGTACTAATTAAGCTGTGCGGATCCTTGAGCCGAACCTTTACACTGTGATCGATGGTGGTCAAATAGTGATCCTGGTGAACTTCAAACTGATGTCCCGGGTTCAAATCCTGTCGCCGCCGCAGGTCATTTTGCCTAATTGGCTGGAGTCATTTCCTGAAATACTGTACAGTTATCGTATAAAAAGAAGAAATTAATACAAGGCAAACGATGAGAACAAGCACTAAAGCATCTAACAGTGACGTGGTCCATACCACCATTAGTCAACCCGGAAAAACCAGCTTAGGCTGCCGGGCCCGACACTTTTGTGTTTGGTGCTGGTATCGGGTTCCGATAGGGCATCTGTGCAGTTCGATCAAATTCAGACAACCACCAACGTGGGCCAAACATCAGTTTCTAGTAGAAAAGAACGCCGAATCTGGTAGGTAACGGTGGTTGGGACACGTTACGCGTGCAGCTACGTAAATCCCCTCGAAATACCTTGTTCTCAGAGGTATGTAGCAGTTGTATGATGGTGCTAGTTGATAATAATAATATGAGATCATGACCACTGGGTTTGGTTACGTAAGACGCTTCCGGGTTGACATCTGCCAGATGATTTCAGACTTTAAGCGACACGGCCGATTGCCGCATCCCATGGTGCACTAGCATTTGAGCTCTTTTTCCGGGAATGATGTTCATTCGTGCCTTGGCTGTTTATTTGCTCTCCATGGTTTCCTTATTTCACTTCTAACTGGTGTTGGTACTGGAAGATACTAACCAAAATCACAGCACAGAAATGCTAGGTCAATGCGTGAACGAACTGAACTGAACCCCGTGCCCAGGGTATAACGATTTTCCTACTGTTTGAGAAATCCCTAATGGGAAGAAATTCATGGAGGACCGGAAAACAGGTCTTTTATCATGTAGATTTTTAATGTTTGGACCAACAGTGTGAATAAAAAGGCATCGTTGAACTGAGTTTTTGCAATAATGTGGCTGTTAACGTCGGCCATCGTCTAAGTTGATCACGTGAAGTCTACCCAAAAAGGTCTATCCCTCACAACTAAGTCCTGTGAGCAAGGAACTCTCACTCCCCCGCTTTACGGTTTATATTGATCACCCCTAGCCGGCCCCATCAGCGCGAAAGGTAACCAGGAAAAGTTTATTTGCACAAGGGAAATAAATAGGTATGAACCGTAACTTATTGCAAAACATTTACGTCGTGTTATCCTCGGTGCTATCATTCTGAACAATTCATCATCCGTTTCATAATTCTCAAACTTTTGACCACGGGAATCAGTGGGTATGTTTTGTGAACATGTGGCAGGCAACTCAGATATAATGCTATTGTTTTTCCTAGGATTTTCAGCTAAAACGCGTAAATTCGTTTTTCGTATCTGAATAGACAGTCTACACTTTTTTGTTAGAACACTTTGGAGTCATTATATCTTGGCGGTCGCCTCAGATTGAATATAGAAAGCTCGTTTAATATTTGCTAACCTGAGTCATCTTTATTGTCGACGTGACATTCGTTTATCCGTCAAGGGTCCAGTGTACGCTGCAGCAGTCAGATCAATTCTTTATGGTCCAGAAACATGGCCACTGCTGACGAATAGCAACTACGTCCACCGCATCATGTGCATGGTTAATGGTTGTTTGAACTGAACTAAATATATTTGCATCGTATTTCTTTTTTATTCTCACTTTATAGTTCTCCCAGGTTGCATTCCGCAAACATGTGGAAAGAATTTCGAATAAATTAAATCGTTTAAATAAGACTGTGTGAACAGGCAGGATTTCTGGCGCACATACGTTCCCACCACATCTGCATTGTTACGTGTTGCAATATTGGGATGTATTCTTTAATATCAAGCAATGCAGATTGTGCAAAAAAGAACAGACTCGGTCGTTTATTCGGTCTTGAACTAATGCGGGGATGAGCAAGTGCAGTAGATGCCAAATAATAGCAGACTGACCTGTACAATAGTAATGGCGAATGGGCGAGTAACCGGAATGTTAGCCGGCAAGCGATCGGTCAGCACAATGTGGTTAACGTCCCTGAGGTGCGTGTGCTTTCTCCTGTGTTTGTATGCGTGGGGGATAGATCAATCCCCCCCCCCAGCTTTTTTATACACGTGATTGCGATAAATGGGAATACAGATGATCGTGTTGTGTTCGATCATTGTGTCCCGATTTTGCCTCATCTAGATTTGAGTGATATAACATAAACAGTCAACCCATGGCAGTGTCCTTCCAATTTACTGTGCGGGTGCATAGATATTCACCCGTTTATGAAAGGTTAGTTAATACTGATTCGCCGTTTAAGAGCAACGGGACACACCGATTCACCTTGCTGTCATCAATGTTTAATATACACCTAGCCGTACCGACAGACTTTGCTCACTATTCCATAGTCCTGCAGATCACGTTTTTTATCTTTTCGGTATACAGTAATTCCCCTATTATAAAACATTATTCAGGACCGCTCTAATTGTTTCTTGCTGAGAGGTATTGCATTCAGAGAGGAAGACTATGAAAATGAAGAACTATCATTTTGAACGTGATGTTTGTCAAAAATACGCATTTTCCGTCTTTCACTTATACTACACAGTAAACTTAATCAGGAGGATCACTTAGCAATCGGTGCTCTCCTGATTTACTATAGAAACTGTTTCGTATAATCAGAGTGACAACATATACGCTGTCACTGATTCTCACAAAGGTTGAATAACATCCTAGAACGTTTCAGTTTTTTTCTTGCAACAATGTGGATATCACAGCCTTTGCGAAGGTCCGTCGTCCCTTAAATCAAGCTATATCATGTTCACACGGAGATCAGATGTTACAAAGAGAATGATGTTAATGTAGCCTAAAATTGTTTCGATTGCGTATCGCAGTTGTACAGAAATAAAAGTCTGCGTTGTTCCAGCATCTCAGCCATCCGGCGAATATGCTTCTTACCATCCAAGCAATATGGTTGTTCTCATAGCTCCAATTTGCGTCGATTTTTGACACACCGCGAGTTGGCACTTATGAGATGACTAAGAGTTTTAGTTTTTCACCGGATACAGCACAGCATATTTTTTCCAACTGGTCTTATCATTTTTTTCATGCCAGATCATTTTTCACCTACTTTAAGAAGGCTTCTGATTGGCGTGTTTCGAAACAACAAGCTTGTTTCATCAACATTTAACATGTTGCGCGACTCGTGATGGTACGATCCGTGATCTCAAAATTCATCAAAATGTGGCACGAAAACGACTTACTAGCATCGTCATTATTGTTCACCTAACCGGTGTCTTGGTCACCTTGACAGACGAACAGAATTGACTTATTGGCATGAGACAAAAAACCTCCGACCGCCAATTAACTGAAGTCTCTATCGTTATTGTTGACCGACCCAGATAAGACTCGGTCTGCATGATTTGAACTAACAATACCCAGTAGCATAGTAATTTTAACTGGGGACTTTTGTTTCGAGAAAAAAGTCTGAAATACATTTTACCCGGTGTTTCTTGCTGGGGGTAAAATTCCATTGAGTGTTTCTTGTTCGGTCCTGGGGATTTTGCACATTTGGAGGTTTTTTAGAGAGAAATGCTTCTTGCAGAAAGGTTATTGTAATCTGGGGGAAAGGGTACGACTGTACTGCAGGTCCGAAGTGCATATGGTTTATCAATACTTCTCAATCTTCTCCTGAACTAGAATGCGAATCGTTCGTTGTGGGTTTCATTCACAGCCCGAGGAAGTCTATAATATGCCTTAATTCTTACCTGTTAACTTAATGAGGTTGTTCAAACTAGGACGATTGCTTATATCGCGCCAGTTGGGAATGAGACTTTTTTTACCAAGTATTTAACTCGATTAGAAGGTCTAAACCATGGTTAACGAGTATACTAGCTGATGTGTCGGCTAGATCTCAGCAACTGTATGTGCGCTGTAGGTAGTTCATAGTAAATAGTGGCTCAGTCGTAGTAGTTGAGCAGAAACTTATGAAGAGAAGGTAATTTAGCGAACCGATGATGGAACATTTCACCAGTGCGTATTGACCTATTTAGAACTGCTTCAGTTCCTAGAGTAATTGATGTATTTATCTGTTCTCTGGATACAACTAAAGCCGATCACCTTGTCGGCTTCTGGCGTACGCTTTTTTTGCCGTATCGCCTCGGAGAATGCAGGCAGTGTCAGTTTCGACTCCCCCAAAATAATGGTCTTACCAACCGGATGAGTCGGACACCCTCAGTTCTGACCACTAAATAAGGTGAACAAAGCAAAATAAACATTATTGGCTAATCATTTCTTTGGTGTTATGAGGTGATTATGAAATTGAAATGGTCGCCTTCATTCTCATGCTTGATCGCATAGTATATTAAATAAAGTTTCAATGAATTTCCGAGAAGCGTTGACTTTCTCTGTCCCGTGCAGTTTAATTGGACCAGACGCTGACAAGTGATTGTGCTATCAGTCGGGAAAAAACCAATATCTGATCGTAACACTTTCCGGTTAAAACCACATTTAGTTTCCCATCGCTACTTTGGGCCTGAATAATCGAAATCTAACGAGGTTTTTTTATCTGTCGACCGTTTTTTGAAAGGTCCTGTCAGTTAATTCATGTTACTACTTTGTGCATGTTTGTAGTCACCCTCCTCGTCTGGTGTTGGAAATGCCAGACGCCGGTTCCGACTGGACCACCGGGCTTGGTGATCCGGGAACAGTCGACTTCAAACCACAGACAGTCGCGGTGAACAAGAAGCTCCAAACTCTCCGAACCGATCTGCTAGTAGGCACAGCTGCATTCACCGATCGTGTACCAGGTCAGGGCCGCGAACCCTCATTGCCATGGGACATTGCGGACCCGCACGAGACGACTGATGACGACCAGCTGGAGCACACGGTTTGGGACAGTCGAAGTTCAGGAGCTCCGTTAGCGAGTATTTCAGCCGGACTGAAGTCGTCCATCGATCCACGGGACATTTTTGTGGACGCTGTGCACAACTTTCATCCAAATTATCGACATTATACGCAGGTGAAGTTGAATCAAGTGTAGCTTTTTTCATTTCCGAATCAGCCGTGTTAACGGGGGGCTTTACGTTTTCAGACAGATATATTACGTTGTATTAGTAACCTTTTTATCCCTCTTTCTGTAGGTCAAAAATGAATGGTGGGAACACATAACGGACACTTTGGGTTGATTACGCGGAACTGATTTCAGTGCCATATAGTGGCACGCTGATTGCTGCATTCCGGTAGCAATTTATTGTTCCCCTCAACTTTCGTTTACTTGATAGACACTCCAGAATCGGTTTTTATTTTGTTTTTCTTGTATCAACTTTTGAGGCACAAATATCTCACTGGCGATTTGATGGCAATCGTCAGTGCATAAGGAATAGATTACGATCCCATTTGTGATGCCTCAGATTCGTGAGGCGAAAATGATGGCGGAACGACGTGTACCGAGACAAGTGCGCCCAAAACGAACTGCACAGTGCAAACGGGAGACATGGGTGGAAGGAGCACGACCAATGAGCTGGCAGTGACTATGTGGTTAACCCGAAGTTTGGCTTCTCGACTGAACTGTTTTGGTGATGGAATAACGATTGGGCTTGGCTCAGTCACGAAGCGCATACGCCGTATTTGTTGTTGATACTGTTTTGTCATATGCAAGACGATCAGTGAGTGTTAAGTTTCACTAGTTTCGTTGTCAACCTTGTTCCACTCAATTCTACCACTCCGCTTACTCAGCAGGGAAGACCTATTAAAGTTTGAATCAAAGAATGGGATTTGAGTTTGCAGAGGATGACTAAGGGAGAGACCAATGAGTGGTTTTTGGCCAACTACAGAGGGTGGGAAATTGACACCACGCATTCTGCAGTCGCAAAAGACGGCTTTTAACAAGCCCAATTCAGGCTCACTAATGTCATAATCCAGAAGATATATCAGGTAATAGTACGTTTATTGGGAACCGTGAATTTGGACAACATCAAAATAATTCGTAGGTTGTGTTTATTGACACGATGAGCCTGAAAGTTATATAGTGGTAAGTCCACCTGCATTTGTCACATGCAAAAGTCCAACAGCGCGAGCCGGAAACATTCTGCTTACCGGGCAGATGCTCTACTGGCTGAGCTATCGCGGCTCTTCTAGTCAGGTGTGAATAACGCAAACGGATGTCCAAAGATGCGCGAACCACTATTCGAATGGTACACAACAACTGTCCTGGTTTTAATCACTGGGCACCTCAGTGGATGCAAAGCTTACTTTTTCAGCTTAGCACCGACGGCCAGTGTGAGCTCCGCGTTTATTTTACACCGTTTTGGTCTCAAATTGAACTAGCGTTTCGCATACGATATGACTCATCTACTAATGACTACAAGTAGTATGGAAAACAACAAGTGTTTCACTTCAAGTTTCCTCGTCGTAAACAGCCATTGAGATAGACGAAATGATACACGTATTAATATTTATCTGCCTTTTTCGTTTCCAGACCAGATTGGATGACGTCACATGAGGCAAATTGGTTCGCGTTCGTCTCCACTGAGTTATCACACTTGTACTGCATCGTCGTCACTTCATCGATCCAAAACAGTCTTTCCAAAATTCCATCCACATGTAACAAATCGAATTTTCATTAGAATTTGCACTTGGCTACTCTGTTGGATCCCCAGTTCAATATTTTAATTCGCCGACTGATTTTTATCTAAATCATCTCGAGGAAACGAAATCTTGTAGAAATTTTTGACTAAATTCTTTTCTCATGACAAGAGGATTTTGAAACAATTATTGCTGAACCCTCACGTTTCCGCGTGCAGCGACCAGTCTTCCAACTCTGGTAATCCCTCGAGAAGGCAACGAATCTCACACACCTCGATTCATTAAGCTAAGCACCCGAAGTCCGTTGGTAACCAGAAATCAGTCGCTTGCTCCGACAGACGTGGCACATCGGTTAAGCTCAATACAGATCGTTCGCTAAAAGGTGCTACTTATTTAATGAGGGAGCATTTCATCAACACAGTTTTCTTCTGGTTTTCCACATGGGAAATGCACACGGGACCTCTTATGTAGTCGCTAGTGCATTAGTTTTCGGGTAAGATCCAGCGTCGCATAATGCACGAGGCGTGTAGATCGATTAGTACTTTACTCCACGGAAGCAACACCGCGAATGCATGTGAACGGATATTTTGCTTTAGGATCGTCATGAGGAGAGGTCTTCCTCGTAAAATCTGCATGCTGTGTATTCGTCTAAAAGGCTTCCCATTTTACATTTTGTGAGTGGGAATTCAGCATGGTCGCCGTTCACTTACTAATGACCTCGGTTGAGGCAATTTCGTGTTTAGGTATTTTTCTGTTGTTATGAAAATTTGTGACGTGAAGGACGACAAACCGCGCTTCAACGAACGCCATCTTATTTACCGTTCGTGTTAATGGGTGAAAAGTATTTTAGGTAGGGTTTATATTCACGTGTGACTGAGGGGGTTGTCACAAAGAAGCAACTTCTTGTTACTACTATGTAAAATAAAACCTAACAAATCTAACACGTGTTTTCTCAAGCATTTCGTCTTTACTGAGAACGACTGTCTTCATCGCTCACAGTACAGCGTTGTGTGTTGTTTTCATCACTGAGGTAGAGGCTGTGATCACGGCGAAATGCGACAAATTATCACTTGTCAGACGCACCTGTCAAACAGCAGTGCTCGAAGATCTGTGGTCAATGAGCTTCCACATAGATCCTAAGGGCTACGACTTATCCATTGAGGAACTAGGTGTATCTCAGCCCCCAGCTTGGTGATCACGGTCGGCGGTGGGCTTTTGAGGCCACGGGTTACACCCCGTTTACTGCACACATGCGTGAGCCTGGAATACAAGATTAGGTTATCAGAGGGAAATGATCGAAATGCAGTGAAATGTCATGCTGGTGCGCTTTTCGGAGTGGAAAAATCCGCAAACCCACCTCTCACACACTGCTCCCGTCCTCCGTCACTAACAGCACTCTCCCTTTTCCGTATACAAGGTGATCGCAAAATATAGTTCTTGTCGTCGTATCGACGCCGGAACTAGAAATGCATTTATTCAGTTTTACCGTGTCGATGGACCATGATCGTGATTTTGTTCAATGTTTCACGTTACGAGTATCGTCGGAATCACGTTAAATTCTTGTGAAATCCGAACTTGTTAAGCAACAAAGAGCCCACGAGTTTAGTAACCCAATAAAGTTCGGTCACCGGAAGGTTGCGAGAGTCCTGTGTCCCAGTTTTACATTGGAGCTGATACTGTATTGTACTGGCGACTTCAGCAAGTTAATAAAATCACGTTTCAGCTGAATGGGAACTGATCGTTGTCACTTTGAGATAAGCATAGAAATAAAACTGATTCATCCACCGAAGTTCATGCGAAGTTCCTCTGTGACTTTCATCTTGTCGACGATAACACGTGCAAGGTATTGTAGAGTTGCGAGAATCCTCTTGGCGAATTTTTCACAGGCTATGATGTGAAAACCAGACCGCGGTGTAGTGTAGTAAAATTCTTCCGGAGTAGACCAGAAAAGATTACGGTGGGTCAGTTGAGTAAGACTGGGAAAATACATTGATGGACAAAAGAAAAAGAAAACAGTTTTTGTGGCACTAAACGGCCTTAGCCTACTAATTTGGAAAGATAGTCCACGTAGTTTTTTAACAATCAGGAATATGAAAAGACTATCGTTATTTGGTGCTAATTGTAACGTTGAAGTACTTGACCGAGTCAGCCCTGGAAATGAGGACACTGTTGATGGCTGATTGCTCATCGGGGTAAAAGGAACGAAAAAGAGGGAAAGTACACTTGAGACATTTGGAAGTGTTGAGACGTAGTCCAGACTGGGGCGGAAATGTATGGATATTGTGTAAGTTCTCGGAAAAGGAGCTGATTGGAGATAGACTGTCGGTGCGCCACACCAACGTATTTAGAAGTTCGTGCAGGTGGTTTTCGAGTCGCTGTTATATGTAGTGAAGACAAAGGGAGAGAGAACGGCACCCTCAAGAACACGTGAGTTGTCAGTCAGACGGCTCCATGAACTTGTACGTTGAATCTTATCGGAAAAGTAATCTTTCAGCCACGAGAGTGAAGAAGTGGGACAGCCAAAAGACTAGCTTTTGGAGAAGTGGAGTACGGGGAACCGAATCAAAAGTGGAGGGATAGTCGAGAAAAATATATCGAACGGATTTCATGGAACTATTTAGGTTGTCTGGAACGAACTGAAAAACTGAAGCAACTACATCCTGAGTGCATCTGTTGGGTTTGTACGCAAACTGATAAGGGGTCATTCGGAACACAAAAGGATAAACACAATCAACTTAGAATAGCGCGCTCGGTCTGCTTGAACGCAGAAGCCATGGCCATGGAACGAAAACGCTTTGGCAATGTTGGAAGTTGAGTGTTTGGGGATAGGTACTACTGTCACCGGTTTCCAGGAGGCAGGAGCAGCATCAGCGTCAACAGACTTATTGATGGGGGAATTCATAATTCCAAGTAGTTGACTTACTCCAAATTTGGGAGCGGTGAGTAATAAACCGTCTGGACCCTCAGCAGAAGCTGATTTTGAGGCTTGAAGACTTCTGAGGAAAATGGCTCTATCTGAAAGAACAGAAGGAAAGTAGGAATGTAGGGTATCCGAAGAAGGATGAATAAGCGTGGCGTTCAGGTTATCAACATTCATATCGTAGTTCTTTGACCGGGCCCGTTGTCCACATAGAAGCCGGATTCCGAGCCATCGAAGTTTGCTGTTGGTATTATGAAAGAGTCCGCGGAGAAATGTTGTATTCAGTCGTCGTATCTCTTGTTTGATCATGGTTGATTGTCGTTTCACAGAGACCTGGGCATGTTCTTTTTGCCTTCTCAGAGATTTAGGCAGTGGGAAACTATCTTGCAGTTGTTAAAAATGCAATCTCCATAGAACAACACAAATGAAATACCGCGCTCAGTGTCCTCGTAAATAGGTGTAGAGGGCAAAAAGAGCAATTGAAAGAAGACCACGAAGAAAAAATAGAAGGGGATCTTTGAAGAAGGGCAATGTTGGTGGGTAACAGGATTCTAGATGTGACCTCTACTTGCTTTGTTCCGAGGAGTGAACAGTGTGCTGAACGTGAATAACTTTTAGGTTTGATGATAATGAGAGCGTGGTAACTCGTGAATAATTTCGTGATAATTCTGTCTAAAACAGCATTTCCTCTAATTGGGATGAGACAGGGGCCACGTAAACCAAAAGCAAGTAAGGTAGACGTAGGCGCATGATTAAAATCATCGGCAGCAGTGCATGGGCAGTCAGATAGTAATGGAATCAGAACGGGTAAAAAAAGCGTCAAATAACGTTATCAGTACTAGACTCACATTCACAATGCGAACAGAAGTTAGAGTAATTGGGTGCTTCCCGCCGTCAAGGTCTGAATTTTCCCAACGATCAGTATACTAGGAACATTAGAATCAGTGCGACAGGACTTTATGTCAGTAGTCTGTAGGCGGTTGCTATGATTCGTTTGCTGCGCACGCCACGACATCAGAGCAAGCCAGTTTACGTCCTCTCGGCATTTTATGTGAACAGAAAACTAAAGTTGAGCGCGACCAGTGGTGGTTGGGTGGTTTAGAGCGTCCGCTTAACACCTCGGAGGTCAGAGGTTCGAGTAGTGTAATAGGCATTTAGGGCTATGGAGTACACCAATTTCAATGAACTCACGCGCAAGTATGTAACTAATAAAAATACCTCGTGTCGTGTTCTCATAACGTGAAGTACTTGTTTGTAAAACGACATCTGAAAGCGTACGCACCTGAGTTATTGGTGCCAGTAGCAAAAACCCGCATCGTCTTATTGAATGTGTATATTTTCATTCGCAAAACCGACGGGCCAATAAAAAGAAGCATAGTGATGTAAGGGGAAATAAATGCATCTGACCGAAACCGTCGTAAGCACTGATGGAATGAGACGAAAGCATGCGTACATGGACTGACCATTGAGCGTGATCCTGAGGAGGAAGTGTGGAGAAAGAAGTTGTGGTTAGTGTTACACAACTGATCAGAATTCCTAGGAGTGAATGCACTTAGATTGTGTTTACAAAAAAAGCATTCCGAAGAAAACCTTGAAAACAAAGTTGGGATCGGCTTACCGGGCTCTACAAACTGGGTTATAGCGATATCCAGTGAATCGCAAACCACACATGGAATCTGTCCACGATAGCTCTGTCATGACAGGGAACATTGATCCCAGGTTTTATCTGACCTATCACATGGCATATAATAAGGGAGCTCTATCATAGTTGTCAAGTTTTCGAAACTGATGGCTGCTGCAGTTATAGTCAACCGCGCAGTTAGAAAACCACATTTTCGAGAGTTCATCCGACTGAAACCTACAAGGACTGGTGACATCTTTGAGATAAAGAGCGTTCGCACTCAGCTTTGGTACACCTTTACTGTCCCGAATAAGTTAGATATAAAACTATATCAGAAATAAATAATGATCTAGATGAATAGAGCGCAATACACGTCTACGCTTTAGGTTCGTTGGTGTGTGGCTATTTTTTGAAACAGTTAGACAAAAACGAACGGTAAGCATCAAACAAACCCTCAAATCGCTAGAAGCATACTCATCAAAGGAATTAGCCAAATACACCTAGACGCCACTCATTAAAATGCAAAAGGAGAAAAAATCGGGAACTGGTCATTGAAAAGTCCCGTACTTTGTGTCAGTTGAGTTATGGAGACCACTATGATTTAAAAACAACGGATGGCCCATAGTGACCGAATGCACCGTAGGGCTACTACTACCGGTATCCAAACAAAGTCTTGGTACAGTGGACAGAAGCATCTGAGAGATACCGACGCTTGAGAAGAACATTCGAGGATTTGTGATGATTCTCTTAGGGAATATTGTCTTTAAGTGCATTTAGACGAGGAATTAGGTCTAGTCCAGGGACATAGATGAGTACTTTGTCTTCATTCCATAAGATTCATTCAGTTTAGATCCAATCCTTGACAGACTGCAGATTACTGCTCAACGAACCTGGTGGTAATGCGTCAATTTTCCATATCTGGTTTCTTCCGACGAATCAGTCCAGCGAATCCGAACGATATCCTTCGTCGATCACGCGAGCCACGTTCTAATTGTGCATCAATGTTGTTGTGAAAATTCACCTGAAACCGTCCAGAGAAATCACCCGTGGTCATCAACCGATCGGCAACACACACGGCACGAGCCAACGACTCGTCCGATTGTGTACGCCACATGGTATTCGGTAGTTCTGGGACTTGATTGCGCGAGGACTCGAACAGCGACCGACGCTTCCACGAATAACGATCTCGATCCAAACATGTGTTCACGTCTGAGTGTCGCAGATGTGCACCTACCACAGGCATTCCCGATTGGCATTGTCGGTTCGTGAGGTCCGACGGTTTTTGTGACGTTTGTCGGTTGGTAGGTGTAGATCTAACCGAAGTGTGATTAACACGAAGTTCGTTTCCCTGATCGTGCACACATTCAGTACCACGTTTCCCACGGAACTTTAAAAGGGTTGTCTGAAGTGATAGGAAAAGACTCCTCTGAAAACGTTACACAACAATTTAATAGTAATGAATAACATTATTATCCTCAAAGATAACATTAAAAGAAAGATAACAAATGCGCCAGGTATCGACTGCTGGTGAACAGTATATCCGGTTTGGACAACTGTCAATCTCGCTGCTAAATACTCTGATGTTAGTTGCTAATTTACAGAAGTGATAACCCTATCAAAAATGACACGAACAGAAACGTTGAGAACTTTTTATATTCTACGCTTTCTCGTGAGAGCAGTGGAAAATGGAGACACCAGAGCTGTCAAGACCCTCTGTACTATTGAGGAGAGCCGGAATTCTGGATTATGTGAAAAAATGGCGTTAGTCATGTTATTTCCTAATAGGTCAAGCGCGGTAGAACTGTACGCCGTGGCACCGGCTGTGAATGAAAGATTTAGTGAGTAAGAAACCGTTTCGAATGCAAGTAGGACGCCTGATGTCAGGAACACTATAACTCTGCTTCAACAAAACGTGTACATTCTGCTCTTCGGCTTTTTGTGCACGATCTGCAATCTGCACGGACTGTCATCATAAGCCGCGCATATGTGAAGTTGTCAGTACCCGAACGCGTGCACTGATACGGTTCTTGGCTGCGAGCAGACGAATGCCATCATTTTCTAGAACCGTTTCATTTTCGATACCTGATCACGATAATGTTCGTGCTACTCAACGCATGCCGGTAGCCAGTGGTGAAGCCGAACTATCATAATTACTCGGTATTATCAACCATAGTCACACTCTCTGGTATCTCCAAACATCAACTGAGAGGGTCTCCGACAGTAGAACTAACAATTCCGTAGTCGACGTAGGAATGTTTTCCCTACGTCGTTAACTGATCAGTCTGTACCAACTTTCCACCACGGTTCACACAAGACATGTGATTCACAGACATTTGTGGTAAATCTCTTAGGATAATTTGTATAAATTTACCCCTTGGTACTTTGGTGATCAAATGGTTCACACAAAGCCCAAATACTACCGATTGGGTTATTCCGCTAAACTCCAACAGCTCGAAAACGATTGTTGGTCAAACTTCGACAACTCTCTTGTCCCAGTTTTCACAATAGTTATACTTCTAGGAAACAAAGATGACTAAAGACAAGATGGAATCGGAAGAGTATAACAATGGGTGATTTGCTAGAGAATGAAATGATGAGATAAAAGTTTACCAGTGGGAATTGTCCTCAGTGATATATTAGTTTCTATTAACGGGTTCGAGGATAATACAAATAATAAAAAGGATTAAGAACGTTCGAGACCATACTTTTATTCAAATGAATAAATATTTTGCTTCCTTTTATGTTATACGACAATGTACAATATTTCTGTAATGGGCTTGCGGTCAATCCAAGTCTATTGGGGGGGGGGGGATGATCGACAGTGGCAGAAATCGAGCCCGGGACGAGTATCTCAGAATTCACGATGATGATCGCTAAACCACTGTCGGCTGGTGGAAGCTTAGAAAGCTGAAGCTGGAATAATTCCGACGTTTCTCACTTCGTGGCCATAAGGCATATACGAAGCTGGTTGATTATTCACTTACCTTTTTCCACCGTAAGAGCTTCGTCAGCAAACATTGTTTTGAGGGTTTATGTACCTCGTGTCCGGTCTCAGTTTCACCGCGAAACTCCCGAAGATTGGTTGCGTTCGATGGCGATTCGACTGGACCGGCGATACCCAGCGAGCTGGGCAGTGAACCGGAACCTCGACTGACCGATGTCCATCGACGATGGGGCAAAACCAATGGAGGCTGATCATCCGGAGTCTCTCGGATAATGGACAGTCTGGCTTGCCTATCGAGCTGTTGAAAATAATTCACGAGGACAGACAGGGCCATAAAGTAGCGAACGTGAAAAAGGATGAAGAGTAGGCAATACGTTGAAAAAACCTGATGTAACAGAATCAAAAGTATTGAGCTTAGTTTTATTAACAAAAAAATGCAGACAGACTCCACATCATGTGTACGAAACCACAGGAGAACCGAACTGTGTGGAGAGTCTAGTGAAAACATCGGTCGGGCTGTCAGACGTGGGAACTAAGAATCGATATCGGAAGCCTAGCTAGGTCGACAGTATTACTAGAAGCGTAGAGACGCGATAGAAAAATATCTAGCTACTACTTTACGGTTTGTCTTGCACATTTAAATATGTATACATTAAACACGGACTTGGTACAGACAACGTTAGCTGGGAAAATAATGTACCACAAGGGAAAAAAAGAAAAGTTGGAAAGATTTCTTGTAGTTGCAAATTTTCCCACACACGGTATTCTGAATTTTTTGTCTCCTATGGTTTAATATATGAAAGAGGAAGGATGGGAAGCCAGTACAGCATTCCATACAGCACCGACACCACTAACTCCGGTTTCTGGCCATATCCGTCAGCGTCTGTAACCGGCTGTTTTCGGTGTCATTCTTGCTTCAACCTGGTAGACGACCAGGTCCCAGTGAGAATAAATTGGAAGTCAACTTTTTAAACCCCTGCTCTAGGTCGTTGGTTGTCCGCCACACCGCCGCTTTTAATCGTGTCCAACGAGCGCGGCGAGGAAAACGCTGGGCGGGCGGCCGCAAAACGAAGAGAAACAATTACTCCGAGCAATGAACAATCCACTCCCTGGGCTGCTGTTTGAATGACGAATAACACTAAAATTGGTTAAATCGACGATGAACACCTAATTATGTAACTTAACAAGTCACCTATCCTGGTGGTCTTCTGAAAAATAAAGCTGAAATATTCAACTCACCTTGTTATCCGCATCAGCACGTCGTAACTGTACGACTCTGCCATCAACCGGTTTTGAAAGAACAAGAAAAGAGCCTTCTGAAGTTTGTGGCGGTGGGGGCAGATTCTGTCTTCCTCGATGTTGTTGTTGCTGCTGCTTCCGTTGTAATGGTGGCGATGCAGCTGAGAGCGATGTTAGTGGTGATGGTAAAGTCTGTGGACCAGCCTGAGATGAAACGCATGGGGAAACTAAACCGGCCAAGGGGGATGCTGGACCGATCTTATCGCTTCCCGTGAACAACGGAATTCCACTCCACGGTGTCTAATATGTGGTTTAGAAAATATTGACACACACCTGTTTTATTATCCTATTTAGCATAGCTTTATAAATCAATCATATAATTCGGGTGAGTGTCCCATTTCGGATAGCTCTACTGTGATGATAATTCAGGGGCAGTTTGTAGTAGTCCGAAAATTCGCAATGAGTACATTTAGGAAATAGGCTGTCAATCAAACTCGCTTTCAGCGGTTCGTAATTATGACATTACTTCACTATATACTATGACAAGTGAAGATATCGGACCATTTCGAGATAAAGACGCTAATGATAGGGATTATTGCTCACAAACAGTGGTTCAAGCTTAGCTCTAAACGGGATGAAGATTGTTTCACACGCTTTGTGTGAGCTCTTGTCTGATCTGAGACCTATTGTAGGTTGGGCAATGAGTCAAAGGAGCTAAAGGGAACACAAATTGCTTTGAGCATATTGAGAAAGGGGGGTTGTGCTACGGATTCCGACAGCCATCTCTGTAGCTAAGATGCCACATTTTACTGGCCTTGATGCCGATCTCGGACCGTTTACAGATCACGGAAAGCCCCTGCCAAGTTTATTGTGATTAGGTATTAGGTATTCTAGTTTCTGACCACACAAGGTGGTGTTTGCGGATGCCTTCCGACCAATGCCTGGTCGGGCGTCCGATCTACGGTACGCTCAATATTTAGGAATCACATCTGGAGTTTTGCATTTCTATTTCCACTACTGATCGCGATGGTCGTAGCTGGTTGTTCAGTTTTTCTCTATCGTTTCATTTACTTCCTTTTACTATGCAATAATGGTACAACATTTCATGAAGGGGGTCGCGGCCAATTAGAGGCTGCCAACTCAGTCGAAAATACCACTAAATTACCTCGAAACGAAGATTACCGACATCAGTATTTACGAGTCATCACTTTAAAATGGCATTTGTTAACCCGGAGTGACTACACAAAGATACGAATATGAGCTCGCTTACGGTGAATAAGCTGGCCATGTTGGTCAATTTGGTTGACGCAGGCTTGGTGCATTGGGGTCGAAAAGCATCCACATACCGCAACTACAAATGCTTACTCTATGAAATCCAATGAATTACTTGCCCGGTGGATGCCGGCAATCCGCCTACCGGTTACGACTGTATATTCGACTGGATTGTCCATAAAAACAGGTGAGTGAACGCACACAAAAAGAGGCCCGATTACTGCGTTTTCATGAAACATGTATTACTATTTAAATAATAATATACAGCAGGCACCGTGAATCTACGTAACCAGTGAGTATACGTTTTTTTGCCGTTTATCAGGAGTATGACGTACTCAAAACAAGAGGTATACCGCTACGTAGCGGAATCAAACGTAATTTTCAGTTCTGTTTGTTTACGACTTTTAACTCTGTCTAGTTACACAAACTATGCGACAAAATAGTTCACTTTGGCATATCCTTGTTGTAGCAGGCTCGTAAAAACATTATCACTACACCCGAATGTGTGCAATGCTATTATTCTCGATGTCCTTGCGATATAATGGTTAGTTATGGTTTACTGAAGTAATTGTTAGTAAGCAAATGCTAAATGCGGCAGTTTAGTGGGAAAAGAACGAGGAAGAGGCTGGAACAGATCTTCGGATGCAGTCATTATTCGATAATTATTGCGTTCCTACTTAACATTTTCCTATCAAAGCATAACGTGACAGACGAACACATCCATGACACTGGGGAAACATTTTGATAGTAACAGCTCAACCGTTGTGGACTCAAAAGGTAAACTTATGACCATAAAACAGAGTTGAAACTATCAGCATACGAAAAATAGAACCACATCATTAACTGTGATTAAATAAACTATACAGAGTCATTGACGGTAGATTATAACTATTTTGATCCGTCCCACTATCCCTAGTGAGAAGACTATCCTGCCTTTGAATCAGTTCAGTTTGTTACCTCAGAATACACCGTTGATAAACGAAGAAAGGATCAGTTACCAATCTTTGGAACAGAGATTAATTGGTACATATCTGCATTAGGTAATCTCTCTTCTGATTGGTTGGTTGATGGTAGGACCCGTCACCACGTGATGGAACTCCTTTTTGCCTAGTCGATCTGCCATCCTGTCAATCGCGCATTGGATGATTCAAGCCTTGACCTTGATTCTGGACAGGTTCTGACGTGCTGTTTGCTAGCGTGACTAGGTCGTCAACAGAACGCCGCGTCAGACCATACCCTCACAATAGTGTCTGTCTGTCTTTCCCCCGCCGAACTTTGTGGAATATCGTAAGTCTACCTACTACAGTGCATGCAAACACATTGACGTAAATCGATATACACGCAAGGACACCTAATAAAATATCTAAGCAAATCCGCCAACGCATCGGACAGGTGGATAATTTTTCCCTATCCACCTTCAACTTGCCGACTGAGCAGCTATTGTGTCTATGACAAGGATATACTCATTAGGTTACGACTGCATGGTACTTTAGAAGCCATATGCATAGCAGGCTAATCGTTCTAGGATGAATCATAGGAATTACAACGCTTTGATTAGAAATGATCGATGCCACAGCTGAAGGAATTACATATGGGGCCTATACACGTTCGTATGAATCAATATGAGAATTACAGGCACCAACTACTAAGGTGAACAAAAAAAATTAGTAATCATGTGCCACGTGGTGAGGACTCACCTCTGGGAGACCGCTATCTGTGAACTGAGTCTCACGTTGCTGTTTCCCATTTTCAGCTAATAACTGCCTATCGTGAACCGCAATCGAATCGTCCCTTGCATCGCGAACAACCTTAACATGTTGTTGCTGTGTGTTAAAGTGCATATCATTCGACTGCTTTGTGGTTATGGAGATTGTCTCGTGGAGAGGTGTACATCGCGCCTGATCCATTGAATAGAAACAGGTGTTTGGTAAGTCGCACTTCAAAGTTGGATCCCATTCCAATTGGGGGGTAGACGTATTTTTTGGCTGACCAACTGAAGGTTGCTGTTCCTGTCTACCCTATTTAAGTTGAAAGAATGTTCATGAATTATATAGTTTTATGGGAACCAAGTGAGAAATAAACTGTGATAAGGAATGGATACTAGGAAAGTCAACCAGTACAGTCAGAAATACTGCACTAGTTGATGACATTTGAACTGATGGCAAACATTTCCTCATTGCCAAGTGGTATCTCATGCCTCACCTATAAATGCTTTAAGCGACAAAATATTCCATCTATTATGGTTAACTTTTACATGATACAACGGAACCCTTTGACTATGATATCTACGCGCTCCTAACCAACCGTATATGGGATACAGCAACAAAAACGACAACCGATACTCTCTTATTTGCTCATGCATGTGTGTATCTCTTCCTGTAACTTAGCATCCTTCGCTATTGTCAAACCCAAGACTCTTCATTGGGTTACACGACCAGGAGTGGAGGCGGTGCCCAAGGAAAAGAAAACTTAGAAGCTTGAGCGTACACGGATATGTTGCTTGATATTAAACTGGTATATATATATATATATATATATATATATATATATATATATATATATATATATATATAAGTTTTTGTATCCACTTCGAAGTTACTTGGCACTATGGTGAAACTGACCATCAGCAATACTCGCGAAGTGGTAAATAATGCACTCGTGCCGCAAACCTGCATGATCTCAATTGTATTTGGCTGAAAACAACCTATGGCGCACCAGTGCCAGTCAAATTCTTGGTGTTATATTCAACCGACAACGTTCAGTACCGTTACAGCTACCGGTTTGCAGTTCATCCTAAGCATATTGTAGAATTCCGTGTAGGTTTTCTTCCTTGCCAATTCGTATGCGGTTTCCCCTTGTGCGTTCAACAACGCGCGGACATCCACTGCTCCGGTAAGATCTGGTCGGTTGGTCTCCACAATAACGCGCGCGATTTCATAGTGTCGCAGACCAACAGCCACGTGTAATGGGCTATCCAAATTCCGATTGCATACATCCACACGAGCACCGTGGGACAAGAGAATTCGCACGACATCAAGGTGACCGTATCGAACAGCCGTGTGTAACTCTGTGTCACCGAACTGGAAGACATAAGGAAACGATCAGGAAGTGGGAGGAGTATAATTGTTATTAGCCAAGTACACGGTAGGGGTTTCAAGGTCACACTAGCATATTGAACGGACAGATCTTTGTCCCCTTATTAGTGATTGTCCACCACGGATGAGTAGCAATCATTCTAGGTCTTTCAGTGATAAACGCAGCGCTGATTTTACTTGATTAGGATGCGTTTTTTACAATCAAACTACAAGCAAATAATGTGGGACCTCAGTGGACTGACATCAAACCCAAGTTTAGCACGACAATCGGTGGACCGGACTGGCGTTTGGAATAAATCAAGTATATGAACAATTGGTTGAATACTGAATGAAGTATTACGAACATTCTCATTATACAACAAGTGATAGTGCAGTGTACTTTACTGAACGTTGCGTTATCCACCACTGATGCGAACGATGATTTTTTAAGCTGAAGATGTGAATTTAAGTGCACACTGAAGGGACAATAAGAAACACCAGCCTGGGAATCACGCATACGCATGCATGCATTCTCACGTAGCTTGAAGTGACAAAAATGACCAAGAGAAACAATAAAAACAACACACACAAATGACGTGTGCAAACTTGAACGATTTGTGACGAGGCCTATTTGCAAACGGCTGAATGGATACTTCACATTTTAACCGGTTTTACTACACAACTCAGAAGTTTGGCCGTTCTGTTTTTGTAACTATTTAACCAATATCTTTCGTTGTGCTTTCATGCGCGCATAGAGTAAACTTTCCGATCAGTGCTATAGTTGATTGACAGGGTCAACAAAGGAAGGACATAAATCTTTTTTATTTCGACGACTATTCCAACGAATGTGACGAGATTCGTATCTCAAAAAGTGCATGGCAAAACTCCAGAAAACGACACATCATGGGGTTCTGTGCAACTCCCGCAGGATATTACGAAAGGAATGAGGATAAGAAAAAAAACGTCAGAGTTTTTACTGTCTACTTGAGTTCCCTATTCGACAAATTCATCCTATCGAATCAACTGGCTGTAAGACTTTTAGCGCTTCAATCCAAGTGATCAGATTTATACTACTCTGTTCTACAGTCTGAGCAATAGAACCAACAAAGCGTGGTCTTCAAAAGGTTATGTGATCGACGTTATACACACACGGCTGGTTGGATGACCGATAACGATTAGATCGGAGTGCGTCTGTTTGTCAGGTTACGTAACAGTCGTTTTAGCAACGGCGATGAAACTGGCAAAATTCCACGGGTCACGTCAACTTCGGGGTCGTAGAACCCTGACGGGAGAGCAAGGTGCTCGATCGATGGATGTGTTTCACGGCATCTCTCGTGCATGCACTCAAATTTGCGGGATCACTGTATGTCAACGTTTAAGGCGACATTCTCGCAGCAGGCCAACGCTGTCGAATCAGTGCAACGAAGATGCGAAGGGCTTTGACGATGGCCCCGCATGACGAGTTCTTTTATGGTAGAAAAATGAGCTTTCGTGGGTGCCTCGGTTCATCAAGATAACAGGTAGTAGGACAGTATTACTCCTTTACCCTGAAAATTATATTGGAAGAAGGGTATGTAAAACTTGATCACGGACTTGGCTATGTTGGGCTTCCTGGGTGGGGCCCACGAGATCTAACTACCTGATGTTTAGACATTTTACAACACAGAATTATTTAGCGGCCTGTTACGTTTTTGTATGCACACTGTTTTCTTATCTAATGATCCTATAACGTATAGTTTTCTTCTTCCTGTTTCATGCTCTTACTATTTGGGTTTTCCAGCGAGTTCACCACTGAGCATTAGCAATCGAAACGACCGCAACCATCGAGTAAATGGAAATTGATTTTTCACACGAAACTGAACTAAATACCACATTGCAAATCTCTGTTAATGGTTTTCTGTTGACAAGCTCGGAGTATCTGCGACCCAATAAAAATATACCGGCATCCTTAAGATTCCGATCGCTGAGCGCAGCGTTTCGGTCATTGAGCTTCCACGGTGCGAGCACGACTGGTGATGAAACGTTTGCAATCCAAACCCTAGGTTCGATATAATCAGAGGATTATGAAACATTTTAACCACACTTATACACAACGCCAACTTTTGGAGCCATTCGGTTCAATTCCGTTCGAACAGCTTATTAGCGATGCACTGCGTGCGGCGGTTCTGGTTGCTATTTCTCAGTGGGAACTTCAACCAGAAATCCAAAAATTAAGAGTAGAAAAAACTAAGGAGAGAATTACAAATATTATAATGAAGTCGATAAAAAAAGTGTGTGAATAAAAAAGCACCATGGATCGTAGGACACTGTCATACCTTCTAAAACATATGACCACTGAATGGGTGCATCTCTTGAACCCCACGCAGGAGGCATAACACGCTCTACATGACCAAGTCCATTCATCAGACTTTCATGTGATGGAACGGACACCTTTGCTCAACTTCCATTCGCTATATGACTCATTGAACACCAAAGCACGCCGAGGAATTCTATTTGGAGCGCATACAACACATGTCCGAACCGCTTTGGTTAGGTGAGCTTTAGTGTTTCATCTAGTAATTTGTTTGATGTGCCTGACCTCAACATTGCTGATACGGTGATCCCATTAACGCCAAGATGGGTTTAAATGCCGATGATCTTGGTGAACCGATCTGCAGGGGCCGTGATTCTGAAATATGTGGAAGAACTGTCCATGGACGGTGAGAGTGCGTATTGATTCATCGTTGATTGACAGCCAAGTCACGTTAGCAGTCAGCACCTGTGCAATACCGAGTCCAAGGCATGAGCCAACAAAACCACGAGCGGCAAGATGGCCGATCGATGGCATGGATCGATAGAATAAGAGATGAATCACGTCAGTAGTAGTTGCCTACACTAGTCGGACCAATACGTCGTGTGCAATGCCTGGCTACATGAACTAACAACCTACATGTTCATTGTTTTACCAATAAGCGGAGATGATTCGCAGGCAGAAGGGCTCTCTTACTAGAATAAGTGGGAAGGATTAAAATAGGGATTACGTCAAAGACAAGGTTGAGCAGAAAATATGGCGGAGGCAACCCTGATGTACACCATCTCTGCTGCTGAACTTAAATTAAAAAAGCAGTTTAAATCGGAAATCGGTCCCAGTTATTCATATAAGGAGATTTAATGATGAAAATTAATTTGGAAAAAATGATTTCCCGTCACAAATTTGAAAACAAAAGTCAGAAACGCAGGTTTGCATAATGTATCCCGGGCCATTTCGTTGCATTTATGCACGTGCATACTGCAGTCAATGCGATTTTTTGAAGTCAGTACAACAGCCAATATAATAGTATATATACATATGCCCTCCAATCAGAGAACAGTGTAATCGAATGAGTCGAACTTCGCTTTCAGATCAAGAAAAGAAGAGATTATGGACCCATGGAAGGTGTGTTTGTGCTCAAAAATTTGTCGTACAATGAAAATATGGATTGGCAGACACATTTAGAACTCCACCTATTTTGCTATTCAGCATACCTCTTGTTGATGAAGGCCAGTTAAACTGTCTCTCAAAGTGAACTACCAAACGATCCAGACAGCACTCCGCAGTCTGAATTAGTGAACCTCCTGAGTCAGTTCTCTAACGCATGAACCGGTGGTTCTGATCAGATACAAAAGACTGCAACTGTTGCGACCACAGCAGTCTCCTCCATCTCCTTACACTTCACAACCCACCACCGCTGACGGTTACTTCTCAGGCTACCGGTGGCGGCTCAGGTATCTCCGTGACTCATCATATGTGTAATCTGCAGGAATCGATCTGCACTCATCCAACGGCGTGATAGAGGGCGCACATATCTATCGTATATGTGTGTGCCTGCATATGGGACCTTGGATATCACGAACAGCCTCAAACAGGGTCTCCTTGATCTGGGCCTATCGTTCATCTGGATCCTAGGCATCTGACTTCATTGATAACCTAGTGGATAATTCTGTTTGAAAAAACGGGTCAATGGTTGTCAAGCCGCAACTGAGTTGCACGTTTGGCTGAGAAACTAGTTCGTTGACAGGGGACACGGGAAAAAACCTGTGCGGACAAGAGTCAACGGCTGTGAACCGAAATGACCGACAGTCACGAATCGATCCACGCTAGCACTGACCGACAGCAATATAATCGATTTCATTTCAACACCGTGAAGGCGCGGGAGGACGACAAACGAGGCGGTACCACTTTTTGTGCGAGAAATTTGTTCTCTGGGATCAGTGCGTAGTTAGAACAGTTGAGTAAGCCAATCACTATTATCGCTTCGATCGGCTGGAATGGCAAACGGGTCTCTTATTTACCATTTCTCCTCGTTAGAGCTTCCAACCTGAGCACTGAAGGCGCCGCCAACAACCATTACGCCCGTAGAGTGCACACCATGGGGCATCTGAGACAAATCATAGTGGAAATTACCATTGGCCTCAGAGAATTCACAGAAACGACGAGCAAAAATCGATACCTCAGTTTGTTGCTGTTCATAGGTACGGAACCGTCCAACCGAACTGCCCACAAACGACGGCTGACTGGGATCCAGTATAGCAATATACGCTCAACCTTCACGCTCAGAACGATGCCAACGCTAGCCTTACCACGAGCACTGGACACTGAATCATCCGGTACACGAAGACTGAAACGAGAAAAAGACTTTGTGTCTGGGGAGCAAAGTATTATCACTGAAGTTGGGTCTTGTATGCGTACTCAGAGAAACGGCATTCATCTATTTCAAAGGTTTCAAGGTTCCTAGTTAGGGCAGTCTGCCATCTTGTTCGAAAATGTGTGCAGTCGTTGAAAACAGCTAAGTAGACAGAATGTTCATGTTTGAGAACCGAACTTCTGCTTTTACCCAGCTTCGTAGTAGTATCCTTATCACGGGTTATAAGTTCTCGATTACGACTATTTGAGGTTCCCTGCGTCCACTGGAAGACGCAAGATGAAGAGCAGATAGAAAATAAATGCTTTTCGATAGGCCGCTTGAGACTCTTGAATGAATTATAATTCGCGGCTGCCCACACCGCAGAAGAGCATTTTCATTGGGAGCTCTTTCTTGGGCCTCCAATTCAACAGTCTGACACAAAGCAGTGAAGCCCCCGTGAAGGAATTTTCGGTTGGTCACATGGGACTTGATTGCTTTTTCTCCTCTGCTCTGTCTTTGGTGGTGCTTCATTTACCGATCGGATTCAATTCTTAACCCCATTCATCCAGTGGAGCAAACGGAACGTGGACGGGGCAACATCCTTTGGGCTGAGGGGCTGATCAGCCTAGGCTGGCGACCGCTGCCCAACGAAGTGCGATTATTTCTCACATTGTCGAGAGAACCCCCAGGTACTGCACTCCTACTTCCATCAGTCATTTGACCGGTAGAATACTTTCATCCGCCGATGTCAATGTAACTGGTCGTAAAGAACCCGACGCTGGCCATCAGCGGGTCCAGCCCAACGAAATGGAAACTGGCTATGAATATGAAATAATATACAAATAGAACTGATATAATGTCAGGTGTGGAATTTAGTAACTTTACCAAGAATAAAGACAAGTAATAACTACTGCGAGCACATAGGTGCCAATGTGATGATCAGCGTTAAGAAATCCGAACGACAAACCTTACCCACAATTCCATAGAATGAAAAGACTATAAAATCGGAAGTAAAACCAGACTATCTCTACCAAGTGCTCATCGCAGTGTATCGCGTATGGACTGATTGATAATCCTCTTGTGACAATAGGAAGGAAACAATCATAGAGAAAGGCTCACCCGATTTTGTGCTTTCAGCTGGAACCCGTTGTTTAGAAGTACGCGTGCAGATTGATTATGCCCATATTGAGCAGCGAAGTGCAAAGGCGTAAAGCCATTCTGCGTACAAAATGAGCAACAGTAGACACGGTATTTGGCAGAATCACGGAATCGAGGGGCTAGTTCGATTATGTGACAGATTATGCTAGACACTGTGCCACTGAGTTCATACTGTAAAAACTAGACGAACAAATAACCAGTGCAAGAAGTATGGTGATTTTCAAGTTTACAGCAAAAACAAGTCGGATTACAAAAACGTCAAGTAGTGATAACCGCTCAACTACAGAGCAGTGGGTGAAAAGAAGACAAACAACGAATACGGTGGCACCAGGAACACCCGAGAATCAGCGAGCCGGAATTCACGGGAAAGAAACTGAAATAAAATCTTCAATAACAATGAAAGAATAGAACAGTTATATTATGTGTCGGCCTCAAAATCTACTGTTGTATGGCTGGAACACATGTATACACTAACGGATGGCAGGCTAAGTCAGCGAGTTAGAGAATGGAAGTGTTGATAAGATTCGCAACAGAGTGGCGTTCGTTTGAGTCGCGGCACTGCTTCTGGGAAACAAGTGACATTGCCGTCAGTCATGAAAAGAAAAGTGGCGGTGCTGAGCCTGCTGAGCAAGGAAGACCTGCTCCAAATGAACATTTAGAACGTAACCAAACAAAATAAGTGGTCCTAGCTGAGTAACTAGATGCAAAGATAAACTCGCCAAATAGCACTTGGAGGGAAAACCCCAAAATGCCCGTTGGAAAGAAAAGTGTATTACAACAAATCCCAAAGTCGCGATTTTAGTGAAGTTTCCAATACTTTCGAGGATAATTCAAGCCAATTCCAATTTCGCTCGACTAAGCGTCACTTATAAACTGTTATTGGAAGTATGCAGTATAAAGATTGGTGCACAAAGTTTCTCGGAAGTACACCCACCGATCCATATACTACTTAATTCCAATATTTCAACCTGCCACCGCAGTGTTGCTCTTATCGAAGTTAGTAGCGATTAACCTACAAGGAACTATCAGCGAATTACAGTTATGATTTCCCAGCCGACTCTTCTAAAACGCACTTCCATTCACACTTCTGATGAATAAATGAGGTTTTTGTGAACAATAGACTGTTACTGTCTTTGTGGGACCGATAGGACCACTAGACAGTCGATCCAAAGAGTGCGCGGACAGCATCTAGTATGAATGCAGAAATGAGCAACGGATGCTACCGAAATTTCCACAGAGGAAAAACTAACCAGCAAGAAACACTCGATAGATATCGAAAAGTCATTCGGGATCATCCGCAGAGGTTCTATACACTAACCAAATGGAAGACAGTGGTTATCAGAACCCACCACCTTGATCTATTCGAACGCACAACTTTAAACTGCAGTACTTGAAATGTATTAAGTAGCGGATTATCAGGTTAATGATGCGACCGCAAACACAAACAAGGCACCTACGTCATCAAGTGAACCGATGTGACTCCAAGCAGCCAGACCCCTTTTCTTCAATCATTCCATTTAAATCAATTACCTCGATCGCTACTCATTTTGCTTGTAGTTAAGCAATATAAACTGAATCCCTCACCAACTGACACTATGCACTCAAATGACTAGATGAAGAGTCAAACGCGCTTGAATAGAGCAGTGGATATCACAGGTAGATAGGAAAAAGGTAAGAATAATGAAGAGGGGATTACCTTGTTGCAAGAGTTTGGATTAGCACCAGCATCACAGAGCAGCTTGACGGAGCGTGAGAAGCCTCGTCGCGCTGATTCGTGTATCGCAGAATTGTGGTGCTGTAAGCGCGTGTGGTTTGGGGCAATGTGGAGAAAACATTGTAAAATCAATTCAGTAGCCGGAATGTGATTAGCAGTGCCATTTATTATTATCAGAAAATTTTACTGCATTTCAGACCAGTTGAGATATTTGAGGTATACAGCTGGAATCCAAGTGATTAGTGAGGGCCGGAGAGCAAGCACACTAATATATATATATATATATATATATATATATATATATATATATATATATATATATATATATATATATATATATATATACGCGTACGATACATGGAAATTGATTATATTGATAGTGTCAAGTGATCATACTAGTTATTCGGCAAACCTCAAGTCACGGAGTAATTTCGCACCCGGGAGTGAAAACAACTTTGAGGCATAAACATGCATTTGCAAAAGATAACATACTAATTCGTCCACCCGGTTCGGATCAGCGCCATGGCTGAGAAGCAAACGAAGCAAATCACTGTGTCCAGATGCGGCCGCCTTGAACAGTACAGTGTAGCCAAGCTGAGACGAAGAAACAGATGGTTGCTTGAGTGGCTAGATCAGTTTATTTGAAAAATCAGTTCACTCTGGAGACAAACATGACGTGCCACAAACAAAGGGGAATAAAATGATTGGCTTTGTGTTGCATGCTTTGAGTGGGAGTGTCTGAATCCATCAGTATTCGTGATAGGGGCCCCAAGTGATAAAGACATGCTGGGAAACACCAAGCTCATGATTTGCCCAGGGTCAGAGATTAGTGGCACGACAATGTGCTACATCACCTGAAAGATCAGGTGAATACAGCAAGGTACATAGAGAGCAAACAGTTTTGACGTTAACTTCGTTCGTAATTCTGAGTAATGAATCTATAAAATGGAAGATAGTTTAACGTCCAACGGGCAGATTGAAAGTGAAACGGCCTGACAGCAATATGAAAACGTACAGGGTGCAACGGTGACCGCGAAAAATCAAACAGTTCAACAAACAGTTGGAAAGTGAATCACGTTCGAGGACCTACGTACACATCGGGAAAACATCTGAACTCTTCCGCCGAATGATCACATTATTAAACGTGCACCTTACATGAACGACAGGGATAAATATCCCTCTTACTTTACTTCTTACTTCCATGTGGCTGGCTCCTGAGAGAGGATGAGCCGGCTTCATGGATGTCCCGAACAGCACCGACCCGTCAGCGGTGTGTGTACAGGAACTGTTCGTGAAGATTCGCGAGAATTAGGTACGAAGTGGCGTTCCTAGTGTCACTCGGTTTTTACTCGAGATGGCAACTCTGGCCCGTGCCCAACCGAGAGTTGCCTGTCGGTCAAATTTTGTGTTAGGAGTCGGTGACCGAACAAGTGGTTCATACGCCTTTCGGATGGCAGTCTGCTAGTCGAGGGTGCCAAACGTGCCCCGGTGAATCCCACCACACTCAGGATAGCTGAGTAAGATCCAGTAGGCAATGGCAATATTTAGGGGCGGGCCACGTTCACGCACATCACGTTGCTGTCTGTGAGCTTCTGTAGCTTTTATGTAGAGTTCGCTGCCGGACGAAAACCCCGCCACGCCCTCTAACAACGCCTTGTTGTTTTTGTCTGGCTACTCGCCCTCGGCCCCTCCAGTATAAGTGATCCTGAAGGAGGGCATTGCGTTCCCATCGGTATAGCCGTCGGAGTCATCGCAGCAAGCAAACCTGATCACCACGGTATGGTAGGAACATCGATCTTTCATACTATCTCGTTGTTCGACAACGAATAAAATCAGGTCATAACTATGACCCGATCCTTAATTTATAAAGTGGTAACATATCAGTATTAAAACGACAGTCTAAGTATTTGCACGCTATCCTAGGTTGGCAGCTCATCAGAGCCAATATGAAAAATAGTGTCCACTATACCACTTCCGTTATTAAAAACATAATTAGAAAAACGACCCGGTGCTTTCAGGTGTACTCCAGGCGAGCACTTTCTTGAGCAAAAAGGGATATCACTTATCTATTGTTCTAGCTCAGCGCGTGGGTGCAGTCCTCGAATGCTCACTGCACTACCGAAGAGAACCGGCAAGCATGACCCTAAGAATTGGAGTGGTGAACCATGTACACGGTCCCATTGGGTCAGGCTTGCTAACGAGAAGAGCGACAACAAATTATTTACCCTGAGTGCAACCGATCGTATCAGGGTTCAAACCTTGTACATCCGACTTATGCTCAATGCAACCGGAGCTCTGCAAATGGTTTCGCTGTTATTGGCAAATGTTGGTCCGTTTTTTAGTTGTTTAATGCTAGTCATGTGGTTAAAAGACCAACGATAGCCCATCGGTCCACATTCGCATTAAGTGTTAGAACAATCATGAGTGGAAAATTATTGGTTTGCTCTGTAAAACTTACTTTGTCCGGTACGTCCGGATCAATATCCGAGAGCGTTAGAAGGACGTGGACTAGTGGTAGATTTCTTCGGCCACATGCGACATGTAGAGGATGTCTGCCGTTCTGCCGATTTACATATTAACGTTGGGTGTCATAATGAGAAAAAGGTGTAAAAAGAATATAAATGGTTGAATGAAACAGATAATTGTAAATTTGTACTTAGTAGTCAATGACGATAATACGTTCCAGTTTTCACATGCCATTTCATTCATTCTGTGGCGAACTTCACTCAACTGAACGCGGTATAAACATGCTACGTCCTTCCTAACTATCCTCGACAGGGAACAAGTTTGAAAATTTTGAAATCAATATAAATTAGAGACGGGCGATGATCAGAAGTGGTCTCAAGTTCGAATCTTGCCGAAACCGATCAGTTCCTCATTCAGCGGTCTTCAATTAGCCGCAGTTTCTTTCATAAATGTTGTACCTTGCAGTGCAACAAATGAAGGAGGTTGGTGATAACAAAAGACCAATCCGGATTTGTATAGTAGACCGATTTTACCATCACTTAGTGAACTTCATAGCACATTCACTCAAAATCCACATCAAACCAAGAAGAAAAAACGTATAATGCAATTCCTCTATAACGTTTTGTTATCCTAGAATTATACAAGTCTATAATGAAATTCGTATTTCTATTAGGTACGGTAAGAAAATCACGAAAGAACTTTTCTACCTCATCAGGTAAAACTGGAGTCCCAGCACGAAGGAGAGACTCGACGACCTGAACATTATTTGACGAAATTGCTATGTTTAGGAACTGGACCGGATCTCTTGCAAATGGATCTTCAAGTGATGCCTTGGTGTGAAACACTCGGTTGCTGACCAGTGGAACAGTAACATTATTACGAGGGTAACACGTCCACTGAACAACATTCTGAGCGGTCATGAGATTCGTACTACTGAAAAGAAAAAAGGAAACTTCCTCAGTCGCATTAATCAAGATATTCAGCACGTTGTCATATCAACCCCACATTTCGTTGAGGTATTCTAAAATGGTATCCCTATTTTGTGAAATATTTATACTACAATAATAGTCTACTGCGTTGATTACATGACTGCGTGCAAAATGTGATAGTCTATGAGCAACTGTCTTTAGTAGTGATCTCTGCTAAAGATACTTGTTTATAGACCTGATGCAGATTCTTCTGTACCTTCGATAAGATTAGTGATTGTGACACAGTTGATAGGTGCGCATTCTCGAAGATTTCGTAACAAGCAAAATTTGAATTTCCAAGGTAAATCCATATCTGGAAGTTGAAGTACTAGGGTGACATAATTCTAGTTCTACGAAGGAATTGCTAAGTCACTCATTGAAGACGCTAAATGCCGTTGAACTTTTCATAGATTTGTCAGTCAAGTTATTCATTTCTCATTTTTTTATTACACATAAAGTGATTTACAGCCAAAAGACGTCCTGTAAAGGGAATGTGTTTGGGGAAAATTCAACTAAGATTTTTTGTTGACCCTGCTTTTGAAAACAAAGACTGTAAGTGGTTGGAAATATGGAGAGAGGAAGTGTTCCAAAGCTCACAGTACGAGGAATGAGGAAATTCGACACCTAGGGACAAAGCCTGATAAGGGTGGCTGGCCGCCTGCATAGGAGATGAATGAGAGAAAGTCGTACCTTGTTTTTAAATTTGTCAATAGGATGTTCCGGCGGTAAGCCCCGGGCGGTATGTTTGAATTTTCCATGCAGGAACTCAAGCTGTTACGCCGACCCAACACAGCACGCAGAGCTGCGTCTAACATATAACGGTGTTGTGTGCATTTTCATTAACTCTGCTGTCAGATGATTTTTCCGCAACAACCGATACACATTTGTAGTAGCAGAGGAACGCATTTGAAACCGACCATTTTCCAACGGGGAAATATGTTAGATCGTCGTCTCAGCCATAAACTTGCAGTGACCTCGATCGTTCTGAGAAAATGAGCCCTATCCAGATATCATTTTGTATTTACTTTCTTTAGGATCTTTGACACTTGCTTTTGAATGCACTGTTTTTCTTTCGTTGGGTACGTTTTACTGAACTGACCTTCGCGAGGTTTCCGTCGACCTCGCCTTTGACATACTTTCGGTTTTCATCGGTTGTACGTCAGCGGTCCGCTTGTTGCTTCACCGTTGCTCCCGTTTACTTCCCATGTATTTCTCGTATCGATACTATTTTGGTACCACGATATATAGAATACACAATCGCATCTGTCTACGGAAGCCAGTCTTTTCTATTCATTCGATTGAGAGGATTTCGTTCGTAGTTTGCTTCGAGACTCGATATGAAGCGTTCCTAAGCCGCTAGTCAAACGATTTCTAAAAACTTACCCTTCCTTTTCTTAGAAGCTTCCAACTGAAGTTGGGTTGCAGAAACAATAACAATTAGAACGCGGGTGTTTGAAGAGTGTGAAGAGATCCGCTTTCTCTACATCTAACAACTTACAAAAATTGATAACATAAATGACACATGACAGTAAGGCCAACGGAAATGAGCACAACACGCGTTGGGCGCAGTTCAATGTTGTGTTAGGTCGGCGCGATGGCTTGAATTTCGGTATGAGAGTTTCAGACACCCAACTGTCTGCGCTGATTGAGGCCCAGAGGGACTTACTTAGTTTTACTTTTATGCGGCTATCGCCTGAGAGAGGATAAGTCAGCTTCATGAATGTCGTGGATTCCGCCTGCCCATGAACGGTGATCAGAAGCGAGATCGGAATACAGGGAGATCCAGTTCTGATCCCAAAGACGAACCCCATAAACAGACCGGAGTCCCAATCGCTCGACGTCCGAATTGACAGTGCTGATCTATGTTTTCAGCTGACCTCCAAGGCGGCAGGGCCAACTTTGGCATGGAATAGATGACAAACACTGTTTTGAAATCTCGGTGTCCGGGTGTCGCAGGATGTGGCCAAACCACTGCAAACGTCGCTGTTGAAGGAAAACGGACAACTTTTAAGTGCGGAAGCATCGTTATCTTATCGTTTCGTTCGATATCTTATCATTCCAGGTCACTTCAAGGATCATTCCCAAGCAACGGTGGTCAAATGCTTCCAGCTTTCTGGCGTACTCGACGCGTAATGGCCACATTTCGCAACCGTAGGTTAACATGGGGCGGATGGGGGCTTGGAATACGCGGGTTGTGGTTCGGAGACTGATCTCGTTTCGCATCCAAAGTGACTTACGCAGCTGGGAGAACGCTCTTCTGATGTTGTCAATTCGCCCAGTGGCTTCGTCCTTAGCTTAGCCGTTTGGGAAGATCGTGGAGCCCAGGTATTTGAATGCCTGCATGTGCTCAATTAACTTGCCATTGACGCATATTGGTTGTGAAGAATGTGAAGCACATGTCGAAAACATCTTAGTCTTTGATGTATTGACTTCTAGCCTCATGGTTTTCGTGAAAACCACACGATTCAAAACTGGCTGTACGGTGGTCGGACTGTCCTCTGAGATGACAATATTGTCCGTAAATTCCAAATCAGTTAAGAATACGTCTGGGCTGAGCTGTATACCAGAGTAATCGATGAGCGCTTGCCGCATTATCCAGTCGATAACGTAGTAGAATGGGATAGGCGATAACGGGCAACCCTGCCGGACACCGGAGTTGAGGGAGAATTCGCCGTATTTTTGCATGCGTAGTTGGATAGTACTATTTCATGAGGCTGACAACCTTCGCCGAAATGCCGTCTGGTTTTAGAATAGCCCATAAAGTGTCTCTTAGTTGAGTCAAATGCTGTGCGAAAATCAACGAAACAGACTGGTGCCGAGTGTTGAGATTTGTAGCGACGTTCTAGTACTCGCCGTAGAGTGAATATCTGGTCCACGCATCTCCTAGCGCGATGGAAGCCTCCTTGATTGGGACCAGTGCGCGCATTCCCCACGGCTGAGAAGCGGTTCAGTAGAGGCACGGAGAACATCTTTGTAGCCTCGTTGATCAGGCTGATTCCGCGGTAGTTGTCGCACATTGTCCCATCACCTTTTTTGGGACAGATAGCAGGACTAAGATTTACCAGTCCGTGGGAAATTGTTCTTTTCCCCAAATCGAACAAAGAAGCGCGTGGAGGGACTCTATCAGTGTAGGAAGGTAGGATTTAGATAACTTCGGTCCGATGCCGTATTCTCCCGGAACCTTTCAGTTCTTTAGATTGTGCATCACAGCAGCAACGTCCCCTAGGGATGGAGGGCTGGTACTGATGTCGTAGATTTCACTCTGGATTGGGGGGGTTGATTTTTCAAGCTTGTCGTAGGATGAGTCAGTAAACTGTCGAATTGCTCAACCCATTTCTGCATCTTTCTCCGCTGCCCCGGGATCGGTAGCCCGGTAGCGCCGCGAAGGAGTGGTTCTACTGGCTGTTGCCGGCCGAATGCATTTCGACTGAAACGGAGGAGTTTTTATAAGTCACCACGGCTAGCCGCTGCCTGCAAGTTGTCCGCGACTTCGGAACTGCAGTTATTTCGATTTTTTCTTGCCAAGCGGATGACTTTCAATCGAACCTACCAAAAGCCACAGAGGTCATTTAGACGAGCGTCTTTAGTCTTCTTGGGCAGATGGCGGATCGTCCTCGATATCCAGTCCTCCTGAACCTGTCGTATGGTGCCCAGTTCTTCCACAACAGATTACTTGACAGATGATTTCAGTGACTGCCATTGTTATTCCACCGATATTTACTCATTGACTGGGCGACTGGTTAGATGGGCCGTGACAGAATTTAACACCGCTTTTTGTTTTGTCGGTGATCCTAGGGCAGCTTCAAGCATGTCCCGAATTGCACCTGCCGATGGGCGGCGATCGGATGTGAGACGTGATCACAAGGAAATCCAGTTCTGTTTGCAGTTGCGAACGCCGTAGACAGACTGGAGTTCTAATCCCTCGACGTCCTATTTCACAGTACTGACCCATATTTTCAGCTGTCCCCTGGGGTGAGAGCGCCATCCTGGATATGGAAAAGGAGCGAGGGATTGTTTTGAGATCTGTGTCTGGACATCGTAGGACATGTCCAAACCATAGTAATCATCGGCGTTGGAGGAACACTGACAACTTTTCGATATCGACGCACCACTATCTTATTGTTTCCTTTGAAAGTATGTCGTGTCAGGCCAGTTTCAGTATCCGTCGCAGACACCAACGGTCAAACACTTCCAGGTTTCTGATGTCCTCAATGGGTAGTGGCTGTATCGTAACCGCAGGTAAGTGTTGGACAAATTGCGGTTCAGAGGATGCGAACTCTGGTCCGGAGACTGGTTTCGTTGGGCAGCCAGAGTGCATTGCAAAGGTGGAGAGATCTAATAATGGCACTGTTAATGCGCAACTTGACTTTGGCTTAAGCGTTTGGGAGAATCGTGCAGCCCATATAACTGAACGCCGAGATGTGCTCAATTTGTTTGCCGTTTAGATACATCGGGAGAATGGAATGAGTAGTGCTTGTTGAGAGAATATTGGTCTTCGACGTATTGATCTCTATTCCCATGGATTTTGCAAAAGATTCTACGCGATTGAGAACCGGCTGTAAGGCAGTTAGGCTATCTCAAAGGCTGATTATATCGTCTGCGAATTCTAGGTCGGCGAGGAAAGCATCAGGGCCCAGCTGAATACCAAGGTAATCCGCGGCCGCCTGACATATTATCCAATCGATGGTGTAATTGAACAGCATTGGCGACACGGGACAGCTTTGTCTAACACTGAGGAAGAAATCACTGGATTCCTCTCCGTAGATGCGTACTCTAGCGCGGGTATTTGCGTAGTACGACCTCATGGGACTGAGAAGCTTCTGGGACATTCCATCTGCTTGTAGTGCAGTCCATAGCAATTCTCTGTCAACTGAGTCAAAGGCAACCCGAAAATCAATAAAACGAGTTGCAGTCGGTTGCTGAAACGTGTACCGATGTTCTAATACTCAGTGGAGAGTGAATGTTTGTTCCACGCATTCTCTACTACGGCGGAAGCCCCCTTGATTGGAGTGTGTGTGCGCGTCCCGCACCGCTGAGAAGCGGTCCAACAAAAGCGCGGAGAATATTTTGGCGGCCACATCGATTAAACTGACGCCACGGTACTTTTTGCACATGGCCTTGTCGCCTTCTTTTGGAAGAGAGAGTAACACTGAAGTCCCCAAGTCCCCTGGGAACTGTCCTCTATCCCGTATGGAGCAAAACAGGCAGTGCAATGGCTCGAGCAGTGTCGAAAGATACGATTTATATTTCTTCAGTGTGATGTCATCTTCTCCAGGGGATTTTTGGTTCTTCAGTTTGTGTGTTACATCGGTGATATCATCTCGGCTTGGTGGGTTATTAACAACGTCATAAATCTCGCTCTGGAATGCTGGCATTGGGTTTGCAGAGCTTGCCGCAGGACGATTCAGTGGACAATAGAAGTGTTCGGTCCACCGCTGCCTCCTTTTTGATCGGTCAGGAATGAGTAGCCCAACAGCATCGCAAAGGAGGAGTTCTGCCGAATGTTGCTTATCGGATGAAGCGTGGATCAGACGGAAGAACTCAGAGAAGTCCCCGCACTTAGCCGCAGTCACCATGGTTTCCACGATTTCGGTCCAGTAGTTGTTGCGGTTGCTCCTGGCCGAACGGTTGGTTTTTCTTCGAATATCACGGAAGTCTAGGTGACCATTTAGGCGGGCACTTCTAGCCTTTTTTGTTAACTGGGAAGCCCCCCCCCCCCCCCCTAAGATCCAGTCTTCCTGTCGTCGTCGCATAGAGCTCAATTCATCTAAAACGGATTGTTGGATCGATGCCTTAAGTGACGTCCACTGATTTTTCATCTGTACTTCTTCTCCACCAATGAACGTGATGGCTAGATGGGAGGTAATAGCATCCGAAACCGCTTGGCTCTTTCTCACCGATCCTAAGACTGCTGTGTTCATCCGCTTCGGGGCACAATTTTTGCGGGCAATTGGAAAGGTGCGTGTACGGACGCAGGTGTGGTCGGTGCCATTTTTGTTATCAGTCTCCGCGCTTCGGTAGGACCGGCGGCATTTAATCGAAGATGACCAACGTGAGCGCATGAGAATGTAGTCAATCTGGTGCGCTGCAGGGCCGTCATTAGAGTACCACATTAGCAAGTGATTTCTGGGGTGTTAGAGGCCGGTGTTGGTGCCCGTTAGGCTGTTGAAGTCTGTAAAGTTGACAAGGCGTTCACCATTGCCGCACTACTATCCCAGACCATATTTTCCAAAAATGTGTCTAATTGCTTGACAGAGGCACCAGTGCGAACGTCCCAGGCCCCCGCAACCAGTAGAATGACACGTCTCGAGAATCTGTTCATATCCTCGTGCGACCCACCGTAGAACTCGTCCCTTGCCGTCTATTCGGCTGCAACCGTCGGGGCGCAGACAGCAACAACCGATACGTTCAAGGGTGAGGAGCGAAAACAAACTAGGGTGATCCGGGGGGATATCAGGTTCCATGAAAGCAGTATTTCGTTAGCCATGTTGCTCACAGCTATCCCGACGCCGTGAAGACCAGAGTTGTCCACGGATCCACAATGATAGGGGTGGTAACTGTAGTCTACTCCGGGAACATCTGTGCACGGGGTGCTAGAAATCGGCAGCCGAACTGAGGGGAATAATGCGATTTCAATGCAATAGTCACGTAGCGTTCGCGCAGTAATGGCTTGGTTTCCGATGTCCAAGAGTGTTCTCACACTCCAGCAGGTGATTTGAATGTTTTCGCATTTTGAAGCCCCCAGCTAGCATATTTGTCACCCCCGCCGACTGCAGGATACGAGGCGCGTCGCTTATCGCGGACGCCGTAGCATGACCAATGTGTGTAGAGAAGCCTGTCATGAAGAGTCTTGGGAATTTGGTACGAAGTTGCGTCCCCAGCATCACTCGACTTTTTGTTCGAGGTAGCAACTGTAGCTCGTGCACAACCAAGTGCCACCTATCGGGCAACAGGTACGTTGAGCCAGACTGATCATATCAAATTAAGCAACCGGTGGCGCAGTTCTGACCAGAACTGTGAATCCTGACAATCCACGTACGTAGAGTCGGGCAACGCAGTAGTTTTAATTCGACTATTGTACCAGCTCCACGGTCAGCAACGCAAACAGCAACGTCAAGAAGTTCGCATAAGTCAGGATCAGAAATTATCACATAATCTACGATCTACGATGAACGGTTACGTAGATGAGCAATGGGCCCATGTCAGACGAGTGTTGTAGTCGCAGCAGGTTTCGCCCGCGGCACTGGATCCGATGTCCATCAAAAACACTGGATTTGTCAAGAGTCGCTGAATCTAACGGAGCAAATAATTGGAGGACGGTGGCGAACAACAGATCGGATTATGCCCAAGTCGAGGATGAATCGACCAGATTTTTACTGTCCTCCATTTATTTGAAACGCATCACACACACCATCGGCCGACAATAGTGGTTTTCCTAGACTTGAAAGGCGTCTTCGATTCAGTTGATCGAACAGTGCTGTTCAGTGCTCTTCACCGGAGAGGTATGCCACAGAAGTTCGTGAATCTACTGAGACCATTTTATTCTCATACTTCTGGCCGCGTAAGGGTTTACAGTAGACTATCAAGTCCGTTCGAAACGACTAGCGATGTTCGACAACGATGTCCCATTTCTCCATTCCTGTTCAACTTCGTCATGGACGAGATGATGGAGAATACTTTGGGAAATCTTCAGGATGTGGACGTTGAACTGGCAAATGGTAAAAAACTGTTACTTAGATTAGTTTAACGACCTTGTCTGCTTGTTTGAATGCATGGAACTTGCGCAACGTGCACTAGAGAGACTCACAAGAGCTGTAGCTTCATTCGGCATACGCTTAGCACCTTTAGAGTGTAAAGTGATTTTGCAAGACTGGACGTAAACGGCTCCGAGCTTGATGCTTGATCGGGAGGTGTTATTAATTGTCAACCGCCTCACTTACCTCGCCAGCAGCGTGACCACGGATAGGAGCACAGTAGTAGAGATGAGCACGTCTATATCCAGGGCTCGGGAGGGGTACACTGGACTGAAGCACCTGTTGTGCCGACCTGGTATTTCATTGAAGTTGAAAGGTCGTGAGTGCTGTACCATGGTGCGTTCAGTTTTGTTGTATGGTTGCGAGACATGGATTGGGTGCGTGCGGATAATGTTCGTCGCCTTAAGGCTTTTGACCATCGACGTTTGTGTAGTATCACTAAGATTGGGTGGAATAGCCTAGTGAGGAATGCTGTGGTCAGATATCAAGTGCGCTGTTTGTGTGCACTATGACCTTCGTTTGAGTAACACGTCAGTGGGTGTCGCCAGGGATGTTAGAAGCGAGTGTTGGAGATGGTTAGTTCGTTGTAGTCCGCTAAACCGACGAGACCAGCGCCATTGTTGCACTGCGTCGTGATGGCCTGACTACCGATGTCAAGGAGCGTCCTCACGTTCCAGCAGGCAGTGTGAAGTTTCTTGAACAGATTATTGTCCTCAGCTAATATATTTAACACCTCGACTGCTGGGATAAAGTGAGGTGCTTCACGTCCTGGGGATGCCGTAGCATGATCATTGTGTACTGTAGCGTGAAAATACATGAAGAGTCTCGGGAATAGTGTACAAAGTGGCTTCCCCAGCGTCACTTGGCTTTTTGTTCGAGGTTGCTCCTCTATCCCGTGCACAACCAAGTGCTACCTGTCGGGCAGTAGGAAGATCGTGTATTGGGAGCCGGTGATCAATCAAGCGGTTCATACTCCCTTTGGATGGCGGTCTACCAATACGGGATGCCCAACGCATCCAATGTGTTCTTGTTGCATGGTTACCGATTGCTATCTAGGAGGTCGTTCGCCATTCGGTAGAAGTGAGCATGACTAAGGGACCAGGGCCACCCATATGGTTGGACAATTTGCCGTTGGATCAAGCAGTGGACCTCGTTTATCCTTCCAGGAGCAGCTGTCTTCGCATGCTGAGCTCCGTCTCACCGAGGTTTCTAGCCATTCGCTACCCTCCAACCTGGTTTGGCCCGCCTGTCGAGCGGTTTATTGAGTTGCGGCCGCTAATGCGTGCTTCAACTTTGTGGAGTCACGGATGAGAATCGGGCAATCTATGGAGGCCACGGAGATGGAAGATGCTCCAAGGAGCACGACAGTCTACCATATCAGAGGTGTTACTCCTCTCAATCACACTGACCACTGCCTTTCTCAACATGTTGCACGTAGAAGTAGAGGGAATGAATACACAAGGCGAACAAGTGGTGGGTATACATGAGTGGAAAATGGAAAGAACACCCCAGTAGCCAAATTACGGAATATACAGTATAACTGCGCAGGCGCACATTGATAAATCATTCTGATTAGACAGAAAGTGACAGCACGATCTCCACTGTTCACTGTTCGCTGCCATATCCCTCATTATTTCCAAGCAACTGATTGAAGGATCTTTTTGGACCCCGACCATGAGAACGTGAGGCACCTACTTTTCCTATGTTCGGTGAACATTTTCCCATTCTCCGCTGACGCATGATCTGTTGACCTCCACGTGGCTTCTTCCACTGCCAAAAAGCGACGGAAAACAGGGAACGTTACGGCAGACGTCTCTGCCATAGGTAGCATGTGCCCCAACCAGTGAATTCTACTCAGCTGAATATACTGATAGAACGTCCTTTGAATTGGTACCTGTGGTAACTGAGTCTTCCTCAATTAAATAGATTTGTCATCGCTTGTACTGTTCCACGTTAATGCTTTATAACTGTTGCCTGTCTATATTTTAACTGTGGCTTTGTTCCGAGTTGGTTAAAACCTTACATCGGGTTCCATTTCAAGATTTCTGTTATCACCTGTTTGCTGTTGGTCATAGAAATTTAATCAAATTGTGAAATATGGATCGGATCCTATGGCCAGATCGTTTAGACACAAATCCTAACTTATCGGACGCTACGGGCAATTGAATTTACTGAAAGGGGACATTAGATTGTTTCTTGACTTCTATCGAGCCCCAGAATGTTGACAAACATGCCACTCTATCAAACTATGTCGTACCACCATCCTTCAAACACATCGCCGCATGCAAGAATCACAGCTTGGCTATCACATCTCCATATAATTTATATTAAACCGAAAAGTATATTTTTTGCACGTCGCGTGCTGTCTTTCGGAAGCACACTACCGGTCAATTCCTCCAACAACTACAATCTCTTTCTATTGATTGTGATTTCAAGGCATTGACCGCTGACGAGCCCCAGGACAAATTTGTTCTCGATTTATTCATTCATGGCTTGAAGTATAATCAAATCCGTCAACGATTGTTGGAAGAAAAAACATTTGAACTCTATGTTGCCCCATCCACATCTTGCTCCGTTTCTACAATTAATCCGCCCGTTTCGGATAATTCAGCTGATTCACATGACAAAGAAAATACCATATCGGCATTTGACAACTTCTCTCGTAATTTCTGCGGTATGAGTCGACACTCCAGAACTGTGCCCTGCTACAGGAAGTTATGTGCAAAGGTTGTAGAAAAGTGAGCATTTTCAACGAGTTAGCCGAAGTCCCCATATCAGGAAACCTACAACATTCCCCAGATACGTTACACCATCCGTGGACCCCGTTATTTCTTCCATCGCTGTTGCAGCGGCTCCCCCCTGCTTCTCCAGTGCAATCATTCTTATCAGTCAATAGGATCACACTGCACGTACTTATCGAAACAGGGAGTTTGGAGAGCTACATTTTCAAGAGTGTGATTGAAAAGTATGACTGGCATGTCGTTGCATCACAACATAGAATCACAAAGGCATCCACCAGCATATCGAGTTCTACTCGGGTACATTTATTTGTATCTATCCAACTCATAAAAATCTCTTGAATGCTTATCAAACCTTCTGTTGTCTGATTTATTCACAGATTTTTTACTTGGACATGGCTAAATCGATAGACGAGATGAATCCTGCCAGCGGCATTTAAGCCTCAAGGCGTAGTCGCCCACACCAGTCGAACCAATGCGCTGTGTGCAACGAGTGGGCGGATGTGACAACAACCTATATATTTTTTTTTTCGCTAACACAATTAGATGATTCCGAGGCAGAGCTGAATTCTCACTAGAGTTAGTGGGATGGAATAAAACATGGTGTCAGAGGAAACTAAAGAACCTCGCAGCTGTCGCCACACGGATATGTCAAGAACGTGCACAATATCGCTTCCGACACCGCTAAATATAGCAAATCAGAATCGGTTGGCAGATGAATAGAGGATGTGGAAACAGAAATCCCGGGATTTTGCTGTTCCCACGCGGTTATTTTCAGAAAAAAGAGTGGTAGTTAGCAATGCTCCGGTGCTGTCTGGGAGATAAATCCAGACCTGTGTTGATAAATCCCTTTTGTGAAGCGATTGAAAACCAAGAAGACCCTATGAAAGTGTTGCAGATAATGGAAAAGCATGGTTTGGATCAATCTAGTGAGACGAACACTTCGGTCAACGATGATGGTGATAGTGCACAGTTTGAGTTTGATATACCAAGTGCCCTCGTGGAAGAGGAATCTAATGAAACAGCCACAGAAAAAAATGGACATTTTGGAGAAAAATCGGACAGTTACAACCTCAAAGAACATAAAGACATGGAATTATCCGCTGTTCCCTCAATGCTTTTAAACATGAAACAAGCACGAAACATGCCAGTACTAAATGAATGGGAAGAAATATGGGCGAAAGACACTCATCGACGGAAGACACGAAGAGCCCTGCGGTTTTTGAGAAATCGGTAGTACGAGGCCCAGCTGGATAAGACAATTAATCAAAGAAACAGAAACCATATGCACAAGAAAAGTGTCAATATTACAGAGAATGACAGAAGGCCACATGAACCGGGAAGAACCAGAAACGGTCGTCCTTATTAAAGAACGGAGGATGTGAGGGTATGGTCCGGTATGTCGTTCGATGGACAGTTTAGTCTCATTGGCAGACTGCGTCAGCCCCGGCCCCTACCGATCCCAAGAAACCACGAGCGGCAGGACAGCCGATCGATGGCGTGAATCGATAGACGAGATGAATCCGCCAGCGGCATTTAAGCCTCAAGGCGTAGTCGCCCACACCAGTCGAACCAATGCGCTGTGTGCAACGAGTGGGCGGATGTGACAACAACCTATATATTATTTTTTCGCTAATACAATTAGATGATTCCGAGGCAGAGCTGAATTCTCACTTAAGTTAGTGGGATAGAATAAAATAATGACTTCCTCAGAATACATGAAAGCGTTGAAATTCCATTTTCCGGTTGCAAATCACCTTTTTCTCTCTGCGGTCTACTGGCGGCCAAAATCGAACCGCAATTACTTTCCGAGCGCCCATCTTCCGATTGTTGACCAATCGTTACTAATTCAGGTTGACATTCCTCGCAAGATGTCATGTTTATCAAGTCTGAAATCGAAACATTATTATCCTTCGGCAATATTGAGCTGTCGAAGTCCCATTGGAGAGCGCAAGTTCTTATTGTTAAGAATGAACGTCACAACAGAAGAATCATAATCGAGTATAGCCGAACGATAAATTGCTTAATACATTTAGATGTTTACCCGCTTCCACGTATGGAAGAGTTATTGGAAACAATTTCGCGACATGAAATTTACAGCACAACAGACTAGAAGAGCTCTTACCATCAAATACCGATTAAAGACAGTGAAAAGCGCTACATCGGTTTCGAAACATGCGGCCAATTGTGCCAGTTTTGTCGTATTCCGTTCAGCGTGACAAACGGAATGGGGTGTTTTCAACGTGCAATTGATGGTATCATAGCCAAAGAACGACTGAATGGGGCGCTCGCCTACATAGACAACCTGATCATCCGCGGAACCATAGCTGAGGAGCATGATCGTAGTTTGGGAGAGTTTCTTAAAGTTGCTAAGAAATACGGTATTACATTCGATGAGTCAACGAACATTATTCGCTCTAGGCAACTCAGTCTTTTGCGTTCAAAGTATCGAAGAACGTTAGTAGACCGATCCAGATCGGTTAAAACCACTGAGAAAATATCTAACGCATAACGTTAACACCCAAGAAGGCGTCACAGACATGTTTACTTATTACTCTGAGGATATCACACTTCTCGGATAAAATCAGCCAACTCGTTCAAAATCGGACTTTTCCTCTACCGAGAAAATTCTTGGCACTATTTAGAAACCTCAAACTCGAATTAAAAAACGCTTTTTCGGTCACCATTGAGCCTGGAACTAGTTTGGTATTAGAAACAGATGCCTCAGGTATCACCATTGCAGCCACTCTAAGCCAGAACGGCAGACAATTGGCGTTTTTCTCCATGCAGTTGTTTCTCTTCTTCGGTTGAATAGTAGGCGTGCGCCATCATCAGGGCCTTAAAGAGGTAAAAACACTTACTAATTGGAACATAATTTAAATCAGTGGCTGACCAGAGATCAGTACCACTCATTTTTGACAAAACACCTAAAAGTAGAAAAGAAAATGAAAGAATCCAACGCTGGCGGATTGAACTATCCGACTTCCATTGCAACGTCGTGTATCGCCCTGAACGCGAAGACTGTGTCGCCGGCACTCTGTCGCGTTGCTTCTGTGGATCCGTCTCCCGTCCTGATCTAGAAGAGCTCTATGAATCCCTGTGCCATCTCGCGTAACCAGAATGATGTATTTTGTCGAAAGTCGTAACCTACCATTCTCGAGCACAGAAGACCATCACGACGAGACTTCACCTTGACGTGGTGTGATGGCTTGCGCGCCTCCATGACCCAAACAGGTATACAGCATGGCTTCTTTAAGCCGGAGATGCAATCATACCTGACAGGTCAATGGGCAGAGGTCAGACAAAATCCAGCCTCCTGGTCCTGTAGGTTGGGGGTTGATTTGAACTGGCAACTCAATCGGCAAAATCAGTAGAAGAATAATTGATCCGCACAAATGGGTTTCCACAAAGCCATCCCGCTGCCTTGAGGATAGGTTCTTGTTGAATTAAATGCTTTGTTTGAGAACCCTAATCGCTCTCCTGCTTTGTGGCTGGACACCCTAGCAGTACCCGTCCAACATCTCCCATGAACTGCACGAATACAAATAATTCCATACTGCATCGGTCGCCGCGCAGGTTAATCAGAACCGCGTTGTCCATTGCATCGAGCGGGGTGGGTAGTGATAAGTGGGCTACTGCTCAGAGTTCCCTCTCTTTTATTCAACCTGTCTTCTGTCCCCAACCGTCTTTGTTTTCCACCTCGACCCACCCATAATGCTACCACTGACAACACTATCAATGCTCGCAAGGGTTCATTGTCAAATAGGGTCGTAAATAATACACAATAGCATAACTCACAATTTCTCAAGCCTCGTCAGCCTCTGAGTTTGGGCTCCTTTAGCGTACGTACACACAGGCCGGTCAGCAGGCGTTCCTAGCCCTCACATTAGATTCTCTGAAGATTGACGTCTGCTGCTTAAGTGAAACGCGTATACAGGATTCGAGCAGTGTGATTCAGCTAACTGCTCCTGGTATCTCATCGAGGTATTTTCTGCGCACCTCAGGAGACGAGGCATCTAGTTCTGTGGGTCAACATGATGTAGGAAGTCTTGAGTGACAAGGCTGATGCTGCTATTTTAGACTGGATTCCTGTTAACGGTCGTTTATGTGCTGTGAGACTCCAGGGGTCAGTCGGCGTTCGAAAGGATAGTTGTGTTAAGCACATTTTGTTTGTGATCTCGGCGTACGCCCCAACGGACTGCAGCTCTGACACACAGAAAGATGAGTTCCACGATGAACTTATCACCCTAGTTCGCACGAGCAAAGGCTCTGGCATTGTAATGCTAGCTGGTGACTTCAGTGTACAAGTTGACAAAATTAGTGTGTCAGAAGCCTGTTTAGGTGGCCGCTGTGCTTTACCAGCTGAGCGTACAGATAACGCGGACAGACTTCTCCAGTTTTGTGCAGACAATAGATTATTCTTGTCTAGCACCAATTTCCGACACAACTGGGGTCGCACAGCGACATGGCGTTCTAACTCTGCTGGTAATCTGAGTCAGATTGATCACATCGCCGTAAGGTACCGGTGGCGCAGTTCTGTTCAGAATTGTAGATCTTACTGGTCCACGTACGTAGACTCGGACCACGCAGTAGTTTTAGTGCGATTACCTATCGCAAACCGCAAACCCGGTAAACTGTGCAACGTTCGTCTGATCCTGAAGTACGCACCAGTTATAAGCAGAGGTTAGCACTCGAGCTAGGATCTACGACAAACAGCGATGAAGATGAGCATTGCGCCCTTATCAGAAGGGTGTTGCAGTCGCAGCAGGTTTTGCCCGCGGTACTGGATCCGATGTCCATCAAAAACACTGGATTTGTCAAGAGTCGCTGAATCTAACGGAGCAAAAACGCCAGCTCTCGAACTGTAAGGAGATGAACAAGATGCAACGACACCTACAAACAAGTCACAAAAGGCCTTAGGACGGATCGCCAAAAACTAGTGGGCCAAGATAGCCGAATAAACGGAAGTAGCAGCTGTTTTAGGTAACAGTCAAAAATTGTTCAGACTTACTCGAGACACCGGTGGATGGCGAACCCCAACAAGTAAAATTATATGCAATAGCAGTGGAGAGCTTACTAATGGCAAACAGCAAAGACTCGACCGTTGGGCCGCGTATATCAAAGAACAGTTTAGCTGGCCGCGCGCCAGTGTAGTTACACCTGTGTCAACAACTGCGACTCCTCAGGAAGTATCACTTGAGCCTCCATCGGAAGTTGAATTGAAGTCAGAAATTCGATTACTGAAGCGAGGAAAAGCTGCCGGTCCCGACTTAATTCCTCCAGTTTTTTTCAAACTGGGTGGAAATGCTTTGATAAAAATCACTTACCGCTTTGCTCTGTAACATTTGGAACAAGGAGCGAAATTCCGTTATCGTGGACCGAGTCGCTGATTGTACCCGTCTTCAAGAAGGGAATGCGCAATGACTGTAGTAATCATCGTGGGATTATCTTAATTCCGATAGTGACCAAAGTATTAGCCCAGGAAATGCAAAAAGAGCGCGAAAACATAAACGACGGGTGGGCATATGCAAAACATGTCCGAACCATCGGAGGCGGTGCAGAGCGACTATCTAGGTCAGAGGGCTACTATCAGCACCAAACACACGACGACGAACCTCGTCATTGCCCATCCGACGTTTCCACCAGACACGGGCAATGCTTCAGAGACATCGGCGGTCGAATAAAAAAGGCCAAAGAACATCCCCAACGTCGGGCGAGAGCAGGTCTAACGACCGTAAAGAATAACACTAAGAACTGTGGCACTATACACTCTTCCCTTGAGTGGGAGCCGAATTTCATGGCGGCGCCACAGAAGGTGGATTTTCACGAAAGCAGCTCTGGCTCCTGAACTTCGTAACGTGAGCTCCTCCCCAACACCAACACCAGCTGTGAAAAAGCTCCCGAGGTACTTACAGCTGTTGACTACCCCTAAATGATCACCACAAAGGGTGGGTGCAGGAACAGGCTCCTACCAGTCTTGAAGACGTACCTTGCATTTTGAAGGCGCAAAGCACATACCACATTGAGACATTCCAATGGCCAAGCAATCCCATGCTTTCTGAATTGCCTGTACACTGTCGTTCAGCAAAGTGATCATCGGCATACTCTTTGTTCCAGCCCACTAGCTCTAGTGAGAAAACTATTCTGCCTTCAAATCATTTCGTTTCATTAGCGAAAAAAATAATAATAAAATATAGGTTGTTGGCCCATGTGTCCACTCGTTGTATACAACGCCTTGGTTCGACTGGTGTAAGCGACCACACCTTGAGGCTTAAACAACGCTGACAAGATCCGTCTCTCATCTATCGATTCACTCCACCGGTCGGCTATCCTGTCACCCGAGATTCTGTTTTCTCAAGCCTTGGGCTTGGTACCGCACTAGTGCTGACTGCCAACGTGATTTGGCTGTCCACTAAGGCTGAGTTAACACGTTCCCTAACATACTCTAAGTCAAAAACTCTGTTCCCTAGGAGGGGTTCAACTCCACCGTTTAAAAGACCAGGCAAAGATGTTATGGGGACATTCAGCGGGTGTTCAGGTTCATACAGATTCATGTTTTTCAAAAAATTATGAGCAGGTTCGGCACTGAGAGTCACAAAAACCTGAAGACTATGGTCCCCTAGTCCTGGAAGTAGGATTCTGCCCTTCTAAATTATGATATTTTTAAACGTGTTGCTTGTAAGGGTATTGGTAAATTGGCCTAATTGGAACATAAATGGAAAAATGGGTTATGCAGGTAAGCACTTCAGTGCACGAATTCCAAATCACTCCTTTTTATTTTCTTTGCGGAAAAACAAGCTTCTATGGCTTAATGTTGGAAATCCCACTAAAACCAACCGACTGTGTTTTTTAAGAATACATTGTACCTTTATTACGATCTTCAGATCACCTTCTCTCTTCTCAATACAAGTATGGCGCGCGCTTAAACGTCAGATCGTGAGATCCGTCCACCGTTTCTTCTGTCTGAATTCCGCTGTGGGGTTTTCTCACGCCCCAAACTTATTTTCCGCGGAAATACGTGTTGCCTCGTCATGGTTTAGAGCAACCGGAGAAGCCTGACTATGCAATCCCATTTGCATGCCAGATTTATACAACTCACACGAAGCGCAACTGACCGTTTACTCATCAAAAGTGACCCGAATGAAATGTGGCAAAACTGAGCAAAAACGTCCCATTTTAAACGTCTTATAATGCTCATATGTTTATCGGCTAAGAGCGCAGGCCTTTAGACCATATGTTTGGCCGGCAAACACGCCAGTGTTAATATGCACGCGCGCATAGCTTGAACTGTAAAGAGAGCACCCAAGGCTTCGACCTAAGGCAAATTGTCTCTCAAATAGAATGATACCCTCTTAAAATAAGATCCCTAAGTAGTAAGTAAAACGACAGTGAAGACTTTTAGGGAAGTAGACAAGTATGTCGACGTACTTCTGACCCTGAGTCTGCTTAATTAGACGCACTCTTTTGCCTTTCAAAAGAAAAAACCACGCAGTGCTGGGAGCTGAGCAAACGCGCCAACACAACTACCTGGACACACGATTGGCTGTAGCCACACAAAGTCCAGCGTAAACTGAAACAAATGCACGCATGTGATACACGTACATAGCGTACGCTTAACTACAGCTGCGGTTGGTCCATGAAGTGGGAAATGCATTTCTAAGTGAGCGTGAGAACAAAAAAAACACCCCTTGAAGCACCCAGCCCGTTTGTCACATCGGTTTTCGGTCATTTTGTTTAGTAGCCATTTTACACAGATTAACACTGAATTTATACGAAGGATATTGATGACCGAACTAATGCGCAATGCTTGGTTGGCTTTTTATTTTAATGTACCGCTTTATTTCACCGAAATGTCCTGAAATCCTCGGTATAGATTGCTCTATTTTATTCCCTCAAAATGGGTAAAATAAGGACAAATAATTGGAAAATCATAAAGTAGGAGATAGAAATGAGCATCGTGATAAGTAGTTTGGGTTACTGAAAGAAATTAACGAAGCATAGCACGTATTCCAAATGATCCGCAAAAACCACTCGAAAACCGACCAGAAACCGCTCCGAAACCGATCGGTTTTTAGCCGGTTTTGGATCGGTTTTCTACTATTACGCCGATCGGTTTTCGAGCGGTTTCTGAGTGGTTTGCAACCGATTTTCTGGACAGTTTCCGAGCGGTTTGTGTCAGTCGTTTGAAATATGTGACATGTTTCGTAGATTTATTTCACTAACCCAAAATAAGTAGTATGATGCTCTTTTCTATCTCCTAAATTGATTTTTCGAATAATTGTCCTTATTTCCCCCATTTCAAGGGAATAAAATGAGGCGATCTATACCGAGGTTTTCAGGACATTTCGATGAAATAAAGCAATACATTTAAGTAATACGCCAACCAAGCATTGCGCATTAGTTCGGTCGTCAATTTCCTCCGTATTAATTCAATGTTATTCCGTGTAAAATGGCTACTAAACAAACCAACCGGAAATCCATCGAAACCGATCGACGTAATAGTAAAAATCGATCAGAAACCGACCGAAAACCGACCGGTTTCGGAGCGGTTATGAGCCGATTTTGCTACAAGGGATAGGTCGGAACTGCAAGCTGGTCCTATTCAAGCACGATTGTCCGCCGACTAGTCACCCAGTCCTCTGATTGTACCACTGAGTGTCCCCCAATGGAACATGAAGCGGGTCACTCAGGGGGCTGTTAGCGGATAATCGTAAAAATGTACCCAGAAAGCAGCGGAACTAAGGGGTTTTTCGGAAGCGTCGGCTGTTTTAGATTTAAAAGCCTGCAGGCATGTTTTTATGGCTTTTTGTCTTCCAGAATATGTAGTTCAGGTGTCCCCAAAGGGAACCCTCAGCGGTACGGCTAGAAAGATAATCAGCAAAACTTACTACAAATTCAATCATGAACTTCTTTCGTATTTTAGGTACAACGGCAGTCTTTTACACATTCCTGAGGTGAATTCGATGTTATTTAGGAGAACTTAAATTGGGTGTCCCAAAGGGGACATTCAGGGGACGGTCAAGTGTCCCCCTATGGGAGGGCAGCTGTGCTGCCTGGGCAATCCGTTGATGTTTGGTGGATGTCGGAATTTTGTTCATCCGATAGCGGCTTGGAAAAATTATAAGGCTGGCCTCTGTTTACAATAATTTTAAAATCTTCTTGGTGGGACGACATTGCTTGAGTCACGCGAAATCTACAGGTAAACGACCATCGCACAATCATGTGGTGACAGGCAAACGCACCCCCAAAGATGACCTCGAGAATTCTAATGTTCTGTTCAGTTAAAGTCTGATTCAATCCGATTCACTTCAATTTGTACAAGACACTGTGTGGATTGAGCCAGTCGTGTGTCCAGATAATATTGTTGTCCATGCGTTTCTGCATCCCCCAACAAAGCCTTTTGGGACTGGAGCAGGTGTGTAGTGCTACCAATAAAGCACTCGATGACGAAGACTATCAAATTTGTTTATTTGAACAATGACCGTTTTTGGTGGCGCCACTTGCTCCGCCTGTGTACGTCGTCTGCACGCCGTTGCGCTCCTCCAATACACACGTTGTCCCGCTCCAGCGTTTTGAGTTCTGCTTTGCGCGCTGCCGAGTATATTCACTACCGTGTCACATACCGAGGACCACGGGCTATAGACTCTATACGGGAGCAGGTCCTGACTTAACTGACATAAATCCTAAACTGGTGAGCCCGAAGAACAAATTAATTCTCGAAGTACATTCGTAAGTCCCTCAATCACATTTATTCGTTTACATATACACTTTTCCGATATATAAACGGTAAATTCCGGATATCAGTTACCATATCCTTTATATATATTTTCTCATATCCATATTATAAGTGTTTCACTTTTGCTGCACTGACCTCTTTATATCATTTTACATTTGATATACCATTGCAACTATGGCTAGCAACGACCGTAAACCTGACCCGGAACCGTCCGTTTCGACAGTCTCCCTAGCCGTCCCTCAGTTTTTTATTGATGACCCTCAGCTCTGGTTTCATATGTTGGAGGCAGAGTTCGAATCACATAGAATTACAAGCGAACGAACCCGTTACTTGTGGACTATCGGTCGCCTTCCCCGTGACGTTGCTACTCAGATACGCGACGTAATATTTAATAACAGTTCTTACACAGCCGTGAAAGACGCGGTAATCTCTTGTCTTTTACCGTCAGAATCGTCCAGACTAAAACGGCTGACCCAAGGGACAGAGTTGGGTAGCAAGAAGCCCTCTGCATTACTGAGAGAAATGCAGCAGCTGGCAGGGCAACTTTTAGAGGAAAACGTCCTCAAAGAGTTGTGGGTACAGCGACTACCACCCAACATTCAAGCACTGCTCGAGGTTTCCAGCCACCTTAAGCTCACAGAAGCGGCTAAACTAGCGGACGGTATTATGGACCGGTACCATCCACAAATTACCGCCGTAACAAACTCGAGCAGCCCCCAGACCACAGCTCCCACCGTAGAAACACACCCCGAGGATACTCTGATAGCTGCTTTCGAGCGGGCTTTCAGACGTTTTTCCTCTCCTGGTTGTTCTCGCTGTAGAAACCATATATCTTATCACAACTCTGACCGACGTGAACGTCTCAGAAGCCCTTCCCCTAACCGCCTGGGTAACCCATCTCGTTCAACGTATTGTCGATACCACAAACGATTTGGGGAGAAGGCTCGGCGCTGCGAAGCCGGTTGCACCTTCCCAGGTGCCAAACAGGGAAACTAATATCCCGACGCGTTCCGGCGACTAACGCGGTCGGCAGCCATAATAGCAGTCGTCTGTTGCATGTCCGAGATTTAGTTTCCAATAGCCTGTTCCTAATTGACACCGGTGCAGCAGTAAGTGTCATTCCAAAGGAGGCAGGTGATGCAACGAACCCGTCAGTCCAACAACTCCGTGCTGCCAATGGCACTCCCATTGCTACTTACGGCCGTAAGTCACTCACACTCAACTTAGGACTACGCCGCACCTTCCGCTGGGTGTTCATAGTAGCGGACGTCCCTTATCCCATACTAGGCATCGATTTCCTAGACCATTTCGACCTCCTGATCGATGCACGAGGCCGGAGAGTTGTCGACCGGCAGACTTCTCTTTCCGTAACCGGGTCGTATTCCTCCGTGAATCACATCACGCCCCTATACATCGAACCGCAGGCCGAACACCCGTACGCAGACCTACTTTCAGCTTACCCGGCAATGCTAAGACAATCTGGCCCCCTTCCCGCGGTGACCACTAACGTTACCCACCATATTGTCACTAAAGGACCCCCAGCATTTAGCCGACCACGTCGCTTGACCTTAGACAAGCTACGCGTAGCACAGGCTGAGTTTGAACACATGCTAGAACTAGGCATAATACGCCCGTCCAGTAGCCCTTGGGCCTCGCCCCTTCACATGGTTCCTAAACCTAATGGCGATTGGTGCCCCTGCGGTGACTACAGGGCCCTCAACCAGGCTACTGTCCCGGACAGATACCCCATTCCACATATTCAAGATCTTACTTCTACCCTGTCTGGTTGTTCTGTTTTCAGCAGAATCGACCTCGTCAGAGCATACCACCAAATCCCAGTAGCAGAGGCTGACATCCCTAAAACCGCTGTCACAACTCCATTCGGACTATTCGAGTTTTTGCGCATGCCTTTTGGGCTCAGCAATGCAGCCCAAACCTTTCAAAAGTTTATGCATGAGGCAACACGCGGTTTGAAGAATGTCTACGTGTACTTAGACGATATTTTGGTGGCAAGTTCTTCAAAAGAAGAGCATATGACACACCTGCGTGCTCTTTTTGAGCGCCTTAGCCAACATGGTGTAACTATCAACCCTACCTAGTGCGAATTAGGTAGGAGGACCATCACGTTCCTAGGTCACGAAATCTCAGCCCCGGACATACAGCCCCTGCCTGACAAGGTGGCGGCAATTCGCGACTATCCCGAGCCTCAATCTTACCGACAGTTGCGCCAATTTTCTGGCCTGGTTAACTTTTATCGCCGCTTTATCCCACACTGCGCCGAAATAATGCAGCCTCTAACAGACCTTTTACGTGGAGGTAAGCGGAAATTCATTTTTCCCGACACGGCGCAGGCAGCGTTTACTTTGATCAAGGATGCTATCGCCAACATAGCACTCCTTGCACATCCCGATCCTTCTGCTCCCCTGGCATTAGGAACAGATGCTTCGGACACGGCTGTTGGCGCAGTGTTGCAGCAATTCGTCAACAATTCATGGCAACCAATAGCTTTCTTCTCCAAGCGTCTCCAGCCTGCGGAATCCCGATATAGTACGTTCAGCAGAGAACTTCTGGCAATCTATTTGGGTATCCGACACTTCCGGCACACACTCGAGGGCCAATTTTTCACAGCGTTTACAGATCATAAACCACTAGTGTACGCCCTCCAGTCAGCTTCTGACCGATATTCGCCACGCGAGATTCGCCACTTAGACTATGTTTCGCAGTTTACTACGGACATTCGACACGTCTCTGGGGCACACAATCCCGTGGCAGACGCACTCTCACGCGTCCACAATATCGACTACCCACTACCCATGGGCATAGACCTAGAAGCAATCGCCGCAGCCCAAACGACAGATCCTGAGGTAGAGCAACTCAGACACAACAGCTCCCTGCACCTAGTGGCAGTGGCCCTTCCAACTTCGGACGTAACTATCATTTGCGATGTGTCACAAGGTCGACCCCGACCACTGGTTCCTGCCAGTTTTCGCCGACGAGTTTTTACCAGCCTCCACAACTTATCGCACCCTGGGGTAACCGCCTCAGTGAAACTAGTCACCGAGCGATTCGTCTGGCCTTGCGTCAAACGTGACGTACGTCTTTGGGCTCGTGCTTGTCTCCAGTGCCAACGAGTTAAGATACATCGTCACACCAAATCTACTTTAGGCACATTCTGCGAACCGAACGCACGCTTTCATCATGTGCATGTGGATCTCGTGGGGCCACTTCCGCCATCCAATGGCTGCGTCTACATCCTCACTTGCGTAGATCGTTTCACTCGCTGGCCACAGGCCATACCTATTCCTCGCCCAACCTCAGAGGAAGCTGCAAAAGCATTTCTAACCGGTTGGGTGAGTCAGTTCGGTTGCCCTGCTATCGTAACCACTGATCGCGGTTCTCATTTCGATGGCGCCTTCCACGAGCTACTAAACGCATTCGGTTGTCGACACAACAAGACGACAGCCTATCATCCTCAGGCCAATGGCATGGTGGAGCGATTCCATCGCCAGCTGAAAGCTGCCCTTCGTGCTCGTGATAATCCATTATGGAGTGAAGTTTTGCCGATCGTTCTCTTAGGACTGCGTAACACCGTTAAAGCCGATATGGGTGTTACGGCGGCTGAACTGGTTTATGGTTGCACACTACGACTTCCAGGTGAGTTGGTTTCTCCATTACCACCTATGAGTTTTAATTACGGGGATTACGCAAAACGGCTGTCACACCAAATGCGGGTGATAAAGCCCACCCCACCACGAGAACAAACCCTGAGCAACTACATACCTACCGCTCTAGCTACCACCAGCCATGTTTTTATTCGAGTAGATGCAGTGCGATCACCACTGCAGGCGGCTTACTCTGGCCCGTTCCGCGTCGTCCAGCGAAAGGAAAAGAAATACGTGGTGGACGTCGAGGGCAGGAAGGAGACCATCAGCATAGACCGCCTCAAACCAGCCTTCATCGAGGCAGAACCCACCTCGAACAACCCTCTCAGTGTCCCTACCTGCTCACAACCTTCGGTTAGTCGTCACGAGTCGGCCCCTGTTACTCCCACTAACGACCCCTCGTTACCTGTTGCAACACCAAACTCCACGAAAGACACAGCTGCACCGATCAACAGGAGAAATCGACGCGGCCGCGAGCTGCGACAGCCAACGAGGTTTTCTGAATATGTAACAGTTGTATATATTTAAGTTTACTCTTCATATTCAACTTGTACATAGTCCTATTATACATGAATGCACGACCACGTGGTGATCACGACAAGAGTGGCGGCAGCCTGTATTGCGCCGGTATGTCCCCCTCAGTCGAATATCCGATCGCGCCTCGAGGCGCAGCTTCCTTGTGTTTCTTTCCTTCCAGCTCGTCCCGTCAGACAGAACCAGATGGAATTCCAGGATCTCGCATGGCTCCAACACAAGGCTCACTGGATCGCGACTGGACCCATTTGACGCCGGACGCCGGACGCTGGCTCGCTTACGAAGGCAATGACAACCACAGGGACACGGAACTTTGGGATATGCCGACAACGACAAACCCTACAACACAACCACCACTGCCAGGTCACGAACAGGATCTACCCCGGTCGGAACATTTTGAGGAGGACGCAATTTTGCGATCGACGCACAGCGACCAGTGTGAGTCATGGAGAACGGCTTGTGCTGGCTTCGCTGTTGTGTTTGACCGCGGCGGGAGGCATGGAAAACGTCTCTCGCCACCGAATCCGACGTACCCATCACGGGTCGAAGCCCAAGTGCGTCGGCCTTCTAGGGGGAGACCCCTGTAGTGCTACCAATAAAGCACTCGATGACGAAGACTATCAAATTTGTTTATTTGAACAATGACCGTTTTTGGTGGCGCCACTTGCTCCGCCTGTGTACGTCGTCTGCACGCCGTTGCGCTCCTCCAATACACACGTTGTCCCGCTCCAGCGTTTTGAGTTCTGCTTTGCGCGCTGCCGAGTATATTCACTACCGTGTCACATACCGAGGACCACGGGCTATAGACTCTATACGGGAGCAGGTCCTGACTTAACTGACATAAATCCTAAAGGTGCTCACCTATCCAGGTTCAGTTCAGTTCGGCTTATTTCCTTTAGCACAGGACCGGTCTTGGCTAAGACCAGTCAAGAGTACAGCTTTCTTTATCGGGTATACAAAAAATGGTACCATAGACCTGATATCAAGGATATCCCCTTCCCCCACCATACCTCCACCGAGCAAGCTGGCTTGCGGGATGCCCGTTACCTCCACTCCTTCGACCTCATCCAGTGGGGTCCGCCAGCCTGTCCCTGTTGCCATAAACAGATCTCTCAGCGCTCCCGCCGACTTCACAGAGCCGGTAACCCACGCTAAACCATGGCTTACTCCAACCCGACGCCTCCTACAAACAGGTGGGGTCAAGCCTCAACCCCACGAGCACTCTACCTCAGAATCTGAGGTTAAACCGGGAGGCAACTAGCAAGCTTCTGGGGGCTCCCGGTGACCTATCACAGCCCCTGGAATAAGCTTCTTGACTAGCTGCGATCGTGCCACACGCCAAAACAATTTAAAGGAGCTTTATGCAGACTCCTTGAAGCTTCTTCTGTAATCTGCGTAACCCGCAATAGCATAAACAGATGAAGCATATGAAGACTGTCTTGATTACTAGACCACAACGAGTCACAGTCTTTTGCCTCCGGACTTCATCTCACGACCCATCTGGTAATGCCGCCCGTATATATATATATATATATATATATATATATATATATATATATCTTACAGCCAGCCTGGTCTGTGGGATGGTCAGACTGAAGACCCTGTGGAGCAGAGGGTAAGATGAGGCTGGCGACTACTGTATAGAGTCGGTAGAAGTGAATGCAGAGCGATGAATAAGTCCATATAGAAAACACTAGTTAAGCCCGACATGTCTAAGCCGTAAAGGGTCAGGTCTCAGTAGAGTGCATCGCTCTTTATAACTCAGTGGAAAAGAGTACCCTGTTAGCTTCTTGGTGAAGGTACGCTGGACTTTATCAAGGCGTATTCTATCCGATTTAGACATTTCAGAGAAGATTAAAGGACAACATTTGAGGTGGGGTCTAGCATGGGTTTGGTATGTATGGAAAGTTTACGCCCATACGCGATTCCAAATGTTGCCAATACACAGTGAGCCGGGCATTAATCTGAAACACTGATTGTCTCTAGGTTGCTCCCGATCATGCATTGTCGTTACCTCCACCAGTAGATATTGCCCATATTACTTTACCCCCGTGACTGGCCCAGTACCACTGGAATCTTCCCTGAATATACGTCATATTACCAGTTGCACGGGGGTATCATTTAAACAGTCCCAGTGCTGTATTCGATTTAGTCTCCGCCTCTATCTCAAACCCTAAATTGTAGCACCTGTCAGACTCCTTATCCTTCATCTTATCATCATCCTAAATCGAATCACCCGCACGCGGCTTAATGCTCTTTCCGGTCATAAGACTTCAGACAGCACGAGCCCCGATAGCCACAGTCCTCTAGAACTCTACATCACGTACCATCTTAACCTAGAAGTCGTCCCAACTAATAACTAGTGTACCCCTCCGCTTTTACAGGTACATGACGAGCCGACAACCTGACATTTTACCGAAAAAGTGAAAACCTTGGCAAAATGTGCAAATCAAAATTACCCCCTACTATGGTGCACCCCATGAAGCAGATGCCACCAGTCAACCATCAAAATATAACCGGCCTGTCTCAACTGCCTAGGGCAAGCATGTCTACTCCTCCACTGCTCCAAATCCATGCACCTGAAACTTATTTTCCCACCTCAACCTTGCCTCCCTCTCTTGCAACCACAACCCACAGCTGGGACCACTTCCTACCTGATGACCTTCCCATTTATTCTGGCCTTGGTTTATACGATTCTGTAGATGGTAATTACTTGATTTCTAATAAAACCGTAATTGAAACCCCCAGCTGGAACAAGCTGCAGACTGTCATATCCTCTATCTCTTTCAGATCATGCTGGTTACTTGGGTAGCCGTCGGTCCATAAAATTTTACTTTCATATTACCCCACGGACCTAACGAATCAATTTATCGGATTGGATTATTTTCCACTCTGGCCGCTGCTATATGGAACCCCTTGCATCGGTAGCCACGGTAATCAAAATCCTGCTGCTCGGGTCACAGGCCCTTATGAGCCCATTTTCCTACTACTACCCTGATCATCTCAGTGAAGACCAGTCGTGTCTGATGAGCCCGCCCTTGCTCAGGCCACAATCTGTGGCCTGCCATCTGTGGAAATCACGATCGCTATGAAATAAAACACCAAGCACTCGCTAGTGGCTGGAACACGGCCGCATATTTTTTTATTGTAACCGTAGAAACCTTTCTTCCCACACACAAGTAACAGTCTTTCCCTCCATGAGCCGGGATCTCTGCAGATCACGACACCAGGCCTTCGGGTCCATATTCACCGCACTTTATGATTTCTTCGTATTTTCTTCGACTCGCCTGCTTCATCTTCTAGCTCCAACTGACAGCCTCTTCCAAGGCTCCATTTACCTTTCCTAGCTGGGCACCCATCTACCATCCAGGCTGCTCCAACAGCACATCAAATTTCACTGGATTTACCTGTTTTCCTGTCACCTTCGCCATGGAATTATCTAGAGAGAACAACTGTAATAAACTTACATGACTAACTGGCTTTTATTCTACAGGATACCTACTGCGTTATGTACCTTAAACCACCGTTCTCCTAGCCTAGTTATTTGTCCAAATGACATCAATAGAGGTAAACTTATCCAGGCGCTGTTGATATCGCTGTTTGTTCTTTGAAGACCCCATGCTCGTTCTGCTCTCTTCCATGGCTGAGTACTAGTTGGTGAATCTCTTTTCAGTTTTCGATACGGAACCCTCAGATAGACAGTAGGAGCGTCCACGTTCCTTTCTCTTCTTTTTCTTTTTTTCTTCTGCGTACCTCCAATTTTCTTCTGATCTCTCCAAAACTGATAGCTTCCATAATTAGCACATATACAGTATGTTCCACATTTTTGTAATACTTTTCCGGCTGCTTTCACGCATGGCTGAGTCACCGCAACATCCCGTCCCCCAAACCGTAACTGGTTTCTGATAACCGCACTGAGCGTCCCCGGTTTAGCTCATTCAAACACAGCTCAGATTTGCTGTACTTTTATTACCGTGCGTGAATCCCACTTCCAGATTCTGTGAATATTTCATGCTGCAGTGCAATGTCGTACTCGGTGCTCAAGCCTTGTGCGTGTGTCTTCATCATGATCAAGAAATATACCATCATTGCCATTGTTATTGTTACCTCTGCCCCTCACCTCTACCGTATGCAGTCCTCCCAAGCCATTTTTGCCATCTGACCCACCCTTGACTTCTTGCGTTGCTCGCCCACTGTTTTACGATAAGTCTTACCCCCGGTCTGCCAACCACCTCCTGCAGAATTCCAAATCTTCATTGCTAACTCATCCATTGTTGTGCAACGTACTTTCTTCACCACCGTCTCCCGCCACCACGGTACCCTTTGCCGACCTCTTGCCCGTCTCATGTATATCTGTCAGATCTCAGATGTCTCCGCTTGGACCCTTCAGATTCAATTTTCCACCTTGCTTTTCAAACTCGACGGGCGCCCATTTGAATCCTCCCTAGGGTTCACTTAAGCCCCCTACATTTTTCTTCAATGTGCATACACTTATCATACCTTTATCCCCCTTTAATCTCTCATATGAGTCTACCTACCCTACGTTTGTCATGCATATTTCTATATTTTCGCCAACATTGTCTGTCCATTCTATCACCTTTAAAAATCTGGTCATGCATCTGGCATACTCCGGGCGCCTGCGAGACAAACCACTATTCTCACTGCTATCAATAACTTCCTCCGGTTAGCCGTCTGCTTACACAGGGTAGACACAATCAGTGGTATGAAGCTTCAGAAGGCGATACTGCGATATAAAGTAGTTTTTTTATGGTCGCGTCCCTTCGGCTCACAGGACTTTGATGGCTACCTCTGCTGCTACTCCGGCGAAGTACAGTACACAGGTCTAAGATTCAGGAACGTTTTTCTCTTTCTTTCCTTGACATGTACAACTGAAAAGGTTTTAGGGATGACTGTCTTGTTTTTCAACAAGAACTTGAACGTGTTTTTCACGTATACGCAAGTGTTGCGAAGCAAATTGATTTCCCGCTCGCTCTGGGGCCCTTCCGGAATTCTTTTCTCGTTATCCAGCAAAAGTTTGCTATATTCATAATAGAAGCCCTCAACATACTGCCACTAGATAGGCACCTAGTTTGTGCTGCCTACTGATACCCATTTTTCGGCTTTTGTTTTTGTGGTAACTGCTGGGACGCAGCACAAAATTGTGCTTCTTCGTCTAAAGCACGGTTATCGGCTTCACTCATTTAATGAACAGCACTGCGTGGGGAATAGACGTGTTACGCTTGATCAGTAGTTGTATATAATTTAATCTACGGAAACCTGCCACAAATATCGGCAAATCTGATTTTAGGCCCAAAAGAAGTTCAAAATTCTATTTACCGTCTCGGAACTAAACCCAATGAAGCAGAAGGCTGGTAATGTAAATGGTACTACCGATGCTGTGGGGATAAAGCATTTATTCAGGGGTCATCTGGGAATAATGTACTGAGAGGGCGTAGTTATCTGTTTTGAACATTCCACTAACTGTGACTCTATTGAGAGAGATATTCGATGATATTTGTTGACCTATGCCCTCTATCAGTCTAACTCTAGTGGCTATTTTAGTGATACTTGGATTTTTCAGGGAAGTGTATTAGGTAGGTCCACTTCTAGGCCATTTCACAAACCGCCGTGGTGTTAGTTATCGGTCTGCAGTCAGGAATATGAGGAACCGGCTGCAGGGCTCTCTCTGTGCTAAGACCATTACTTTAGATAGGAATCTAGTGCTATGTGATGCATTTGAGGGGTATTGTCATCAAAAAGGAGTGGTGTTTTGCCTTTTTCATGTTTTGCAGGACATGTGACGTCTTCCTTTTTGGTTGGATGGCTTTCCAGTCAATGAAAAGAATGGTTACGTCAGAGGGTACGGGGCCTTATTGATCCTTCAGCTAAAGAGGACTTTGATCGTTTCAGGGTGCTCACTGCTGACTGAAGCACAGATGCGATTCGCTGCCCTGTTCGCTCGTAGCCGAATTTCGAGAACATATGGGAGGTTTTCAATGCCGAATGTATCCATAATCTGGAAACTTTTACTAATAGTAATGTAGGGATAGCGAGTATGTATTTTGAATCGGAACTATCTACCATTCCATCTCCAGCAGAAGTGTCCGTGCGTAGTTTGAGGCCCATCGACAGCTTAGGTGAGACTCTACCCAGTTCGGTTTGGTCGAAGCATGTCGTCACGGGTGTGTAATATCCTCCGGGAACACAACACTACTTCATTATAAACATTATCTGGGTGTTTTTTACCACTTACTCTTTTGTGTACTGTTGTGTTCGCATTCAGTAGTGGAACACTATGTTGGCATTGCGTGCATTTGTGCGGATATGAATACAGAACCGTGACACTGCCGGCGAGTAAGCCACGAGAAACCGAAAGATCGGCGGAAAGGGCCTAACTACATGTTCTGTACCGCTAAAAGGAGTAAAGACAGTCAGTGCACAAAAAGTCAATAATAATAATAATGATATGTTTCTTGACAGTGGTCAGGACGTATGCACAAGGCATGACCAGAGAATACCGCAGTACGTGGCAATGTGAGGTATTCGCAATTTTGAAACTTAAGGATCACACGGTGGCAGAAGTAAAACAGTAAAGCTGAGTAGTGTTTGAGCGAACTAAGGTGGAGATGGTTAATCAGAGAATTGTAAACCAGTTTCGAATTAAGGGAGCGCTTTGTGGATAGTCGGATGAATGTAGGAATGATGATATAGACGATACTAGAGAGCGTTAAATGTGTGGTATTCACAAGAACCAGTAGAACAACAGGAGTCGGAAGTCACAATATGGACAGGGAAGTGAGGCAGAAATAATACACAAAGTGCCTTATGAGTGCCAAAAACTGGCTGCGACGGGTCAGGGCGTCCGGAAAAAGATGTTGCAGTCACTGAACCATGATTACAGATAGGGACAAAGAGGGCGTATGTCCCTTCACGAGAGGAATATTGGTGGTGGTTTTTCCGCATAGTGTGCGCCTGTTAGGTTAAACACAACATGAGCCAACCTTTGTTTATCCTCTTCCCACGATTGATTTTACTGTACCCTGACTTGGCTTGTGTGAACCTAGTTGCTCGTCTGCCTCAAGCCGTAAACACGGCTCTCTTTTTGAGCCCTTTTGGTCACATATTTGAGGTTAGTATATATTTTACTGCGTTTTTCCTTTCACAATCCAGTGTCGTAGGCACCACGAATCAATTTCTTTTTTGTTTTGGTACCTGTGCTAATTGGCTATGCTCTCATCGAAGGAGCCTAACAATAATCAAATCGTTCAGTACGGCTCGAAAGGAAACACAGCATAACGAAAACAGAATCGAGACGAGCACATCCTGGGGAAGGTTTGCGTACTTTAGATTCCTTAGACGTGGTTAGGTCTGTCGGTCCTTCCGATGCTGGTTTATGCACTCCTGATGATACAACTGATCGTAAGGGAAGTTGATGCACTGAAGCAAGGAATACCTGAGTTAGAAAAGAAGTTATACTTCTCAAGGCAACAGGCAACGGACAAAGATAACAGAGACAACGGGGCGAAACAGTGTCGATATATAGTATCGGCAATATGCCACTTCATTGTGGGGGTGAAATTTCCACCCCGGTCTGTAAGCAAGCATCACTAGTTGAAACTTCGTTTGATCTCCCCAGGGTGAAGTCGGCCAACTTTGGCAAATGTCTGGAACGATACTGCAAGTTCTATCAAGCAGCTAGTAAACTTTCTGGGAGGCCACGGTGACAGATCAGGGTCAAAGGCTGCCAAGCCTAATCCACCACTGCCGAGGGCGGGAAAAAATTCTCCCCATGACAGATCAACACTCTGTCCGGAGCCAGGTCGTGCAAAAATGAGGAAGATTTTAAAGGGCAGGTTTGGTCGACCACTTGAGGCTTGCTTGGCGGAAGAAAGATGCAACCAAGAAGATTGTGCTGGCAGACGTCATTGATTGGTACACCAGGTGAGGGTCGCCTCATCTGGGAGGAACCTGAGTCCGAGCCAGATCTGATCTTCATCCCAGACCACCCAGAAGCCAGTTCATTTTGCCTCAGCCGCTGTAGGAGTGATGACCCCAGGTGGGGTGACTAGAGCCCAAGCTTTTGTGGACAGCGGATCCGATAAGACACTGGGCGAAGCAGCACTTTGCTAGGAGACACCAAATTGAGAGAGCCTGCACTTCCCTAGCAGTGGGCACGGTGAATGGAACGCATGTCATGGTCTCAAAAGATCGCATCTAGTCTCTCCAGACAACCGTAAACATAACTAGGTCATAGAGGCGTTCACCCTGAAGGATTCTTTGATGCGAGTGCTGAAGTCAGTGAATTCGATTTTTCCATATTGCCCCCTTTTTGGGGCTTAGCGGTCGTAAAGTGGAAGGATGACGAAGTGGATCTTCCTCTAGGATGTGACGTGCCAGAGACACATTGAGGGATGGGCCAGAAAGTAGGAAACCGCCAGGCGCCCTATGCAATACGTGCAACATTGGGCTGGATACCGTATGGACCTATGGGGTTGCGCGGCTCAGAAATTGTGGGCCCACGTGAAAAGATGACAGAACAGCAATTGCATCTCCTTCATGATCGTTTTACGACCTCCGGTATTACTGTTTATAGCTACCAGGAGAGGATTAGCTAGAGTTGAAGGTAGTACGGGAAGGGACGAGGGGCCTGTTGGGTCGTTTCAGGCTGCCCATCCCCGTGAAGTATGCAGGACGATCACTTATTGGGTAACAAGAACACGTCCTTCGCAGGAGAGGTTTGGTCTTGACGAACACTTTTGGAAGCGGCTTTCGGAAGCTGTGACGTGCACTGGAGCCCTTGGCTACATAGAAGTGGTAACTGCTGCCTCCAAAGTCGGAGAAAGGATTCGGAACCTGACACCTTCCAGCTTTCAACCCTTAAAAGAACCGAAGGGTCCCATGATGCCATTGACTGCGCCTCCCAGTGCCGGCAAAGATCAGTGAATGACGGCCAGTTACAAGAACCAGACCGGACAACCCAACCGAGTGAGGCCCCGTGCCTGTTCAGGCTGGGTAGGATAGGGATGTCGGTGGATATATGAGAAACGTCCTTCCAAGTGAAGGTGCCAGTGGGATGCGACGGTGCACTACCTTTCTTGTGGTAGAATGGGAACCATGTGGAAAAATCTGCGGTGGGTTAAATTATGTCTGTCAGTCCATTCGGGATAGAATCATCACCCTATCGTTCGATCTGTGCCATGCGGAAGGCTGCAGCTAGATAAGGAGCTTCGGTAAGCCGGGATATAATAGATACCGTAATTCAAAATCTCTGCTTTAAGAACAATCGTCATCTTAAAACACCGATATGGACTTGACCCATCCTTGGGGATTGACAAAACCACTAAAGAAGGAGTGCTTTCAGCTCACGAAGAGAGTATGAAAGGCTCTGGGGGTGTCAGATGCTATTTTGCACGGCTTGGAAGCAAAAGGGGCTCGAGGGCTGAATGGATCACCACCCTGAACTGGGCGCACTCTGGGAATGCAGGGCAACCTCGAGAAGGATGAATGCGTTTTACGGATCGGAAGTTTCCATCCAGCCAACTGCGCGCCGGGGATTGCCGTCAGCTGTCCCCGGCTTGTTTGATTCACGTGTTCTCGTTTCCCCATGGTTGTTACCCAGAAGAATTCTACTGCAGAGGCCTTGTCAGAAGATGGTCGACTGGGACGAGCCACTTGATCCGGAAGACAGACTAGACTGGAAGGAGTTCATAGTCAAGCTCAACAAACTAGGGGGCATACAAACCCCTAGTTGATTATGTCTAAATTGTGCAAACCAAAAAGAGCGAGCCGCAAGCCCTCCCGATATGTGTGAAGTTGTTTACGGAACTGTGGTGTACGGGCAGTGGTGTTTAGGTGATGGGTGCCACATTCTTAGGGTCCTGTTTGCCAAGGCCCGCGTCGGTCCCCTAAAGTCGGTCTTCATCCAGCCTCTAAAACTCGGTGCTGCAGTGCTGGCTGTTGAGGCGGTACAGGCCACAAAGAAGTGCTTCATTTCAAGTAGCTAGTGGGCAAGTTTTGCACAGACTCGACGATTGTGCCGCACCTTATCATTAACGTCAAGAGTGGCTTCAGCCATTTAGTAGCTAACAGGCTCACGATCATACACTGGGAAACCCCTTTGGGTCGGCAGCAGCACGTAAGGCTCTGCCGAAAACCCAGCAGACTTACGTTCCTGAGGTGTGGCAAATTTCCGGCGGATGGTACACGAAAGGGAGGGCCTAAATTCCCGTACACACCCGAACGGGACGGGACTGAGTATGAATTGAGAACACCCCGTGCGCTGCATACGAAATTGAAAGCCACTGTATTGACGGCGGTTGCTGCTGAACCGAGGTTTTTCCTGTTATGGCTAACCAAATCTTCTCCCTGGAAAAGTTTGATCCGCCCGCCAGTATGGTTGACTGGACTAGAGGCATTTTACTGATTGTGCAGGGTCTACATCCGTTTAGCAGTGTATTTGTAGTTTCAGAAAATCCTGACGCGTTACTCTCCGCAGAATATGATCCTTTCACGGTGATATATCCTAAGAGGTTCACCTAAGAGTTTCAGAATCATAGGGACCTGGGAAAAAGCAACTGTAGGGCTTTAATCCAAAATGCCAAATTAAGAACCCTTAATAAATAACTCATTAGTGGGGAGTTAACAGTAGGTGATAGACTGGCTCTAAACACCATATAATGCTTTCTGCTCGATAGGCCGTAATAGACCTACTCGTGCGAGGCATACAAGCAGTACAGGGACACGAAAGAGGGTGCCACGAGATGTGTTACGCGGAAGCGGTTTTGGGTATCAAGAGGGAGGGAGAGCTTGAAACTTCCAGTTTGATTCCGTATGCAGTGTACAAGACGCGCCGCCCTCACGAGCAAGCAATTGTTGCCAACGCCACCGAAGGGCACAGTGACACCGGGATGGTGGCCATTCAGTGGCACGACTTGACCATTTCGGACTTGTGTGCGTCAGATACGAGAAGATAGAGGGAAAATAAAGTTGTATTATAACATGAATGAAACCACCAGCCGTGCGCCCAAAAATCGCACACTTGATGACAGCCGATGCCTCCGAGCCCTACGACGATTTACAAATGGAAAAAAGTGCCGTTGAACATATACTCGGACGAGGGGTGGAATATTTTGAGCGCTTAACGGGAGCCGCTGCTTTAGAACCAAAGTCTAAATCAGGATGAAGTGCTGAACCGAATAGCGACATGCGTCATCCAATGGCACTTCAAGCCTACACTAGTCGGTCTCTGCGATGGGGTGTGGGAACGCTTGATCAGGTCCGCTAGAAGAATATCGCTGTCCCCAGACAAACGGAAACCGCCGGGCGATGAGACATTGAACACCGTGCTGACGTAGGTGGAGGGAGTCCTGTGCGACTGTCCTGTTGCTCCAGTCTACTCCAGCGACGCCAATCATCTAGCGCCTACCTCAAGCAACTTGTCAGCATTGTGTTTAGATTTTGGATTTTAGGGGCCAATGAGTCTCTGAGATAGTTACTTAAAAGGGTGCAAGTAATCGAGTTACCTGGCCGGGATGTTTCTGCAACGACGGTTACGTGAGTATCTACCGATCTTACAAGCCCGATAAAGGTGGCTGTTGAAAGAGGTTCTTCTTAGTTGGTGGTGCGGTGCTGATCTCCGACGAACACACTCATTTTAGTTCACGGCCTTCGGGTTTTGCCGAAGAAATCACCATAAGTTCCGACGAGCTAGTGAGAACGGTGGAGATTGTGGCCACCAGGGGATAATCGACTCTCGAATTGCCTAGCACCAGCCTTCTTGAGGGCGAAGACGTACCAATCGATGCCACGAACCCACCAGTTTAATACCATACAACTTCAAGTTTCAAACCAAGGAAGTATACACACACGCAACTTTGCCATAGCATGTCCGCTCCTAGTAACGATTCTACTCAAACTATGCGCACACACGTTCACACTGGTTAAAAATACACACCGCAAATATTTATCATATCTTCCATCAATTTTCATTAGATCGTGATAGTGCCGTGGGTTCTCAATTATTGCTTGCCACTTCCAGAAACGATTCCACGATCTGTAACTACTGTTTTCAAGCACAGAAGCCCACTCACACCGACAAACACATGAAAAGCAGTTTGGCCCATATTGCCAACAGAGCGTTATGTTATCACACGAGCTGCCGCTTATTTTCGACATTGATAAGGAAGATTCCACATGTACTAATTGTTTTTCACAAACTTTCATTCACTTGCTCGCACACACACACAAGCGTCGATTTGCGAAAATATGGCACGTGAACTGGGAGCATTTGCACAAGTTTTCCATTTGCACTCACGGCCACATACCGACTCTTTCGAACTATGATGGCGAATAACGGCCGACGAGAGGAGGATCACAATTCATTGCGAAGGATTACCTTGGTGATCTAAACACTGGATTGCGCGTGATTTTGCATGCATACAAGTGAGCAGGTTTGACATACCAGGAGCAGTAGCTGGGTACACTGATAGCAGCTCTCAGATGGGTGGAAGAATCGGTACCCTAATTTCAAATCATTGAATTTCTTAGGATAGGACGGACTATGGTGAGCAGTACAAATGCTAGTTGGGAAAATCCTCCAAGAACATCATAGAATCCTGGCTTCGTGAGAATGTTCGATTGTATAGATTATTTGGTTATTTGGTACCTCTTAAACGTTTGTGGCCCCAAAACTTGCCTATTTGTCCCGAACTTGCGGTTTTATCATATCTTGATTCGGCCTGTGTGACCAACGTGCTTGTTTATCTTGCGCCCTGAACTTGGCCATCGTTTTGAATCCCTATGGCCGCATATTTGAGGTTTGTAAATATTTTACCATGTTTCCTTTCCAAAATCCAGTATCGTAGATACTAAGAATGAATGTTGTTTTTATTTTGGTATTTATGCCAGTTGGCCGCTCACTGCACAGAAACGCCTTACAATGGGCCATCGGGCGTAGGGAGTCCGCTTCCTCAGCGTCTTTCCCCGGGCAGCCACCCTTAAATGCCAACAAGCAAGCCAACAACATACAGCGCTCTAATATACCAACTTCGTGTAAAACAGATTGCGTAGTAAAAAAAATGTTCAATGCCGTTCAGGAGAGATCCTCCATCACCTCCACTCTTGGAGTGGAGCTCACAGGTGGAATGTGTGCGTAGTGTGTCTGAGTTGCTTGTGTGGGATGGACGCCATTCTGGGCAAGCTGTGAGGCGGTGCCGACGAGGGACCTATTAGCAGACAGGAGGATTGACCATAGTCTTTTTATGCACCTGAGTACCCTTCCCAGTCCTAGATGGAGATGGAACTGGGTGGAGTCACAGTTTATACCTGAGGATGCTGCATTCCTTACTCACAAGCGGAGTTGCCACTGTGTTTCGTAGTCGCGTCTACTTCATAGCTTTAGACATACATACATGGGTATCTCAGTTAAACCCGGGCACCTGATGGTATTGATTTGGCGTCAAAAGTCAAGCATTTATAGGATATTCCGAGGACCTCTGTTCAAATCGGAGCAGCTGAAATGTTGACGGAACTCGAACCACTCGAAACCTAGGGTTACAATGTCCATCCGTCATCTCCAACCCTCGCACCACATTGCAAAATCTGATGGTGAATCTCTTTTAGGACAAGCTAAGGATAGGTTCTATGTCGGACCCCTCAGCCAGCCTAATTTGCGCTAGCATTCGGCCCTTGAAGAAGACATTTTTATGCATGTGGTCCGAGGCATTTGGGTTTCGAGTTATTATACGAAGGCTAGCACTGAGCCCGAAGTTCCCCGACTGTCGTAGTAATTTTGTTACCTGAATACCTCCTAAGAGCTTGAAGATCGTTTTGCTGGCCATTGGGACACTAGGGAAATGGGACAAGGTTGACAATAAATATCCTGATAGCTCCTCGCTTCTGGTACTGCAAGCGAGTTAAAATGTGTATCAGTGAACAACGGGATAGGCTGCTGTTCAGTGATATCAAGCTCAGCGTCATACAACGTGATTCTTGAGAAGCCGGTGAGGAACGCCACTCCCAGCCGCTGTTCAAGCTTTTCAGTGGAGCACAAGGAAGGATACTGCATAGTTCATCGTAGGCCGTTGCCCTCATCCAAGGTATAGTCGTGTCCTCAAAATAAGAGAGGGTTTTAGATATGACCCTCAGGCTTCCGGTGGTTTATTCCGATTAAGGGCCCCGTGGAAAAATTAACCTCCATTTAGGACCTGCCCATAATAAGTCCCAGTAAAAAATCGGCTTCAAGGGACGATCAGACCAAGGGTATCACAGCCGCTTAGGCGGCTCACGATATGAGACCTTTATGGAATTTCTGACTCCGTTAAGAACCTTGCTTCTTTTGTTGATTTCGATAGGGATGAAGACATCGGTTTGCATGATAAATCAATCAACACAATGGTAGATTTATCAAGAGACCATAGCTTTCACGGCTCTTGTGGAAGGCCGTCGGTACGTGGGGGTTGTCCGGTTGGAGCAATCTGTTCAATTTGTTTCGACAGATTCTACGAAAATGGTGAAGCCTTCGTCTACGAAGCGGAAGGCTACCGTTCAGATAAGGATTATGGATAAATCGTGATTAAGAGTTGCCTGCAACGAAGTAGGACTTGTACAGTTCCTGCTCTCCCTCACCGTAGCTTCGGAAAGATACAAAAAGAATGAAAAAAGTAAGCTTTCAGAAAAGGGAAATAACCCTATCAGAAGGATGTGTTTGTGGAACTTGTCGCCTGGAAGTCCCTTCATTGATAGTGAGGAGGATAAAAATCGGATAAGGTGCTGTGCACGAGACCAGAGGACAAACCACCGGTGGGCAAACTATACCCACGAAGCAGATTTCGTACACTTTCATTGTTTATGTGAATCAAGATGGATTCCGTGTGCGGGAATCAAAATCCAAACATTTACTCTCAACATTTAGCCTCCACCCACAACATTTATTCTTTTACCCCGGTTGATGAAAGTCCTGGACAATAACGTGCCACGAAAGCCTAAGCGACGGTCAATCAGGTGATCCTCTAGCCCGGTGCTCGTGGCTTTCCCCTACTGGCGGCGGAAGTGGACAACGGCTTCACTTACGTACTCAGATGGGCTGTGTCAAAGTAATTTCTGTGCGCCGAGGGTAGCCGGTATGGGGTATGCTCCTATTTAGATTGGGGGTTCCCACGTTTTTCCCTTGGGAAGGAGCCAGGCTGGGGAGACCCTATATGGTAGTGTAAAGGATACAATATTAATAATAGTTAATTTCGGAGACGCCGATGCATGCCCTATGCATGATCAAAATTTTACAGGGGACAAAACTGACGGACAAAATTCATGAAAATTTAGAAATACATCACACAAAGGGGGGTAGGACTAAATAGGCGAGATACGAGAGGAAGATAAATGTATGCACGACAGGGAGTAATGCAGGGAGTTTAAGTGAACCCGGAGATGAATTCAAATATGGGCCCGGTGAATTTGAAGGTCAAGGTCAGATGGAGCTGCTGGCTGAGCCAAGTGGGAGAGAACGAAACCTGGGGGTTTTACATGCGGAAGACTGAAAATCGGCATGAGAAACTATCGTTATGAGAAATGATGAGGGAAAAAGGAAAAAAGAATAGGAGAAGGGAAGAACAAAAATATAGAACTGTATATTTGGGGACTGGGTAGCCCTGAACTATGCGTTGTTGCAATAAACGGACGGTGTCATTTTGAAAATAGGGAGCTGGAATGCAAGACGTAAATAGTGAGTCAGATGTCATCAATGCCGCGGAAGGATCGAGACACGGTAAATGTGAGGCACAGTTATGGACAAAACGGACGCATATCATGAAGGGCTGTGGCAAAAGAACTGAAGGAGGCAGAGAAAATAAGTGGATAAAAAAATACATATATATATATATATCAGCAGGAGCAAATAGCTGTAAAGAGACGGAACACGGAAGTAGCAGTGGTTTGACGAGACAAACAGGGTTGGGTCCGTGGTGCGGAATGAACTTTGATAAACCTGGATGGATTTTTTTATGACAAGTGAACATAGGGGGGCAACAGCAAAAGAGAACCAACCTTGGAAGCACAGAAGTGATGGCTGTTAGCAGAAGTTTATGAGCTAGTGAATATGAAGGAAAGGATCGATGAAAACGGGTAAGAGTGGATCTAACAGTGTGATTATTGCAGGTGTGACATGTGGTGACGGTCAAACACGGGTGATGCTTTCTTAAGTGGACGTACATTATGCAGCACGAAGATGGCCGTGAAAATGGCTGGAGAACGCAGAGCGACTGCAGGTACGGGGTGGGTTGGGAGGTATAAAAGATCATTGGGGAAGGGTAACTTGTAGGTCAGGAGAACTGCAGTGAGAAGATGCATCAGTTGTACCGGCGAATAATATGGAATAGAGGTAAGGAGGTGAAGGATCAGAAGGGTCAGGTAATGGCAGATCACGTGGTTTGAAACTGTAGGTGAGAGTGATGACTTTACGGTGACATTACACTGAGTGGAAAGCGGAAAAGCGGCGCAGCCTGAAAGGCACAATGAAGGTGCCTGTGGCGAGCAATGTACGAAGCAGGCGACAGTGTTGACCAGAAAAAACCAGGTAAGAGATGATGAATCAGATTGTTTCACTGCAGAAGGAGCAGGATAAAGAACGAGAAGAAGAAAAGAGTCCGGACGGGAAAGCCTGTGATAGAACAAAAATGTACGAAAAATATTTGTGCTTCGGAGCTGGGAGAATGGAAGTGGTGAGTTGCGAGCTTACAGGCCATTGCACCAAGGGATTGAGCCAGAAGTTGCTAATCGGTTCCGTGCCTAAGTGGACGATCCACAGATGAATTATCGATTCAGGCATGGAAAGTGCGGAGGTGGTAAAGAGATAATACATTCGGTCGTAAAATTGGAAAGTTTGGAACGGCGAGTTCTTATACGGGGATAGGTAGTGGTTACGGATGAGTCTAGGGGATATTTGTGGGGCGTATAAGATGGATAAAAAAGGATATCGCGGAATGGTAGCTAGTGAGGTATGCGATCAGTCAGCTTTACAGGCATAAGGAGGTTCCAAGTGAATACTGATTAGGAGCCGACAGGGGCGAAATGGGTGGAAATGAACATTTCGGGCTTGGGCAGAGTAAAATGTATGGGGCGAGAGTGACATCATGCAGTGACGGTTGTCATTGTGAAACACGATAGGAACAAAAACGGAAAGGACTGGTGTGAATACAGAGGTAGGACGACACGAGAGAGAAGTGATAAGGGTGCTGACTGGGACGATAGGTGAGTGAAACGTGGCGGAAGAATGGTAGGAGCATGCGGTCCGCAACGGACTGTGATAAGTGCGGTAGGGCGAGGAGAGTTGAAGCGTGCAATCCGCAGTGGGTGCTAGTGGGTGGGGTTGGCCGTGCACTGGACACCCAACCTGAAAGACTCTTCGTGAAGTGAACACAGAAGGTGTGATCCACCAGCCAAATTGCGCTCGCACATCGCTGCAGACCGTTTGCAAGCCCGATGTGCGCCAGCCAAAGCGGGGGATCTGACCGCGACCAGCACCGTTGGGATTGCCTTGAGTGTTCACTGTTGGTTGTACAGAGGGCTGAGCAACCACAATAAGGGTATATGGTACAGGACCAACTGGACAGGTTGTGGGGACTTGGGCAACTGATCCAAGGGGAACAGCGATCGCCAGACGGCCTACAGCATTATTATCCAGGCGCACCAGCCAGAAAGGTGGTCAGTGTGGTGCCTGAGGTGGTTGACCGACATTGAGGATAACCAGAAAGGGAAATGAGATAGAAAGACGCAGTCTGGGTATAGCCCAACTGAGGATCAACGGTTAACGGAAAGAAGAACAAAAGTGAAGCACGGGTTCATGGATGCAGCGGATCACTAAGACAGATTGAGGCCATGAAAAGTGAGGCTAAAAAAGGAAGCGCATACTTGTGGCTGAAACTTCCAATGGGAAAGTTAGTATTTCACCTAGAGCAGTCATTCTGCAGAAGAAAAGACTAAGTTCTGCATGAAGTAAGGGAAGAAACTTAGCTGTGGGATAGGGCGGGGGCAGAATTGGTGACGTCATAACTGGGTGTTGAGTTCAGTTAGTGAGCCACGCTAAGCGCGATGAATGAGACTGTATTTTCCAGTTCAAAGTCGCAGAGGTGGTGAGAGAAGTATGTGTGGTGGGACCTGGCCTAGAAAAAGGGCATTGTAAGCTAAGAGATATCGAGCAGCTTTGAGTTACTCACCATGCTTCTGTTGATAAGTACAGAACAGTAATGAGTATACGTATACATATATATTTTTTATACATGCAAATATATACAAATACATATGTATATATAGCCGACCAGGAGTTGGTTACTGATGCAGTTTTTATAGCTTTTTTGAGGTTGGTTACAGGGCCACAGAAGCGATGAAACTAAATAAAGGTAATAAATCGTGGAGCGGATGAGGCATACTGACCGTCTGTGGGGAGTATTACGGTGGTCTCTCCATAAATGCAAACGCCTCTGGAAGGATTTATTTCAAGGTTAAATTGGCAGGATCCTATGAGTTGGTATGGAAAAACAGTGAGTGGAAGTGGACATGCTTTACGTATGTCGATGGCGAAGTCTAAGGAGAAGAGGTCAACCAAAGCAATCTGAATTTCAAAAGCGGTGAAGTTATTTAGGAAGGTGGGGCAAAGCGAGAATGCAGCGCAATGGCTTAAAATTCGAGGCCTCCCTCGTAAGCTTGACTTTATGTTGAGTGAACGTTGAATAAGCGCAAAACAGTTCGGACAGAAAGGCATTTACCAATAGCACGCTCGAATGCATACTTTGACAGAAGATCTGATGTGCGAAGGATGTTTATTCCAGATCTTGAAGTACGTGAGGAGAAAGAACTTAGAGCCTAGAGCAGTCCTCGCGGAGGGTGTGGTAATAGTATACTGTCTGTTACGGAGTGAATATCCAGTATCCGGGGAGAAGCACAACTGGTTGGAGCAATGGGATTGTTAATCAATAGCTTATACAGAAATACCAAATTTAGTTTGATGCGACGAAGCCATAATGGTTCGATTTTGAGATAAACATCATTCCCTTTGGTTCATGTTAGACGAGAAACCAATAAGCTGCTTTATGAATCTTCTTTGAATACATTAGATAATAATCCTTTCGGATTTTCTCATACTAGTAAAGATTAGGGGCAATATTCGAGGAGGGGCCTGGAATGTACTTTTTATATGTAAAGAATGCTCTCTCTAAGCTGAAAGGATCTGAACAGAAGACCAAGACACGTTTTAGCCTTCGCCGTTTGGAAGACAGCATGTTCCGAGAAGTTGAAAGAACAAGAATAACTTAAGCCGAGGTCTCTCACTAAGGGCTGGCTGTCGATGGGTGAACCACCGATGTTTAAGAAACCAGAAGGAGCTTGGCATTTGCAAATAAGAAAAATACACTTTTCGGCAGAAAATTTCATCGCCCAGGTTAGGCGCCATTGATCAAGAGCGGCTAAGCCAGCCGAGACTTAAGGGATGGCAGTGTTGAGGTCATCAGACAAAAAAGTCTAGACTATCCTAATGTCATCCGCAAACAAGAACAGTGTGCCATTAGGTATTGTCGGAAACATATCATTTATATATAGGTGGAAAAGAAGGGGGCCTAAAATCTGGCCTGGATAACACCGCTAGTAATAAGTCCAGGGTTAGATGTGTGTCCATTTATCAAGACAACCTGTAAAAGGAGAGATAAGTAAGACGAGAACCAAGAAGGCAGCGGATCGATAAAGCCAAAAGATCGTACCTTTGTTAAAAGGCGGGGATGAGATACATGATTGAACGCCTTGGACAAGTCAAGATGAAGAACAACAAAAGATTTCCCACTTTCAGCAGAGTCGGTGACGAGACTCAGAAAATCGTACTGACAAGTCATGCAAGACCGTGAACGGAGGAATTCGTGTTGGCTGTGATCAATAAGGCTGAGGCTTAATAAACAGCTAATAATGTGATCTTTAACTATTTTTTCTTTTATTCTGGATAAAATGGGGGTATGGTTTATAGGGCGATGATTGGATACCTCATGTAAAGTTCCCTTTTTATGAATGGGAACGACTACCGAGTGCTTCCAGTTAGCAGGTACGGTGCTACCATTAAGTGAAAGAGTGAAAAGGTTAAGCAGCAACAGGAGGAGATCCGGTTTACCATTGACAGGTGCAACTGGTGGTAATCCATGGGGGCCTAATCGAGGGGAGGATTTGCTATAAGATAATGGCTTAGAAATACTTCTGGCATCAAAGGGTGTCGTAGAAAGGGCAAAGTCGGTAAGTGGTGAAGATGGGGAGGGGCAGTGACAGTAGCTGGAGCCATAGCTGAAGCAGAGAATGCATTGGAGGCTTCGGCCATACAAGGTGGGGAGGTGATAGATGAGTTATTACCCAGAATCCGAAGTTGGAAGTCGGCCTTAACATCAGCGTTTCTAGACTTATGCAGCATAGAAAGAGGTGGCTACACGTTGGAATGACTCAATGCCTTGGTTTCGTAATCAAGAAGTCGCGTATTATCTTGTCGTTGAATAAGTGTGGAGAGGCGGTTTAGACGAATAAAAATCGAAAAGTCATTAGAATTATGTGGTTGTTTGAGAAGTTTATGATAATTATTACGGAGTGGCGAGACAGAAGACCCCTTTTTAGTTACAGGATTAGAGGATTTTTTCAGACAGTCGGAAAAGAAGGAGTAGAAAATATCCACAGCAAGCCGAGGGTCGCGGGTGAGGAAATACTCACCCCAGTCTTTCTGGCTAATAAGCGTGACTAGCAAGGCCCAAGTTCTGTATAGAAATGCATTTTTGGAGGGGTGTGCGGGATTAGTTGGGCCACTAGGGGGCAGATAGAAGATAACCGTTTTATGGTCACTGCCGGGGAAATTTTGTGTTACGGACACGTCGACGAAAGGCATGTTATGAGTAAATACCAGATCTAGTATATTCCAATTTCTGGCAGGTTCGACAACATGTTGTGTCCAGCCACCAAAATGAATGCTAGTGATCAGGTTCATAAGATTGAGAGAAGCCAAGAGAGTAGGCCAACAAATGTGAGGGAGAATAAAGTCACCTGGTTCCAGAAGGAAGGAAAGAGAGGTATTTGAAAGACCCAATGAGAAGTGGAAACAAGGAACTGGAGGAATTTGGTGATCAATACACGCAGCCAATGTAAATAACAGTGGTTTGGAGGTTCATAGTGAACCAGAGAGAATCGGGAATAGAATCGAGTGCCGTATGTAAAAGAGGGGTCGTGGTGTAGACTTCCTTGACGTAGGCTGGGCACCCACCACCACGCCGGTTCGGTCTGTCGGTCCTTAGAAAACTGTGCCCTACCAAAGATACTTGATCATTGGGAGTGCTCTCAGACAGCCAAGATTCCGTTATTAAGATAATGTTGTAGTTATTTGCGCGGACAAGTTTTTTGGGTGCGGGAGTTTGTCAGGAGTAGAACGCGAGTTGAATGAGGCCAAAGATATACCATTTGTGGAAGGTGGTATAGGCATATCGGGGAGGTAGTGTATGTTGGAAGGAGGCAGGCTATCGCGATAGGAAGGAGCGGAGATCAGGGTCAAAGAGGAATATGTTGATGTTGAGGCTAGTAGAGGTTCAGATAGGGTGGCTTTCAGCCAAGCTGGAGTAAATGTTGCAGCGAGAGGGACTGCTGAGTGGAGGAGAAACTGGGCATCAAGGGAGGGGGAAATGTCGGAGAAAAAGGAAAAACTTGTGGGGTTTGGCGAGTTGATATCAGGCAGGGGTGACTAGGAGCAGTCGAGAAATCCCGACCAGTCGGAATTGAGTATTTGCCGAAGAGGGGAGCAGATTGCAGGGTTGAAAATGTTTGAGGAATAGGGGTGAAGGGTGGCAGATTAAGCTGCACGTTGCTGGAGGAGTAACCCGAGTTGGGTGGAATACCAAATATGGAGCAGTTAGTAGCGGGAGCAGTAGAGATAGTTGTCAGGTGAGGAGTACGACGTGAGGCAGAGTGGACGGCTTGTGGAGTCCGTATTTTAGTACCGACAGGCAGTGAGCACGGTGAATTTGTAGGGGTCACCGATGCATTGGAGCAAGGGGTATTTTCTGAGGCCAAAACCTTATTCGGTGAGTTAAGGCGAGTTGATTTAAGAGGAGACAGTTGAATGAAGGAGGGGTTTGTGAGAATGGTGGGAAGACTGTTAGACCTGTTCCTCTGGACGGCGAGTAGTTTATCGCCGGAGGGAACAGAGGGCGAATTAGAGTTGGGGGTGTACCCAACAGGCGATGAGGTGGGAGAGCAAGGCAATAGTTGGCGTCTTTTACTGGGTGGCAGTAAGAGGGGAGAAGCGGAAATGTCTAGATCAACAGTTATAGGATCAGATTTTAAATAGTGCGGTACGGGAGCAGATGAGGAGGCAGTGGGCGGCTGTGAAGAGGTAGGAGGCGCGAGTGAAGATAAAGTAATGTGGACTTCAGAAGAAGCGATAAAACAACCAGCCGTCTGTGTCGAAGGCTCAGGACTATCAGGCCTCTTTCTGGTGAGGAAAGTTGAGGAGGATCTGGTGATTTCCCTTTGAAGACAGGTTTTTTCGTCGGTTGATTTCATGTTTTTATGGATGGAATTAGAAACTATAGTGTTAGGCATTTTATTGAATTCTTTGGCAGGTAGATCATCTGCAAATCGCATAAGGATTGTACAGTTGAAGCGCTGAAGGAACCTACGCAGCCTTGTCAGTTGACAAGGAAGGTGGGCCATATCGCATGCATCCAACAGTGTATGCTTGACATGCTCCAGCGGTATTCTCTCTGGGACAATAATCACGACTGCATTTCGAGAGTTTCTTACTCTTATGAGAACTTCGGGTGCAACAGAGTCGATAAGGCGGCCAGCCGCCTCCAGGTTTTGTAAGGTGGAATGTACGATGCGTTCGGTGGCGCACAAAACGGGGGCGAGTTTAGATGCCGTATCTTCCAACTTCAGAAGCTTAGAATTTTTATGATACTTCGGTCTAAAACAGCTGTTCTTTCCGCCGCAAAGCCCAAAAAAGTCACAGATCTCAACCGAACACTGCTTTAAGGCCGCGTTCTCTGTGAACTGGGCTACGTTAAACATTACTCTGATAAGCTTTTCTATAAGCAGCACTTTAAGACATTTGTTTTTTTGTTTGAGGCATTTGAATTTTGCTTTCAGCCGCTCCTGGCCGTAGCGCTTGGACCCTTCAGAGGTAGACCTACAGGTTTTGCCGTTGGGTTAATTTGACAGCCCACCTAAGGTCTGCTTCTAACTGTGCCTTTGAGGTTTGCTGTTTGATTCAGTAGAACCTACGAATCAATCTCATTTCGGTTTTGGGATTCGCGTATATTAGCTACTTGCTGTTTGAATTGCATTTCTTGTAGCACAAGAGCGCATCACTCATGTTTAACACCCTAATAATTATAGACGACTAATAACATAGGCTTCTACTGTGCGCACAAGGTCCGGTGTTTGCACAAATGTAGTCCTCAGCATCTCTGTTTTCCATTTTTTGCACACCGACGACGAGGATGGGTTTTTGTATGTACTTATTTGCAGGTGCTCATATTTTTCTACCCGTAAAATTATTTATGTCTATTTAAAATAATAAGTTGCACATATATTTCAATTGGGTTAAGTATGAAATCCTTATTGTATTATTACTACTGTGTTATCTTTTATACATTGACACTACTTTGGCCGTACCACTGCCTCCACTGTACACTGTCTTTGAAAGAACTGTGCTAGATTGCTTGGGACTGAATAAGAGGAAGATCTTATTTCCGGTCATTCTAAGGTGACCCACAGAGCATGTAATTTCTGACCGTTGAAATGAGCAACACTAAAACCATAACAACTTCTTTTAATTTATTTACGGCAGTGATCAAAACTCTTAGTTTGTTGCTCGTTCCATGGGCCTCTTGATTAGAAGGATGCATTGAGGCAGCAGAAGGATATTCATCACGTAAACCATCATCCCTCCCTTGTTCGATTAGGAAGATCCAGACAGATTATTTTGCTCTATTCTTGGTCCCCTTTATATCGACTGGCGGTTTGTTGCAAGACGACATACGACACAGACACAAAGCGCTATTAAATCACTCCTCCACATCAATGCAGACGAACACAGCTAAACCGGCTCAGTATTTCCGATCTATTGGTTTCATGCGAGGCTTCGTTTCTGTAAATATAGCTTTACTTAGAAGTTTGTGCGTATCATGTTGCATTTTTTTATTTGAAGAGGCATTCATTCTACAGTAAGTCAGTTTTGCCACTGGATATAGATCCGAATGATTCACACGGATAAATTTTCGGTGAGGATTTTCAAAAGATTTGAGTCTCTAATGACCTCCATTTGTTCCATTTTATTTCAGGATGTTTTGAGGAGATCAAGCTTGGTAAGTTGGGGGCGTAATTCAGTTTGTGTTTATTAATGTAAATTTCCCAAGATAATAGCCATTTAAGGAAATAAGGCTTTTGCATACGCGGCGGCAACAGTCCTGCTAATTAGCCTATGTGGAATTATGATGGAACTACGGTGGCGTACGTCCGTTATATAATGGAAGATTAATGTGTCATTTGGGAGGCGGTCATTTGGTTTGTTGCGCTGAGTGGAACTTGGTGATGAAAAAGATATTCCAGAAAAGTCTCCCACCCATCTCCCAACCGCCACTGGAAAATTTTGGGTATAAATAACAGGAGGTTATTGGTTAAGTTAAATAACGTCTTTCTACGCAGTTCCGCGCCACAAGTAATTGTTCACGGCAAATTATCCTAGACAATTCCAATGCTTGCAACTGGAACCAGCACGGAGACTCAAGAAAACGTAGCAGTTAAAATATTTTTGTTTTTATATGAAATCATTTATAAAAACATTTATAAAACTGCAAACTACGATATTTGCCCGGCTTACGGCTCATTCGTCGGCCGAGATGTCAGTGGGAAGAAGTTAATTCTGTTAATTTTTCAGCTTTGTGAGTTTGTTCAATATTAGTCTAACGCAAACCAATTTGGTCAGTGCTCCTGGGTAAAACTCTGCAGCAACTTGTGGCAGACTTGTTGTATTATAGCGCCCTTTTTGCGCTGTTCAACTTTATGCACTGTGCTTCTGATCTACTTATTCAAAAGGCTTCTACTGGCCTCTGCAAAGTCAGAGTCTCTTCACGATAAGGTGCTTCCGTGAAGATTTTTACCGTAGATTCGTCGTTTGAAGTGCACACGTTATACTTTCAATAAGCGTACTTTGTATTATATAGTGTTATTTGTTTCCATTGTACACAGATCTTAGAACACCAAAAATTTGTAGAGCAGAGTGCTAGATTACGGAATCATCCTGAGTTGTACTTTTTGCAGTTTTTGCGTGCCGTACGGTTCTCCAATGAGCAGCAGCTAGCGGGCGCCCAAGCCAACTTGCCAGCAAAGCGGGGGTTTTTCCTTAGGGGGACCAAACTGAATACCAAAAGCCTGGCTGAGATTTGGATCACTCCCTCGGCCCTCGCTCGAGGAGCAATAGACCGGTGAGACTCACGATCTCACTTTCTGCCGGACTTTGCCTTGTTATGTGGATATTTTCGGCGAGCTGGAAGGTGATCTGCTGGTTGATGGAACAACAGAACAAAAGGGAGTTTTGAATGTCATTCTGGAAGGTATATTGAGTGCTGTTTTGCTTGCGGGCTGGAAGATGAACCTTTGAGGAGGAGGAGAGGCTTCACTTTTGCGGCAAGTCATTTACCCTGAATGGTGAAAATGGTTCCAACTCGGAAGACTTGACGGGAGATCCATGACGTGTCTTTGAGCCGCTACACCACGTTTAGAGACTGCATGCAGCCAGAGGTACATTTCCTTGTTAGGAATAGAAGAATACTAATCGGTGACCAGGTGGTGTTTTGAATACGCCGGAAGGAACAATCAAGGGGGGCGGATGAAAGGCGAGCTCAATAAGACCTCCAGTGAAAAGTGACACCCTTCACAAGATGAGCTTCAGTATAGCCCGTCTGTTGCTCCTATTGATAGGTACACCCAAGATTCATACCACTGAGTTGTCCCCACTTGTTCAAAGTAATTGAACATCTTGACATTTTTCCCCCTGACTCTTGGGCTTCCGCTCCTTATTACTAAACTTGGGAATTTTTATCTAACGGTGGGTCACAAGTCACTAAAATCTCCCGTGCTCCAACTAGGCATCAGTAAGTGCGGAAGGAAAGAGCAGGGGGGAATGGCCTGTGACATTTGCGACGGCGAGTATCACAAGAAGTGCTTCGGCTTCCATCTGGCGACCATAAGTTGAGTACAGAAATTCTCAGTTCTAGATGTGAGCTTGAGGTCTGTGTGTACGTGAGTAGATCATTACTTATAAAAGGTTCAAATGAAGTAGATCTGTCCAACGGGTTTGAAACCCCAGCGATTCATAAGGACCAGCTTGAAGCGGATGACAAGAAAAGATTGCCAGATATAGTGGGTGGTCCAAAATGACTAAGAAAGATCCTCAAGGATAAAATCTCTAGGCTTCAGGGTAATAATAATAGTACATTTCTCGACCATGGTCAAGACGCACTCTCAAGTGCATGATCATGGTGTACAACGTTACTCAAGACGGTGAATTATTCACAAATTTCAAGAATAGGAGTCGAAACGTTCGGCAAAAGGACAACATAGTAAGCAGTAGTTTGAAAGGATCATACTACTAATGGTTTGCGCTGCAAATGCGAGCTGGTTTTGAGTTTGAATTGGGCAATGACACTCGATAGGAGAGCTGGAAAGTTCGTGAATGCATAGTGCTAAAAATGGAACAAATACAAAAATGGTGCGAGCCATAGATAACCTAGGCTCACTGAGGTTCTGTTAGCGGATTAGGTTCTAAGCAGGAAGAAAACATGTACGGAAGTACACTAGGCATCTTCGATGAACATAAAAAGATCAGCGACCCGTGAAGACGACGTGAACCCTGAATGACGGATTTGCTGTAGTTCAATAAACGGAGTAATTTACGAAACCGGGAGAGATGAGACAGATTGTGTGAGAGTAATTTCGGTAAAACTGGCAAACATTGAGGAGACAGCAATCCATAAAAAGATGAGTTCAGCTTCATGTTCAGTAACCTGTATCATTCAGAAAAGAGAGGGCAACGGGAGGGTTCCGGATTAGTGAAGTATCTATTTGAAAACGGATAGAGTTAGGAGGCAAAATGAAATATCGCCGCAGATACCATAGTAAAAATCTGCGCATAGGCTAGCGCTGTAACATGCTGTTAAGCTGAAGGATGTGCACCAATTTATTCAGTCTAGGTTTTATTCGGCGTCAATAATGGTAACCACTAATGATGAGGATAAGTGGCCTGGCTTTCGGATGGCGCGTCGAAACCTCATGAGTAACAGATTTCGGTGTTGCTTATTCCAGCTCTGAAATCTGGTTGTTCTAGATAGGATCCAGGTATAAGCGGGGAGAGACTATTGCCTGTAATGTGCCTCTTGCTTTGGGTATGGGTCATCTTACGAGATAAAAGGTATGTGTTGAATAATCAGCCGGGTGTGGCAAGAGATGTTGGATGAAATTGAGTACTGTACCGATGAAGGCAGCAAAATAAGAATGTCATGAGTGCAACCGATCACGAGGGCAGTAAAACTAGACAAGAACGGAGAAAATAGCGGACACTACCACCGAAAAGCAAAGAAACTTCATTAGAGGAGTATCTGAACCAGTCTTTCTGCTCATTGGGCAGAAAAGCAAGGGTTTACCGCATCAAGCAATCAACCTGCCGTGGCAGATGTACGTGCCAGGGTGCACTCCACAAAAGAGAGGTTTCCGGCAGGGTCTCTGGTCAGAAGGCCCTGGCGGGAACCGGGCACCAGAAACATATTATAGAAATTTGGGAATGCATGATTTGGAAACACGCCCCTGGTTGCTTCGGACCAAGCAGAAGGGCTGAAGAATGAAAAACTGGGCATGGAGATGGAGCTCCTTGGAATGAGCTCGAACGACAAACCTGACACTTCATCGATCATCAACGGAAAGGCACCTGTAACGACCGGTCTTGGAAAATCCCTACGGAAGCACTGCAATTTCACGTTTCCTTGACATCAACCACTTACATTACTGGCTTGTCTTTGTGTACTGTATGTTTCCATGAGCCAAGGTTTGCTTGTTCGCGTCCAGCCTGCCAATCTTTCATATCCTATTCTGGACCTGCGTGACGCACGTGCTTCTTTCTCGCACGCCGTGATTCGGTTCTCGTTTCCTGAGTCACTGTGATCGCATAAATGGGGTTCGAATCTGTTCTATATCACTGTTCATTTCACCACCTAGTATCGTATAATTTTACTGATAATCACGTTCTGATTTCGGGATCCGTTGCTAATGTGGCTACGTGTTGCTCAGAGTCTTACAGTATCCTCCTAATGACTGGCCCAATGGCACTGGTGATTATTGATCCACTACGGCAGCCAGAGTTATCCGAGAAGGAGCTCCGTACCACGCAATAGGTTTATCCACCATAAAATGTAAATGGTGTCACCAGGCTGGCCCCAACGGGAGTACATCAGATAATGGGACCATAGACTCTGAAACCTAGCATCAGATGGGAAGCTGGGTGGTGTCTACCTGAGGTAGGGTTGACCAGTATCTCGTTTGAGAGAGACAAGAGTTATATGCATGAACGAGTTTAGCGTGGGCAATGTAGAGCAAAACTTAAGGAAATCCTCCCCAATAACTGTCACATACATAAACTGTTTATAATATGCGAATTATTCTCGTTCATCCCGGAACAAAGTAAGTCACAAGCCAACCACCACATTTGAACACCTGTTTACATCTCATCCGTGTGCCATAGCGTCTTATCGATTCAACCTCTGACTGCCGTGATGGTCGTACCTGATGGTGTCTCCTGCTGAATTCTGGTACTCGTTGTTACTCGTCGTGGCCGTGCAGTTGAGATTTTTGCATAGTTTGCTTGTGTATAATTTGCCAATCCAGTACGTAGAATGTGCGAAACGGTCTTCTCCTGGCTTTAGGATTTGTCATTTTGACCACGCCTTACCTACATTTGGAATAACTTTTAATAATGGGCTTTCAATTTACCCGAAGAAAACCTATCCAACATGCCAGGAAGAGTACGGAAGCGAACAGTAGCTCCGCAGGAAGTAACTCGGAAGTTCCAAGGGGTAGCTTTGGTTGACACTTGTCTATTAGGTATGGCTAGGTCTACCTTCCCAAGGACGAAAACTATTGTATCTCAACCAACGACGTAGAACCTAAACGTGATAGTGCTTTTAGACTGAGAACAACAGAATCAGAACTCCAGCTCAGGTTGTCTAAAAGAGAGCTGAGTCAGCCTGGAAGGAACAACCCTAAAGATGGGAACGAAGAATGATCCCGAAAACCACACAATATGAGGCCATCCAGCCTGGCAGTTTTGGGACGGTCAAAAAGGCTCTGTTCAACTGCAAAAAGAGCGATCGATCTATCCAACGTAAAACTGCCTTAGTTAGATAGGAATGCGATACAGGGATTCACATTCATCAGTCAACCAGGGAACCTTGCTGAACAGAGATTCTTGTATCCGCTGCAGTACTGCCTTGGAAGAGCCGGAGAAGTGATCGGTGGTGCTCTATGCTGAATACCAAAGAGGGCCCTATCCGAGCTGTTGTACTTCTGAAGGACATGTTCGAACGACCGTTTAAGGCCGCTTGGAGCTTGATCGATGGGTCACTATCAGAGAAACTGAATGCTTTGCACTTTGGAGGTCGTTGTACTCAGTTGACCCACAGAACTAAAAAGGTGATCGACTGATGAGGCGCAGTGGGTTTGGGTGAGAAACTACCTTTGTAGACTGTAGAGCCCGAATAGCGAATAGTCATCTTGGTCAACTTGTGCTTGAAACCAGCCAGCCACTTGGGGCTACTAGAACGTCATTATGCTGGAGCAGGGATTCCATCAGAGGCCAACCATGGTCAGACGCGGAGGCATTATCCCGGGGAGGCGGAAACTCACCCGGATGTAAGGTCTGTCTTGAACTTGTTCGCTTGGTAGTTTCTTCGCTTCCGTGGATTAGAACCCCAAGAACAGTGAGAAAAGGCTAAGGGCTCGAGCTCGTATTTTATTTGCCTCGACGATTCCCATCGAACAGTGGTGCTTCCGGTGAAGGTGAGCCGCTACCGGGGTGAGTGCCGAGGAAAGAACCATTACTTACCGCACAAAACCAGGAAATCGACGGCCGAGGAGACCACAAAATTTAGATTGTTTGTTCAATGTCAAGCTGTTATTGAGTTTATTTGCCCGAGGGTAATAGTTGTCGAAGTAGACGCCTCAATAATGATAAAAATGCTGTTGTCTTCGTAGATAGTGGCCCAGATATGGCTTCGGTGAGGAAAAAGTTCGCAGAGACATGAAATAAGGGGAAATCAATCTTCTTTAGCATCAAGCATAGCTGGTAGTACCCAGGTCGTCCAATCAATTAAACTGCACTTATGGCTCGTCCCGTTGGTCACCAATGATGGAGCAGGGCTCCTATTAGCGTTCACCATTACAGATCCACTGACGATGAGTCCCTAGTCCGTGCGGTCGATTTTTACTCCTTGGCCGTCTCCTGACGGGGTCACAATCGAAAAGTGGCAAAATAAAAAACTAATCTGCTGATGCGCTGCTATTTGCCGAAAACACACAGGGCACTGGATCAAAGGGAAAGAAACCTCAGAGTGTTGTATGCCTTGCACACCATATTTGGTTGGACCTTAAATGGTAGTGAAAACAGAAGAGGTGGTGGGTAGATCCAAATCAACTGCTTTTCGACGGACAAAGCGAACGTTGCATAGGCATTCCAGCACCTGTATCACCTTGGATATGCTAGCTTGGCCAATAAAAAAGATGTTCCGCCGCTGGAAGATAGGTTAGTTCTGAAAATGATGGCCGGGAACACCAAGTACGTTATCAATCACTCTGAAGTTCCCGTGCCGTGGAAACCCAAATTAAAAACAGTGCCAAGCAGCCAAGAAATGGACCTATGAGGTTACTACCATGAAAATAGACCGATGAAACATACGATTACCACGCGACATTACAGGCTTCGGTTATGTAGGTAGTGCTGGTGCGCCCGTAACTAACGCAAGTTCGATGTGGTACCTACCCCATCATCCAGCCATAAATACAGAGAAACCGGGGAAAGTTCCGAGCGGCCTTTGATTGTGCTGCTGGATTTCACGGCGTGTCACACAACAACCACATAATACAGGGCCCAGACTGGACTACACTAGTCAAGATCCTTTACCGTTTTCGGCCCGTTAAGGATTTAGAAACTTTCCGCATTCTCTTGTGGCACGAAGACGGAGGGACCAAACACCCAACGATTTTGAACCGGTGGTTCATCCGTCAAGAAGAGCACCATCTCCTTTTTGAGCCTTCTTTTCTCTCCAGGAAACTCCCAACCTTTTCGTTGACACCGGCAATCTATTAGGAAGGGCACAAGCCCATTTCTATACCGATTATTCCCCAGGCTTCTTTGATGACCCCTGCTCATCCTTTCAGTATACGACTGAACCGACCACTGTTACAAAAGCAGGAGGGCTCAGGCCTAAAATACGGACCTTCAACAGCACTGAGATTCCGTATGTTTTCCCGGAGTCAGGGAAGACTGGGTGCGCGAGACTGTTTTTAGGACCCTTATTACAAGTGGAGAGTTGGCTCGGAGTCCGATGGATTGCCAGTAGTGGGGGGGGGGTCATAACACGTCTCTGCCAACTCAAAGGACCAGCTGCTTGCAGGGGACCCCTTCATCGGCCTAGAGACCTAACAACCCTTTGGACTGCTTTCTCCTCTTGGCTACTATCTGAAAGGAGCTTACCCCAATCACTGTGCCACAGAGCTGGGGTTGAGACGACAATCCCCCGGACTACGGACAGAAGCGATGGCTTGACTGGTCAGACAGCCCAGATCAACTCAGCAAGTTCAGGGTACCAATACATCTGAAGCAGGTCAAGTTTGCACACGATGCCCAACTCCACTTGTTTTCCGAAGCTTCGGAAGCGGGTTACTGGGTAGTGGCTTACGGCCGCTGGGCAAATGAAAATGGGGGCGGCGCCATCAGATAGTATTTGCGAAGGCGAGAAATGGCTCGCCGAAGGTTATATTCAATCCGAGGCTAGAAATGACTGCATCAGTGCTGGCCTTGAGAGCAGCCGCACTGGTTAAGTGAGGTTTTGATCGAACAGAGCGGTAATCAAACTCCGGGGAGATTTATCCATTGTACCATGTTAAGTAAGCAAAAAATAAATCTCATTTTGAAACTATGGCAAACAGAATAACAGTGACTCATGAATCCGCCAAAGCCGACCGATAGCACTAAGCGCAATCCGCCAGTAACCCGGCCTTCAGCTCAAAAGGCCTAGGAACAATAGGAAAACTGCGGATGAGGACAATGGGACCGGAGTCCCCGGTTGAATCTAGAGAGACTTCGCCTGCGTTGCGAAAACCTAGGCTTCCAGAAGATGATAGTGCAAAGGAACGATTAATACTGGCCACGAAATCTAAGGAAACCATGAGCCTGATGGAGAAACTGATATTTCCGGGGCCGGGCTAAAATGTTGGGGGCCATGGTCTGGTAGATGAGATACAAGATGTTATTGACGGTTATGAAAGTCGCTGCACCAAAATACAGGTTAAATTTGGGGACAACGCTGCCACTTGAGTTTACTCAAGCGGAAGCGGATGTTTTGCGCCGGCTACAACTGTTTTCCTTCCCGTTTGATGGCCGTGCGCTGCCTAGGACCGACCACAACACTGAGTGAAGTGAGATTTTACATAGTAGTATCCGAAAACTGAGCCTCACGCTGGACATAGATGTAAGGAAAACCGGAGGGAGTTTGGTGATCTGGAACCTGGAGTACGAGACAGATCATCGTGTAATAGTTTGCGGCTACCACGGCATCAGATGTCTGATGGATCGTCCACTTCAAGGTGAAGGACAGGGGTCTAAAACACTTGACGACGGTTTTCCTAGACCGGGAGAATGCAACAATCAAGCAAGCGGTCGATGGTTGTCTAGAGCTTCGCTCTGATAAGAGGTAACAGGTCAACAAGTAATGGTCCCCCATCCAGAAGTGAGACTTCGAGAAGAGGGCGCCCATTCGACGAAATCAGCTTGGATTATTGCGGTCCACTGTTATAAGACAAGATAATGGTTTATTTCGGCTAACACCGAGGCATGCTGTAGCGCAAGATCAAACGGTACTGTTGGACGTAGAGCCCGAATTCCAAGAGGATGACTCGGGTATATGCACTCGATATTGTACAGGAGAAAGTATTTGATTTATTCTTTAAGGCGGCGCCCGGAAAACTTGAACTCAAGGGCGGATAGCCAACCCGGCCAAGTCGGGGTGCAGCTGGTCGGAGTTAGTTAACTCTTCCTGAAAGAGTACAAAAAGAAGGGCTATGCAACGAGAGAATCAAACGGAATTGAAGAAAGTTTTGTTCACCTTGAGGAAAAAGAAGTTCCCAAAGGAGACATGGACCAGCTATAGCGCTCCACGGAGTATGGCACGGCTTTGGATTGAAATCAGACGATAAAAGGAATAAATTTTCAAACAAAGAACAATCAAAATCTTTCGAAGATTTTCGTTGCAACGTTCAGCGACCAAATATTGGCTGAGTCCGTCAAATACCCAGTGAAAGACTCATTTGTAGAGGGATTGTATAGGTGATAGTGAAAGAAGTGGCCAGAAGTAAACATGTAATCGTTGCGCACATTGTTTACTTTCATAAAAGTGGAATGTATGCCCCAAAATGGAGGTGGGAACTGGGCGACAAATCAGTTTGTGATGCGTAGCCATGATAGTCGCAGATACACGGTTTGCACAGATGTGTATTTAAATGACAGTTAAGTATTTACGTTTGATTACCGCTGTCTAAGGGCTGAACGTGAAGACAAGGGAGATGCAAGGACCAAAATTGTCTAAGAGAATTTACAAAGATAAAATACCGGATATGAAAAAGCATCAAACAACCGATGAATACGTTTGCGAAGTTGGGCTGTGAAGTAGCTGACAGGTGATATACTATCTGCTAGTATTCTTTGTAAGAGATGGATCCCGTGATGGCAAAAGATCAAAACGCTGCGATACAGATGTCTCTCAGACGTCAATATGTGGGGAGGGCATGAATCTTTGCAAGGTGGGGGTATTGCAACGCTACAGCTGTGTGGGTGAACAGAAGGACTGATGGAGGGAGTGAACTATCACAATATTGCCGACTGTTGGGATGCTTTGGAGACAAATGTTCCCCAGTGGAATAAACTGTTTGGACATTGTGGTGCGGAAGTGTATGGTAACAATGAATGTAAAATTTGCAAATATATCGATTTCTGTGATAAAATAGGAGCGAGTTTCATCTCGGGGATTGTTTAAGTTTTGCGAATGGGACAAGGGGGTGGTTTGGCAAGAATCCTCGGGAAAAGAGATCATGGACGGTCTTTTAACCCCGCGATAATTATGTGCTAGGGAAAGTAGATTTTGCCGGGCGTAAGAAGCTGTAAGTTAAGGTGGCGAAGGTAGCAACAACCGAGGAACACACGGGAAAAATATGGCTGCCCGTTAACATTATAACCATCCTCAGCAGTTCACGTCGTCTTAGTGTGTGACGTGGTCGCTGATTCCTTCCTGAAGTCTTCCCGAAGGTTTACCGCAGGGGAATGATTTCCCGAAAACGTACTCAGACAACGATTTAAACTTCGTTGGAGCCCTTACGGAGTTTCAGAGAGGATGTGGTCTCCAAGGTCGTGCTCTATTGTGGGATAAAGCAGTGGCTAGATGAATAGAGCGGCTCTTCACTCCACCTTATGCTGGTCCTCGTGGTGGAGCTTGCAGAAGACTGAAAGGCCGGGCCAACAAAATACCCATGGCTCTAATTTCACAACAAATCCTTTGTCACGAGAAGCTAAATGACCTGTCAATTGAAATGGAAAGCGTGCTGAACAGTAAACTGTATTGCCGATTGTCCCGGATCCGGAGGGCGAACCGGCTGTCGCTCCCAGTGGCCCGTTGCTATTGCGGTCGAATGTGGGAGCAGTCACTCCGAAAACTCTGCTCCGTGCGAAAACGGTATGGCAGAAGCGAGCCATCCACTTGGTGCAGACGTAATGGAAACTTTGGGTCGGGGAAAACCTGCCAACACTGCAGCCTCAACAAAGGTAGATCTCCAAAGAAGGATCGTTCACATGCGACAACGTCATCATCCTTGTGGAGAGCCACACGCACAAAGACGAAGGGCCTGCTGGAGTGAGCAGGGGCTGTCGTACGAAAATCGATAGTCTTGTAAGCACGGCGGTGGTGTAAACAACCAAACGAGACGCACTGCTTGACATCCATAAAGCGTGTTATCCCGAAGGGAAAGGTGATGAGGGGGCCTTTGAAACGGCAGAACAGGCTGAAGGTAAGGTTAACCGAAGTTGCCTCCGGACCTGTGTTGATGGTTAACCCCGAATTTAACTCATTCACCTATCACGTATCTCGCAAAATGCCCAATGTTTTACAGAATATTGAAGGTATATTTGCGACCAACTTAGTGCGATGCACACACTTCATAATGGGGTCAATTTTTAGAGGATTCAAATCAGCCCTTGATTCGAAGTTGTTTGTGAAACGACTGGAACTCCTGAACAACTACTTGTTGATGGACCATAAAAAGATCTTCACTTCATAAACTTTACCTTTGTATTATCACCCCATCCGTGTTGATGTCGATACAAGCTTTATTAGGCACGTACGGCTGAATTGATTACATCACAAGCACCGAGATTTCTGACTTTCAAGAGCATCAAAATTATTTTGATTCTTCATGGACAGTTGTCAGTTTTATTCATTTGTGTATTTTTCCCGGTCAGTAATTTTCTTCCTTCAAACTCTCTTGGTCGTTTGCAGGTTCTGACTGAGCCAAAGAGTATAAATCCATATATCAATAAAAAATTATCATGGCCATATGCAACTTCAAAACCCGGATGTTTGGAGCGGACTCCCGGGAAACCCTGCAAGTGTGCCTGCTAATAATAACGGGTGAATGTACGTCAAGTGACATACGCACTGTCTCCAAGATTCCAGAGGGTTGGTGGTGAATCAGCACTCCCATCTACCCTTAGGACTCTGACGTTCTAGTGGGAGGATTTAGCAAGCTATGTACCGCACTTTAGCAGAACTCCTTCCCAGTAATTTTCATATACTTGCACTGTTTATAATATGCAAATTATTCTCGTTCATCCCGGAACAAAGTAAGTCACAAGCCAACCACCACATTTGAACACCTGTTTACATCTCATCCGTGTGCCATGGCGTCTTATCGATTCAACCTCTGACTGCCGTGATGGTCGTACCTGATGGTGTCTCCTGCTGAATTCTGGTACTCGTTGTTACTCGTCGTGGCCGTGCAGTTGAGATTTTTGCATAGTTTGCTTGTGTATAATTTGCCAATCCAGTACGTAGAATGTGCGAAACGGTCTTCTCCTGGCTTTAGGATTTGTCATTTTGACCAAGCGTTACTTAATTTCGGAATAATGGCACAGGCAAATGGGGGGGGGGAATTTATCGCTGACACGTATGAAGCCAAACTCGCGGCAACCATCGAGATTTGATTGCTTCAGGTAGTGGCCATTGAGCCACCAAAGGATATGCCTTCTGCAAGACTGCTTGGACGAACGAAGTGGAAGGGGAGGAGCTATCCTGCTCACCACTGAAAACTTGGAATGGGCATCTGGAGGGGATTTAGTCGTCCAAATATACCAACGGATTGGAGTCATGTTCCCTCTACGAAATTCCCCTTTGATAACATCTGTATTCAAAGCAGCCCACGGGAGACACATGACGAGGACTTTGGCTTGGTGAACCATCCATTTTCGGTTACCTGTCCAACGAACCAAATACGAACTCTTGAGGACTTCACCTCTCTAAAAAAGCAATGGAAGACACTAGTTGTCAAAAACAACCTGTGAAGAGACTAATTGATCTAGGTAACTGTGCACCGCTTGCTTAGCACATGGGCCAGCCCACTCGGCACAGGAGAAGATAAACTCTGTTTGATCTGGCCTTCACCAGAAGCCCTGGGGAAATTGGTGATCTGAATTAAACTGCTCCATTTGGGGTAAAGTGACCAAGTAGTCGCTAGATATCTGCCCCAGGGGCCTCTGAACAAGCTGTATAAAACCCAGAGCGACCTCGGTAGACCAGGAGCTGTGGCCCTCCACGAAGCAACAAGGAGGGTTGACTGGAGTTCCAGCCGCTGTACAGTTGAGAAAGGTGGAACATTGATAAAGAGCCTCCTCAGGCTAGTCAATTAGTTTGCCCCACTGAAAAGCGTAAGACGGCTAGGCAAACCACCTCGATGGTCAAGTCGAGCGATCAGGAAGGGGCCACCGTCACATGATGGAACACATGAGGATGGGTGACCACGTCACCGAATTTCGGCGAGAGCGCCAGATGAAGTAGGAACTGGGTCTCGTGCTTAAGTTCGACTCCTTTCTCGAGGCTAATTACGCCATAAGTCCAAAGCTTTCTCGGGGGATCCCGCGAGTTATGAAACCATTAGAAGCGACGAGACCAAGGCTGCCCAGTCAGTTGCTGTAATGCACGCCATAAAAATCAGTGCCAAAGAAAGGGATGTTTCTCTTATCATATTAGACAAATGCAAGTCCATGAATCCAGAAGGAGTTCACTCCTCTACTCTCACTCCTCTTGTCACCATGTAAGCCACCCTGCTTGCCCGGTCTTTCGGTGCTTCTTTCGACCCAAGGGTGTCACAGGTTGATTGAAGATTGACGCAAGTGACCCTCAACCACAGAGATGGTAGGTGGGACGTGATCCCAAGCCACCCGTCCATTAGCTTCACATCTTCCATGATCAAATTCCTAGAGGGACAAACCAGAGGCTGTCTGATTGAGCAGGTAGTTCGCTGTCATTTAACTGTCATACAGTAGCATGACCTTAACGGTTCTGTGCCTTGTATATTGGTGCATGCGGGGATTCAACGAAATACACTCGGCAGTGGCGGGTGCATAACAGGTGCGCATACCACCGAAGGAATTCCGGACGCTCGATCGGCCGTGGCCATTATGTGTCCTGTGCAAACTGAACTGAACTAAACTAAAGTGTGGGTTCAACCTGACCAATTTGCCACCATTCTCGGATGGAGTGGCCTCTAGATTTCACCTAGGGGGACCAGTGAGGGTTTGCTGTTCCAACCTCCAAAAAGCCCTTGCCTCATTGCGTCACATGCTATTGAGGGCCAAACGAGAATCTCTCGGCGTAGCCCTGCAGGCACTGAGATGGGGACAAGGATGAATATCCCGTCGACCGTTCCTCGAACAGAAGCAACTACATCCTCGCCGGCTAGGTCATTCGTTGGAGGGCCTCAAATATCATCGATCAACCCTCGCCGTTGTAGTGGATGATTAAATCAGGAGCACCTTTTGTTGTCGTGGTTTCGTGTTCACCAAAAGTAGTTAAGCCGTTGGGTGAACGAGGATCGAGTTGGCTGTGAGAAGACCTGAATAGGACCAAAGGCTAGGCCAAACGGGGGAGCTTCCAATTAATACAGAAAACTGCAGGCACTCAGATCCGGCTGAAAGTGAATGGAGATTCGCAAGGTCAACCGCCCAGCACTGATTAAGCCAGCTAATGTGGCTGGGGACTTGGGTGTTGTTCGCGAGAGCCCTAAGCCGCCCAAAAGTTCATCCACATTGTATGAGGCTGACGGGGAGCTTTCCAACCTCAAAAGGATAATAGTGTCCCGAGATGCCTAGTTACCTTACCTCCATGCCAGACGCTGGTAGCACCTCGTTTAGAGTGCCGGCTAAGGCGGTTACCCTGAAGGAAAACAGGAAGGCACTGTAATCGTTTCAGAGACTTACGCGGATGGTTAGCTGCTTACAAGGAGTCTATTATTAGGAAAGGCCTACCTTCCCTGGTCTGTTTTCTAATAATCGTCCACGACTCTTGGGACACCCAGTAGAAGCTTCCAGGTTCCGCCAGAGAATCTCAGCCACCGAAAGCCTCCTTTTGGCCCTTGGCTATAATCCTTCACTCAGTGGACATGAGGATAAACAGGCTAAACCAAGGAAACGTGAGACAGTCAGGGCACAGTTCGTCCGTCACCAGATAATCCACAAGTGGAATGGGCCAAATTCCACATGGAGACGGAAACTCGGTTGATTTTTTGGAGGCAGGCTGGATGCCTGACAGGTTGAAGTTTTCCCCGGTCCACGTCCAACCAGCATGGATAAGTTTTTCCTTCCTCTTTTTCTTACCCCGAAACTGCATCTTCACGTCGTCACTTAGTTTGGGGCCCTAGAGTGTTCCCGAGGTCTTGCACGGCCTTCTTCGCCATCATCCCTCTTCCTCTCCTGGTATCACTACTTGATAACTGGAGGCTTGTCTTATCTGGGGAAGACAGCGAGTTGAGGCGCTGAAAATATCATTCTACGGGGTTTACCCGATAAACTGTACTGTCGTTCTCGGGTTCAAACCTGCTTTCTTGTCGTCCACCCAACAGACTAGGAACTACCAAAATTTACGGAACACCTGGGAGTTGCTTTAAAGAGAGGTTCCCTGGAGCTCGCGGTGAAAGAAATTGGATTTTTTTGGCTCAGGCTGCAAGCCCTGTGAGGTGACCCGAGGTGATCTGATCTTGCCACACGACCGGCTATAGTCGCATGTGGTCCTTGGCGTATTGGAATGGAAGCATGTACGTTACGCGCATGCATAGAGCGTGCTTAACTGCGGCTGCGGTTGATCTATGGAGTAGGAAGCACATTTTAAATGAGTGCTGATCGAAAAGCCTCGCAGATGACAACTGCGATTTGGTCACTGCCCGTCAACCCCATGACTGATGGTTGGTGGACTTTGGGACTACTATCATTTCTTAGCCGCTTGGAACGGCTGTGATGCTTGCTTTCATTTACGCAACATTTTGAAGTTTTACCGGCGTGACAATAATTCTAGCTTCGCACAAGATTTGGTTAAGCGGAAGATCATGGCATATTCACCTGACGACAGGCAAATACATCCCCATGAGTGACTCCGGCGGTTTAGATGCTCAGTTCAGTTAGATTCTCATTCAGTTTGATTCGGTTTAACCTGCACAAGGTGTTGCTTGGCTAAAGCCAGTCGTGCCTTCAGATAGCCAAGATGTCGGTGCCTTTCCGTAACTCCAAACAATGCTTTTTTGGGGCGACGGCATGTGGCTGCCCATCCAGATGTATACTACTGTAAGGCATTGAAGCCCCTGTTATGTCAAGCCTAGGCTTTGCTTGCGTAGATTGAAGGATTTTGTATTAGAAATTTCGCAGTCAGTTTTGAATCGACTCTGTTTGACCCTCAGACCGCGAGCAAAGCCTAAGCGCGAGAAGTCATGAGCTTGTGAAATGATACAGAACGGCGTGGCTTGGATCCAATTTTCCCCGGATCTTGTGTTTATACATTTCTCTGATTATTTCTGATGAGCTTCAGGATAGCTCACTGGACAGTGAGATTTCGGAAAAAAGGAAAGAGTTCGGAACTGATACCCTGATGGTAATTTGTTTCCGATCTTGCCGGCGAGCTCTAAGATGGAGAGCTGCACAGAAGGAAAGGGCTTGAAATTCCAGTCTTGACAGTATCTTGAGCTCTGCTCGGCCGGCCATCTAGGGGGTAGATCACTAGACAAAGAAAGCGGCTTCACTCTTACGGCTCATCTTTTAGCCTGCTTAGCGGACGCGATATCACCTTCGAAAACATACCGGAAAGGCCTTGAAGATTTCATGAGCCGTGCACTTTTGTCCGGCATTGCTGTACAAAGGCTTTTTTTGAACCTTGTCTTAAAACTATTTGCGGGTACAAAGCTTGGGTTCACGAGTTCCTGCACTTTAGCTTCGCATTTACTTCGTCGCCCAAGGTGCATTCCTTGTGTCTTAGAGAAGCGAACGAAAAACCGTTTGGTTTTTACCCCACAACAGCCATTCTCGGCTCAGCTTTGATAAATGTCATCACAGGGGTTGTAAACTTTGTTCGATCCAAGGCTCTGCACTTCAGAAAAAATAATGTGTCCATCCGCTTCTGTCCTTTTGGCGTGGATCACTCACTCTCTGAGTTGACAAAGTAACTGAGGATGGGCAACCTAGGGTCGGATAACTAAAGTGAAGGATGTTACTTGGAGGCGCATTGAGAGCCGAAGTTCATTGTGACCAAAGCGCAATGGATTCCATAAGCATAGCTTGAGAAAGCAGGATGACATGTCTGTGGCCGATTCATCGGTTTCGGTAGCTGCCGATACGGACTGATGGAAGAGGTTGATGGCCAAATTGAGTGCAAGGGGAACGCTTCTTTTCGGGTTTGGGTATGATCGTTTGCGCGAAGTGCAACTAATATTGGTGAGGCAACCTGTGGTATTCACGAATGATCATGCATGTGGCTTTCAAAATTTTTGTTGTACTCACTCACACCGATGTTGTACATAATTATGCGCAATATACGGAATACTACAGTGCGGCAAGTTTTATGCGGTGGTAGTTGTGGATACTTTTTCTCCCAGGACAGAAGTATTTTCGACCCCATCAAACACAACTGAATTCACATAGGCTGAGGCGCGTAAAACGTTCAGCAAGCAAAACGAACCTCGTGTGCTTGTTACAGATGATGGCACCAATTTCTCTGCTAAGTTCCTTGATGATTGGTTGAAAGGACCAGGTTGTCGTAATTCGTATACCGCACCCGGCCATCCTCAGCCTAACGGACTAGCTGATAACTTCGTTCCTACCCTTCAAAGTGCTATACACTCTATCAATCTTTAGTCTTTTGTTGAAATAGAAAGAACTGTTGATAATATCCTGATGCAACACAGAAATGCTTGTCATATTACAACTAGTAAGAGTCCAGCATAGCTGCTCAAATCTCCCTGTCTGAGAATCAGCTTTGAATGTGTCTCTTCTGCTGATGTAAGCTTTCGCTGAGGGAAGGATTTTGCTGCCATCAGGTGGCATAATTCTGGCACGAAACGGTAACCGAATGGTGAACAAACTTGACTGTCGTGATTAGTCCAGTCATCGAAGACATATCGATCAGGTACATTTCAACGCTGAAGGTCAGACAAGGAACAATTCCACTGCTGTTTTGTCCATTAAGGCTTCTGTCACAGGTAGTGACATCAAAAGTCAATCTTGTGAATCTTTCGAAGAGTCCACGGTCAGAAGATCAGCAAGAATAACAGCAATGCCTGCAAAGGACAAGCGTTTGGAGCCAAATCCAACATGTGACGCATGTAGTATTCAAGACTGACTATATATGTGGCTTTTACTATTTCCGTTGTATTCACTTAAACCGATATTGTACATACTTAAGCGCAGTATAGGAAAAACTAGGTACCTTGCATGCCCAATCCGTGTCCTGATTCCATGGTATCCTGTGCGGGATAATACCACGTTAGCCCATACAATATCGCATAACCTCAGTGCTAGCTGGACAAAACCGGTCATTGGAGGACTTTAGTATACCAAACAGCGCGAGTGTGGAAGGCAGGGGAAAAACTTTCATGCTTTAAAGTGAATGGGCGTAGTGACCTCATGCTGAATAACGCGACTGGATTTTTGGCGCTGGCAAAGCCGTTAGGTGAGTGGCGAGTACGGAAAACGTATGTTGTGGTGTTTGCTTCGCTAATGTTGGAGGGGTCTTAGAAGATTCACCATCACCGGTTTTGGTGTGATGTTCAGAGAAGGCTACGCTGTCCCCCTTGGGGATGCGGAGTGAACGCATGGTTACACACCGGAATAAACGTAAATAGAGTTTATGCTTCCAGTCCATGCCACTTGCAAAGCACCACGATAACCACCATTGGTTGTGGTTAAAATTTAATGAAACCCGTGACTGAAAGTCGACAAACACAAGAATGGCGGTAGTTTGTAGAGATTTCGTCAGTTTCCAGAGTTATTCCTACAGATAGGCGTGAGAAAATGATAGTTCCGGCGGAAGAGTTTGAGATAGCATTGGCGCCCACCTTTGCTGATCAAATAGGAGCCGGTGAACTAGCTCATTTTATGAAAGCAGCATCATTAATTCACCATTGTGGCGAATATATAGGTACACTCTATGTTCACCACCTTCGTATCTTCAAGTTTTTGAATAGGTCCTGACGAAATACCTGCCGGTGTCTTTCCTTTTTGGCTGCCTCTAAATGATTGTGACCCCCTTTCATGAAATATCACACCGTTATCACAGAATGAGAGGAAATATACAGAATAGAATGAAGACATAGATATGATACAGCAGATGATCGAAGCAGATGGAAAACAACGGACCAGTAGCCTTACACCCGATATGTGGCCGTGCCTTCCGGTCATTTCACTGTCAAAGCAGCAGTAAGACACGTTTGCGCAATGCGTAACTCAATTTGCAACGGACCCGGAAATCATATGGCGATTATCCGCGAAGTTCTACAATACTAGATTATTAGGCGAAAAGTGATACAGAATAGATACAAACCTCAATTATGCAATCATGAGGACTCAAAAAATGGGGGCCGAAGTGCGGCGTGCGAGAAAGGAGCACGTGCGTCACGAAGGTCCAGAATAGGATATGACAGAGTGGCGGGCTGGACGCGAACAAACAAACGTTGGTTGGAAACATACAGTGCACAAAAACAAGCCGGTAATGTAAGTAAGTGGTTGATGTCAGGGAAACATGAAATAGCAGTACTTCTGTGGGGATTTCCCACGACCGGCTGTCACGCCGCCCACCAAATTTCCCCCGAATCTTATCAGAGTCAAAGGTTTGGAGTAAAGATAAAGATTCTTCCAACCAACCTAGACCGTGATGTCGATGAGCTTATCTAATACCTTGTCGTCAAAGTTCTACTCATCATCGCGCTCCCGTACATGGGAAAATGGTAGCGACCATCACTCACCGGAAATACCTTCCATAATGTCAGTGATAAACGAATAACAGTCAGCTCTGCGACGTGTTTTGGTAGGGGTCATGAAGTACAAACGGGTTATTTTTCTGGGTGTGATTGGTGTGCGTCTGGGTATATGATAGAATCACAGCTACTACTACATATGCCATAGGTCATCTGTAGAGTCAACGAAAAACGGTGAGCACTGCAACGTGTTTGGCGGAGGTCATGAAATATAAAATGTGTATCATGTGTACGCGTCGGGGTGAGCGATAGTCCAATACGTCAGTATGTCATAAATGCCCCCACACATGGGGGGATAGTCTACTCGGTCTCCTTGTCATCGGCTTCTCCGTCTTCACTCTCAAATAGAGTGATACGGAGTACGTTGCGGATTAGAGTTCCGTAGGTGAACTTCAAATTAACATTTCATGTCATTTCGTCGGAGCTTTCGATGGTTTTAATAACAACGCCCAAAAGCCATGCGCTGAGATGCGCTTGGAATTTGCGATCCTTACTAAATCCACAACCTTGCATGGTCTTGTTTTGATCCGTCACTTCTGTCCAGCTTGAAGGGCCGGTAGATACTCCCGAAGCCATCGCCTCCAAAAATCTTTGGCTAGATAGTTGGCCCGCTTCTATTCGTAAAGGCAGCTCCCACGAAAGTTTGCCGGTCCTTGGAAACCCTCTTCCGATCTTAACATCAATAAGCCGTTCGAGGTGAGATCCAGATTAGTAGGGTCGCCGTTGGTCACCGGAACCAGTGGCCGGTTGTTCGGAATTCTCTCGACTTCAGTCACCACGGTACTTAGCGTCTCGTTGTCGGGCAGCTGTTGCTTAATGATCGACAGCCATATATGAATTGTGGACCGGGTGAGGCGTTTCCATACCTCGCCGCGAGGACTGTCCTGTGGGGGATTGAATTGCCATTGTATGCCATGGGCCACGGTTCGATTCTGCAGTTCTTCCCTGGTCATGTCTTTGTGCCAACTCAGCAGTTCCCGGTGGGCGCCCACGAAGTTGGACTCATTGTCGGAGTATATATGTTCTGGTATGCTTCTTCGGCTGATAAAGCGCTGCAAGGTCCGTAGGAGAGAGTCGGTTGTCATTGAATGCGTAACTTCTGAGTGCTTCTCGCGTGACTTCATGCACGTCATGATGCACCCGTGTCGTTTCTCCAGCCTCAACCTAAACGTGATCCACAAGGGTCCGAAATAGGCCAAATTGATGTCGCTGAACGGCCACCAGCCCGGAGTCACTGTGCATTTTGGCAGCGGGGCCATGACTGATTTGTCCGCTACTGCACTGCATCTCCTACAACGTAGACAACGTTGAATTACGCGTTTTACAGTCGCTCTTCCTCTCAGAAATCAAAGGTACTTCCGGACGACGCTCGTCACGTGACTTTCCCCGGCGTGTCCCTCGAGGGCATGGATGTGATGGATAAATAACTCTATCACTGGTTGTCGAGGTGGCAGCAATATGAGTTACTTTGTGTGAAAGCTCAGGTGAGTGTTGGACAGCCTGTCGTTTACCCGTAGTAGTCCGGTAATGGGTCTCGGGTTTAAATGCTTCAAGTCGCCTCTTGGAGATGATATTCCCTTTTCGATCGGTCCCTCTCCTTCTGCCTTCTCGAGTTCTCAAGTGAAAGCCTCCCGTTGTACCATCTTGAATATATCGTGTTCTGAGGCTCGTAATTCATCGGGACCTTTCTGACCCACTCGTACCCCACCGCAAGGGCGGACCCCTTTCATGACTAGCAAATGTCCCCTGACCCCGGCCAACCAAACTAATGACCAATGCTTCTTCATCCAGGGAAAAACCTGACCAATCTTGACAAAATGAATGTTGCTTAGACGACTGTGGCCATCATCACCACGCCTTTGATCTCCAGTTCCAATTCTAGATGAGGTTTTGGCTCGTACACGGGCCAGTCCTGTTTAGGCTTTCGAAGTAATATCGGTCCTCCCGCCCATGTGACTAGTTGTCGGAAGTTGGTCGCACCCCGGTGAGCACCGACCAGCTGGGTGATCGCCAGACCTGACGTGTTTTCACTGGTTCATGGCCGTTTAATCATGGATGATCGTGAGCCAGTCAGCAACGAAAGTACTAAAACGGCTCCTGACTTCAATAATGTAGTACGGTACTATCGTCGAGCCCTTTCAAAAACTGACCTACCAAATGTGGAAATGGAGACATCTCTTTGCCACTTGTACCGCTCTGCCTTCTAGCACGGCTGCCCTGAGTTCAAGGCGCGGGATCGAAACCCGCGAGGAAACGAGAGCCTTGTTGAACAGAATCCTCGCAGCATATTGCTCATCCCCCGTGCACCATCGTCCATATACCATGGCTCCGTAACCGACCTCGGTTGCGTCAGAAAAAGCTTGTAGTTCTCTTGTCCGTGTTGCATGACCAAGAGGCAAACATCGTGGAATCCGCATGTCGCCTAATTTCCTGCAGGTGTTCAGAAATAGACTTTCTTGCAGCAGGGCCGCTGAGGCAGGATATTTCCGGGCAACAGCCAGGGAGAGACGAGGCCGAGCGGATCGATCAAACTGGAGACGGCGGATAGTATACCACGAAGAGTTACTGGATGCTCGGAAACAAAGTCGTCGGTTTCCGCATTCCACTGAATTCCTAGCATGAGGTCGGTGGGGAGTGGGGTGCTGTCCATATCCTTAACACTTTCGGCCCTCCCGTGGTACGGAATGACTTCAAGCCCCTCCGAAGCTTTCGACATCCATTTCGTGAGATGGAATCCGCCCTCTTCAAGCAATCTGGTTAGGCCCCTAAACTGCTCTGAGGCCGAGTCTAGGTCATCAAAACACCTAAGATAGTCGTCGGCGTAGAGTTTTCTGCTGAAGCTATCTACCGCCGACCGGTGGACCAAATCTCCATGTTTTTTCGCCGATTCTCAAGGGGCGCTTTTGGCAAAAAAGGTGATGATATGGCTTCGAAGGGGCGGGCGGTCATCCTACAATTTATTACTACTTTGTCCCGATTGTTCTCTTCTTACCACAGGAAAGCAACGCATCTCGTTCTTCTACCAGCAATTCCACCTGGTGAAACATGTCCTTGGTGTCGGCGGACAGGGCCGCTCTTCCCACCCTGAAAAGGCACAAAACTTCAATCAGTGGCGTGGTCCAGTCAGGCCCTTATAGTGGGCGATCGTTTAACGACTTGCCCTGAAACTTGGCCGCGTAGTCAAAAACCAACCGCAATTTTCGGTTTTCTTCGGGTTGATAACCGGATGGTGAGATAGATACCAGACGCCCTTCCTGTAGTCGGTGGTAACAGGCACCCTTCCAACGTGGCCGAAAGCTTCGCTTCGCTTCAATAATTCTTAGTACCTTTCCCATACATCCTGGTCTCGAACGAGGCGTTCTTTCATACGTAATAGACTTGCAAAGCATAGTTTCTGTTATCAACCCAAGGGTTAGCCGGCGTGCGTCATGGGAGGGGGGAACCTCGAACTGTTTTTAAGGCCTCTGCTCCCTTGCCGCACTGTTTGCAGAGCGGAGTGACCCTCTTCAGACAGTGATAATCTTTCGTCTCCGATGTCGTGAAACTCCTTTTCATACAGCCGCCGCAATCGATACCTTGTGTGGTCAGTTTCGGCTGAAAAGTAATTAACGGGACCATGTCTCCCTACTGGACCATGTGATATCCATCCTAGTGCTACTCGTGCGGTACAAGATACCTGGCGGTTGCCCACTCTCCGGTCCAGCACCCAATGTGCCTCTGGCGAGTCGCAGCCGATGAGGAGATCCACTTCGTGGTCTTCCTAGTCTACAATGGTTACATCCGGCAGCAGGGGCCACCTAGTCACAATTGCGTCCACCGATCTTGGTTCTCACATGGGGAGATCAGCTAATGTAAATGCCTCCGTTGATTCCATTTACTCGCTAGTGTCTGAGGGGATGAGCTGTAACCTCGGCCAACCGGCAGTCTTCGCTTGTGTTCCACCCACCGTGCGCACTGCTAAAGAAGTCGTGCTTTTAGCGAGCCTGTGTTTGTAGGCAAACCGCTCCTCCAGCAGGGTTGTGACTGATCCACGGTCGACCAAGGCCAAAGCTTTGACCAATCAGGTTGCGGTCACGATTCCCACGGCAACTATTCCTAACCGTTTTGGTTTACTTGCAGGCCGTGAAGTTGAAAAAATCTCACTGGGCTTGGTGTTCGTCTCTGGAGTAGTTTCTCTCGCCCAGCTTAACAATCGATGATGTCTGCCCGCACAAACCCCGTGAACACATCTGGCCCTTGTTCGACAAGCTGCCGCCCGGTGCTTGGTGTTAAGGCATATCAAACAAGCTCCTGTCAACCTCACCATCCCCCAACTGTCGTCCATTGTGGCTTTGATGAATAAAAGGCATTCTAGTAGCCCATAGGTATGGTCACAAGGCCCGCCACATGGATGAGCTATAGCCTCGCGTGAAATAGTGTGTGCTTTGGTCTAAAGGTGGCATTTCGGATGTTCCCGTGCAGTGGCCTGAACCTGGCTAGTGCTGGATTTTTTTACTCGGTTACTGTCCCGGATGAGTCGCCAAATCCGCTGTCGGCTGTCTTGGTTTGCCTGTCCAAGTATTCGGTGAAGACCTCGAAGCTAGCCTCACTGTTGCTCCGGCTTATACGTTCCTCCTCTTCCGCCCCCCCCCCGACCCTGTAGTTTGGGAGAGAGGTGGCGGACTATGCCCTTCAAGGTGTGCATTGCATTGAGGTCAGCCCTGTAACCTGGATGGTCACGGGCTATTGAACAGTTCCGCTTTTTGATCACTGGGTCGGCCGTTGAAAAGACGTCGCCCTTGGTCATTTTTGCCTCTACCACCACACCCTCTATCAGACTACGGGCTACCTTGAATGGTTGGCCGAACGGGTCCCTCGAAATCCCCCTTGCTCGTGTGTAACCTTATTCCGGGTTGAGCACGGTACACACATCGATAGCTTCTATTGCTCGACCTAGACAATAATGTGTTAGGTAGGGGAGCCCTTGCCCCGGGATCGGCTATCTTGCTTTCGACGAAAGTTTCGAAATTCCTGAGGAACTTGCAGCGGTGTTCAGATCGTTCGTCAAAAACTGTTGGTTTACTCTCGGCAGATGGATCGGTGGTGGCGTTGATGTTTTATATTCGGCGACCGGCGCAGAGTTTCCTATTTTCAATTGTCCTAACTTATCGGATAGGTCGTGGTCGTTGACCTTCTGCTCACGCTCGTTCAGTCTACACTTATCTTCTGCTTTCTTGGCCTGTTGTCTAGCTGATAACGTTTGTTGTTCTAGGTCCAATATCTTTAGCTTGAATAGATCAACATTCTTACAATCCATATTACCCTCAGTAATACACCAGGTAGCAATGACGGGACTGGGTGACCTAGCATTAACTAAAGAACCAAAAGTGCCCAAAACCTCCCCAATGACTTGCAGCATTACTTCCTGTCCAGATTCCAACTGCTTCGATCCTTTTCTTGGCGATTTGCGTAATTTCTATTTTCAAGTTGATTAACTGAGTAGTGTGAGACACCTTTGAGCAACGCGTAGCCAAATTCGCAACGGATCCTGAAACCAGGATGCTATTATCCGTGGAATTCTACGATACTAGTTTGTTGAATGAACAGTGACACGAAACAGATTCGAACCACAATAAAATTTTCTCAAGGAGTTAAAACACGAGAATCAAATGGCGGTGTACGAGAAAGGAGCACGTGAGTCACGCAGGTTCAGAATAGAATACGCCAAAGCAGCACGCTGGGAGTGAACTAGCAAGCTTTGGTCCATAAAAACCAACGGTGCATGAAACAAGCCAATAGTGTAAGTAAGTGTGTGCTGTTAAGGAAACATGAAACTGCACTGGTTTTGGGGGGTTTTTCACGATGGGTAGTTACGGCAGATTTTCTCCGGCCGATGTAGCAGTGTAAAGGCGAGATTTCCAGTTGGTAATCGGTGTATTATTATACCGAAGTGAACGGGTTTGGGGGTTAGCTTGTTTGGCAAGGTCTTTCAACTCGTAATCAGCATTCTTATTACCAAATGTATTCCACGTGTTTCCCTGTCCCGTAAGGTCACCGATATGGTGAAATTAAGGAAACAAAATGACTCAGTCAGTCTAAAAGGTAGGCAACCACGCAGTTCACCAGAACTATCCGCTCATAATACCAACAGGTGAAAGGTTTCCCGTTTCATTAAGCTAGTCAAAATGTGGGTTGACCGCAGGATAGTTTAAGCGAGGCAAAGTACTTGTTTACCAGGACACTAAATAATTCAGGGAAAATGATGCATTTGAACCGTAAAATAGCTTTAGTTTTCCTTTATAGTTGGAAAATCCTGATGGAAGGCCGGGAAAAGTGATAGACAAACGACGAAGCCAAACAAGGTTTGCTGACTTGCCAAAGATTCTCCAGGGTCACCTGATATGCTTTACCAAAACCATCGCTGAACTGCTCAGTTGTGAGGACACGCAAACTACGTCCAAGTTTACACTATACCGCGGACGATCGTGCACACATCATTTGCAGTCTGTGTGTATGGCGCCATAACAAACTGAAGTGACTTCCACCCGCCTTTATCTGACAGGTCAATAAAGCCCTTTGAATGAAATTATTGCAACCATGAGATCAAATGCTACAGGTTTGACCCGCAGTCAGGTGGACGGTTGCTTTCGCGAACTGATAGCGTACCACTTGTCGCAGAGTACGTTTAACTTTATAAACTAAACACCATCAAGAGGCTGGTCGGTAAAAAAGGATGGGGGTGTCAAAAGTCATACCAGTGCATTTGGCTATTTAGAACGTATTGGGTTTCAGCAGTGAGTTGCACAACCACAAAATCGGCCCAATTAGTGTTCGTATGAGGGAAGATATGACCGTGTGACGTGAAAAATGGCACTTATAATTGCAGAACCCAGCAGTTCAATTGGCGCTATTTTTTATGGCTTTCTCTGACTCTCAGCCCCCACGATTGCCTTGATATTCCCGTTAGGTTACTGGTAAGAAGTAAGAACCAGACACTGATTCGAGCCCAGTAACTGATGCTTTGGCGAAAGCAGACCCATGGCCTCGTCGTCTATGCAGCTCACTCCAGATACCGTGTGACGCCCCTCGGTGGCCCAGTTCGGAATTTCTTTGTGTGGGCTGGTGACATCCGGGTTTTTTCGAGTTTTCCAGAGAAAACTCTTTTCGATGTACATCGAGTACTTTAGTGCTTTTTCTCCTTTACTCGGTAGGGGATTTGACCGTGGACGCGCAGGACGAGAAAAAGCATATTGTCTCACGAATTTGCAAGCTTGTTCAGGGTGCCTTTCTAAGGGTTGCATCTTCAAACTTGGCACGTCACACTCTGCAGCACCGGTATTTTTGGGCAGTTTCAAGGCATTGTTTTCGTCCACAACGTCAATGGGCTCTTAGTATTGCGACCTGCTTGATTTTTTTGCTGACTTGCCGAGACAATCATTTTACCTAACAATCTGTGATCCCTTTCTAGCTGACCGCGAATGATAGTTTAGTCCTGTTGATCTTCTGCAAAAATGGAAGTCAAACCCTCTGTATGACCAGGGATACATAAATAGGCACTGACGAAGCCAGCTCATTTAATAATATCTAGAAAGCCAATAACGCCCAAACAATCCCCAGAGACTTGCTAAGTTAATTATCGTTGTTTTACGGAGTTCTTTTCTTGATTAGACATTCTCGATGGTTTTTCTTCTCAAGGTTCGGCTATAATTGCATTTCTATTAACTTGTATTCGGTTCACACGAATTTCAAGGTCAGAACAGGAGTAATTTGTAGATTACGCGGTGTATTGTTATGACCAGTTATTAACTCCTAATGATCGACTTGGATGATGTATCTATTAGGAGTTTCGAAAGATTATTTCAATGATATATGGCCATTTAGGTGAGGACATATTGAAGCACAAATGCGCAGAGACGGTGCTTCATTGAGTTTTCACTGGCCGCGGTAGGCTTTATCGGCTCTTGTGTGTGAAATCTGATTGGCCTAATATGAAGGCAGTGAATCGTACAAAAAGAAACTACCCCCATTGTGCACCTTACGTCTAAAGGATACAGCTTCCTTGGGTCAGACAAGCTGCGTAGTGGCAGTGTGCTAGGCCATGCAGCACCTTTGCCCTCCTCTGAAGTTGTACCGGTTGGCTTTTACTCCTGAAAATGCTGGTTTGCACCACTTTACGGCCAGTTTCTGGTTCAGTAGGGGCATACGTTTCATACAGAAGAAGACGGACCTCTCTGAAATATTAGGCGAAGGAGGCTCAATTGGGTGAAAAAGTGGAAATAAAACTGGCTGAATTTTCCCTGGTGAAGGGTTAAAATAAAGTATTATTGAAAACCAAAATCCTAGTGATTTTTGCTGGTTCTAGCTCATCATTTGAAGACTACTAGTTCTTCAGAATGGCCAATTGGCAGTTTCACCAGATGTCACACACGTCTGTCGTCATGGATTGGAGAGCCGTCTAAAGACAGTCACCCTCGTTCATGCTTTTGAAAAGCTTACTGTCCAACCAAAAACAGAATGAAAAACGGAGTATCTGTTTGACGGTCGCTCTTACGCTCACTTTCAAGCAAGCTGTGAAACACGCGCTCAACGATGTCACCCACGATCGCCTTTTCGCCCCCAGGGGTCGCAGAGAATGTCGTTTCGGTTACTATATTCATACAGCACCAAGCATAAGCTTAGCGTGCAGGTGGTCCACGTAGTACAAACGACAGGGGAGCAAGCCTAGTAATGAATTTGCTAGGCGAGGTTTAGCGGCCTCACAACTGGCTAGCCCAGTGCGATTTCCGAGTCACATTAGCTTTCTCTTTTTTCGCCGTTCACGGTTCTTTCTGCATCCGTTTTAGAGTGCTTTTTCGATTAAATTTTATTGGGGTTTTTTGTAAATTTTTTCCCGTCATGCATTTTTATTATCCATTTTGTCGTTATCGGTTTTAAATTAATTTGTCTCTAGTATTATCAACTTTATCGTCCATATTTTACTTTTCTACCATGAACTATTCATTGAGCCATGCCTACTAGGCTGAAGCTCCACCGTTGGGAAGATTGAGCTACATATACCTGCGTTTACTTCAGCTCACCTAGCGCCGGGGTTCAGGCTGGTCGAACCGGGATTCGAAAACCACTGTAAAGTCAGCCGGTTTAGGTGGGTGGCAGGCGACAAAGCAAGCAAAGGGCGTAACAACCTTCTTCCGTAGCTACGATACCTTGAAAGAGGCCGTCTTTGCCATCATGACCCCAGCGCAGGGCTGGCGCATGCAATAAATTGATGGCCTTCGGATTAGAAGAAGACGGCCGTCTGAACTGCTACACGAGATGAAGCTTGTGAAAGAAACGACAGTAGGTAAGAACCCGCTCCTAAGGGAAAATCGGCTGCAGCTTTTACTGCTAAGCTTTCCAGTTTTATTGACTGCAACGCGTAGAAGCTTGTTTAGGGGACGGCATCTTTGGCAGATGATATTGTGTCGTGGTGCAAACCCACTGTTGCTGGAGCCACAACGCCTCCCGTCACCAGGGATCCCGCAGCGCAACGTCCTACCATATGGGTTCAGGAGAATGAATGGAAGCTCCTGTTTTGAGGAGTCACTAGGAAACCACAGCCTTGGTTCGCTGATGGTTCATGTGAGTAAGAAGCAGCTAACCCCAAGAACGACGAAGCTGTGGTTGGGGGTAGGCGTTTCCGATTTATTAGTTATCTTCGCAGTGTCTGCTCCAGTGCACGTTCACAAGAACAAGTGGATTGACAGGGGAATACCGGAAGCTTATTCCTGATGATCGGCGGTAAAAGCAGAACCGGTCGAAAGTTTTCGAGATCCTATGTCTACCCATCTTAGCACACTACTCAAATCAGTTGTTCATGTTCAGCTTTTTCTACAACTGAGTCTAGGAAATCTAGCGGTGTATAGAAGAGAGACACAGGATCGGCAACGCCATCGCTCATCTGTGCGTCGTAGTTCTTCGGTAAGGTGCAATTTAGGCCCCTCAAAAAAGGGTGTTGTCAGTACTGCAGGTTTTTCGGCAGGGAAGCAAAGTCACAAAACCAGAAAGTACTTCTTCCCGACTCATCAGGGAAACTAAACCCCAGGCACCAGGTGGCGACCGACGAATCTGTGTATCAGGCAAATGGTCGCCTTTCGGAAGTAACGAATAGCTTTCGGAGTAACCCATTTCTTGTGGACACCCGTGCCGAATTGAGTGTCAACCCCCTACCGAAAGGCGGCTATGGCATACCGCAGGCCGGGAAGCTAGTAGCCGCCAGTGTCACCACTACCCCGAAGTTTGGCCAGCGGTTGCTCACCTTAACCTTAGGTTTAAGGCACAGATTTCGTTGGGCATTTATCATCGCTGATGTCTCATACCTCATCTCAGGCATCGAATTACTGCTACACCTTGAAATACTGTTGGACTCATGACGCCGTCGGTGGTGGATCATCAATACTATCTCCCTGTTACTAGGGATAATTCTAGGGTGAATCACAGCTCCAGTGGGCCTTCAACCACAGGCAAACCAGCCTTATGGCGAACTCGTCGTCCCTCTGCCCTACCATGTTTCAGCTGGCCAGACCTCCTCGAGAGGGCCCAATAATATCTCGCTATGGCGACACCAAGGGATATCCATTGTTTAGTAGGCCACGTCAGTTAACATCGAACAAGAACTGAGTGTCACAGTTTGAATCGGAACATACTGGAATACTGCGTGATGCGCTATTTTAGAGGCCACCGAGACCCCCTCCATAAGGCTTACAAAGCTGCCGCCTTTGGCGGCTCTGTAGTGATCACAAATTGCTTCACAGAGTCACATTCTTCGATAGATACCCGATTCCCCGTGTACGGAACCTAACTTGGTTTTGATCAGGTTGCTCTTACTCCGGCTGTGTCGATTTAGCTCGCGCGTACAACGAGACCCCAGTGGCAGAGGCCAATATCCCTAAAAATGCCATCACTACGCCTTATGGGCTGTTCGACTTTCTACGCTTACCTTTTGGACTCAGCGACGCAGCTCGGACTTTCCTGCGGTTCAAACACGAGGCAGCCCGTGGTTTTTAAAATGCCTACGTATATCTCTATGACATTCTGGTGACTGGTTCTTCGGGGCAAGATGATGCCGCTTATCTACGGGCCTTTTTCGAAAGCTTTAGCCAGTTTGGCGTACCCCAAAGCCGCAAAATGCTGACTAGGCCTGCCTAATATAACCTTCACAGGACATTCTCGTTAGTGTTCCAGCAACAGTCCCCTGTCGGATGGTTTTTTCACCAGACCAGAATATCCTGAACCACAGCCTCTTTGTCAGTTGCCTCAGAGTGCCGGCCTGGTGAGTTCCAATCCCCGGTTTATACCTCATCGTGCGGAAATGGTGCGACTTGTCGCTGAAAGTTGCGCAGGAGTAAGCCGGAGTGCATGTTTCCCGACGCGGCGCAAGCCACGTTTACCTCGGTCAAGCGGGCTATTGACGACATGGTGATTTTCACTCACCCTGACCTTTCGGTTCCTTTTTTGATGGTGAACAATGGTTCGGGCACAACAGTGTAGGCTTTATGGCAGCATTTCATGCGCGACCCCTAGTGGCCTCTACCATACTCCCTTAAGTTTCTAAAATCTGCCGCAGCAGCACATATGTGCATTTGTTATCTTCGACAGGCTCTCGAAGGCTGCTCGGTGACGGTGTCTAATGATCACAAGCCTTTAGTTTACCCAATGGAGTCAGCTTCCGATTGATGCTTACGACGCGACATTCACCACCTGGACTTTGTCCCACAGTTTACTGTGGACAAACGAAACTTCGCTGGGGTACTCATTTCAGTAGCCGATGCCCTACCACTCGTATACCAACTGAGTCTGACACCAGCGACTAACATCAGCTTAGGCGCAACGGCAAGCGCCCAAGCCACGGATCCTGACGCCAACCAAGTTCGACAAAATGGTTCATTGGGCTTTACGACAGTACCTTTATCCAAACTTTCCAGGATACCATCGTCTACGATGTGTCATAAGGTTGCCCGAGACCGGTGGTTTCCGCCGCTCACCATCATCCTAATTTCCTGAGGCCCCAAAATCCGGCTCACTCATGTGTGACTCTCGATGAAACTGGTAGCGGAGCATTTTGCATGGCGCAAACTAAAACAGCACATCCGTCGGTGGGCCCGCGCTTGTCCTCAGTGCCAACGTGTTAAGGCCCGTAAGCACACTAAGACGGCGTTGGCCAGGTTCCCGGAACCCGAAGCATTTCTCTACCATAGGTATCTCGACCTTGTAGGACCTCTGTCGCCATCATTTTGGGATGCTGACGTATTCACATGTGTAGATCTTTTTACTCGCTGTCCGCATGTCATTCTTGTCCCTCGCCCTACATCAGAAGAGGTCGCCGAATATTTTCCGGCCGGCGAGGCTAGCCCATTCGGTTTCACGCTAGTAGTGACAGCCTGTCGTGGTCCATAATTCGATGGAGCTTTTGGCAGCCTTCGCGCCACTTTCCGTTGTTAACACGTTGAAACAAAAGCCTACCACTCCCAAGCCAATGGTATGCTTTAGCATTTCCACTAGCAGTACTAAGCCGCCTTTATCGCGAAAGATAACTCCATTGCCGGTTGAAGTGCTACCGTCAACACTCGCAGGCCTACGTAGCAAAGTTAAGAAAGAACTGTAAACCACATCAGCCCTGCTGGTATATGGCCGTTCACTTCTTTTGCCGGAAGAGTTGGTAGCTCCTCCACCAAAAGTCAATTTAAACTACAGCAACGGCGCTGAACGCCTTAATCAGTACATGCAAACTGCCAAGCCCAGCAGTCCACGCAAACAATGGCCGACCAGTAATGTTCTAGCGACTTGGGAAACCGTTACCCTTATATTCATTAGTGTTGACGGTGTTCTATCACCGCTTCAGCCGCAATACACTGGTTCATTTCGCTTTACAAAAGGCCCAGCGAAGACCTTCGTCATAGAAGCCACCAGGCAACACTACTCTGTATCTATCTGCTACCTCGGACATACCACCAGAATGCATGCCGCCGGGCCAAATAGCAACAACTCAAGCCGCTCAGTCAGATGCAACACTGATCTATTAATTACACCACCCACTACTACGCCCAGTGAAAACCCAGAACTTAGTCAATCAGAATCTGCCATCACCATCGAGGCACCACGTAGCCGTTGTGGTTGCCCACTAAGGAATCCAGCCTTTCTTGCTGATTTCGTGACAATTTGTACAACTGACTTCTAGTAATAAATCGTAAGACTTGCCACGGATTTACCAATCATCAGGCCCCGAAGAAGTACAACAGGTAGTTGTAGTTTCCTCTTTTGGTCTTCTAACGATTGCAGCAACACTGGAAGCAGTTAATATATTTCCTTTATTTGTCAATTGTCCGCCGGCGCCCTCGGAGCTTTTCTTCCAGTCCGCCTAGTACTTTCTCGGACGGATTCCCAAGCTAGTTTCGTCTATACCCTAGCCGACTTTTGTGTGCGTTCAAGGAGCAAACCCCTCACTGAACAACGGGACTACTGGTCGGAGTGGCCCCAGATGGGACTGCCAAACGTCTGTTTGGGTGGACTTGACGCGGCATCTTCAGGCTGGCGAGCCTGAGGCCCGTTTGTGCTGAAACCCAGTTGGACCGACTTTTATCGGACCCCATGGGTGCGGAGGCCGCCAGGCTGTCCCCAGGAGTCCTTTGTTAATCTCCAGCACAGAACGATATCACGGTTGTTACAATGTCTTAAAATTCTGATGTGACCACTGGAAAATGGAACTTTGAAGGAAAAACTGAAGTTAGTGTGGCGACTGGTAATGACAGTACTTCATGTTGCTTTATTACATCTGCATGTTCATGTACGTTACGACTGCGCTGAATACAAGTTAGGGTGTCTTCGTTCTTCCGTTGCGTGTAGTCCGGGCTTGAGCTTTACTGTGCTCGATGAGAAGAATACGATTACTTTATTTCGGTTCCTAATTATCACATCGGGTGTCGTGTTCACAAAACCTGCCACGGATTCCTGTGTCTTAGAATCTCTGAATATCTGTGAAACTTCCCGCGAAGTTGAAGATCACCTAGAACGTTTCAAAGTCTGGTGTTTGACTGGAAAAATATATGGTTTCCGAAAAAAACTGTTCATTTCTTATCCGTCATCGGAAAGGATAGTTATTCTGCCGTGAGAAATTTCGCCTTCTGTCATTTACCTATTTCTCAGCCGTACGAAGTCCTCGGAGATTTACCTCTTCTACCTTTGCAACCACCTAGTTTCGAAGTTTCGGATGGAACGAGGTTTCGTTTTTTAGTACAGGAGGATAAGTAGCCCATCCGTGATTTCATTTTGTAGTTGAGAACTCAACCCACTCAGTGCATTTCTGGCGACCAGCTACAAATTCAGTTACAAGACCCATTAATTGACGTAATTGTTGTTTTTTCCACGAAGGCAGTTACTGTTGATTCCTGATTGCAAATTCCAGTCCGCTTTTGCGTGAAACGTTCCCACATTTGAAAGTATTTGCTTATGGGAGGCCATCGATATTGCTTATTGATGTCAGTGCCCGGAAGCAGAGAGCCCCAAGGCCACGCTGATTCAAAAGCATTTATTGCAGTGACAATAGGAGTATCTTAACCGGACATCTTGTAAATTTCCGTCCTCCCTGGTTCCTAAACAAGGTATTCTACACCTTCCCCTGTTACTTTCAGATATCAGCGAGATACAATCGAATACCCCAAAACCTGTGATCGAGCTCCGAAGGAAGACACTGACCACACCACCGCTTTCCTCGAACTGTTGATACCTCTGATTACGACTCTACCACAATTTCGCATAATATATGCTCTCTGCTGGTCTCTGTTCTTCCTGCATGTGAGCTTTCAAAGGACGGTGTGTTGGACGCTGGCTTGGTGTTTTTTATCAAATACTAACCCCTAGTCTATCTCGTGTTAGAGGTTACACCTTCTCAGCTTCTACGATCGCGTTCGTCGAAGAAGTGAACGAGAAAAGACCGTGGACTGCCAACTGCGTGTATTCTTACAGGGCCTGAGTACAGAGCCCTCAAGCTGGCTTGCCCTGGGCAGGTGTGTCGGCAGTAGCGTTTGCGGTTGCTACATGCGCAAAACGTATATTTCAACAAGTGGTAGACGGTGTGTGATCGGCTGACCGCTATACTCGGATCCATTTCAGACTGATCCCCATCTTATCTATTCACCTAGGTCCACCTTGCCTCAACAGAGAAATCAAAAACGGTATAGTAATTGTCGGTCTTGTGAAGCCAACTATTCACGTTTGACTTTTCGCTTCCTTGAGGTTACACATCATAAATGCGGTGAAATCGGCCACATTCAGTCTGTTTGCAGAAGTGCAGGGGTTTTTGTAACAGGCAGTTTAAGTACTCAATCTTGGTTTGTCCGCCGGCTTTCAGCCTCTATCCTTAGCCGGTAACTGTTCATATTCATCCTGTCATGTTGCCTGCACCTACGTTGTCAACCATTCTATTTAACGTTCGTTCACATCGGACACCGGCTGAGTAGAGTCGTTCACCCCTAACTCTGCAATCCAAAGTTTCCAACACCCTGGTATTATTAAACCCAGAAACGTTCCTGTAAAGGGTATAACTGGTAATAAGTTGCACGTTTTAGGGACACGTGAATTGTCTCTCGCCGACCCCGAATCCAAGACTCATTCCCTGTAGTTGATTCAGAGGTCTCAATTGTGGTCCTAAAAGCATGAAGAAACTTCACTTTTCTTTGTCGTTCTTCTCTGACCGTCATCATTCCCGTCTTCTAAAGTCGAGCTTTCAGTGTTCCAGGGCCTCAGATGGCACCCATAGTTCTCGAGGTGTCGGGGCAGCCGGAATTTCCTAAATATGGGATATCATCCTTAGGATTGCTTGAACCAGTGAAGAAGGCAGTCAACCAGCTGGTTGCGAACTGAGTCCTAACAAAAGTGAGTGTTCTATCCTAGGCCAAACCAGTTGTGACCTCAATGGGGAGGGACAGGAAACCTCTGAGAATTTCCGAGGAGATTATTGCACAAATCTGAATAAATTCTGGAGCATCCTAGCTGTTCTACGGTAAAACCGGAAGACATTCTGCAACATTTTCATGATTCAAAATTCCGTTCAAAGCTGCGCCCTGAAGATGCTTTTCTACAAATAGTACTGGACGAAAAATCTCGTGAGTTCCCAGCAATCAATATACCTCTTAGACCACCTCAGCTCGACCTTTTATCCTTCGGTCTCAGTGGGTCATCTGGAATTTTCCAAAATGACACTTATTTTCTCATGTCTGGTTTTGAAGTGTGGCGGTACTTTTCAGTACGATATAATTTTCGCGCACCAGACGGGGAACTACGGGACAAAATTTGGTATTTGTTGCTCTTGTTCACACGACTCATTTAGGTTGTCTCCTGTACGTAAATGTGCACTTCGATAGTTGCTCAACTTCCTTTCTACCAACGCCTTTTTACATGCATTTTCACCCAAGTTACCATCTCTTGTCATCAGGAATGCTTCTTCTACTGGCCTCAGAGCTGTGCTGGAATATAATGGTAGTCCAGTGCTGTGCGTTTTGCGTGGATCAGTCCTGCCTGACACGGATATTCACAGACACAAAGCGAGATCCTAGCTGTGTTTTGGGCGGTCATTCGACTACCAAAATACTGGTTTGGGTCACACTTCACACTAGTGGTTGATCGCGAGGCACTGAAGTTCATTTATGATCCTTGCACTTCGTTAGCGGAGTCACCCGCAGCCATAAGCCAGAGGTGGAAGGTTGCTCCTAGCTCGTAATTGATAATATTCAGCATAGTTAAGCAAAGACTATTACTTGTGTGGACTATTTGTCTATTTGCTCTACTACTGGGGAGACCTTCTCTGACTGTTTTGCAACCCAACCACTTACTCTAAATAGACCCGATCTAGCTCGCGAAACAGGGGGATTTTTATCATGCCATTTTAACTCGCTTTCGACATGGTTGGAAAATGGATATCAAAGGTCAATTCCAGGGGTTTTGAAAGCTTCACGAGGGCACTTCAAAGAACTGTGATGGCTTTATGTTCCCTTGGGAGCAATATTATACCGCCTACACTCCAGTCAACAGTTCTGATTGACCGGCAATACGGACACTTGTTATTGAAAAGATGAAGTCCTCGTCCCAACTTACCCGTAGGTGTCCTTAATTGGACTGTGATTTATGCTAGTTCACTAAAAGTTACAACGACTGTATGCGTAAAGTTCATCCTTAAACTCCAAGTGTACTCCGTAGCTCGTACCACGCCAGCCCTGATAGCCTGTTCATGCTGATTATTGCTGACCTTTCCTAAACGGGTGCTACGCCCTCGTTATCAGTGATTCTCATTCCAGGTAGTCAGAGGTTTGTTTCACTAATTTGCTGAGCTCTGATTTTACTATAACTGAGCTTCGCAAGTCATTCAGCCGAGGAATAGTACCGTATGCACTTGAAAACGATAATAAGAGCCATTTTACTGCTCATAAGGTGACAAACTGGTTGAAGTCCTTGGGTTGCCCTCCTTTATTAACCCCTCCACACCTTCCGCAGTCAAAAGGCAGTGCTGAAAAGTTTATGTTGGCAATGAAAAGTGCTACCGAATCCATTGAAGCAAGGACATTCAGTGAATTCGAGCGAACCGTAGACAACTTTCTAAAGCATTATCGCAATATTGTCCATTAAACAACGGGTAGTAGTCCTGCGAGGCTGTCCAAGGGTGGTACACTACTCAGTATTCTACTCCAGTTCGAGTCCTCCAAAGTTGCTTGCAGCAGAGGAAATGATTTGAGACCCTCAACAGGCTCTGTAATTAGGCAACTCAGGAAAAGGCTGTCAGATTTTGGATCAAAATGATGGTTCTATTCAACGAAGACATGTAGATCAGATGGCCTTTAATCCTGCTGCCGATTGCGATCCCGTCGACACTAATTTTGATTTTCAAATTTCACTTCAGTAGAAACAATCCATAGGCCGGAACGTTTACAGGACACAGAACTCCGTAATTAAAGAAACCTGAACTTCTTTCAAGCGACGGCGGATATGGCGATTATTATTGACAGCACTTTATGCTGTTTTGCCACATCTGCATGTTTATGTACGCCACGGTTGCGTAGAGTACAATTTCGGGTGCCCCTCCATCCAGTTGGTATTTTTGACATTCAACTGCGTGTAGTTTGGGCAGGAGCCCTACTGAGTTTATTGCCAACTGCACAACTACTTTGGCTCGGTTTCTAATTATCACAGTTATCACATGCCTAACTGCAATCTTTCTTTTGGCGTGCCTAAGGTCAACGATGTCCCACTTCCATACTCCCCATCATCACCAAACTTTAGACAATAATGCTTCTAAGCTTTCCCATTCTCTGAACACACTCTTCACATAACAGCACGGGCAAACAAGTCCACCGTCTTGCTACAGAGAAACCCTCTTGTCAATTACAGTAAGTCAGGAATTGTTCAAACTCAACCCTAGGGTACTGCAAACTTGTGTTCCGAAAATGCACAAATGTGACGTGACGGATATATAAAATATTCAGTGCCTATTTATCAGAAAACTATTTGGGCCTTCAACAAAACCTAGCAGCAGAGGAAGCTATATGTTCTTGAGGCTTGGTTTCCTGTGGCTCAGAAGAATAAAACTCAACCTCGCGGTTTTGTTCAGTCTGCTCCACAAAACAAACCTGACTCTCTAGTAAAGTACACTCAGGTAATAGCTTGTAACATTCACTCCGCAATATGGAACTCGGTAAAACTAGGGCCGCTTTTCGGATATCTTCAAATCAAAGCTTCTTCTTCCTTACATATGTAAGCTTGTGGAGTGAATTCGCAGGTGATATTCTTTTCATAGACTCCCTAATCTTGTTCAACTTTCGACTAAAGGCCGCTCTGTACATCCCAAAAATAATCTCCCTCGTAAATCCACGTATGACCACTGGTGGAGCGTAAGAGGAAAGTGTCGGATACTAATCTGGACCATCTATAGCCTTGAGGTTGTACTTTGCCACTCAATGTCGTTACCGCTGCCGGAGCAAAATCTTACGAGTTTGCAGTGCCCCAGTTTTTGTTATTTTGTGACTGAGTCCGGAGCCCCTCAAATCGTCCATGAATATACGCATTACCACCAGTAGCACAAAGGACAAAACTTGAACATTCTCAGGGGTACTTCCGATTCGATCCGCGTCTCTTTCTCTCTCATCCAGAATGCAGCACCCATCAGACTCTTTCACCTCCACCTGGTGATCTCCCAAAAGAGTATCAATATATATTTTTTTATATATATACTGCTCAACTTTTTTCCTATCATAAGACTCAGGTGTTAACCCTAACCAACTACAGATCATCCGTCCCTCAAATACCAGAGCTCACTCCCATGATCGGCCACTATTCTTGTTGAGAGTATAAGCCACTCTACCTTCGACTGTGGCCACCGACGGCGGCATCGAAAGGGAATCATTATCTAGCGCTCACATGCAAAAGAATACAAGCGCTCAGATAGCCACAGCTTCCAACACAGTTCTCCAAAAAACTCCGTATATCATATCTTAACCTAGCATTTGTCCCAACAAACAACAGCTGGTTCACTCCCCAAATTGCGCAGGTATATGGAAACGAAAAAGACCTCGTAGGATCGATTCGATCTCCAAATACCACTGAAATCGGGCTGTGAAGGAATTGGGTAACCTTCATCTATGGGAAAGTATCCCATCAGCTCAGACCTGATCCTGCGAAAGGGGAAACCCCACATCGCCCTTGTTCGCTCGACAAGCTTTGGTCTTCATGCTCGAGACTGACTGGGGTGACAGCGCACTGGACTCTCCACACACGCTTTCCCATCCCCCGCTCTAAGTTTCAACCACCCCATACCCACCATAAGCGCACCTAGCATGCACGTCGACGTCAAATACAATCGCTACTACAGCCCTGACCTTCAACCCATTGACCTGGACAGAGTATCGACGTACCTGACGAATAACGGCAACCTCGATGAAGCCCGGAAAAGGAAAAAAAGAGATAAGAACATAGTGGAAACCGGTCACCTTTTCCATCTATACCCCTCTATCTTCCGTCATCTTTTTTAGAAAGCGGTCTTCTTGATGTCCTAGCATCCAAGCCACGCTTAGGTTTACAACCCTACCTAACAGTAACCACTGCCTCCTGCCAACTACAATCACTACCGCAGCCTGCTCACAATTAAGTTAAATCTCTGAAATGCAGACGCAGCAGCCCACCGGGTTTACGCTATCTTGCTAGCCTGTGGTAGTACTTATCAACCCCCTGCAACCCTACGTTACTTAAGCTCTCTAATTAAAACCCAGATCAAAGTACGAAATGTAACACTGACAGTCCACATAAACCCAGCCAGTTCATTATTAATTGTCGCTATTTATTATCATAACTAACAGCTGGAACCACGTCCAGACTGCTAACACCATTTATTTCAGGTTTGTCGTCGCCCACTCTCTCGGGCACCACTTTCGGTGACCAATGTCCACACTTTGACCTGTACCGACAGGGACCTTAATGGCATCTTTTATACCAAACGGGATTGCAATCGGGCCACACGACCTAAAACACCCCCAAATGCTTACAAGCAGATTGATAGACGTCTCCTAACGCAACACCTCTACTACTGATGTCACTGTTGGAGGCTTCAGAAATAACAGTTCGCAAGCAACCTTCTATTGATTGATTGACACGTCCCTTACCCCGCCTGATGAACCATACCCACGGGATGCTGCACATCACCTTGGTCTCATGTGAAACAATCCAATAACAGAGCCAGAATACGCAACACAGGAATTTTTTCTCATTAAAATTCAATACGTTATCCGAACGCGAGTCCACTTGTCCCTCACATCCTTGGTTCCCAACAATGATGCCGAAGATCACTGAAAATCAATAAGTCAATATATTTGTCAGCATAACAGAACAACAAGGCGCGAGCCTACAAGGAGATTTTTCGCTCCGTTTTCTCTTCCAAGATTTCATTTTTCTTTCGATCGGTATCCAGCTTGAAATTGACTCTTCACCAGTTAAAGGCCTTCAAGTTGCGCTGCCCTTTTTTTCTGAATGATAGGGGTTATTGATCCCAAACCTAAACTCACCTTATATGTGGATTGCTGTTTCCTCCACATTCATCAACGTTGCCTGTCCATTTCCACAAGGTTTCCTCATGTCCCCTCGTTTCATGATGAACTCCCTCTATTAGAATCGGGAAAATCCATCATTCCGGGCCAACTTCATCTCCATAGAGAGCCGCTCTCTTCATATTCACCAAAGTTCACGGTTGTACTCCCATTCATTTCTTTAACCTCTCCATGTCCATTACTTACTCCGTGCACAGAACCCGCAATAGGCCTCAGTTACCCACATCTTGCATTATTATGACTTATAACGCATCCCTAGCGCTATATTTTCACGATATATTTTGTATTTTCACGGACCACTACCAACCAGTCGAATCCGAAACCAAACCGTATTTGCCGCGCAAACCTTTATAATTTCAGTCGACTCAAACTATCTCTAGCTATATTGTTTTGCTTCCGACGACTCCACTCGCTTTCTTGAAATTCGTGCATAGTTCATTGTTTTGAGTAACGTTGTACACCATGGTCATGCGCTTGCGCATGCGTCTCGACCATGGTCGAGAAATATACCATTATTATTATTATTATATGACTTGCAGTCGTTTAAATAATATCTTTTGAAAAATTGAAAATCTTGCCAAAGTCTACAGATTGAAATTGTCCTACAACATGGTGCCCGCCATCCAGTCGATGCCCTCAGCCGCTTACCGAAATATGGTCCGTCTTCCACCAAGACATAAGGAACCTTCGTCTGTTTCTCCGTAACTGAAATTTCATGTACTAATAACTCGTCCCTCAACCTCAACTCTACTTCTTGCCATAACAAAATTTGCCGTGCACAAGGCGCTTTGTCACTACGTGTTCAGTACAACATTACGGTCCACTTATGAATCATAAAAATTTTTGAAAACGTACTCACGGTGCCCCCTAGTTGAAACAGCGAATGGATTGAATGGGCTAGGCCCAGCGCAGAACTACCGAGAATCAAGATCACCAGCACCGAATGAGTTGCAGCATGATACTTCTTATGCGCGGTATCACGTACCGTACAAGTACGTATAATAACGGAAGAGGTACAGCAAAGCAAGGCAGGATAAGTCATTCCTGAATAACACCTCCGCCGCATGCATAAATGAAGTAGGGGTGCTTGTAATCTCTTTGTGATAATGAACGAATTCTTTCGGATCTTCGGATATTGGATTGTTCTGTGGGACTCCCAAATTCAAGCATATCTAGATCAGAATTACAAGATTGTTCAACGGCGGGTGAGATGACAACTGACTGACATTCCCCGCTGAAATTAACCTGGTCAACACGACTTCTAAACTAGATGGATTGTCCAGATCCTATGTAGTGACCATCCGGTTCCCGTTGCGCGAGCTGACAATTCCACCCGCCGGGCGTAATTCGCCATCTCTGAAATAACTGGCATTTGCCTTTAACATACACTTAAAACTGGTACTCAAACTGAGGCGTCCAAATAACCCGAGAAAGACTTCTATCGGCGGGTTTATCTGCAGTTTTGCCATACTGCTTAAAAAAGTTGTCAGCGACACGACCGGGTTCAAAACATCCTTGGGGATTAACGAAATGAATTGCACTTTTAGGCGTGCGTAAGAAGTCCTCTGCAAGGCCACCGGACTGTGGTTGACTTGGAGCAGTGTATATGTGTTTGCAACAAAGACATTTTACCCACTCGTTGAAGAGTTTAGTAGTGAAATGTGTGCCATGGTCAGTAACCAGCCCAAACTGAACTCCTTCACTGCTGGATGTTTTCCTGAGCGCAGTCTATGTGTGGTCAGCAGTAGGTGAAGTTGTAGAATACACCTCTGGCGAGAGTAAAAACACACCAATTACCACAAAGGCGTAAAACCTACCCAAGAAGGGTTCACAACCGTCCGCATATACCCACTGCCGCGCCCCACAAGGCACTGGCCAGGGAAGCCACTTCGCAGGTTTTGGAAGTATCTTTTGTCAACAGTGCTTGCAGGTTTTGGCTGTACGTACTACGTCGGCATCCAAGTCCGGCCATCAGCAGATAAGTCGTGCCAGTGAGCTAATTTTGTTAACATCCAAATGCTCCGAGTGGAGGTCTGCCGATGCAAGAGAACAGGGTGCAGGAGAAACGATCACGAGGTCATTAGGGTACGGTTATCCGTGTGGAGTAGTTGACAAGTCATTACGACGAGAGTAGAAGTCGGAGAATAGCCGTTCTTTGTTCGACAACTAACCCCAACGTGGAGCTGGAAGGACCGGGGCAAAATATGCTTTTGTATCCCTCACAGCGTCCTTGTGCCGCCCTGGTAGTGGTTGTACCAACAAACAATCATAGGTTACTGATGGCCTAGATGAATACGGTATTTGGGATAGATCAGCTCGTGGCACGTATTTGACATTACGATGCAGGATGTCAAAATCATGTGAGCTAAGCAAAATACTCCATCCTTGAACCATTACAGCTGATGATTTCGACAATGAATGGTGCGGATGATAGACGAAATACAATGCCTCATGGTCGGTGAACTTTCGGCCGGGTAATATTTATGCAAAAGCTTGACGGCCAAGTAAAGTGCCAAGGCTTCCCTTTTTGTTTGTAAATATCCTTGTTCAACTTTTGTGAGATGTTTTAAATGCAAATGACTGGCTGGTTGCATTGTTCAAGAACTGCACCTATGCCAGTAGAAAATGCACCGGTGATAAAAACTGAATGATCTTTCGGAGAAACGGCCTAAGAACAACTCCAAACTTTAGGTAAGATAGCAATCTACTAGGGTTCTTTTCACGAACCTGACTCCAAAAGAGGAAACTGGTTGGCAGAACATCGAACAGAAAACTGGCTTCCTGAGGAGAATTTGGAACAAGACGAGCGTAATTTTGAGGAAAACCAAAATGGAACGTAATTCATAAACGTATGTGAATGAAGATACGTCAGCGGGGGGGATAAATGTGTTTGGTCCGGAGAGGAACCTTTAGCGGTACTAAAATAACCAGGACAAGAAAACTCAGAAACACCAAAAATACACTTGTCTGGGTTATTGGCAACGCTGAATGTGAAGAGTAGATTCAGCAAACATCAAAGACGTTAATATTGTATAGATCGAGGGAACCGAGGACACCAATATCATCTTGGTATGACTCAACATCCATAAGACCTTGAACAACGTGGTTCAGAGACCGTTAAAAAATAGCAAGCGAGACTTTGAGACCGAAAGGCAGAAAGTGGTATCGAAATAAACGGAAAGGAGTGCTGATGGTCTTTATCGCTCGGGATTCCATATACAGATATATTCGAAGGTATGCATTTTTCAAGTCAGTCTTCAAGAACACTTGTATCGTACTACTCTGTCTATATGGTACGCTAAATGAACGTCAACAATATCTAAGATGACATTAACAAACTAAGATGGGCGGAGGAGCTTGCGATGATAAAAAGGCCAGAAGGGTATGTACATTAAGAATTAAAATGAAACAAAAGGTGGGACTCAGACTCACAGTTGTTCAGTGTTCTTATGATCAGGAAATGAGCGCCGAAGAGCCAATATCCGCCAATATCTTCAGTTCAGTTCAGTCTGACAGCCATCCGTTGAACAGAACAGGATGGTATTGAGCGAAGTGCCAAGAGACGCCGTTGAAGCTTCTAAAATGTTTTGTTTTTCACAGTTAGTTCCGACCGGTATAATTCCAAGACACTCCAAACCAGAAGATGGGACCGTGCCAGAATGAAAGATTTATTTACAGCCGTTTTGTATTGCGCGGTGATGACGACCAAAAGGTGTGTGCGTTTTACATTAAAAGGTCGGTACGACAAAGGAGTGTCACATCAAGGGATGTTGAAAATCATGGGAAAAGTCAGAAATGTACAGGTATCTACACACTCCAGACCTTCCAAGTCGTTAGAGCACGCCTTCGGTTTCTTCAGTTGTGCACGTAGATTGTAATGAACACTTATTCAACGCCAGCTGGTAGTCACAGCAAATCCGTGGCGTCTTTTCATCAGCTTTTAACGAGGTGACAGTCGGCGTGGCCCCGTTAGACGACTCCACACGGCTATTAGGTCTGTTCTCACGCACGGAGTGTAATGCTTGGCGGACAGGTTCTCTCAAACCAGAACGAATTGTTCCGCACTTTAGGAAAATTGTATGACCAAATATCTTTAACCTTAGTCCAGGAGTGTGTCTTTCGCCGGAAGCCTTAGAAAGCTTCAAAACAAGCTGTTGTATATCCAGTAAATCAGGAGGAAAATTTAAGAAAAGTAATTCAATGTGCAGTTTAAGAACTTTCAAGGCAAGAACTAAAGGTCCCGAACCAGACAAAAATCACACTGAAAAGGATTAGGGTTTTGTAACTGAACTGGAATTATACAAGAACCGACAAGTGAGAGCTTCTGTCCAGTAACACCTCGAGTAGTCACACTGGTAGGAATAAACTTAGTTGTCGGTTAAAAACAATCCGGCTCCTGACGCGAACTTACGGATTCATCTCTTCTAGTCTCGACAAAGAAAGTGCTTTTGCCACCCCTTGTAGTATGCCATGTCCGGTTGGCATTTGAAACCATCTCTGGCAAAACCACTAAGGCAAGCTTCATAAAACTGGCATCAAGTGCAGAAGTGTCAGGCGAAGCTGAATGGATAGTCGGCCGACACGCCGGGTGACTTCTACAAACAATTTCATCGTGGCCAGACTTCCCAAGCAGCACAACGGTCAACTAAGCACCACCTGAACGTTAACTGAGCGCCTCCTGGCCGTACCCTAAGTGCCCTCCTACCGTCATTTGGGTGTTCCCTTTGAAACAAGGACCGGACTCTTAAGTGAGGGTTAGGTGAAGCTCAGCTGATGGCCACCGAAAATGATCAAAAACAGACTCCGTTACAACAAATTAGGTTTACATACTAACTTGCACTGAGTACACCTGAGTGAAGGTATCCATCCCAATAAATATATTGTTATTCTGGGTATAACGAAAAGTCTTCAACGGGGTAGCCATAATTCTGACCATAATTTGGCATACACCACTTGGCGGAATTAACTCTCAAGGTGCACTCAAAGGAGACCGATTATTTAAAACAGTTATTATATTGGGAAACTAAGTTCATATAAATGTTTTACGGAATAAAGTCGTTTTTCCAATTCCACACATGCACTTACTTTGCAAATTTCAACTATTAGTTTTTGTTCTTTTGTGTTCTTAACTTGCTCTTCCCAGATTCCGGAATAAAAGAAGTGATGAGGAGTTGTACTGAACCTGGGTATTATAAAATGTCGTTATAATTTTTAACGTTACCAACGGGCCTATGGGATGGTTAACTTATGGATAAGAAATTACCCCTGATCGAATCACCACCGACCTCAATACCGTCTGCTTGAACTGCGAAATCTTGAAAATGTAAATCAGTGCACGTATCCTCATTCACTCTACGCCGTTGTATTTTACATTGTATTATTTTGGTTGAAGAAAGGGATTGTGGCCCCATGAAAATTGCCCTTCTTTAGAGCAATTTCAAATACAGAATAAAAAGCATACTACCACATTCAAGGACACTTATTCTGCAAACGTTTTATATTTGCAAAAGGGTATTGCCGCAGGAAAATACACCAATTTCATTTTTGCAGTGAGCAATCCCTTGCACCAAGCACCTCATTCGTAACGTCGGTTTTCGATGGGTTTATTTAGTAGTTATCTTATACAGATCAAAACTGAATTGACGCAACGTAGATCAACGACCAGGGTAATGCACTACGCTGAGTTGCCGTTTTATTGGCTCCAAAATTTCATTCAAATACAATAAAATACATCCTCATGGATCACTCTTTTTTGTGCCCCATTATTGGGTAAAATAGGGACATTCGTTACGAAAATGGCAACTTGGGAAACAAAGAAAATGGAGCATTTTGAAAAGTAACTTGGAGAAGGTGACAGAAATTACCAAAGCATATCCCGTACTTCAAAAGATTGGCACGAACCGCTTGGAAAACTTCTAGAAACCGCTGGAAAACAATCAGCGTGATGATGAAATAGCTTGAAAATCGGCCAAAACCCGACCGGTTTTAGGGCGGTTTCGCTACAAGAGTTCTAAGTCAATGGTTGCATAATCTGGAGCACGCACTTATCGATAGTTCATGCTCCTGTGGCACGCAAGAATTGTAAATGCTAATCCCAGAATTGCAAGAGCGGAAGTTACTGCCTTTTCGTACAAGGTTTCATTCTCCAATTTTTCTCTCAATCTGTTAGACTCCCATGCATTCAGCACAGGAATAATGCATTCCGACAGCTGCACCTTTGCACCCGCATTGCTCATATTTGCAAATTGAAGTTTAAGGTCCTCTTACTTTTTCTGTATCCTGGAGACACAAGCTGTGAAATCGTTCATCATAGCTTCAAACATTGGACGCAATATCCGAACTTAAATATAAAAACCAGTGTTTTCCCATAAGTACTACTTTCGAAAACTTGGTCTTCTACATTTTTTGTCTTTGGTGACGTTTGCTTCTCACTAGGAACAGAATGTCACAATTTATATCATGCTTATACACACCGTATAGCGTCTTGCAGTGTCTCTCATTGGGGTTGACTTAGTTGATATCACTGAATGCGTTGCAACTTCAGACCTGAGGAGTTACTGAAATTAGTGGATGCGTGCTTAGAGACAACTGGGCATATGTCACATTTTTCTATGGTTTTCAAGTGTTCACTCACCTGTCGAGCTCCAACGACATCTAAAATTGGTCTACTTCCAGAACCAAGTCCATGACAGAGATCGATTAACCGTCGCATTATTCCGAGACAAAAAGTTCAGTTCAGTTCAGTTTGCGTAGGACAGGTAATGGCCAAGGCCAATCGAGAGTCCAGAATTCCTTCGATGGTATGCACACCAGTTATGCGCCACCACACGGTGTATATGGTCGTTGGGAAACAGGGCTACCATCCACCGGCAGTACTTCAAAGGGGAACGGCAAGTATAGCGACTACCTCGGTGACGATTTCCAGGACAAACATCACAGTGTAACTCTCCGTGGGTGGACGCGAAAAAGAACCAGCGTAGGAGGCGATAGCTATGATGTGTGCATCTGGGACAGCTGTTAAGCCTTTTTAAGTATTTCTTTTCACTTAGCTCAAAGGTCACACAAAACCCGGCGCCAACATTTTTGTTTTAGATCCTCCTTGGTGCCCCCAGCAACGAACTCGTATCCAATGTTAGGCCGAGCTTTAGTTGTCTTAGAGCTCACAATACAACCCTTGAATCGGCCATCGACGAGTTCTTTCGTATTGCAGCTTCTTCACAACTTCCCTGGCGAGAGGAGAGACCGGAGAGTGTAAATTTACAAGCCTTACGACCTCATCCAAGCCTACTCATTACTTTTCTGGGCGTCCTAAAGTTAATTCCCCCAACCCTGAATGATGATTCCGTAGTTTATACTGCCGATCACCATGAAGTTTACCGTTCGTGAAATTAGTAGCAACCAAATCAGTTGATGCCGATTCCCTGCTTGGGAAGTACGTGGTATTACACATCACGTCCTCACATCCGTCTTAATTTGGAAGTTCAGTCGGTATTACCTAACAGCGGCACATGCAGCAGCTACAAGGGCTTGTTCCTCCGAAAACGTTACAGGCTAGTCCTTCGTTATTACAAGACTTTTGATGTTATCAAAGAAAATATTTGACACGTTATTCGCTGGATCTAAACAATGGCCTGAAAATTGTGACAAACTTTAGAGCAGTTCACTTTCTGCATCACCACTCCAAATGAGAGATTGACTAAAATCGGCCTTATTAACCCTGTGTACCTCTATCTGATTCCTGCATCTCCATACTGTAGTTCTGGAATAACGAAGCAATTCATGGTGTGTTTTTCCATGAAACTATGGAGATATGCGCAAGAATAAGACGCGTATATCCATCGGAGAGCCGCAAGATTTGACTGAACACAATGCACTGCCCAACAACCTCTCCGGAGCAGTGACAATGAAGAACCAACCCCAAGGGCTGGTGTCCATAATGTGAATGAAAGCAAAATAAATGGAATACCCAAATTCATAGTACACAGGTACCCGGACAATAATTGTCTATGTTGATTATTGTCATAGTCTTTATTCACGGAATATTGGCTTTGACATTTTCATGCGTTGAAGGTTGGACAGATTTTCGTATCTTAAGTCAGTTGGAGTCAAACCATTATATATTCCGAAATGAGGCTTCACAGAGATTCTTATCGGAAATCTTTTCCTTTAGAATGGATCCTTATTTATTCCTGTAGGTTTCGATTGTTCCTAGGGGCATTCTAATGATTTCTTGCAACAGCCTCCTAGGGGACAATCAGGTGACCGTCGGGTTTCCCTTTGTGCCGCCTAGGCGACCACAGGCAAAACCCGTAGTTCGTCGATAGGGACGTGTGAAACCAGAATATAACTGACCACATGAAACTCACATACCCAAATTAGGAGTTTTATAGCTTGATTTCGAATAAGTCGATCGCTGATGTGAGGGCCGATTGCCAAGGTAATTTATTCGTTTGTCCAGAAAAGGCAATTTTTGAGTGCCTCGTTGGCCCTGATGTTTAATGGAACTGAACAATACGGAGTCGAACACAGCCATTACATCTTTTACGTCCTGATACTGTTCACGAATGTGGCGAATGTGATGAAACGTCCGATTGGCTGGAAGCGATTTCTTCTCTCACAAATCCGGAAAAATGATTCGCGCAATCAGGCGGTCGCGCAGGTGATACTCCAATTGGGGACCGTAGTAGCACTTCAAGGGTTGTGTCCGCAGTTGAAGAATGAACTAACTTGCTGACCGGTCTTCGAGTCTAGTGGGACGGCTGAATTTGGCTTTCTCGGAAGCAACGAAATTGACTGGGTTGAAGCGCTATAGAATATTGTTTATGAGCTAGTCGTAGGGTAAGCTGATAGGAGGGTCCGGAAAAAACAAGTATTTTACGAGACTGTATGCGTCCTATCTAACAAAATGAAGAAAAACCGCTGTTTTCTTTGCAATATACAAACAATTTTGGGTCAAGCACCAAAAGTCAAAACATTTCATGTGGCCCCTGACCTGTCAGGATGTAGATGTTAAATCAAGGGGTTCCATTTCAGAGGCAATCGTAGTTGAACGCCTTTGCTAGACGCCAAGTGTAATATCGAATGGATTGAATGGGCTCAACCCAGCGCAGAACTACCGAGAATCAAGAACATCAACACCGAATAGGAAGTAGCGTAATACTTCGTATGCGCGGTATCACGTACCTTGCACGTGGGTATTGTAACGGAGAGAGTACAGTAAAGCAATACAAAAAGAGTCGGTACTGAATATCACGCTGATGTTTGTCAATTTGTCCGTTTTCAGCCGTTTGTATGCCATATAAACTACAATCCACCACCATCAACACTCTCTTCAAGCTTCTATCGTTGAAACTTTTGCCTTCAATTTCCTGTTTAACGTATACTGCAGGAATCATCAACAACTATTTGAGTCCTTACTCATGCAGTATCTATATGAAAACACCCAGTTCGTCATACCCGCAGTCATTTATTAACATAATCCACAGCTGGAACAGCCCCCAGACTGCCGACTTCCCTATTTATTCCAGGCTTTAGAAACTGTGTCATCGCCCAGAGAACCGCCCAAATAAATCTTGCGATCAAAGTATCGGACTGACCGATTTTGGGTTGATTCCAGGTTGAACTCTGCCCTGTAGGATCCCACCCTTCGAAATCAACTATGATGGACCTCCGTTGGCACTACCTGTCGCGTTGCTTCTCAATTTATTTTCATGCCGAAAAACTTGCGTGTCCGTCCATCTCCTGTTTAACCCACTGAAATTCCATTCTTCATTCTACACAGTGGACTTAAAAACCCGGACACATCTGCGAACTCTCTTATAATACCACTCATAAAGACGCTATCAACTAATCGTCACTTCGAAAGAGCTCCCACACTGAGTATTCCAACAACCCCCCTCTCATAGCTTGTATTAACATGTATGATTGTCCCGACTCGCCACTTGTGACATGCCTACTAGTAAATTGAAAATATCGAATTATATTGCCGTTTCATCAAGATTTTTCCGGACAACCTTCTCCGTGCTTTTCTCTTTTTTCCGTTTAAATATTGAAAACTGCCGCCCCCAAGGTTGCATATCCACAAGCATCTGTGCTGTTGAAATTTCTGCGATTTTTGACATGCCTCACATGAACGGTCACGCACGTTCCGTTCTTTATAGTGAGGCTGACTATATCCCAGGCTTTCATCTTCAGGAGGTGGTAATACCTTCCGCCGTTGCATAATAGTTTTGCAAACTCTGATAGCCATTTCTTTTATAGATTGTGAGAGGCCATCCTCCGAACACTGGTTGATTCATCCTTGTGCTTACCGTCTCCTCTGCTTTCCCCAGTAATGCTTTTTTCATCATTTATGCTTGCATCCGGATTCCTAATACTCAACAAATAGGAAGTCGTAACCGATTCAAATCTACCGCGTAACCGTGCTGCAATCATTCAACGTAACTACGTTCAGTCTTACCACACGAATACTTAATTTTGCGACCATTCTTTTGTACCTTTGTGAATATTTTGTCCTGTTTGCTAATTTTGTACATTTCGACAGTGCATCCACGCCCGCACTTCTATCACAATTGAGAAGTGTGCGTACGTGAGTAACATTACAACCAACAAGATTCAGGTAGATCCTGGGGTGTCAGTACTTCCGGGGTACCACCAACATCGAGGCCCAAATAATTTGCACCTCTAGGGGAAGGATCCCGTTACGTCTGCTATCTTCTCCCATGCTTTTGACACGCCTACTGTTCAACCGAAAACTGAATGACAAGCGAAGTTTCCATTTGACCGTTGCTCTTACGCGCACCATCAAGCACGCTCTGAAACACACTCAGCGGTGTCACTCACGATCGCCCTCTCGCCCCCAAGGGTCGCAGAGAATGCTGTTTCGGTCACTATATTCGCACTGCACCAGGCATAAGAGTAAAGTGCAGGTGGTCCACACAATACAAAGAACCGGACAACATCCTTAGTAAGAAGACTGGGAGGTGAGGTTCAGCAAAATGGCAGCCTCATTAACAACGTCAAAGTCCTGCTGCAAACACTGTATTCCACGGCAGCCTGTTCACCGTACGAATACATCAAACTCATGCTTTCTTATGCCTACCAGGAGGAAGTCAGATGGGTCACAAATATAACCAAGAAGAAGAAAGGAGTCGAAAAATGTTCCCCGATGCACTCTGGTCATAGGCAGTTCAGTTCGCCCATGGGAGGTTATGGCCGCGGCCCATGGAAGGCTCAGAAAGTTTTCAGTGGTGTCACCAAAATTCAGGCACCCACCGTGGCACAGATTGCTCCGTCGTTGTCAGGTTACTTGGGCAAGGTGAGGCGTGTGGCCAGTGAGGCCTTCAGAAATCTTGCACATGGCTGCAACTGACCAGAGCCACTTTTATTTATAGAATTTTTGCCAGTGTATCTGATGGTGTATTAACTCCCATCTTTCACCACCATGTGGTGTTTCTGTAGCGAAAGACCATAGTTTGTGTAGTATCAGCCCCCGCAGGCCGCCTTTCAGTCAGCCAAATCTGCTCAAGAAGGGGCTGGTGGAAACCGTTAGTGCCACCAGGTCATTACTTTGGGTTTTCTTTGCAAAAGACGTCGCAAAGTTTGTGGTTCGCCTCAATTTTTGGGGTTGATTCTGACGTTTATCATCTGCCTTGTTGTTTTTGTCGAAGTCAAAGCGGTTGGTTTTAAATCGCGTTGATATCTGATGTAAAGCATGGCACTTATTGACTTGATGAATCCCGTTGAATCTTCGTTGAATCATGCAAACGGAAACAACAGAGGTTTGTAACATATACTTCTCAGCAAAAGTTGTAATAGCACCTTCGATAAAGTCAATGAACCGGAATTTTGGTCTCCAATTCATTTACGGAATAATAACGTCATTACTTCTGGTAAGCGCGGTTTACTTCAACGAAGATAGTGGGCCACCTGTATGAGTGATTTTCCCAACTTGATTACTACAGCCACCAACGGTGCTGAACCCTTGATCGTGATTCTACTTGACATGCCTGTGGTTTTTATTCGAGTATCTCACAAAAAGCTAATGGCTCAGATGAAAACCATGGAATTACTGGCCCAGTCCTGAGTTGATTCCCGTCATATCTGGCATCCCAAAAACAAGTGGTGGAAGTTGACGGCTGTTTATCAACACCTCTGCTGGCCGCTGATGGAGTTATTCGGGGTAGCTCACTAGGCCCTTTACATCTACTGCTGCATGTGAACGATACTTTTAACATCATCAAACGAGATGCTGCATCCCTTTCTGCAGAAGACATTAAAGTTACGTGCTATTTTTAACCTAGCTCCTTCACTTCCATCGTTACGGACGTAACAAGAGATTGGCTGTCGCTAGATTCTTGGACCAACTAACTCTCCACCACCAAAAGTCCTATCCTTATATTCAAATTTCGGGTTCCCACAGAAACTTTAAAAAAAGATAACCAGTTTATTCTTAACAGCCAGCTTCTGATGTCCACTTTGGCAGGTGTCGCCTGACGGTGACGGAGCGACGAAGCAACAAGAGAAATATATCTATGACGTTTAAATAAGGAGAAGAGGTGATCTGCAGAATCAGGATAAATAAATCAAATAGCACTGCGGAGTCGATCGGACTGGCTGATGAAGAGTGCAGGTGGTCACTAATTACCTCACTGATTACTGGATGAATATGGGAGGGTATTTCAGTGCAGGACCTCGTTTGATGACCGTGGTGAGGGAGTGAAAAGTGAACATAAATGGGTCAGTGACTGAATGGAATTAGCGAGTTCTAACACGGAGATGGATATGATTACGAGTGGCCCGGAAGAGTAGAAAAAAAACCACTCAGAGAAGGTAGGCAGCGAGGTACACACCAAGGTCGATGGGTACTCATACAAGTAAACTCTGCGTGCAAGGGAGAAGATGGGTGATAGAGGGAGGTGAAAATTATTCACTGTTCAGCTGAGAGATGAAAAGATAAATTCTTTGAGAGCGAGATAGGTAATATATAATGCAATTGTCGAGGGCAAGCTCGAAGGTAAACAAGTACTAATGGACGATTAGCAGAGAGAATTACATGACCGCAGCAGCAGTTTAGGCATAAAAATAGAAATTCGTCACCCACAAGAGACGCTGGCGGATAAGACTGACCAAGTGGTAAACGCTCAAGCTAAAAACCCTTTCTAGAGACAGGAAGAGCGGTCCGCCAATATTATTGCGCTCACAAAAGGTAGCGAGCGGCCTGCACGACAAACGAACACCGGTCACAGCTGTGGATCTGCACCGAAAAGATTAGCAAACATTGTTGGATCAACCTTGGACACCCTGCCATCCTCGTGTAAAGCAATCTAGCCTTTCTCATCCTCTGAAAACTCAGGCTCATCGATCAGTTTCGGCTGAGGATGCTTTGAGATACTAATTTGGTTTAGAATGCTCATGGACGCTGACCCGTGCACTGCACTGAACGGAGTCCATCCCAAATGGTGCAAGCCACATATGATTGTTCACGGCTTCCAAGCTTCCAGTCGAATACCCGCTAGGTCGAAGGCACGTGATAACCGATCGATGTCCGCGTGTGCATTAACCAATACCCCGAATGGGATCCCTCTCTCCCGGGACCCCTGACGTCCCATAGCTTTATCGTATTCACTTGGTCCTCTCGGTGGGCTACGTGTGGTGAACCTCTGTGTTACGTCGACCTTCTCCGAGTCAGCTGGGCACCCCTCATCGTCTAAGCTTCCCAACTTGGAAGTCCGTGTGAATCTGACGGTGCTGATCACTATTGGCGTGGGTTTACACACCAGAACATGTAATTCAACAATTTGTCGGGTGGGTAATGTCATATCGAATACAGCATGAAAACTCTACGGCACCGACCAGCCGCTTTTGCGTCACCACCCCCGTTGATGTGGCGCTTGACCCCGTCACTTTCATTTGAGTTGTTCTTGAGAGAGCACATCTTTCCATCTGCATAATTATGCATTTTTAGAGCCAGAGTGTTGTGGACTGAGGGCTGACGGTTGCCCTACAGCCTACATGGCGATAAGTAGTTCTATTACTGCGGGCAGCGGTAAGAATTGACTTAATATTGTGTATAAAGCCAGCATCACTCTACTGGATGAAGGTCCATCCATCAGCAGTGCTTGATTTCAGAAAACCCGGAGGCTGGCCCTCTCGAGCAAAACTAACTTGTGGATGATGAAGGAGAGGGTGTTGAACCGCCTATCAGTGTTGAGGTTTTACTTGGCCCCAACTTCAGGGTGAAATCGGCTGATATGGCGAATATTTTCAAATCGACAGTGGCTCACGAAGCAACAAATAGCGGCGCAGAAAATCATGGACCGCTTGGTGCCGACTCTAACAGCACGACAGCCATTGGGAGTGTATCAGATTGGGGCTAGGCTTGAATTTTCTCAAAGCCAAAGCTATCATTGACAAGGTGAGGCCATAAGCCCCGATGTTCTCTATAAACGTGTCCGCTATGGGTGGTGGGCAATGTAAAACCTGCCTCTCAGACAAGACATTCAAAACTCTGTGTTAGATGTAAGGGATAGTTGCCACGATCGCGATGTCTAGGGCTGTAAATCTAGCTGAAGATTAGTCTCTCTAGCTACACGCATGATATAGGCAGGGCACGGTTACTGGCAGTAAAACAAACTCCAATCAAATAACGGCGTTTGTTAATTCCCGGCTGTTCTAAACAGTTCGATATTCATAAGTATGCAGCAAAAGTGGCCTGCAGCTAGGTGAGAAACCAAGAACAATAGGCAGTAACCTTCCTAAAAATTGGAAAGGCGCAGAAAATAAAAAGGTCCACTTCGCAGGCAGATGGAAGAAACTGTACCGCTGTTCAGTTACTGTACAATCAGCATATCAGGAAACTTTTGCTTTCACGGAACAATTAACCGGTTACGACGGAGTGAACTGGAATGTAGTTGCAACGTTGAGGAGAGGTATTACCAAATAAGCGCAAATAAGCTACACATTTTGGGGCAAATAAGAGCAGGTGTCAGCATGATTGGACGAACTCGGCGCGAGATCTGTTAATGCCATCGGCGCATGATGGCCATTAGTGGAGTGCAGCTACGGAAACCATAAGGCCGAGAGCTCGAGCCCTCGCATGGCGGCACGAGTCAAACACCCAGAAACATTATATAACCGTAGGAATGCATATCTTTGAGAAAATAGGTTAATGAATAAATGAGTGAACTGTTCATATAATGGGCACCATGAAACTCGGGTGTAAACCAATATAATTCTATAGAAACAGGAAAAATGAGTTACGAATGTCCGATGTTCACGGTGTACGTGTTAACTACTCATAAGTAAATGGACACAGAGGACGCGGAAATACTCTTATAAAGAACAGTAATTGCCAGGGGTACGTCAAAAATCCGATGATAATAATAATAATAATAATAATAGCAATTATAAGCTTAATATTAGTGATGAAGAATTCGGTAAGGGCTCGAAGCAATCTGCAGTGCATGTTCAAGTGGTGCAACTGATTACGGAATCGGGATTCAAGCCAGAAAGAAATAAGCACGTACGGATGATTACAGGAGAAAGTTGAAATAAACCGAAATGAGGATAACGTCCGGCTTACTGATAACTCCATTTCAGGTGGCTGGTTCGGCTGTCATTGAGTTAGGTTAGCTGGAAACTTTGGTGTAATCATAAGTGGTACCTGAAATAACTACAACTGCTGAAAATTGGAACGTATTTGAAGGATATTTCGTTGATCCTCATAAAAGGGGATTTTCATAAAATCATCTGTTTACACCACTCTGGCTCTAAAAATGCATAATTATGCAGATGGAAAGATGTGCTCTCTCAAGAACAACTCAAATGAAAGTGACGGGGTCAAGCGCCACATCAACGGGGGTGGTGACGCAAAAGCGGCTGGTCGGTGCCGTAGAGTTTTCATGCTGTATTCGATATGACATTACCCACCCGACAAATTGTTGAATTACATGTTCTGGTGTGTAAACCCACGCCAATAGTGATCAGCACCGTCAGATTCACACGGACTTCCAAGTTGGGAAGCTTAGACGATGAGGGGTGCCCAGCTGACTCGGAGAAGGTCGACGTAACACAGAGGTTCACCACACGTAGCCCACCGAGAGGACCAAGTGAATACGATAAAGCTATGGGACGTCAGGGGTCCCGGGAGAGAGGGATCCCATTCGGGGTATTGGTTAATGCACACGCGGACATCGATCGGTTATCACGTGCCTTCGACCTAGCGGGTATTCGACTGGAAGCTTGGAAGCCGTGAACAATCATATGTGGCTTGCACCATTTGGGATGGACTCCGTTCAGTGCAGTGCACGGGTCAGCGTCCATGAGCATTCTAAACCAAATTAGTATCTCAAAGCATCCTCAGCCGAAACTGATCGATGAGCCTGAGTTTTCAGAGGATGAGAAAGGCTAGATTGCTTTACACGAGGATGGCAGGGTGTCCGAGGTTGATCCAACAGTGGCTCAACACGGAGGAGACTGACTTGGAGATCTTTGTCCTGGTAGGTCCATAACAATTGGGTAATGCACCAGATAGTTAGCAGAAATAATGACAGAATTCTGCACAATTTGCCCATGGAAATCTGTGTATGATTGCGCGAACGAAGTTGTCTCAGCAAAAAGTTACTGCAAAATCAAAGCCATTTCTGGTCAGTGAAAAATAATCCTTAGCATCGAGTTTTCCTAAGGATTTCAAAACACACAGTAAATTGATCAGCAATTCTTTCGAAACTATTTTCCGGTGATTGTAGATCGTACGTAACAAAAGTACCACTAACAGCAAGCCTCAGTCTTTATACAGTCGACGTTCTAAAAATAGTTGTGGCAGAAAATCTTTCGGAGTAAGTCCCTACAGGAAGAAAACGTCCTGCACTTCAATCGGACTAAACTAGGTAATTTCTTGATCCGAGCATCCAAGAAGAACTTCACTTCGAGAGGAGAAGACAACAGTCAAGCCAGGATCGACTATCAGATACTGAGCTGTAATGAGTCTAGTTAACCCAGTTCACTAGCACCATGTAAGAACTATTTTTCGAAGGATGCAAGATGTGAATGCAATGTTCTGGATGCAAAACCTTGTTAGGGAAAACACCGTCGTTGAGAATAACACTGGGATATTCATCAAAACACAGTAATAGAGGAACTGGTGGATCGAGGAACTTTTGGTTGCACACAGTGTCACAGCTATACAGGCCAAAGTGTTCGGCCAGTCGCATGAATTATCAAAGGCTCTGCTAGACGTTGTAGTTAAAACCTTAACCTACGAGAAACCAATCTGAAGATATTTCGGAGGTGGACGTGAAAAATGAAATTGCGTGGTGGAGCTGTATTAAACGGCTTATACCTGTGACCTAGATTCTTGCATCGAGTGTTGGCTAATTAGACATTGAATAAGGATAATCGGTATGCACTAGTCCACTATGGTTGAGTGGCGTACTTGGACGAATGATCAAAGACTTTGTTATATTAATAAATGAAATGTCTACAGAATTCGAAAGATGAGTCGTCTTTCACGGCCACTGCGTACCAGGGAATGCTGGAGCAACACGGAGGTTCAAAACTCAAACCGATCGGACTATCAAATCGAGAACCGTAGACCGAAGAGGCGGTGGTATACACTTTGAAAATATCCTGCAACAGAAAAGAAGAAGCGTAAGTCAAGCTGCTGGAAAGCGGCGGGACCCCAAGAAACTGGCAAGATGGCCTACGTGAAGGGCTACCAATGAAGCTGTCAGACGAAAATATTGAACGAGCAAAACGAAAGAGGGCAAAACAGTTAGGCTAAATGGAGCAAGCAACTGACCAGAGTGCAACCGAAGTGCCCGAGCTGCCGGAGGACCTATTATGTTGCTGCTTGGTCCGAAAAAGAACTATACAAACGGATGCACATGTTCCACCTACTTGTTTGGCCTCGCACGTAATTCACTACAGCATCCATCCTGCCTTCTTCGTTGCAACGGCGCACCCCCATGTAGCACATTGTCCATTAATGCCCTGGGCTATTACTGGGAAAAGTGGGCAAAATCTGGGGGAAAGGGGCTGACGCCTGGCAAATGGTGAGCCCTAATGGGAAAATTCAGGGCAGAATGGGCTAGTTCTGGGTGGTGGTTTTTGTATTTATTGAAAGAATGCACAGTCAATTTCACGAGATTCTCAGACTGTCATAATTGTGTATGCAGCAACCCAGAAAAAAGTAAAAGGTTATGTGAAACGGAAGTCGACGGAGTGAAAAGTAGAAAAGAAGCATTGGTCTGCAGAAAAATTCTGACGAAGGGCTGAGCCCATCTGGGGCCCATCGGAGCCCCGGTAGAGTTGCCCAATGTCTTTGGTGGGACTGCTCATCCGAGGCTTGCCACGTGGGTTGAAATCCGACTGGGTTAGAATGAGATGAAAGGCCTCAGGCTAACGTGGTGAACTAGGATCAGCTTCACAGTGAATCGGGGGCAGTAGCAAAGGTACGACCATTCGCAGAAATGATGGTATGACCGTCATACTGTTAAGCGGATGGAATTTTGGCAGCAATATTGCACCAGGGGTTGCTGAATAACCAGAAGTTTGGCCCTAGGGCTAAATATAATATGAAATTCCAGTCTTTTCGACAGGCGATGGGTGCAAGCTTATCGGGTTTCTGGCTAAAAACAAAGAAAGGGCACACCTTCGCGTACCCCGATGTAACCAAAATTTTCTACTTTTTTATGGTGGAAATACCACAAAACTCGGAGTGGTGCAAAGGTACTTGTGGGGAGTTAAACCAGTTTGGTGCAACCTCCTCCATTCTGCCCTGGGTTTGTGCTAAACCAGCGCCCCCGACAATAAAGAGGGAGAAAATACCACTAGTTTTGCGGTACTCTTCATGGCAACTACTACGTAGGTGACCATTTAGCTTCCTCAGACTCACAGTAAAAGGTTTTTCGGGTTATTAGATAAAATGAAATCGCCGGTTTGGCTTGGGTTCCGCCTTACTGAGTGACTGTCAAACAGTGAAGGTGCTTTGCAAAGAGCATCAGGTGGTGAAATTTCAAAGATAGCTCTCCATTTTATCTTTTATACTCCACCTTCTAGAAGATTTTAAGATATGGAATAAGATACACAGTCAGTTTGCCCACAGTTCAAAGTTCGGCTTCCTTCCCGACCCAAAGCTATCAACGGCATAGTGTCCGGCATCAATCTTTGACCCTCTTCACTTGCCATCACGGTTGCTTGATCCTGCCAAACAACCTCTGCAAGGGTTTTTTGTTCCAAGGCCAGGACAGGTGGCTCTTAATTGCGGAGTTAACGAAAAGTTCAATTGTGGGTAGAAGTTTTCGTCCAGTAGGATCAAAAGTTGCTAGAGAGACGGGACCGTAGTCATTCTCAGGTGCTTATTAGAGCGGATATTTTGTCGCGGCACGTGCTCACCATACCCGTTTGGACGGCAAATTCGAATGCTCATTGTTGCTGTGCAAGTTTGAGGCTACAAGACCAAAGGCGGTCACTGTTCTAAAATTGTGGATGAAAGCAACGTTGCTAGCTGTAGGTTTGGTCTTGCTGATCTGAGAATCTCGGAACGTCATAGGTAAGTTCCGGGTCTTGGCTAATGCAGAAGTGATTCCCAGTAATTAAATTAATATATGGTCCCGGTACACAATGTTCGTGGCTAACAGCGTAAATTGCCTTTTGATGCAGGAGTGGGGAAAAATGGGACTTAATGCAAGGCAAATCCAGTCCTTTGGCTAAATTGTGAAGTAGATCAAAAAGCGGCGGACCTGCATTATAAGATCCAGTGAGTCGATAATACACTAATCGAGATATCCCTGATATCTAGCTGATTGCCAAGGCCTAGCCATGGCGAGCTTTCTCTTGCAAACAGTTCCCACCAAAATTCACAATATATTGTTAACTCTAAAAACGCTGTAGTCCTCAACATTCCTGACCAACTGCCCCTGCCGTCAACCAAACTCGCCGTACCGAATGCTTGCAACAACGTATACCACAGGTGCTACTGCGTTCAACTACGCAAGAATCGCAACACAATGATGGTCCTTTACTGCTCCATTTCACCGACGACATAATAGCTGGGGAATTCATCAGTTACCAAATCATTGCTGACTCTTCTCCGTGAAGAACTGTCACGACAATACCGGGTAAAACGCCCGTCGAGGAAAGGTATTTCGATGGCTGAAAAGTACCTCAGCCACCCCAACGCAACCTGTACCTGAAAATACAGGTCGTCTCGCCGACTCGTTGCCCGTTCAGCAATCCTCTACAGCAAAAGTCCGCAAATGTTTGCACCGCCCCAATTGACCTGGGTCAGGCCACCACCCCATCTGTAGCTCATCCTCCTAGTAAACGGCTGTGCCTTCCACCGTCCACCACCGCTTTGAAAAATAGTGACGACATCCGTGCCCTACTAAAGGTTAGCCCGTGGCCACCAAAGTCCTGTACATTCAAGCCTGGTGCTGCTTGTGCCAGCCTGCTGCACACTGCCTGAACACCGAAGCTGACCCCGAGCAATTATTTCGTTGACAGCTGGCCCCATCCTAACTCGCGTCTCATTGTCTTGCGGATACAAAATGTTCATAAAAGCTATGATCTACTACACAGCCAAGCAGTCCATCAACCGTTAGAATTTTGTGTCGTACTTCGCGGCTTTTAGTAAATCCGGCTGCTTCCATAATCCCTCATAAGTCTTCTCAGGGCCCAACCCCGAACCCTCATCGAGCACTTTGGGCAAACGCGAATAATCCTATCACTTAGGCGAGCAGGAAACAATCCTGCATCATCCCAAAGCAGCCAAGTCCGCCTCGCTGTACCAGCTTAGTAGCGCGACCAGTTGTTAAAGTCTCCCGGCTTCCCTTTTCAACACATTCTAAGACGGCCACCAACTAAGGTAACATCATGCTTCGAGACAAAAAGTATCAGTCCCTTTACGTATGCCAAAACGGTTTTCCAGCCATCTGGCTGAGTGTTAGCACTCCCTGCTAAACCTCTGTAACCACCTTCCTGCTCATCTTACGTTACAGTTAAATAATCAGCAGTTGAATGATAGTCAACGGTCTCGATTGCCCAACCCCACGAGTTTCTCCGACACAAGATAAACCAGCCCAGCCAACCACAGTTATTTCGTAGGTCCTGGTTGAACAGCGACCACCGGTGCCCAAGTATTCTATTGAACCCAGTCACCACTACCTTGGACCACCTCGCCGTACCTTACAGCAACGTCCAACCCCCTATCTGACTACTTCGTCCGCCCCGGAAATCTTGCCCCTACGGGTGACCACCTATTTCTTGACCGCACCCTCCCCCTCAGACCTAATCTCACCTGCCCGTCGACAAACCCTTCTCCACTCTGCCATCTCACCGCTTCTAGTTCCAGTTTAGACCCCGTCACCTCTACGCATGACACTTTTACGTTACGCATCCACTAGCTGCTATTTTCCATCTTCATAACGTCAGCCACCAACACCCACCTATGGTAGATTCTACCCCACGCCATGACGACGCATCTGCGCTTACCTTGCTCCCCATTACTGCTAGCCTACTATTGAATAGAATCTACGCTCTCCGTGATGTGGTACCATCTTCCGAATTCGATACCACTGTCGTCACTGGAGACTGGCTTACTGATCCCGTCCCGTCCGACCAAACTTTTACTGCTGGCCAACAAACCCTCACAGAGAATCGTCGTCTTCGAGAAGGAGGCCGCCTAATCTACAATAGAAAGATCTCGCCTTCTATTCCTCTGTTTGGTCTAATTCTGGACTTGGTCCAAAACTTAATATGGGAAACAATTCCAATGGCTGACTATCAACCCTATATGGGCTACTTCTACCGACCAACCATTGCAAACATCACGGACCTCGCCTACATAGACAACGCATTCGACTGCTTTGCATCGGTACCCTCTTCGTCGAAACTCATTGCTGGCGGCTTAAATGCTTCTAACATCTGCTGAGTCACCGTTTTCTTGCCATAATACTCCACGAACTTTCCAAACAGCACTGTTCAACATCTGCTCTATCCAAATAGGGTTGTACATGCCCGGAGCGCTAAGAAATAGCGGAGAAACGGTCACTTCCTTTTAAAAATTACCCGAATTTGTTTTCAGTGCCTAGTCTTCTATTATAATATTCTCCCACTTTTTCAGCTTAACAACTCAGTTACCGATTATATATATATATATATATATATATATATATATATATATAAAGGCTGAATGACCATTTGTACAGGGATAGAAAGAGATTTATCATATAAAAAGCTGTATATGTGTGCCCAAAGTTCAACATTCGTTATCGATCATTCTCGTGTTCCAGAGCGTCTTGCTAATTCTTATTGGTGTTCACAGCACATGTAAAATTATTTTATAGAGGGCGACGTAGAGATATTTTGAAAACATCAAACGGATCACTCTTGAATTCGCGACCTGATGGAGGTACTCTTTGGTGTAAATGTTATATATATATATATATATATATATATATATATATATATATATAGTTTGACTCTTCTCGTGTTAAAAAAATGCCGTATGCGGATGAATGTAAGTATTTTATTTTTTTCATACCTTCCAAAGATGTACATAAACGAAAGATATGAAACATATATATTGAACATAAATATATGCATACTCTGTTTTTCAGCTCTCTCAACAGCAGTCTTTACTATTGATGGGAAAACCGTACGACCAATTCATAGCAGAATACGCATATTGGTGAGTTTCCTTCCATCTCCCATTTCAGAGGCTCATTGGAAAACACGGTGGCTGTTCCTCACGTGCTCCGTCTTACCGTCCTGAGTATCATCGAAGACCAGCTCAAGATGACCTTCGAAAACCAGCTCCTTTCCGGCACTATAGCTCCAAATTCTAAAACCACTATACCCTGCCTGCTAGCAGAAGCCAGGGTAACCACTTTTTCACACATGCTGCGTACAACCTACATTGCGGTAGCATACAGTTTTTGGCCTTTTGTAACTACAATTGGTTAAGCGCCTGCTGGTTCTCGCAACTCTAGGCAGCACCCGCGTACAACTGCTGTCACCTAGTCCTCACACGACCCCGCAATTTCCAGTTCATCAGTTGGTCTTCACAAATATATCTGGACAATTTCTGCCCCTCCCCTCCCCTATATAAGCCTGGAGCAATATCATGATTCAAACATTCCTTAGCCCGAGACTTTCAGCCCATTACCTTTCCTCCTAGCACCAAATAAATAAACGGAGCTCTACTCTAAAACACATTTTTGACGTTCTCTAATTTACTTCTTGATTCTTCGACTTCCCTCCTATTCGTTCTGACTTCCATCCAGCTCAGCTTCCCAGCTCAGCCGTAATTCACCTTCCCTAATTATTTTGCTCCAAAATCTCTTACCCCATGAGCCCACCTTCCAACATCTACTTGTTGGCCTCAGCTTCCCCGTCTCACTTTCCGACACGACTGCTAGTCCGTGTCGTCGTGACTTCCAAACCTGTCACACAACTTTCTTTAATATTCTCTCCTGGTATGTGCTGTACCATCTCGCATTAAGCAGACAACCCCACTCACACTATTAGCCCCAGAATGACCCCCAACTACCCCAGGCACAGTGAGGGACTGTACGAGGGTTATACGTATATGCAGGCATGCTTTTACAACACTCTGTTTCCAACCCGGTATGTTTGCCTAGCCCCATCTTGTATTTTTCTTGCCCATGCTGGAGAAACCCCCGAGGTCCTCGGCACCTGTACCATGGCTATGTCCAAAAATGGTGAAAACGGACCATCCCCAGCATTTGCAAAGAACGACCGCCAAGGCCTCAGCAAGGTAGCGCGCTGCTCGCGGTTCGTAACTCTCGCCGTCTGATGTCTGTCGGATTTCCCATGGCGGAATCTTTCGAGCCACTTAGGCTGAATGGAATGCCGCAAGGCTGAGCTTTCTCCTACTGTCCAGCGGCCCATCTTTCAGATCACCGGAAATTTGAGGCGAGAGACGCTGTCAAGCCTGATGTCGTGAACCCTTTTGCATTGCCCAGTGGTCTACCTTCCAGCTCGCCGGAAATATTAGATGCAAGACACTGTCAAGATTTGTATTTTGAACCCCTTCCCTTTTCTCATCGCCCCATTTCCAGTGAACTATCTTTCAGCTCAACAGTGACATTCAGATAACATGATCAAAAGAAACGGGAACATTTTGGCTCCAGCGTAGTACCTGTGTACTACTTCATGGGTCCAGCTGCCGCTCTATTAAAAGAATGGAAAAAGGACTTACCGGGATCAGTTTCATCTCCAGGTATCACTGATATCGGGCTGTGAAGGAAATGGGCAGTCCTTGGATATAAGTATATCTCCCATCAACTCAGACCTGACCCCGCCAGAGGGGAAGCCCACACTGATCTTGTTCCCTGGGCTTGCTTTTGGTTCTTAAGTGAGACTGGCTGGGTCGAAAGCGGACTGGACACTCCAAATGGGCTTATTCACCCTCGGCTCTAAGTTTCAACCGCCCCATGCCCGTCGATGCAAGCTTGGCATATATGTTGACTTCAGCTGTAAAACCACCGTGGTTTCGACTCTTATCTCAATCTTCTGGGCAGTAAGTCGATACGTCAGACGACAGACAAGTCCCATCATGGCACTACACACGTATACTTATATATATATATATATATATATATATATATGTACGGAGCTTACTTCTTTTCCTTCTCATGCCCCCGCTGCCCCTTCCACCTGCTCCCTTCCTGAATTCCTTTGAATTGAATCCCATCAAAGTTAATCCAGACATGTCTGTGTCTCTCCTCTCCCCGCCACCCAGTAAACGACGACAACTAATACCTCAGTCTCCCACTCCATGGCCGATTGTGCAAACTTCCGACTCTAATGCATGCTCTGTTCCCTGATGGTGTGCTATTCTCCATCCCGGGGAATAGGTTCACCAAGCTATCCACTCTTTTCAAAAAACCCCTCTTATCCAAATGTCCCCCGTTAAGTAAGCTCTTTCTAGTTCACCAAATCTGGTTTCGAGTTTGGAATGTGTCCCGTGTTCCTACTGCGTAGTACTAATCAGTCTGTGTGGCGCACAGCGTTATAGTCAACATTATATAAACGACTCTAGCAAACTAAGATAGACGGAGGATATTTTTGAGATAAAAAGCCAAAAGGGAATGTACATTGGAAATCAAAGTGAAACAAAAGGTATGATACAAACTCATATTTGCCTGCCGTTTTTGTGATCGGGATGTGAGTTCCAAAGAGCGAATATCCGCCATTATCTTCAATCCAGTTCAGTCTGGCAACCCTTCGTCGAACCAACCAGGATAGTATTGAGATGAGTTCCAACCGATGCAGCGGAAGCTTCTAAAATCTTTTGTTCATAACAGTTAGTTCTGCCTGATAGAATTCCATGACACTCCCAATCAGAAGATGAAACAGTGCCAGAATGAAAGATATGTTGACATCTCCTTTGCATCGCGCGATGCTAACGTTCTGAAGAGGGGTGTTTGTGTTTGTTTTACATCAAAATGTCGGTACAACAAAGGAGAGTTGCACAAGGGGACGTTGCGAATAAAGAAAATTGCCGTAAAGGTACGGGTTTCTATATTATACAACTGTGGTCTATACAAATTTACCACATTCGTTGCCTACCAGTACTAAATTACGGCCTTCACAGGCCATCCCGAGTACTCTACTTCATACCTTCCATCTGACACTATCTCTACCGCTCTCACTTTCACATGCTCCTTTCTTCGCGTTCGGCCTACCTCTCCTTGCCCCTACCACAAACCCTAGCCTAGCTTTCTCTTCCATACCCCCCATTCCTCAAACCTTACCAAAGCAGCTATCTACATCCATTCAGCCAATACTCCATTCCGACTGACCAGCAGCCTTCAACTGCTCCCAGTCACCCTTGTCGGCCATTGACCCGACAGATTCCACAGGCTTTTCAGTCGCTCCGACATTTCCCCCACCTTTGCTGCCCAGTTACTATGCCCCGCAGTAGTCCCTTCCACTGTACCAGTTACTCCAGCTAGGCTGAAATCCACCCCACCTGAGTCCCCGCTTATCTCTAAGTCCTATTATCCCACCCTGACCCCGACCTTCACCCATCTCAGTGGTGATAACTTGTCTTTCTTCAAAGTACACTGTTCCTATGATGTGCTTGCACCGCCCTTTTCAACTCTAGCTGTATTTGCGGTAAATTTCAGCAACTGAAATATATAGTCCCTAAATCTATTTACGACACTATTTTGACAACAGAATCCTGGCTGTCTGAGAGCACTTCCGAGGATCAAGCACCTTTTGATGGGGCACAATCTACAAAGGACCATTTGGACGAACAGCCGTGGTGGTGGATGCCTGGCCTGTGTCAGGAAAACCTACACAGCAACCTTTCCTTTATACACTGAGCTCGATTCCATTCCCAGTTCAATCAGGCTCACCGTCGGCCTCCGAGGCGCTCTACTTTGCACTGACTGCCCTCAGCTCTCGCCAATTTCCCCTAGTTCCCTGTTTTCACTTAAGAAATCTTTCGAATACCACTCCTCTCCTCCCTCCAAAACCAAGCATTTTGCAGGTGGCCCTCAGCTTCCTCAAGTTTTGTTAGTCTACCCCTTTGCCTCCTCCCAACGTAATGGACTTCCTAGTGCTAATCTTTGTGGCTGGACACAATATGCTTCCCAGCCTTTTATAAATGGGGACAAAATAGATATAATATTCGTTCAAAACATGCCTCTCATTGACGTGTCAGTAACAGATTTTCCCGGGCGGCAACCATAAAAATGTTATCTTCCACCTGCCTTCCTTACACCGCCAACCCCTTTCAACAATGCAAGCCTTCGCTAAAATTGGACTTTACTAGTCAAGCTTAATCACCAGAAAGGCTGGAGTGGTTGTTTTCTCACCTATAACCCCCAGACTGCTGCGGATGTTTTCTACCCCTTTCCACCCGACTGTCTGAACAAAACGTGCTATACTTCTCAAGCCGTATCTAAAATTTCCCTTACTCAGCCACTCCACAAGAAGAGTCATAAACGTATCAAGCAACTAAGTAATTCTGAGGACTTCTCCAAGTTTGTCCGTCTAAATTGCCTTTCCGCGCCCTTTCAAAGAAGGGCTGATATGCGGCCTCATGACCAAGAAGCTAAGGCATCGGTCCACCCGAATAAACCTAAACTTTATTCTACGTTGCATAAACTTGGAGATGCCTACATAAAAAGTGACTTCCACCTGATGATCCCAGCGGATAATTTGTCAATCAACTCCCTAACTTGCATAGCTGAAGCCTTCAATACATTCTTTGCCTCGGCCATGACTCCAGCCACTGGCATTGCCCCTCCTCAATCGTTACCCGTTACTGGCTCTGCCTTTACTACCATAAAGTTTGATGCTAGGAGTATCATTTAGCTTTTATCCAATTACATACCTTTCCCTCAGCTATACCCTGATATGCTGCCGCCAGTTGCTCTCGTCAGTGGCGGCCAAGAACGCCTTCTTTTTCTGCTGAGCCGCTTAACTCTTTCATTTGATGGTAGCTCCGCACCTGTTAATTGGAAGGGTCCGAAAATAGCTCCCATTCATGAAGGGTATCCTAACGTGTGGTATTCAGTTATCGGCTTATGAACCATACTCATATTTTATCCAGAAAAAAGGGAAAATAGTAAAACAAAATGATATTATCAACTGTCTACGGACCCTCAAACATATCGTTGATTGTCAACATAGATTCTTCCGTCCACGGCCCTGCACAAATTGTTGATGTGACTTTCCAAATCTCATCACTGACTTCTTCGGCGGTGGGAAGTCTATCGTCGTTCTTTATCCAGACTTACCTAAGGCATTTGATAGAGTACCTCACGCACACCTCTTAAAAAGCAGTGATCTGTCATTATCAACCGGCTACTCCCTTGGTTCTCACCTTAAAGCTTCCGTCTTTCACAGGTTGTTTAGATTAACTGGAACATGTCTAGCCCTATAACAGTTACTGGTGGCATCATTCAGGGCAGTGTTTAAAGCCGTCTTCTGTTCCTCTTACAGGTAAATGTTTTATCTCAGACAATAATCACTTGCTTGATGTTCTTGTTTGTAGATGACACTGAGATAGTGTACCCGTTTTTGCCTGGCAACCTCAGTACTACCATCTCTACAATCTCCGCCCGCTCAGCAGCTGTGGATGGGTGGTTTTGAACGTTGACGATTAAATAGTCCGCAGGCAATTGTCTTTTTCTTGCAAATGCTACTTTCCTCCAGGCTATTTATGTGTCTGGGGTTCAGCCATCGACGGCCAGCCCTCATTGAAAGACCTTGGTTTAATTTATTCTTGCTGCTTTAACCTCTCCAAACGTGTAGTCTTCCAAAAAAAAGTGTTCTGGGTCCACTTTTCAGACCCTTTTGGCTTAAAGAAACATTTATTGCGTGCATGAAATACGTGCCAAACCCCTTCTCAAAGGTTGTACCTTATCTTCTTTAGCATGCGAAAACCTGACAGAATTATTGTTGAATTCATTCAGAGAAGATTCACAACGCAAATTATTGGATGGTTTTCACAACTAAGCTATGGAGAAAGATGATTATTTCTTAGAATAGAACGGTTATGACTTAGCAGCCCAACCTGATATTTCTGCCTAAATTATTTACCAGGAAATCTAATTCCTTCAACCAGCTATGTTTCCCCCGTATGCTGCACTTTTACTCCTTAATACATAGAATACCATTACCACTTCCCTTGCGGGGACCATCCTACGCTCGAATATTTACTGTTCGAATATTCCAGAATTTGGGGTAAACTTCCCTTGCACGTTTGATCTTCTCGGTTAATGTCTGCATTCGCGTATGCTATAGATAAATTCCTTTCATTTCCAACTATATTGCGCTTACTCAAAGTTGACGTGACCCAAAGTCAGGATAACGAAAAAGGTGTAGGTTATGTGTCATCACCCCGCCTCTTCAAACCAAATCTCCCCCCGAAGAAATTTCACACTTTTCCCTTTGCTTCGCTAACCATTTTAAGGATATAGTTGCTCCGTTTGATCGTTCTTCCAGAATTCGCTATTGAAATATTTCAAATATGACTCCGTCCACCAATCGTTTTCCCCTACCGACTTCCTGAATCCTCCCAGTTTCATTTTTGATTGGTTCCGTCCAGATGCGTTCACATTTTCAGAGAAACCACAGTAGAAATTCTCACACACAGTCAACAAGCCTTTCTTGTTACAAAACTTATCACTGTAATTTGATTGTATCACTTTTGCAGCCATGAAACCAACTTTAAAGAAGTTATAAAAATTGCTTCAGTTACGTCACATCGGTCCACTATTTGTACTTTGTCAGCTAACTAATAGAAAAAGCACGGTCATCAACTCAACACTCATTTATATCCTTCAGCTTGCTTTGCCTCTCTTAAACATTAGGTCTCGCCACATGGGCTTCCAACACTTTCTCAGCAACTTTGGACTGGTAAGTTCAGTGCCAGTTTTCTCTCTTGAGGCGGCCCACTAACTGGTCTCAACCTACAGTTATGACTCCACTTTTTCTGCTCCCACTATACCCTAGAGCTTATCTTCCTTCACTTCATTCGGAATTTATCTCTCCCTTCTACAAGTTGGTTACTCTAGTTCTAGTCGTAACCCCGTTACTGAATCGTCAACCTCTAATTTTTCCGGATACTTTAATTCCTTTATTCGTCTTACAAGCCATAGGCTCAGTTTTGTCTTAATACTTTGAATAATCTATCATCATTGCGGTCAATATATTCCACCTCTTTCTATGGTACCCTCTTTCCTTATTCTGGTTTTTCTGGTGGAATCTTCATTTGATTACCAAACCTTCCATGTTTTCTCGCCCTGGCCTTCTGCCGTTTCCAACTTATCCGTTTGTTTCACCGTTCACCTATATCTGGCCCTACCCCTCTGGCTTCAAACACCTACTACAACTTTACATGCCCCTTGTACCAATACTTTTACTCAATTCTTCTCAGTGAAGGATCTCTCTACAGCCTTGGGGACCCTCTTCCATTTGTCACCATGGTCCCGAAGCATCTTCTAAGTCTTGTTGCCGGCCACCTACTGGCCTTGGCCCAGAAGCTTTCACCATGATGATATTTTCTCCTGGCAAGTGACTTCTTATGCGGTATACCGTGGCCCTTCGTGTGCTTTATGTTGTCCCACCATTACCCTTGATCCATTTTAAAATCCCACTTTTTCCGGTGCTCGTTGACTTTCAGCTGGGACATGCCCAGATTGCGCCCTGATCAAACTCCCCTTCCAGACTCCCGAACTGCGGTGCTTAAGCTTGATGAAGTTTTGTCGACCCCAGACCGGTCCGCTTCCAAATCACCTGAACCCTTGGGCTGATAAATCAAACAACGCACAATCGTTTCAATCCTAACGGTGCGAGGCGTGATCACATCTGCCGCTTTGACCTGTGCGCTCCAGGGGTGCAGAACATCTTCGACGATGTGCTGGCCCAGCAAGGCTGGCAGGTCGCACCTCCTGCTTTCACTACTTGAAGTTTTTGTCAGGTTCGGTGTCCAGCGCACAACCAACCCTACCCATCGGCGCCCCTCAATGGTTGTTTAGCTCCGATTTCCTGGCTTCTCAGTCCCCATGCGCACCCCTCGGTATGGTTTACCTTCTTTTCATTTATTACTCTGTTCGCTCTCGATGCATGCAGGTACCGCGATGATTGCTCACTTCTTCCGTGCCGGGCAGCGCATTGTTTAAACTTCGTTTGTCTCACTCCGCACAACTGAATCTTCCATACATCTCTCTCTACCATGGAAGACTTTCATATTCTTGCACCATCTTTGTTTTCGCTCCCCTTTAACGCCCTGCTATAGTGCTCTCCGAAGCCTACATAAGGCTTATACGCCTTAGTATTCAACAGCCCTTTCCGATTGCACCTCCATTCCCTATTCCAATACAGAAAAACTTACTACCGTCATCACAGCATTCGTATCTACTTCCACCGCTGCCATGCACTGGTGCAATACAATTTCCGGTTGCAGTCACCTTCCGAAAACCGTCTAAGTTTGCGTCCAGCTGTCATACTACTTGACTGATGAGTTCTTCTCTCCTTCTTCAGATCAACTTATCATCTATGTTTCTGATCTTATGAGACATCATGTCTCTCTTGCTTTTGTTCGCCATATGTTAACTCGTTTATCAGAGTCTGTTATCTGTTGCTCCCTGTGATCCACCTAGAAACTAGAAATATCGAGAGTATTGTTTACCCCTTTCCCATAGGCACTCTTTTGTTCATCTCCGTTACTATTTACTACCGCGATTTCTTTGTGATTTACCAGTCCTCGTACGCAGTCCCTTCCCGAAAAATCTCTCCATCACTTTATTACAATATTCCTTGCCTTTTTTACGGTCGCCGTGCTTTGCCGCGACACGAACCCCCGTCAACTTTTACTGTTTGAAAGCCATCTCCGTGTTCCTCTAGCCTTCAACGATCCGGCCGGTGAGTATTTCCTTCCTTCGATGGTTTGACTGCGCTACACCTGGTGTCTATCGTTGTGCCTCGTGGATATATATTGTCCTGTGATATTTGTAGCTTCTCAGCGGATTTATAAACAATATAAGTTCAATTACCTCTGAGGATCAATGTGCGTGTTTGGTTTGCAAGAAAAATATTGGCCCTCGGGTCAAAGCCCTGATGCGTGATTTTTGCGAGGGGTGGATTCACCTAAAGTTTTCAAAAATCCACAAGAATAAGTATGAGTGGCTGAGTTCCTGCAGCTCCCCTTTCCTACAAATTCTATGCACAGACTGTACCACCGCAAACAGAAGAAAAAGGGAAGAAGCTGATTCAGCGGCGAACCAGGCACCCGCGGCACAGTGTACAACGGGCCCCAGGTCCCAAGCAGAAGTCGCTTCAGGCGCTACGAACAACCCATTGAGAGCAGTGAAGAAGCAGCGCCGAAAGAAGTCCGTGGTCACAGACAAAGCCGAAGTAGCTGTACGCTCAGAAGACAAAACTTATTTTCCGGAGGTATCGAAAGCAGCCGGCGGAGACACATGCCCCGATCCAGGGCAGACGGAAAACCTTGACGAAGTGGAAAACAGTAAAGCCACTTCAACGGATGGCGCCACTACCTAGGACCCAAAGCTTCCTAGTCGTGAATCTGTCGGAATCAACCGAGTTGGCGCCTCAAAGTAGATTAGAGCACGACGCTTCTCTTCTACGGAACGTATTTGCCTAAATATTCTTCACAAATGAGGAGAACCTGACAAACAGTGTAAAGGTCAAAGTCGTTTTTCGCTTAGGAAAATAAATGACAGCGGTAACCCTCGTCCGCTCAAGTTGGTCCTGGGTTCCGATGAGGAATGCCGCTGGGTGCTACAGCTGTCCTACAGATTAAAAGGAGGGAAACAGCGGCTCCTTCGAGATCTTGACCACGAGGAAAGAGAAGGGAACCGGTTAGCGTTGAGAGAGCTCCGCGAACGCCAGGCCAATGGTGAATCAGGTCATTTTATCCGGGATTTTGGTGTTCAGCGGATGCGTCTTCAACTGAGATGGGAACCGCTCAGTCTCACCGGCATCATCAACCAGGCGGCCCCGGCGGTGGAGATGCAATGAGGCTCGGTAAGGAGAGGGAAGACAGAAGAGGGCACGCACTTATCATGTCGCCTAATGTCAATAGTCTGTTGAACAAGCGAGATGAGCTCGAGGCATGGGTGGTTCAGCAATCGCCAACATTGGTCGCCTTGACGGAGACGTGGCTTACCAGTGGGGTGCAGGATTCGGAAGTGGCTATCTCAGGATACACACCTTACCGTGCTGATAGGAGCCAAGCTAGGGGAGGAGGCGGCGTGGCGGTGTATATTCGAGCTGACGTCCCCTCGCTACAGTTGGATCGCCTGATAGGCCCGGAGGGCTTCGAAGAATCTCTTTGGTGTCGCGTGAAGTCACATCCAGTGGATTTGAGTCTGTCGGAGTCATTTATCGGTGGCCAGAAGCAGATCCTCGGGAAATACTGTCTGGAGTAAGACTTTGGGCTGGAGATGGTGCTGTCTAATTTTGGGTGACTTCAACTCGCCGAATGTGGACTGGGAGAAATTGCGGTGCACTGCAGGAGCGGATTCATTTTCCCGCGAGCTTCTTTCAACTGTGTTGGAATTTTCCTTGTACCAACACGTCAGGAGGTCGACTCGAACCTAGGATCACCGTACGTCTATCCTAGATCTGGTGATATCTCCAAGGAGGTCCGATGTTGATCAGATCGAGTACCTACCGCCACTAGGGTGCAGTGACCATGCATTGTTGACCATCAACCGGAAGAGAGGAGCGACGTTTGTCCCCAGACCACAGGTCGCACTTAACTTCCGGCGAATGTCGTTCCAACAAGTCAGGGAGGCTGCTTTCTCAGTGATGTGGTATCCGCCAGAACCGTATGACATAGACAAGGCTTGGGAGGTAATCCGAGATGAAATCCTTCAGTTATGCCAGACTTTTGCTCCACCATCCAGACAGCGGCCGCATGCGAAAGGCCCACCTTGGTTTGACTCGCAACTTAGGCGTCTTTTGAAGCGTCGGTACCGAGCATGGAAACAATGTCAAGCGACTGGAGAGGGATATGTTCGGTACCACACCATCCGGAACCAGTGTACCCAAATGAAACGAGAAAAGCAAAGTAACTTCCGGGAGACGTTAGCAATGGACTCGGTTCGAGCACCCAAACTACTGTTCGCATATCTGTGAAGGAGAACGCGAACCACAACTGCAATCCTAGCCCTACAGGACGGACACTCGTTGAGAGTTACAGATGAACACAAGGCAGGGATACTAGCGAGACACTACCTGTCAGTCTATGCTCCTGAACAGAGGCACAATCGTCCCTCACACATTGCCGTGGGTGCCCTTCAAATGTCGTGTCAAAAACCCACCGAGGAAGAAGTGGCGGCAACCATGCTCACCATCAGAGTCAACCACTTCCCGGGACCTGATGGTGTTCATCAGTTAGTGGTAAAGGAACTGGCCGATGTGGTAACTCAACCGGTCACACGACTGTTCAAAGCGCCTTTAGCAGCTGGAAAGCTCCCCCAAGAATGGAAGAAAGTGGTCGTCGTGCCACTATACAAAGGTCGGGCGAAGGCTGAGGCTGTCAACTACCGACCTGTCAGTCTAACACCGGTGGTAGGAAAGGTTATGGAGGGCCTGCTGAAAACGCGAATCCGGGACCATATTGGGGTATACGACCTACTTTGCCGACAACAACATGGTTTTCGGAAGAGCGGGTCGTGCTTGGCAAACTCGGTAATCGCACGAGAACGCTAGATTTTAGCAAAGCTTTTGACAAAGTTCCGCATGACCGTCTATTAGGTAAACTTGAGGCTCTCGGTACAGTGGATCCCTTGATTTTGTGGATACAGAACTTTCTAAAGGGCCGAACCCTTGCAGTACGAGTAGCACAGTCACTGTCAGCTTGGCTAGTGGCAGCTAGTGGTGTTTCACAAGGATAAGTTCTGGGTCCGCTCCTCTTCCTGGCCTATATCAATGACCTACCACCGGTTTTTCAATCACCGTGCCTAATTTATGCAAACGACCTAAAGATCTGGCGCAAGGTTACATCGTATGCTGACGAGCTCGTTCTTCAAGAGGACATCAGAGCCCTCGAGAGATGGTCAGATCTATGGTCACTACCAGTCAACACCGACAAGTGTGCGCATATGCTAGTAGAAGCGCCGTCCAGAAGTGGGATGTACGATATTCACGGGGCACCCCTTCGGCGTTCTGTCAGCGAAAAAGGTCTGAGAATGATGGAGGCCTCCTCACCAAAAACGAAGCGCAATACTGATAGAGTTTGTTCTTCAGGGCGGAGCACCCTCGGGCCGACTACTCGATCATTCGGCTATCTCTCACTCAACGCCTTCAAGGTGCTGTACGCAACTCATGTGCGTCCCAGGCTAGAATACGGGGGCCAGAGGTTTTCTCTTGTACGTTGGCAGAAGTGACAAAGTTGGAAAGAGTACAGCGAGGCTCAACCCGCCTTGTCGGAGGGCTACTCTGGGTCAGCTACGGAGAGAGGCTGACGATCACAGGGCTGTTTCCAGTGGCCTATCAGAGAGTCCGGGGGACCTTATCTTCACCAGGAGTATCATCAGAGGCGACTTTGGCTCAGAACTACGTTCAGAGCTCCTCTCCGCGGACATGGCCTTACGAGGGGACACCCGCTAACTCTAAAGAAACTGCACTCGGTGGGTCTCCCACTGGTGTGCCGTCTATCTCGGAGGGTGACCAAACTATGGAACTTGCTGCCAGCCGAGTTGGATGAAGAGCCCAGCGAAACATCGCTCAAGCGACTTCTGGATGTATTTCTAAAGAAGTGGTGGGAGACACGCATGAGTCTACATCACTGAGCTGTGGTGAGGAGGCTTACACGGGAGATATACCTTCTGCCTCTATTATGAAGAATGATTGAATTCTTTTTAAGTTAATTCATTGCATCATTCCAATTTCATGAAGCACCCGTCCTCTCCAGTTTTGCTCATCAGGTGGTAATTCTTCGAGCCAAACGGTTCTCGCACACATCTTATGATAGTCCCTTAAACGGCAGGGATAATCAACCAGTCGTTATCTTGTTTTTTAGTATGTTCTTCTTACATATCCTTTTTGATATCATGAACGTTCCAATGCTAATAATTTCCCGCCAAGACCTTTACCATTGCCCGTTCCCATCACCCATGGCTATCTCAAGAATATTCACTGCTCCAACTTTACCGTCCTCTCTGCTCCACTTTCACTTTACGGTCTCTCTCTTGGTGCGCAATCATTCTCGAATGGAGTTCCTTTTTCATCCGCCGTCCTCCAAGCATAACCTACTATCAGATGATCAACTTCGGTCATTTCACTGCAGTTTTGTTGTCCCTATTCCGCAGCCGATTTTCAGCCATATCCCCCTCTTATCAATTTTAACGTTCGCCATAACAACTGCTGGCTCTATGAAATTTCCTTTCTTCCCGTATCATTCCCCACTGGTGCTGTCTAATTTTGTCTATTTCATGTTTAAATTCAAACGTTTCAGCTGCCTTTATTCACCTCAAGTGACTCTGCCACTTGATCTTGACTTTTAGTTTTGCCTGACGGTACTACCATTACAGTTCAGCCTGAAGCATCTTCCACTCACGCTACGATTTTAAGCATTTATCTATTTTCCTAAAGTTGAACCTTATCGATCTCCAGTGTACCATTTCATCTTCCTACGAAGCATGCCTTTGGCTTTCACCAAAATAAATTGCCATTATTGTTACTATTGTTATTATTATCATTATCATTATTTTCCTCGTGGCCGGGGGATTCCGCTTGCTCATTATTCCTTCTTGATACTCCATCTTTTTTCTACTAGCGGCAAATTCCTGACATTAGATGATACTTGACACTTTTCATGGGAATCGTCTCGCCTATTTAGTGAGCACTGTTACTTTTCATGTTCGCAGATCTGCGGAAATTAAGGTTCCTCTGCGTACCTTCATGCACGTCTTACCCCTCTCCTTGATTCGTCACCAATTACCCTTTCAAGCGAATCTGAGTGTGCATCGCCGACCGTTATTGCGTCGTCCTTGTGAATATTGTATTTTACGAGTCCTAAGACAACATTCGTCTCGGCAATCTTACATTCGACCGATCCCTTACTATTGCCCTAATGGACCAAAGAATGGGATCATATTTACCACGCATTCCGTTGTAGTTTTGTCTCATTTAAGTCCTCTCCAGTTTTGTTTCTCCGTTGCCAAAATACGCGACTCCTGTTCCAAAATCCATGGATTTTTCATCCTGTTAAGTGATGTTTGCAAACTGTGACCACGTGCTCATGCGTGCCTTCCGACCACGGAGATTTCAAGTGAAGTTTGACGTCAACTGGAACGATTTTAAACATAATTATTATATTTTTCCCGCACCCAGTCACACTCGTTCACCTACGCACCTGCATAGGTAAACCTGAATCTTGTTTGTTCAGAGCTCCCTGTGCCCTTGGAACATCTACACACTTTTTCTAATTGCACCAGTCTCCTTACCTAATAAACGATTCGAGACGACTTTGAACGGTCGACAAGAAAGAGATTGTAAATCGCTCTGAAGGGACTAAAGCGATGGCTTCACCAGTGGGTTGTGGATGGCTTTCTAGTGCACTGTTGAGAAGATTTCACCCTCCGTCGTAGGTGCGTGGTGCGCTGAGAGAAGGGCATGGGTGGGCAGGAAGATTCCGCACTTGGCTTCTAGCCCTTTACCACTGCCAGGTTAGGACGAATTTTGGTGGGCGGTGTAACAACCGGCTGTGGAAAATCCCCCAAAGCAATGATTGAATTCGTAAAAAGGCTTGATTATACGGCATCCTTGTGTTTTCTGTGCTACACATATACACCTGAACCAACCTTTGTTTATTCTCTTCAAGCCCGAGATTTTGCCGTAGCGGCTTCAGAACAGAGTGATTCACGTGCCCGTTTCTCACCCCGTAAACCTGGCCTTCATCTTGAGTCTTCGCGATCGCACTCGAGGCTTGTACGTACTTGTGCAGTTGTTCACTCCATAATCCAGAATAGTAGAATTTGCGAATCAATCCTGTCCTTCCTCCGACATTTGTACAAAATGGCCACGTATTGCTAGAAAATGGCTTTTAGTGGGAACCCAGAGCTCATGCATGGCATTAGGCTTTGTTTTGCCTCCATATATCACAATTTTCCGCGGTTTCGTCGACTCAAAGTCCATCTTGTGGATTCTAATACAATTTTCCGTCTTACGTGCCGTCACATTTGTACATGTGACACCAAAGGCCAGAGAGTGGGTAGACGTTTGAAAAATCTTCAGAACAGGGGGTTTCTAGAGGGAGTCTAAATCTGAGCTGACAGTAGTTTTGTAGACTGGACGTTAACCTTTTCAATTCTCCACAGGTTTTGCAGTGAATCACGGACAGATTATTGGTTTTGCATAAAATTGTTCGCAAACCTCTTGTGAAACACAGCATGAAGCTTCGTCACAAAAAATAATCATCTACCTGGCTGAGTTCTTTTTGTTGAATTCGGAGTATCTTGGGCCGTACCGGTGAACGTTTCCCCAACACTGGAGGTGTCTTTGACTGAAGTCCACCAAGAAGTCTAGATATTTTATTCCGATCCAAATCAACATTCTTCCCATGGTCGGCCTATTATCCCCCAAACGGGATGAACTTTCAAGGGAAAGTCCCACGTTGAATTGATTCACCTAGCCCCCTCCCCAGGATCACTATGTACCAAGCTCTCACATTGGAGGCATATCAACTGTCAAGGTGAAAGGGGTTGGTATTTGAGTCCCCTGATGGAATCTGATGATGCTCTCGATTTCTCGGCTTGCACTGTGGCTTTTGCACCGTAAGATACTGGCCGCTTACTCATGCGCAGCGAGGAATGAGAGAGATTCAGAATGATTGCGCATAGGATTGAGTATTGTGATTCATCGCAATGCTTTTGAGCGTAATAAGCAAACCGTCGTCTTTTTCTTTTAATTTCCAAGTATTCCACCTCCAACTTTTGTCTGAGGAGATATTTTGAGATTTATTGGATAGCCGATGCTTTTACTTGCGTTAAAATGCAACATAGGGCACCAAACGTTAAACGGTATAGGCCCGTTCAATTATTTTTGGTCTCCCTGACGGAGATGCCGAGCAAATTCTGCTTCAGTTGGTCTTTTTTGTCGTTAGCCCGACAACACTTCAAGCTATAAACGAGAAGGGCTGGAATAACTTTGATGCCAGTGCTCAGGCTATTGCAGAATGGAACTCACATTTTTCGGAATATCTGAAAGACATCACCAGATGGCAGTTTTAAAGCATATCCTAGGTAAAATTTCCGACTTATGAAAGAATTTTTCTTGATCTCCATGCTTGCGCTCAACCATGAAAGTTAAACTGGCCGGTGAAAAGGCTTGTTTCAAGATCTTAAGGCAGTAACCTTATCCAAGCGTGACTTAGGTTAGCTCGTGTGATCCCGTTGATCAGTTTATTTATATTTCCCCAGCCTGGCACGTTTCAGCTTACTTTTTCCAGGGCCTTTTACCATGACAATCAAAGCCAAGCGCACTTAACCGCCCATGGAGCAGCAAAACATCAGCTTAAACAAAAGGGAAATGGGGATGAGCACCGTGGTCCTACGAAGTGATATATTTCAATCAAGGCGCGGAGCTCTAACTACATACCGAAAAAATTGTCGAAAGCACCACAACGGAAGCTACCTGAGTAGCATTGTCATTGGTCCCTGGAATTTCAGGGAAGGAACTAGATCCTTCAGTACCCACTTTGTAAGTGCTTCTGGAATATAAATGACGAAAAACGGCTAAAGATATTGTGCGTAATGGATACTCGGTAATTCATCTGCAATGTGAGCAATCCTATTTACAGGTTACTTGCCACACCAGTTACCAGCTGCACTCAAATCATATATGTAACTTACTGCTTGGTATGCCGCCATAATCGTAAACTTAACAACTAATTAATAGTTTTGTGGATGCTTTTTCTGTCCAGGTATATGCCAAGACTTCCTTTTGAGTCTTTCGACGGGATCCACTTGCTTCACCCCCCGATCTGAAAGTACACCACTTCCAGTAACCCTGCCCAAGTACTGAGTTGATTCAAACTGGAGGTCCATCTGTATAAGGCGATTGGTGTCAGAAGTCGAAAATGACTTTTGCGATGATCTATCTTTGGTACCGTCAACGAAGCTCCCAAAATAAGTTCACGTTAATTGCCTCACTGCCATTAGGGCAGTTTTCGTGGGAAAAATGCGGTTACTCTGCCATAGAGAAAGTAGGAACAGACCATACGGCACTGCATGAACCCTGGAACTCATCAAAAGTCGGTCAGGCTTTTTGGCCAGAGGGATGTTTCTATATGTTTGTTTCTTTTAAAGTCCTATCCATGGTCATTATTTTGAACCGTAATCCCGGGTAATCTGCTTTAGTGCTTTTAAGAGCTCATTTCGTGGTTTTGTAGCCCTGTTGCTAAATTGGACTGTTATAACCTTTCCAGTGTTAGTCCATTCTGCATTCCTCCTTATGAAGGTAAGTATGTCGTCATAATATGCTCCTCCCTTATTCAAATCACAAACTCTTCAACGCCTTCTTAAAATATTTCAGATGAAACAATGAGTCCGAAAGAGGAGAAGCTTGACTGAAAAGCCTCTCTGCATACTATATGACTTTCATGTCTTGGTTTGACATCTGGAGGAATCGGAGTATGGCACTGGACAAGTCGATCCCACAGAATATGGTTCTTCCGCTTAGGCCTCAAAATAATCCTTCAGGGTCTTCAGCCGTCAGAGTTTACTGCCGTCGTCGAGGATTCAGTATGGTCCTGAAGAAGTCACGAATCCCTGGTATTTCTCCGTCACCTTTCATCACTGCAGCGATAGGTGCTGCTCACGCAGAAAATTCAACTGGCGAACCTACGCTCGTTTGTATGTGCTGCCTGGAGCTGGGTGCATTTTCTCTAGTCATTCACGTAACAGTACCCGTCTGCGGTTAGTCATCAGCGTTGACATTGGTTTCACCTCTCGCTTTCAGGCATTCGTCAACCGGGGTGTGGATGGTTGGGCAACACCATGAAACGTTCTTGATAGGCTTAAAGGTTCAGTAGCCGTTAAGTTGAAATGGGATGGACTGTCATGAGAAATGAGGACCTTCGCCTTCTCCAACCGGCCACTATCCCGACAAACATCTAATGCAAGTTCACCGAGAAAATTAAGCTGATCTCACTTAACACCAGATACTGAAACTACAGGTTTTGTAGCTTCGAAACCCGAGACAAGTCTGGTCGAGTTGTACCAGTGAATGTTCTATTCCGCACTGCCGGTATCCATTACAAAATATTGTCTGGCTTCGGACTTAAGTGCTACAGCCTTTTAGAATAAATATGGGTTATGAGCGGCGGAGCTGAAGTGGTGAAACTGCTGAAGAGCCGTTATTCGATCCGGTCTTAGCCCACTTTGACGCCTTTCCCGGCAGGCCCTTTCACCGTGACCCGGCTAACCGCTCGCATAACAAACGTCACCGTGAAATTGTCAGGTAGAACGTGAGAGTAACTCACCAAGTTGCACACTTCTGCCGATGGATCTGAAGTGCATAGTGGTATTGGGCCGGCACTTCAGGTTTGTCCTTGCCTAAACTCCGCGGTTCAAAAGAATTTTCCCTAAATGGGATTACTGTTTCCACTCCTGTAGCTGCCGTCAAGCCTTCTTGCTGCTCACTGATCCTGCAGTCTTCTGTTAACTGCGAACCAATTAGCTCCGGCAACCGGCACCGCACGTTGACGTGATTGATCCCGACAATCAGGCAACCATAGCCTCCCATCCTGGCCATCAGCGTTGTTACGCTTAGAGGTCTGTTAGTCAAGCGGCGTGATGAATTCTGGGAGCAGCATTCGTCCGCTTTGAATCAGCGACTTTTGCTTGCACTTTTGGCTGCCTGCGAACTATACCGCAGAATATGGTCCCACAGAAGCTTTTAACTCCTCTAAAAGCAATTTCGCCGGAGGTCTTGGGAGTGCCGGGTTGTTCAGGAATAAACACGAGTCAGTCACAAGCAGTGAGTAAAAGGACCCACGGGCCCGGCTTTCCCAACTTACGGGCATTAAATTAAAATTAGAATCGTTGAATCCATCCCTCATTCCGAGGAGGATCACTCCGCAAATTCAGTCGCTCAGTGGACAGTCCATTTACTTTGGAAGCCAACTGGACTGATGTGCACCAAGTACCCGGTCATCCATAAAAATCCATGAGACGATTGCAACGTGTACTGAACAAAAAGACCGCTGATGGCCCATACAGGATTTCTTGTACTATATGTTGCTGGGGCACAAAATACCAAGATCTTGTTCCCACAGCTTCCTCCGCCACCAAAGGCCGCCCCGTGCACAACAACTTTTCGGTACGGGGGCTAACACCGTATTCCTCGTCCACGTTCAGCTTTCACGAAAAAACTTCCCTAAAACTTCCAAAAACCATGCTTTTGGTGTGGATTCCGTTTCGGGTAATGATCCTTGATGACAGCTGTCTATTAGCTTAAGCTGCTCGTGATAGACCCCTTTTTCTAAAGCAGCTTCATTACGGCTTCATGCATGTCGCCCTCCACCACTTTCGAAGTTGAAAGTATGCCACGGTTTTTTACCAAAGAACTTGTGAGCACGTCGGCCACCTTCAAGTGACGTCTAATATCACGATGTGATTAAAATTCGGCTTGGTGTGATGGCTTGTTCTCTTCTGCGACTCGAGGAGCCACCCACGGTGGCATCAAGCCGCAAATGAAATCATCCGACGGGCAAGGACCGGCAGCCAGACCGAGTAAAGTCTTCCAAAAGGTTCTTGGGCAACCCTCATCTCTAGCTACTGCTCCCGTGGCCGAGATGCGCCAGAGAATGAGAGCCGAAAAGTTTTATCGGCCAATAAAATCTCTGCCAGAAAAAAGTAGGAACAGATTACCTGGGGTTTCCCCTGCAGTGGAGGGAATTATAGGTCGTTGGCCTTATACATCCCTTCATAGTTCAGCAACCCTCAGCCTAAAAACAAGGCCCCGACTACGTTCGGGTTGCTCTTTTGGTTGCAAGGGTCTAGGGCATAGATCCGAAAATTCGACCGATAACGAAGAGCCAGTGGAGACAAAGTAGAATGCTGGCGCCAATCAGGTCTCACGTGGCTGGTAAAAATATACTCTCACGGTGCTCTTATTGCGTTTCCGTGCTGGACAAACGCCCCATTTTCTTGTGCTTTAGACATTTGTGTCAAAGGCTTTAGTAGTGCCTCCTAAAGAAAATTGTCTCCGCGGTGTAGGCAGCTGTAAACTGTGATTCTCCCAGGAACTTCCGGCTTGTTCCACGTAAAGTTCTTCACCATCATTCCCCCTTTTAACTCACTATCGATGCAAAACCTCACATATTATTCAGGCTCTGCGGTAAGAAATAGGTCAGGAGTAACGCATATATACATATATATATATAAAGTCGATCACTATTCCTGCTATTCCGCCCGATCTGCCTCTCGCCGACATTCCCGCACTGTCGCATAGGGCAACAGGCTTCTCTCTCTAGAACTTCTGGGACTTCCAAAACAGATGGATGCTGCCTCCGAAACACGCATACAAGACCCCACTTCTGTGGTCACTCTTCAAACCCCAGATACAACCACTGTCTCTTGATTCCCCGCTACAATGTCGGGCCGTAATATTTCTAGTGCCCGTGGCTAGGCCGGCCATGGGACTAATTTGAGTGAGGGCTAAGCATTGGCTGCTGGGCTGGATCCCAGCCAGCTTTCGCTTGTTTGCAGTTCGGCCGGGGGGGGGGGGTTGTCCCTGTCAAAAGCACAGCTGGTGCTCCCGTTCTTATTCGTCATGTCCTTATATGCCTTCACTGACTTCATCTCCTCTGAGACCGAAGTTGAATTCTACCTTGATCTGTCTCGGCCGCTTCGAAGCGTGGATTCAACGGATAGTGTGGTCATTGCTGGGAACATCAAAGCCCAAGTTGGCCGTCTAGGAGATACCGAAAGGCACACTGGAGGCCCATTTTCTACCTCGGCCGATCGTACCGGTAACGGCGATCGGTCGATTTAGCTGTGCTTTAACCAAAGATCGTTTCTGGCAAGAACGAACTTCTGCCACAAGAAGCTGCATAGACTCACATAGCGTCCTCCCATATCTTCACAATGTTGGACTCAGATTGGCCATATTGTCACTGGTCACCGCTGGCGTGGGTCGATTGAAGATTGTCGTTTATTTTGGTCTACGCCTGTGGACTCACATCACACCTTGGTACGTGCTCGTTTCCGTTTACTTCTCGTCCGTGGTGTCACCAACGTAAATACCACTCGTCCCGCGCGGTTGCTCGTAGACAACAACCGACGATCTGTTTTACAGGTGAAGCTGCCAACATAATTATGATTCCGTGCGTTCAGGACCCAGATGAACTGTGGGAACCAATCAAGGGAGCTTTGTGTACTGCCTATAACGCCACAGAAGACTCTCGCCGAAGTAAGCCCTATAAGCATTGGATGCACTCGGCATCAGCTGCTTTGTAAAGTTATCTCATGTCCGTTCATTCCAATACCACGTTCAGCAAGGGGATTAAGTCCCTGATGCACGGTCTGTCTGTAGGCTTGATAAACAGCCCCGACCAGTCGCGGGTTCAAAGTGCGGGAAGTGGAGTAGACCGTGTTTATTGGCAATATTCAGGATTTTTGCGTTCCACTTGAGGTGCCGTCCCAAGTAAACCCGGTGTAAGTGAGCTTATCGAGGAATCCGATGGCTCACTGATGCATTCCCAGGGGCATCTTCTGGACCTTCGGTTGGAGCACTTTAAAGAACATCTCAGGTGGCCCACCTCTACAAGGAACCTCCCAAGCATAGCTTTCAGAGAAAAAAAGGCAGATAAATGTCACGCCTCCACCACAGAAGGAGATCCTCTGGAGGGGGAGGCCACTTAAAAAGGCACAAAGCCGCTAAACCAGATGGGCAGGCTCCTTTATTTTCAGTGATAGAGGCAAAACATCGGTTTTGCAGTTACCGGGACTACTCAAGGTAATTTCCCGAAGAGGGCGGATTTCCGGGGAAATGCCTGAATCGGTGACTATGCCGATTTACAAGGAAAATCACAGAGGAACTAGCTTCGTGAGAACCGCATTCAGGCTGCTGACCCGGATTATTCTTGACCCCTTATCCAACCCAAGCTGAAGACGTACGCATGATAATTGTTTTCTTTTCAGGCCCATTACATGTTGTACCAACCAAACCACGACGATTTTCAGAGCACCCGAAAGTCCTCCATAGGCCCAAGATATCAGTCTTCTTTGGTCTAGAATCGGCATTAGGCCTTGTGGACATCATAGTAATCTGGTTAATTCCCTCACTGAAGGGCGTGCCGGAGAAGTTCCCTTCCATTTTTTTATGCTTCCATGCAACCAGCCTAATTAGATTTCGCGCTTGCAGCAGTGTTTCACAGGAGTTCCCCGCTAGAAGCAGAGTGCTCCGCTGGTGGCCTCCTTCACGGTTTCTATTCAACATTTCGTAATTGAAATGATTCTCGAGATGACCCCAGCGGCTCTGATCCGTACTCGAGCTGTAAACTGAATTAGAATAAACGGACGGTATTACCCTTTTGAGCAGAGTGCCAGGTAAGCTGCAGGCGTTTACGAACAGCTCAAAATTCTGTGTGGCATTGTTTGGTATGCGTTTTCGACCTTCAAAGCACGAAGTAGTACTGCAGGTCTGGGCTAAGTTTACACCAAAGTTTGTGTTATCAGAGACAGCCATCATTGGAGAAGAAAACTTTTTACTCGGGGGGCTATATCTCATCCGATGGCCGGATACTGGGTGGAGTTTCATTTGGCATGCAGGGGGCTTCCTTAGCTTTCACCAGTCTCGGTCAACATTGCTACCTGTGTGGTACCCTTTCGCCTATCAAGATTCAAGTGTACCCTACGGCGGTCAGGCCAGTGAAATTATAAGATAGGCGAAATCTACGGGTGTTTAGCCACTGACGTCCGCGAGGGACTTCTGGAGCATGACGGGGACACCACATCAGAAGAGCTGAGGCCAAGCGTAAATTGTTCGGAACAAGTGGTCAGTCACTGTAACAGGTACTTAATCTGGACGGGTTATTTTGGCTGCAACAAGCAGCGAGGGCAACTGAAGGAAGTTCCTGGCGTACATTATTCTACGAGCAGGTAGTAGCAAGCTTAGTTTTGTGTCTTGTCCATCGGACTTCTGCTGTCGAGGTTTTATTCTAATCTGAGAAATAACGGGGCCTCTTCAATAAGCTTCCAAGTTCCGTAGCTTCAGTGGCAGCTAATAATCGCTTTGTTTCAACATCATCACCTGCCATTTTTGGTCCTGATAATCCCGACCAAGTTCCCTTGGATGCGGCCGTGAGCTGCGTCCCTGTTGTCCACATCAGCAATTAATTTAGTGTACTCATACCCCTCAAACGGAAGCTGACCAAACTGCTCACGGATTGTGGCCCGCACTACCGGTTCGCCTTGGTCAACTTATGGAACACTGTGAGTCTGTTGGCCACGAAGGCGTTAAAATTGGTGTAAGTGTTATTTGTGTGAAGTAACACGGTGGATAAATCCTTCTGAAAGTAGGATTTCGAGCCAGTTTTATCAAACCACTCCTTAATCGGCGTGGCTACTGTCACAGCCGGTGCGGCTACGGTCAGTTCTAACCTAGGAATCATTTTTGTCTTTACTGAGGCTCATCTTGCGTTCCCGAAATCTATCTGCCTGTGCTTCTCTCTATTTTTGTCTGACCACCAGCCAAAAGCCGCCACCCAGGGATCAGCTTCTGATGTACCTGAAAACAAGAGAATTTGAACATCTTGTTAGCGCGTGATCTGCATCAGACACCTTGTTAGCTTTAGGTTGTCCATTAGGTCTCGGCTGCCCTGCCAGTCAGACCACTGTTCGCCGTCATAACCTTGGACGGATTAATCCCATCCCGTCCCCCTCCGACACAACAGCTGAAGAAGGCTCTTTCCGGTAGTAGCCATGGAGGAACGAAACTCGAGGAGTATTAGAGACTTGAGACTGTTAATGATATTCCCTCAACATGTACCCGGTCATTAGGGTAAATCAGGGTGTAATATGGACCCATCACTAGTGGCCTTCCGATGAACCCCAAGCGTAAAATTCTTCAGTGGCCATGGTTCCAAAAACTCTCGCACAGTCGGCCTCCTTTGAAGGACGGATTGAATTCAACACCTCGATGCTACTAGAGGTCCGTTTCGTAACCCCATACCCTTCTTCCCCCAGAAAGTAGTCTGCTCAGCCGTGCACTGAATGGCAGTCCGCGGATTGCCAAAGGAACCCAAGAAATCATCAGAGTAGAGAAGATTTATCCTCTTTCCTGACAGATGATTTGCTTCACCAAACTGCTTGAGATTTTCCTGTAGAGCGTACTTGACTCACTACGGCCATTAGGCCACTCCAAGCGGATGAGCTATTAGTCTTTGCTCGTCGGGCGCCCGATCATTTTTGCTTTCGGGCCATCACGAAAGATGGAATGCCCAAGTCTCTCACGGGAGTCCTCATTAGCGGGAACGTTTAGCCAATATCCACAGAGGTCATTAATTTTTCCAGCTAGAAACGGCAAATGACCTCGACTAGTGGTATCGGACAGTCTGGGACCTGCAGTAAGTCGTTCAGTGACATCTCAAGATGCTTTGCAGCATGGTCAAAGACAGCCCCGACCTTCCCCGGGTCCTTTGGATTTATGACCGTGTGATGGTGTAAGTACCCTATCGATTTTTCCTCATTTACTGCCGCCAACTCCCTTTCCACACAACCCATGTGCAGGCTAATCCTCATGGTTTTAGTCTATTCCATCTTCATTCACAGTTCTACAATAAGCCTACTTTTGAAGGTAGGTCGCTATTTTAGGGCCACTGCTCGACGATTTGGAGTGGTTCTTAGGTTAGGTCTCCACGACAAGGAAATCCCAGGACGATCGGCGGCGTACATGAGGTTTTATGCTATCACTCTAGGAGCTAGTCTATTTTCTCGCGACGGGGCATTCCCATCAATGGCAGCTTCATCAAGTTCAACGAAGCACAGCGGTCGGAATTTCTGGTCAGTATGCGCCAAATCCACCAAAGAGTTGGTTTTGTAGTGCTCGTTGTCTCTTCCAGTTTCGCTACCCTATAGGGTCCTCTCGTTCTCTTGTCCAGGAAGAAGTGCTTCTGGTACGTCACAAAGCTCGTTAGGTCTATATAGTTATTCCACCACTGCTAGATGGAGGTCCTGTTCAGACTAGGCCACTGACTCAAAGCAGACTTCACTAACCTGGGGGATCCCATCTGTAGATCTTTATTGGTCAACACTTCTTGGCTTTCCACTTTATCTGCGTTGACCAAGTCGATTAGCTATAGGAGCAGTTTGGCTGATCGGGTGACTTCAGTACCATACTAATGGAAATCGGCCCCATTTAATTTCATCTCTCTGCAAAATCCTTCCTCAACAAAGTGACCTCTAACAAATGTCCACGAAGACTAAGACTATTAACATCCCAACCGAGGTTTCTACAACAACAGCTGTTACTCTCGGGAGAACGACTTTATTGGTAGTGAAAACGACTGAGCAAATCGCACCTGGTGTCGGGGTCTCCTCGGCAGTCAATCTCTAGCATTTGGAGGAAGTGATGGTGCTTCCCATGACATCGATCTTGGCTGCGAATTGTTTTCACTCTGCACATCACTGCTAGTTCGGACTGGCTACCACGAATGGCATAAGCCCCAAAGCTTTGAGCAACTTTCTAGAACTAGCTGACATCTAATTTATGGAAATGAGGAAAGTGCTGAGCGACAAAATCCACCGCTCGCCTTAAACACCGCTGAGTTTCACCGGCACGAGATAGAGCCTGTGTGCTCGCCCGTTTTCACCCTCACTGGAACTTATGGAACAGTTTCGTGGATTGGTTATAGCTCTGTACAGTTTGCTTCTTCCAAGCACATTATGAACGAAATGACTACTAGTTAATGATGCATGATGATCCATAAACTACATTGGGTCCCCAAATGTGGCTTTCCATCAAAACTTAATAGTTCCCTCGGCTTGCCCGTCCTATCTACCTTGTGGCTCCATGGATAACCTGTGACCTTTGGCATCCAACTTTTGAGGCGCAATGAGGTCTAAACTGCAGTCCAGGTGGATAAAAAGAAGGCTGCAGTTTTTCATCTCGATTAAATCAGGCCAAGTCAGGTCGGATAGCAGCGCTTGTGGCTCGGCCAAGGAGGTTCCAGGTTCTCGCGCCTGAGAGCCGCAGTATCCCACGGCACCTCGACTGCGCCTTAGGGTGAGCGGATTCAGCTTCAGACCACAGAACCGGGTTCACTTCTGGAAAGAGCAGGGGCTCGAAACTGAAGTAGGATGGGCGAAACAGGGCCTGACCCATGAAAGAAGGTTGAGGGACGAATGGTGCACGCAGACTGAGAAACAGGAGGAATAAACAATCATGTAGATGGGGAGGATTTAGAAACTGACGGAAAGGTGGCATCGGAATGAGTAAGAGGAAACTGCAGGAGGTGCAAAGATGAGATATATTAGTAGTCAGGGTTTCAAAGAAAGGCGGGGAACACTGACGGCCAATTCTTGTCCAAGCTAGCCCTGAACTGCATGACAGCGGCTGTGAAAGCCACTTAATCCGGGGGTTTATTCCGTGCAGTAAGTATTCTGAAGTAGAAAAAATTAGCCCTTGTACTTTGCAGTGCTCTGGGCTCCTTCCTTTTTGGACTACATTCTCTCGGGGCCAAGTCCTCATTGAATTCAAGGACAGGTACGTTGGTCGATGTCACCCATCCTACCTGCCTAAATTTTTCAAATAAGTCCCCTCTCATCCGTCTCCAACCAAAGGAGAAAGGCACTCGAATTGCCAACCTTTCTGCATACGGCTGATGCTGGAGAGCTTGGACGGTCGTTGTAATCCCTCGTCAAACAGACCCCAGAACCGGACGATCCCTAATTACAAAGAGAGCCCATGGCTGCGCAAACTTTTTTAAATGAGGCCGGAAAATGGCTTAGTATGTTGGAATTAGGGCCCAAGGATTTCTGAAACCAACCGTTATTCGGAGTTCCTGGAGAGCTGTATAGGCCCTGCTGGTGTTGGTGGCACACAACCGGCAGTTTCAGGAACCCATGGATAAGCACCCCCAAATCCCTCATGGTAAAGGTTCGTGCCATCTAGTGGGGGCCATCTGTATTCGGTTGTTGCGGGCCTGGAGCAACTTGTACAAGGCTCAACACAAATCAAAGAGACCAAGATTGGTCCTTCTCAGCTAGCACAGCTTCCTCCTTGGCTAGCCTGAGTTAAAGTTCTAATTCTATCATTCTCTACCCATAATAATCGCTTTTAAGATCTGTCATTGGTGGGAATGTATGGACTTGCGTTGGCAGGACTAGTAGACCTAACATTGAATAATGAGCCAGTATCACCAGAAAATGGCCCAGGGAGGCGCCGAGTAACGTTTTAAACTTTCTCAGATTGTTTCCGGCCTATCTTTGGCATATCGATTCCATTTTCTCGTTCTCGTTCAGTGCTCTAGTGTTATTCTGCTTTCCAGTACCGCCTAGCCAGAATGACTAGTTCCAAGGTCAAAACAGGATTGGTTGGTTTATTCCACGGAGCTTGATTTGCAAAGTATAAAAGAGTGAATTGTACTCACACTTAAACTGTAACACCACAGCAATTAACAAGCAGGAAGCAAAGCTCAACAAAACTCACGGTTAAGTGTGATCGTCATGGCTGTCAAGGGACATTCAAAGTGTGTCACGGCACATAAGTAAGGCATAGACATGCGTTTAAGCGTAGTGGCTTGCTTGTGTTTTATAATGAGCAAGTAGAAATGAATAAATCTTACTTTCTAAACAGCGCAGGTCAGCAAAGGCCGGAGGGAAAGATATCCACAGAGGCAGGTTACAGGGGATATTTTTCACTTTAACAGATGTCGAGGAGAACATTTCGGTTGATGTTTTTGTTGAAGGACTGATTTTGGCGTTCGTCAGGAGGCTCAAATAAGAAGGACAGTGACAGACTCCCTGGGTCGGCCGTGTTTTTGAGATTTCCCATAAATGATGTCCTAGGGTGATGCTCAACTTTCGGGCAAATTACTGCTTCGGGAGAATTGCCTTTTAAATTTTCACCTGGGATTTGACTTCAAAATGCCTCATGTGGTCCTCTCTTTGTACTTAGATTCTGTCAGCAAATACTTTGGAGTGCTTGAGGCTTTCTTCGGATATGACTAATGGATGTCAGCTATTAGACGTCCTGGCGAAGAACTGGCCGGCTGACTTGTATATTAGGGGCGTATGTTGAGCTGAAAAGTTTTGCGAAATCTGACTCAGCTGAGCAGAAAGCCCCTACTGCGTAAAAGTGACGTGAACTCACAGCTCCGCTACGCAAGCGCAAACACCACGCCGGGAGGATTCTGCACACCGAAAGCAACGTTCCGAAAATACTTACCGTGCGGCGCAATCCAGTTGTGGGTTAGTCCTGCGAATCGAATGAGAATGGTCCCAGTCGTTAGGGTTAGTACTGACTGACAAAACCGAAAAAGTAGCTGAATCCCTCTTCGTTAAAATGCCAGCACACCACCTGAGTCTCGCCAAACCGGAGGAGAGCACTCAGATACGTCCATTATAATGCTTTCCAGCACATCTCAATTGACTCTTGAACTTGACGTTAGGTCTCAACTTTTAATACTCCTCGCAGCTGAGTTTTCCGCGTGAACCGTAACCACTGTCACCCTTTCGGCACTTATTTTTAGACAACGCTAGCTCACGTTATCTCCCTAAACAACCAAACTCAAAGACTCCGCCCAGACGGCAGTGCAACGGGTCTATGTCGGTCTCACAATTATCGCGTTCATAATTCATAAAATAATCTCATTATGTGAAGAACAGGAGGCCGATACCCCTGATCTCAAAAGCTTAATTAATAATCGTGAAACCAAGGCGCAACGCAACTGTCGGAACGTTCGGCAGCGCAGAAATGCCAGAATTTTCAAATGTCCCATAAAACCGTCCTCCAGCTGTGAGACAGAGGCCCTTCTGTAGAAGGCTCACGGCACGGAGTCACTTGGAATAAAAACAGATCCAAGGAAAGCAACGGGAACTACCCGGCATATTCTCCTCGCCTAAGACTCCCGACGCATCAAATTAAAGTGCACATTACTGCCAATAGCATATAGACCAACGTCTGCCCAGACGAGGCTTGTTTCTAGAGGATTCCCCACGGACAAATGTGTGACAATTTATCTCAGACACCGTGAACCAAACATCAAGGTTACCCCGGCTGCAATTTAATCGCTGGCGCATATCCGTGAACCGACCAAGACATTCCGTGGGAAAGACTGCGCAGCTATTGATGACTCACGTCTAGAAACTCGCTCATCAAAGATGATTGATCTCCAATGCTGCCGGTGATCTGTACGAACCTAAAACTGGGGACGGCGCATGCTCCGAGAGGCAAACTAAACGTCCCAAGACTTGCAGTCCAAGAGAACGAATCCAGGTTGGTCGCTCAGGCTGACGAGTCCTACGGATGATCTCCCATTAAATTAGCGTTCCGATGTGTATGATGAAAACTGGGACAGCATACTTCAGCGACCCTAAACTACACACTATATTGGTGTTACCATAGGCTTCACTCGTCTGTCATCAAATTACGTAAACGCAAACATGTTCCTGAATAAAACTGACTCTGAGCACGCTTCGTGGTTGAGAACCAGGTGAAAATTTCTGGCTTATTCCCAGGTGCTAGCAGCTTCACACACGCTACATCTGTACAGAACGGTCAACATGCTGCATCAGTTTAACGGACGTCATTTCTCGCTCGCCCGGCGAGCAACACTGCCAAAACGGATGCTGAGTCACCCACGGTAAACCGAACGCCAATGCAGCGCAGGACGAATATCGACGCTGTTAACGACACTTCGCTCTGCAAATCTGATACGACGGGTTAAGGGATTCATACTACTTACGGTGGACAAGAATGACTAACCGACTTCCTCAACGTACACAACCCCAAACTTGCTCCTTTGTATTAATCACCAAACTCGATGCCGCCTATCCTAATAGCATCGAACAAACCGATGCCAGAGGCAAGAAGGCAAAAATGACCCACATATTTTATTGACAATTTACTCTTCTTCACTAGCGTTTTCGCCCTCCGACTGAGCTTTTCGGTCCTTCTTCCTCTTGACGCGACCTAAAACAGTCAAAACTGAAAACACAAATAAATGCCGTACCTGGACGACCGCCACCGTGCGGAGAGGTGAGGCTAAAGTTGATGTGCTTGCCGGAATCTAAGCGAACCATAAAACCTGGACAGTTGACCATCTGCTTGCGGACACGGATATGTCGTTGACGAATGAGTACTCGAGCGTGGTGGATACTTTTTGCCAACCCAAGTTTGAAAACTTGAGTTTGCAAACGCCGCTCTAGAAAGTCCTCGATCTTCAGGCCAAGAACGAAATCGAGCTTCATTTTATCTTCCGGCAAAACACCGACGCGCGCCAGTCGCCTTAACAGAGCAGAACCTTGCGAATATTCGCCATACAAACCATTTCACTTACCTCCGAATAATCTGCGGGGATCCTTTTCGTCTAAGGTTAACAGCTCACGAGCAGCCTTTCGGATTTTGGCCAAAGCGTACTTCACACGCCACACCTCTCGCTTATTCCGCAGACCATACTCTCCGATGAGTTTTAATTCCTGGTCAAGCCGCTCTTTTTCGAACGGTCGCCTAGGAGTGGCGTAAGTTTTGCCAAAGACCTTCGGCACTCGACTCATTTTCTGACGAGCTAACGCACAAGCACGCCTTGAAAACCGAAACCAGCCTGCACTCGAGCGAGCGAAGTAAGGTAGTAAAACAAAACATCGCCGATCTGAGGGTCCCGGAGTTTATCAACTGGTCATCCATATCTAAGCTTCACGGATACCTGATAAAATTGTCTACGTGGTCATCGCCCGACTGAAGTCTGAATAACTAGCTAATACTGGGAAATAATTATATTCTCCCCAATGTAAATCTTGATGTAATTCGCGGGAACCACACTTGAGTCCAAGTTCTCCAGGAACCTGTACTTATCTTGTTATCTGAATATTGACGATGATTTGGATTTCAGCTCTCTGGGCTAATGGAGTGGGTTTAAGGTATGTATATTACCAGTATCTTGCTTCCACCATTAGCGGAGAATTGGAAGATAGACTAATGAGCAAGGGGTAAAAGCGAGGTAGTTGTGGTGATTCAGCGGCTGTCTCTTGTGACTCGGCCAGTTACAGCTTCGTAGCCAAGGTTGTGGATCAGCCTGAACCAATTGGGACCTCGGCTGAAACGTCCCACTAAAGCTCGCTATGATTGGTCATCTTCGAGTCTGCCAATTATGTTCACCAACTTACCGCACTTATACAAACCCGTTCTGCAATACAACTAATGTACTGTTCCGCAGCCTTGATCTTCTAGCTACCTTTTGTCGCGTAGTTCCAGGTAGGGGCAGTTTCATTACGTCAAATCAGTTCAGTTCATTACGATTACTACGGCACTGTTCTTGACTCCATCTGGGTTTTTTACTACCGCCTAGTAGAAAGGCAGATCATTGTCAACCGGTTAGATGTAGCTTCGGGGTATTAGCTCGTGCGTTTAAAAGATGTGGCCTTGGAAAATCTACGGAAATCACGTGATGAATTGGAACTGCGCACACTGTTTAACTCCATCCGGGTTGAGCATGATTCGTGGCCAGTTGAATGTTTGACTTTATTAGATTTTCACCCGGATGGGTCGGCGCCCACCACCGTCAGTGTTGTATGTTTAGATGCGGGAGCTATTTCTGCAGGGAGAATTTTTGGTTTTCTCTTCACTTACGCCCGGATCTGCTCCCTTATAGAATCTGTAGACCGTGGTCCACAGTTAGCAACACGACAACGATTATACTCGGCAGCTCGCAAAGAAGAAGAAATGGAGATGCTGAAGTGCGATAACGTGTGCACAGAAGGAAAGCAAGGGCTTGCTGACGGTTTACTCAAGCGGAGCAAGTGGAGCTACCATTTCCGGTAATTGTTAAGAAGAGCAAATTTGATTGTCTTTGCAATTTTCTGTCACATCGGTAGCTCTACGGGGATCTCAAACGAGGAGACCGACGCAGATGCTCTTTCTTCCGTGATTGATAAGTTGGCTTCGGCGGCGAGAAGTGTTTGCTAGACTTTCCGCCGTCACCGAGCACAACATCGAAGCCAGCACTAACCGTTCTCCATGACTCGTACTAGTATCTGTGCATCGATAGCAAAGTTCCGTCCTCTTCAGAAGTGAGTCCGACCTGTGACGATCCTGCTTGCGACTTTTCAGCGATGACTGTGTTGTGGGGCTTGTCGTTTTCAGCGTATCAACCGGTCGTGGAACCCCCTCCCCCCCCCAAAAAAACACTGCAGTCCCAAGTTTCCCTAGCATGACTCACTTACCTACACCCTGACACGTACACGCTTACATGATACACGTCTATTCTTCATGACCTCCATCAAACATGTGGTAGTGCTCACCATTTTTCGTTGACGTTACAGAAGGCTTTTCGTATACGTGGTACTAGCTGTGATTCTATCATACACCCAGACACACAACAGTACCGCATACATAGTACGCAATTATACTTCATGACCTCCATCAAAACACGCCGAAGGGCTGATTGTTCCTCGTTTGTCATTGACATTATGGAAGATGTCCTCCTTAGGTGATGGTTGTTAATATTTTTCCCTATACCAGTGCTACCTAACGCATGACACACACACGCGGGCACACTCACACAAGCATAAGCGGCCGAGGCGCAAAGGCTCTCCCGAGGGCAGCACCTGTTCCTCCTTCACGCCCGTCATCGATCAGCCGTTTTCGAGGAGGATGCAGAGTATCCTTGCGTCAGTATGGGCATCGGATCAAATGTGATCGTGAGTAGAACTTTGACGACAAGATATTAGGCACGCGCACAAACAGCAGGATCAAGGTGGGTAGGAAGGATCAGTGCCCTTATTCCAAACCTTTGACTCTGCTAAAATTCGGGAGGATTTTGGTGAGCAGTGCAACTACCGGTCGCGGAACCCCCCCCCCCCCCCCCCCGAAAAAAAACACACCGCAGTCCCATGTTTCCTTAGCACGACTCACTTATTTACACTATTGACTTTTTCACGCACTGCTGGTTTTTATGAACCAACGTTTGCTTGTTCGCTTCCAGTGCTCTGCTCTGTCATATCCTTGTTCTGGATCTGCGTGACACACATGCTCCTTTCTCGCACGCCGCAATTCGGTCATCATTTTCTGATTCCTCGTGATCGCAAAATTGAGGTTTGTATCTGTTTCCTGTCGTTGTTCGTTTGGTAATCTAGTATCGTAGAATATCACGGATAATCGCGTTCCGACTTCGGGATCCGTCACGAATTTGGCTGCGCATTGCTCAAAGTTGTCTTACAATCAACATATCCGAAGGTTCCTTTTGCTTGTGGTTATTATTGCCTTTGTGAGGTACCCAGGGTCCGCAGTCAAATAAGTCCTGCCACGATCCAGCCAACTTTGTGTTAGAGCCATGCGAGACCCAGGAAGTTCCTGTGGTTCTGTCCCGCGGGGCCAGCTATAAAGCAAGAAAAGCAAAGTGCGCCTCCGGGAGCGGACTTGTGTTCCACTGAGGCGGAAATACTGGAGCAGTGCAGGCGGCCGCTAACCCCGTCGAGATAAACTGTGTGGTCCCGCAGTCATGCATTACTAAGCTATTTACGAGTGGAATATGAAGAGTAGACTTAAGTACGTACAATTGCTGCAAATTCGGGAAACCTCGTTGGCTATCGCAGCTCGCGGCCACTTCCGTTTCTTCTATTGAAGGGTGCAGCTGTATCTTCCGTGGAGCTTTCTGTCGTAACAGTTAATGGGGGGCCTTTGGTGGGAGTAACATGTGCCGGCTCAGGACGACTAACAGAGGGTTGTGAGCAGAGGAGGGCTTTGGGTAGGTTTTCCGAGGTGAGGTCTACCTCGACGAGGGCTGGTTTGAGGAAATCAACACTGATGTTCACTTTTCTGTATTCGACGTCTACCAATTATTGCTTTTTCTTTAATCGACAATGCCGAACGGACCAGAATGAGCCGGTTGTGGTCTTGATCGCAGTGCATCCGCTCGAACAAACACACGTCTGGCCGCTGCTAGAGTGGTAAGTATGTAGCCGCTTAGGGTTTGTTCTCGTGGCTGGGTAAGCTCTAGCAACCGCATTTGGTGTGATATCCTTCTTGCGAAATCCCCGTAACTAAAACTCACTGGTGTTAATGGAGAAACCATCCCACATGAGGTCGTAATATGCAACCATAAACCAGTTCAGCCGACACAACATGCTTGTCGGCCGTGAAGGTGTTACACAGTCCTAGGAGGACAACCAGTAAGACTTAAATCCACTAGCACGAAGGGCGGAATTCTTTTTGGTGTGAAATCGCCCCACCAAGCCAGTGGCCTGAGGATGATAGGCAGTGGTCTTTTTGTATCAACCACCGAAATTTTTCAGTGGCTCAAGGAAGACACCTTCAGAATGAGAACCGCTGTAGGTGGTCACGATAGCAGAGCAACCGAACTGAACTACCCAGCCAGTTGGAAGTGCCTTCGCACTTTCCTCTGTGATAGGAAGGAGAATAGGTATGACATGTGGCCAGCGAGTGAAACAATGTACGCAATTGAGGATGTAGACGTACACGTTGAATGGTGGGGGCCCCCAGGAAATCCACCTTCATGTGGTGGGGACGCTCTTCCGGCCCAGAGATTGTGCCTAGTGTAGGTCTAGCGAGGAGTATTTTACCGCGTTGGTTTGAAGAAGAGCGCGGGCTCAAAGAAGTACGTCGTTTGACTTGTGGGCGAATGAATCGCCCTGTGACTATTTTTACTGGGGCGGTTACACCAGAGCGCAACAAGTTGGGGAGTTTGACAGAAAATTGCAGGCGAAAACTGGTAGGAACTAGTGGAAGGGTCGGCCCTGTGACGCGTCACAAATAATATTTACGTCTGAGGTTGAAAGGGCACCGGCATTAAATACAGTGGATTGTTGTTTCTGAGCTGCTTGACCTCAGTATCTGTCGTTTGTGCTGCTGCCATTGATTCTAGATCTATGCCCACGGGTAGTTGGTCGTCTACATTGCTGATGTGTGAGAGTGTATCTGTTGCTGAATTGCGCCCCGGAGATGTGTCGGATGTCAGTAGTAAACTTTGAAACACAGTCTAAGGGGCTAATATCGACCAGGAGCTGACTTGAGAGCGTACTTCAGTGGTTTATGGTCTGTGAACACCGTGAACGTTTGACCATCGAGTGCGTGCCGGAAGCGTCGGAAACCCAGATAGGTTGCCAGTAGCTCTCTGCTGAGAGTACTTTAGCAGGATTCCGCAGGTTGGTGATGCCTAGAGAAGAAAGCTATTGATTGTCCTGAGTTATCAATGAGCTGTTGCAACATTGCTCCAACAGCAGTGTCCGAAGAGCCTGTCCCTAATGCCGGCGAGGCGGATGAATTGGAATGTGCAAGGAAAGCTACACTGGCGACAGCTTCCTTGGTCGAAGTGAATGGTGCCCGTGCCTTGTTGGGAAATATAAATTTCGGATTATCTCCGAGTAAAAGGCCAGTGAGAGGCTGCAATAATTCGGCGTAATGTGGGGGGGGGAGAAACGCCGGTGATAAAAGTTAACCAAACCAGAAAACTGACGCAACTGCCGGTAAGAGTGAGTTTCAGGGTAGTCACGAATTGCCTCCACCTTGTTTGGCAGGGGCTGTGTCCTAGGCTAAGATTTTGTGACCCAGGAACGTGATGGTTTTCCTACCTGGTTCGCATTTGGCAGGGTTTATGGTCGCACCTTGCTGGGTAAGGCGCTCGGAAGGAACATGCAGATCTGCTCTATGCTTTTTCTCCAGTAATTGCCACCAAAATGTCGCTTAAGTACAAGTAGATATTTTTTTCAAACCGGGAGTTGCTTGACAATAAACCTTTAAAAGGTTGGGGCTGCACTGATGAGCCCAAGCGGCATGTAAGAAAAGCCGAACAGTCCGAACGGAGTTGTGACAGCTGCCTTGGGGGCCTCAGCCTCAGCTTCCGAGGTTTGGTGGTGAGCTCTAGCGCGGCCGATGTGGCTGAAAACAGAGTAACCAGACAGGGGAGAAGTTAGGTCTTCAATATGGGCAGTGAGGTACCTGTGTGGTATAGTAGCTGGGTTGAAGGTTCAGTAGTAGCCGCAAGGGACATTGGTAACCATCGGGCCAAGGAACCTAAGCAATCTTGTTCCGGCCAAGGGGTTTGTGCGAAGGTGGCTGCGCACAGCCCAAAAGAGTCCCACAACACAAAATTGATCAAATTGGAACGAAAGAATATGCCTTATATCCCTAAGGGGAACGGGATATCCAGAACACTGACAGGCAGTGACTCGGCAAGTCGCTGGGGAGGGTCAGTGTTTTTATTCTTTAGATAACGTTTGACCCGATAGCTCAGTCAGTGCAAGCTCATGTAATAATGAGGATGTTACTGATTCTAAAAATGCTAATTTTCAGACTAATGATACCAGAGCTAGAACAACAGTTTATGTCCGCTAGACAGTAGGCTGGGAATGCAGGGGAAAAATTGAAGCAGAACTAGCTAAAACACAACCGATGCATAAGACCTGAAATAAACCCAAGTGGCTAGAAAGTGGAAGCCTTATGCCGGCCTTCAAGCAGTGTGTACCGATGCAACCACCAACTGACCTACCGAGAGTGGGTTGACGGTCTTTGAAGGTCAAACAGAACAATGCCGCAAGTTTGCTAAAATACTTGAAAACTTCGTCGAGGCCAAACTGTCCGACCTGGGTCAGGGGCTGCTATACCCAACCCATTACTACCAAGGACGGGTTGGAGAATGTCTCAGTGGTTGCTCCTTGCTGGACCCAGTTTAAGGCTACACAACAGCGATGAAAATTTGGAGGGATTTGTCTGATCAACCGTTTTAAATTGCCCGCAACTCGGTGGAAGGCGTGATGCCAGAAGACAAGCGAACAAGGTATTACGTCTGCACTATGTCTGACCTCGTCATCAAGATGCAAAGTTATTCGGTAGCCCTTGATCACCTGGGTTGCGGGGCTGATCTTGACTCGAAACTCACATGAAAGAGGATAGTCCCCCGTGGGTAGTTCGAGAGGCGCAACCCAGAAGGTTGCAAGGTCAGACACCACCGACTGATAAACCGGGTCGAGGCAGACTGATGTAGAAGGAATCCGAATCCGAGCCTGATCCACTCAGTTTTCCAGCCTACTCGAAAACCGGTTTGTTCGGGAGTAGTCGTAGCAGAGGTGGTAAACCCTAGTGGAGTGACCATATTCCTAGAATCTGTGGGTGGTGGGTTTACCATGGCTTTGGTGAATGAGCTTTTTGCGAGGAAGCACAAAACTGAGAGAACCCCGCGTCGTTACCAACGAGCGTGGTGGGCAGAACTCAGGTCGTGACTAAAGGTCGCATAAGATTGAAGCTCTTTTCTCTAAACAACAGTGAACATATCTAAGCCACGGAAAACTTCACGCTGAGTGACTTACTGAAGCGGGTGCTGAAGTCAATGGGAAGGATTTTATCCAGACGGTCCCATCTTCAGGGCATCATTATCGTAAAATGGGAGGATGGAGTGGATCACCTGCATGGTTGCAACTTTCCAGAGGTACGTCGGGGATTCGGCCAGAGAGAAGGATACCGCCTAGAGCACTATGCTGTAGGCGCAAAATTAGGTCGGAGATTATACGGGCCTACGGGGTGACACAGCCCGGTAAACTGTGCAGGACCGGATAAGGATATAGATCAACGGCTGCACTGACACTACGATCGCGATCTCCACAACCCCGGAGACGATCTTTGGTCGTTATCGCGAGAGGGTCTACTCGATGTGGAGATAGCGCAGAAGGGAACGAGAGGCCCGTTGAGTCTTCTCATATTTCCTCTCCGATGGCGTATTCGAACTGATCGTTCCGTGGAAGACAGGAGCTGCCGTCTTTGCAGATTGCTACTATGGAGGGCAAGTTCTGATCACGATAAACTCCCTTGGAAGTGATACTCAAAAGCAACGATGTGCAATAAAATCCTTGGTTACACAGAAAAGGTAAACAACGCCACTAAATATGCAGAAAAGATATGGCACTGGCCACGCTGTTCATCTTCCAAACCTATGAAGACCGAGAAGCGCGGCGTTGTCTTTGGCTGAGCTACTGAATTCCGCGAAGGTCACTGAATGACTGTCTGTTTTAAGGACTAGACTAAGCAGCCCGACTAAATCAGATCTTTTCCCCCTTCAGGATGGGTAGAGCATCAGTGTCGGCCGGTATAAGGGAAACGTTTTTGGAAGTGAAGGCACCAGTAGAAGATAGAGATGCACTGGGGTTCTCGTGTTGGCACGGGAGAGGCATGGACAAATCGGTGGTAGAGCACTAGATGACGGTTCACCCATTCGGGGTGGAATCCACCCTTCCTTGAGAACTACGCCCTAAGGGAGTCCTAAGCCAGGCGCGGAGCTCTGGTCAGCCAGGAAGTGGTACACAACATATGCCAAAATATTTATTTTGACCATTATCTTGGGTCGCTTGGCGGCGCTGACAAGGCAGTACTCCACCTGGAAAGACTGACGGAGTTACCGAAGAAAGGCAGCTCCCGGCTCACGAAGTGGATATCAAAGGCTGTGGGGGGGGTGTTGGACATTATTTTGGAACGCCGGAGGGCAGAAAATGTTCGGGGCTCTAATGGATCACCACCTTCAAAGGGGCGCACTCTGGAGATGCAGTGGAACCCCGAGGCGGAAGAATTCGTCTTTTGAATTGAACCTTCCCGATCAGCCAACTTCGCCCCGGGGGTTGCTGTCAGCTGCTTCCTTTTTGTTTGATCCATTCGGTTTCGTTCCCCGTGGTTGCTTCCCGGGAAAAATCCACTATATGGGTCCAGTCGGAAAAAGGTCGACTGGGGCCAGCCCACTGACCCTGAAGGCAGACTAGAGTGGGAAGAGCTCACGGTCACTCTCAATGATACGAACCAGACGGGAGAGCTGCATACCCTTCCGATGTGTCTGAATTTGGTTACAGAACTGCGGCTTACGGGCTGTTGAGTCCGGCTGATGGACTCTGCATCCTAAGGATCCTGTTCGTCACAGTTCAATTAGCTGGTTAATAAGGTTTTGGATAGACTCCACGACTGTGCTGTACTACACTAATAACCTCAAGAGCCGCGTCAGCTCGTTCGTGGCTAACAGACTCACGATCATATATGATGAAACCACTCTGGATTGGTGGCAGCATGTTAGGTCCTGCCGAAAACACAACAGACTTATGTTCCACAGGTGTGGCGAATTTCCGGTGGCTAGACACGTGTAAGGAAGGACCTGAATTTCCGTACATGCCCTAACGGTACTGGCCTGGTTACGAATTAGGAGCCCTGCCTGCATTGGACTTAAAAGTGAACCTCACTATAGTGAAGACCTTTGCAGCTGAACCGATATCTCCGTGGAGGTTAACTAGATTTTCCCCTTGGAAAGGGTTGACCCACCCTACAGAGGGGTTGAGTGGGCTTGAGAGACGTTTACTGATTACACAGATTTTAATTACTTCCAGAAGTGTGCTTTTGGGTTCAGTAAATCCCGACGAGCTGAGCTGCACAGGACATGGTCCCTCAGCTGGTATTATCCGTCCAGTCAAATGATTGAGTTTTGGAGAGCTGGAAACAAACAGCGAAAGGCCATTACAAACAGCAGCTTAGAACTCCGAGTCCAGAACTCATCGATGAATTGGTAAGGGTAGGCAGTGGACTAGAAAACTCCCTCAAGTATCGACGCGAGCCACACCATATTGTTGCTTGCTAGACGCGGAAGCGGCTTTGTGTATCAAGAGGGAGGGTGAGCTTGAAACTTTCAGTTTGATTCCGTATGCAGTGTACAAGACGCGCCGCCCTCACGAGCAAGCAATTGTTGCCAACGCCACCGAAGGGTACAGTGACACCGGGATGGTGGCCATTCAGTGGCACGACTTGACCATTTCGGACTTGTGTGCGTCAGATACGAGAAGATAGAGGGAAAATAAAGTTGTATTATAACATGAATGAAACCACCAGCCGTGCGCCCAAAAATCGCACACTTGATGACAGCCGATGCCTCCGAGCCCTACGACGATTTACGAATGGAAAAAAGTGCCGTTGAACATATACTCGGACGAGGGGTGGAATATTTTGAGCGCTTAACGGGAGCCGCTGCTTTAGAACCAAAGTCTAAATCAGGATGAAGTGCTGAACCGAATAGCGACATGCGTCATCCAATGGCACTTCAGCTCTACACTAGCCGGCCTCTGCGATGGGGTGTGGGAACGCTTGATCAGGTCCGCTAGAGGAATATCGCTGTCCCCAGACAAACGGAAACCGCCGGGCGATGAGACATTGAACACCGTGCTGACGTAGGTGGAGGGAGTCCTGTGCGACTGTCCTGTTGCTCCAGTCTACTCCAGCGACGCCAATCATCTAGCGCCTACCTCAAGCGACTTGTCAGCATTGTGTTTAGATTTTGGATTTTAAGGGCCAATGAGTCTCTGAGATAGTTACTTAAAAGGGTGCAAGTAATCGAGTTACCTGGCCGGGATGTTTCTGCAACGACGGTTACGTGAGTATCTACCGATCTTACAAGCCCGATAAAGGTGGCTGTTGAAAGAGGTTCTTCTTAGTTGGTGGTGCGGTGCTGATCTCCGACGAACACACTCATTTTAGTTCACGGCCTTCGGGTTTTGCCGAAGAAATCACCATAAGTTCCGACGAGCTAGTGAGAACGGTGGAGATTGAGGCCACCAAGGGGAAATCGACTCTCGAATTGCCTAGCACCAGCCTTCTTGAGGGCGAAGACGTACCAATCGATGCCACGAACCCACCCGTTTAATACCATACAACTTCAAGTTTCAAACCAAGGAAGTATACACACACGCAACTTTGCCATAGCATGTCCGCTCCTAGTAACGATTCCACTCAAACTATGCGCACACACGTTCACACTGGTTAAAAAATACACACCGCAAATATTTATCATATCTTCCATCAATTTTCATTAGATCGTGATAGTGCCGTGGGTTCTCAATTATTGCTTGCCACTTCCAGAAACGATTCCACGATCTGTAACTACTGTTTTCAAGCACAGAAGCCCACTCACACCGACAAACACATGAAAAGCAGTTTGGCCCATTATGCCAACAGAGCATTATACTACAACACGAGCTGCCACTTATTTTCGACATTGATAAGGAAGATTCCACATGTACTAATTGTTTTTCACAAACTTTCATTCACTTGCTCGCACACACACACAAGCGTCGATTTGCGAAAATATGGCACGTGAACTGGGAGCATTTGCACACGTTTTCCATTTGCACTCGCGAACACACACGGACTCCTACAAACTATGCTGGCGAATAGCGGTCGACGAGAGGAGGATAGCACTTCGCTGCGAAGGAATAACTCGCTGACCTAGCTGCCGAATTGCCTGTGATTGTGTACATGTGTGTGTGAGCAGATTCCAGGTGCCAGTGGCAGTAGCTGCGTGCACTAACAGTAGGGTTCAGGTAGGTAGAAAGAATCAGTGCTCCGATCCCAAACCATTGACTTTCTTAAGATCGGACAGATTTTGGTGGGCGGTAAAACGGCCAGTTGAAGAGAATCCTCCAAGAGCATCACAATACCCTGTATTCGCGAAGATACTCCATTATATCCATTATTTGTGTTTCTCATACCACTTACAATGTTGTGAACCAACGTGTGTTTATTCGTGTTCAGCGAGCGATTTTATTATAATTCGTCGAACCTGTGCGACTCACGCGCGCATTTTCTCATGCCGTGAACTTGGCCCTCGTTTTGAGTCTTGTGATCGTATATTTAAGGCTTGTCTTGATTTTGGAATTCCTGTGAATTGCTTCTGTATTGCTCAAAAGCCCCTTACAGCACTTAGACGAGTTGGTAGTAAGGTTACCACGGGGCAACTATCAGTCGGAAAAAGGCCTGATGACAAAGTTTGCCCATCCTGGATGCCAACATTTATATAGCTAACGGGGTACACGGTGACGACTTTCTTTGTGTTTAGAAATCTGGCTTGCACGGCAAGACAGATGGGCCAAGCCGTCTGCTAACGCGACTGATTGCCTAAGTGTCAACTTTAGTTCATGGTTCAGCATCGTAGCAGATCTCCTTGCTTTGCGAATTTGCGACTCTGATCGTGAGCTGAGTAAGGGAAGACGTTAGGGGGTTTGAACCGTTGGTTTCATCATTGCCAAGGGAAAGAGGAAGAAGCTATTTGAGGTTCCCTACTCTATCCTACGAGTGACTGTCCCCAGGGGGCAACAAGCATATTCGCAGATTGTTTTGGTCGGGGGCATCGTGTCACATGATGCATGCCGGATGAGGTAGCCAGACCAGGATTGATAGCTCAAGATCCAGGAGGCCGGTTTCGTTATGCCTGCAAGTCGTTCATTCACCCCATGGTTCGTTTGGCAATCGCACCACAAATCTGCGTTCAAAGTTGTTTCTTATTACAGCAGCATAACTATCTTTATATTCTGTATCTTCAAGTAAACTATTTTACTACCACGTACGGTGAAGAGCGGCCGACTGATCACAAAGTTCACCGGGGCTATTGCTCCTACTTAGCAAGACAACTCTACGATATCCGTCCTCAGGCCGTAGCCACCTTTCCAGAAATCCTACGGTTCTTTTATCCCCCATATGGAGGGGGTTATCCAGCTGATCACAGTCATCAGAATCTCTATCACAGAAATTTTGCAAGTTACTCTCCATATCCTGCAGGCCTTGCAAGACAAGTTCTAAACGTACACTAGAGACCACTGAACAATGGATCTAGCACGACCCAGCCTAAAGAGGTGTGGTTGGCGAGGGGTTCACTCCTAGGGCCCCTTCGCTGTGCTAAAACCCCATGCGCTGAAGGAAAATCTAGATCAGTTAACACTCCGGTCAGTAGGTGTGAAATGGATGCAAAGTTTGTTCCCCATCTTGATTTTTGTTCCGCCTATTGCCATTGTTCGTATAAAATGTGATGCAACGGCGTGATCATGAATCATTGGAAACCAGCTTGGTCGCCACGCCATGTTTTCTTCTTGTGCTCTGAGGGATATTTCGGACGATTCTATTCCTGCCATGTGGCCCCAGTTCGACATAGTTTCCTGGCTAGGTGCCTTGGCCCCTACTTCCAGAACTGATGGAGCCGTATAGGCATCCTTCACTTTGATTACATCACTACCGTCCGTAGGCTTCAGAATAAACGACACCCATCCGCAACGCTGTACATCCTTCCCAATGGAAGGATTAAAACTAACTATAGCAGCCCGTTCTACGAGACCTAGACGCCCGGCGAAATCTCGAAGCACGAGGGTGGCATCTGCTCCAGTGTCGAGGAGAGCGGTAGAGCGTAGGGCCTTTTTTGGGCCTTCTATAATGGCCGGCACGACTACCGGGCTAACAGCGAGGCCCATTGGAACTAGTTGACGAGGCTCGCTCAGGACCGTAACTCTAGTGGTTCCAAGTGAAAAGGTTGATACTGGCTTTTGTAATTCTTTCTTTACGGAGGTCGCTCAAATGGCAGACGTCTGCACTCTGACCCAGAAGCAAGTAAACAAAACGCGCTTTGAATCGGGGCAAAAACTCCCGGCGGTCTTTGAGCGAAAAGGCTCGAGACTCTCGATAGTCCTCTTGGTTATATCCGCCTTGAAGCTCAACGTAGATGAAGCCATTAATAGATACGGCAAATGTGTTATAGTTTGAACCGCTTCTCCTAAAGTATCCAGTGTATTCTTCCGGTCACGAAGACAGCGGTATATATTGCCCTGCAAATATCTGGGCACTTACTTACTGGCACAGATCGCTAAACCCTGGCGTATTCTCCGTCTAGTAGATCTCATCGACCGTTTTAATCTTAAAAAATGCAGTGCAATTAGGCAACTTATTCAAAGCCACCTGTAAGGTACAAACCGAATTGTGGCCATTGGAATATCCTAGCTGGTCTCGTGTACTTGCTCGAGTGATGATCTTGCTGGCATAAGGAAACCGGCCTCCTGGATCTTGAGCTATCAATCCTGGTCTGGCTACCTCATCCGGCATGCATCATGTGACACGATGCCCCCGACCAAAACAATCTGCGAATATGCTTGTTGCCCCCTGGGGACAGTCACTCGTAGGATAGAGTAGGGAACCTCAAATAGCTTCTTCCTCTTTCCCTTGGCAATGATGAAACCAACGGTTCAAACCCCCTAACGTCTTCCCTTACTCAGCTCACGATCAGAGTCGCAAATTCGCAAAGCAAGGAGATCTGCTACGATGCTGAACCATGAACTAAAGTTGACACTTAGGCAATCAGTCGCGTTAGCAGACGGCTTGGCCCATCTGTCTTGCCGTGCAAGCCAGATTTCTAAACACAAAGAAAGTCGTCACCGTGTACCCCGTTAGCTATATAAATGTTGGCATCCAGGATGGGCAAACTTTGTCATCAGGCCTTTTTCCGACTGATAGTTGCCCCGTGGTAACCTTACTACCAACTCGTCTAAGTGCTGTAAGGGGCTTTTGAGCAATACAGAAGCAATTCACAGGAATTCCAAAATCAAGACAAGCCTTAAATATACGATCACAAGACTCAAAACGAGGGCCAAGTTCACGGCATGAGAAAATGCGCGCGTGAGTCGCACAGGTTCGACGAATTATAATAAAATCGCTCGCTGAACACGAATAAACACACGTTGGTTCACAACATTGTAAGTGGTATGAGAAACACAAATAATGGATATAATGGAGTATCTTCGCGAATACAGGGTATTGTGATGCTCTTGGAGGATTCTCTTCAACTGGCCGTTTTACCGCCCACCAAAATCTGTCCGATCTTAAGAAAGTCAATGGTTTGGGATCGGAGCACTGATTCTTTCTACCTACCTGAACCCTACTGTTAGTGCACGCAGCTACTGCCACTGGCACCTGGAATCTGCTCACACACACATGTACACAATCACAGGCAATTCGGCAGCTAGGTCAGCGAGTTATTCCTTCGCAGCGAAGTGCTATCCTCCTCTCGTCGACCGCTATTCGCCAGCATAGTTTGTAGGAGTCCGTGTGTGTTCGCGAGTGCAAATGGAAAACGTGTGCAAATGCTCCCAGTTCACGTGCCATATTTTCGCAAATCGACGCTTGTGTGTGTGTGCGAGCAAGTGAATGAAAGTTTGTGAAAAACAATTAGTACATGTGGAATCTTCCTTATCAATGTCGAAAATAAGTGGCAGCTCGTGTTGTAGTATAATGCTCTGTTGGCATAATGGGCCAAACTGCTTTTCATGTGTTTGTCGGTGTGAGTGGGCTTCTGTGCTTGAAAACAGTAGTTACAGATCGTGGAATCGTTTCTGGAAGTGGCAAGCAATAATTGAGAACCCACGGCACTATCACGATCTAATGAAAATTGATGGAAGATATGATAAATATTTGCGGTGTGTATTTTTTAACCAGTGTGAACGTGTGTGCGCATAGTTTGAGTGGAATCGTTACTAGGAGCGGACATGCTATGGCAAAGTTGCGTGTGTGTATACTTCCTTGGTTTGAAACTTGAAGTTGTATGGTATTAAACGGGTGGGTTCGTGGCATCGATTGGTACGTCTTCGCCCTCAAGAAGGCTGGTGCTAGGCAATTCGAGAGTCGATTTCCCCTTGGTGGCCTCAATCTCCACCGTTCTCACTAGCTCGTCGGAACTTATGGTGATTTCTTCGGCAAAACCCGAAGGCCGTGAACTAAAATGAGTGTGTTCGTCGGAGATCAGCACCGCACCACCAACTAAGAAGAACCTCTTTCAACAGCCACCTTTATCGGGCTTGTAAGATCGGTAGATACTCACGTAACCGTCGTTGCAGAAACATCCCGGCCAGGTAACTCGATTACTTGCACCCTTTTAAGTAACTATCTCAGAGACTCATTGGCCCTTAAAATCCAAAATCTAAACACAATGCTGACAAGTCGCTTGAGGTAGGCGCTAGATGATTGGCGTCGCTGGAGTAGACTGGAGCAACAGGACAGTCGCACAGGACTCCCTCCACCTACGTCAGCACGGTGTTCAATGTCTCATCGCCCGGCGGTTTCCGTTTGTCTGGGGACAGCGATATTCCTCTAGCGGACCTGATCAAGCGTTCCCACACCCCATCGCAGAGGCCGGCTAGTGTAGAGCTGAAGTGCCATTGGATGACGCATGTCGCTATTCGGTTCAGCACTTCATCCTGATTTAGACTTTGGTTCTAAAGCAGCGGCTCCCGTTAAGCGCTCAAAATATTCCACCCCTCGTCCGAGTATATGTTCAACGGCACTTTTTTCCATTCGTAAATCGTCGTAGGGCTCGGAGGCATCGGCTGTCATCAAGTGTGCGATTTTTGGGCGCACGGCTGGTGGTTTCATTCATGTTATAATACAACTTTATTTTCCCTCTATCTTCTCGTATCTGACGCACACAAGTCCGAAATGGTCAAGTCGTGCCACTGAATGGCCACCATCCCGGTGTCACTGTACCCTTCGGTGGCGTTGGCAACAATTGCTTGCTCGTGAGGGCGGCGCGTCTTGTACACTGCATACGGAATCAAACTGAAAGTTTCAAGCTCACCCTCCCTCTTGATACACAAAGCCGCTTCCGCGTCTAGCAAGCAACAATATGGTGTGGCTCGCGTCGATACTTGAGGGAGTTTTCTAGTCCACTGCCTACCCTTACCAATTCATCGATGAGTTCTGGACTCGGAGTTCTAAGCTGCTGTTTGTAATGGCCTTTCGCTGTTTGTTTCCAGCTCTCCAAAACTCAATCATTTGACTGGACGGATAATACCAGCTGAGGGACCATGTCCTGTGCAGCTCAGCTCGTCGGGATTTACTGAACCCAAAAGCACACTTCTGGAAGTAATTAAAATCTGTGTAATCAGTAAACGTCTCTCAAGCCCACTCAACCCCTCTGTAGGGTGGGTCAACCCTTTCCAAGGGGAAAATCTAGTTAACCTCCACGGAGATATCGGTTCAGCTGCAAAGGTCTTCACTATAGTGAGGTTCACTTTTAAGTCCAATGCAGGCAGGGCTCCTAATTCGTAACCAGGCCAGTACCGTTAGGGCATGTACGGAAATTCAGGTCCTTCCTTACACGTGTCTAGCCACCGGAAATTCGCCACACCTGTGGAACATAAGTCTGTTGTGTTTTCGGCAGGACCTAACATGCTGCCACCAATCCAGAGTGGTTTCATCATATATGATCGTGAGTCTGTTAGCCACGAACGAGCTGACGCGGCTCTTGAGGTTATTAGTGTAGTACAGCACAGTCGTGGAGTCTATCCGAAACCTTATTAACCAGCTAATTGAACTGTGACGAACAGGATCCTTAGGATGCAGAGTCCATCAGCCGGACTCAACAGCCCGTAAGCCGCAGTTCTGTAACCAAATTCAGACACATCGGAAGGGTATGCAGCTCTCCCGTCCGGTTCGTATCATTGAGAGTGACCGTGAGCTCTTCCCACTCTAGTCTGCCTTCAGGGTCAGTGGGCTGGCCCCAGTCGACCTTTTTCCGACTGGACCCATATAGTGGATTTTTCCCGGGAAGCAACCACGGGGAACGAAACCGAATGGATCAAACAAAAAGGAAGCAGCTGACAGCAACCCCCGGGGCGAAGTTGGCTGATCGGGAAGGTTCAATTCAAAAGACGAATTCTTCCGCCTCGGGGTTCCACTGCATCTCCAGAGTGCGCCCCTTTGAAGGTGGTGATCCATTAGAGCCCCGAACATTTTCTGCCCTCCGGCGTTCCAAAATAATGTCCAACACCCCCCCCCCCACAGCCTTTGATATCCACTTCGTGAGCCGGGAGCTGCCTTTCTTCGGTAACTCCGTCAGTCTTTCCAGGTGGAGTACTGCCTTGTCAGTGCCGCCAAGCGACCCAAGATAATGGTCAAAATAAATATTTTGGCATATGTTGTGTACCACTTCCTGGCTGACCAGAGCTCCGCGCCTGGCTTAGGACTCCCTTAGGGCGTAGTTCTCAAGGAAGGGTGGATTCCACCCCGAATGGGTGGACCGTCATCTAGTGCTCTACCACCGATTTGTCCATGCCTCTCCCGTGCCAACACGAGAACCCCAGTGCATCTCTATCTTCTACTGGTGCCTTCACTTCCAAAAACGTTTCCCTTATACCGGCCGACACTGATGCTCTACCCATCCTGAAGGGGGAAAAGATCTGATTTAGTCGGGCTGCTTAGTCTAGTCCTTAAAACAGACAGTCATTCAGTGACCTTCGCGGAATTCAGTAGCTCAGCCAAAGACAACGCCGCGCTTCTCGGTCTTCATAGGTTTGGAAGATGAACAGCGTGGCCAGTGCCATATCTTTTCTGCATATTTAGTGGCGTTGTTTACCTTTTCTGTGTAACCAAGGATTTTATTGCACATCGTTGCTTTTGAGTATCACTTCCAAGGGAGTTTATCGTGATCAGAACTTGCCCTCCATAGTAGCAATCTGCAAAGACGGCAGCTCCTGTCTTCCACGGAACGATCAGTTCGAATACGCCATCGGAGAGGAAATATGAGAAGACTCAACGGGCCTCTCGTTCCCTTCTGCGCTATCTCCACATCGAGTAGACCCTCTCGCGATAACGACCAAAGATCGTCTCCGGGGTTGTGGAGATCGCGATCGTAGTGTCAGTGCAGCCGTTGATCTATATCCTTATCCGGTCCTGCACAGTTTACCGGGCTGTGTCACCCCGTAGGCCCGTATAATCTCCGACCTAATTTTGCGCCTACAGCATAGTGCTCTAGGCGGTATCCTGCTCTCTGGCCGAATCCCCGACGTACCTCTGGAAAGTTGCAACCATGCAGGTGATCCACTCCATCCTCCCATTTTACGATAATGATGCCCTGAAGATGGGACCGTCTGGATAAAATCCTTCCCATTGACTTCAGCACCCGCTTCAGTAAGTCACTCAGCGTGAAGTTTTCCGTGGCTTAGATATGTTCACTGTTGTTTAGAGAAAAGAGCTTCAATCTTATGCGACCTTTAGTCACGACCTGAGTTCTGCCCACCACGCTCGTTGGTAACGACGCGGGGTTCTCTCAGTTTTGTGCTTCCTCGCAAAAAGCTCATTCACCAAAGCCATGGTAAACCCACCACCCACAGATTCTAGGAATATGGTCACTCCACTAGGGTTTACCACCTCTGCTACGACTACTCCCGAACAAACCGGTTTTCGAGTAGGCTGGAAAACTGAGTGGATCAGGCTCGGATTCGGATTCCTTCTACATCAGTCTGCCTCGACCCGGTTTATCAGTCGGTGGTGTCTGACCTTGCAACCTTCTGGGTTGCGCCTCTCGAACTACCCACGGGGGACTATCCTCTTTCATGTGAGTTTCGAGTCAAGATCAGCCCCGCAACCCAGGTGATCAAGGGCTACCGAATAACTTTGCATCTTGATGACGAGGTCAGACATAGTGCAGACGTAATACCTTGTTCGCTTGTCTTCTGGCATCACGCCTTCCACCGAGTTGCGGGCAATTTAAAACGGTTGATCAGACAAATCCCTCCAAATTTTCATCGCTGTTGTGTAGCCTTAAACTGGGTCCAGCAAGGAGCAACCACTGAGACATTCTCCAACCCGTCCTTGGTAGTAATGGGTTGGGTATAGCAGCCCCTGACCCAGGTCGGACAGTTTGGCCTCGACGAAGTTTTCAAGTATTTTAGCAAACTTGCGGCATTGTTCTGTTTGACCTTCAAAGACCGTCAACCCACTCTCGGTAGGTCAGTTGGTGGTTGCATCGGTACACACTGCTTGAAGGCCGGCATAAGGCTTCCACTTTCTAGCCACTTGGGTTTATTTCAGGTCTTATGCATCGGTTGTGTTTTAGCTAGTTCTGCTTCAATTTTTCCCCTGCATTCCCAGCCTACTGTCTAGCGGACATAAACTGTTGTTCTAGCTCTGGTATCATTAGTCTGAAAATTAGCATTTTTAGAATCAGTAACATCCTCATTATTACATGAGCTTGCACTGACTGAGCTATCGGGTCAAACGTTATCTAAAGAATAAAAACACTGACCCTCCCCAGCGACTTGCCGAGTCACTGCCTGTCAGTGTTCTGGATATCCCGTTCCCCTTAGGGATATAAGGCATATTCTTTCGTTCCAATTTGATCAATTTTGTGTTGTGGGACTCTTTTGGGCTGTGCGCAGCCACCTTCGCACAAACCCCTTGGCCGGAACAAGATTGCTTAGGTTCCTTGGCCCGATGGTTACCAATGTCCCTTGCGGCTACTACTGAACCTTCAACCCAGCTACTATACCACACAGGTACCTCACTGCCCATATTGAAGACCTAACTTCTCCCCTGTCTGGTTACTCTGTTTTCAGCCACATCGGCCGCGCTAGAGCTCACCACCAAACCTCGGAAGCTGAGGCTGAGGCCCCCAAGGCAGCTGTCACAACTCCGTTCGGACTGTTCGGCTTTTCTTACATGCCGCTTGGGCTCATCAGTGCAGCCCCAACCTTTTAAAGGTTTATTGTCAAGCAACTCCCGGTTTGAAAAAAATATCTACTTGTACTTAAGCGACATTTTGGTGGCAATTACTGGAGAAAAAGCATAGAGCAGATCTGCATGTTCCTTCCGAGCGCCTTACCCAGCAAGGTGCGACCATAAACCCTGCCAAATGCGAACCAGGTAGGAAAACCATCACGTTCCTGGGTCACAAAATCTTAGCCTAGGACACACAGCCCCTGCCAAACAAGGTGGAGGCAATTCGTGACTACCCTGAAACTCACTCTTACCGGCAGTTGCGTCAGTTTTCTGGTTTGGTTAACTTTTATCACCGGCGTTTCTCCCCCCCCCCCACATTACGCCGAATTATTGCAGCCTCTCACTGGCCTTTTACTCGGAGATAATCCGAAATTTATATTTCCCAACAAGGCACGGGCACCATTCACTTCGACCAAGGAAGCTGTCGCCAGTGTAGCTTTCCTTGCACATTCCAATTCATCCGCCTCGCCGGCATTAGGGACAGGCTCTTCGGACACTGCTGTTGGAGCAATGTTGCAACAGCTCATTGATAACTCAGGACAATCAATAGCTTTCTTCTCTAGGCATCATCAACCTGCGGAATCCTGCTAAAGTACTCTCAGCAGAGAGCTACTGGCAACCTATCTGGGTTTCCGACGCTTCCGGCACGCACTCGATGGTCAAACGTTCACGGTGTTCACAGACCATAAACCACTGAAGTACGCTCTCAAGTCAGCTCCTGGTCGATATTAGCCCCTTAGACTGTGTTTCAAAGTTTACTACTGACATCCGACACATCTCCGGGGCGCAATTCAGCAACAGATACACTCTCACACATCAGCAATGTAGACGACCAACTACCCGTGGGCATAGATCTAGAATCAATGGCAGCAGCACAAACGACAGATACTGAGGTCAAGCAGCTCAGAAACAACAATCCACTGTATTTAATGCCGGTGCCCTTTCAACCTCAGACGTAAATATTATTTGTGACGCGTCACAGGGCCGACCCTTCCACTAGTTCCTACCAGTTTTCGCCTGCAATTTTCTGTCAAACTCCCCAACTTGTTGCGCTCTGGTGTAACCGCCCCAGTAAAAATAGTCACAGGGCGATTCATTCGCCCACAAGTCAAACGACGTACTTCTTTGAGCCCGCGCTCTTCTTCAAACCAACGCGGTAAAATACTCCTCGCTAGACCTACACTAGGCACAATCTCTGGGCCGGAAGAGCGTCCCCACCACATGAAGGTGGATTTCCTGGGGGCCCCCACCATTCAGCGTGTACGTCTACATCCTCAATTGCGTACATTGTTTCACTCGCTGGCCACATGTCATACCTATTCTCCTTCCTATCACAGAGGAAAGTGCGAAGGCACTTCCAACTGGCTGGGTAGTTCAGTTCGGTTGCTCTGCTATCGTGACCACCTACAGCGGTTCTCATTCTGAAGGTGTCTTCCTTGAGCCACTGAAAAATTTCGGTGGTTGATACAAAAAGACCACTGCCTATCATCCTCAGGCCACTGGCTTGGTGGGGCGATTTCACACCAAAAAGAATTCCGCCCTTCGTGCTAGTGGATTTAAGTCTTACTGGTTGTCCTCCTAGGACTGTGTAACACCTTCACGGCCGACAAGCATGTTGTGTCGGCTGAACTGGTTTATGGTTGCATATTACGACCTCATGTGGGATGGTTTCTCCATTAACACCAGTGAGTTTTAGTTACGGGGATTTCGCAAGAAGGATATCACACCAAATGCGGTTGCTAGAGCTTACCCAGCCACGAGAACAAACCCTAAGCGGCTACATACTTACCACTCTAGCAGCGGCCAGACGTGTGTTTGTTCGAGCGGATGCACTGCGATCAAGACCACAACCGGCTCATTCTGGTCCGTTCGGCATTGTCGATTAAAGAAAAAGCAATAATTGGTAGACGTCGAATACAGAAAAGTGAACATCAGTGTTGATTTCCTCAAACCAGCCCTCGTCGAGGTAGACCTCACCTCGGAAAACCTACCCAAAGCCCTCCTCTGCTCACAACCCTCTGTTAGTCGTCCTGAGCCGGCACATGTTACTCCCACCAAAGGCCCCCCATTAACTGTTACGACAGAAAGCTCCACGGAAGATACAGCTGCACCCTTCAATAGAAGAAACGGAAGTGGCCGCGAGCTGCGATAGCCAACGAGGTTTCCCGAATTTGCAGCAATTGTACGTACTTAAGTCTACTCTTCATATTCCACTCGTAAATAGCTTAGTAATGCATGACTGCGGGACCACACAGTTTATCTCGACGGGGTTAGCGGCCGCCTGCACTGCTCCAGTATTTCCGCCTCAGTGGAACACAAGTCCGCTCCCGGAGGCGCACTTTGCTTTTCTTGCTTTATAGCTGGCCCCGCGGGACAGAACCACAGGAACTTCCTGGGTCTCGCATGGCTCTAACACAAAGTTGGCTGGATCGTGGCAGGACTTATTTGACTGCGGACCCTGGGTACCTCACAAAGGCAATAATAACCACAAGCAAAAGGAACCTTCGGATATGTTGATTGTAAGACAACTTTGAGCAATGCGCAGCCAAATTCGTGACGGATCCCGAAGTCGGAACGCGATTATCCGTGATATTCTACGATACTAGATTACCAAACGAACAACGACAGGAAACAGATACAAACCTCAATTTTGCGATCACGAGGAATCAGAAAATGATGACCGAATTGCGGCGTGCGAGAAAGGAGCATGTGTGTCACGCAGATCCAGAACAAGGATATGACAGAGCAGAGCACTGGAAGCGAACAAGCAAACGTTGGTTCATAAAAACCAGCAGTGCGTGAAAAAGTCAATAGTGTAAATAAGTGAGTCGTGCTAAGGAAACATGGGACTGCGGTGTGTTTTTTTTCGGGGGGGGGGGGGGGTTCCGCGACCGGTAGTTGCACTGCTCACCAAAATCCTCCCGAATTTTAGCAGAGTCAAAGGTTTGGAATAAGGGCACTGATCCTTCCTACCCACCTTGATCCTGCTGTTTGTGCGCGTGCCTAATATCTTGTCGTCAAAGTTCTACTCACGATCACATTTGATCCGATGCCCATACTGACGCAAGGATACTCTGCATCCTCCTCGAAAACGGCTGATCGATGACGGGCGTGAAGGAGGAACAGGTGCTGCCCTCGGGAGAGCCTTTGCGCCTCGGCCGCTTATGCTTGTGTGAGTGTGCCCGCGTGTGTGTGTCATGCGTTAGGTAGCACTGGTATAGGGAAAAATATTAACAACCATCACCTAAGGAGGACATCTTCCATAATGTCAATGACAAACGAGGAACAATCAGCCCTTCGGCGTGTTTTGATGGAGGTCATGAAGTATAATTGCGTACTATGTATGCGGTACTGTTGTGTGTCTGGGTGTATGATAGAATCACAGCTAGTACCACGTATACGAAAAGCCTTCTGTAACGTCAACGAAAAATGGTGAGCACTACCACATGTTTGATGGAGGTCATGAAGAATAGACGTGTATCATGTAAGCGTGTACGTGTCAGGGTGTAGGTAAGTGAGTCATGCTAGGGAAACTTGGGCCTGCAGTGTTTTTTTTCTGGGGGGGGGGAGGGGGTTCCACGACCGGTTGATACGCTGAAAACGACAAGCCCCACAACACAGTCATCGCTGAAAAGTCGCAAGCAGGATCGTCACAGGTCGGACTCACTTCTGAAGAGGACGGAACTTTGCTATCGATGCACAGATACTAGTACGAGTCATGGAGAACGGTTAGTGCTGGCTTCGATGTTGTGCTCGGTGACGGCGGAAAGTCTAGCAAACACTTCTCGCCGCCGAAGCCAACTTATCAATCACGGAAGAAAGAGCATCTGCGTCGGTCTCCTCGTTTGAGATCCCCGTAGAGCTACCGATGTGACAGAAAATTGCAAAGACAATCAAATTTGCTCTTCTTAACAATTACCGGAAATGGTAGCTCCACTTGCTCCGCTTGAGTAAACCGTCAGCAAGCCCTTGCTTTCCTTCTGTGCACACGTTATCGCACTTCAGCATCTCCATTTCTTCTTCTTTGCGAGCTGCCGAGTATAATCGTTGTCGTGTTGCTAACTGTGGACCACGGTCTACAGATTCTATAAGGGAGCAGATCCGGGCGTAAGTGAAGAGAAAACCAAAAATTCTCCCTGCAGAAATAGCTCCCGCATCTAAACATACAACACTGACGGTGGTGGGCGCCGACCCATCCGGGTGAAAATCTAATAAAGTCAAACATTCAACTGGCCACGAATCATGCTCAACCCGGATGGAGTTAAACAGTGTGCGCAGTTCCAATTCATCACGTGATTTCCGTAGATTTTCCAAGGCCACATCTTTTAAACGCACGAGCTAATACCCCGAAGCTACATCTAACCGGTTGACAATGATCTGCCTTTCTACTAGGCGGTAGTAAAAAACCCAGATGGAGTCAAGAACAGTGCCGTAGTAATCGTAATGAACTGAACTGATTTGACGTAATGAAACTGCCCCTACCTGGAACTACGCGACAAAAGGTAGCTAGAAGATCAAGGCTGCGGAACAGTACATTAGTTGTATTGCAGAACGGGTTTGTATAAGTGCGGTAAGTTGGTGAACATAATTGGCAGACTCGAAGATGACCAATCATAGCGAGCTTTAGTGGGACGTTTCAGCCGAGGTCCCAATTGGTTCAGGCTGATCCACAACCTTGGCTACGAAGCTGTAACTGGCCGAGTCACAAGAGACAGCCGCTGAATCACCACAACTACCTCGCTTTTACCCCTTGCTCATTAGTCTATCTTCCAATTCTCCGCTAATGGTGGAAGCAAGATACTGGTAATATACGTACCTTAAACCCACTCCATTAGCCCAGAGAGCTGAAATCCAAATCATCGTCAATATTCAGATAACAAGATAACAACTGGGGTCCCCCAAGGGTCGGTCTTAGGTCCTGTTCTTTTCCTGATCTATGTAAACGATCTACCGACAGCCCTTCCTGCGAACATTGCCATGTACGCAGATGATGTAACCCTCTGGAGTTCAAGCGTTGAAGACCTGCAAACTGCAGTTTATGAAACAAAACGCTGGTCCGAGGATTGGAACCTCCCAGTTAACGATGACAAATGCGTGAGCATGTCTTTCGGCAGAGAGACTGGTCACACGTTTTCCATTAATGGAGCAGCCACTCTGCCAAGGGTTGACCGACACAAGGTGCTCGGTTTCTGGTTAGATTGTAAATTATCCTTCTCTCATCATCACGAACTTGCGAGCAAGTCTGCCTTTCGAGTTCTAAACATGATTCGAAGGTCTTTCCCGCGCATATTTAAGGATGATTTCCCCATAATTTTCGGCACTTATATCCGACCTCTGCTGGAGTACGGTAGTCAGATAGTGCACTCTGGTCTTGTCCGAGACCGTGAGATCCTAGAAAGGGTTCAGCGGGCCTCCACCAAGGCAGTAAGTGGTCTATCCCATCTACCTTATCCCGTCCGCCTCTCACTCCTCAACCTCTATCCCCTTGACGTAAGACGCGTAAGAGGTGATCTGTTTTTGATGTTTCACCTTTTTGAAACAGGTCAAAGCGATTGCTTCTTCTCCGTCTGTCCAGCCTCCTCTCTCCGAGGTCACAGCAGAAAAGATTTCAAACCGAGGCCACGCACTTCACTAAGGATTAACTTTTTTAGCTATAGGGTTATTACCATGTGGAATGCACTTCCGGAAGTTATTGTTCTCTCGCAGGACAAAACTATCTTCAAGAAAAAGCTAGACCTCTACCTGGGTCTCTCCCAATAATTCCCTTTGTCAAAAAAAACAAACAAACAAAATAGTTGTCTTTTATCGCATATATGTTCATGAATGCCGCACCCCCACTCAGCTTAAGGCACTGTCCACAGTGTGACACTGAATGAGGTTACATGTATCTTGTTTTCGCTGCCACCCCCGCCCCCCCCCCCTTCCCCCCGCTTCTTTTTACTCTCGTTTCAGCTCGGTGAATCCGACAGAAGATCAAAGATTTCCTAAAGAACCGGGACAATTGGGCTCAAAGCCTCGAACCCGTGTAGTACTTAAAGACTACTTCAGACTTCAAGACTACAGGTTCCTGGAGAACTTGGACTCAAGTGTAGTTCCCGCGAATTACATCAAGATTTACATTGGGGAGAATATAATTATTTCCCAGTATTAGCTAGTTATTCAGACTTCAGTCGGGCGATGACCACGTAGACAATTTTATCAGGTATCCGTGAAGCTTAGATATGGATGACCAGTTGATAAACTCCGGGACCCTCAGATCGGCGATGTTTTGTTTTACTACCTTACTTCGCTCGCTCGAGTGCAGGCTGGTTTCGGTTTTCAAGGCGTGCTTGTGCGTTAGCTCGTCAGAAAATGAGTCGAGTGCCGAAGGTCTTTGGCAAAACTTACGCCACTCCTAGGCGACCGTTCGAAAAAGAGCGGCTTGACCAGGAATTAAAACTCATCGGAGAGTATGGTCTGCGGAATAAGCGAGAGGTGTGGCGTGTGAAGTACGCTTTGGCCAAAATCCGAAAGGCTGCTCGTGAGCTGTTAACCTTAGACGAAAAGGATCCCCGCAGATTATTCGGAGGTAAGTGAAATGGTTTGTATGGCGAATATTCGCAAGGTTCTGCTCTGTTAAGGCGACTGGCGCGCGTCGGTGTTTTGCCGGAAGATAAAATGAAGCTCGATTTCGTTCTTGGCCTGAAGATCGAGGACTTTCTAGAGCGGCGTTTGCAAACTCAAGTTTTCAAACTTGGGTTGGCAAAAAGTATCCACCACGCTCGAGTACTCATTCGTCAACGACATATCCGTGTCCGCAAGCAGATGGTCAACTGTCCAGGTTTTATGGTTCGCTTAGATTCCGGCAAGCACATCAACTTTAGCCTCACCTCTCCGCACGGTGGCGGTCGTCCAGGTACGGCATTTATTTGTGTTTTCAGTTTTGACTGTTTTAGGTCGCGTCAAGAGGAAGAAGGACCGAAAAGCTCAGTCGGAGGGCGAAAACGCTAGTGAAGAAGAGTAAATTGTCAATAAAATATGTGGGTCATTTTTGCCTTCTTGCCTCTGGCATCGGTTTGTTCGATGCTATTAGGATAGGCGGCATCGAGTTTGGTGATTAATACAAAGGAGCAAGTTTGGGGTTGTGTACGTTGAGGAAGTCGGTTAGTCATTCTTGTCCACCGTAAGTAGTATGAATCCCTTAACCCGTCGTATCAGATTTGCAGAGCGAAGTGTCGTTAACAGCGTCGATATTCGTCCTGCGCTGCATTGGCGTTCGGTTTACCGTGGGTGACTCAGCATCCGTTTTGGCAGTGTTGCTCGCCGGGCGAGCGAGAAATGACGTCCGTTAAACTGATGCAGCATGTTGACCGTTCTGTACAGATGTAGCGTGTGTGAAGCTGCTAGCACCTGGGAATAAGCCAGAAATTTTCACCTGGTTCTCAACCACGAAGCGTGCTCAGAGTCAGTTTTATTCAGGAACATGTTTGCGTTTACGTAATTTGATGACAGACGAGTGAAGCCTATGGTAACACCAATATAGTGTGTAGTTTAGGGTCGCTGAAGTATGCTGTCCCAGTTTTCATCATACACATCGGAACGCTAATTTAATGGGAGATCATCCGTAGGACTCGTCAGCCTGAGCGACCAACCTGGATTCGTTCTCTTGGACTGCAAGTCTTGGGACGTTTAGTTTGCCTCTCGGAGCATGCGCCGTCCCCAGTTTTAGGTTCGTACAGATCACCGGCAGCATTGGAGATCAATCATCTTTGATGAGCGAGTTTCTAGACGTGAGTCATCAATAGCTGCGCAGTCTTTCCCACGGAATGTCTTGGTCGGTTCACGGATATGCGCCAGCGATTAAATTGCAGCCGGGGTAACCTTGATGTTTGGTTCACGGTGTCTGAGATAAATTGTCACACATTTGTCCGTGGGGAATCCTCTAGAAACAAGCCTCGTCTGGGCAGACGTTGGTCTATATGCCATTGGCAGTAATGTGCACTTTAATTTGATGCGTCGGGAGTCTTAGGCGAGGAGAATATGCCGGGTAGTTCCCGTTGCTTTCCTTGGATCTGTTTTTCTTCCAAGTGACTCCGTGCCGTGAGCCTTCTACAGAAGGGCCTCTGTCTCACAGCTGGAGGACGGTTTTATGGGACATTTGAAAATTCTGGCATTTCTGCGCTGCCGAACGTTCCGACAGTTGCGTTGCGCCTTGGTTTCACGATTATTAATTAAGCTTTTGAGATCAGGGGTATCGGCCTCCTGTTCTTCACATAATGAGATTATTTTATGAATTATGAACGCGATAATTGTGAGACCGACATAGACCCGTTGCACTGCCGTCTGGGCGGAGTCTTTGAGTTTGGTTGTTTAGGGAGATAACGTGAGCTAGCGTTGTCTAAAAATAAGTGCCGAAAGGGTGACAGTGGTTACGGTTCACGCGGAAAACTCAGCTGCGAGGAGTATCTAAAGTTGAGACCTAACGTCAAGTTCAAGAGTCAATTGAGATGTGCTGGAAAGCATTATAATGGACGTATCTGAGTGCTCTCCTCCGGTTTGGCGAGACTCAGGTGGTGTGCTGGCATTTTAACGAAGAGGGATTCAGCTACTTTTTCGGTTTTGTCAGTCAGTACTAACCCTAACGACTGGGACCATTCTCATTCGATTCGCAGGACTAACCCACAACTGGATTGCGCCGCACGGTAAGTATTTTCGGAACGTTGCTTTCGGTGTGCAGAATCCTCCCGGCGTGGTGTTTGCGCTTGCGTAGCGGAGCTGTGAGTTCACGTCACTTTTACGCAGTAGGGGCTTTCTGCTCAGCTGAGTCAGTTGCCGCAATAGATGTTGCTGTGTGGATCGACGGGTAAGTCGGTCTTCCTCAAAAACCGTTCAGTCAACAACTACCGGTCGTGGTTTTTAAGTCGTCTTTCACCTGTTCAGCTGTTCTGGTTCGACAGTTACTAAGCCCCTCAGTGCTGTGGTTGGACTTACTGTATGATCGGGGCTGAGTCGAGTCGGTGGGTGCATGGACACGGATACTTAATGCCGTCGCATTTCTTGGACCATGGGGTCGACCGCGGTCTGATGTTTCCCATGTCATGATTGTATTCACTTTGGTTGTGATAGTGGGTCGCCGTGATCATGAATGGGGCACTGTTAGTAGGCCGGTGCGAAGCGTAGTAAAACAACATTTGACGGATCATGCACTCGGGTGATTTCCGGTAGACGAGCTCCATGTGGTACATCGGAAAAAGTTCCATAGTTCTGTTGACTCAAACGTATCGTGCGTGGGGTTGTTGCAGTTCAGTTGAGGCTCAAAGACCAGCCGGCTCTTTGCCGTTCCAGTTTTTGGGGGAGTCGAATTCGTGAGGGTTCTTAGAGGGATACGAAACCCGTCTGTTCGCTGTTGACAGCTCAGAGAGAACGTCTGCGTGCACACTTTCTACATCGACTCGGCACCATTATGATTAGTTCCCATTCTTTCCCACCTCGCCTCATGGCATTGGTTCCTTAGCGGGGCTTACGATGGGAAATACTAATAAATAGAAGCATACACAGAACGCATGAGGTGGGAATGGTATGTCCTGCGGGTGCAGTTTTGGGTCTTCCTAGTTGGAATCACATAAGGTCTATCAATTTCGGCTAAGACGCCCGAGGGTAATTATCGTCGTCGTCGGACTGCGTTAAACAACAGGGCGAGCTCAACTGGCCACTACATCTATCGTTATGCTGTGCGTAGCAATGGGAAATGAATACAAGGTTGATAGGAAGTGAACCTACACAGGTGTAAGGAGGAGAAAACATAACCCAACCCACTAGATGCACAACCTAACTACAAATACACCTTGACCAGTCATTCTGATTCGACACGAAGTGACAACACGATCGCTACCGTCTACGGTTCGCTGCCGTGTCCTTCAATGTAACCAGCCAACTGGTTGGGGAATACCTGGGACCTCAACCGCGACCTACTTTACTTAAGTTCGATGTAATTTCCATCATTCCTCGTTGCCGTGTCGTCTGTTGACCTCGAGTGGCTTCTTCCACTCCCATGGAAAAACGGAAAACAGGGCGCCGTACGGCAAGCGTGTATTCGCCATACGCAACACGTCCCCCAACCAATAAAGTCTGCTAAGCTGGATACGCTGTGACAGAGGATTCTCTGAACTAGCACCCAATACTATTTCTGACTTCAACATTGCCCACCCGGTTATTCCATCTAATCTTAGCGATACTACCCAAACATCGATGGTCGTTGACGAATATCTTCCGCAGGCAGGCCTCAAGTCTCGTAATTGTGCAACAGAACTAGACGCACCGCGGCACAATGCACACATCCTTTCAACTTCAGCGAAATATCAGGTCGGCGCCACATGTGTTTCAGTCCAGCGTACGCCGCTCGAGTCCTGGATTTACGCGTGCTCATCTCTACTACCATGCTGCCATCCATCGTCACGCTGCTGCCGAGGCAAGTGAAACGGTCGACAATTGCAAGCACCTCCCATCGAGCATCAAGCTCGGAACCGTTGACGCCCAGTCTTGCAACATCGCTTTACACTCTGAAGGTGCAAAGCGCTTACCGAATGGAGCTACAGCACTCGCGAGTCTACCTAGTGCACGTTGCGCATGTTTCGCGCACTCGAAGAAGCAGACAAGGTTTTCGGTGTAATCTAGGTTACGTAACTTATTACTATTTCTTAGTTCGACGCCCACATCCTGAAGGTCTCGCGAGGCACTCTCCATTATCTCGCCGATGACGAAGTTGAACAGGACACCTGTCTTCAGTCGGAGCCGTACGCGCTGTGGTCTTTTTCAGGTCGTCGGAGCTGCAGGAAGGTAGAACAACGGCCCGTTTGTAGGGTTACTTCGGGTTGAAGATGTCGTGCACACACCCAGGGGCGAGTAACATCGCCAATTTTCTTCTGCAGTTTTCCAAATCTCGTTGCACTAAGGAGATCCATTACTGTGCATCTGGGGTGATAGTGATAAAACCACACTTTACCTTATGAGCAGAGCTTGGCTCAACGGTAAGGCCCCCCTACTGCCAATGACTTCCCACTAGGTTCTAACAATACTTGTACTGGTGACGGTCGTTAGCGCTATTTTGTTGAATCCAAAAGTGGAACTGTAAATGCCCTCGATGTCAATTAATATATAACGAACTTCAAAATGTAAATCTAGTCACAATCCCCGAGATGAGAACGATGTTGCCGAGCATTCTGATAACTCTTGCTACTATCACGTTTGAGCGGCCAGTAACAGCGACGTTTGCCGTCAGCCGTATGCTGACGAGTTGCGCCTGCTGTTCATGAAACTATGGTATTCACAAGTTTGCCATATTTGGAGCAGCACCTTCGAGACGGGAATATATCCTGTATTCGCAAGACAAGCGCTCAACCCCTGATTGCATATATTAGCTCCAACGTACAGGTGTTGGTTTTGGTGTATTCCCAGGTATTTGCGTACGTCATGCAAGTCCAGAGAGAACTAACCCAACATTAATCCTCTGGATGTCATTGAAACCGACGAGACACGTGAGTGCTATTCACATATTCCCGTGATACCATTTCTAGAACATCCAAAGAGGTGCACCACGGATACACGTTTTGAATGCGTGTTACTTAGTTTCCCAGAAGAAGCGACAAGCGTTTGTTAAACTATCGGATTCCTGATGCGAAGGATTATGCAGTAAGATTCTCACATCTCCGAGGGACCGCAGAGGAACCGAACTTAGAAGAACAAAAATGAACAGCTGCTTGGTAAGTAACGTGCTTGAAAAAAAACTATGAACGATGAAATTTACAAGTGTCGTCGGACCAAATGTGGGGGAATGTGAGAAATGGGTTTGTAGACGCATTCACAGTAAACCCTCCATTTCTCGCATGAACTCCTCATAAGCATCGTCTTTACTGGTGGCGGAAAGAGACGTAGCCCCAGTTGAGACCGATCCCAACGAACCATCAGCACGTGGAATGCGATCGTAAGCGGCACCCGTGGATCCTGCAAAAAAATCAACACGAAAGACAAGTAAAAATTTGGAAGAAAAACAAATGGCATGACCCTAATCAGAGGAAGAACTGCGGATCTGAAATCCTCGAACAACAGATGGGCATCGCTGGGTCATTCGTTAGGATATCCCTACAGAATGCGCACTGATAAATATTCGTTGGTTTCAATACTCAACAGTCTTTCTGACAGATGGTGAAATGAGGGCACCTCAATTTGGCTAGTTAAGTGATACTAAAAGAAAAGTGACAAGAAAGGAGCAGGTTACAACCTATGCAAAATATTCCACCTGGATTTTGTATTCGAAGAAAAATTATTGAAATAAGAAAACGAAAACAAAAGTGATCACTCGGTAAAGAGGCGATCGATAAGTCCTTCCTCGAACTAAATTCGAAACTTACTTCCGATTCCGGTAGAACCCGATGCGCCTGAACCACCGCCGACAGTGACGACTTTACCGCTCGGATCTCGTACAGCTCGGCGAACTTTCAAAGCGGTTGGGACGAACCGGGTAGCATCACCGATCAGGTTTTTCAGTTGTGGTTTTGCCTCAATGATCGTGTTTATTGATTGCCCGGTGTTAGGCATGGCTGATGCAGCATTTAGAGAGACTGTATTCACAGCGCTGAGCAGTTCGACATTGTCCAGGGGATCTCGCGGATGCAGGCTAGGCGGCGCGGACAGTACAGCGCTCACGCCAGCTGAGAACAGGAGGGACAAGAACTGTAGTCAGTGTCCATAGCTAAAACAGCATATTTCTAAAGTCAAGTAGTATTATTACTTAAAAAGTACTGAGTCTCGCGTTTGGTAGTGCCAGCGATATATATATATATCCTGAGAAACGGCTTAATTACATATCTGCTTTGTTCTGAAGTACTGAAATGCGTGAATAAAAACCGGATTGATACACAGCATGGTTTGAAAGCAAGACCAGAGTACGGATGTGTAAGGTCACCCGATGAAAGTGATAAACTGAACTTGTATCGTAACGTGCCTTTGTCTGCCTAGGTGAAACTGATATAGGAGTTAAACCGTAAAGCAGGTATCGCCATATGCACGTCATAACGTGGAGTCAAAATGAAAAAAAACAGCCAACGAGCTCGTACAAGTGTATTACATCGAGTTGGTAGCCAATGCACTTACGGCGTTGAAACATAAAACGTGGCTGTGTTGGCTGTGGCGCGCCAGGAAAACCAGGACGAATGAGTCCAGCGAAAGAAGGCAGTGCATTTGGTGGAGGGAGAGGAATCTGCGATGGCGGGGGAGCAATCACTGAAAGGGGCAAAAGTAAACAGACAAGAATTGTTAGAAAATTACGATGTTCACACTCCACCATCCGCTAACATGAACCATGGTAAACTTGTGATCTGGACGCATAGTTCGTTGGGAGTCAACAGGCTGGATACTGTATAAACTTTCGTTGTTTTCCGGAAAGACAGATGAAAGAATTTGCTCAAGAAACATAATCATGACTGGTGAAAGAGTAGGTTAGTGGATTTTCCCTAAAGACAAGTGGATCGACTCAGCTACATCAAAAGTTACAAACAAGATACCCTTTAGAATATGATTGTTAAGGAAACCCGGGAGATCTAGGACGTTTTAACTATTTATGTGCAACGGAGCCCTATGGCTGGAACGTGATCTCAGTGAAATGCGGTGAGGTCGCCTCTTGTAGATTTCAGGGCAGGTGTTATTATGGCTTCAATGCTTTCAGGATGTTTACAAGCAGAAGTGTACCATGCAGTTCAGTTCATTTCGTTAAGACATTAACGACGCACTTCTGTGTTCTGGTTTCAGTTGCTGCCTCATAGTATCGTTAGGTGAAGAGCAAAAAAAGCATAGAGTCAGGGAAAGCCAAAAGTAAAGTGATAAACGGAAATCATGAAGAAAAAAAAGGAGGTCCAGCGCAAATGCGCCACTGGCCGTGACACTTAGCCATTTCGTTTAATGTCTCGTGGAACCCAACGTGGAAGTCTAACACGCCTTATTTGACCAAATGCACTGGTCAAGGTTTTCACACTTTTGTCCCATGTCATGGACTGACCACCTCGGCTTACTTTCCAAACATTACTTGCCTCGTAGGACAGCGTATGCCGAGGACGTTTGTCGGTGGGCATGCGTATTACACGTCCCAGCCATCTTAACCTGTTTGGATTCATTACTTGTTCCAACGCCCGAAAACTGGTTCCCAAAATCCTACGCCTAGCCTCAGCATTGCTGATAAGGTGCTCCCACCAAATTCAAGTAGTGCTATGGAAATATCGATGCCCAAACACCGACAGTCTTCGCCTATCTACTCTTAACGGCCATGTTTCTGAGCCGTATAGCAAAACCGAGGTGATAGCACCTTGGCGTGATGTGATGACTTGCGTGTCTCCATGACCCAAAGAGCTATGCAGGATGGCTTCCTTAGGCCCGAGAGGCAATCATGCCTGACAGGTCGGTGGGTAGAGGCCAGACAAAGTCCAGTCTCAGAACCAGTTGATGGGCAACATCTGGTTCCATTCACGGGGAGAACACATTTTTGCGGTCTAAAAACCTCTACTAGATGGACGTACAAGTGGAGCACCTGGTGTTTTTCTCGACGGTGGGAGAAGTCATCGCACTCCATTGGGCAGCTATCGCTCGCCTAAGTTGGGCAGCCCCCGGTCCAAAGGATGCTACTCTGTTTACGTTCCGCTTGTTCCACTGGGTGCATAGGGTTAAGGACTGAGCCCTAAAAGCGGATCGATAACAATGCACCAGCGACGACAAGACAGATGCATGCATTAATTAGGTCTCAAGTGACAGACCTGAAGAAGTTCCTTCACGGGTTCTCTGGTCACGTCCCCGTGCTGGGTTAACGCCCCATTCCCTTGTGGGTCAGCGTTTAGAGTCAGAGGCTCTAGTTAGGATTCCCAAAGGGAAAGCCCTTCGGCGGTGTGGGCAGCCGCGAAGTAAAATCCGCTCAGAAACGTTCAGTATTTTTTCTGTAAGGAGCCTCACCAATTTCCTTCCCTTCATTTTAGGATCGGTACAAAACGCCGTGGGTAATTGCGGTTGTGATGAAAGCCGTAGTTCAGGAGTTGGGTATAAATCAAATCCATTTCTTAAGCCTAAATATTCACTTCACTTTGCTGCCCTTAACGTCCGCACATTATGTTACACAGGGCAACAGGCTGCCCTTGGTAAAACTCTTGACACTTTGAAAATGGATGTATGCTGTTTCCGAAACACGCATACAAGACCCCTCTTCTGTAATCGTTCTTCGCACTCCAGATACACCCTCAGTCTCACTTCACGTGTCGGGTGATTCGGTTTCTAGAGCTTATGGTCAGGCTGGCGCTGGGATTGCTATGAGCATGAAAACTGAGCGTACATTGCTGGACTGGATTCCAGTCAACAGTTGTTTATGCGCAGTTCAGTTGGACTGTTCTGTACGTGTCAACAACAACAAACTGGGGCGTCGATGCTTGTTCGTCGTGTCTGTGTATGCGCCAACTGACTGCAGTGCCTCTGAGACCAAGGACGAATTCTACCAGGATTTTTCTCAGTTGCTTCGAAGCGTGGGTTCAACGGATGTGGTGGTTATTGCTGGGAACTTCAACGTCCAATTTGACCGTTTAGGAGATACCGAAAGGCACACTGAAGGCCTATTTGCTATCCCAGCAGATCGTACAGATAACGGCGATCGTCTGATTTAGCTGTGCTCTAACCACAGATTGTTTCTGGCGAGTAAGAACTTCCGCCATAGGAAGCTACATAGACTGATACGGCATGCTCCTACGCCTTCACAATGTTGGACTCAGATTGTGATTACAGAGAAGGGAAAGGGATGTGGAAAACGAATAGACGAAAAAACGAAGAGGCTCTGGGTGCAGTATTTTAGGAATTACTCACTAACTGTTATCTGTAGCTAAATACAGCCAGTACCATACAAGCAAATTCTCAAGGTGACATATCGTAAAGAAACATTTGTTCAAAGCTTCATTCATGAATTGATGGGCATACTCTGTTACAGAATATGTAACTGTGTGAGCGCTTTATTTATCACTGAAATTCCGTGGAAGCACTGTTATTCATTCACTCAACAAACTAGGGCAAAGTACAGATACACGATGACATGTAAAGCATGAATCAGAGAAAAAGTGGGGAAAGGTCCACTGAGATTTGAGAGACAAACATTCACGACAAGCCTCACTGACTGCGAGTGAAAGAGGATGGAGACAATCCATCTGGTCCAGCAGTCTTGCTTCTTTTTAGACAACCTACGTCCCGCATAATCTTTACTTCTGATTTGCGCTGTTTCTCTTGCAGGTATATTCGGAAGGCCCACTGTAGAAGTGGGCCAACTGAACTGTCCCGCCTAACAGTCCAGACGACGTTCCTGAGAGTGGATCAGTAAGCCATAAGTCCTTGATTAACTCACCTGGCCTACTGGGGCCTTATGTGGTTCGCTACTCCAAGTCTCAGGGTCTGGTTGTCGGTTATCCCTAATAGTGCAGTGGGCCTTCGCGGCTACGGGGTGTATACCCTTTCCACTGCACTCATGCACAAGCACAATAAAAAATGTACACCTAGTTTCAGTGAACTGGTCACACGGCAAAGGTTGCGACTATTACCAGTAAACGCAGCCTGCTTCATTTCTCCATATTTCGAAGTCCACCACTGTTCACGGTCATTTCTCAGGCTCCTAGTCAGTTGGCGTCTCAGAGATTTGCACACCCCATTGAATGTGGAATCCGAATAAACGGATATCCGAACATCTAACACAGCAACTGATGTCAAAGATATCCATCGGGTGTGGGGCCTGACTGAACTAGAGTCTTGTGTGGCATTTGAAGCGGCGTACAAGGCTTTCTTAAACTATTGTCAGCGTTTCTTTGGATCCTGGACATCCGACTGCATCGATAACCATGTAGACAGCTGTGCCTGAAAAGCAGATCGCCGGTTATCGTTTCGAAGTAATTGCCAGGACGGGTGGCTTTACCGTGAGCGCGACCATGGATGAGACGTAAACAGAAGCAAGCACGTATCAAGGCGTGACTTGAGTCCACATATGTAGGGCAAAATGAACGGCGATCCTCAACTGGTCCACGCCAGCGATGGCCAAGGAATATGCGCATTGGTATATCGCACGGGTGCATTTTGAACTGTACACAACCATTTATTTGTCCAATATCTCGGTTTCTCTCTACCTCTCTCTCCCCCCCCTGTCCTTCCTCAACAAGTACCCAAGCGTCACTCACCCTTCTGCTGCTAGTTGATGCCCTGCCTCGTCCTCAACGCCCATTCCAACTAGCTACGTTCAACGTGCGAACCCTGGCGCATATAGAGTAAGAGGCAGGTTTAGTTTGAGTGCTTGAAACCCTTGTCGTCGATGTGTTGCATTCATGACTCCAGTTCTACCATTCGACTGACGCCTCCGTCCAACCCTTCAATGAAGTTTCACTCACGCTCTTCTGGTCTTGCTCGCGTTGGCGTGGCTGTTAGTGAGAGAGCTAAAGCCGCGCTGTTAGACTAGATCTCTGCAGACAGTTGGTTATGCGCAGTGAAACTTACAAGTTCATGCAAAATGAACAGTCGCCGTTCCGATAGATGCAACGTGTTTGTTGTTTCGGCGCATGAATTCACCGATTGCAGTCCAGATGTAACCAAAGATGATTTCTACCAAAAGCTACAACACCTCTTACTCAGAGTGAGCCGGGCTGATGTAATTCTGGCGGAAGATATAAATGCTAGAGTTGGTCGGCTGTCATCGGGCGAAGCGCATTTGGGAGGCCCTTTCAGGCTAGATTCCTGTTGTTCGGTAAACGGAGGGCGGTTTTTGGATGTGTGTTCTGACCATCGCCTGTTCCTCGCTAGTACGAGCTACAAACGCTCCAATTACCGATACGCCACATGGCGTCCGCCATAATCAGGTCATCAATGGAACCAGATTGGCCACATGGCAATTAGCCGAAAATGGCGGGGTTGTATATAAGACCACCGATTGTACTCGAGCACTCCCGTCGTCTCCGATAACGCACTAGTTCCCATTGGACCGTTCGTGTGCTTCGACGGGCGTTCCAAACAATATCTGTAACGACGGTCAAACCGCGACCAACTGTCCTAACCAGCTCGTCTATCCATTTTTTAAAACGCGTTAGCTGGAAAGCTAGAATTTGCTCTGCCTGATAAAGTCGCTCAGCACTGGTCACCTATCAACAATGCTTTGCATTCCGCTGGTCCAGTGAGTTGTGCTCTCTGTTGTCGTGCAGTCAGACCCTGGATTTCTGCTGAATCTTTGCATCTTATCGACGCGCGCCAGTTAATCCCAGCTGGAAGCGAGTATAGCGAAACGCGGCTTTTAACGAGACGTGTACTGAAAGCAAGTCTACGCAGAGATCACGAAATCTGGTGGTTGCAACGTGCTGCTGCCATGGGAAATCCCCGCAAGCAGTTCTGTCTCATTCGAGTCACCCGTAGGAAACCATTAGATATGGGCAAAACGGTCAGTGAATTTGACAGTTCACCAATTCACAGCAGCAACGTCTCGAACGCTGCGTGGAGCGCTTCTAGACACTGTTTAGTTGGCCTCCAGTGCCAGTTTCATATGCAGCTATTCCGGCATTTGTCCCGCGGTCTGTTTCGATGGATCCCATACTGAGGCTAAGATCCAAACCCTAGGATGTCACAAAGCGCCGGGCTCCGATGGCTTTCTCTCAGACTATTTTGAAGATAGTGGAATATAGCCTGTTGGAGGACTTCATGTTTCTTCTCTAAGAAATAGTATTCAGTGCAGGTCCCCTCGTCCTAAGGGTAACCGACTGTTGGCCGTATCTTCAAGAAGGGTTCGCGTAGTGGCTGTGCCAACCATAGGGGTATAAGCTCTTACCAATAGCGTCAAAGCCGCTAGCGTCTGCTAAACTTCGCAGATTATGCCAAACGCGTGAAGAGAAGGCTGTTTTGCGTCGGTCGTGGATGCATCAATCAAATCCTTACCCTTTTGACGGCTGTCTCAGGTCGGGTTAGGGCCTACGACTAGTTTTCACCAATCTTTCTTTTCAATTTTGCTATACAAGATGTTCTACAGAATGCCCAGTCCAATCTACTTAATAATGGAGGGGGACGGGGATTTTAACTCAGGAAACCGATAACATCTTGCTGGGTGACAGCGCAAAAAGCATCACAACACGTTTTGGATTACTTGGTGATTGAGGAGTCCAAATACGGTATGCACTTTCAGCCTTCCTGGTGCAAAATGCTCTGACAAAACTACCAGGAGCCTGTACCTGCACTCAACTTTTGTGGTGGTCAGTTAGAGTAAGTCGATAACTTCAAGTACGTCGGGAGCTTTATTACAGCTGGAAATGGCGTTGGAAAGAGATGGCTAGTGCAATTTTCGCCAACCTGCTACAACTGCGGCGCCTCTGCAACACCCGACTCTCCCTCCAGGAACGAATGTACAATGCCGCGGTTCGTGGTGTTTTGATTCACGGTTGCGAGACCAGGCCACTCCTGTTTCCGTATCTGACCATCGATGTCTCCGAAGCACTGCTCGCGTCTGGTGGAGAAAACGAGGTTTGTCGTCGTATGTTGAGTGCGGATAGTCGTCCTCTAACTGAAGTGATCACTTTACAACGCTTCCGATTTCTTCGACATGCTTTGCATATGGTTACCTATCGTCCACCTTCCCGTGCTCAGTGCGCACATGCCGGGTAGGCTGGAAGAAGCGAGCAGGCGGTCAAACCATGGCTTTGCTTAGGGATATGAAGAAGCTAGCATCAGCGCTGGCTTGGTTGGTGCTTCCCGCCTTCCTGATTGGGGCCCACGGGACTAGGGTTGTCGTTGGTTAGAGACGGTGACAGTCATGGCTCAGAGTAGAAGCCATAGGCTCAAGTGCTGTACGGCGCGCCGTTTTCAATTCCGTTCCCCATGAACATGAAACCAGGAAAAAACATCAAGAAATAGACGAGAATAAGACAAAAAATGCATTCGTTCTTTTTAGTAACCACTCTTCCAACCCTGTTGTATTTCATCTCTTCAGTTGCTGTTATTACTTGTCGCACTGTCACCAAGCTTGATCTCAGGTAGGTGCTAAATATATCACAAGCTCTAAGCATTCTAAATCGTGACTTCAAAACTGCCGGCTCAGCTCAACAGTGTGCGTTTGTATTTGATTTTTCCATTCCATATGTTTGCACAGATTTATCTCATAATCAAATGGGGATACTGCAAGGTCATAAAAAATCAACAACCAGGATCGTGAGACTTGGAATGAAGAATCATGAAACCACCCCAGAAGGTCAGACGTGGAAAAGATCCAGTCGACCACCAATGTTGACCGAAGTTCAATTGCTTTTAAATTCATATCTTTAACGTGATAAAGCGAGATTTAAACTATTCTATTAATATCAGACAAGGTTCAAACAAGTGAAAAGTCAAAATAGTCTTATTAAACAGAAGACAGCAAATGTGAGAATTATCTCAATGTTTCGGTATAACTGTAAAACTGATATTGAAATTCAGTGACTAAATCATTGCACATACTGCCATGAAACAAGAGAAAGTGCAGGTCCCTGAAAATTCCTACATTGAATTAGGTAGATTAGTTGCACCTAATCTAACATCACACGTAAAAAATGAGACTATTCCGTGTAAAAGATGCTCGGAACTCACCGGAAAAGCCGGATGGAGGAAGCATAGATGGATTGTCTACGGAAGGTGCAGCTTGTACGTTGATATGTGCCGACTCAGATTCAATACCCTGTTATGGAAAAATACGACTTGGTGATGAAGATCACAGAGCGATGCAGTTTAACTGATTATGTTCAACGGTAATAAATTCAAAATAATAAGAAAGACTGTCGTTTTGACGTCTATTACTTTATATATATATATTAAATCTTCTGTAGTCGCACTCTTCAGGTTTTCGAAAAATAGGTGCATTCTAGGAATTGCGAAATATCGCGTTTGTCAGTAGTATGTACTTTTATAAGCAGGGTGAAAAATGTGCGTCGGATATTTAAGACAAGAACAATGAGAATAATGAAAGCTACCCAACTTTTACTAATTGTTTTACTTTTCTCATTATGGGCAATTACTGTATGTTTTAGGCTGAATTCCCGATTTCTCCGTGAAATACTTGAGATTCACACTAACGGGCACACAACAAGACGTCCGTCGGGATGAACCACACGCTTCGCAAAAACTGCTGCAATCGCATTGTTGTTTAGAGTAACATGTCCAAATAATTCTGTGTTGACTCTTCAAGATATGCAGTCTCACGCTGTTTTGGTGTGCCAAATGGATTGAAATGCTGTGCTCAGCGTAACGTCAGAACAGTGTACCAAGCATTGGGAGCCTTCTTCAGTTTGAAGCGTCCGTTTAACTCGAATAATGACGTGGCTTCTTCCACTTCCTAGGAGGAACGGAAAACAGGGCGCCGTACGGCAAGCGTGTATTCGCCATACGCAACACGTCCCCCAACCAATAAAGTCTGCTAAGCTGGATACGCTGTGACAGAGGATTCTCTGAACTAGCACCCAATACTATTTCTGACTTCAACATTGCCCACCCGGTTATTCCATCTAATCTTAGCGATACTACCCAAACATCGATGGTCGTTGACGAATATCTTCCGCAGGCAGGCCTCAAGTCTCGTAATTGTGCAACAGAACTAGACGCACCGCGGCACAATGCACACATCCTTTCAACTTCAGCGAAATATCAGGTCGGCGCCACATGTGTTTCAGTCCAGCGTACGCCGCTCGAGTCCTGGATTTACGCGTGCTCATCTCTACTACCATGCTGCCATCCATCGTCACGCTGCTGCCGAGGCAAGTGAAACGGTCGACAATTGCAAGCACCTCCCATCGAGCATCAAGCTCGGAACCGTTGACGCCCAGTCTTGCAACATCGCTTTACACTCTGAAGGTGCAAAGCGCTTACCGAATGGAGCTACAGCACTCGCGAGTCTACCTAGTGCACGTTGCGCATGTTTCGCGCACTCGAAGAAGCAGACAAGGTTTTCGGTGTAATCTAGGTTACGTAACTTATTACTATTTCTTAGTTCGACGCCCACATCCTGAAGGTCTCGCAAGGCACTCTCCATTATCTCGCCGATGACGAAGTTGAACAAGAATGGCGAAATGAGACATCTTCATCGAACACCGCTGGTTGTTTCGAACGAACTGGATAGTTTACTGTAGACCCTTACGTGGCCAGAAGTATGAAAGTACAATGATCTCAGTAGATTCACGAACTTCTGGGGCGAACCTTTCCGGTGAAGAGCACTACGCAGCGTTGTTTGGTCAACTGAAGCGAAGATGCCTTTCAAGTCTAGGAAAACCATTATTGTGGGTCGACGGTATGTGTGACACGTTGCAAGTAATTGGCGAAGAGTATAAATCTGGTCGATGCATCCCTGACACGGGCACGATCCGGCCTGCTGTTCGCAAGCGTTCCTCTCGCGAGCAAGTGTCAGACGGTGCTGCAAAAGCGAGGCTAATACCTCGGTGGTCTTCGGAACTGAACTGACTTCATGATGAATAATACAGTCATTGCGTATTTCCTTCTTGAAGATGGATACAATCAATGACCGGCCCATAATAGCGGAATACGCTACTTGTTCCAAACGGCACGGAGTAAGGTGGTAAATGATTTTATCAACGCATCGCCACACATTTTGAAAAAGAACTGGGGGAAGTTCGTCGGGACCGGCCACTTTTCCAGGCTTCAGTAATCGAATGCTGGATTCTACTCCCACTTCTCATGGAGGCTCAAGTGATACTACCCAAGGAATCGCAGTTGTTGACATGGGAGTAACTACATTGGCGCGCAGCCAGCTAACTGCTCCTTGCAGAATTCGACCCAACGGTCAAGCCTTTGCTATTTGTCATGAATAAGTTCTCGATTTCTATAGCATATCGTTTCACTGACTGGGGTTCGCCGTCCACCGGTGTCTCGAATAAGTCTGAACAACCGTTAACTATTACCCAAAGCAGCTGCTACTATCATTTCTTCGGCTACCGTGATCCGCCAATTTTCGTCATCCTTCTTAAGGCTTTTTTGCAACTTGCCTTCGTATCTTATTCATTTAACAGTTCGAGAGCCGACGGTTTTGCTCCATTAGACTCAGCGACTCTTGCGAAATCCAGTGCCCTTGATGGACATCGGATCTAGGACCAAAGGCAAAACCTGGTGCCACGTGCATCGCCCGCTGGATCTGGGCCCAATGCTCATCTACATTACTGTTCGTCGTAGATCCTAGCTCATGTGCTAATTTCTGTTCATAACTGGTGCGAACTTCTGTATCAGACAAACGTTGTACAGCTAACCGGGTTTGCCGTTTGCGTAATTATATATATATATATATATATATATATATATATATATATATATATATATATATATATATATATATATGTTTAAACACCTCGGCAACATTCTTCCCCAGTACTAAATTCACCGGTGGACAGTTGCGGCTTTTAGAATAGAAGCGCATAATTAAAAAAATTCCGTGCTTCAAAGCATTGTCGCGAAACGTCATCCTCACGGACGGAGGGAGAACAAAATCCTCCAGTCACGCAATCGCCGCCGCGCCCCACCACAGTGATTCAAACTACCATAGGCTCGAATTTACAAGACTAATAAATCTGCTGAGTAATGAATCTTCAAAACTTCAGTCGTCATCGAAAATTCCTGGCAGCGCGCTACAGCTTTTCAGTCTTGTTGAGAATCATCAGTAGTGCAGATCCATCGAGTCCGCAAAGAGGACCCAACTTGGCAAGCAAAGTTGTTAGTCCCACACGTTAATCACGAGACTGCCCGGACTGGCTTCCGAAAACTTTTCACACCAAAGCCGTACGACATGAGGCTGCTGGCCAAAAAATAAAATTGAAGCTGACAGCATACTCACTGTGAAGTGCTTGCGATTACAACCGTGAGTTCGACAGTTAACTCCCGCCAGGCTACAACCCTTATGAGTACAATTTATTAACCCTGACTGCGAGTACAAGATCAGATTTCTACAAAATGATTTATTATACAGTACGACCAACTTACCAATGAAAGCCACTGCTGACGGTTCGTTATAAAAATATCGCGTTCAAACATACTATGGACCGTGGAAACGTTCTGCATGGTTTATGGTTACTCGTTCTCAAAAAGAAGGCCCGTCTTCAATACATTCATCTAACCAAGACTCTTGGGTACAAACCGCACAATTAATCTTGTGTATTCGAGAGTCCATAACATTGTTTACGAACGGTATCTTGCTAAACAGAGACCGAATGTTAGTACTGACCAATGCAGGGACCATTATTTTCTGTGATGTTGTGCGACTGAGAGTAGTCTGCCAATCACCACGCTTTCGTTACTTTGTCCAGGACAATTTCGGTCCAGTTGATAATGAGAATAATTCCAAATTGACAGTGAGTCAAGACACAACAAGTTGTACCGCAGTCAATCGTGGGTCACGCTGTTCAAACGCGCAGATTGTTGTTATGTTGAGTGTTCGGTTTTAATCGCCTAGTTATTCTTCTAATGGAGACCTTTGACATTACTAAAGGTTAATAAAGAGAACAGTTTGTCACGTTGCGGTGACTGGCAGATTCTCATTCGACACGTGTACTGTTATTGCCTATTCATGCGATGAAGTTCAACTGCTTCTCAAACTTTGTCCACTGATTTCTCTCCCGGTTGCTAGTTTACCTGACCATGTCCACTATGGAACTACCATTATTCTGTCGATTGCCAACCGGGTTAAATAATACGATTCACCATGCAGTGTGAACATTTACCTCACAATTGAAAACGGTGGAACTAATATATATATCTTTATATATATATATATATATATATATATATATATATATATATATATATATATATATATATATATATATATATATAGACTTGTTGTATGTTGGTCTGCGTAATAATTGAAACTACCCGCTTTCAACCCGGATATTTGAACCAGTGAGTACCACTTATGGAATCGGTAAAGAAAAATATTGCGAGACAATAATATTTCGTCTACTGTTCTCAATCAATTGTAGACAGTCTTGCCGTAGTAGGCAGTACCACCGCCTTTCCTATTCGAGCCTTATGTGGTTCGCCACTCCAAGTTCCAGATGATGTGGCTGAAACTTCAGTTTCCTTCTTCTAACCACTACTCCTGTACGATTTGTCTTTTATCGCTTTCCCGACAGTAGCGATCACCCAGTTTTGGATCTGTCGTCCTTTGGCATTGAGAGCTTGTTCGTATCAGACCCCAATTGCTTAGTCACCATTCTTGGTGACTTTATTGTTCACAATAAAATCTGCTTTTGCACTCTTCTGACACCACGGCTGAGCAATGCGAAGCCAAAGCCTTCATTTTGGTCAACAGACTAAGTCAATTCGTTGATTTCCTCACACGCATTCCCGATCAGGCTGGCGATCGTGCACATACCCTCGATCTTCTTCTCACATATTTTCCCTCCTTTTTCTCTGATATTACTTTCCTTCCTCCACTTGGCTCATCGGACCAGTGTCTTATCTCCTTCTCTATCAACTTTTCTCGCCCAGTTCCTACGTGCAACTCCAGATGCACCTTTTGGCTCTACGATCCAGTCAACTGGGATGGTTTTTGTGATTTTCTGGTCTCCTCTCCTTAGGGTGACTGTTGCCTCACTCCTGATGTTTCTTCCTCCGTCTCAAACTTTACTGAGACTGTTCTTCAAGGCATGCTTTTTTTATTCCACACTTTTCCAAACCCGGCAAACTACGTCCTTCTGAGCGGTTTACCCACGCCTGCAATAGCACCGGGCGCTTAAGGAACTTGGCATTCAAAAGGTGATGCCACTCCAATCTTCCCCAATCTCGTGGTCTCTTCGTGCAGGCCAGAAATAAACGCTTGCTTACCATTCAGAAAAGCCAAGGATCGTCTCTTCAGCCACAAACTCGAACGTCTAGCTTCTGCCCCTGCCAGCCAATCATTTTGGTCTCTCGCCCAAGCCGTTCCCCGTAATTTCTGCCCCTCCAATTCGCCCCACATCTCTTTAGTTTGTGAAGCCCATGAGGAAGCTGAGGTTTTTGCTTCATGTTTTGCCTCTAATTTCACTTTATCCAACTCTTCTATTATCCCGCTTGCAACCACTCTTAACAGCCGCTTTTTTATTCCGCTTATCACAACCAGATAGGCCCGCCAGGCCTTACAATCACTCGACCAAAATAAACCACCTGGTCCGGGCGGTATTCACCGATCGTCCTGAAAATGTGTATCGCAGAGTTAGCACCAGTATTACTTCATCTGTTTTGCCTTTCTTTCCAATGTGGTACATTTCCCACCCCATGCAAAGAAGCCGTAATTTTCTTTGTTCCAAAACACGGCGACTCCTCCGACCCGAACAATTACTGCCCTATTTCCCTAACTTCTGTAATTTTGAGTCACGGGAACCATTATTCCCGACCAGTTGCTACCGTTCGTCGAATGTGAAGGACTGCTAAGCGGTCGTCAAAACGGATTTCGACCTTGTCGTTCTACTGGTGATCCACTAGCTATAGTCTCGTACCCCTGGCCAGTGGCACTCGATAACCAAGGAGAAACACGCCTGGTCTCACTAGATAGATCGAAGGCTTTTGACCGTTTTGAGCAAAGATTTACTGTCTAAACCACCCACTTTTGGGTTTCTTCCAGCTATTGTCTTGCTGACGTCAAGATTTCTCAATAATCGGACCATCTCCGTTCGAGTTGATGGGGCACAATCACAGCCTTTGCCGCGAATTCTGGTGTTCCACAAGGTTCTGTACTTCCACTCATCCTCTTTCCGATTTTCATTAATGATCTCTCATCCAGCACTTCCAACCCCATCCACGCTTTTGCCGATGATGCCACCCTTCACTTTTCTCTTTCGTATCCCACCTTTAACATTCACCGCGACCGTTATGCCCTTGTAACATCTCTCAGTCCGGACCTTGGACAGATCTCCTCTTGGGGCTCTTAAAATCGTGTTCTAAAACACCTCTCCTTTCAATTTCTCTGGAACACCACTCGTTTTACCCCCACTTGAATTTTGATTCGGTTCTCCCTCGTTCCTTCAACTCGATGCCATTCCTAGATCTTTCGATCATCTCTCTATCTTGGCTTTCATATGTATGTTCGCTTGCCTCTCGTGCTGCGCGCAAGATTGGTTTTCTGTTCCGCGCCAGACATTTCTTCAAACCATCCCACCTTCTCTTACCGCACAAAGTTTAACTTCGTCCCAAACTTCAGTACTGCTGTCACGTTTGGGGTGAAGCTTCATCATTTTCTTTATCCCTTCTCGACCGGGTCCAACATAACGCCATTCGTCTAGTTTTAATATCCAATTTGCAGTCACTTGTCCATGGCCGGGAAGTTGCTTCGTTTTCCCTATCTTACCGCTATTATTTTGGGTTTTGTTACTCCGAGCTTGCCTTAGTTGTTCCTATTCCTATTACTTTTCAACACCAATTCCGAGGACAGGCAGCCAGCCAGCCTTATCAGGTTTCTGTCGCTCGACCTCGAACCCCGACCTTTCAGTCTTCTTTTCCCCCCTGGACGGTTAAGTTATGGAATACCCTTCACCTCCCTGTCTTTTCGCGCACTTGCAACTTTCCTCTTATCAAAAGTGGAATCAACAAACTGGTTTTGACGTGAATGTCTATTACAGACTTCTTTTACAATGTTTTCGAACTATGGGGTTTACCCCTTTTACTGTAATTTACTACGGAAAAACAATGCAAAATTTATCCGAACGGTCTTTGCAACTACGACGAACGAATATTGAGAAATAACGTTACATCATAAAGAACTAGTTATCTGTATGGTAAGCAGATTGGCCGTGTTAGTAGTTTTTCCTGCCATAGAACAAGGCTACGCAATTTGATCAGCTTAGTTTCGCTGAATGATGAATTGCGAACAAATAACACAAGTTTGAAAGACGAAATGGAGTCATTTTTTTTTGGTTGTCATCAGACGTTTAACTATGAATGACAATGAACTTCGGTTAGGATAACCTATGAAGGTGCTGTGTTGTCCATTTTATCAGCCACTTGGAGATACGTTCTTAAATCCATCATGAGAGTCGTTGGTTTGTTCCATCAATGTAAGCGCACCTGCAACTGCAGCTGAACTGATAAACTGTATGTGAAACAGAATTCCACGGTTGGCTAGGTTCACGGTTGTTTAGGCTAACCTCAGCAAGTCATATCGAGGCGCTTCGACATCTAGGATACAAACTGAATGAGAAGGCTATCCTTGCGCGTCTGCACTCACATATGAACGTCCCCTATGACCCTTTCACGTATGCATATAAACTAAGTAAGCGCATTCTAGACGATGAAGCCTGCCTCGTCCATCTCTTCTATGAATAAAAAATATTTAACACTATTCCATCTAGTCTGGTCTCACAATGAACCCGTTCACTCGCCTATGCCTAAGACTATCTTATCACTATACGTGTTGTGGTTACTGTGCGCATACACTCCGCATGCATACACCAACAAACACGCACACACACCCCAAATATCACTTTCTTGTCCCAATTTGTATTGGTACGCATAACGCATATCAGACTTTTGCCGTCCTTTCACTTATGTTGCGCAGAGTACGCACATGGTCCACGACAGTCAGTAAATTAACTTACCACGGAGTAAAGAAACTGACTAATATTAGAACATAGTAAACAATGGAATTGACAATCGGGTTGCTTTGACCTTTAAAAAGACTACATAATCGTCCTTCGGCTCTGAAAATCAGCAACCATCGAACTATACTCTAATGAACGCATTTCGGTATTGAAGCTGGAATCCCTGTACAAAAATATTCGATTAGGGCCTTCAATTCAGGCAGTTTACGGCTTGGGATCGTATGCTCTCCTATTAACATAGCCCCACAAGAAAAGTCCAACGGGGTTCAGTCCGGAGACCCTGAAGGCCATGGTACTGAGCCCGACCTCCCGATCCGCCGCAAAGAGAACGGTTCATCAAGCCAGTAATAACGGTTGTGGAGTGCGCTGGCGCTCTGTCTTGCTGGATGAACATTCCCACAGTGACAGACAAGGACAGACTTTCTAAATATTCACAGTGTCTCCTTCATCGTATGTAGATAGACTGGAAGAAACACAGGTTTAACAAGTCGTGAACCGTAGATGCCGCACCGTACATAAACCTTCACATCGCCGTCTATTATTTCCATATCATCCACGTAGCGTCTGTAAAATGAAAATTATGATATTTTCATAATAGTCAAGGGGATTCTTGTGCCAGCTCCTCTAATGTTAATAATCTTCGGTGTTACGCTGATGGAATGTGGATTCATCAGTGGAAAGTATGTCACTGGATAACGTTAGCTGAATTATCTGTCTACGTAAGAACCAGTCACAGAACTCTATGTATCCTTTGAGCGTAGTCTCACTGAAACAGGGTCTAGATCAGATGGGGCCGGGAACCCTTGTGGCCTTGTTTCCTCAGGATATTCATGACGGAACCCGAGAATATTCCCAGTTGGCGGGCGGCTGTTCGAACGGAAGTGCCTGATTCCATAGCCAAAAGTTCTAATAAGTTGTAAATTTGAACCTCAGCGGTGATTGTCTTTGGGCGCCCAGTAGACGTACGAGCGTGAACACTGTCAAAAACGGTTAGCCGCTGGGACACACGTGCGCAAAATTGCACTGACGGTTTCGCCAGATAAGAATGTCAGCAATGAATTTGTTTGCATGGTTTTCGTAGGCTGAGGCCTCCTATCCTCATCCCAGTTAGCGCAAAGATATCAGAAAAAAACCAAGATATGCGAACATAAAGACGCACGGATGCGAACTGGCGATCACGTTAACCCAACAGCAATGTGTATAACCAGGATGAGCTGCCTTCCCGGGAAGGAACACACCATAACCAAACCACATGCGCGTTTAGGTACGATAAATCGGTGATACATGTAGGATAGGAGGCCACAGCCTGTGAAATCAATGCAACCAATCAGTCGCACAGAATTTCGCTGCTATACCTTGCCTGCGCGCACTTGCGCGCATGCACAGATGCACTCACTCAGTCATTTCGCTTTCAATCAAGGCCTGTCTGCTTTGTGACCGCCAAACCTTTCGATGACATGTGGACTGAATTTCGATGCCGTAGGGTTCGTCTTTGACGCCCGCGCTTTTATATACCTCATATGACATGTCTGCAGCATGTGTGCGGTGTGCAGATTTCAATAGTCACTTATGGGGTGCACTGCACATGGTAGTATTTACAATATGTTGCCTACTAACAGGCATTGAAGTAGTAAGTTGCGGATTTCGACCTCTTCAATGTGCCTACAGTATTGTCGAACACATTGAACAGTACTTTCACCGTTTTCAATTGTGAGGTAAATGTTCACACTGCATGGTGAATCGTATTATTTAACCCGGTTGGCAATCGACAGAATAATGGTAGTTCCATAGTGGACACGGTCAGGTAAACTAGCAACCGGGAGAGAAATCAGTGGACAAAGTTTGAGAAGCAGTTGAACTTCATCGCATGAATAGGCAATAACAGTACACGTGTCGAATGAGAATCTGCCAGTCACCGCAACGTGACAAACTGTTCTCTTTATTAACCTTTAGTAATGTCAAAGGTCTCCATTAGAAGAATAACTAGGCGATTAAAACCGAACACTCAACATAACAACAATCTGCGCGTTTGAACAGCGTGACCCACGATTGACTGCGGTACAACTTGTTGTGTCTTGACTCACTGTCAATTTGGAATTATTCTCATTATCAACTGGACCGAAATTGTCCTGGACAAAGTAACGAAAGCGTGGTGATTGGCAGACTACTCTCAGTCGCACAACATCACAGAAAATAATGGTCCCTGCATTGGTCAGTACTAACATTCGGTCTCTGTTTAGCAAGATACCGTTCGTAAACAATGTTATGGACTCTCGAATACACAAGATTAATTGTGCGGTTTGTACCCAAGAGTCTTGGTTAGATGAATGTATTGAAGACGGGCCTTCTTTTTGAGAACTTTGAGTGCTTTCGTCAAGGCAAGAAACAATACAGGAAGAGAACAGGTGACGGTATGATTATCTACATCAATTCCGAGTGATCCGGCAAGGCCGAAGTCATCTTTTGTTTTTCCTATAATGGTATTGACTGCATCATTGTTAAATGTCATCCAAATTTTTTTATTCTTCGAGGTACTGTGATCAGTAATCTGTATGTAGCTCCCTTGTGTGCCGAGAGAGACATAAAACAGTTTTCTGACACTTTTACACCCGTTTTAGTTCCAATACTTTTTGACTGTCTATGCATTGTTGTCGGAGACTTTGATCATGTGCCCACATATCCCATACTCACTTTTGGTTTGAGTAACCTGTCATATACCAACCAGGAGTAACGCTATTTTGAACAGAGTTATCATAAATCATGCAGAACCTTTCCACTCTGAGTTAGAAGCTCCCATTTCAACGAATGATCATGTTCTTACTACCGCCAGACCTAGATTTTTTTCCTGTTCTGCTCACTCTACATTCGTAAAGACGAAACAAATAAGTGTTCACCAGAAATTCTTCATCTTCCAGCACTACTCTTTAAAAGATCCCTCTTCGTAGTGTCTTCGCGGTTCTCATTTGAATGCTCTTTTTACCCTCTAGATTATTTACAATGACACCGCATGCATCACTTGACTTATGTTGTTCCGTGGTAGCGGCATTTTTTAACTGCGGCAGGATAAGCTCTCCGCGGTTAAAAACTCCAAGGCAAAAAGAACAAGCATGCAAGCTTTATGACCAGGATTATATAAAACGTCACTCTATCCTGATCAACTAGAAGATACAACGGTTGAATAACTCTTTTGTCAACCATTTTCTGAGTATCGCAAACAGTGAAATTCCTTCGCACGGAATCAAGGTTCTATACGGTTAGCGGGTCTGGTCAAGCAACTCTAATATAGATGCCAAATCTGAATGCTGCATTTGTCCATCCATCCATGGATATCATACCGTCCTATATACTCTCTGTTCCCTCCGAAGTTGAACCTTTTTCTTCAGAAGTATTTCGGCTTCTAAGGACCTCAAAAGCGGCTTCCCTTGTTGGCCCAAATGGTCAATCCTTCATCTTTCTTAAATTTGGAGCAAGTTCGCTGACGGAAACGATAACTTCACACATCAACAAATCCGTTGATACCGCTCCTGTGCCTGCCTCCTGGAAGTCTGCAATAGTTGCGCCTATTTCCAGACACCACTTCTAGTATTTTGTCGAAACGTTTTCGTCCAATAGCCATCACTTTCATCGAACTGAAGTTCATTAGGCGCGCTATCCTCAGCCGATTACATTCCCCCGATGGCCCTTATCTATTAGCACACAAGGCCAACAGGTACACTCTGGACGTAGTTGCTTCAGTTTGCCATTTCATTTCTGAAAGTCTGAATGGTTCTGCGAGTTCAATTTGTTGTCTCTCTCAATTACTCTTTTGCTTCTGATTCGGTTCCCCGTTGTCTCCTTCTCCAAAAGCTAGAGTCTTTTGGTTATCCAGCTTCTCTGCTTTCGTGGCTAAAGGACTACTTTTTCAACAGAACCTAATGCAGCAAAGTTGGTAACATTTTGTCGAGTCCCTTAATGAACAACTCTGGTGTTCTTCGTGGTGCTATTCTTCTCCGTCTTTTCGATATGTATGTTAGTGACTTATCCACGGCTTATTCGACTCAACTTTTAAGTATGCCAACGACGTGTTGCTGTGTCAGTCCATCTCCAATTAACCCAACTTTACCTCTTTTCCTGGGAAATTACATAATAATCAGGACTTTTCACCTCTTTCTGGTTTACATCTCAACACTTCCAAATGTTTCGAATGCATATTCACCCGTTCTCGATCTCCTTATCACAATGAACAATCGGTCATTAACTCCGTCCTCGTTCTCAGAACTTAGTCGGTCAAGTAATTAGTTGTTAGTATGAACACCAATTTACAGTGGTCTTCCCATATTCTAAGCAGTGTAAAGAAACTGCGTCAACTCTTTTCAAATCCGAAGACTAAGACAGTTTAGTGCCAAATAAGCTGTCACCGTCTTTGTCCACCAATGTGCTCTACTTATCTTACTTTACCCCTCTGTTGTAATCTTTCCTGGTCCACTCAAAAAGGATTTTTATTTAATACACCGCGGTCTGGCTTTCATCAGTCGTGTTTCATTGATTCCGACAATCTCTCTCATCAACAAAATATGCGATCTACACATATCTGCCCGTGGAAAATTCGCTATGAAGATTCTTGAAGACCCCACTCATCTCCTCTGCTATTACCCCTCTGTTTGTCATTCGCATCCTCCTACACGTTCCGAGTACAGACTCATCCCGTCCTGTACAAGCTTTTATCGCAACTCTACAGTGTCTTATTTCGCACGTTACTGTAAGCAAAGTGAATGTTGCAGAGGAACTTCACAAAAACCTCGGTGGTCGTACCCGATTCCGGTTTGCCCGTCTTTCCGCCCATTTTTGGGGTGTTTCCAATTCCAGTCATCGTTTTCGCTCCTTTTTATGGCTGGGTTGTTAATTTACAGAGGTCCCCAATACAGTATAACACTGACTTTTTCCCTTTTCATTCACTTCCTTTTATCGTGTAATGACGGTACGGTATTTCAGGGAACGGGGTAGCCGCCAATCGGGGAGTCACCGGCGGCAGAAGCAGGATTCAAACCCGAGACGGAAGGGCTGGAAGCCTACTGTGATGACCGTTTGACCCCCGAAGGTCCTTTGAAAACACCTAGACGCACGGGCGTATATACTCATACGACAAAGCTTTCATCGAAATATCACACACATATGCAAGAGCGCGAAAACACACTGCATTTCGACAATAAGTTACTGATTTGTAATCTAGTTGTTTGCTTATGTATCAACAGCCCTGTTGGTTCGTTTAGCTACCGTTTGTACTGGAACCAGAATAAACATCCGACTTGTGCGTTCTCTGTTCCACATTTACCACCCGCGTCACCACCATCATCGTAAAATGACACAAACACACCACAAGGCGGTGCGTAGCTCGCCCCTAATAAAAACGAAGGAAGAGATACTCGAGGTGCAGAGGATGTGACTTTCTAAATGAGGAAGGGATAGTCAAGAACGCAACTTTGGGCACCAAACGGAGCAGTGTACATGAAATAACCATGCGTGTATAAATACATTCTCAAACAGCGTGCCTTGGTAGAAAACCAAATCAAGATCACCATTCTTCACGGCTCTTTGTCATATCCCTTAGGGTCTCCAACCAGCTGATGATATTTGTGGAACTCAGCCAGGAAAGTCAGAAGCATCTCCCTTCCCTAATCTCTTCTCCAAGTCACCCATGCTTTTTCATACCTCTGCGCCAAGTTATAGCCCAACAACAGCATCGCCTCTTCCAGCATTTCTCAACACTCGCAAATAGAGCACGAAAAGGTAGACGATGGGTAGGCATGCGCAAAACATGTCCAAGCCATCGGAGGGCTATCACTTCGGTTAGTGGGCGGCTATCCCTGCCCAACACATGATGGCACACCTCATCATCAACCACTCGATGGTCCCATCGGACGCAAACAATGCTTCGGAGAGATCGGTTGTCAAACACAGAAAGACGCCGAGCATCCTCAATACGGAGCGGCCAATAAGACGGAAAAATATCTGACGATCAACTAAATTCTCACAATTGTTACGCTCATTGCTCAACTTTACCATTCTTGTTTTTGCGAATAGATGTGCTCTAAAACCCCTGGTTAGCGAATGTCTTCCATAAGTGTGAAGTACGACTGCTCAAAAAGTTCACTTGCACAAGTGTTTCAGTAAAACTCGCGCTGTGCGAGCATTGGACGCGTGCGGAGTTACTTCTCGTAAGGGTTATTATTCCATTCTTGTGCACGAGTACAGTGGACTGTACGCATTCCACGGCATTAAAGATTCACTTAACTATAACGGAGAACCAGACCATGATCCAGAAACCTAAAGTAGTGAACCTCATACGGCCCCGATAAATCCGGAGCGATAATGATCCGTGCAAACGCAAATTGTTGTCTGTTACAAATGCGACCGGTGATGGAAGGGTTCAAACCTCGTACCTCAGAGGACATGTACTACTCGACCAACAACAGACGGACTAACACTCTCGTTCACTGAGAACTTCATAGGTAACCGTATTGGTTCATCATGACCAGGTTTTTATGACTGATAGTGGTCGAGTGGACAAGGATATCTACCTACCAACGCGAATGTCAGAAGTTCGGATTCCATCACCGCCGGTCCCTATAGTGGTTGGCAGTAATATACTGCCGCTTGGCTCGTTACCACGTATGACCTATTGGACCTTGTGCGGTTCTCCATTCCAAGTCTCGGAGTCATACTGGCGATTACCCTTAATAGGGCAATGGGCCTTCATGTGTAAGCATGTTGAGAAATATGATAAACGATTCTGCATTATGGATCGTAACAACACAAAAGTATTTGTATTGTTGGAATACATTTGAGACAAATTCAACTGCGAACGGGGAGCGGTGTGCACATAATATGGTATCGATTCTCGTGATGCAAAACAGTATATGACTGGAATAACCACTACTCACAAAGCAGCAGCAGTTAGTGTGTGACCGCCGGTAAATGGTCACTTGGGATAAATGTCTCTGCTGGAAGTTTCATGCTTCTGCGCCAATAAGCAATTCCCAAACCCATTAGCAGTTCTATATCACTAACTGAGCATGATAAGCCCTAAAGTGTGTTTTTATGAATAACATGAAGAAGACATAGTGGGTTATTAGTAGCCCCATTCGATCAGTAAACGACCATAAAAATGACGAACCGAGAGACACAATAACACTAGGGATATTGTGTGTCAGAACTGTTAGACACCGCTCATGTGAGCATACATCATCCAAAGGAATTCACTTACTGGAGGATCGGCGTCGGCGAAGCGAATTTTGCGTGGTCTGATAACGTCCACGGTTTCCTGTTCGCCCTCACTATCCGACAGTTCTGGAGGCGGACCTGGTGGTGGTGCAGGTGGTTTGCGTCCAGCAGGCACGATTCCCGGTGGTAAGCCAGGAAGTCTAGGGGTAGAAAACAAGAGCAATTTGGGAAAGCTTCGTGTATTCGTAACTAAACGAGCGAAAGACGCAGAAATTAAAATATTACTCCACTTTATTTTCCAATAACCAAATCAAACTCAAAGGCTTGTAGAGCACGAAAGACTCATGACTCAATGCAGCCCAACACAGTTCGGCTAGGTAAATACTAAACCACAGTTCTCCATCTTAAAATAATAACTTGTCTTCGTGATCAACGCACGCTGAAGTAGTTCAACTGGGCACAAATGTGGTGCTTATGATAACAAATATGACCTCGGAGACAATCAAACTGTTTAACAATCTACAGCTAACCACAGTACGGGTCAAACTGTTAGCTCTCAATAATATTTGTTACACAACGATAAACAGTCCGACGAAAATGGAGCAATCTATTCATTTCCGCACTATATTCTGGAAAAAAATGGATGCAATTTCTGCTCAGAGGTCTCCTACTACAAAAGTCACATAAATCTTCAGACGACAATGTGATGTGGCTCACCATCTGACATAAACGCTGCCTCCCGCTGTGTTTCTTCAAACTGATATGGTTTTTAAGAACAGGGATATGGATCATATTATTGGCCAACGGCTCACCTGCAACAAAAAAGATTTATGTCGAACCACCAATTAGCATTATATGGACCTAACAGTCTTGCACAAAGGCTCTTGGACTGAAAGCTCGAAGTGGAGGTTCCCAAGACAAATTCCTGTACTAGCTTGGACAAGGAGATTGTATTCAGCCACTTATACCTCAAGGATACTTTGAACTGAGCTACTGTGAATGATCAATGTTCACAATTCTTCTATTAAGTCTTTGTGACCACTGATTACAAACAATCTCAACCACAATAATGGTAAAAACCCGTCTACTGTCTCTCCTTCAGGACGATCTATGTAGCACAAGGAAAACGCTTCACAACAGCCGTGCCTGTCATGTGGTAATGGTAAGGGGGGGGGGGTGAGATAACACCCCGACGTTTTGATGTTATCGTGGGATTTAACACTTACCCCAGAGACTTCTTCAATATACCTTTCGTATATGATCCCGCTGGTAACGGTATGTCCGAAGTTAACAGACCCATTTGAGATTGCGGTAACTTTGGCAAGGGAATCTCGCTAGCCTTGACTCGTTCTGCAAGCTTTACTTGTTCTAAAACCCAGTCAGACGTGAAGAACAAAACCAAAATTATACCATAGTAAAGCATCATTTCGTGTCGCTTTTTATCGTAATCTTGCCGTGCGGCTTGAAGGCGATTAGCGTATTCGGCATCCTCCTTACGCTGTTAATGAATTCAAAAATTAACTAAGCATAGACTTCAAAAAATACTCACATAGAGGATCACAAGACGGTCGAAAGTTTCCAATAGGCGCTTTCTTTTTTCTTGGATAACTCGTTCATTCAATTGGGCTTGGACACTCGGATCATATTCTAGTATGCGAAGGGTTCACCAGGGAATTTGGGTTTATATACTAACCTTGCTTATCATAGAGAGCGGTTTCTTCTAGCAGCTGCAGTGGATCTTTTGATTTCAATACAGCATGGCGAACTGCCATACGCTGCTTCTTGTTCTTTTTTAACTCTCGTTTTCTGGCCTCTTTTCGAGCCTGATCCGTGGGATTCATGAACTTTCCGCTCTTCGTCGTATTCACAGACCGGCGTCCCATTTTCGATTGTGTTCAGTTTCCAGTTATGTGAATACCAAAACAGACTTCTACTCCCACAAACACTTGTCTTCAAGTTACTGAAAAATAACTGCTGTTAGATGTACTGGAAGGTAGCTTTATTGATATATCACATGCGAATGGATAAAATTAACCTTCCCATTAGAAAAATATGCACCAACGTGGAATTCATGAGAACTCTTCGAAGACAGAATAGAACAAGGTGGGACAGCGAGTAATAAATTCGTCCATAGTGAGAGATTGGTGGTTGCAAATGGAAGTCTACTTCAAAATAACGCTGAGATAAGAAAATAGTAGTATAACAGAAGTCAGAGGAAGCGTTTAAGGGAAGCGTATGATCCAATATGACGTGATGTGTGCACTGTTCACGAATTAGAAGAAATAAGTAAAATATCACCAGGGCCAACGGAGAGGAAGTGATCATTATCCGTGCATGAATTTGAAAACGTAATATAAATTAAACCTGGGTAGGGTTTTGATAGTCATATTTGATGTTTTACACTCAAAATTATTCATCCCAATTACTTTATGCGTTAGATACTGGGGAAAAATCTTGACAGTTTTACCAAAAACTAATGATCAATTTATTTTGTGAGATTACCTCGTTCCAGTGAACTGGTCACACGGCAAAGGTTGCGACCATTACCAGTAAACGCAGCCTGCTTCATTTCTCCATATTTCGGAGTCCACCACTGTTCACGGTCATTTCTCAGGCTCCTAGTCAGTTGGCGTCTCAGGGATTTGCACACCTCATTGAATGTGGAATCCGAATGAACGGATATCCGAACATCTAACACAGCAACTGATGTCAAAGATATCCATCGGGTGTGGGGCCTGACTGAACTAGAGTCTTGTGTGGCATTTGAAGCGGCGTACAAGGCTTTCTTAAACTATTGTCAGCGTTTCTTTGGATCCTGGACATCCGACTGCATCGATAACCATGTAGACAGCTGTGCCTGAAAAGCAGATTATCGGTTATCATCCAGGATCGGCTGTGCTGGACGAGTAGCTTTAGTGTTTGCGCGAACACAGATGAGATGTGAAAGGGAGCGAGCACGTACCAAGGTGTGATCTGATTCTACAGGCGCAGACCAAAGTGAACGGTAATCTTCAACTGATCCACACTAACGGTGACCAACTTCAATATGGTCAACCTAAGTCCAAGGTTGTGAAGACGTAAAAAGACGCCATGTGAGTCTATGCCATTTCTCGTGGCAGAAGTTCATACTCTCCAGAAACAATCTGTGGTCGGAGCACAGCTGCATGAGACAATCGCCGCTGTTAGTGCGATCGGGCAGGATAACAGACGGGCCTCTAGTGTGCCTATAGGAATTTCCCAAACACCCAACTTGGGTGTTGAAATCTTCATCAATGACCACCACGTCAGATGAGCGTATGATCTGAAGCAGCTTGGAGAAATCCTGATAGAATCCATCATTGGGCTGAGAGAGGCTGAAGTCAGAGGGCGCATACACAGATACAACAAACAAGCATCGACGTTACAACCTGCTGCTGTTGACACGTACAGAACCGTCCAACTGTGCACATACGGCTGCTTGACTGGAATTCAATCTAGTAGTGCACGCTTAGCTCTAGTGTCCAGCGATCCCCAAGTCAGCTAGACTATAAGCACTCGAAACCGGATCACCCCACATGCGGAGAGTGAAGCGAGAGAGATTGCATTTGAGGTGCAGAGAGTGACCGCAAAAGTGGGTCTTGTATGCGCGTTTTAGAGACACAGAGTATATATATATATATATATATATATATATATATATATATATATATATATATATATATATATATATATATATATATATATATATATATATAGCACGCGTAAAGATTCTTCTTCTGGTCTGTTACGCGAGACCCTATTGTTGCACGCATTTTATCTTGTCGTCGCTGGTTTTGTAATCGATTCGCTCTTTGGATTCGGTCCTTAGCCCTATGCACCCAACGGCGCAAGCGGAAGACGGGCGAGTCAACAGCCTTTGGCGGGCGATAGCTGCCCAATGAAGTGCATGGATTCTCCCTACATCAAAAACCCCAGGCACTACACACCTACATCCAACTGGTGAAGGTTTTTGACTGGCAAACTGTTTGTCTCCGACTCAGTCAAGCGCACATTTTTGGCGCTGCTTCTCATTGGAGGATGCCAGAAAAATTTACTTTTCTTTTCCAATCCCTGCATGCCAACCGTCGAAGCCGGGTTCGTGCTTACAACGATCTCTCACCCGAGATCACCAAGGAAACTGGTTTTCGTCAAGGTTGCCCTCTATTGTCCTTCCTTTTCATTTTTTTAGTTGAATTGATTCTTGAGATAGTCCTACCTTCGTGTGAGAATAGCGGCATTGATTTTTGTCCAGGAAACATACCGTCTAACTCAGAATAGGCGGACGATGTTGTTCTTCTGAGTGAAGATTCAGGCAAGTTTTTCTAGATTGCCTAAACAAAAGGGTAGTAACTTTTGCGATTCGTTTTGCACCTTCAAAGTGCAAAATGCTATTGCAGGACTGGGTTCGCCCTACATCAAACCTTGTCTTGGCAGGGGAAGCTCTAGCTGAAGTAGATAAGTTTTGTTACCTGGGCAGTTGCATCTTACCAGGCGGTCAGATAACGGGTGAGATGTCATCGTGAATACAGAAGGTGCGCTTGGTTTTTGTCAATCTTAACCGTGTGTGGCTTCGGTGTGACATCCAGCTGTCTGTCAAGGGTTGAGTGTACATCACTGTCGTCAGATTGGCTCTTTTATACAGCTCAGAAACATGACCGTTAAGGGTGGAAGACAGGCGAAGACTGTCGGTGTTTAAGCATCGATGTCTCCGTATTACTGATTGAATGTGGTGAGAATACCATATAAGCAATCCTGATGTTAGACGTAAGGTGTTGGGAATCAGTGGTCAGATACTGGAACAGGTACTGAATCTAAACAATATAAGATGGCTGTGACATGGGTTACGCATGTCCACCGATATACTTCCTCGGCGTACGCTGTTCGCCGAGGCAGATAGTGGTTGGAACGTAAGTCAAGGTGATCAGTATGACCACTGAACTTGGCCGAGTAGGACGCGTTAGACTTCCGGGTTGGGGGTACACGAGACCCGAATACCAGATGATTGAAAACAGAGTGATATAACTAGATGTCGAGGTCGGTGGCGTAGTTGCAATCGGTCTCCCCTTTTTTCCTCGTGATTTGTGCTTACTACTTTGTCTTCGGCTCTTAAATCATGCTTCTATTATTTCTGTCCTTTAAAAGACGATGTTGGGAGGAAAAAAACAAAACCGTGAGTTAGTTCTTTGAATGAATTGAATCGACTGGACCTTCAGGAACGTTTTGGAATGGTCTCGCGTTTGGCCATTCATTTGAAATGGAAATTTCATTTACAGCTCCGAACCCATATCGCCCTGAACAATCTTCTTCAAGCCAACTGAATCTCCCTAAATTCGCCGGTGGTATTCGGGAAACAATCCGAGACCTCCAGCAACTTTCGCAGCTGGTCTTACGTGGTCCATCGACAAGTACTGCGACGAATAGGTGCATCCACTCCAGTTTCATCATGTCGTCAACAACGTAGGATTAGGTAACAGCGCATCCGTATTGGAGTTTTGGCCGAGTTTGAAAAACGCAAACCGAATAGAAGACAATGTGGCTCAACGAACTGCTTTAATCATGGCTACAGCTGAGGTACAAACCTTATCTGTGAGGAGGCAGAAGCACAGTCCCAAGGTTAGCATAGTGAAATGGTCATGACCCATGATTTTAAAGACTCATTGGAATATGAAGGATAAAAAGTTATCACGATCATGAAACCTTGAGTGGATAACTACAGTTTCCATGGTGCAACCTTGGTCACTGACCGAACGACAGTAGACTAATCAGCGGAAAGGGTTGTTGCGAAAAAGTGTCGTGAATTGGTCCAACAGCGCAACGTTCACCGATCAGCCTTCAGGCTTTATGACTAGAAGCAGTGAGACACTTCCCGTATGAGCCTCGTCTCCAACCTCTCCGGACTGTAGGCCTCAAAAGAGAGGTCCCAGCCACTTCTCGTTTCGGTAAGCATCGAACCTCGACTTGAAACCTTGTTTATGTTGTTCTTTCACCGCATCAGCTGGCGGTGCGTTTCACAAGTTAGTCATTCTTCTGGATAGACGGTAGTCTTGTCGACTGTAGCTTCTTGAGTGTCAAAGAATGCCCTCTCGTGCGTTCGTGATCCCAAAAAGGGAATTCTATTTGCAGTTCCGGTCCCCACCTCGCCCCGGATTATCCGCAGGATGCAGATCAAGTCTGCCCTTACCCTTAGATACACATCTGGAAACAACCCTGTTACCTGCAATCGTACATCGTAGCTGATCCTCCATAATAAAACAATGAGCCGGGTAGCTGCCCTCTGAGTTCTATCCGGCTTCTGCAACTCAGTGGTCATGCTTGGGAAAGTAGCAGCTCCATCGCCTGCAGTTATGGAAGGACGTGGGCAGTGCAAAGCAACCTGAAGGCACTGTAGAACAGCCTCTTGAGTGGACGTCGAATGGCATCAAGTATGCTCTAGGCTGAGGCACAAGTCAATGTGGTCCCGAGTTTTCAATGACGAAATCAGTCACGTCTAAGTCACACTCACAGGTGGTCATTCGAAGAATCGACCCTTGGAAATTATAGACATCGTCGGGCCTCGGTTGGCCTACCTGCACCTGTGCACATTTCAGTGCGTTGACGGGGGTATAGGATAATTTCCAACAGACGACACGGGTTAGTCAAAAATAGATCGTGTTTGTCCAACTTCCTCTCTTTCTTGGATGAGGTAACGGCCAGGTTAGATAGAGGTGAACGAGTTGAGGTCTGTTATTTGGACTTCAAAAGGGCTTTTGACTTGGTAAACCACCGGCCACTTTTACGCAAAATAGAAGCGCTGAGTGTAGCTCCTCAGGTGATGGAATGGACCCGGGTATATCTACAAGCCGAAAGTATTGCGTGAGGGTGGACAGGAGCAAGTCCACGAGGGCTACAGCTACCAGTGTGGTCCCACAGGGGTCAGTCCTGGGTCGCCTTTTGTTTTTGATCTACGTCAACGGTCTATTGGAGGGTATACAAAATCCAGGTTACCTATTTGCGGATGACCTAAAGCTGGTGGATAATTCCGGAATCGTGTCACTTCAAGGGGACTTGAATAGGGTTCACGCCTGGACCACTCAGTGGCAACTGATGCTCAACACAGGGCAGTGTAGGAATCTCACCCAGGACATCGGTGGAGAATCAGAATACTTAGACCTATAAAACCCACAAGCAATGAGGAAGGTTAAACATCACTGGTCTTGAAGTCCTGACGAACGACTGCTACCAGCCGTCTCTGCAGTGTCTGGCTGCCGCGGCTAAGGCTAAACGGACGCTCCACCAACTAGTGCGCACCGCAGCGTCTAGAGAAGCTTTCGTGTTGTTGCTTTTTGACACAACACTAGTTAGGTCACACCCAGAATACTGTTCAAGCTTGGACCCCGGCTTCTGCGCGGGACACTGCTATTCTTGAGAAACTTCAACGACACTTCACTGAAATAATACTGGGAGTCAGGCACGAAACGTGCCAAGGAAAGCTAATGGCGCCAAAACTCTTTTCTATGACACACAGAAGACTCAGAGATGGGCCTAACAGAAGCCTTCAAACAAACCAAAGGACTATTCATCCCAACGGAGCCATTGTTAGTATCGACACGGGATTCCAGACCGAGGGGACGCGAGTTTAAGCTCGTCAAACCGACAGCGTTAAACAGCATAAAAGTAAATTTCTTTGCATGCCGCGTTGTCAACCCATGGAACACACTGCCGGCTGATGTGGTGCCTGTCACGTCTATGGTAGGTTTTAGGGCAAGGTTGGACCTTTGCTGATCTAAGGTATTCCCCCCAGTACATCTAAACTTATCTCAACAAATGGTAATACTAGATGCAGCGCCTTCCCTTCTCTAGTCACCACTATCCATCAGTATTATATCTCCTTTTGACTTTAGCTCTCATCCCTTCTCCATCCCACCCCCACCATTTATTATTCTCCTTCTGCCCAACTTATCTTTATCTAAGCACTGCCTGTATTTTTGACACTTGGGGGAAGTCAGACTTTGAAAAGGACCAACTTCGTAACCGGGTGATCGCTGCACTGTCTGCACAGCGAACTTAGTCCGAACCCTGTTTCATCTTCAGAGTGAACAAAAGAAGCACAACGCAATCACAGAAGTTGCAGCCCGGTGGAATTCTTTTTGACGCTCACTGGTGCAAGAATCTGGACTGCTTCGTTGGTTTGAGCCTCAAGTCCTGTGACCTGAGCTGATCAAGATGAGAACCAAATTGAAAGGGAGTACGGATCCGCCTATAGGCCATGATGGTCTGCATCGGCCTTAATCACAGGCCAGATGTTAGGTCATCGGCGTAGACCAAACAGGGAAACTGAAACCGTGGTGGTAGATCATCGGCGAACACCAAAAACAGCAGTGGTCCTAAGACCGAGCATTTTCCATTTTCAGCTCCCGTACATGTACTGTATGTTAAGCAAAGCCTGAATTGTGATTTTTTTTTTCGTTCTCCGTCTACTCTCAAATCTGGCTGTGGATTACGCACATAATACTCTGCAAGCCGCTTGCAAATACACAGAAAGATAAATGTCAGACACTATGCATTCAGCGAGGCGGAGTGACCGAGTACTCTTGGTTGTTCAGGCAAAGTTGCCGACAGGTGCAGAAATGAAGCGACTCCTTGAAATGTAGACCAGTAACAAAATCGATAACGTCAGTATGACGGAGAAGACGGAGTCAGAATGAGAACGCTTTACTCGTCTAATAATTGGAGTACACCAGCTGAAACTTAAAATGATAACTGTTCACGAAACGCCTTATAAAACGAAACGAACAAGCGTACGAAAATTTACGCAACATTCGCCCCGGCTAGAAAAGAATCGTCCGTCATAATATTTTGTAAGAGAGAGGGGGCTAGTAGTGGACCAGATGAAACTAACATTTTGTAGTGTTCATTCATACTTCTCGATTACGTAGGGAGTATGCACGTGTACGCTGCTGTCGACTAAGTAATTCAGATAGATTGTCATCTCTGGGATCTGTGTGTGACTGTGCATCATTAGTAACATGCACTGTAAGACTGTCACTAACGTCGGGACTTGGTGACTGATCCTGTGGTAGGTCGCTGGGTGGTGTTCTTAATGGGGATTAATTGGTTGACGGTGATGTATCGCCTCGAGAAGCCAATCGGTGAATAGAAACTTTTCTGTTATTCCATCCGGCAGTTTCACAAGGGCATAATGGGGATTACAACTGATTAGATCTACTTCCTCCACCAGGGGGTCATACGTCAAGGATCTATCCACGCGCTTCAGTAACACGGGGCCAGAAATTGTCAACCACGTAGGTATCGAAGTCCCATGAGTCGATCGACGAACACAACAGAACAGTCGCTCATGTGGAGTAGTGTTTGTGGCAGTGTTGAGTAGTGAGCGAATTGAGTGGAGTAAGTCTGGAAGCACTGATTCCTATTGCGAAATTTGGAGGTTTCTTGTTTTTCCTGCCAGAGAGATCGCCTTCCATAGGGTTCCACTCAAACACTCCACTTGGCCATTAGCTCGAGGATTCTATGCCGTCATGTGACTGAGTGCCACCCCTTTAGTTCGTAGAAACTGTCAGCTCCCATGACACGAAAGTGGATCCTTGGTCAGAGTGTATGTAGGCGAGCATGCCGAATAAAACAAATAGTTGACACAGGCACTTTATCACCGTAGTTGCCGATATATCTGGGCAAGCGATTGCAAAATGGGAACGAGAGTACTCATCAATAACAGTCAGGAGGTAGTGATTTTGGGTATTGGAAGGCAGTGGACTTTTAAAGTCAATACTCAGCCGCTCGAACGGTTGTGTAGCTTTGATCAGGCGACCCTCGGCGGGTTTGTAAAACCGCGGCTTTATCTCTGCACAAACCGGGCACCGGGAGATCATGTTTCTGACTTCGTCCACAGAGTAAAGCAAGTTCTTGGTGCGCAAAAAGTGAAGCGTGCGAGTTATCCCAGGATGACACAAGGAATTATGTAAGTATTTCAAGGGAGTTCCGTTTACATTAGAAGCACAGGTGCTTCGAGAAAGTGTATCAGCTACATGATTATCTTTACCGAGCCGGTAGATTATATCATAATGGTAGGCTGATAGCTCAAGCCACCACCTCTGGATGTTATCATTCTTGATTTTGCTTGACTGCTTTTCGTCATACATAAAGATAACGGATCTTTGGGCGGTAATTAGCCTGAAATGAGTACCCAGGAGATAATGACGCCATTTTCGGATAGCTTTGACAATGGCACAAGCTTCTTTCTCAATAGCCGAATGATGTTTTCCACTATGAGTCAAGGTGCGAGAGAAGAAGGCCACCGATCGCTGCATCTGAAGCGTCTGTCTGGAGGACTAGTGGAATACTTTAGCCCACTGTTACGACCATAGCACTCTCCAAGTCTAGTTTGAGACGTTCATATGTCCCTCGCGCAGGTACAGGAGGAGGAAATGTTGTATTCCGAAAGAGCGGCACGATTTTATCGGAAAATGAAGGTATCCATTAAGAATAATAAGCAAATATGCCAACCACCCGTCGTTGAGATTTCAGGTCATTAGGGGGCGGGACCTCGTGCAATGGCTTCGTGATTAGGATCGGGCTTGACGGTACCGCGGGTTACATAACAGCCAGGGAGTTTTATTTCCTTTTTGGCAGTTACAGTTTTTGAAGCATTTAACGTTATTCTATATTTTGCTACGGTTTTTAGAAAACGTTGAAGGTTGTTATTGTGTTTACCCATGGTCATACCACACATGGTGACATTATCGACATAAGCGAAGGTATCCTCTAGGTTTTCGGCTTTCAAAATGCTATTAATAGTGCGTTGGAAGCAAGCTACACCATTGGTAACCCCGAATAGTATCGGGCGAAACTGGAAAAGGTTACCACCAGGCTCGAAAGCAGTGTAAGGTTTTTCGTGTTCATCAATAGGTATCTGATGGTACGCGCTTTGAAGATAGAGGGTACTGTAGACGGCGTAGCGAGAGATACTCTCTACCACTTGATCGATCCTTGGGAGTGGGTAGGCATCCAGTTGCGTGAAACGATTGATTGTCTGGCTGTAATCGATAACCATTCTTTTCTTATGATTGGGACTTCCAGTACTTAGAGCTTGAGCCCTCCAAGGGGACTTCGCAGGTTCAATAATGCAGTCACTTAGAAGCTGTTTTATCTCCGACTTGATAAATTTCTTATCATCATCATCATCATCCTACAGCGTTAAACAGTAGGGCAAGCCCCACTGACCATTGCCTTTCTCACCATGTTGCACGTTGAATTAAAAAGTATGAATATACAAGATGGACAGGGAGTGGACTTACATGGGTGGGAAAAGAAAAGAATGCCCTAGTAGCCAACACACGGAATACACAGTCTAACTGTACAAACGTACACCGATCAAACATTCTGATTCGATAGAAAGTGACAACACGATCTCCACTGTTCGCGGTTCGCAGCCATATCCTTCAGTGTCTCCAGCCAACTGGTAGACGGATCTTTTGGACCCCAACCACGAAGACGTGAAGCACCTAAATTTCCTAAGTCTGTTGTACATTTTCTCATTCCTCGCTGCCACGTCATCTGTTGACCTTCACGTGGTCTCTTCCACTCCCTGGGAGGGGCGGAGAATAGGGCGCGGTACGGTAGACGTGTTTGCCATACGTAAGACGTGCCCCAACCAACGAAGTCTACTAAGTTGGATACGCTGTGACAAAACGTTCTCTGAATTAGTATCCAATACTCGCTTTCTTACCTCATCGTTGCTTACTCGGCTATTCCACCCAATCCTAGCGATACTACGTAAACATCGATGGTTGAAAACCTCAAGACGACGAATATCTTCAGCACGCAGACTCCAAGTTTCGCAACCATACAACAAAACTGAACGCACAGTGGCACAGTATACACGACTTTTCAACTTCAGTGAAATATCAGGTCGGCGCCACAAGTGCTTCAGTCCAGCGTACGCCGCTCGAGCTTTGGATATCCGCGTACTCACCTCTACTACTGTGCTCCCATCCGTCGTCACGCAGCTACCGAGGTAGGTGAAGTGATCGACAACTGCCAGCACTCCCCATCGAGCATCAAGCTCGGAATCGTTGACGTCCAGTCTTGTAACATCACATTGCACTTTGAAGGTGCAAAGCGCATGCCGAATGGAGCTACAGCTCTTGCGGGATTATCTAGTGCACGCTGAGCATGTTCCGCGGATTTGAACAAGCAGACAACGTCGTCTGCGTAATCTAGGTCACATAGCTTTTCACTATTTCCTAGTTCGACGCCTACATCCTGAAGATTTTGCAAAGCACTCTCCATTATTTCGTCCATGACGAAGTTAAAAAGGAATGGAGACAAAGGGCATCCCTGCCGAACACCACTGGTCGTTTCGAACCGACCGGATAGTTCACCGTAAACCCTTACACGGCCAGAAGTATGAGAATACAATGATTTCATTAGGTTCACGAACTTCTGGGGCATACCTTTTCGGTGAAGAGTACTGAAAAGCGATGTTCGATCAACTGAATCGAAGGCGCCTTTCAGGTCTAAGAAAAGCATTATTGTTGGTCGGCGGTGTGTGTGACGCGTTTCCTTATCCTTGATAGAGTATCGGTGAGATTTCGTGGCAACTGGTTAAAAATCTGGCGATAAATGGGTGAATAATGGAGGTGCCTGGATTTTAGCAGCTGTAAGCCCACATAACAGAAACGTGTCACGTGTGCCACTAAATGGTATTTCCACTTTGTTATGAAGTCCGAGGAAGTCATGCCCCAAAAGGGCATCTGGCACAAATTTTTCATCACCGACAGTTTTACTTTATTATAGGAAGTGTCCCAATAGCGTATTGTTGCATTGCAGTTGCCAGTAATATCGCAGGTCAACGATGTCGAGGCCAAAGCGACTTTTGAATCGCACGGATAAACCTGCCAATGATAAGTAGTGACGGCTAACTGGGACACAGCTTTCGGAACTGCTAGTGTCTATCAGTGCTTGTGGTTCTACTCCATTTACAAGAATCTGGGTAGTCGCCCGAGACAAACAGACAGGAGCAGCAGCGGTGAAAACTGACAATATTATAGGATTGAGAACCGAAAAGACTGAAGGACCAACTGGTTTAGACTTGTATACACGTTTGGAATGTCCAACTTTCCCGCATGCTTTACAAATAGCTTCTCTAGCAGGGCATTTCGCACGGGGGTGTTTGGGATAACCACAGAAATAACATGCTTCTTTAGGCATGGCAGACGTAACGGTGCAGATTCACATTTGGGGGTTAGTGAAAAGTTTACATGTGGAGTTACGGTGGGTGCCGCAGTACAGGGAATACTGTCAGCTCCATAGGATTGTGGCTTGTACTGAGCGGCTTCCAAAGATCTAGCCATATCATAAGCAACCTGAAAAATCAGATTTGGCTGTTCTAGAAGTCCCATTTTTGTCATTTTACTGCAATCCAGTCATTAGGGCATCACGTATAGCGTCATTACGATGTTCTACAGTTGTCACCGGACGAAAATTGCAACCCTTGCTAGTGTCTTGATGTTCTGCACTAACTGGTCTATATTTTGTGCACTATCCTGTTTACAAGTAGCGAGAAGGTATCGGGTAAAAACCACGCTTTTGGGGGGGCACATACAAAGACTGAAGGAGTGAAATGTCACTTTCAAGAGTTTTACAGTCAGACAGATATCCATAAACAGAAGTTGAAAGGAACTCAATAAGCGTGGCCGCATTATCGGAGTCATCTGATTGCACGCGTTTTAAAAAGGGTTTGAATGTTCGAAGCCAGTAGGTCCACTGCTTAGAAGCGTCCGGAGAGTTCAGATCTGTGTCGAATTTGTCAGGACGAAGGTAGCGATCTGCTGAGTATAATCGTTATCGTGTCGCAAACTGAGGACCAGGGGTTATGGCCCCTATACGGGAGAAAGTCCGGAATTAAACTTAAAAATGGTAAACCGCTTGGGTTTCCATGTCAGCTGTGCTATCAGAGCTGCTGCCGCCGATTGTGATGGGAAACAGCTACCTCACTGATTCATGCTAACTGCTCACCTCAGACCGCTAATTTAAAGATGAATGAAGGCGAGGGGATAGAATAGAGAGAAAAAAAGTTCCCGCCAGTGGTTTGTCACGATTGAAGGACAGCAGCAATGAGTGGAACGAATCACAAATATGCCCTCTTAGATCAGTCTTATTGAGTTTACATGGGTATTGCTCCTTCCGTAGCCACGATTCACGCTTAATACACAGCTCAAAACAAATAGCGAAACAACCGAACGCGAACCGGCGCGAGGCCCAGTAACCGCACAACAACAAACGTTTTGAAGTTCTGTTCAGTTCAGTTTGCCCAGGACAGGTAATGGCCGCGGCCAATCGAGCGTCCAGAATTCCTTCGATGGTATGCACACCAGTTATGCAACCACCACTGCCGAGTGTATTTCGTCGAATCCCCGCTAAAAATGAGAGGGAAACGGAAAACCTCATCGCACATCGACTGCGAGAGACCTTATGCATCGTGAGCGTTCAGTGAGACAGTATGCAATGAGGGAAAATATCTGTTAAAAAATACTCCAGAAGAACAACAGTGCTGCCCGTCATCCATCTAGTTGATATACCCAATGCTCACTACAAGGAAAGATCTCGCACCACTTGTGATCTAGGGCACCTTTGAAGTACTACACGGGTTCGAGGCTTTGAGCCCAATTGTTTCGGTTCTTGAGGAAATCTTTGATCTTATGTCGGTTTCACCGAGCTGAAACGAGAGTAAAAAGAAGTGGGGGGGGCGTGGGAGGCAGCGAAAACAAGATACACGTAACATCATGCAGTGTCACACTGTGGACATTGCCGTAAGCTGAGTGGGGGTGCGGCATTCATGAATATATTTGCGATAAAAGACATCTATTTTGTTCGTTTTTTTGACAAGGAATTATTGGGAGAGACCTAGGTAGAGGTCTGGCTTTTTCTCGAAGACAGTTTTGTTCTGCGAGAGAACAATATCTTCCGGAATTGCATTCCACAGAGTAATAACCCTATAGCTAAAAAAAGTTAATCCTTAGTGAAATGCGTGGCCTCGGTTTGAAAACTTTTCTGCTGTGACCACGGAGGGGAGAGGCTGGACAGACGGAGAAGAAGCAATCGCTTTGACCTTTTTCAAAAAGGTGGAACATCAAAATAGCTCACCTCTTACGCGTCTTAAGTCAAGGGGATAGAGGTTGATGAGTGAGAGGCGGACGGGATAAATTGGGTTGGATAGACCCCTTACTGCTTTGGTGGAGGCCCTCTGAACTCTTTCAAGGATCTGACGGTCCCGGACAAGACCAGAGTGCACTATCTGACTACCGTACTCCAGCAGAAGTCTGATATGCGTGCCGAAAATTATGGGAAAATCATCCCTAGATATGTGCGGGAAGGTCCCTCGAATCATATTGAGGACTCGAAAGCAGACTTGCTCGCAAGTTGGTGATGATGAGAAAAGGATAAGTTACAATCTAACCGGAAACCGAGCACCTTGTGTCGATCAACCCTTGGCAGTGTGGTTGCTCCGTTAGTGGAAAACGTGTGACCAGTCTCTCTGCCGAAAGACATGCTCACGCATTTGTCATCATTAACTGGGAGGTTCCAATCCTCGGACAAGCGTTTCGTTTCATAAACTGCAATTTGCAGGTCTTCAACGCTTGAAATCCGGGGGGTTACATCGTCTGCGTACAGGGCAATGTTCACAGGAAGGGCTGTCGGAAGATCGTTTATATAGATCAAGAAAAGAAAAGGACCTAGGCCGACCCTTGGGGGACCCTAGTTGTTACTGGGGACGTTGAGACCAAATATTCCCGGCTTTAACCACATAGGTGCGGTCGGCAAGGAAGCTGCGTACGATGCCCAACATGGAGCCTGTGATCCCGTATGTCTGCAGCGTACAAAGAAGAGGGGCATAATGGACCTCATCGAAGGCCTTAGTAAAATCGACGAATACAGCGTGTGAGAGCTGGCCATCATCATAGGCTTTCGTTAGACTATCCATGACAGTAAGCATACTGGTGATGCATGATCTGCCAGGAAGAAACCCATGTTGGGACGGGGTGAGGATCTTATTTCTACGCAGAGGGGAAGAACCTCACTCTTAAGAATTCCCTCGAAAATTTTCTGGGGATGCTAGTGAGGCTTATGGGTCTGTAACTAGAAGCAAGGTGTCTACTACCCTTCTTATAGATGGGTGCGATCACTGCTTTTTTCCAGTTACGGGGGAAAACTCCATCGTCAACACATTGCTGAAAAAGCGAGGCATAAGGAGCAGCTACCGTATCCGCGGCTTCCTTGAGAATACGGGGGTGGATTAGGTCAGGACCCATAGAGCAATATTGGTTGAGCCGTCGGAAACCTGGTGCGAATGCACCAAAGGGAATGGTGACGCGGTTAAGGGTAGTGGTCAGAGATAACGGGTGCATGGTTGGGTGGGATGATATGGGAATGGAGCTAAAAAATTGTACGGAAGTAGGAGCTGAATGCCTCGACCACTTGGCTAGGGAAAGTGACTGGTGATCCGGCATTATCTTTGAGAGCTAATGGCGTCGGAACTGTGCCCCTAAGACGGCGCATGTACTGAAATAAAAATGCCTTATTGGTCCGTGTTCTATCAAGTACAGATCGTTGGACTGCATTCTGATAGCACCTAATCTTGTCTTTGCATACGATCCGTATGATCCTGAAGTCTTCTGCATCACAGGCAAGGCCTGTGGCTTTATATCTAGCAAAGGGGCGGACTCGTTTGTCTAGAATGCACCTTATGGAGCGAGGGAGGAGTCGCTTAGCGGTCTGTGGACGACGAATTCTGGGGACAAATAGCCGATCAGCTTAGGAGATTAACTCTCTGAGATTCTCTGCCATTTCACCCGCAGATTTACCTGGGTTAGTTGAATTTAGCCGGGAGCGAAAAAATGCACAGACTTGGTCAAAATTGGTCCTTCTGGAAGATCTCAAAATTTTGGCTTCTGATGGAAGAGGATGCCATTTCACGATATAATCGAATCCAATGAGAATTTGGTCGCCACAGTTCAGTTTGCGCAAGACAGGTAATGGCCGCCCCCAGTTGAGCGTATAGCATTCTTTCGACGGTATGCACACAAGTTTTGCACCCGTAAAGGTATAGTGTACTTTTTCCTATCCCAGCTAATAGTTAGAGGGAAACAGAAAACCCCATCGCACATCAACGGCGAAAGACATTGTGCGTCGTGAGCGTCCACTAAGACAGTATGCAATAAACGATGACATCAGTTACAAAACACCTCAGACGGATCATAGTGACTCCCGTCATCCATCTAGTGAACAAGCTCAGGGCTCACTGTAACAGCCGGTCGTGGAAAATCCCCCTTTTTCCCTCGCGATTCAGTGTTTTTCCCAACATCACTCATTTCCATACACTATTGACTTTTCTTTACGAACTGGTTGTTTCAATGGACCAATTGTTGTTTGTTCGCGCCCAGAGCGCTATTTTGGCACATCCTTGTTCAGGACCCGCGTGACGCACGTGCTGTCTGCTCACACGCTGCTATTCGGTTTCTCGTTGTTGAGACTTTGTGATCGTATTATTGAGGTTTGTATATTGTTTACGTCATTGTTTATTTTAATAATCTAGTATCGTAGAATTATCACGGATAATCGCCTTCTGATTTCGGGATCCGTTGCGAATTTGGCTACGCATTGCTCAAACGGTCGTAACAATACTCAATAGATCTATTTGGAACGAGGAAAATTCACGCAAAATGCCAAGGAAAGGATCAAAGGCAGTTGAACCCGGACAGGAAGTAATACGGCAAGTCTCTGGGGAGGTTTTGGGTACTTATGATTCTTTAGCTAATGCTAGATCGCCTAGTCCTGTCAGTGCTAGCTCATGTGTTATTGAAAGCAATATTGATCGTAAGGACGTTGATTTATATAAGCTGAGAATAATAGAACTAGAGCAACAGTTACTTTCGGCTAGACTACAGGCGCATGAAGCAGAGAAGTGTACACAGAAACAGCGAGAGTATAGGACCAGTGACTTCGACACTTCCGATAGGTTAGAGTGCAATAAGGTAGGGAACCCCACGCAGGTCGCCGACTACAAACCACCATCGATCGATCTGCCTAGAGTGGAGTTAACGGTTTTCGACGGGCGAGCTGAGCAATATTGCAAGTTTGTCAAACAGTTCGAGACGTTCGTTGAAAACAAGGTAACCGACCCTGGGCAAAGGCTTCTTTACCTTACTCACTACTGCCGAGGCCGAGCGCGAGAAGCTATCGACGGATGCACCATGCTCGATCCAGAACAAGGCTACACAAGGGCAAGAAAGATTCTGAGGGACTTGTTTGGCCAACCTTTCAAAGTAGCCCGTAACCTAATAGAGGGCGTGATGGCAGAGGCAAAGAAAACCAAGGGCGACGTCTACACCATGGCCGACCTGGTGATCAAGATGCAGAACTGCTCAATAGCCCTCGACCGTTTAGGTTACAGAGCTGACCTAGACGCCATGCACACTTTGGAAGGCATAGTCCGTCACCTCTCTCCCGAACTACAGGGTCGGTGGGCGGAAGAAGCTGAACGGATAAGCCGAGGCGACAGAGAAGCCAACATCGAAGACCTGACTGAATACTTAGATAGGCAAACGAAGATAGCTGACAGCAGATTCGGCCGACTCATCCGGGACAGCAACCGAGCAAACAAGCCCGGTACTAGCCAAGTCCAAACCCCTGTACGGGAACATCCAAAGTACCAGCCTTGGACCAACACACACGTCATTTCACGAGATGCTACGGCGAAACCAAATTGCAGATCCTGTGGTACTAGCCATGGCCTACCAGAATGCCCCAAGTTCGGCAATGCCACAATAGACGAACGGTGGGGAATGGCGAGGATGGCAGGAGCATGTTTCATCTGTCTCAACACCACGCACCGGGCAGCAGCCTGTAGAACAAGGAATCGATGTGGTTACGAGGGCTGCACGGGCAGACACCATCGGCTGCTGCATCAGGCGAGAATAACCATATCCGAGGCGAGTGCCAAGCCCAGCGTGATTTGTTCAACTTCACAATCTGCCAGTAAACCGGTACGTTTAGGCGTAGTGGCCGTGGGAGTAGTGACTCCGACTGGGATAGCCAAGGCGTTGGCTTTCGTTGATAGTGGATCCGACACCACTTTAGTGAAAGAGCGGTTTGCCGACAAACACCAACTGGCTAAAGGTGCGACGTCGTTGGCAGTGAGCACGGTGGGCGGAACACAGGTAATGACTGCCGGTAGATTAAGGCTGCAACTCATCTCTCTAGACACTAACGAGGAAATTGAACCAACGGAGGCATTCACGTTAGCGGATCTCCCCATGCGAGCACCAAGGTCGGTGAACGCAATCTTGACTCGATGGCCCCACCTGCAGGATGTAACCGTTGTAGACTGGGAAGATGATGAGGTGGATCTCCTCATCGGATGCGACGTGCCAGAGGCGCATTGGGTGCTTGACCAAAGAGTGGGCGACCGCCAGGCACCTTATGCCGTACGCACGGCTCTGGGATGGATGTTATACGGTCCAGTAGGGGTACGCGGTTCCGTGAATTACTTATCCGCCGAAACGGACCGCATAGAGTATCATCTGCAACGGCTTTATGAAAAGGAGTTTCATGACACTGGAGACGAAAGACCGGCGTTGTCTCAAGAGGATCACTTCGCTCTACGAACGGTGCGGCAAGGCTCTAGAGGCCTCAAAAAACAGTTCGAGGTTCCCCTCCCATGGCGCACACCGGTCGACCCGTGGACTGACAACAGAAATTATGTTCTCCAACGATTACTACGACTAAAAGAACGCTTCATTCGAGACCAGAATCTGTGGGAACGATACGCGGATTTGATGAAGCGAAACGAGGACCTCGGTTACGTTGAAAGGGTGCCTGTTAACACCGACAGCAAAAGGGGTATCTGGTATCTGCCTCACCATCCGGTTATCAACCCCAAGAAACCCAATAAACTGCGCGTGGTTTTCGACTGTGCGGCCAAGTTCCAGGGCAAGTCGTTAAACGATCGCCTACTACAGGGGCCTGACTGGACCACACCACTGATCGATGTTCTGTGCCGTTTCAGAGTGGGTAAAGTGGCTTTGTCTGCTGACATTAGGGAAATGTTCCATCAGGTGAAGATTCCGGTAGGAGAACGAGATGCTTTGCGTTTCCTGTGGTGGGAAGGGAGCGACCGGGACAACGCAGTGGTGAATTATAGAATGACCGTCCACCCCTTCGGAGCCATATCGTCACCATTTTGTGCCAACTACGCCCTCCGAGAATCAGCGAACAAACATGGCGATCTGGTACATCGGACGGTGGTAGAAAGCGTCAGCAGGAACTTCTACGTCGACGACTGCCTTGGGTCATTCGATGATGTGGAATCAGCTCTAGAGCAGTTCAGGGGTCTGACGAGATTGCTGGAAGAGGGTGGCTTCCATCTAACTAAATGGATGTCGAACGCTTCAGAAGTGCTGAAGGTCATCCCGTATCACGATAAGGTCGAAAGGGTAAGAGATTTGGACGGCTCTCCACTTCCTATCGAGCGCACTTTAGGGATACAATGGGACGCGGAAACGGACGATTTTGTTTTCGAACTGAACGTTCCCGAGCTGCCAATAACCCGTCGTGGCATACTATCTGCCGTCTCAAGTTTGTTCGACCCGCTCGGTTTCGTCTCACCATGGCTGCTACCCGGAAAGATCTTGCTGCAGCGGCTGTGCCGTAAGAAAGTTGATTGGGACCAGTCACTGGACCGAGGGGACCGGCTGGACTGGGAGGAATTTTTGAACACCTTGAAGAAATAAGGGGACATACGAATACCACGATGTTTGACCCCTGGCCATACGACACGGACTGGAGAACTACATGCCTTTTCCGATGCATCCGAAGTCGGTTATGGAGCTGTGGTGTACGGACGATGGTGCGCAGGAGATGGACAATATACCACGAGGATCCTGTTCGCCAAAGCCCGCGTTGCTCCACTGAAGTCGGTCTCAATCCCACGCCTTGAACTCAGCGCAGCCGTGTTGGCAGTCAGGGTGGTGCAAGCTGTGAAGAGATGTTTCGATCTCTACATTTGGTCGGTGAGCTTCTGGACGGATTCAACGATAGTACTTTACTACATTAACAACGTACGGAGCCGGTTTAGTACTTTCGTTGCTAACCGGCTCACGATTATCCACGATGAATCGGCCACGCACCAGTGGAGTCATGTCAGGTCTGGCGATAATCCGGCCGACCTGTGCTCCCGAGGTGCGAACAACTTCAGGCAACTGGACACGTGGACGAGAGGGCCGAACTTCCTGCAATTGCCCAAACAGGACTGGCCCGTGTTCGAATTAAAACCCCCTACGGAATTGGAACTGGAGATCAAAGGCGTAGTGATAGCAACCAACGTCGTCGAAGCGTCGCCTATTTTATCGCGACTGGTCAGGTTTTCTTCCTGGATGAAGACGCTTCGTTCGCTAGTTTGGTTAACCATGTTCAAGATAAGTTTACTAGTCATGAAAGGGCTACGGCCCTCAGGTCGGATACCGGTCGGCCCGATAGGTCCCGATGAGCTACAAGCGGCAGAGTACGATATTTTCAGAATGATACAACGTGAGGCTTTCGCCCGAGAACTCAAGAGGGCGGAAGAAGTGGGGCTGACCAATGAAGACATGCCATCTCCAAGAGGCGAGCTGAAGCGTTTAAACCCCAAAATCATCAACGGACTGCTGCGGGTGGATGGTAGGCTGACCAACGCCCACCTGAACTTCGACACAAAGTATCCTATACTGCTGCCTGCGAGACAACCTGTAGTAGAGCTAATGATTCAACACGTCCACGCCGTGGAGGGACATGCCGGGGAAAGTCACGTGACGAGCGTCATCCGAAAGCGTCTTTGGTTGTTGAGAGGACGAGAGACTGTAAAACGCGTAATCCGACGGTGTGTGCAATGCAGGAGACGCAATGCCACAGCAGGCAAACAACTCATGGCCCCGCTACCAGAGTGCAGGGTAACTACGGGCTGGTGGCCGTTCAGTGACACCGGGTTGGACTACTTCGGGCCCTTGTGGATCAAGTGCGGGAAAAGATTAGAAAAGCGATACGGATGTATCATGACGTGCATGAAATCACGTGCGGTACACCTAGAAGTCGCACATTCGATGACGACCGATTCGTTTCTACGGGCCTTGCAACGATTTATCAACCGAAGAGGCGTACCGGCCGATATATACTCAGATAATGGATCGAACTTTGTGGGCGCTCAACGGGAATTGCAGCGTTGGCACAAGAACATAAACAGGGACGAACTGCAGAATCGAACCGTGGCCTACGGCATACGCTGGCATTTCAACCCCCCACAGGCCAGTCACCGAGGCGGCATATGGGAACGCATGATCCGGTCCGCCAGACGGATATTGCTGTCAATCATGGAGCAGCAGCCGCCCGACGACGAGACCCTGAACACCGTCATGACTGAGGTGGAGCGAATCCTGAACAACCGCCCCCTGGTTCCAGTATTGAACGGCGACCCCACCCACCTGGCGCTCACCCCAAACGACTTATTGACGCTAAGGTCGAACGAGGGTTTCCAAGGGCCGGTAAACCTTCGTGGGAGCTACCTCCACGGGTGGAAGCAAGCGAACTATCTGGCCAAGGTCTTCTGGAGGCGATGGCTACGGGAGTACCTACCGGCTTTGCAGACTCGACAGAAGTGGATGGCCAAAACAAGACCATTCAAAGTTGGGGACGTGGTTATGATCGCCGACGAACGCGCACATTTCAGCGCTTGGTCTTTGGGAGTAGTTACGGAAACCATCAAAAGCACCGACGAAATGATAAGAACGGTGAAGGTGAAGACAGCTAACGGAGTGCTCATTCGTGACATACGCAGTATTAACCTACTCGAGAGCGAAGATGGAGGAGCTGATAACCCTGTGGCCTAGTAAACCTTTTTCACACCAGTAATCGAGGTGGATAAAGAAACACCATATACACCACCCAATCTCCGTCAAACACGTTAAGGTGCTCGCGGTCCCTTCGTTGACATTACAGAAGGTTCTTTCCGATATGTGGTGATGAGTGCGATTCCATTATACATCCCGATACATACACGCATGCACGACGCACTCTACATCCCGTAAACCCATCAAACATGTGACAGTGTTCGTTGTTTGCTTTTTGTTGAGGTTACCGGATGCCCCTTTCATATGTGGAAGTAGCGGAGCTTAGGTCACACATACACGCCCACATTTTACTCGTTTTCTTGCCACAAGGTCTTTCGTTGACATTGCAGAAAGTCCTCCTATGATGTGTAGTCATGCCTGTGATTTCATTGTACACCCCGGCACACACACACTCAAGCACATACATCCAGGACAGGACGGCCCTTTACAAGGACAGCATCTTTGTGACTCTTCACGCCCGCCATCGGTCATTTGGTCTTGTGGAAGATGTAGACTAGCCTAACGTCTATGTAGCCAATGAGTTAGGTGCGACCAGTAGTAGAACGTCGACGACGAACATTAGACGCGCGCACTGACAGCAGGGCCTAGGCAGGTAGGAAGAATCAGTACCTTTATACCGAACCTTTGACTCTGCTAAGGATCCAGGAGGATTTTGGTGGGCGGTGTAACAGCCGGTCGTGGAAAATCCCCCTTTTTCCCTCGCGATTCAGTGTTTTTCCCAACATCACTCATTTCCATACACTATTGACTTTTCTTTACGAACTGGTTGTTTCAATGGACCAATTGTTGTTTGTTCGCGCCCAGAGCGCTATTTTGGCACATCCTTGTTCAGGACCTGCGTGACGTACGTGCTGTCTGCTCACACGCTGCTATTCGGTTTCTCGTTGTTGAGACTTTGTGATCGTATTATTGAGGTTTGTATATTGTTTACGTCATTGTTTATTTTAATAATCTAGTATCGTAGAATTATCACGGATAATTGCCTTTTGATTTCGGGATCCGTTGCGAATTTGGCTACGCATTGCTCAAACGGTCGTAAGAGGAGGCCATTTCACGATATAATCGAATCCAATGAGAATTTGGTCGCCACAGTTCAGTTTGCGCAAGACAGGTAATGGCCGCCCCCAGTTGAGCGTATAGCATTCTTTCGACGGTATGCACACAAGTTTTGCACCCGTAAAGGTATAGTGTACTTTTTCCTATCCCAGCTAATAGTTAGAGGGAAACAGAAAACCCCATCGCACATCAACGGCGAAAGACATTGTGCGTCGTGAGCGTCCACTAAGACAGTATGCAATAAACGATGACATCAGTTACAAAACACCTCAGACGGATCATAGTGACTCCCGTCATCCATCTAGTGAACAAGCTCAGGGCTCACTACCAGGAAGTATCTCGTACTACTTACTATCTAGGGCACCTTTGAAGGACTAGAGGTGCTGCAGATCTATCATTCCAGCAGAGACTGTTCCAACTGTTCAGGACCCTTTTGCCAAAGAAGTGCAATCTAGCCATCAGCCTAGCTCGGAGGTTCGTCGACTTCTTCTAGTGCCCCTGGTTCTGGAATCTAAAGCCATTTGGAACAGACCACCCGGCCTAAGTCCAGAGAAACCCTTCATTTACTTGAACTCTTCTACGACATCCCATCGACGCCTCCTCCTTTCCAACTAGAGGGCTCTGGGATCACGGGGCGTCTGTGTATACGTCTTAACCCTCCGCCCTTCAACCGTTTGCTTCGCGAGACCCCTAATTTTCTCAAGGCAGGTGGCGTCCGTTTGGTAATGGGGTGTCCAAGTCTGTACACTGCCTTCCATGCTAGGTCTTACTATAGCCAGGCAAATAGGTACGAACGTTTAAGGCTGCCGACAAGACAACGCTGATCTCAGCCTAAAGGGCCCACCAACAGCCTTTTGTGGAGCAGCTTTGCACCGGTCCGATCATTTAAAGTCACTGCTCATGATGTCCCTGGGGTCTTTAACCCTACTGACTGCTCCTATGGTGAACTACCCTTTGTCGTGGGCGACAATTAGCCTCTCTGATTGCCTCCACAGCGGGTGGCTTTTTCCGGCCTTCAGCCGTTGGTCCCACACGTATGCCCATTCCAGGAGGGTCTCCATATCCCTGCCTAAGTTACCCTGCCCTCAAATCCAACAACTTTCACGTCATCCACACAGACGAAACTAGGTGATGAAAGCGCAGATTCCAGGTTGATTATAAGGGGCAAGAATATCAAAGGTCTAGGATGGATCCCTGATGTACTCCACCGGTGATGTCCACCAAACGATAGAGATTGTCCCCTTCGTTGACGCAAAATGTCCCGTGGGAGAGGGAGTCTGCCAGCCACTTATATACTGTGGTACCTACACCGAAAGTATTCTTCTTGCTCAGCAACCGCGGCAAATAAAGGAGTCGAAAGCCTTGCCAAATTCAAGACAACATGCTTCAACTTGCTAACCTCCATCCAGTGGTTGAGTCACTTCATCTCAGGAGCCCAATAGATTTGCCAGACAATATCTTTTTTAGGAATCCATGAAGGGATATGCTTAGCATGAAGAGCACCGGTAAATGCCGGCACGTGTGGGCGCGGATGACCTTCTCAGGAACTATACACAGGATGCTAGTAAGGGTTGCAGGCCCATAGTTTTCCATAGCTGACTTAGGTCTACTCTTATGTATCGAGACGACGGCCGCGGTTTTCCAGTCCCGAGGCAGCTTACCCTGGCCAGAAGTGGAATTGTACGGCAAGCTTACCGATGGAGCTATGATATCCGTGAGAGGCTTGATGATAGTTGGGCGGAAGCCGTCTGGACGCGCTGACTTGTGACCGTTTAATTCCTGTGGGTAGTTACGCACGATTCCTCCTGAGAGATTTCACTCGATTTGGTCTCAAAGTAATTCGCGGGTACGAGACTGGGGTCCAAATATTCCCTACTCTTGTATTTGTCTTCTTTTCATTGTGGCACAGAACCGAAGGAAAATGGACGACACGAGAAAGTAAACAAGCGCAAAATCGAGAAGCCTTTGTTTGACAAATGGAAAAACAAACAACCGAAACTTCGGCCGATCACTCACCAGTCTTCAAAATCAGGGGCAGTAAGGCAGTTTTTCGTATGAATGCCGTCAACTCAACCCTGAGGCGTGAACTTTGGTGTGCCTGTCCTACTTCCATCTCTTCAGAAGGACTTCCAGGCTTTGCTTGAACGTGCGGTCATTTTCCCCTTCCATTACTTCTACTGGCCACGCATTCCATGGACTCGTCACCCCGATTGAGACACGGTATACTAGCGGTAAGCCTACCGATTGTCGTTTTAGAGGCGCCCACGAATGAACTCGCTTACGAGTGTGCAATCGCAAGGGAAAGAATGTCCTCGACCCCGGCCCTAAATCTCCACAGAGAACGCCTCGGGTGCCACTGAGATCACCACGAATTGTGCAGTATGCCCCTGACAAGAGCCCGGCGGTCTGGAGTCGACCTTCGTAACTGATCCCGCGTAATCCAAAGACGAGACGCGAGCCAGCTCGATGTAACTGTTCTAGCCCCGCAACATCAATAGACGTACGGGGGAAGTGACAGTTCCACCATATTCCAGTGGCGAGCTTACATTGAAAGCATGGAGCTCTCTGAGGGACGGCTCAGACAGTGTAACAACCGGTCGTGGAAAATCTCCTTTTTTAACCCTCGCGATTCAGTGTTTTTCCTAACATCACTCATTTGCCTACACTATTGACTTGTCTTTACGAACTGGTCGTTTCAATGGACCAATTGTTGTTTGTTCGCGCCCAGAGCGCTACGTTGGCACATCTTTGTTCAGGACCTGCGTGACGCACGTGCTGTTTGCTCACACGCTGCTGTTCGGTTTCTCGTTGTTGAGTCCTTGTGATCGTATTATTGAGGTTTGTATTCTTTTTGATGTCATTGTTCATGTAATAATCTAGTATCGTAGAATATCACGGATAATCGTCTTTTGATTTCGGGATCCGTTGCGGATTTTGCTACGCATGGCTCAACCGTTCGTTACAGACAGTCCTCCAAATGACCGAAGTATCGCTCCATACATACTCCAGCCGGAGGTTCACTCCTGGTCTGTGTTGAATTTTGTCTTCAGATTTGATGCAATCACTATCCCAAGGTCTTTCTCACAACCAAAAGTGCGGATAGGCCTTCCGTTTCAGTTTGTTCTACGATTTCCTACAGAAAAGTTTTATCTTCAGTCCGGCAATTCTGTTCCACCTTCATTTGTTTCGCCGAATCTGGCAACAAATTACTTTCCAGTTCAGCCCATCCTCCCATCGCTTTTTCTACAGTTACTTCATGCCTACTATTAACTTACTCTTTGACATCCATCTACTCAATTTTCTTCTTCCCCTCATTAAGCCTTGCCATATTACACTATAATTTGCATACGGATACCTGGCCCGCAAATATAAATCCAGTTCAAGGCTTTATAAAACATAATTATCCGTTAAACGTCACCAGACATCTACTCACCATTGTGCCTGAAGCTCTTTGTTTTGAGGTATTCCTCCACCATCATTATGCTCCTCATAAAAAGCCTTAGTTTTATATGCAACGCTTACCTGCAACTGGCCAAGGAGTTGTTTCATCCGGACCTACAACCAAATTTCTACAAAAACCATCCTCTCCCTTATTTATCAGTTTTCGGTATACAAAATCCTATGATCTTTACAGTTCCTTACTTCTCAACTCCAGCGTGTGACTTTCGGCCGAAATTCGATGACTTATCTGCCATAACCATCCGTTGCCACTGAACTGGCTGGCGGTCAACCGCAGCAAAGCCGGTGGAGGTACCTTTCTAACAACTTCCTTGTGCCCGTGAAGCTACACTGCATATCAAAATCGGCTTTGCGGTCACCTGATGGCTCGCATATATACCGGAACCTGTCGGACTCTGTCATTCGCAAGAGCAAGCTGTTAAGTCATAACCCCAGGAATGCTGCCGTTATCTCAGTGATTGCTCCATCCTCTGTCTTCCTCTTTCACAGCTTGTAGCAGCAACACCCCCGAATGTTGTGGAATCTGGTCTGTGGCGGTCTCACAATAAGGGGAAACAGCCATCCCTATCAGTCTCGAACGAATGGGCCACGTATAAAGAAAGGCGGGTCAAGGAGAAACGGGAAGTTTACCCTGCGGGTTAAATTCGCCCCCCCTCTCTTATATAAAATAAACGAAAAAATACATTTCTGGCAAGGAAGGTCTTGGGCTAATGCTCTCTGCCCCCTTCATTACAGATGGTTTTCTGATGTCAGCCTGGACCCGACCCTGCAAATGGAAAACCCCACGCTTTCGAGTTAACCTGCAGTTCCTTTCCTCTAGACCAGTGCGGGGTGACAGCAAGTCGTTCTATCTCTCCACATGTGCCAGCCGACCACTCCCTACTCAGCTTCAACCCTTTGGGTTCCCTGCAAGATCCTTGACAAGCTTGCTGATGTTTTAAGTAGTAGTCGACAGACGGTCTGGTAGTTACACCATGCGGTCTATGCTCGGACGACACCCCGACATTCTTACGCCTCCGGTTAACAGATATGGGCAAAGCCTCGCCTACTTTGGTTGTCGGAATGAGAAACGAAATCATTGCAATTTTTGAATTCACCATCAACAACTTCAATGTTTCTGTGTTCCCTTCGATCCCAAGCAATAATAATGTCAGCCAAAGTCAGTGACGATTTGTCTGCTACCATGTTGACTCGGTTACAAAATCAAAATCCTTACTGACACCAACTTCCTTAATAAACCGTTATTCCTTTCATGATAGGTGGCCACCTTCACCTGATTCTCTTGTCCCAGGCTACAACTCAGTGGACCCAGCATCCTTTTTCCTGCACTTCTCCGTTAACTCGAGTCTTACCACGCAGATTACCATCCTTTATTAACCGATAAGCACCCATCGGCGTATTTGCTCATGGTATGTTAGGACCCAGTTCCACCCAGCAGGCGTATGCTTCTGGTTACTCATGACCCCATGGTAAACCAGCACGTTCGCATCCACATAAAAAGGCCTCAGCTCAGATCTCAGCATTTCTTCTTCTTTTCATAATTTCTGCCACCTTCAGTCGGATCAACAACCAGACTGCTGTCCTTTTTTCCCAAGTCGTATTCCTGACCCCAGCCTCTTCCATTGTTCTATTTTTGGTCCTCAGCTGGGCCCCTTTTCTGTTCTACCACCTATCAGCCTGACCATCTTGCACTCTAGCTAAGCCGACGTCTAATATCTCCATCATCACCCAACTGCCCTACGAAAATACCACAGTCTTCGCCCGTTAATCCCTCACAGACCACACTACTGGCCGTCAAGTAAAATCATCACTCAAGCTTCTATTAAGCCCTTGATCGTAACCCCCAGCTGAAACATTCTCCAAACTGCCGCATTCCTCATCTTTTTCAGAACACAGTGGTTACCTGGGTAGCCCATCAACCAAATCGACGTCACCCCCGGGTTACCTTACGAGCTATACGATTTGATCGATCGGATTGACCATGGTTAAACCTATACTCGCACCTGATGACGACTTATATGGAGCACCTTACGTGGCTGACCAGTGATCACAGTACCACAACCAGGGTTACAATCCATCATGATAGTCCCACCGGACCGCCGGATGGATTCCTGACATCGTCCATCACCCCACACCCCATCAACATCTATTGCCCGGACTCCACACAAACAGTTCAGTTCATTCTGCCTTGCAGTACTGAAAAAGATGACCGGAATGTGGCCCTCACCAATGCGTTCCGTACCTGGTCTCCCCATTTCGTCGGCCTAGCTCTTTTTGCCTGCTACCCTCATCATGCAGTACCTGCCACCAACAGCAACCAATGTTTTTACGAGGCAAAATACCAACCGCTTGGTTATTTATTCTTTTAACAAGTATGCAGAAAATCTCAACTTTACACTTTCAACTTCCGCTGTTCCTTCGGGCCTGACCTCTCCCAGTCACCGCTGCCTTCCTTCCTCTTCATCACCTGTGCATATTTGCTTGGTTCCGTGGACAGCGTTTATCTCCACCTGAGTGTTTGCTCGAGGGCTTCTATCTGAAATTCCCCGTTTTGCGTCCAATCACTTTTCATGCTCTTTAAAAGAACACTGAAATCCTGGCGAAGGTTTCCGCCTCCATGTGAATTTTCATGTAATATAAAAATTACCTATACAGAAAGTCCAATCTGGTTATCCCTTTCGATTCACTCGCATTTGTATCACAGGCTTCTTCCGCAATGTGTTATCCAATGTTGTATCAATTCTCTGTATATCCTGAAGGCATCTGAGCCTGCACTTTGGTGACAACATACTGATTCCATGTTCATCCTTTTTTTGGTAATACTCTCACCCAGTTTCTCGATATTGATCCTTCAAATATCCAGTTGGTGAGCCACCGAGTCTGTTTCTACACTTACCGACCCTTCTTTGCATATCTTTCACTACTCCGCTCGCTCTCGCTCTATTTTCATCGACTGCACACCAAATTCCGTAGATCGCTGTGATCAATTCTGGATCACCGGATGCGTCGTATGCAAATATCGCCACCCATAAGGTAAAGTGCGCATTATTCCTGCATCAACTAACTGTCCATGTTGCGATGTCCGACTCCGGAAGCTCTAAAGGTTCTTGCAAACACTGCATTTTTACCCTTCTTCAGTATCGATTTTATCTAAACCCCCACGTCTAGCCGGCTAACCAAAACGTCCTCGTCCCGAATTCGGAACTGCTTTGCAATCCTAGAGTTGACCCGCTCCACTTTAGTTCGCTTAAACACTGTCCAAGTTTATTGTTCTTTTACTGCAATTGTTTGAAACTTAAATCTTAAAATTGTGATTATCCCACATTGTTTTGTACTGCTGCGTTCCCTGATCAAGCGTTGAGCATGAATCTTGACCACGATCAGGAAAATGCCATTATTAGTTGAGTGAGCAGCCGATTACCGCCCTACCTAAACTTACGTATGTATACTTTTCAACACTGGTGGGTAGTTGTCAAGCCTCGGACGAGTCCTCCAGCTCGACCAAGTCATTCAGTTGAACATGGAGAGCTACATTTAAGGGATCGTTCTTCAGATTTTGAGGTCATCCGAGTAAGTAAGGCAGGGCGACCGAGTCACTCATGGATTGAAATCCTTTTCTTTTCCTTTAGTTACTATGGGGAGAAGATAAGGGGAGAAAAAACCGGGAAAATGGGTGGGGACACAACAGTTCAAAATTAAAAAAGCAGTGTGTTGTGGTCTTCTCTGCATCGTTCACCTACTATTGACTTACATCTTTGTGTAGTTTATTGGTTTATTATTTATCTACTTTAATTTATTTTAAATTCTTCTCTATGGGGATGGGAGGAGTCATAGAAGAGAAAAACAACTAGAAAGCTTGACTGATGTAGAGTGTAGAATGGTTTGGGTGTAGGCCAGGGCCTAATCCCGGGTAACTATCCAAAAGCCTAAAAGGTTGCTTTGAAGGCTGTCCTTATTATTTTGCGTAGATATATTCCTGCAGGGGGGGGAATTTCGGCGACCAAATGTGCGGGGACGGGGCTTAAACAGATCCACACTATAACCACGCAGAGATTCCGGGCATGAGCATTCAAAAACTGATCCACTCAGTCTGTAGAGAATAAGTTGGACGCATGAGAAAGATCTCCATGCTTGCCTCCCAACTGTAAGCAATAGTAATTCAGTTCACCGAGACCAGCTGGGTAGGAAGTGTGTTGTAAGCCATGAACCATCTTCGTTCTCTCCGTGTGGACTCGTTTCAAGGGTCTTGGGTACTTTTGATTCTATGGTTATTGCCAGATCAGCTAGACCTGTCAGTGCTAGCTCATGTATTACTGAGCGTTATATTGATTGCAAGGATTTTGGTCTATTTAGGTTGAGGGTACAATATCTAGAACAACAACTGTTATCTGCCAGACAACAGGCCCAGGGAGCAGAAGACAAGTATGGACAGAACGAGAGTGAGCAGAAGGTCAGCGACCACTAACTATCCGATAGATCAGGACAAATTAAAATAGGAAACTGCGCCGGTCGTCCAGCGTAAAACATCAACGCCACCAAAGATCGATCTTCCAAGAAAAGAACTGACAGCTTTCGACGGGCGATCTGAACACTACTACAAGTTCATCGGGCAGTTCGAGACGTTCGTCGAAAATAAGATAACCGACCCTGGTCAATGTCCTCTCTATCTGACCCTACTGTCGAGGCCGAGCAAGGAAGCTATTGATGTGCGCATCATGCTCGACCCAGAACAAGGCTACACACAAGCAAGGAAGATTTTGAGGGACCTGTTTGGTCAGCCTTTCACAGTTGCCCGTAATCTAATAGAGGGCTTGATGGTAGAAGCAAAATGAACCGAGAGCGACGTCTATACAGTGGCCGACCTAGTGATCAAAATGCCGAACTTTTCAATAGCCCTCGACCATTCAGGCTACAGGGCTGACCTCGACGCAATGCATACGCTGGAGGACATAGTCCGTCACCTCTCCCCGAACTACGGGGTCCATGGGCGGAAGAGGCGGAACGTATAAGCAGAGGCGGCCGTGAGGTTAACTTCGAAGAATTGACCGAACACTTGGACAGGCAAACCAAGGTAGCCGACAGTAGATTTGGCCAACTCATCCGGGACAGTAACCGAGTAAACAAATCTAGTACTAGTCAGGCTCAAACCACTGCACGGGAACATCCAAAATACCATCCTCGGAACTACGTACACTCTATTTCATGCGAGCTGCGGCGCATCTAAGTTGCAGGTCCTGTGACCCTAGCTATGGGCTACCAGAATGCCCAAAGTACATGAGCGCCACGATAGACGAACGTTGGGGAGTGGCGAGGACGACAGGAGCGCGTTGTGTTTGTCTCAGCACCACACATCGGTCGACAGCTTGTCGAACAAGGACCAGGTGTGGTCACGAAGGTTGTCTGGGCAGACACCACCGATTGTTGCACCAGGCGAAAGAAACTACAACGGAAAAGAACACCAAGCCCAGTGTGATCTGTTCAACATCTCGGTCTGCCAGTAAACCAATACGGTTGGGAGTAGCTGCCGTGGGAGTGATGGCCCTAACTGGGGTGGTCAAAACATTGGCCTTCTCCGACAGTAGATCAGACACAGCCCTGATGAAGGAGCGGTTTGCCGATGAACACCGGCTCGCTAAAAGCATGACATTCTTAGCGGTGAGCACGGTGGGTGGGACACAAGTTACGATTGCCGGCAGGTTGAAGCTACTGCACATCTCCTCAGACACTAACGAGCAAACTGGGTGAACTGAAGCATTTACATTAGCTGATCTCCCCAAGCAAGTATCAAGATCGGTGAATGTAGTTTGAACTAGATGGCCCCAGCTGCAATATGTAACCGTCGTAGACTGGGAGGACGACGAAGGGGACCTCCTCATCCGCTGCGACGAGCCAGAGGCACGTTGGGCACCTGACCATAGAGTGGGCAACCACCAGGCACCTTATACCGTAAGCACAGCACTAAGATGGATATTTTATGGTCCATCAAGCGGACGCGTTTCTGTGAATAAGGTATCAGCAGAAGTGGATTATATAGTGTGTAAATTGCAGCGGCAGGATGATAAGGAGTCCAACGACTTTCGAGGCGAAAGACTAACCTTGTCTTAAGAGCACCACTTCGCACTACAGACAGTGCCGCAAGCAATTAGGGACCTAAAAAATAGTTCGAGGTTCCTATTCCATTGCGCATGCCGGCTGACCCTTCGGTTGATAAGAGAAACTGTGTTCTGTAAAGACTACTACGATTGTAAGAACTCTTCGTTCAATGTTAGGACCTGCGGGAAGGATATGCAGAATTAATGGAGCGAAACGAAGCTCTCGGCCAAGTTGAAAAAGTGCCTACCACTACTGATGGCCGGAAGAGGATCTGGCTTCTAACTCACCACCCGGTTCTCCACCACAAGAAACTAGAAAAACAGCGGATGGTCTTCGGCAGTGCAGCCTAGTTTCGCGGCAAGCCCGTAAATGATAGCCTGCTACAGGGGCCTGACTGGACCACATCATTGATTGAAGTTTTGTGCTTTTTCAGAGTGGGCAGAGTGGCTTTGTCCGCCGACATCAGGGAAATGTTTATCCAGGTGAAAATACCGGTAGAAGAGCGAGGTGAGTTGAGTTTCCTGTGGTGGGAAGAGAAAGGCCGGGACAACGAAGCGATAAATTATAAGATGATCGTCCACCTTTTCCGAGCCATATCATCACCGTTTTGCGCAAACCACTACCTTCGAGAATCAGCGAACAAATATTGAGCTCTGATCCACCGGTCGGTAGTAAATAGTGTCAGCACAAACTTCTACGTCGACGGCTATCTTTGGTCATTCGCTGATATATACTCGGCCCCAGCGCGGTTCAGGGGTCCAACGATATCGCTAGAAGCGAGTGGTCGTCACCTGACGAAATGGGTGCCCAAAGCTTCGGAAGTGCTCCGAGTTATTCCGTACCATGACAGGACTGAAACGGGACTGGTCTGTGCACGAACCAGAACCCTCTCCGGAATTGGAACTGAGGATCAAAGGCGTGGTGATGACGGCTACAGTCGTCGAAGCGACATTCAATTTGTCAAGGTTGGTCAGGTCTTCCTCCTGGATGAAGACGCCTCGGTCAGTAGTTTCTTGGCCGGGATCATGAGACATTTGCCAGTCATGAAAAGAAACCGTCCCTCCAGCAGGATACAAGCGGGTCCGGTAAGTTCAGATGAACTACGAGCCGCAGAACACGATGCATCGAAGGTGATACAACAGGAGACTTTCACCCGGGAAATCGAGATGGCCGAAAAAGAGGGGCCAATCGACAGAGGAATACCATCTCCGAGGGACGACTTGAAGCATTTAAACCCGAAACTCATTACCGGACTCCTACGGGTAGACGGCGGGCTGACCAACTCCCACCTGAGCTTTGACACGAAGTATCCCATAAAGCTGCCGGCTCGAAAACCCTTGATAGATCTAATGATCCAGCACTTCCACTCTGTGGAGTGGCACACCGGGGAAAGTCACGTGACGGGAGTCATCCGAAAGCTCTTTTGTTTTCTGAGAGGAAGAGCGACTGTAAAACGCGTTATCCGACGTCGTGTAATCTGTAGGAGACGAAATGCTGCAGCTGGCAAGCAAAACAGCCGCTCAGCCGGATTGCAGAAGAACTCCGTGTTGGTGGTCGTTCAGGGATACCTGGTTGGACTGTTTTGGGCCCTTGTGGATGACATGTGTGAAGAGGCTGGAGAAACGACACGGGTGTATCATGACGTGCATAAAGTCACGCGAGGTGCACTTAAAATGTGCGCATTCAAAGACAACCGACTCCCTCCTACGGACCTTGCAACGCTTTATCAGCCGAAGAGGCGTGCCGGGAGATATATACTCCGACAATGAGTCGAATTTCCCGGGCACTCATCGGGAACTGCAACTTTGGCACCAAAACGTGAACAGGGACGAAATGCAGAAACGAACCGTGGCCTATGACATGCAATGGCAATTCAATCCCCCACAGGTCAGTCATCGCGGCGGCGTATGGGAACGCCTGATCCGGTCCACAATGCATATATGGCTGCCGACCATTAAGCAGCAGCTGCCCGAAGACGAGGGGCTAAGCACAGTCATGACCGAGGTCGAGAGAATTCTAAACAACCTGCCACTGGTTCCGGTAACCAACGGCGACCTCACCGATCTGGCGCTCACCCCGAACGACCTATTGACATTAAGATCGAACGAGGGTTTCCAAGTACCGGCAAACTTTCGTGGGAGCTACCTTCACGAATGGAAGCAGGCCAACTATCTTGACAGGGTTTTTGGAGGCGATGGCTTCGGGAGTGCCTACCAATACTTCAAGCTCGTCAGAAGTGGTTGATGAAAACAAGACCATTCAAGGTTGCGGATTTAGTAAGGATCGCAGACGAGCACGGTCATTTCAGCACCTGGCCTTTAGACGTGGTTATGGAAACGATCGAAAACTCCAAGGAAATGATAAGAGCTGTCAAGTTGAAGCTCGACCACGGAAAGTTAGTCCTCGACGTACGCAGTATTAGCCTCCTCAAGAATGAATGCGGAGAAGCTGACACCACAGAACCCGGTAGAAGGTTCTTCATTCGTAGTTGCCGCGGTTAAAGGCGCCTCCCGTGTGGGGGAGCATTCATGGCATACTTACTTACTGAACTACACCTACACCCAGACACACGCGTACACGATACAAGTTTATGCTTTGTGATTTCCATCACACACGTTGCAGTGCTCATCGTGCTTTGCTGACTTTGCGCAAGGCTTTCCCCATATGTGGTAGTGGTTGTGATTCTACCATACACCCAGGTACACTCCCTCAATCACTCAAGCACTTGATACACTTTCATGCTCCATGAGCCCCCGTCATACACTCCGCAGTGCTGATTGTTCTTCGCTTATCACTGGCATTATGGAAGATATCCCTCGTAGGCGGTAGATTTATTGTTTGCCCATACACCAGAGTGCGACCTCACCCATGACAACTACATGCACACGCACTCACACAAGCACTCGCAGCCGGTGCAGGACGGCCCCTTCGGAGACGGCACTTGGGTTTTCCCTTCAAGCAGGCTACCGATCAGCCATTCTCATGAGGATGCAGGGTAACATCACGTCGGTGTGGCCACCGGATCAAATGCGACCGTGAGTAGAATGTCAAGGCCAGAAGTATTAGGTACTCGCACTGACAACAACTTCTGGGTAGATAGGGAGGATCAGTACCTTTATTCCAAACCCCTGATTCTGCTATGATTCGAGAGGATTTTGGTGGGAGGTTTAATGGCCGGTTGTGCAAAATCCCCCCAGAAACACCGCGATTTCATGTTTACTTGACATCACTCACGCATTTAAACCTTTCGCGTTTTTTATGCACTGTCTTTTCTCAAACTTACGTTTGTTTGTTCGCACCAAACGAGCTATTGTATCTTATCCTTGTTCTGGACCTTCGTGACGCATGTGCTCCTCTCTCGCACACAGCAATTTAGTTCTCGTTTTCTGAGTCCCTCTGATCGCACATTCAGGTTCGTATCTGTCTTATGTCATTGTTCATTTGATAATCTTGTACCGTAGAATTTCACGGATAATCGTGTTCTGATTTTGGGATCCGTATCGAATTTGTCTATGCATTGCTCAAAGGGGTCTTACACATGGTGTATTGAATCCAAGCGCGCTAGATCCCCGAGAAACGGTAAAGTTTTAAGCCACCTGTTCTACGTTTATTGGCCCTGACTACCAACACTTTTTGAAAACTCATCATGGGATTCCCGGCTGATCTTCCGAAAAGAAGTCGTCTCAGCTACGTAAAGTAAACCCAGTGCGGTGAAGCTGAACTCTCACCGGTTTCCCAGTGGTCTATCTTCCAGCTTGCTAGCAGTAAAATACGCAGATTGCTGCCAGGAATAGTACCCTGAACCCTTTTTTGCCCTTCTGAAATCTATCTGCCATCTCAACGTCTATGCCAGCGGTATGACACAGCCAAGATCCATGTCATGAACATTCCCCTCTCAGGCGCAGACAATATATGGATAATAACAAAAGCAAAATTTTGACAGATTTGGGCTGAAGCATTGTATCTGTGAACTACCTGAAGACCTCCGGCACAGAGTGTTCCCCGCTCCAATCCTGTTTTCGGCGATCTGCCTCCCGGCTCACAGGCAATATTTAGGAAAGGAGAAAACACCTGGGGCTTGTGAACCGTCAACCTTCGGCCTGGGGCCCGTAAAGTTCTTCGAGGACTTCGTGAATGGAAAATCTCACAAAGTTTCCGGAGAGACCCACTACCTGAAACCGGAAAATTCGGAACTAGTAGCGCAGAAGGCAGAGATCCGGGACTCGGAGATAGTTGTAACAGGCAGCTTTTAGTCGTCGGCACAGTGTATGCCAGCTACCAGTGGGGCGAACAGAGTTATGTACCCACTCGAAGAACAGTGTCTCCAAGGCACCTCAGAGCCACGCTACCTCCTTACACTGCACTGGTGTGACCCCACCCAGAGTATGTGGTCCAGGTCTGGGCTTCCCAGTTAGTTAGGGACAACACTGGGGAGGGTCCAAAAGAGGTTCACAAGAACGGTCTTCAGTCCAAGGGACTATGTTCCGGGGTCAGACTGGCATGTCTAGATTTGTTCTCGCCCAGTCGCGGACGTGAGAGGAGAGACCTGATAGAAACAAAGAAGAAATGAAATGGTTTATCAATAAAGAACAAGCCGTAATTTGTCAGCGAAAGAAATGTCACCTTCCTAGGGCAGGGGCTGAAGCTCGTTAAGCCAAGGGCCAACCGAATAGCACAGTCTACTTCTCCTCATGCAGAGTAACAAAAGACTAGGATGAGCTCCCTGCGGATGTTGTGACAGCAGATACTGTTATCGTTTTCTGAAAGATGTTGGATATGGCGTCCACACACGCACTTTCGGAGTGATTGTGAGGTGGCAGATAGCACTGAGAAGACTTTCCATCCCGGCTTCTTCCTCTTCCTCCCTTCTTTAGTGTTGTTATTGTTTCTCTCACTGGTCCTTCATCCTTACCTCCTTGACGCCTCTTAGACCCTCTACTTTTATTTCCTCATTAGAGGGCTGAAATGAAGGTGACTATACTTTCGCATGACGAGTGAACATGTTGGTTACGGAGGCTTTACTCTATCAAAAAGTTGTTGTTGCTGCTCTCCCTAACGGAGACCCGATAAATGTCACGTGCCGAGAAGTTCCATCCACCGACGAACAAGAACGGAATTTAAGAAGTCGAAGCCCTGTGAGATTAGGGGTATCACAGGGGAGGGAAACTGTACTTCTAATATTGTCGGCCGCCAGTCCCCCATTATGATTTGATTCAACCCAGGCCCGCATCTTCGTATGGGTCCGCAGAAGTATACACTTCCTGCTGATATCAACATTTATTCTGAAGTATATGGGAAGCAGTGCCATGTACATGACGAATTCAAGACTGTTAGATCCTGGGCTTGTGTGTTTGTTTATGCTACTTGAATTTCGGAATAGAATACTCTAACTGGCGTCACTTCGTTCGTCTGCGCCACCGATGTCGGACAGCACCTGTGGCTCCAAGAATCTGAAGGATTGTCGGTCCCATTGTCATTCTCAACCATGGATCTCATCGCCATCACAAGATAACAAATTTCCCAATTCACTTCCCGCACTCAACGAGCAAGCCAACCCGTTTTTCCCCGGTGGATTTGACCTCAATCGAGTTCAGTTATCACTTAGTGTCCTTCAGTTAGATCCACCCGACCGTGCAGTCATAAAAATTGCAGGTACGACTAATAATTTATAAATTCCTCCCGCTTATAAGCCTAATCTTGGACGAATTCCTGCTGATTGTGGAAGCCCCGTCTCAGACAGCATAGTGGGACACTCGACCGTACCCTGAGTGTTACCAAAGGGGACACAATTCCGATTTTCCTAACTGACGTTAATTTTATCTCTGGGTTCTACAGAAGATTATAGTTCCTTTCATATGATGTAAAATAGTGATATATTTGATGTAAGGGCCACTGATTGTCTCTAGCCGTATCACTGAGTGTCTCCAAAAGGTGCACTCAAGGGACGGTCAGCGATGAAAACAAGCAGTCGTATCACTCGAAAAAACAATTTTCACTGGTATATAATACAGCGAATGCGTGTTAATGCCAACCAGTAACAAACAGCCATCAGAGGAGAACATGCGACCTGACTGCCCTCTCGCCGAGTGTCCACAAAGTGGACATTTGAACTACACATTATATAAGAATGGTAATCATAAAATCTGAGGGACCTAAGTCTAAAAAGCCGACGTTTCTGAAAAGTCTCATTTATTTCGCTGTTTGGAAGTGCGTTTTTACGGTTATTCGTTGACAGTCCCCTGATTAGGGGCTGTCAACGAACATATAAAGGAACACTCCAGTGTCCCATTTCATGTTTCCTTGGGGTTCACTCAGTGATACGGTCAGGAAATACTCGTGCCGCTTGGGATGGTACAAATATAACGGGAATCCTTATGTATATAGGCATCTTTGTATATGTGTGTCCATGCGTGGTCATTTTGATGGAACCAGATTTCGAATTTGTCGTTGTTCCTTACTCGGGAATTGTCCCACTTCCAGGTTTGTTGGTTCTTCCGTTGAGATTAAAGTCGTTAAGCTCGCTGCTTGGGAGACCATGTCGGTCATATATATGCTTGAAGGAATATCATATTTTCTTGGTTTCTGTACCTGTTGTTAGACGTTGAGAACGGGTACTAAACACTACTTTATCTTGGGAACGTCGGCGGTCTTCATGTGAGAGCAGCAACTGGAGGTCTGGTTCCCGTTCTGCTTTCACCAATTCACCGAATAATTCCTAACTCTTCACTTTGTCCTAGCATCTAACTATGCAAGGAGTTTCAGGTGCAAGAACCTAGATAAAACTGGCACGCCGCGGTGCCGAACTGAATTTAACTAAATCCTCGAAATCAACCAATCAGATGCATATCAGAACAAGGTATATGAACCGTTTTGAGGTAACTGTCCCCCCGGTTCGCTGGTTGGGAGTACGTCAAGTTGGTTGACTGGTTGTTGTGCACCATGTATATTGGGTAGACTGGTTTAACGGATGTGTAGTGTTCTAGATAAGAATCTGAAATAAGTTCCAGGCAAGTGGAGACAAATTTGGTTCCGCCTATAAACATTGTTGACTACATGATGGCGCAAATGTCCAACGTTTACTCTGACCGTTGAGGAGAGAGTGCTTTGATAGCTGGTATTTTATGTAGGCGACAACTCCTCAGTATGTGCCTTTGTGGAGGACCGTACGTATTCAATGAAGCCCACACACGAAGACTTCACACTGGTTTTTGCTGGTAGGTAGCTCTTCGGTTTATGACTTACACCAAAACGCCTCTGAACAAGTGATAGGTGATTTTAACATAATTATCTTTGCTATTTCTGACGAGAGCTGAATGCTTTCATATCCAATGCTGGAGTGGTTTATGCTACGTTGTTCGCCAAAAATCGCCACCTTAAGTGAACCAAGGTCCTAAGGCTCAGCACTGTCACTTCAGAATATTTTGAATAAGCCCGACTAATAATGAAATGAGAGGGCTAATAAGAATGATTTTCCCAGATTCTGATTGACTTTGGGTTAATTTGTTGTATAATGAGGCCACCTACTTACATTGAACTGTGTGAGGCACGTATTATGTGTGGCAAGAAACTCTGTTCACAACGGTGGAAAATGGAGTAGTAGATGATTGTAGTGCCCTAGGAAGACGAAATCATCCTGAAGGTCGACTTTACTCGCAAAATAATTAAGACTAATTCACGTTGCGGTATTTAAAATGCGCTGGAATCTACGGCAGAAGTAAATATCTCTTCTGAAAGGCTGCGGTCGACCTGACATTATTTTTTACGCTCTGAAAATATCTGAACTATATTTCGTCTGCTTGACGTTCGTTTCATACCGATATTTTTTTCTTATAATTTGTGAACTGCCAAGAAAAGGTTCGTTAAATGATCTGCGGTTGTTTGTCAGACTTAAGATGGTTACCTAAGGCTACGAATATCAAGTCTTCCGTTCACATTTTCTAACGTGAAGAAGTATCTTTAGTCGGTAGACGTGCAAGCACATCGCATGAACTCCAAACGATGTCGTAGAACCACGGAAAAATTGCTGGCGAACACAGTACTTTGATTTTTTGTAGTTGTTCTGTTGAATAGTCATTTTTCCTTTTGGAATAAGTTACCCCATAGCGTAATGGAAGACACCTTTATGCGAAAATCCGCCGGATGCAGCATAAAGTGTACAAGAGAGGTACTTGAATTTGGGTCCGCCGCTGCTTCTGTTCACCACAATTGAGGACCAACATTTGTTCTGTTTCGCGTTACTCTGATGTATCGATCGGCGGTGTTCAGTTAGTCATCGTCAACAAATTTAATCGTGTACATCTGGAGTTCGATCCACGCCCACGTTGTATAAGCGACTTCACTGTTTTAATCGATTTTACGTTATCCTGTTATCCTGATTCCCTCCTAAACGATACCGACCTACTGTAGCTTTAATTTGTTTATCTCTTCCAGTATTGGTGTCCTGGTGGTCCTTTCTGCCTGAAAGTGCAATGGACTCTTGTGATTATGGGGCGTGGTGCTTTCACTACAAGCGTACCCAACAGTAAATAGGTGTTTACAATGTTGCTTGTCGAAGGGAATAACAGAGTAAAATGTATGCTGGTGGCGCTACGCTGGTTTTTTGTAGCGATGTCTTTTTCAAACTTGTTTCGTCTTCACTTCATATGTATGCCTTATTAGGGCTGCGCGTAGTGGGAACATCACTTCGTTTGTCCATTGCATTGGGTGGATGGTAGTCAACCCCAGTATCGCTAACAGAATTAGCGGTGGAATAATCAGTATTTCTCTAGCCGAATTTCTTCTTTTGTCAGTCAGAGTAATCAGATACCTGGAATTTAAGTATTCTCACTGTAAGGGATGTAAATATAAGGTAGTGGATCTGACAAAGTTTCATTTACTTGAAACTATTAGAAAAATGAACTTGAAATGAGGCATATACAGATTTTGATTTCCCCTCCCCATGTTGACGGGATCATTTCTGTGAGACACATCCTTGTTTGCAATAATGTACTTATTGTATGGATCATTTAAAATTGCTTGATATCACAAAGAAGTTTTGTCAAGGTTCTCTGTCGATCTTATCCAGAGGTTCCAACATTTTAGCACCAGATGTCATATAAAGGTGTCACAATATACTGGGATGTTTCGTCACTTTTGATGTGAAGGTAGATTGAGAACACGCCTTCAGTTCGTTTTAAAGTTGATATTTTGTTCTTTGTAGATAAACGAGATGCAATTCAGAAGAAAGTTTTCACCAACTGGGTCAACCATTATCTGTCCAAAGTAAGTGTGCTATCCCTAAATGGAAACTGGTTCTGTACCGTAAACGCGGTGTTCCTTTTAAAAGGGTTTTCTGATGAAGGAATGCACTACTTCAGTCACAGACTTATAATTGTTCATCATCTTTTATGAGAGTCGGTTCAGTGTTCATTGTCCATCGTTACATTGCGTTTGCTTTTTATCCGTCTGGTTTGGTCTACTTTGAACGAGTCTCTCGCGTAATAGAGTAATTTCAACATTATTTGAGTAGCTTGTACGATTTAAGCCAACCGTGATGTGAAAATTAATGGTGAAGTGAATTTTACCGTGCTTGACTTAAACAGAAAGAACCTTATGTTTTTTGTCGAAAGATTTTGATTCATCTTTCCTTGTTCATCATCATCATCATCGTACGGCGTTAAACAGCAGGACGAGCCCCACCTGCCACTGCATTTTTCATCATATTTCACGTAGAAATAGAAAGAAAGAATATACTAGGTGGGCACAGAGTGGACCTATAGAGGTGGGAAGAGGGAAGAGCGCCCTTGTAGCCAACACGGAATATAGTTCCGGTCAGTGGTCCATTGACACTTAGGTGATCGACCCGCGTATTACGAATGCTTACAATGCACCAAATGAATTTGTTTATTGCGACCATCTACCTTTAAATGCCGGGAAATCTAACTGTAGGTATTCCCTTCAATGGTTACGACGTTTTATTCGTTCACTAATTTTGGTCTGGTCAGATGACGCAAATCCATCATATCGTGATAAGTTGCCGATCGTCTTGTATTGTCTAAAACTACTGGTCCCTTTGGATTAGGTACACAGATTCCTACCATGCTCTGGTGTTGATTCATTTCGGTCTTCGGTTACCAATTCGTCGACGCGAGTCTCAGAATCTATCAAATGTTCACTGCTCACCTGAATCAACTTCTAGTTTTGCCTATGGGGATTCGTTATTGACTGTTTTAAGCGAAAATTAATTTTGGCCGGTGTTAATAAATTTTCCCCATTTTATCCAAAAAAGGTTTGTTTGAGGTCTTCAATGAATATCCCACGGAAGTTGAAGTAGGATGATCTATTTCCATTGTTGGTGACCGTTTCCGAAGTTGCTCAATTAAAGCGACATCTGGAATTAGAAGCGTCCCATTTCTTATCAACTTCATCGTCAATAGGAAGGCAATCAATGGATATTGTTAAATCCTTTTGGTAGCCTTTTCGACTTTTTTCTCCAACCATCTTGTCTCTAAAAATTCATCTAGTTATGGAACCTAGAACCAATGAATGTAAGAGTCTTTGGCATATGAATCCAAACTACTACTTTAAAAACAACATGAAGCACGGAACCCACCGAGTGTGTACATTCCAGAGATTTGAGATGCACGCTGCAAAAAATCTCGGCTTAATCTCCACTGTAAAGCACGGAACCCACCGAGTGTGTACATTCCAGAGATTTGAGATGCACGCTGCAAAAAATCTCGGCTTAATCTCCACTGTAAGTTGAATTACTCAGTTTGCTTGAACTGATAATTCTCTATGGCCGAAATTTGTGTCGGAGTGAGATAGGTTCGAAGAACGAGAGCTGAATACGTGATTGACCACTATTATTAATAATATTCTGTATCGCCACGAGCTTGTATGATCGACCGGTGGTGGTCGTGATTTAGAGCGTCTGAATACTACCTCGGAGGTCAGAGGTTCAAATCCCACCAGTACCGGTTACTTTGGTGGTAAACAGTAATCCACTATTGCCCGGCTCGTTACTACACATAACCTATCGGGACCTTGTGTGATTTTCCAACATCGCAAGTCTCAGAGTCTGTGTTAGGAAGTCGCTAATCACTGATCAGTTCGAGCATGCCAGGCCGGTTCGAATAATCAGTACACTACCAGACCACACAAGACTTAAACCCCTTTCTCTAATCGAACACTGATCTGCAGTCCGACACAGATTGGGTCAGTGATCAATAATCAGCCCGACCGAAGTTCTAGTGCTCGTGGTCAGGCTGGCGTTGGCTTCTCTCTGAGCGTGAAGGCCGAGCTTGAGCTGCTCGACTAGATCCCAGTCAGCAGCCGTCTGTGTGCAGTTTGGTCGAATGGTTCTTTGCATGTCAACAGCACTAGACTGAAGTACCGATGCCTGTTTGTCGTTCCTGTGTACGCCCCAACTGACTGTAGCTCTCCTGAGGCTAAATACGAATACTACGAGGGTTTGTATCAACTACTCCACAACGTACGCTCTACGGACATCATGGTTGGTGCTGGTGATTTCAATGCTCAAGTCGGAAGCCTAGACGAGACAGAGAGGAATATGGAAGGCCGATATTGCGTTCTAGCCGATCAAACTGATAACGGTGATCGACTCATTCAACTATGTTCCAACCATGGACTATTCCCAGCGAGTACAAATTTCTCACACAAAAGGCGACACCCGTTAACCTGGCATCCTACTGCGCCTTCACAGTGTTGGACTGAGATCGACCATATCGCTATCGGTTACCGCTGGCGTGGATCAATTTTAGACTGTCGATCATTTTGGTCCGCGTCTGTGGGCACTGGTCACGCTCTTGTCCGCGCACGCTTCAGCTTGCGCCTCGTTAGTGGCCGAGACAACGCTAAAGCGAACAGTCCTCCGCAGCTGCTACTGGGCGATAACCAACGATCTGCTTTCCGAACAGAATTATCCACCAGGTTATCGATGCAGCCAAATGCCCGGGATCCAGAAGAGCGATGGACAGAGATCAAACAAGCTCTACGTGCGGCTGCTGATACTATCCAAGGTCCAACAACTAGACACACAAAAACGATGGCTAGCTATAAATCTTCAGTTGCGTTGTTAGGTGCTGGCGGATGGATTCCTCCGGATTCCAGATACGCTGAAGCACGGAGATGCCTTAAACTGCAACTGATTCGGAGCCTGAGAAATGACCGTGAGCAGTGGTGGGTTGCGAAGTGTAAGGAGATGGAAAAAGCTGCGGTGATTGGCAACTGCCGCAACCTTTTCCGTCTGATTAGACAAACCGGTCTGCGTAAACCAGGCGTTAGTGAATTGATGAGCGAAGCGAATGGATCACTAATTCGAACAAAGGAGCGTCCTCCGATTGGCTGGGCGGAGCATTTCGAGATGCATTTAATTGGTCTTTACCTTCGTCAGGTTTGCTCACTAACACAATTGTTACAGCTCTTGTGAGATAAGCTGTCTTAAACGACACAAGGCTGCCGAGCCGGATGAGTTGCCTCCATCTATTTTCAAAGACGGTGGCCCGGCACTTTTACTGGAGTTGACGAAGTTCCTCGGTTTGATATGGGAGAAGGAACAAGTTCCCAAGAGTTGGTGTGAATCGATGATCGTACCGATTTATAAGAAATGCGACAGGTACCCCTATGAAAACCACAGGGGAATAAGTCTTGTTAGGATCGCATCCAAACTGCTTGCTGGTGTTATTCTCCATCGCTTATTTCACTCTCGTGAAGAGTGCTGGCGCGAGAATCAAGCTGGGTTTAGACCTGGTCGAGGTTGTGTTGATTACGTCTTCACTCTTGGAAAATGTTTAGAACATAGACACACCTTCCGTAGACACACTGTCTCCGTTTTTCTTAATCTAAAAGCGGCTTCCGACTCAGTTGACCGCACAGTTTTGTGGTGCTGTCTCTTGTTAAAGGATGTACCAGAGAAATCCATTCCCATCGTGAAATCTCTTTACATTAATAGCCGAAGCCGAGTTCGGGCCTACGGTGGTCTTTCACCCGAGTTCACCACGAGGAGTGGCGTACGTCAGGGTTGCCTTCTCTCTCCCTTTCTCTTTAACTTTGTGATTGATATGGTCCTAGAGCCCGCACTTTTATCAGGTGAGGATAGCTTGATTGAAATTTTCCCGGGTGGAAAGGTATCAGACCTTCAGTATGCTGACTATATAGTTCTTCCAAGTGAGGGTCTAGGTAAGTTGCAACCTTTTCTAGACAGTTTGACAGATTATAGAGCAATGTTCGGTGTGCATTTTGCACGTTCAAAGTGCAGGATGCTGTTGCAGGACTGGGTTGGTCCAAAGCCAAACCTTTCAGTGTATGGGGAGACTGTAAACGTTGTAGACAAGTTCTGTTATCTGGGGAGCTGTATTTCACCCGGAGGTCGGATATTGGATGAGGCGTCTTCGCGTATGCAGAAGGCTCGTTTGGCATTTGCCAACCCGAGTCATCTGTGGCGTGAACATGACATCCGTTTACTCATCAAAGGCTGAGTGTACGCTGCAGCAGTCAGGCCAGTGATTCTGTATGGTTCGGAGATATGACCACCACGGGTGGAGGATATACGAAGATTGTTGGTATTTGAACACCGATGTCTTCGTAGTATTGCTCGAATCTGGTGGGAACACCGTGTGAGCAATGCCGAGGTTAGGCGGAAAGTCTTAGGTTCAAGGACCAAGTCATTAGATGAAACACTTAAGCTGACCAGGCTAAGATAGTTGGGACGTGTTACGCATGTCCCCTGACAGGATCCCTCGGCGTACTATGTTTGCTAAGGTGGGTACCGGTTGGAAGACGAGTAAGGGTGGTAAGTTCATGACACGGAAGATAGGTATGGAAAGCCTAACCAGTGGACTTGGCCATGTAGGGCGTGTTCGACTTCCTGGGTGGGGTCCAAGAGACCCTCCCACCTAATGATTAGATACGTCGGGGGATATGGCTAGATGTTGCGATCAGTGGCGCTCTCACATCCACGAACTTTCTTCGTCGACTTAACTTCAATAATTTAGTTCTCCTTTTACTTTTTTCATACTATTTTCTCCATTATTTCATTTTGGGATTGCCGCTAGGAGATAGCAACCAAAGAAACTGAATCCAATGCATAATTAATGGCTGTCTGAACAGAACAGAACAGAACGTCTTACCAGCCCAATCGACCCGATAGTGTATGAACCTGACAATGTCCGAATTCGGAAGTGTTCCGTTTTCGTTTTAAACACCGTGTTGTTAATTCTTGTAAACACAGTGATTTAGCGTGTGTGTCTGAGAGGCCTTACCAACGTTTCCTCTTTCCATTCAAGATCGATACAAAATGCCACAGGTTATTGCGGCTCTTAAGGAAGCAGTATTTCATGAGTAGAGGATAAAAATTGATCGCACTTTTTAACCCTAAATATTCGCTTTACTTGGCTGCCTGTAACGTCCGCACGCTATATCAGATAGGGCAACAGACTGTCCTCACTAGAACTCTTGACACTTTTAAAATAAATGCATGTGATGTCTCCGAAATGCGCAAACGAGACTCCATTTCTGTGATCACGCTTCGCACCCCAGATACAACCTCAGTCTCACACCTCACTCTTCGTGTGTCGGGTGATCCGGTTTCTAGTGCTCGTGGTCAGGCAGGCGTTGGGATTGCTTTGAGTGTGAGAGCTGAGCGCGCACTGCTAGACTGGGTTCCAGTCAGCAATCGTTTGTGTGCAGTTCGGTTGGACGGTTCGGTTCGTGACAAAAACAACAAACTGAAGCGTCGATGCTCGTTCGTCGAGTCTGTGTATGCGCCAACTGACTGCAGTTTCTCTGAAACCAAGGATGACTTCAGTCACGATTTGTCTCAGCTGTTTCGAAGTGTGGGTTCAACAGATGTGATGGTTATTGCTGGGAACTTCAACGCCCAATTTGACCGTTCGGGAGATTCCGAAAGGAAGATTGGAGGCCCATTTGCTATCCCGGCAGATCGTACCGATAACGGCGATCGTCTGATTTAGCTGTGCTCTGACCACAGATTGTTTCTGGCGAGTAGGAACTTCCGCCATAGGAAGCTACATAGACTGATATGGCATCCTCCTACGCCTTCACAATGTTGGACTCAGATTGGCCATATTATCACTGGTCATCGCTGGCGTGAATCAATTGAAGATTGTCGTTCGTTTTGGTCTACGCCTGTGGACTCACATCACACCTTGGTACGTGCTCGTTTCCGTTTACTTCTTGTGCGTGGTGTCACCAACGTAAATACCACTCGTCCCGCGCAGTTGCTTCTGGACGATAACCGGCAATACGATTTCCAGACGGAGCTGTCTACACGGTCATCGATGCAGCCGGATGTCCAGGGCCTAGGTGAACGCTGGCAACAGATCAAGAAAGCCTTGTATGCCGCTTCTTATGTCACACAGGACTTTGGTTCAAGTGGGCCTTCCAAACGATGGATGTCTTCGGCATCAGTTGAACTGCTGGATATTTGCAAATTCGTTTCTCTGGATGCCACATTCAATGAAGTGTGTAAGTCCCTGAGACGCCAACTGATTAGGAGCCTGAACAATGACTGTTAGCAGTGGTGAATTGCGAAATATAGGGAAATAGAAAAAGCTGCGTCCATTGACAATACTCGCAACCTTTGCCTTTTGATCAGAGGTACCGATGCACGGAATCCCATTGTAAGTGAGTTAGTCAAGGAATCCGATGGCTCACTGATACACTCTCAGGGACGTCGTCTGGATCGTTGGGCAAAGCACTTTGAGGAACAATTCAGTTGGCCCGTCTCTACAGCGGATTATCCGAATAAACCTGCCAGAGAACCGATGCAGAAAGATATCACTTCTCCATCAAAAATGAAGGTTATGCGGGAGATAGGTTGTTTGAAAGGTACAAAGCCACTGGACTGGATGGATTGTCCCCATGGTTTTTCAAGGATGGAGGTGAAACTTTGGTTTCGTAGTTAATCAAACTCTTCTGGGTAATCTGGGATAGTGAGCAGATTCCCAGGGAATGGTGGAAATCCATAATTGTGCTAGTTTACAAGGAAGGTGACAGATCCTCTTGTGAAAACCACAGAGGAATTAGCTTGGTAAGTATGGCATCCAAACTACTCACTCTGTTTATTCTCTACCGAACATTCAACACCCGTGAAATGTGTACGCGTGAAAAGTGACCAGGTAGGGGTTGTATCGACCACATCTTTACCATTTGATGGATTTTAGAGCACCGCCACACCTTCCGTGGGCCCATAATCTGTTTTTCTTGATCTGAAAGCGGCATTCGATTCAGTCGACCGCACAGTTCACCGGCACTGCCTCCCATTGAAGGGTGTGCCAGAAAAATATATTCGTGTTTTCCAATCGCTGGATATAAACAGCAGAAGCCAAATTCGTGCTTACGGTGATCTTTCACCCGAGTTCATGACAAGAAGTGGTGTTCGTCGGGGTTGCTCCCTTACGCTCTTCCTCTTCAACTTTGTAACTAAATTGATTTTTGTGATAGCCCTATCGTCGTGTGAGAATAGTGGCATGGATCTCTGCTCAGGCAGTAAACTGTCTGAATCGGAATACACGGACGACATTGTTCTCCTGAGTGAGATCCAAGTAAGTTACATGCTTTCTTAGGTAGCCTAAACAAAAGCATAGGAGTTTTTGAGATGCGTTTTGGACCCTTAGAGTGTGAAATGCTGTTGCAGGACTGGGTTAGCTCAACATCAAACCTTGTGTTGGGGGGGGGGGGGGAGGGGAGCGGAAGCACTAGCTGGAATGGATAAGTTTGGTTGCCTGGACAGTTAAATTTCATCAGGTGGACAGATACAAGATGAAGTGTCACTACGTATACAGAAGACGCGATTGGCTTTTGCCAACCTCAGCCATTTGTGGCGTCGGCGTGACATCCGGTTGTCTATCAAGGGTTGAGTGTACACTCCGGTGGTTAGGTCCGTTCTTCTATAGGACTCAGGAACATGGCCGACAAGGGTAGAAGATAGGGGAAGACTGTCGATGTTCGAGCATCAATGTCTCCGTAGCATTGTCCGAATATGATGGGAACACCGTATCAACAATGTTGAGCCTAGGCGTAGGGTGTCGAAAACTAGAGGTCAGTTTCTGGATCGAGCAGTAAATCTAAACAGATTAAGGTGACTGGGATATGGGTTACGCATACCCACCGATAGACTTCCTCGGCGTACGCTGTTTTCCGAGGTAGGTAATGGTTAGAAGGTAGGTCGAGGTGGTCAGTCCGTGACATGGCAAAAAATATGTGGAAACCTTGACTTGTGGACTTGGCCAAGTAGGACGTGTTAGACTTCCGGGCCGGGGTCCGCGTGATTCGCTTACCAAATTATTGGAAACTAGGTGATATGGTCAAGTGTCGTGGCCAGTGGCGTAGTTGCATTCGAACTCTTTCCTTGTCTTCGTGATTTCCGCTTAATACTTTCATTTTCGGATCTTTTTCATTTGATGCTTCTGTTATTTTTTCCTTTTACTGAACGATGCTGGAATATAGCAACAGCAACCACAGCACGGAACTGCGAGGTTAGTGGTTGTATAGACTGAACTAATTTAATTTGGCGTGTGGTGTTACCGTCTTTCGGTCTGTCATTGCGCGCTGAAGTGATAGGATTTGTGAGCATAGGTCGTGTTCAGATCGTCCATTGAAATTACAGTCGCATCAGTCCTGTCGCCGGCTATCTCCGATGGTGCAGCTGGCATTTGAGACATTAAAGTATATCTTTTTCACTGCACTTATACGCAAGTATATAATGGAAAATCAGTATTCCATCCTTTGGTCATTCATGAAGTACTTCTGTATGAATTGCTTGCGTACTTCAATCTGATTTTTTCACGCATGTAGATATGAGGACTTGTTGTTGTTATTGTTCGAAATCTAAACGTTTATCATCTCCTTATCAGTTCCTCGCAGTCCTGTCGGTGGATCTTAGGGTTAAAAGTTCGAAATTTGGTTACTCAATCTCGAAGTAAGAGCCCGATGTATTTTACGACTCACTTGACCTCGATTTCATATACTAATATAACAACCTCGCCCACTCATGCAATAAGCTTTCTCATATTTAATTGTATTCTACCTCAACAGCGCTCAGAAACCGAGTATTGCTCATGCTACATTAGTCTTGATGTCTCTTCAACCATTTTTACAATGCGTATTCTACTCATGTTTATGTAGGACTTTATTGTGTACTTTGATATGTTGACTGTGTTGTGATGTACCAAACCAAAATGGTGTTGACAGAAGTCCTTTTATCTTGGGGCAAACACTGATGTGGTTTCTGCATTAATCAATGCCAATGTGGGTCAGACAGTGTAGAGCCTATGGTGTGTGTTGGAAACCGATATCGGTTTATTTACCCCTCCACATCAGCTTACAGGGGCCGTTAACTCATGGTGGTGCGCACTCATTTAGCGGCTTACTGGAGAAAACGTTATATGTGCATGTTCGGATATAGACACGTGGGTTAAAAAAATGATGTGAGGTCACGGAGAGCCTGCTTGCTTAATGTGCTCCGGATTTGAGTCAGCAGTCCGGGCGATTTGGTAAACCGTGGTGTAATCCTTTCATATATATAGCAGATTTTACGGGTGATTTCTGGCGCGAAAAGTACTGTTGAGTAGTCCTGTTAAAGTTCATGATACAAATGTAACCACTCGTTTTTATGTCCTGATGCCATAAAATCCGATTCTCGCCATATGATGATGCCTTTCTGCATGAACGTGTCCTTGATTATTAGCATGATAGTTCTTGACCAACTTGGGTTACGCCATTTGCTTTAGGCATTGTTTTGGATACGTATGTGCATTGTGATTATGAAGAGTACCCATTCACACTCCAGACGATTCAAATTAGATTCTAGTGAATGTATATATATATATATATATATATATATATATATATATATATATATATATATATATATATATATATATATATATATATATATATATCCGCCTGATTTCAGGCTATGTGCCAAACAAAACGTGGTACAGTCGGGTAGGAAGGAGTAGATAGAGTCCGATTTCATGATTTGTTTGCCGGCGCAGCACTGCCAGGCTACCCAGGCCAAAGCAGGCGGTTTTCTTAGGGATGCACAATCGGGTTCTTAAGATATCCAAAGCCTAACCCGCAGGGCAGAATGACGGAACGTGGGGTCTGTAAGCCATTGGGGGCCGGTGACTTATTGCTTAGTTCATACGCACCTCGGATGAGGCCAAACATCCTGTGTGCTCAATGCACCCTCCGCCGCAGATGCAGGTAAGCATGATGCTGTATGCTTTGTGTGCCGTCTGTGGTTGTTTTAGAATCAGGGTTTAGTATCTACCCTAGAACGAGTATCATTCAACCCAGTAGAGACAGCCGGGCGTTTGCCTTCGTCCTCACACTAATGAAAACGCCTCCGCCACGAGAAGGCAGTGTGCCGGACTTCCTTAGCAGAAGCTGTTTGAGACTCACGGCCCATTGGAAACATTTTGAGAGGCTTTCGAGGCGAGTAGTCATCTCGGTGCCTCAGACACGTAACCCCGACCATACTGAGATGTTTGGAGGCGCTGTGATAAAATGGTGTAATCCGTGAATATCTCATGGTTCCCTCCTCCTCCCTCACAAGCAGACACGCACTCTTTGGTATAATTTGGTCATGCATTCCCTTCGCTCATATGATTAAGTTATAAACCTTTAAAATCGATGAGTTTATTTTATCTCATGGTGTTGATCTATCTTAGCCTATGAAACTGTCTCAAAATAAACAGATAAGGAACGGTTTGTTGCATTTCATTATCTCCAATCTTTTCTGATCTCTTCTTAGACTGGGCTGTGGTTCTGCAGTCTTTATTTGCCGTTCTCTCAGGAAAAATCAGTAAATGATCGAATTCGAAATTTAGGATCTTCAAAAAATGAAAATATGCCTACCGATTCGCGGAGACAAGCGACCACTCGCCGGGGCTTCTAAAATCGTGAAATGAAGCGGTGTTAACTTCTTTTCCTCTGCACATTGAATAATAATGGTCCCGATCTCTATCGTTCAGTTCAGTTTAGACAACCCTCAGACACGCATTGGGTGCGGTGGCTCCAATTGCTATTTCTAATCAGTAACCTCAATCGAAAATAATGAAAGAAAAAAATAGTATGAAGAGTAATGAGAGAACCAAAAGTGATACTATCAGGTCGATAAAAGAAAGTTTGTGAATACAAGAGCGCTACCGATCGCGACAATTAGCCATATCCTCCAGTGCATCCAATCACTGAATGGGGGATCTCTTGAATCCCACTCAGAAAGCCTAACACGTCCTACTTGGCCGAATCCACTGCTTAAACTTTTCATACCGATCTTCCATATCATGGATTGGTCACCCTTAATTACCGTCCAGCCGCTATCCGCCCCGGCGAATATTGCGCCGAGGAATCCTATTCATGGACTTTTAATATTTCATCTAATGATTTGGCTCGTGGGCTTAACATCAGCATTGCTGATACGGTGTTCCTATCATACTTTAGGAATGCTACAAATACAACAGTATTCAAGTAGAGACAGTCTTCATATATCCTCCACCCATAGTGGCCATGTTTCTGAATCACAGATAAGCGCCAGTCTGACTACTGAAGCATACACTCAACCCTTGATAGATAAACGCATGTCATGTCGGTGCCGCAGATGAATCAGAGTATGACTGTCAAACGGTCCCTCTATATATGCAGAAAGACTATCCGATATCCTACTTGCGGGTGAAATGCAGTTGCCTAGATAACCGTACTTATCTACTTGGTCTGTAGTCTCTCCAGATACCAAAAGGCTTGGTTTTGGACCAATCCAATCCTGTAATAGCACCTTGCACCTCATGGGTGCAAAACGCATAATGAGTATTGCTACGCAGTTGTTCAGTCTGTCCAGGAAGTTTGCAACTTACCTGGACCTTCATACAGAATAAGAATGATGTCGCCCGCATATCCAAGGTCTGACACTTCTGAACCCGGGAAAAGTTCAGTTTCATTATCCTCACTTGAGAGAAAGGCGGTCTCTAGGATCACTTCAATCAAAAAGTTAGAGAGGGGGAGAGGTGAACTCTGGCGAAAGAGTACCTTGAGGCTGAACTTGGTTTCGGCCAATAATTTGCAGAGATTTTGTGATGGAAATGAATTTCATTGGTACACCCTTAACCAAGAGGCAGCTGTTGGAACCACTGAGTTGTACGTCGCTTTTAGATCAAGAAAAAAGCAGAAATGGTGGGCCTATTGAGGGTGTGCTGATGTTCTAAAATATGTCGGAGAGTAGAGATGTGATCAACACAATCTCGAACAGGTCTTACCCCAACTTGAATCTCGTGCGGGCATTGTTCGCGATGGAGAATAATACCAGCGAGCGGTTAAGATGTGATGCTAATCAGGCATTTCTCATTCTCTGTCGTACTGATCATCGTGCTCAAATACTTGAGGCGTGCCCAGTTCATCATTTATCGTGGTTTAACCCAGCAACCCATGTGATACTTTCTGTTTTTTAATTCTTTGCTAAATGTATTAACTTGTAGTTCGTCTGGTTTCTCACTCCGTTCTTTCTGCTCATAAATGGATCACTAATACGTCATATTGACTTTATTAAACGGGTTATTAGTATCGCTGATTATTGATAAAATAGATAATCATCCACCTTTATCGAAGTAGTTTTCTCTGGAATGTTTGATAGTAACAACGAGGACTATCGGATTAGCAACTTATCACGGTCTTCGCAACAAACCATGATTAATACTAACTCGCAACCATGGTAGTTCAGTTACTGAAACAAAACATGCCCCTTCACTATCTTATTTTTCTAACTTATTAGCTTTTGAAATCCTTTCGAAAGCTCAGAGAGATTATCATGTGTAGATAAAATGGATTGTTCTGTTTCCTCAAGACACCGTTAATTTCGTTCAGTTTCTCTGAGTGCAACCCATTGCTTGAAATCTCGATCCACATTATTTGTACCTACTTTTGTTCGCATCATCAATTTTTTCTCCCAGTTTTAAATTAAATCCCATGTCTTCTATTCCTTTGTCTTTCACTATTCTCTTTTTTCAGTCTCGCCATCCGGTTTAGCTACTATGTTGTGAAATAAACGGCCGAGACTGGTAATCTAGAAATTGTTACTGACGGAAACTACACAATATTCTGAGTTATACCAAAAAGCTAGATTACACTTTCAGCCGGGTTTTTCCCGAAGACCACCAAGTTAAGTCAGACTGTGTCCTGGATAGCTTTGGGCCATATCTTTCAGTGACTTAAAAGCTTTTTCCCAACCTCGCATACAACAAGTTCGTGATATCTATGCTTGTGCGCACGCAATGAAAAACCATTTGAAATATCAGTCTTATGTCAGCTCTCCGTAACTACAGTTACCTGGCTAGTTTCTGGAACCGTCTCAGTGATACTCGACGGTACTCCTTCCTTATCCTCAGTATCATCTGACCGAAATTCTGGGTCTTTCAAAGGTAACAAACAGACCGGATGTGAGTTATCAACTGTTCAAAACAGTAAAACTAGATAGGCCATCGTTAACTCCATCTTCGTCTTTACCTTCGTTTACTGTCCATTAGGCCCGGAAATTTCGTTCGCCCATCTTAGAGGAACCTCAGTCGGAAGCCAAGTAATCAAGAACAAACAAGTAAACAGAAGATGGTTACAATGCATTGGGCAGATGAACTAACTGTGAATAAATGAATGCCACTGGTCGCGACACATCGCTACATTCCGTAGTATCTCTAACTACTGAGTAAGGGGATTTCAGGGATCCCATCTGAGGAATCTATCACGCTGAAATGGTCAGGTTCACCGTTTGGTTTTCATACCCTTGTGGACTGAACATTCTCATTCATCTTCCGACCAATGCCCGCCTTAACTAGCTATGCATTCCGCCAAAGTCTGTCCGCGGCATGCGAAACACGTGTCCCAAACACCGTAGTCTATCGGTCTCTATTGTTTGATCGTGTACACAGTGCTTTATGTCTAACCTCAACATCACTGATCCGGTGTCTCCATCATATTTAAGTAATGCTCTCGGGACAACCGGTGCTTAATGCCGTCGAACTTCTTGTCCTTCATTGGCAGCGGTTAGATTTCTTAATGGTATGAAAGGCCGACCTAACTGTTGATTTTCTTCTGGGTGCTTTGTTTTGTACATAATGTAAGTACATCCCGCCCCGCTTCCCTCTGGCCACATTTGCCGTGAAATGAAAATAGGCACTTTGCAGTTGAGTCGGGAACAGTTCTTTGGGACCATTTTAAATACAGTCACAGTTACATATGGATGGTTTCCCATGACTGAAGTTTTGAGTATAGTTACTAAATGAAATTTAGTTCTTGATTTTATCCTACTCAGGAAAGAATTTATTTTGGCCTTTCTTATTTTTCAGCCTGTCGAAGCACCACAATCATTGTGTTGGTGTGCTCTCGATTGGTTTTTATTTTAGATACCAATTCCGTCTTATTAGTTAGCGCCATTTTATTGTAGTTTTCGATATTGCTAATTCGATGCCGTCAGAATTTGTGATGGTTCAGTGTGCAATAGCTGTGAATACTAGTTGGGTTCCTAGCTTATATTGACCGAGTTTTTGGTGATCGGGAGTTCATGCGTAGTATTTTATCCTATATGAAGAATCCACACATACCGATTTTAATCAGAAAATGGTAGTTATTTGTGGTAGAGCCAATCTGGAAAAAATCCGTTGATAACCGTTTTCACTTTCAGTTATCTTTTGTGATCTGCGTGTCATCATTCCATTTGAACTTCTTTTTACTCTTCGAGCGTATAACATCGCGCCCTTTGCCAATTTTACCTCTAGTGACTCGGTCTAATCTTGCTGATGTTCGCGGAGCTCGGTTTGGAAAAATAGTGGCGTGCGTCTTTATTCAGTTTTCTGTTCTGTTGGTTTGTTCTTGATTCGCTTTATTTGTTCACGATGATGACTCGAGGCAGAAAAGTCGACACCGCCTGTCCTCTGCCCGTTGGCTCTCCAGACTTGAATAAATTATTGGCTCAAATTGAGCTATTCTGTATAGGTCGTTGCGTCATGCTACACGTAACCTATTGCACCACGTGCCTGTACTATATTGTTTCGGCTTCTTCAGTTTTCTGAGTTGCATTCTACCTTTGAAATGATACTTTTTTCCCGTCTCATCTTTGACTTATTGTGTGCTTTTTCCGCCCTCTTTCTGTCACGTGTTTTAGCGCAACTGTTGGGTTCAAGATTTATTCTTGGATCTACGTAGCGGATACCTCCTTGTTCGGTTGTTGGAAATACTCACAAACGAAGTCTTAGTAAGTTTGGCAGTAATAACTTCTTGCCGTAAATGAATTCTTTCTGTAGTCCATCAGTTTATAATCTCTCTTACGCTGATTTGGTTCGTATCGTTTACTTGATCTGCTTTGAGGAATAAAGCTACCGTTTGAATGCTTACCAACAAATCGGTCTCAAAAGTTAACGGTGTGCACATGTTTCTAAATAGGACCTTATCTTCAGAAAAATAAACCTCTTTATGTTGGCAGGTTGAATCCTTTCCGATTCGGTCATAATATGCGCTTAAAGTCAACCATAACAAGCCAAGACCTTGGCATTAGGTTTGACGAAAATGAATTTCTATAATAGTCATAGATTTGGTAGTGGAAAGCAGTCGTTTCACGAACATCTCACTCTACCTTGTGGTTAAACATGCGCATCATTCATAGAACAAAAACGGGAACGGTTGATGATTGTGTGAACACATTCAGTCTTTGAAGGAGAAGGTTATACAAAACACAGCCGAAGCGGAGTTCTTGCTTACGGTAGTCTTTCACCCGAGTTCACCACGAGAAGTGGTGTACGTCAGAGTTATCCTCTATCGCCTTTCCTTTTCAAATTCACAATTAAAGTGGTCCGTGAGATAACCCTATCCCCATGCGAGAATAGCCGCATTGATCTTTGCTCAGGCAGTAAACTGTCTGACTTGGAATACGCAGAACATATCGTTATTCTGAGTGAAGATCCGGGTTAGTGGCAACTTTTTATAAATAATCTGAACAACAGTGTAGCAACATTTGAAATACGTTTTGTGGCTTCAAAATGTAGAGTACAGCTGCAGGATTGGGTCGGCTCTACACCACACATTGTGTAGTCAAGGAAAGCTCTAGTTGAAATATGCAGGTTACGATACCTAGGTAGTTACATCTCATCAAGTGGTCAGATATCGGATGAAGTGACGTCGCATACACAGAAAGTGCGTTTGGCTTTTGCCAACCTCAGTCATTTGTGGTGTCGGCGTGAAATTCGATTGTCTATCAGGGGTCGAGTGTACACTGTGGCAGTTAGATCCGTACTGTTATACAGCTCAGACGAAGGGTGTTAAAAATCAGAGGTCAGTCACTCGAACAGGTGCTGAATCTGAACAGGTTAAGATGGCTGGGACATGTATTGCGCATACCCACAGATTGACTCCCTCGGTGTACGGTGTTCTCCTAGGCAAGTAGTGGTTGGAAGGTAGGTTGAGATGGTTTTTTAAAGAAATGCCCTTTTTACTTCCTTTTTCATTTATTATACAACAAAGTACCGCAGTTCAGGAAGGGATCCGCGGTCAGCGCAAGGCTGCCAAATGGGAGTTAGTTTATGGCATGGCCAAAAGGTATGAAAACCTCGACTAGTGAACCTGGTTATGTAGGACGTGTTGGACTTTAGGTTCGAGTCCACGAGACGCATTTATCTGACGGTTGGAGATATTAAGTGATATGACCGCTTGCCGCAGTCAGTGGCGTAGTTGCATTCGGTCGTTTTTCTTCTCTTCGTGATTTCCGCTTCTTATTTTGCTTTCTTCTTTTCTTTTCTGGGTTCTAATCACTTTGCCCTTAACTGGACGGTACTAAAAGGTAGCAACCGAAACCGGAGCAAAAGTGCGAGGCTGATGGTTGAATGAACTGAACTGAACTGGATCTGCTTGATGATGGCGCTCAAATAATCGTCGCTGCATGATATTAGTTTAGAATAAACAGCTTGGGCTGTTGTTCTCTGCACTTGTAGAATGGTAATCTGTGTATTGGTGGTGCACGACAGCTCTTCCGATCTACGCTGTTAATCTTTGTTGAAATGTTATCGGTCATCGACCAGTTCGTTGTGTGGTCTCACATTCAACACGGTATGGTTCAACCCACCTGTGGTTTTCTAGTCAGAACCATTGAGGTTTGCTTTTTCGAGTGCCATGCGAATGAAAGTCATGAATCCCGTGTGAACCCGTCACACCGGTTCACAAAAGTGATCGGCCTCCGTACCAAATGTCAGGTCAGGTTCAGCGCTTTATCGGGCATGTTCGTGGGCAGTCTATGCTGTTGGGCAAGAACCAACCAACAATGAACTGAATCCTGCACTGATGCAGCTCAATTGGACGTATGTGTGGATGCTCATAAACAGTCCCATTGGGGCTTTAAATGTTGTATTGTGTGAACTACAATACACTTCTTCCACACTGTGATAATAGTCTCTGGTTGGCGCTTTGGAGCCGATGCGGCTGTAGTTGGAAAGGGGATATCGTGAGCAAAGATCGTCCGTTGGAAACATCAATAGAACTCAGGAATGACAACTTCGATTGTTTTCCCGTCGAATTCAGAACTGACTAAAGGAAAATATCTAGGTGGACTGGTGCTCATGCACTAGACAGGTTTTCATCTTTGTTTATCTTTCTCGACTGTGTCCGCATTGAACGCAACTGCCATACACTAGTGCACGATCATTCATTGGTTATTCAAATCAAAACGTGTTCAATGGACACTTCCCACAAAGTGTATACGCAGACATTCATCTAGAACATGCAGTTGTTCTACTCGAATTGCCTAAACTGTCGTTGGCATATGGGCGTCAGTCCAGTCAATACTTCGTCAAATGTTACTGACATGAGGAGCCTGAATCTTACATGATGAAAAAGCCACTTGTATTTTTCACATCCAGTCAGTGATTTTTTTTATAATGCTCACTGGAATGCCTTTTATAAATGCAGCAGTCGGTGTCAGATAAAGGAGTGTTTGCGACTTTTTCGTTTAGTCAAGTTAATGAAATTTAACACAATCTTCGGTTTTCTGTCTAATTTTATTGCGACGCGCAATAAGTAAATTTGGTTTTAGGATTTCTTAAAATCAGAATTGAGCAACATGTTTCCGTTCTCATCAAAATGATTCAACATAGACGGTCAGCTTTTCGCTGCCCACCATAAACACTTGTTCCCCTATGTCCCGAACTCGTTTATCAACCAGCAGATAAGCAGCTAACCACAGCTCATTGGGATCATTACAAACCATTATTACGTATTTGACACATGAAATCCAAAATGGTTTATCCCGCCAAGCAGAAAATCACAAAAAGTAACAAATATCACGCTGCGCAACCAAGTACCAGACAAGACACCAGTAGGAACCAAGAAACTCTAAAATGCCTGGATAGTGCTCTTCTGCCGGGGGGTTGCGCGTGTTCGATCTGAAACAACAAAAGCACAGACCCATGAGTCCAAAGCTCAGTAAGTGTCTCATTGAGTTCCCACCCGTACATTACTCAAATCCCAATAAAGCGACCTACAGCCTGATTATTACAAAATGTGCATCAGTGTGTAGTCTGGGGGAATGCCGTTTGAAAAAGCGGCGTTCGAAGTAAAAACTTGTGACAAACCCATATTCCTGGTCATATTCAGAGCCAGATGGCTCTTGTTCCTGCCGATTCGTCAGAAATAAAGTATAGGAAAAGCCAAAGTACCTTGATGAATTTTGCTCATGATAAAATAGTGCGAACACTACTAATATTCAGAGTTATTTCATAAGGGTGTATAATCAACATTTCAAGATTTTACAAATAAAATTTGCGTATTTTCTAGCAAACACAATTTTCCAGACCACTTCCTAGAGGGGCTTTTGTATCATTCTTGGGGATATGGTGACACGATGATCTCAATTTTGCCGGACTCCGTTTCTATAATGTTTGTGTGATTTCCGCTTAGCTTACTCTTCTCTATCTGATCACGTGCGTCCTGAATATCCAGCACGCAATCTGTTTCATTTATCGGACTGATAGGTTCTATGTCATTTTGACAAAAGAATTGTATGAATGTGCTCATGTGTGTGTGTGTGTGTGTGTGTGTGTGTGTGTGTGTGTGTGTGTGTCAACAGAACCCCGCTAAGTTCCTCTTGTCAGCTAATGTAACACCACCTAAGCTCGATCTTCTCGCCGTATGCGATCACCAGTTTAGCTTGTAAGCTCGTGTCCGTGGTCTGCCGTATTGTACGCCTTGTCATGTGTGTGTGTGTGTGTGTGTGTGTGTGTGTGTGTGTGTGTGTGTGTGTGTGTGTGTTGGTTATTTAGGTAGTGCATCTTCAGCACCTTCAGATCTTTTCACACATTTCAACATTTGTAAACTAGAATCATCATGACCTGTTTGACTGCTCGGCTTGTTTTCACCCGTTGAATAAAGACAAGAACAACAGACAAATTGCATTACATTACGCAATCGTCTTATCCTGCTGATCATAATTTGTTCTTCAAATTCACTGATCAGCACTAGACTATTTGTTGTCGTGCTTTCTTCATTTGCACAGACCTACCTACGTCGATGACAAAGCTACTTGGTGCTTATTTTATCACGTAGCTTCACGCAATACGAACGAGAAAAGCTATGCAGTGGCTTAACTTGTCCAGATATAAAATTTCATTATCATAGGAACAGATTGATACACACGACTGACTGCGATTTATTCCGCTGTCTCATCCCACTTGCATTGCTGTGATAGTCAGACGAAGGAATCGCAGGACGTGATGGAATATCTCTAACCAAATAGCAGAGTAGTTGTTTCGACGCATTATAAACACTGATCACACATTTTCGTATTCAGTTACTTCGTTATAGAGGACCATTATCTTCCAGGTTTACGCTAACCGAAAACAAATTGACGAAGCTGCAGTTCGTATTTGTTTCGATCAGTTAGTTGTTGTTTAGTCCGAATGACTTGATTAAATGTCTTCGTGTAAAGTGAAGGCGAAGTGGGAAAGATATGCATTCATTCATTCATTTAAATACCCACGTATAAGCGGCGATTCGAATCGTTCGTTTTCGCCCTCCTGCACTCCAGCAATTATGATCCTCCTTTTCCCTGCGCCTTTTGGCCACGTGGCTGCGGCCTTTGAGTTTGTTCTCTAATACACACCATTATTGCTGTGTTGGCCCGATTGATGTCTTGATCTGGAGCTCACAATTCCGGCCATCTTGTTACCTATTTGGTGTCCGGTTGAGGTCCGCTAGCACACCGGTAGGATTCGTTCTGTCAGTCGCGGGCTGCTTTCGAAATAGTTATCTCTTCTTTTTTCTGTCTGTGGCTCTCGGTTGATTGCCGCAGTTTGGTCCACAACCATCACTTTCTGTTGCCACAGCAGTACTGCACTACATTAGTGCCGTGCCCTTGCTTGATTATCTCATCACGATGTACTTAATGATCTGAATCTTCAAACTGATAACCGACAAAATAAATTCATAGAGTTTCAATTTGTTCCTCTTATTTGGTACAGGGTTTCGAGTACATAGAGAGTCGTGTACATTGGATACAGAATGTGCAACGTGTTCTCAACTTTCTTCGCTATCGTGGAGTAAGTCTGTGTGATTTTTTTGATTAGTATTTCCTAAACACAAGTTCCAATGCATTTCACATGCAACCCGTTGACTCATGCCATGGCAAATTCAGACGCCCTTAAGTAGCTAGTTGTTTTTGTTCCTAATCATTGCGTCTATTTACCCAGTCGAAAGAATTTCTCACATTCAATTCTCTGATTCCGACCATGGAACTGGTAATGTTTCATTTGGATGTCCCAATAGTGTCCGCATTTTTCTCCAGAAATATTCGCGGCCTCGGGAAATGTTCACTTTAGTGGCTTTTTACAGTTCCTTTCAGGTTTGCATTCCAACCCTTCTGTCCGTATTCCAGATAGATAACTTAGTTCGTCTATCTAATTACTTTATTTAAACTTATGTCTGAAGTTCTCATGGTTGCTATCCTTAGGCGTTCGATAGATTCATATAGCCTTGCACTGATTTTCTATAGTACGTGCCTTCTGCCTTCTTCGCGCGTTATACCGTTACCAATATGTCGTATATTCGATGAACCATCAGAAGCTGAAGTTAAGTAATGTGTGTGTAAACCATTCAGCCGGACAAAAGATTCAACTTTCTTCTGAATAGTAATGCAAAAACACACTCATAATGTGTGGCGGCAAAAAATTCCTGAACATTCGTTTACATTTCCGCAGTTATTTCTGCCACGATTGAGGAAATACTGGGAGTGAAATTGCCTAGCAATAACTTACTATCCCCTGTGCGGATTAAAGATGTGATGGTTTAAACCGAGCGATTCTTGGTATCTGCACGCGCCGTGGAATCCTTCCAGACTTAACCTTTTTGCATTTTCAATTTTAGGGACATAGAGAAAATAATTATCTACGTTATATATTTTGTCTCACTAAAATCCACTTTATCATTAAAAAAGGGTCAAACCTGTGACTTGTCTCCGGTGTTGTCATCATAAGGTGCACAAGATGTTGAAGGCAGAACGGTATTGTAATTCAGGACCATTGAAGTAATTATCCAAACCATCGAACGCCTTCTGGTTATAGCGAAAAAACCAAGGAGGTTCGTAATTCTATTTGTAATTTCGCTAGTCAAACTACAACCGGAAAATATGGACAGGACAGTGCATTGAAAAAATAAGACAAAAGATTTAGTCAGCTCCATAAAAACACTGTGACTTCTTAGGATGTATTTGAGTAATAAGTTTACTGGAACTTTCAAAACCTCCTTTCATCAGAATTCCAAGAAAAATTAAGGGGAGTATGTCAGACCAGCATAATATAATCAAGTTGGAACAGCTGAAACAACAACTGATAACCTAGTCACACATAACGCATACCTTCTGCTCAGTATTAAAAAGATCAACGTTAATGCAGAAATGACCTTGTTGATGCGGAAATCCATCATTCAGGCTAAATTTGGAGTATTTATGGTCTCTTGGTACTCATCGATCAGATAAATCGATAGTGCCATCTGTCAGTTGTGCGTTACCAAGGCTAATTGGCGCGCTTCAGTTATGTTCACAGTTGACTATTTCGCATCCGGACAACGTACAAACTCAGTCACACTGACCGACGAAGAATCGTCAACCGTCGCATCCTGCCACATCGTTTTCCGGTTTAGTGACTGAATTGCACGTCAATGCCTGACTTAGTCATCCACGCAGACAGTCATTTTTCGTTGCACGTTTTCAATGGGGATATCGCCTTTGTTGGTCTTGAAATTTTGGTAACTCATTTTTTGAAGTCGCGGAACGCCAAATAAATCACTACGAACAACAGCGATAATCGACGGCACAGTTGTTATACCCCCTCCACCCTACAGAGATCATACTCCATCATCTGCTATTTCTCACCATCATTACAGTTCTGTTTCGCAGATTGCTCGTAGGAGCTATCTAAAAAAGGTCTTTGTCATTAAAGCGCCTCAATTAATTAGCTATTACTTAGGTAAATGACTAAGGCTTAACTTGTTCGTCATCGTAGTTTTCTTGATGTGGTTCACTATGGGTATTTTGTGCGAGCTCCACCGTACTTGTTTTCGACTTCCAAATAATTCTGACCGAATAACAATTGAACGTGGTATCGTTCCTGTATGGCGCATACGTAACCGGAGTCGGCAGCTTGATCGAATTCCTTATACATTTGTCGGCACGCAGACCACGTTCTCTATCTGGTCAATGAATAACGAACAGCAAACATACAAACCAAAGATTGTTTTTGGTCTTACACACCGTTGAATTTCCCTTTGCTCTGAATGACGGTACCACACCATCCATCATAACAGCTACCTTTGTTAAAATTAGCAAAACGTCTTAGATTTTGCATACAAAATACACACGTGTACGTCCTAAAGTATTTGTTTAATTCGTGCATGCCAAACAGGTACTGAATGAGTCATACTAGATAATTGCGTGATATAATAATGGTACCTGTTGTATCCTGTCGACATGCCTAACACTCGCATAATCTCGTGTGTGGTCTGTACTCCACGCGAGTGCATATTGTGCACTAGAACACAGCGTAATTCCTAACAGACCCATCGATCGAAGTCTGAACCACCCAGAAGAGCAGTTAACTCAAACCATGCTATTTGACGTTCGCTTTTCTTTGTCAGTCCGTATTGATTTTTGACCAACCTCAGTTCAAACTGTCTTGATTTCAACCATTGTAGGTTCTAACCACAACAAAGACACCAAATTTAAGCTTTTTTTTACAGATTTACGGGAATGCTGCTGATCCAAACGAAACGAGCAAGTTTTTATTTAGTTTTGCACCGCATGCGAACTTTACTGCGAAGAAACACCGCCCTGTTTTTTTGGAACCAAATCGGGCCAGACTCATTTGATAGGACCTAGCGCGCGGGAGGGGTGCCTGTATGATTCGACCAAACTCGCGGTGGATGGAATTGCAAATAAGCGGTACACAATCCGGGAACATACACTATAGTGTGTGCCAAGTCTCGCCTCCAATCCGATGCGCGCAAGCGCACACAGCTACACTGTGCAAAGCTAAATACAATGAGTCACAAACCACTCCACTGGGGCAAACTGAATAAAGATTGCATTTCGGACACGTTTCGTATGTAGGTAGATAGATCAGGAGAAATTGGTCGATAGGAAAAGCTGCATGTTTTTACAAACAAGAAGGTGTGACCAATTTTGTAGTTCGTAAATTCCAAAGCAGGTAAGATATGTTTGGTTTAGTATAAATGGAGAAGTGAACGTTTTCAGAACCTGTGGTTCTGCCAGCCCGCGGAGTGAATGTGAAAAATCCTTCCTATGTGTACAGATAAAAAGAAAATAACATAACAGCTCTCATTCAGTTCAGCTTCAAGTTTCTATACAATACCCTAACGTTTTATTCCGATGTTCGATACTGTCTGACGAAGTTACCCAGTCGGAAATGGCTTTTATCGAAGCAAACCAGTTGAGTGAACAAAATAGTGAAAAAAGAGCGGGTTAATCAGATAATGGAAGAGTGTTGCTAGAAGTGCACCACTGTCCAGGACCCTTGGCCGTCTCGCTCAGTATCTCCGGTAAATAAATCCCTTAACTTCAACGCGAAAAATTACCCACTCGGCCAAGATTTCCATCATGATCAGAACACCCCCACATATCTTTCAACTGTTGCTCATCTTGACGAACATTGTACCCAGGGGAATTCTGTCTGGTACATGCGGAACACGTCCCAGTATACGCTGCTTCTGAGCGGCAGTTATCTGATGAAAAAACGACTTCAAGTCTCTGCCAGTGGATGCATAACCTCGGCGTCACCAATTCAGTGATCCCATCAGAATCAAGCTTTTTCGACCCTCAATGCAGAACAGTGAAATTTCCAATCGCCGAAGCATAAATTCGGCCCTTCATGGGAAACGGGATGTCATGTCGACGCTGCAGTTAGATTAGATAAGCAAATGCTTTTGTGTGCGTAGTAATAAACGTTAATTAGTAGTTCCCATCGGTTTCTATCCATCTCACTTGCCCTGCCAGCTCAATATTTATGCAAGATACTAATATTTGCTGTTCTCCTCTTACCCCTTTCATGCTCTTCTCCTTTTCATTATTTCTTTTTGAGGTTGCCGCTAGGAGATGGCAACCAAAGCCAAGGCGCCCAGTGCACGGTTAATGGTTGTCTGAACTGAACTAAAGATACAGAAGTTATTGCAACTCAGTCGTACACAGAAGAGACGAGCGACTTGCAGACTCAGACTCAAGAGCGTCGTCTAGCTCTTTGGGCGGTCGGTTTAGCCTTTATCAGCTGCAGATGGACTGACTAGCAGGATGATTAGAGTTTTAGATGTTGTTACCTATCTTCCCTCAGAAGTTGAGGGTCTCCATGTTATTAGCCATGTTGAATAACTTGAGGCTGTTGGACCGGATAGGTCGCCTCTGTCCATTTTCAAAGACAGTGGTTCAGCATTGTCAATGGAGTTGATGAAACTCCGCGATTTGATATGTGGACCACAGGATATTAAGCCCCATTGGCATCGCATCTGAACTGCTCGCTAGTGTTATTCTTCACTGCTTATCTAACACTCGCGAACAGTGCTGGCGCGAGAATTAAGCTGGATTTAGACCTGGTCGAGGTTGTGTTCATCACATCTTCGCCCTTCGACAGATTTTAGAACATAGGCACACCTTCCATAGACCCGGCATCTTTGTTTTTCTTCATCTGGAAACAGCGTTCAACTCAGTCGAGTGTACACTACAGTAGTCAGACCAGTTCTTCTGTATGGTTCAGAAAAATGACCACTGTTAGTGGAAGATATACGAAGATTGTCCTTATTCGAACCCCGACGTCTTCATAGCATTGCTCAGATCTGGTAGGAACACCATATCAGCAATGCCGAAGTTAGGCGCACGAACCAAATCACTAGATGAAGCACTTGAGCTCGCCAGACTAAGGTGGGTACGGCATATGTTCCGCATGATCCCGGGTAGGATTCCTTAGCGTACATTTTTCGCTGAGGCGGATAGTGGTTTGAAGATGAGTAAGGATGGCCAGTCCATGATGTAGAAGAAATAAATGAAAGGCCTGACAGGTGAAGTTGACCATGGGGCGCGTATTTGGCTTCCTGGTTGGTGTGCAGGAGATTCCCCACTCAGTGGTTAGATACATTTGAGAACATGGTTGGGTTTCGCCACGAATGGCGTTGTTGTATTCACAAGCTTTCTTTATCGGCTTAGTGGTACTACTTGTAGTTCCCTTCTTACTCTTTTTTGTTTATTTCCGATTGAGACTCCCGTTGAGAAATACTAACCAAAACCACTACATCCAGTGCATGGTTACTGGTTATTTGAACTGAACTAGACAGGATAAGCAGAAATCTACTCAATTTTGATCGGTAGTCAAGTTTTTTCGTTCTTTTCATAAATTATATACTTCAGCATTTTATATGTACCAGGCTTTTGGTCATATTTCTTCGTGGGGTAATTTCTACTGACGGTGTTTAGAGTGATCAGATCCATGCAGTTTGTTGGCACCTGACGCGCTGAATGTGGCTAGTCAACTTCGAGTAATTTCTTGACGTAAATGGTTGATGTTCCCCATAAGCCTCCGATATTATCCGAACTTACCCATTGGTTGGATCCTTATTGCATCTGTCAAACGAACCATCGTTTTCTTGTGAATTCAGTGGTTCTTCTACGGTAAAATTATTTCGGAAGATCGTCCTGCCCTCTCGGGCGTAAAGACCGATATTATTACCCTAGTATCGGTATTCTACTCGACAATTTGTGCATTTTGACCGGTTTGTTCACTCTTCTTTCTACTTATTATTAAAAAAACATCCAAACTCACTCATTATGTTCATACTCACTTACCTGTCGCCGCAAAACTGCGTAGATCATCCGAACGACTAGGCGCCTATCCGAACATGTCTGTGAGTACCACATGGGTTGGTTGTACAGTGGGGTAATAAAATTAACTACAAGCGCCGTGTTTGCGCCATGTTCCCTCTGACCACTCAATGTGAACGAAGCGTTCAGGCCAGTGTACAAGGTTCGAATAAGCAATATGGACTGGTGAGATGCCGTGTCCTGGCCACAGCGGAAACGGCAGGCGCTCGTCTCTATGATCCTCCGTTATTCGCTCAAAACAGTGTTGGCAATACAGCCTACGCACCAAAGATTCGTCGTTCAGACCAGTCAGGCCAGTCACGCCCACTCTTAGTTTTATAGATAGATCTGGATCACGCATCTGAACCTTGTCTTCCCTCCTCTCTTTCTCTCTCTCTCACACACACACATACACACACACACACACACACACACACACACACTTTCGGATCATCCTATCCCGCTATCTATTGTTCCGTTATGGTTTGGCGTTGGTCGTATGAAATCAAATCGTGTTTTATCTGTCTCGCCTGCTTTTATCTCGATTACCTAATTTGGAATATTATCATGCAGAATATAGTCTCTAATTAACCGAGTGTCAGTGAAATCGCGTCGTCCGACAACTCACTGCATTCCTTTAGCGATGGTTGTATTCGGTAAATGACTAGTGTGACTAAATGGTGTTTGCAGTCGGCAACTTCACTGCCGCATCATTCAGCATTCTCAGTCTCCTCGCAGCTCACCTGTCACCCACCCTATTAGGGTCCCAAACGGAAATGCGGTTTAGTTAGCAAAAGTGAATGTTTTGCAAATTATATAAGTTCAGATTGAACATAAGAAAATCAGTTCAGTTCATTTCAGTCATAAACCCCGCACATCTGTGCTCAGGTTTTGGTTTCTACCTCTTGGCATCATTAAGTTGCGGACAAAATGAATAGAACCATAACAAGCACAAAAGAAAGATATAAATGGTAATCACGAAGACAAAGAAAGAGCCCGAATAAAGCTGCATCACTAATTGCGGAACCTATCCATGTCACTTAATATCGAACCATCCAGTGGGCAGTACTTGTGGACCTTAAACCGGAAATGTAACACGACCTACTTGGCCAAGTTCAGTGTTCAAGGTGTTCATACCTTTTTGCCATGTTAAAGAACCACCACTACTTGCCTAGGAGAACACCGTACACCGAGGGAGTCAATCTGTGGGTATGCGCAATACATGTCCCAGCCATCTTAACCTGTTCAGATTCAGCACCTGTTCGAGTGACTGACCTCTGATTTTTAACACCCTTCGTCTGAGCTGTATAACAGTACGGATCTAACTGCCACAGTGTACACTCGACCCCTGATAGACAATCGAATTTCACGCCGACACCACAAATGACTGAGGTTGGCAAAAGCCAAACGCACTTTCTGTGTATGCGACGTCACTTCATCCGATATCTGACCACTTGATGAGATGTAACTACCTAGGTATCGTAACCTGCATATTTCAACTAGAGCTTTCCTTGACTACACAATGTGTGGTGTAGAGCCGACCCAATCCTGCAGCTGCACTCTACATTTTGAAGCCACAAAACGTATTTCAAATGTTGCTACACTGTTGTTCAGATTATTTATAAAAAGTTGCCACTAACCCGGATCTTCACTCAGAATAACGATATGTTCTGCGTATTCCAAGTCAGACAGTTTACTGCCTGAGCAAAGATCAATGCGGCTATTCTCGCATGGGGATGGGGTTATCTCACGGACCACTTTAATTGTGAATTTGAAAAGGAAAGGCGATAGAGGATAACTCTGACGTACACCACTTCTCGTGGTGAACTCGGGTGAAAGACTACCGTAAGCAAGAAATCTGCTTCGGATGTTTGCGTAGAAGTACTGGAGAAGAGAAATAAATTTCGTTGACACATCAATGAGAGGCAGCGTCAGAGAGCTGTGTGGGCCACTGAATGGAACGCAGCTTTCAGATCAAGGAAGACAAAGATTGTTGGCCTACGGAAGGTGCTCTAAAATCTGTCGAATGGTAAAGATATGGTCGATGCAACCCCTGCGGGCTCTGTAACCGGGTCAGTTCTCACTCGTAAACATTTCACGGGCATTGGATGATCGATGACGATTAAACTCAGTGAGCAGTTACGATGCGATACCTAATAAGTTAATTCTTCTGAGGTTTTCAGAAGAGAGCCTGTCACCTTTTTTATCAATTGGCACGATCACCGATTCACACCATTCTTTGGGAATCTGCTCGATATATCGAATTGTGTTTATTCCGAAACCAAAAATTCGCCTCCATCTTTGAAAAAGCATGGAGACGGCCCATCAGAATCAACATTTTCCTATCTTGTTAAGCCACCTACCTCCCGGATAACTTCCGTTTCTGCTGGAGGAATTTTGTCCACCTACATCGGTTTTCTCGCAAGTATATTCTGAAGGTCCATTGTAGATATGGACCAACTGAACTGACCCTTAAAGTGCTCTACCCAACGGTTCAGACGATGACCCTGAGGGTGAATCAATGGGCCGTCCGATTCCTTGATTAACTCACTTACACCTGTCGTCCGTGGCCCGGTACCTCTAATGAAACGGTAAAGATTGCAACTACTGCCAATGGATGCAGCCTTCTCCATTTCCCTGCACTTCGCGGTTACATTACTACTCATGGTCAATTCTCAAAGTCAAACGCAGAAAAATAATACCTACTAACGGGATCGCCCTAATGAAACAAGTTCATTTAGTTCTACATTGTCTCGTTTTTGTTTGAACGAAAATCCGAGCAGTTCGAGTTTGATGATTGAAGTAAATTGAACTGGTTTGGAAGATTTGAATTCAGTGTACTCAGTCTTTTAAAGCCTCTGGAACCCGATCTATTTACTGGCAACATGTCTGTTACGACTGATTTGATTTTTTTCGAAACCTATTACGATTCAGTTTCTAGTCGAACTGTTGAACTTAATAAAATAGTTACCCAATAAAGTTCGATAATTGTTTCCACCGTCGACAGAAACACCGGATACCCCACTCCTTAGTTCACTTGAGATCCAGTCTGCTTCTCCTGTATTTAGTCTCTGGAGTATTCTCTCCAGTACGGAGCCAGATTTGCCCATCAACTCGTTTTGCGGGACTGTGCTTCGTCTGAACTCTACAAATTATCATAACAAGCATGATTGCATTTCCTGTTTAGTGGAACCACATTTTGTAACCGTTCGAGTCGTCGTACGATATCCAGATACAATCTAATGTCGAACAGGTTATTATCATAATTTTTCTTTTTATACCGAGCCTGGAGTAAGGCGTAGTATCAGTACCACAAATACGGATATGAGTAACAAGGATTAAGTAGTTAATAAAAACAAGCTGTTTTTACTGTTCCGTCGCACGATCAAGTTGCGATACCTGGAAGAAGTATCACGCATGTTCAGAGGTAACCACTGTCTTGTACATGGCTGGACGGCTCATGAAACTAGGATGATGAGTTACGGCAGCCAGGCCAAAATACGTCGAAGTAACAAATTCCTAACTAGTGGATTTGGTCGTGTAGAAACTGTCGAACTTGCAAAATGCGTTTCACAAAATCCACCGATCTACCACTAGATGAAAGGACCTAGTATCGCGGTCAGTTCGATTCCTTCAACGGGTAACGTTGCATTTCTCTGTTCTGGTTTCAATTGCCATCTCCTAGCATCATTGGTTGGCGACGTACTTGCGTTCAGGCTCGTTGTTTGCCTGCATGTTTGCTCTATATGCCTTGATTTATTTCACTTTCAGTCGGTGGTTGATATTGCGACATCATCATCATCATCGTACAGCGTTAAACTGTAGGGCAAGCCCCACTGACCACTGCCTTTCTCACCATGTTGCACGCTGAATTAGAAAGTATGAATATACAAAATGGACAAGGACTGGACCTACATTGGTGGGAAAAGGAAAGAATGCTCTAGTAGCCAACACACGGAATACACAGTCTAATTGTACAAACGTACACCGATCAGTCATTCTGATTCGATAAAAAGTGACAACACGATCGCCACTGTTCACGGTTCGCAGCCATATCTTTCAGTGTCTCCAGTCAACTGGTAGACGGATCTTTTGGACCCCAACCACGAAGACGTGGAACACCTACTTTTCTTAGGTCTGCTGTACATTTTCTCATTCCATTGTGCCACGTCATCTGTTGACCTCCACGTGGTCTCTTCCACTCCCTGGGAGGGGCGGAGAATAGGACACGGTACGGTAGACGTGTGTTTGACATACGTAAGACGTGCCCCAACCAACGAAGTCTACTAAGTTGGATACGCTGTGACAAAACGTTCTCCGAATTAGTACCCAATACTCAATTTCTGACCTCATCATTGCCTACTCGGCTAATCCACCCAATCTTAGCGATACTACGTAAACATCAGTGATCGAAAACCTCTAGACGACGAATATCTTCAGCGCATAGACTCCAAGTTTTGCAACCATACAACAAAACTGAACGCACTGCGGCACAGTATACACGACCTTTCAACTTCAGTGAAATATCAGATCGACGCCACAAGTGCTTCAGTCCAGTGTACTCCCCTCGAGTCTTGGATATACGCGTGCTCACTCCTACTACTATGCTCCCATCCGTCGTCACGCTGCTTCCGAGGTAAGTGAAGTGGTCGACAACTGCCAGCACCTCCCCATTGAGCATCAAGCTCGGAATCGTTGACATCCAGTCTTGTAACATCACCTTGCACTTTGAAGGTGCAAAGCGCATGCCGAATGGAGCTACGGCTCTTGAGAGTGTATCTAGTGCACGTTAAGCATGTTCCGTGGATTCGAACAAGCAGATGACGTCGTCCGCTTAATCTAGGTCACACAACTTTCCACTATTTCCTAGTTCGACACCTACATCCTGAAGATTTTGCAGCGCACTGTCCATTATTTCGTCCATGACGAAGTTGAACAGGGATGGAGACATAGGACATCCCTGTCGAACACCACTGGTCGTTTCGAACCGACCGGATAGTTCACCGTAAACTCTAACGCGGCCAGAAGAATGAAAATACAATGATCTCAGTAGGTTCACGAACTTCTGTGGCATACCTTTTCGATGAAGAGTACTGAAAAGCGCTGCTCGATCAACTGAATCGAAAGCGCCTTTCAAGTCTAAGAAAATCATTGTTGTCGGTCTGTGGTGCATGTGACGCGTTTCAAGTAGTCGGCAAAGAGTAAAAATCTGGTTGATGCATCCTCGACCTGGGCGGAATCCAGCCTGCTGTTCGCGGATGTTCCTCTCGCGAGCGGGTGTAAGACGGTGCAGTAGAATTGAGGCTAGTACTTCGGTGACTATCGGAATTAAGCTAATCCCACGATGATTACCACAGTCATTGCGTATTCCCTTCTTGAAGATGGGAACAATCAACGACTCACTCCATATTAACGGAATACGCTCCTCGTTCCAAATGTCACGGAGCAAAGCGGTAAGTGATTTTATCAAAACATTTCCACCCAGTTTGAAAAGAACTGGGAGAGCTCGTCGGGACCTGCCGCTTTCCAACGCTTTAGTGATCGGATACATGACTCCAATTCCGTTTCCGATGTTGGCTAAGTGATACCACCCAAGGATTCACAGTTGTTGACACGGGAGTAACTACACTAGCGTGCGGCCAGTTGAACTGTTCCTTGAAGTATTCGGCCCAACGGTCAAGCATTTGCTGTTTGTTATGGATGGGTTCTCCATTTCTATCGCAAATCGTTTCAATGACCTGAGTTCGCCGTTCACTGGTGTCACGAATAAGTTTGAACAGTCTCTGACTGTTACCTGAAGCAGCTACTATTTCCATTTCTTCGGCTACCTTGACCCACCAATTTTGCGATCATTCTTAAGGCTTTTCGTAACTTGTCTTTGCAGCTCTCTCCGCATCTCATTCATCTCCTTACGGTTCGAGAGCTGACGCTTTTGCTCCATTATACTCAGGAACTCTTGCGAGATCCAGTGTCTTTGATGGACAACGGATCTAGGACCACAGGCAAAACCTGCTGCAGTGTATCGCCTGTTTGATATGAGCCCAATGCTCATCTACATTACTGTTCTTTGTAGATCCTAGCTCATGTGCTAACTTCTGCTCATAACGGATGCGTACTTCTGGATCACACAAACGTTGCACGGCTAATCGGGTTTGCGGTTTGCGAAGATGACCATGGAGCTGGAGAGATAATCGCATTAAAACTAATGCATGGTCAGACTCTACGTACGTGGACCAGTAAGATCTATAGTTCTGAATAGAACTGCTTCACCGGTAGCTTACGGCGATATGATCAATTTGACTCAAAGTACCTGTAGAATTAGAGTGCCATGTCGCTGTACGATGCGAACTGTGTCGGAAATTTGTGCTAGACAAGAACAATCGATTGTATGCACAAAACTGGAGAAGCCTATCCCCGTTATCTGTGCGCTCAGCGGGTAAAGCACAATGCCCACCTAAACAGGCTTCTGACACACTAATTTTGCCAACTTGTGCACTGAAGTCACTAGCTAGCACTACAATGTCAGAACCTTTACTAATGCGAACGAAGGTGGCGAGGGCATCATAGAACTCATCTTTCTGCAAGTCTGAGCTGCAGTTTGTTGGGGCGTACGCCGAGATCACAAACAAATTGCGTTTAACACAACTATCCTTTCGAACGCCAACTGACCCTTGGAGTCTCACAGCACATAAACGACCGTTAACAGGGATCCAGTCTAAAAGGGCAGCCTCAGCCTTACCGGTCAAGACTATTCCTACACCACGTTGACCCGAAGCTCGAGCTACTTCGTCTCCTGAAGTGCGCAGAAAATGCCTCGATGAGATACCAGGAGCAGTTAGTTGAATTACACTGCTCGAATCCTGGATACGCGTTTCACTTAAGCAGCAGACATCAATCTTCAGAGAATCTAATGTGAGGGCTAGGCACGCCTGCTGACCGACCTGCATGAGTGTACACACGTTGAAGGAGCCGAGATTCGGAGGCTGGCGAGGCTTGAGAAAATGTGAGTTACCAGACAGAGGATTATTTTCGACACTATTTGACAGTGAATTGTTGCGAGTATCGAGCGTGTTATCAGTGGGAGCATTATGGGTGGATAGAGGGGGCAAATAGGGGTGGTTAGGGACAGAAGACAAGGTTGACTAAAAGAGAGGGAACTCTGAGTAGTAGCCCACTTATCACTACCCACCCCGCTCGATGCAGTGGGCAGAGCGGTCCTGATTATCCTGTGCGACGACCGATGCAGTATGGAATTCTTTTTATTCGTGCAGTTCATGGGAGATGTTGGACGGGTACTACCACAAAGCAGGAGAACGATTAGGGTCCTCATCCAAAGCCTTTAGTTCTGACAAGAACCTATCCGCAAGGCAGCGGGATGGCTTTGTGGAAGCCCATTTGCTTGGATCAATTATTCTTCCACTGGTTTTTCCGACTGAGTTGCCAGCTCAAATCAACCCCCAACCTGGAGGACCAGGAGAGTGGACTTTGTCTGACCTCTACCCATTGACCTGTCAGGTATGATTGCATCTCCGGCCTAAAGAAACAATCCTGTATAGTTCTTTGGGTGATAGAAGTGTGAAAGCCATCACATCACGTCAAGGTGCAGTCTCGTCGTTATGGTTGATACTGCGACGTAGCGGTGAGACCCCGAACACTGGTGTATGCGGTTGATGATTGATTGTAGTGAACTGAACCTGATAAAGTTGCTTTGCTATTGATGCTTGCTATGTCTCACCACAACAATTTCTCTCCGTTTTCACGTCTGCGTATATCACGAAGTATGGTACCATTAAAAAATAAGATGAATGTGTTCGAAATTAACTACTTAGATCGAAGGTAGTGTTGTATGCCAGGAACAGTGTTCCTCCGCGGAGAGTTGCTTGTGTTCGATCTGCAAACTACAGGAAAGAAAACCCTATGAGCTCAAGGCTCAGTTAGCGCGACAACAGGATCTTGCACTTACAATAATCGAACACTAATATAGCTGCCAACAGCCTGCTCACTACACTGCTCCCCCAACGAAAGAGAACTGTCCGTAGTATTATATACTCTTTCATCACACACGAACTAGGAGTATTCGATTCACCGAGACATCTCATTGGGCAGGTTATTTCACGTTTTCGCTATCGGTCACAGCGTATCAAAATCACTCAATTACCAAAGCCCTCCCCCCATTCTACTCGGTCCTGTCGGCAGGTTCACCAGTATGTAGTGCGCTAGGACCAGTGCTCCTCCACGGGGGTTGCTTGTGTTCGATCTGAAAAACACCGGAAAGATAATTCAGTAGGCGCATTTACAGGATCCTACACTTACATCAATCGAACACCAGTATGACTGCCAATAATCTGCTCACTACCATTGATTATCCTCCAAACGCAGTTGGGAAATCCTTTTCGGGGAAAGGGGGGTTGCAACTGTTTTGACTATTCGAATCTTTTTTTGCGTCGTCCATCTCGTTTTCCTCTATCATCAAATTAAGCGACACTGATATATCATTTTCAAGGATTAAAAAATCCTGATTGATCTCGTTTCGTTGTTGTCCTGTATTTATACGATGTGTTATATGTACCAGCGCTTTCAATACATTTTTCGCACAATCGATGTCTACCAATTTCTCAGAAAAATTTTGCAGCTGGAATCTGTCTCTTGCTCATCATTCGCTCCTATTTTTCGATGTCGTTTGGTTTCGGTAGAAAAATTTGATTTTTTTGTGCCAGGGCAAGTAAGCAAATAAAGTGTTGAGCGATATGTGTGTAATAGAAAGCAATATCTCCTTTTTCAATAATCGCTCCGCGTAATTTATCTTCGTATCTTTCATTCTTAACGAACAATCTAAGCAACCCAGGGGTGTTCATTTTGTATTAGCTGAGCATCTCATCGAACTCCGTGTACGCCCAGACCTTTCCCCGGAATTGGAGGACCAGCAGTTTCACCACAGTCTGTTTTTCTGTTTGCTGAGACAACAATCCAAAGATCATCTCAGATAGGGCTTGCTTGATATAACGTTTGTCCGTTGAGCTCTGAAAATCATACGAAATTATCTTCAATTTCATACGTTTTTCACGATTGTGTAATCAGTTAACTTGATTCGACTGATGCATTTTCTGTTCTCTCACTCCTCCTCCGCTGAACCACGTACGGCACCAGATTCGCATTGTCAATATTCGTGCGGACGAGATTGTGGATGGAAATCCGAAATTAACGCTTGGACTAATATGGATTATCATTCTTCATTTTCATGTAAGTTTTCCGCCTTAGTTCTGGCTTGCGGGTTTATTGTGTTCCGTTCTACCCTGTTCCTCCTCCTCCACTCTCTCCCTAAAAGCAAACAGTTTATGGCATATTTCCTCTGCATTTACTCAATCTCTAGGGCTTTGGTCTTTTTGACGTTTGTAATATTTTTACTTTCACTGAACTGACTATGAAACCAAACGTTTCTCACTTGTACTTTTACATGCAGCCCACACTATATACGTATCTGTGCTTTGCAGTTTCCCTCAAAAAGGTGCACAGTTGTGTGCTTTTAGCCAGGATCTTATTCCATTGGGACATACTTTAAGCGCGTGGCACTTCCAGGAATATTAACCTTTAAATTCTGTTGGTATTCAGAAATTGAATCTAAATGGAATGGATGGGTATACTTAGAATCGTACTCAGTGGCTCAAATAAAGCATGCTGGACTTTTGATTCTAACGTCCCGAGGCCTAATCTCCACGAATATGGCCTCTTGAGTGCACATTTCTGTCCAGTAATATTAAGAGAAACTCGGCCGTACACTATTTATGGACAACATGTTGGATTATCTAGCGCTGTTTCTCTCCCGTTTGAGTTCCACATCGAACAGGAAGCGAGATAGATAGGAGCGACTCATGGTATAATGACCACTTACATCATGTACATTTGATGAGCTTTGGTGTGCGAAAATTTACACAGTCAAGTGTAGTAGAGTTACAGGAGAGATCAGGAGAATGGAGCTTAGTTATTGCTTTTACCTCAGTTGGATCGTATGGCTGATAGGATAATCTGAATTGATGAACATTATAAGTCAGCCCAACGCTTTTCCGGGGCTCTTTACTTGTACATAGTCGTCTGCTTCGTCATCTTTTTGAGTACAGATGTTCAACTCTATATTTATTGTACCCGACGATTGCATTCAAAACACGTAGTGGTCCTCAGTCTTTTTGATTATTGGTGTTGTTTATGGCTCAAGTTGGTGTCTTTCATAGACTCCTGAAGTCTGAGATCAATGTTTAGGTGGCTGACGTTTCATCGCCTGGACACGGGTCGTGATATCGCCTCGCAGCTGGGGATGAAACCTTTGCGAATTAAACGCCAAGCTCAGCGCGATTAGTAGCCAATGAAACCACGTAGTGTTCATACACCCCAACCAGATCTATGAACATACCTTAGCCATCTGTGATCGACCTAATGACAACGGATTAATTCGTGCCAACTAATTCGATCACGTCCACCGACTGTGTTGCCCATTAATCTCATACTCGAACGTATTCCAACCCGACTTTTGTCTCATCCAGTCTATATAAACGTGTCCTGTTTTGCTGGTTAAAGAACCACCGTAAACGAGCTTGTTTTTCATTCTTTAGCATGTAATTCATTGCCTTATATTGAATCCAGACTTGTTTCATAGTGACTTTGTCATAAAGTGAAGTTTAAGCATCACACGTTCCAAGGTCACTTCCTGTGTTTTCTCAACGCATCTCAGACTAGATCTGAAAACGGAATTTAGGTTGCTGATAGTGTGTTTCTAGAACCCAGCGCACACGCAGGTACATCTTTTCTCTGTCAATAATGGCACTGATCTTCGTCAAGTCACTCTCGATAACATCAGTCTGATTATACTTTCACAGTGTTTATTGGTTTTCGGGCACCACGCTGCTGCGCTCGTATAATTAATTCTAATCGTATTAATGTTGGTATTCCTCTTCCGGAAGAATTATTAGAATATTATCGAACGGTTTGTTGCAGTGTTGCTATCTATAGTACTTTAATTCCGTTCAACCTGTCAATGTTTTCACACTCCGGTGTTCTGGTTTTCATTACTATGTCGCAGTATCGGCCACCGACTGAAGGTGAAATAAATCGAGGCATGAAGAGCAAACCCTAAAATTAAGAGAGGGGGAGGTCTGTGAGTGAAAACCATGCAGACAAACAACGGGCTTGAATGCAAAAACCCGCCATTGACCGACGATGCTTGGAGGTGGCAATCAAAATCAGAACAGTGAAATGCAGTGTTACGGGCTGAAAGAATTGAATTGAACTGAACTGACTGCGATTCTCGATCATTTCGCCCAGTATCTCTAACCATCGTCCGGTAGCTGGGTTTTGTGAACCGCAACTGGGAAGCTCAGCAGTTTCCACAAGGTCAAATCCAATAATTTAGGATTTTTTTATTTTTCGACATAAAGTCTGGCCACCTCGATTCAGTCCGTCGCTACCGTCCATACTTTAACTCCCACTAACCCGTATTTTTTAATCAAAATTCCCTGTCTTTGCATGCTCCCTCACAATCAAGCAGCTTACATTTTCATGAAACCTAGGCTTAGGTGTGAATCTTAAGTGTCCTTTTTAATCCTTCTTCAAGTTTTCAGCCGTCAACGTTCAAAGCAAGAAGGCTCTGACTAATCCCGATTTCTTACAGCACACTTCAAGCAGCCGTTAATCATGCACTGTATGCGGTGGCCTTGGCTGCTATCTCCCAGCACCAGCCGTAATCGGAAATAATGAAAAAGAACGGGAATACGCCAGACCTTGAGTTGGCGGGGAAAACTCTAGCTCTCACGGTGTTTTCAAACTGTGGGCTTTACCCCTTTTACTGTAATTCATTTCGTGTGTAGTAAGGAAAATTCTATTTTTACGTGGACGCAGTTACATCTCACCAGGTGGTCCGAAATCGGACGAAGTGTCATAGCATATGCAGAAGGCGCGGTTGGCTTTTGCTAACCTAAGTCACTTGTGGTGCCGGCGTAACATTTGATTGTCTGTCAGGGGTTAGGTGTACAATGCGGCAGTTAGGTCGGTTCTTTTATTCGGCTCAGAGACATGGCTGTTGAGCGTAAAAGATAGGCGAAGACTGTCGATCTTCGAGCATTGATGTCTCTGTAGCATTGTCGGAATATGGTGGAAACACTGTATCGACAATGTAGAGGTTAGGCGTGGGGTGTTGAAAACTAGAGATCAGTCTATGGATCGAGTACTGAATCCAAGCAGATTAAGGTGACTGGGGCATGTGGTACGCATGTCCACCGATAGATTTCCTCGGCCTATGCTGTTCTCCGACGTAGGTAGTGATTGGAAGATAGGTCGAATTGGTCAGTCCGTGATATGAAAACCTTGACTTGTGGACTTGGTCAACTAGGGGGTGTTACACTTTCGGGTTGAGGTCCACGAGACCCTCTTGTCGAATGATTGGAGACATTGAATGATATGGCTAGGTTTTTTGACCAGTGGCGTAGGTTTCATTCGAACTCTTTCTTTTTCCTCTTGATTTATGCTTCTTACTTCGCTTTGGACTTTTCACTTTCTGCTTCTATTCTCTTTGCCCTTGACTTGAAGGTGCTGAGAGGTAGCAAACGAAACTAGAGCACAGTAGCGAGAGATTAATGGTTGAATGAACTGAACTGAGCTGATATGAAAGTAGTAATAGGAGAACTATGAATATTGGTATGAAGTTTTCGGATACAACAGTGCTGCTGATCGCGGCAGCTGGCCATGTCCTCCTATTTGTGCAACCGTAGAGTTGGAAGGTCTCTTAGACCCCACCCAGGAAACTTAACACACCCTACATGACGAGGTCCACTGGTTAGGTTAGTGATTTCTTCCAGGCATGCTCAGTATCAGTTTTTTCCATGATTACGGTAGCATACCAGGTCTGGGATGCATTCTCGATATTTTAATGGTCCCGCAGATGTTGTATGGTCGACTGGTACTCGTGTCTTCGGGTTCCTTTTTTTCTCAGTCCCGTTCACCTTAGTTCACTTTCCGGTTGCCTGGTTGATACGAGTGCACCTATACTCGTTGGTTATTTGGTTGTGTTCCGGCTACTGCTGCATTTGTGCATTCATCCTCCGTTGCACCCAACTTTATTCGTCTGCTGTCGTGTGTATCGAATTTCAACTGCGCGGACGCTCACTCGTACATTCACACACATGACTTTGGATGCGTTCAGCAAAGCATGTCTGTCTGTTGTCTGGTTCAGTTAGCCTGTGGTCCATTCTGTTTCGTGATCAAACGGGTCTGAATTTGTAGCTTTTAATAATCTCTAATATATGTACTAAGTCGCTTATCTATAGCTATTTTTCTCCCATTCGTTTATGCTTGTTGGACCGCGTCATTCTTGCTGTCTCTGGATATTTTGTCCGCGATCGAATTGTGACGTTTCATCAGTCTGTACATTCGTATTTTATGCCGTTATTTTTAATTTAGATAGGCCGATTGAGGTGGTCAGTCCATTATGAAGCAAAAAATTTGGCCAGGGAACTTGGCGGCCCAATACTTGCTGGGTTTTACTTTGTGGTTCTCGAATTCCACCGACTTGCTTCTGTTGTTGACAGCCAGTTGCCGTAAAAATGAAACCACTAGATTGCAAATTATTTCTTTGTTTACCCTAATTTACCGCGTCGCTTGCATCATCCTGGTTACGCATTCTTTATGCCTCAATTCATGGAGTTTTTGAATGACATGGTAAACAAAATTTGGGCACATGGCTAATTGGTGACGAAACTGAAACCCATCCACTTGGATTGCGGTTGTTCGGTTCATCGTAAATTAGTTGTGGTCCATGAGATGTGAAAAAGTCTACAACCATATCGCGATCTCTCTCTCTCTCTCTCTCTCTTCATGTTTTGAATTTAGATCACCCGGTTTTGTGTGCATTTTTCAATGGTTTATTTTCGTTTCTTTCCCTAATGCAAAACAAAAATGAGTTCTAATTTTATCCACAGCATTTTTATAGTGATATTCAGAAGTTAGTCATTTATAGTTTTATAAATTCATCAGTAACGCGGAACTGAAGCCGGTGTTTTTGTTTCTGGCGCACCATGGTGATCATGCTCGTTAGTTACTTTAGTTATTTTGCTTACGCTTTCTGGTGAACGGCGAAATCGGTTAGCTTTTAGGCGTGATTTAAATAGCAGTAAATGAATCTTAAAGTTCTGTTTTGACATCCATGTTGGTGCATGATGACATATCAGATAGCTACGCACTGAGGCATGCGGTTACGATCTCTCAGGAAGCCGCCATAGTTATATTAGACTTATGATTTCGCTGTGTAGTTCTATCCCTCAGCATCTCTATTCCCTCCCGTCAATAACTTGTTTTTCGGGGATGTCTTGAATCTTCCAATCGGTTGTTCATCACAAGCTTACCGTAGATCTTGGTATCCAAGGGTTTGTTTAGGGAGGTTGCTTGGTACGATTTTTCTGACATTCTCTTCTCATGTAGACAAGCTACAATCCATTTCCAATAAAAAATAAGCCAATTGGATATTTCCCTATATTTCATAATAACCACCATTGGTGGCTCAGGAAGCACTAGTACGCTATGTATCGTGCATTTATTAATTCTCTTTCTCCTAAGTGAAACGCTGATAGTGTCACGTACTTCGGCTATTCCTGGTCCCAATTTATATCCCCGTGGTCAGTGCGGTAATCCTCAGTGAGCCTGTTTGGATGGGCCAAGTGACGTAACTCCATGGACTGAATTCGGCTGCGAATCCAACCGAATTTTAGGCTTTCACTTGCGCGTGCACCGGACGTCAACACTCACGGAGGCCTGTAATGTGTGGTCCATATTCCCAGAAAAAGTTTTGATTACTTTTTCTGTTATGCTCTATCGCTAATGTACGGATATAGTTTTGATAAATCCTTATGCGACCTGGTGTGCAAGCAGCTGTCCCTGCAAATCTTAATCTGAATTTTAACAAAGTCAGATACGTGATTCCGATCGGAACTTCACGTTTATCAAATTATGACTGGTTGTTAATCTTGGCGCCAAAGTTTCTAGTATCTTGGTTCGATTCCTATGCTGCGGGCTCATTTATTGGTTACATGGATATCCAGATTTGCAGAACGTTCTCTTGACGGATGGACATCAAATAAGCCTGCAGTGAATCTGATTTCACTGTAGATTTTCGGGTTGTCTTTGAGTTATTAGTAAGTGGAATGACTCTGATGTTTTTGTGACCTCATCATCATGTCCATTCGACAACGAAATAACCGTGTGACGAAATCCCCTTGATTGATACACGGTTTCACACGATTGCTTCACGTTAAACACACAAGGGCTTCAATTAAGTTGGAGATTGCTGTGCTTCCTCATCATTGCTTATCAGGAGTCACGTGCTAAATGACACCAACAGGATACGCATGTGTGCGTACGTGTTTGTACTATACAGTAATGACAGGTGCGTACACATGCTCACTGCCAATTTGTCTACCATGAGACATTCAACGCTCGTGTATACAATAATTGATGCCGTTTCTGCGGTTGTTATGTTGCCAAAATGCATCTGGGTCAAATAAACGCAGGATTTCGTGTACTGATGCGCACTGGTATGTATGTATGTATGTGTGTGCGTGTGCTACGTCTTCGCGTTGTGACTTACCGTATCCAGTTAAGGGATGCGTCACGGAGTGTTTTTGCGTTTTTGCATTGCCTCTCCCCTCTACCATTTCATCATGTTCACGAATCGAATCGGTTTCTGGGGCACGGTTTCACGGGTACTTGTGCATATGTTTGTTTTCTACAAATGCCTGTGCGGATAAAGAGCCCTGTGTGAATGGGTGTTTATCGTTCAGACCGAATGCCCCCGTGTATTTTGACTCAGTTTTTATTGATCGATGATTATCGATTACGGGCGGCGCACAGCGCGTGGACAGTGGACTGATTTAGAATTGATTGACTATTGCGATGCGTAAGTCGACTGAGATCACAAAATTAGTCGTGTTCGTTAAGTTACTATTGATCAGTCCAAATAAAATTTGCAACTTTTGCATGTGGACAAAGTCCCTCGTTCACATATCCATTGCTTCGATAAAATTTACTGCTGATTTGTTCTCTTCAACCCATCACGTGGGCAGACTGTGATTGGCTTCCAGTGAGTTGAGTTTTATAGTTCGATGGTTTTTATAAGATGGCTCGAGTGACAACCGATGCGTCTTCACCGTACGGGGAAGGCGATGACACCAGACCTTTCGCTGTACATTTGTCTCGTAGTATCGGTTTAGTTTTTTTTATCACAGTGTGGGAAACTATCTATCAAAGCCTTATCCCAAAAACAGAAGCCAAAAGCTTCTTGCCCTTAGCTAATTATTGGACAGATTGACACAACCGAAAGATAGTGCCACAAAACGATCACGGGCATGATGAAGTTCATAGGAATCTCCACATTGGATGCTGTGGACTGCTGTACTAACGAATCGCCTATTCAAAATAGGAAGTTGACTGACGGAAATTCACTCAACCTTTTAGTTTCCGAGTTCGATTCCGGTTGAAAGATAACAATCAGAGTCGCCGCACCCAGTGTATTTTTACTGATTTTTCTCACTGAACTGAACTAGTTATGCATCTCCAAGCTCTGCAAAACCAAATGCACTTTGCAATTTTAGCGAGGTTTCGTGGAGTACGACAACGTGTTCAAGCGGCAGACAGAAGTCCATGAACTCCGAGATTTGGTAAAAGCGTCATCTGCATGGCCTTTGAATCTTGACATAGATTTCTTCCGCACATCCAACTGAAGCTGAAGTCATATACTCGAGGAGCATTTCCTCGCCTCGATTTAACGATCCCAACCACTCGGCGCCTAATTTCATCTATTCGTTAACTGGTTTCCCCGGGGGTGTGGCATTTGCTTTCAAGGGTAGTTCATTAGAACCACAGTTGATAGCTGAGTATCATGTAGGGACCAAAGATTGGCGGGATACCCCATGAGAGAACGACATACCGCTCAGTAATATAGTTTATCAATCAGCACAGTCGTACGAAGAGTACAAATAGTTCTTTCTTGTGGGTTGTTGTTATAGAGTGTTGCAAACTGTGTCTAACCACAGCTCTCAAGTGTGACTGCGAAAACAGTAGGTCGAAGGTAATACCGTTTAATTCTTCAAGAAAAAAGCACGATAACGTGTTCGAGGTGGCAGAAGTTGCTTTCAATGATTGGTAACCACATGCCTACCAGAGTACACGGATTTATGTACATCTATCCTTTCCCACAATTTTTCATATCGTTTCTTCCCCGTTATTCGATGTACCTCTCGTTTACTACACCATAGACCGCGGAAGTTAGGCCAGTTCTTCTGTATGGTTCAGAAACATGGTCACTGTGGATAGAGGAAATACGAGGGTTGTCAGTATTTGAACACCGATGTATTCGTAGCATTGCTAGAATATGATATGAACACCGTATTAGCGATGCTGAATTTAGGCGCAGAGTTTTAGGCACACGAACCAAACTATTGGATAAAACACTAAAAGTCGTCAGGCTAAGGTGGCTGTGACATGTTGCGCATGATCCCGGATAGATTTCCTCCGCCCATTGTTCGCTGAGGCGAGTAATAGTTGGAAGATGAGGAACGGTGGCCAGTGCATGACGTAGACGAGAGGTATGAAAATCGTGACCAATGGACTTGGCTATGTAGGGCGTAATAGGCTTGCTGGGTGTGGTCCAAGAGGTCCCCCCACTCAGTGGTTCGATAGATTGCAGGTTGGCTCGATGTCACGACCAGTGGCGTTCTTGTATTCACAAACGTTCTTTTTTGATTTGATAATAATTGTAGTTCTCTTCCTGCTATTTTGGTACGTTTTCATTTTTTTCAGTTGAAGAGATAGCAGTGAAAGCCACCGCCCCCAGTGTATGGTTAATGGGTGTTTGAACTGGACTGAACTTATGACGAGATACCTGGTTGATACAGTCTGAAGAAATGATTTTTTCTGCCCTTCAATCTCAGTCAAAACTATCGGCGTTCTCAAGCGAATAATACAACAATGCTTTTCGTGTAAATTTGTGCTTCCCTTGTCACGAGCGTTCATCTCATGTTAAATCATACTCGGGGTTTGAATTTCGGTGAATGTCTCTACCGCAGCCGGGTCAGTGCAATTGCCTTTTCCAAAGCATTCTCATGGTTTGCCATCTCAATCCCAAGGGTTTGATTACCAGTTCATCCTCACTTATTGGTGATCACATTTTAGCTCATTCGTTCAGAAGCTTTCAGTAACCACGGCGAAACATACTCGATCTCCCCGGACATATTGACAGTTTTTGATCACTTCCGCAATTGTGGTCTACTGGCTAATTTAGGGTTTACTTGAACCGCTGTTTCATGTACACTGGAATATCTCAATAACCAGACCATCTCCGTTCTATGCAGATGGATGCGATTGTAGCCTGATGTTCCCCATTTTGATTCACTTCCATCTGCCCGCATCAACTATCGAATCCCGGGTTTCGGATCTCAATCTTTATTTTGGGCTGCTAAATTCTGAAATTCCCTTCCTCTTCTGTCTTTCCACACACACTTGTCACCGTCAGGATGGATAAGCTAATATTAATGTTGACTTTTTTCCTAAACTATCCTCGGAGAATATCAACTGTACACTATTGCGAATCGCTTTGTGGTTATTACAAAATCACTGCTTCTTCCGAATAAATTTAATTTCGATATTTACAATTATGTAGACGAAATTGTGAATAAAAATAATTCAAGCAAATATTCTAAATGACGTAAGCTGATAAAGGAATATAACTGTGGACGGTGGCTCATTTGTTGGTTTGAGTCCTTCTGTTCGTTTCGTACTATTGGTAGCACTGGCTGGTTGTGTTACTGATAACTTTTGAGTAGTTGCGGGCAAAAAGAACAAAGAGTGCTTTAGTTTCTTTTAAGGTTGGACGCTTGACTTGGTTCATCGAAAAAGTTTCAATGAATTGAATTTCGAATAGAAAATCGTTTTCTAAGACTGATGCACAACAGTAGCAGTTTTCCACTTTGTGAGTTTTCTGTTTCATATCGAGGCATAAAGAAAGCGGGCCTCATAAGTGTAATGGTTTACTTTATCAAATGATAACAGTGACAACCAGGCCTCCTAGATCTGGAACGGTGAACGGTTCTATGAGCTTGATTTCATGATTATTCGGGAGGCAATGAGATCAGCATTATCAAGACAACCGTATAACTAATCCATGGAGGCCCCTTTATGTCATTTCAGATGGCTTTCTGAATCACAATTCGTTTGTGCAACGTTTCAGTCTTAGTAATTGTTTCGTTATTTCGCATCCTTAGTTATTCACAGGAACAGCAAACCGCTCCCCCGTGAATATCTCTTACTCATCATTAGCGTCATTCCACCTTCCGATGTCTTGTAGATCACCAAGTGTTATCGTTATTTTGGGTTTATCTTGTTTAATCAGACTGCCGTTCTTAGTTGCAAAAAGTCTGTTTGCGCTCGCGTCCATGTGTGTCTGGTTTCCCACGGAGTGGAGGTTGAGTTACGTGGCTGTCGGATGTGTCTGTTTGTTAACAACATGAATTATCGGTCTGTAGTTCCTTTTGGATGCAATATGCCCACATCCCAGTTCATTTTCTGTACACAACACTTGTAGTGTTTTCATTAGTCCGGATTCCATTCGTAGTCCGTGTCTTACTCTTTCAGTTTTACAGTTAGAATAGCACATACATGTACAAAAATTGGCTTAATTGTTCAGTTGGGACGTGGACTATACCCTCAGATTTCCGTTGGTTCAGCAAATGTTGAATTTGGTTGACTGTTTTACCAACACTCCGTTCAAGGTACATCTTTGTTCATTTTAAATCACACACTGGGCCATTTTCGGTTTCTAAGACGTAATCTGGACCATTCGTCTTTTATCTTCTCCCTAAGCCTCATTAGAATATCCATGTATTGGTGGGTTAGTTTTATGTTGGGATGTTTTTTTTGCAGTTTTACTTGCTTATTTGTTATATAGGTGATTATATAAGCTTGAAAATAATCATCTTGAAACGTATAATGTCTTTATACACCAAGGTCATTGATCAGCTAACCTTGTTTTGGATCGTTTATGTTGGCTCTTGGACATTGGTTCAGTGATAAACTAGCCGGTAATGGTAGGGATGGCACAAGCTTCTTTCACTTCAGAGATTCAAACCCTGCCACTGTGGGTCATATTGGTGGCAGACAGAAACCCGCTTCCTCAGGGCTCATTACCACACTTGACATATTGAGACATTATGAGGTACTTCACTCAGTCTCAGGGTTAGGTTTCCTGTTATCCCTGATAGTGGCAGTCGCTCTTTAGTTCTATGGGTATGTCTCTTCTACTGCACTCATGTGTAAGCATGACATTAAAAAATAACAAAGACTCGGTCCATCGGTTGCTGGGACTAGCGTTTTCATGTTTTCAAAGCAGTGTGGGAATTTTTCGGGTACCGTCGTAATCTTAGTTCCAGAGTTATATTTTAGAGCCTTTTTGCAGCGCAGCATTGATTACCAATTGGCAATAATCTAGAGAAACTTATTTATCATACTTGGGTAGATCCCATTGGATTGACGTGTTTGCTACACCGTTATATGAGCGGTTTCATGGTTTTTCTGTCCGTTGCTCACTTTGGCTTATGCGAGCGTGTGTATGTATGTATGTAATGTATGTATGTATGTATGTATGTATGTATGTATGTATGTATGTATGTATGTATATGTGTGTGTGTACGTGTATGCAATGTATGTATGTATGTATGTATGTGTGTGTATGTGTATATATGTATGTATGTGTGTGCACGGGTTTCGGTTGTCTGTATGGGTTTGAAAATTAGAGGGGCGGTACGTGGCGCAATCGCATATCTGCTCAACAGTCAAATCCTACTCGGCTGTTCGACTGTCCACCCCGTGTGTATATGCATGTGTGCAATAAAATCGATTGACTTTATATCACGTCCAGGCCAAGAGGTGCCCGTCTGTCCGCCGTGTCTGTTCTCTCCCCAACCATATCCCTCACTGGCCACGTCCACACTTCGCGTCTACCGGTTGTCCCACAGTTTTGTCCATGCTGCTTGATTTTCTTGAACTGAAGTGACTAGTACCGTAACCGTGTTGTGATTTGCTCGCAGTTCGCAACTACCCCGTTAATTCTCAACAGTTTGGTGTGGCACTCATTTCATTTGCGTGAGTTTTTTTCGCACCACATCTAATTGTCCGAAATTGTTTTCCGCATTTCTCTTTCATTGATTCTGTTTGTGTTCTCTTTCTTCATGACGCTCTCACTGTGTGATTCACTCCTCGTTGGCATTTGTTTATGGAACACTAAAAATAATGGAATGTTGTAGTATACCGTCCGGTTGGCCAGCTACCGATTGTATGCCATATTACTAACTGGGAAAGTGAAGTCACCAGTAGTCTTAGCACTACCACTGTTACTACCATCAGCACCAGCGCAGTTCCAAGTTTACTCAGCACTTGGCAAGGTAGACGTGATAACGTGGTTATTCAGAAACCCATCCGTTCATAGTAAATGCATCTGGCACGCCTGCATTTATTTCACATCTAGCTCCGGCACACTATTGTGTTTCAAAACACTCGACTAGCTAGCTCGGAGGTTCTATAATCCACCTGTGATCCATGAATTTGTCTGAAAAAGACTTTCGTATCAATCAGGCTATCTACTCGATTGCGGTACTGCTCATCAAAACAACATCTATTATAAACGTTAACTTATCTAATTGAAATAATCTATGGTGCGTTTCTATGTCCAGTCGAAATCTGCCATTGGAAAAAATGGTTTGGTGCTCAGTTCTATCACACAAAATCTCCCATTACTAGTTCCATATGCAACAGTTGTGAATGTGAACAAACTCACCAGTGTCATGCTCAGCGCACAGGTTTCAGCCAAACCTTTGTTAAAGTCGTATTTGGATTATTGAAAAACAGGACTCTTTCACAGTCGTCCGTCAAATAGACGTGGCCATTTGTTGTTTGCAGTGTCGCTCTTGTATTCGCACTATTTCGTACATGTAATCTGCTCAGTAAAGATTTTTTTTCTATCATTTTCATACGCCCAATCTCATATTCCCACATTAAATTTTCCTGTCAAACAGCAATCAAAATCGCCACACTCAATGCACGCCTAATTGTTGTTGTTCCTACCGAAACTGAAACATCCCACAATGCTTCAGTTTATGGTTTTCAGTCTGAAGAACTTTTAAACTCGCACAATTGACTAAAATGTGATGTGTGCATCCATCCTCAATCCAGCAGTGCATATGTGTGGGACAACGAAAATGACTCACTGTTTGATGCGTGCAAGCGTGTAAAACTTGGGCCTTCTTTTTTGGCGTGACATTTTTTCTTTATCGACTAGGATACAAAGTACGGTATAAAGTACACACTCAGTTCGTTTCACCAGCGTTCGATCTCGACTGCAGTTGAATGTGAGGGAAACGTGTGTTCAGTGGAGCCGAAGTAGGTGGTAGTCCACAATCCGCACAGAACCAATGAAAATGCAATGCGCATTAGTCCGATCAGACGGGCACTTGTAGTATTTCGTTGCGTGTGCCGATCAAAACTCAGTACTCTTCATTAAACTGTCTCATTCGATTATTCACTGTGCTGGTGTTCATAGCTTACCACCGCCGTATATTTGTCTGTTTTCGAACTACAGCTTGCGGAAGTGTTACAAAATCGAGGAACTATCAGCACTATGCTCCGCATGGACACATCGGTAGACGAGGCAACGCGACAGAGCCTGCTGGACTGGTGCCGAACCGTGACTTTGGGATATCCCGGAGTGTTTATTCGTGATTTCACAGAATCTTGGCGTGATGGTCGCGCCTTCCTTGCGCTCATTCATCGGTATAAGTGAGTCACGCTCTTATATTCTTCATTTTGCGCCTCCGTCCTAATTTTGAATTTCTTGCGATCGAAACGAGGGAAAACGTTGTTGCTCTTCGAATCAAATAGGGTTCGAATGTGAGAGTGTTGTTAGTAAGCCTAATGCCTCGTTCATTAGACCATCCAGACGAAGTCATCTGTGCCGTGTTTCATTCACAAGTGTTTTTTTGCCCATATTTGTCGATTTTCGCACGAAAATTTCGGTAAAACTTCCGTGGGCGCTTGAAGGCTTGATCATTTGTCTGCGGTGTATAAAGGTTTGATGCATTCGCTCATTTCTTGCAATGGTCATCGTTATTCCGCAGCTCTTCCGTAAATTAGACTGCTTGAGTCAACATTGTCACTGATTAGGAAGCGTCCAGTTTAATTTTTCTCTTGATTTCTCATCGTCACTGTTGTTGGTCTGGATGTTTCGAAGGAACTTAATTCACTTACATTTAGCTATTGTGGTTGAACGGAGTTCGACTGTTCATGAGATCATGGCAATGATATCTTGGATGAGAACACTGTCCAATTTTTGCGGTTTTGTTATGCGCTGATTGCTTACGAACGATCAAAACACTTGTTTTCTTATTGGGCGATTGTGTGAAGTTTGAAACTCTGTTTTGCTATGAATATTCCTTTTCATGGCTCAGAGGTGTGCAAAATTCCCTCGCTTTTTCATTGGCTTTGAACTCCGATCCTCGATTTCAAAGCCGCCACTTTGGGAAAGATCTTTACCGTATATTCTTTTCTGATAGTTCAATTTCTATGAAAACCCTGATTACTTCCTCCCACTTTGTAGGACTTGTTAGACTTTCGGTTTGTTTGAAACATTAAGTGACTGTTTTTTAAAAAAAAACTCGGGTCAGCTGTAGTTAAACTGCAAATACGACAACCCGTGGTTATCTTCATTTCTCTCTTGCCGTCCTTTGGTGCTTATCCCACGTTAGATGAGTGGTACACAACAGCGTAGAATCTCGGTACTGTTAATTTAATTCCGGGGGTGAAAGGGGTTCGAGTGGAACGTAGATGCTTTGCATTCGTCCTACGTGAGTCATCTTGCATACCATGACAACTGCCTTCAGTGAACGATTTTCGTAATTCCGATGGTCCGGAACCTGACATTTTGTCTATCAGTCCCGGTTTCACCACGATATTTGATCAGAGTTTTATATCGATTGCATACGATGGAGTTCTTCCAACCAGACATTATCTGCGTTGGCATGACTATACAATGCAAGTAATCTCGCTGATTTGCTCCGACAAACAGATATTATCATGGAACGAGCAAATTTTTGATGGCGCATATCATTCACCTTTGTTGGCGAGTCCGACCGTCGCTGACGACATTAAACGATCATCCCTCCCAGAAAACAACAAGCTATACCTTTTAAAAGTAGGATAGTGACCAGCCTCTCGTAACGCTTCTTGTTGGAACGGATAAGCCATTGTATTCCTGGTCGTCTTGACAGTCAGCGGTGTTTAACAGGCTAAACGCGAGCCACTTTTGTTCAATTCGTACAAGTTCTGATATGTGATACGACTTTCTCCGCAGACGATATCAGCATTTTCCGTCATTTGATATCTTAGTTGGTCCCGGCGGCTGGGTGATTGTCAGGACGAAAAACAACTGATGCTTCACTCACTAATTATCCTATTTGGTACCGATATTTCTTTCGTCTCTCGATATCTGTTGGTCGGCAGCCATCATTTTCATACTCCAAATGGTGTTGGGTTAATCTTGAAATCACATTTGGTCTGGATCTAATTGAGCCTATCTCTGTTGAATTCGTCAAGCATGTAATGGAGCTCGTCTTGCCCTAATTTGTGGTTCACCAATAGCCTACTCACCGTAATGAACAATTTAACTTGTAACCCATGGGATTCGTCTCGGTCCTTTTGAATAGCATAGAAAGCATCGACTCGATACCACAAGGATCATTGGCGAAAACTTGACATTTCACTGCCCATAACAACTAAGCTAAATGAAAAGGAATGCGTTAATCCAAGCAGGGATTCAGTGACTGAGCAAACCACCCTAGTGTCTGTGTGTGTGTGTTTGTGTGTGTGTGTGTGTGTGTGTGTGTGTGTGTGTGTGAGAGAGAGAGAGAGAGAGAGAGACTAACTTTGTTAACTAGTCATTCAGCACGTCGCATGTTTCTGCTGCCGTTTTTTGCCGTATCGGGCGACCTACTTTACACTGCCTACTCATTACCGTTTAAAACCGACCAGTGTACTTGATTTCGACTGATTGTTAGTTTTGATGAATGCACAAGTACATGTTTTTGTCTCTTCCTCAAATGCTCTGCCAATCGCATCCCATTTTTACACCTCTGTTTTCTCCTATTCCACTGTTTCCAGACCGGGTCTAATTGATTTTCACCGTGTGGATGCTCAAACAGCCAAACAGAATATTGAGTGGGCGTTCTCTCTGGCTGAGCGGGAGTTGCAAGTGATTCGACTGTTCGATTCCGAAGGTCAGTGTGCGAGCGAGCACGCGCCTGAAAATACACATGCTTACATTCACTTTGTATGACTCGTATTTAGTTTACACTGTGGCACTTGTATTTCGTTCTCTCTGGATGACAATAGCAGCACTTTTTCTTTCTCTGAATTCATTTCCTGTTTATTTTGGCGTTATATCGCAAACATTGTCGCCAATCGTTGTAGATAACGTCCGCGTCACGACGGGGTTTGGTGACAGTAATTGAGGGTTGGCTTCGGTTCTCACTCTCGTGCGGCATAGTGCACTCATACATTCACTGTTTTCCAAATATACATACCCATCCGGAGTTAGTCGAAAATTCGGCTTGCGTATCGAGTCATTGATTTGTCAGCAAAAGCGCATCGAGCTAGTCCCATGTGTACAGAGCATGTATCGTAAGATTAACAACCACTCGAACAGTGAATAGTCGGATAAATCAGGTGAAATCCACCCATTTTTCCAGCTTGGCCAATAAATTCTGGTAAATTGAATCGTCTGTCAACGTTCTCACGATCCGTGCGATAGCAATCTTACATCATACAGCAGACGTGGAACCTACATGTTCATATTGGATTGAATAACTCGCGAGTATTGACTGGATTCTGTAGTCTATGCCGTTAGTAGTTGTGTACCTTCAGCTGAAGTGCTACTAACCTCTGCGGGTAGTGCACTAGATTTAATATCGAAGTCATCATTTCCAATAGTCTCTCGTGATATAGGGAACCATGTGTTTGGCCTGAGTTGCTCTGTTAATAAATTATTATTACTACACTATTATTATAGTACTGTTATTGTTCTCAGTTGAAAATCACACTAGTAGATCAGACTCAGTGATCAGCTGGCCATGGTGGTCCTCAGAAGTGACGGAGGTTCACACCACTCGATGAATGTATGTTCATGGAAATCAGGATATTTTTGTTAGGTGGTTTCTGGTGGACCCCATCCGTCTTCCTCAAATATTGTGCTATAGTTGCAATATACACAATGATGTAAATTAAAGATTGGTGGAAACTATTCAGAATTTACGTTGGTAATTTTGCCACTCCATTCCTGACTTCACACTCTTGTTGTTTCACGGAGTATATACATCGTTCAGGGCTGGTTGTGGTCGAGTGGTTTAGAGAGTTCATCTGCCACATGCGGAGCCGTATCGGCCGTTTCAGCTACACTACGAACAACCTGTTGGTGGTTCTCCACTCTGGGTCTGGTTGCCGGCTATCCCTAAATCGTGCAAAGAGGCTATGGAATATGCTTATTCCATTGCACTCATGCGCAAGCATGAAATAAAAGCAGTTTCGAAATGAAAACCGAAACCTTTTTGGGCTTCAAGAGTTGTTCCTTCAAACCGCTTTTACACATCACAGCACAATAAGCACCGCTGAACGCAAAATAACTAGTATCAATAGTATTTTCAAATAATATAACAGTTGAATTGACTCCGTACTGTGAGGTGCTGTGCATATCACGAATACAGATATATTTTATGAGGTGTTTTCTTTTTTGTGTATGCATCAAGATAAATCTATGAACCGTATTCCTCTGGGAAAATATAAGATTGTGTGAAATACAGTTCAGATTTATCATGTACTTCATATTCGATTCAATCCCACTGCTTCGCATTTTTGACGGATTGTCCAGTCGTCTTCTCATGACTTCTTTATCTTTCATTCATGGCAGATGTGTCGGCTTTCTCCGACGAAAAGTCCATGATGACGTATATTGCGTCATTGTATGAAGCTTTGGCTGCTGATAATCCCGCCGTTCCCCCCATACCTTCCCTGTACGGTGAGACGGTATCGAGCACAACAAAAAACTTAGTCGGTGCTGCAAATGAAGCTTCCAAACATCTTCAATGCAGTTGGTCGGAATATCGCGCTCTGGCTGCTGATTTGGTTCAGTGGCTCCGTTCGACAACGGACCGTATGGCTTCTCGGCACTTCCCTCCAGATTTAGAAAGCATGCAACATCGGGTGTTGAACGAACTAAAACAGCATCTTCGTGAAGAAAGGCCACGACGTGAACGAGATCGCCAGCAGTTGGTTCGTATGTTTGAAGAATTGAAGGTGATTGTCATTTTCGACCCCGTTCACTTGACAGATTTAACCTATTGGATCAGTAGATGCACGTTTTTATCCCGCCACCTTTGAAAGACTCCATCAGTTGAAAATGTGTTCTGACGAATGCTCACGCCATGCCAAATCTAAGCCGATAATACCACCCCCCCCCCTGATGACTAACATCGATCTGAATCGTGATCTGCTGGTGTAGAAATCCACTTATGTTTGCAACCACTTTTAATCCAAGTTATGCCGTCGTACGAATTGTTATGTTTGTTTTACTGTCAGTAGTGTTAGTCCTAGAGAACTACTGATTGTACTTACTTCAACCTATATTATGGTGTTGAATCAAATCTGTAGAGTGATGCGGACAGTAAATTTGACCATACTATTATCACACACATTATTGCGGATTGCGATTGAATCGTATCAGTGGAATGTCATTCGAACAAACAGTGCGTTCATCACCAAATCAGTGTACACCCACTCCAACTTATGATGTTGCCCTGGTGTTTAGTAGCCACTTACTTTGACATGCTCCGGTGTGTGTGCGTGTGTGTTTGTGAATGTACACCTTTTTACAATGAGGCAGATCATTAGATCAGACACTATTGAGCGAACCAGGCCACGACGGTGGGGATCCGCGTGGCGCAATCCTTCGACTGGACTTGCTCGGTATGCACCGTTTGCGGAAACAGGTAGTGGTTGGACGATGAGCAAGGATGGCCAATCCACATCATGGAAGCAATGTTTGAAGAGCCGTACCAATGGGCTTGGCCACGTAAAGAGCGTCAGGCTTCCTGGTTTGGGGTCCAAGAGATCTGTCTACTCGGAAGTTAGAGACATTGAGAAACATAGCGGTATGTCGCTAACATGAAACACTGCGTTGACCAAACTTTATCTGCTTGATACCATTATTTGTTGTTCTCTTTCCATTTCTGTCTCTGTGGTATTTCCATTCTCGTAACCTTCTGGTTTCCGGTAGAGTTTTTTGCTGGGATAGGAACCAGAACCATCACATTCAGTGCGTGGTTAATACTTGTCTAAACCGAACTGAGTGACAGTATTGATAGAAAACTGTTCATTATTGATTCTGCATGGGATCTCATTTTCTCAGCTTCAGTAAGTTTGTTCCAGAGTAGATAGCAACAGCGCTACAGAGCTGCATATGATACGGATTGTCCCATACTTTCAACAGTATAAGATCGTGCTAACCTGATTATGTAACCACGGTTACTGATCTGTGCTATCACATGTTACCCATTCATTTCGATTCGATCCGCAATTTTAGTAAGCTAGTTCTAAGCATCTCACAGCAGCTGACCATATCCAAAGTGGACACTGAACAATAAGAAATTGGATTTGATAAGCAAATTTGATGTGTAGTCCATCTGGATAGTGTGGGCCTTGGGATAATTTTTCTTTTTCTACTTTCTGTTTGTAAACAGTTTCAACACTAAAGCATAAAAAAATACTGTTTTGTTTCGATATATCGTTGTTGCTACTGCCTTGCGTGTGTGCGTGTGTGCATGATTTTGACTTACCAAACTGATAGGCAGATAAACAGAATGTTCCACACTGGTCGCAACCTGAGCCATCACAACAAATCGGATCAGCTGGTCAATATGCTGAGGAATTCATTAATCCACTCTTGAATAAGTTTTTTATCACTGTGTTTGTTTTTCTGTTCGTATTTACTTGCCAATCTGTGGAGCATTTTGCGTTAGAATCAGTCGTCCTCGGTTCGCTCGATCTCAGGACACTAAAACAGGGAGTGGGATTGTATCCTTCTACCAACCGCGATACATTGCGGGCGTGCATGCGATTGATAAGCTATACGGTGTACCCCTTTCGACTCCCTGTCCCTCAGCCTGCACTTCATTCGGGTCAGCTGCCCAGCGATCCTTTTCTATCAATTGACCAAATTCACCGTCTTTGGGGTGAGTATGATGTGGTCTTGCAAGAACGCGAAATGGCCGCACGCAGCGAGACACGTCGTTTGGATAGACTTCAGTGGGCGGGGGACCGTGTGGTACGGGAATGTAGAGCTGTAGATGGCCAACTGACCGGACTGGAACGTCACCTACAGGATGTAAGTATGTTTTTCGATACCGATCGAGTAGATACCGTAATTACATCCCTAGCCATTCGGATTTATGATATCGTTTAATCCGCTATCATCTTGTTTCATATTGTCAGCCAACAAATTGTGGTACTTATGAACGACGTAACTGATTGCTGGGTCGTTTTCTTATTTCACTCTCAAAGACTTTTCAATTTTTGCTTGTAAGATGCTCTGACCGCAAGCTGTATCCGGTTTCCAGGTTTAGACAACTCTGCTCCTCACCAAGATTTTTCGTCCGTTTACTCGACTTTATGGTCGAGTTTTACTGGTTAGGATGTGGATATCGAAAATTAGTCGACCTATTTAATACGAGCATCAAACGCAGTGTCTGAAACGCAGAGTATTAAATAAATCCACGATATGTCAGTCATCACTTCTTGTAGTTTCTAGCGCACCGTCCGTCAATTTTTTACTCCCAAAGTCCACATCGGGCGCCCTGACAATGCTCATGAATTCGATCCCTCTTCGCTTATTGTTTTATATGGATTCGACTAACCATTCGGTATTTGTGCCATCTAAAAGCTAAGGTCTCACTCGATTTCCGAACATCCCGTGTTCTGACCTCACATTTTGCCTTGGATCACGTAAGAGTCTGACGTAGCTATCCACCCCTCTCACTCTAAATGACATTCTATCTTAGACTTCTTCTGGACTGAACGCGAGCAGACTATTCGGTGCGCAACTGGACAGGTGGACAGAACAGTTGGGTGTGGTCGAAACTCGTGTCAATGGATTATTCAACCAGGTTCAACACCTGCGCAGCGGGCGCTACACTCAAACTGATCAAATATATCGCGAGTGAGTTGTGCTCCTCTCTCATTTGTGTCGGTGAATCTAATCCCGCGTTTCCCAATGTGACCGATTCCTGCGACTTTGTTTTTCCCGCCCCTGTCTTCTTCACATCAGTTGCCCCTCGTTTTGTTCTGTTCATGGCCGACTTTGATGATGCAAAACATTATTATTACTTCACTCCATTCTTCCTCCACGTGGCTGATTGAATATCAGTCCAAGTCCCCCTTACTTATTTCCAGTTTTAGTGATTCAGCGAATATTCATCTTCACCAACAGACTTCCTCCTCTTTCTGCTCTTCGTCCTTTTTAATTCAGTCTTTTCTAATTATCAGGATGGAGGTTTTGATCACTGAAAAAACCGGCTAACGAAGGAATGTTCATGTTAATCACTTCGGTTGATCTATGAGTCTTGTTTTTTTAGGCATTCTTGTTGCAGCTTTCCTGTTCCCTTGTTTTAATGTATCGAACAAAGGGCACTGATGCTCCCTGATCACAAATGCAACTTTCCCGTTTCATACCTGATCATTTAGTAAATGGATCTCTTTAGTTGTCTACGAATCGCTCTAAAAAGCCATGAATTTTGCTATTCTTACAGCACAAATACAAACCCAGCTATTTCCCCAACGATGAGGTGGTTATAAGCGGTGACATGTGCACTCATTGCTAGAAAACCAGTTTCAGATCGATGATGCTTCAGACGTACAGCACTATTCAAGCTGAACAGCCGGCTATGGTTCACACAACAAATGTAAGGTTAAGTTAGCGAATGTTGAAAGAGTCTTGAAGTTATGCTTTAAACAATTCCCTTTAAACCTGAGGCATTGCGTGGTCTTAAGGTGTTCAGAGTACTTTGCAGTAAGATTTTAAAAAAGTGATCCTTCTTCCTACATAGCAGCACTTTAGATGTTTATGGATCGATGCATTATCAGTTCATTTCTGGAGTTCAGTTCTCTCTTGTCCTTTTAATTGTTTCATCGACGGGGACACTTCGCTCAACTGATGTATGAAATTGTAAACCTCACACCTCCGGCTTTCTTGCTTCAGCGTGTAATCGTTTGTTGCCAATTTCCTGATTTGTTTCGTCCTCGAAGTGTCACTGCGTCGTTTTTGTTCTCGAACTTGTTTCGTATACAACTTCAAGTGTTTGCGCTCTCATCCTCTGTACCGAATAGCATCGTTTGTTACACCGATGGCGTGAAATGAGTTTACCGTAGTTTTTAATGCAGTGTTCCGAAAGTCGACCTAAACCATTTTGGAACTGGTCTGCATTCCGTGATCTTCCTTGTTTCAAACGAACCTGACTTTACCACCTCCGTCCGCACAGTGTCTGTACACTACATCAACGTTTGTTGGATCTACAACGACGATTTCGCAACCGCGTGCAAACAAACGGCTTCCATAGTTCCATCAATCCGATCACCACGATCTCAGCATCCGTGGTAGGTTGCGGTGTCCCACCTGGTTCATCCCGATTGGGTCTTAACCAAACAGATCATCGTTACGAGTTCCTCACGCCAATTCAACGTTGTATGAGATGGATTGATGAACATTCGGTCACCGTGGAACAGGCAAACTACGGGACTAATAGGAAAAGTGAGTGGGTTCCGTTTTTATGCACCGATGGGCATTCATCCCCCTGCCCTCCTCGCCCACCCCCCCCCCCTCCCACGCCCCACCGCTCTGTGTTCCTACTCGTAGCTCACTCCGTCGGGGACAGATTTCTCTGGACTGTTGTTCTGTATTTCCGTGTAAGTTAAGTCAAGCAAATGCTGTGCATCCGAGGCTGAATTATCAGTCGCTGCATAACCTCTTTAAGACAGACACTAACAAAACTACAAACGCGAATGCAATAAGTAATCAGTGTAACTTTCTTTTTTCAGGTCGCTTGTGACAGTTTCGGGATTTGCAAGGGACCCATCGAAATAGCGAACTGTGGAATGTTTGTAAGCACAAGTGATCGTAACGGGACTTAAAAAATGTTGCTGTGAATTTACTAAGATCTGAATAAAAGGGATGCGACTGTTCGGTCAGTATCTGGCGGAAACAATTCAGACGAGAATTATGATATTGGGATATGATGCGTTGGATGAACTAACCGTAGGATATTCTGTAACGCCGGTAAATGTTATGAAATACAGTTTCGTAGATTTTCACGAATGTTGAACTGATCAAACCAAACCGTGCTTCATAATCAACTAGTGGACACTGGTTGATTCCTTGGGAAATCTTGCTCCGGAAAATCAGTTTACCGTTTAACCATGGTGGATACCGTGTGCTAATGTAATTTGGGCGAAATGTTGGCGTCTCCTCGTAGCTCAACTATTACTACACACGCGGTACTAAAGCGTGGGTGGCGATCATGCGTGGGTTCGAATCCCGCCGGGGTCAAGCATTTCCCACATTGGGATCAGTTAAACACCTAGAAAGATGCTTTAGTGACCAAGCGGTGGGTTTGTCATCTGAAAGTCCTCTTCAGGGTCAACCTGTTTCACCGATTTTCTTGTATCACACGGGAGAAGTCAGCATGCGGCTTCAGTTCAGTGGTAGATGTGTCATGCAACTGGTTTTAGGCGGAACAAAGATTTTATCTCAACTATATTTTTTCTTATATGGACACATGTACTAGGTGCCGAAACGGTGCAGTCCCCGTGTTTCGGTATACTTAAGGAAGGAAGATGTATGTGTTCATACCGGTTTGAAACTAAGCAAGGTGCCAAAACCGTAACAACGACGACGACAAAGTGAGATGAATAAAGTACACCAAGTAAAAACTGGTGACAAAGTGAGTAACTCACACTCATGCATTTTTCACATAAGGAAAACGGTCGCATAACTGGTCATTCTGATGTACTACTGTCCAAAGTTCCTCTTTCTTATCAGTGGAATTGAATTAAAATGCTGATTGGGTTCAGCGTAATCTGTCTTTGCAGTTCACATTGTTCCGTTTATAGGCGAATTACAAATGAGATCCGATGGGTCGGACTCATATTTTATAAATATGATCGCAAACACATACCAAGGACTCTGTCTAAGTATTCAAGGATTTTATCCCTCCCGTATGCGAGAAGATCGATGTTCATATTCCGGTTCGTGAACTTCGAATCGCCTAATGAATAATCGTGTATCCTACAAATTTGATCGCATTCTCGTGGGTACACTCATGATACTGTCAAGAGTATTTTTGTGTTGTTCAAAATGACTAGTATAAATGATGCAGACGAATACAAGGACGACCTACGACCAGTTTCCTGTGTGTAATTCTCCTCTCCTCCCATAGTCAAGGAAAATTGGTGGTTTATGTTGCTCATGGCATGACTTCACATAATAGTATGTTGATCAGTCTAAGTAGTCTATCAATAATTTCCGAAAAAAACAATGTGTCTGATAGTTAGATACTTTCCTGATCATTGCTTAGTTCGTAAGGTCGTTCGGTAACAGACGATTGACTGATTTCTCCCGTCCCCACTTCACCCGTTTCTTTTTATTCTAATTATGAAAGCAATCGAGGAAGCAGCTCGGAGACATGAGCATGTCCATCGTGAGATTATCTCTTTCCGCCAAGAAGTTGACCGTTGCCGCAATCAGCAATTGAAGGCGAGTGACCATCTTAGATGACAGTATTTTCCGGAATCTCTTCGTTTTGGTAGCAGGAGCTGTCAAGCGGATTATTAGTTTGATTTTCTTAAGTTTTCCCATCACATTACTTTGTACTTGATTTGTTAATCATCCAGTAATTAGGCCGCATTTCTCGTATCGGTCTGAAATTCGAAATTAGTCTGTTGTCCAGTTGTTTGTTCAGATGTATAAAACAAATTGCAGGACGAACAACAAAATCGCCCGATCGATTACGACTGTAATAATTACATTAGTACTGTCTACTAGTCTTGTGCAACTCGTTCCCACTTCCATCATCAAGTGCTCTTCTCCATGAGATTGTACTTTATTATGTCATACAGTATGGTTGAGCTGTTGTAAACAGTTTCTGTTGGATATTTCGTTTCATGTAACCCATCGTCTTGGTGTTATATAGACCACAGGCTATTCAAATTTTGTGAATAGCCCTTTGACTCACCTGTTGTCGACACACCACGTTGGTGACACACACACACGTTGCTTTATGACCTTCACCTGAGCTGGACGACTGATGATTAAAATGACAACCGGCAAGAAAATCTCGGTCGGTTCTTTGTGACAGGTGAGATGGAACATGTTATCGAGCGTGACCTATGAAATGCATCAGTGCAGTGAAGCCAGTTACGCGGTCGATCAGTCAGGGGTCTGACCAAATGTTGGAAATTTATGCATGCGTGCGCGCTCTTGTGCGTGCCCGTGTGTCAGTGCATGTATGTGCACTTTGACCTCAAATGCGAGAGACTTCCGGACTAAAATCAATGCAAACAGCTAAAGATTGACTTGAGAAGCTGTCAGATAGGACTGAGAAACTACCTCATGGATTTTTAAAATTGTCGGTTCAATTTGAGAACCGAACGCTAAGATTAGTTGCCGTTTCCTCATAGCGCACGCCATTGATCACCTGTCGTTATGTGATTTTCAGTGGTTTGAACGTTCACGCTGAATGATGAATCAAATTATATAAATATATATTCTGTCGATCAAATGGATACAAAAAGATGTGGGACGATCGACATTGGTTCAGATCCTGACACGGTATAGCTAAGCATTGAGTCGAAGGGTGTCAGCAGAAGCTATTTTATGGGATACTTCGAAAATAATCTGATGCTGGTCATAAGTATGACCAGCATCAGATTATTTTCGCTCTTGGTTTTATCGTCAACATTTCGATATCACCATAATTTGTTTGCTGCCTATGCCCTCACACTAGAATGAAGGCTTATTTACTGTGGCGAAACTTACTATCCGAGTACCTAGAATTATTCACCATACTGATGCTGCGCGCAGCAGTGAAAAGTCATGTGATCACTACAAAAGTGTTCGTTCTTGATGGAAATTACCGCTATATTACAATGCATTACCAGTACAGTACGTGCTTTATACACACAGAGGCAAAATTCAGTTGGTACGTGACCGCTTTCACACTTAATTCGTGCGTATAATCGTGACTTACCAAGCAACAAAACCTTGAACAATGTAGCTTTTAGTTCAACTGCAATATGATCAAGACTCGTTATGTATCGAGCGAGATACTGCATTGTGGAAGATAGTTCGAGCATATATATGTTCATAGTGGAAGCGACTGGAGGATGTAGAAATGCATTTGCTTGAGTCACCGTGGTGCGGATGGGGTTGGTCTGTTAATATTATGACAAAATCCTTTTTTGCATGCCTTAAAATGCTGTGGTAAAACAAGCTGAGCGAGCTGCTGTTGCGGCGTAACAGCTTGATAGATCTGGTGTGTTCAATGTCCGTAACGAGCAGGCCGGCGAACATGACAATAGATGCATCTAACCAATGTGATAAGATGCGGGCAAAAACGAAGCGCCTAATTAGACGGCATTGTGTGGAATATGCCTTGAAGCGCGAAACATGAATGGCTCGCTTTTGACCCTTAGCAAAACCAATGTGGATGTGACTCAGCTGTATGAAGTCACGGTTGAGAATGACACTCATGTACTTCACGAACGTGGATTGGCCAGTATGTTGTCCTGTTTTTGTATAGATCTCTGGACTGCTTTCAAGCAGTCATGCATATCGACTATCCTGAAGATGAGAAGATAAAATGTTGTCACATTCAGAAGGGTTAACACTCAGGTTGTGACCAACGAACGGTTCAAATATATCAGATGCACCATGTGAGAAATCGATTGACAACAGGCATCATCATGCTTAGTGAGCAAAATGTCACAAGAAACAGGCACGGAGGATACACGCGTGTAAAATAAAGTGACACACGGACACATTGCAGAACGCCCGCCGTTTAGACCAAATAAAGAGTTTTTTTACCGATATTCCGTATGGTTTCAGTTCTTTCAACCATCAACCTCGTACTTCTGCACTCTTGTTTCGGTTGGCACCTCACGGCATCGTTCAGTCGGAGGCAAAATGAGTAGAAGCATAGAGTGAAAACGGGACAAAGTAATAAGCGGGAATCACATGGACAAAAAAAGCTCGAATGCAACTACGCCTCTGGCCTCGACACCTAGCCACATCACTAAGTGTTTCCAACCATTTGTTGGCGGGTCGCGTGGACCCGGACCCGGAAGTTGTGCGAACTGTTTATCATTAGTGAAATATTCGGATAACTCAGAGTTACCGTTGAAGGATATATACCACTTGCAGCTGAACTTGTCACAAATTTTCCCCATTAACACTATTGGATTCGTTACATCAGTGTAGAAGACAAATTTTAACAGCTTTACATTTCCTATCGAGTGCAGGTAAAACGTAGTGCGTTAGAAATGCAATAGCGTCTCGTGTGCTGTTTTAGTGACTATGCAATCTGGTCGATTTAGTGAACTCCTAACCCAGTGAACACCGTTTGCAGTAAGATTCTTCAGATAGCTTCAGAAAAACTGGTTTGGCAGACTATGGCTTGGGATTTGACTGTACTTTTCTTTCGCACTTGTCTGATAGATACCGCTCATTCTTCTCGCTCCTGAGAAACCAGTTCAATCTGGACTGTTCGAATCTTGTCTCATCACTTTCCATCATTAGATAGATTCAACTAGTCAATTTTGATTGTCCGATCTACTATCTTTCCTGCGGTACTCCGATGACATCTGCATTTCACAAATCTGTTACTCATGATCAATCTTCCATACCCCAACTCGGCCACCTGGTGCCTGTCGAGCTACACAGAGAGACAAATTAGCCTGATCTGCCCCAGTCCCAGCCGGCAACTAAGGGAAATTGCTTGAGGTAATATAATCCGGCATTCTCACTTTTACATTCCTAATAATGATCACTGAGCCAAGTTAGCACCTTCGAGTGGTCTGGCGGTCTATCCTAAACGTATTTCTGACACATTAGTTAGCGTATCTTCTCGTGTGATACTTGTTTGCGATCACTTTGTATTGGAAATTTTTCTTATTATATAAGCTTTGCTTCCCCTACATCCTTCAGTTCTTTTTCAACTAATTGCCTTACTCGAAAACGTCATAATTTCTCAGGATAGACAGAAGATATCGCGAGATGCGAGCATTTCGTTTGCTTTTATTGAATACAAAAGACAGTTTACATATTATGCAGAATTGTCCAATGGACTAGACTGGATTGAATGCTCATACAGTGTGTTCGGTGAGGATGAAAGTGATATGCTCGACTGGATAGAAGGCTTAACTACTCCGGTTGCGATCCATGAAGCTCTCTTTCTTCTTCATCTCTTCTTCTTCTTTCTTTCTTTCTTTCCTTCTCTATTTTCTTTTTTTCCACGATTTCTTCAAAAATAGCGTTTTTGTATGTTTGTTTGTGGTCCGATGATTGTGTTTCATGTCAGCTGAGGTTTGTTTCTTAACCGACTGAGAACCCGCGTATGGTCGCAAGTCCCAATCGTGCCAACGAATACTCAATAAACATTCTTTAATCTCCCTTTTTAAAAAATAAAGGTAACGTCGTTAATTATCACGATCAGCGTCTGCCTCACTGTTCGTTTTTATACCACAACCTGTCTGTTGTTTCTCAATGCATATTATTCACCAAAATTCACTTATCTTCCCTGAAGACAGTTGTGCAATCTGGAAAAAGTCCAAGCATCCTAGTCCAGATTCTTTTTGTTAGGATATTGGTAATTACTTCTACGCAATGTTGAATCGCGTTTACCGATCAGCATAGAATAAATCCCGTCGCCAAATGTATCACGAACATGTCGGTCTGTGTGTCTCTCTGTGGGAATCGACACCGATGAAGGTCACCATTACTGAGGCTATCTGATCGATATTGACCCTGACCTCACGGTGCGCGGTTCACGGATTGGTCCAATGCCATGATATTTGTATCCATGCATGTGTCTGTGTGTTTATGTGAACCTATGCTTGTGTAAATTATCGTTTACCTTGAGTGTGTAAAATATAATTGAAGAACCCCAGATCAGGCTTCATTTATGCGTTAGGATAACGTACTGCGTGTATGATAGCCCCTCAGTACGACTGTATGCGTTTCACATTGAGAGTGGATGATAACCTACGGATTTACCTGAATGAATCCTATTGCACACTCTGAAACTAATGTGAATTTGATAGAGCTAACGGAATGTAGCTTCGTAAGTGGCGCGTGTTACCATTCTTTGTTTTTTTTTTTGCAATTCACCGTTGGAATACCGTTCACCGGATTTGGCACGATCGCACCACAAGCACGCTAGTCTAAGGTGATATAATAACGGAATAAGATAGTTTTTAGTATGTGGCCGTTTGATTTTATTCGACTTCACGCATCCCCAGTGCAATGTTTGTTTTCCTGTCATTCTGTTGAATGTTCTGGACCTTGCCTCGTACTATAGCTCTCCCTTGATTTAGGCACACTCAAACCTCACCCACTCATCTCTTGCTCCCTTCTGATCCATACCCTCCGGTGCCAATTTATCTGTTCCCGTATCAGGTTACTCATCTACCTCACGATGCGCAGGTGTTCGAGGAGTCAATGCGCGCATTGGACGAGGCTTATAACAGGTTAATGGTGGGTGTTATCTCTTTGGATTTCCTTAAATCCTAATGGTCGTATTTCCTTGGTAATTCACAGTTTTCATTTCAAATACCGATTCTAAGTAGCTGTTGTCAATCTGTTAATCAATTTTTCGCAATAATATGATTTAATAAATAACGACATTGTGTCCATCAATAGAAAAAGGTGTGCGTGACCATGTTTCCGATAAACTCATTCATGTTTGTTGGTGTCACAGTGCAATGTGATTGCACGTGTGCGATCAATGATACATAGATGTGGAACAGGTGGGACTTAGGGATGTGGACTAGGCCTGGATCGGATTAATCGATTCACGCTTTCATTGCTCGTTCACTTATGAAATTAGGAAGTTTCGACCATGATATTTGTGAAAAATATGCATGATTTTTTTGCGCACTTTCTACGGAATTTGTTAGTTGATCAAGATGAAAAACATGAAATTGACATACGTACAAACATCCGATAATTGTTTATAGTCTAAAAGGTTTGTCTGATCTACATAAATTCGACCGCATTCTCTGCACATAATGTTCTGTTTTTGATTCAAAACTAGGCCTTTTTGTTGTCACGATAAACAGGCGATCTTGTGCTTCTGATGAAGATCCGTTTAAGTTGTAACTTCTTCTAGACAGTCAAAACAATAGTGTGGCAATGTTTGGTATGCGTTTTGCCCTTCAGAAGTGTAAATGCTGCTACAGGACTCGATTGGCCCACCGCCAAAACTTGTCCTAACAGGGAGGCCGTAACTGAAGTATTTGAGTTTTGTAAACTAGGTAGTCACGTCTCCTCAAGTGATGAGATATCAGATGAGGTGTCGTCGAGCATACAGAAGACGCGTTTGGCTTTTGCTAACCTAAGTCACCTGTGGTGCCGGCGTGACACCCGATTATCCACCAAGGGTCAAGTGTATACTTCGGCAGTTAGGCCTGTTCTTTTATGCGGTTTCGAAACACGTTAAGAGTAGGAGATAGGCGGAGCCTGTCGGTGTTTGAGCATTGATTTCTTCGCAGTATTGATCGAATATGATGGGAACGCCGTATCATCAATGTTGAGGCTAGGCGTATGATGTTGGGAACCAGAGGTCATTCACTGAAACAAATACTGAATCTATTAAGGTCTAGCTGGTTGAGGCAGGTGTTTCGCACGCCCACTGTTATAATTCCTCGGGACACACTGTTCCAAGAGGTTGGAGGATGGGTCGAGATAATCGTTCCGTAAAATGGTAAATTAAATATAAGAACATTGACCAATGAACTTGGCGGAGCGGTACGTGTTAGGCTTTCTGGTTGTGGTCCACAAGATCTTCCCATGGGATGGCTGGACGTATTAAGTGACAAGGCCAGGTATCATGGCCGGTGGCGTAGTCGCATTCGGGCTCTCTCATTGTTTCCATGACCTTCGTTTATTCATTTTCCCCGGCTTTTTCACGTTATGCTTCTATTCGTTCTGCCCTCAACTGGACGATGCTACCAAAATTAGAGCACTGAAGTGCGAGGTTGGTGCTTGAAAGAACTGAACTGATTGAATTGATTTGATTTGACAAAATATTTTTAACGATTCCATTTAAGCGGATTGATCACACTGCGTCAAAGAAATATGCAGTTTTGTAGTAAAGGCTTTAGTGCACATTCGTAGCATCAGAAAGAGTATGGGTCTTCCAAACAGTGGAAAGACTGATTATTGAGCATATTGGTTAATATTGTCACCTCTTTCATGCTTTGTGGTTTCCTCGGAATTAAAATAGTCAGTTGTGTGCAGGGAGAATGGAAATAGTGTCACGCTTGTAATGGTTAACATAAGCGTCTCTTTTTACGACGATAACTGAAAGACAGTTAATTGATTTATTCTTTCTGCGAATCGACTGTCATCTCATGTGTTCTATTCTCCCGGTCAGCTGCTTCAACGATTGTTGCATTCAGTCGGTAAAACACGGTCGACCCAAAGCGCCTTGTTCCACTCCCTTGAAACAATGGGTTATTCATTATGTACAACAGTTGTTCTTAATCGTTTTTCTTTCTCGTAGCTCCTGATCGATTAACTGATCGAGCAATTGATTTTCAACTCTAGTCGATGTACGCTTGTGAGCAATTTTTCTCCGTCTTCTTCGAGGACTCACACCGTTGTGTACGAGTTCTCATTCATCTAGGTCAATCGGATTGCCGTGCACACATCGTACCTGTGATTAGGCTTCATCGGGCTGTTTTCCGTTATTGATATGACCCGTTCTGGTTAACCCGACAATATGACACGAATGTGAAGCAATTGGTGTCGATAATATATTCTCTAATACTTTTCTACGTGTGTTGGAAAAGCGAATCAAGTTACTTGTTAGTTTCGGCTTTGGTAGTATTTAATACAGTTTTTACGCGCCATTAGCACACCGCTCGTTTCTTATTAGTCCGCCTTATCTAGTATTCCTACTTTTGCATTATTTTTCTCACCGTAAAAACACCATGTAGGCGATGTTGCAGCGCATTGCAGTCAGATCTTGCGTTTATGCGCTTGTTCCGAATTAGTATTATCCGTTGTGTTGATTTTATGAGTGCGTATTAACATTTGTGATAAATTACGCACGAAACTCTATCCCTCTATTTCTGTGTGTGTGTTGGGTGACAAAGCAGCACGACACTTATTACGCAGGGCGTGGTGTGAACTACGTAGATCTAAAATAAAACCCCGCTTGGAACTTGTATTTTACGTCTTCAGGTAAGTCAGTTCAGTGTACATTGTTCTCTAAGTCGGGTCGCGATTAGAAAGTACGTCGGAGTGGTCAGTCTTTGGCATGATTGGAAGGTAGAAAAACCTTGACCAGATGTGATATGCTAAATTTTTGATTTGAGTCCTACGGGATCCGCCTACTCGTTTGTTAGAGAGAGAGAGAGAGAGAGAGAGAGAGAGAGAGAGAAGAAGACTGATCAAGTATTGCAGTCAATTATGCATTTACGTTCGGACTTTGCTTTTGTCCAGCTAATCTTCCACATATCCTGTTTACTAGCTCTTTGAAATTTTCTGATCTCTCGGATACCCGGTCGGATCTGACCGATATATGCCAATCAGAACGTATTGTTTGTCTACCAGATTGACGTAGATGAGGAAAAATAAAACCGGGTTGGAGATACGGTCTCTACGCCCTCTATTTTTAATACCAATGTGGTGGGGGTGTGCCTACTACTTACCGAATAAGTAAGCAGTTGACCCGCTCAAAACAAATACGGACAACTGTCGATTGACAATGAACACGACTACGTCAGACGAATCAGACGCAGTAAGCTAAAGGAAGGCGTGTGAAGCAAACAATTGCTTCCTGCGATCGGATGACGACTGTCTTTAAGTGGACTGTATCGCTGGTATACAAATAAGCATTATTGTTACATTCGATTGATTTCGGTGACATCCGAACAAGTCACACTGTCGTTTTATAACACTTGTCACAAATTTTACGAATCTCTGTGTCCACTTTTGTCTGGTTTTGTAAACATTTTTGTTTCCTTTTACAATTGTTCCGTAAACGACATTGGCTGTATGGTTTCGGTGCGTATCTCTTTACACCACACAACTGAACTCATACTTTTGGGTTTAAAGTTCCTTGATGTAACCTACTCTGTTCTACTCACTGACTTGATGCGTATACTTCAATTCAGGATGCATCTTCACATCGGAGTGAATTGGCCAAAAAGTTGCTTGAGTTTGTCCGTCGCGCGGAGCAGGAACTAACCTGGCTAAGGGAGCAAGAATCTCGTGAAGTAAACAGAGACTGGAGCAAGTCCGATCAGCTCAATGCGGACGAGATTCGAATCTGTGCCCAAGTGAGTATCGATTTTTTTCACTTATTCATTACTTATTCATGGTTGGTTTTGAGTTTGATTCTATTCGTCGTCTTTGATACAGCAGTCTAATAGGATTTTGTTTGGTATCCGTCCTGAGAATTGTCAGTTGACCAGGTTGTTGGACAAAATCGCGTTTTGCGATGATACCGTGCTGTTTGTTTCTAACATCGGACGATTCAAACTGTAGGTTCCGAGCGAAGAAGATTCTTCCCAACGTCCTTCTCTGGATTACCATTTCCAGGGTCAGTTGAAAACCGGAATGAGTACTGTGAAAATTAGGGGAAACGATGTGTTCCATCCGAACCGACTCGGCTATTGTCATGGTTTTTTCCCACGCATGTGTTTACCGAAATCGTCTGTATGTTCGTTTGGAAGTGGACCCATCGACACCGAGTGTAGCATACTTTATTTATGTTGTACATGCGGACGTGTTTGTATACCACAAACTTGCGGCTTATTACTCTGCTCGTCGCCGATAAACTATTGCCATTGGAACGTGTAATAATGACGCGTGCTCGCTTGCCACTGGACGACGCCAACTATTTTTATCCCTGTTTACGTCTGCGCCTGCACCTGGTTCACACAGAGCGCAGTTCATCACCAGTTTTTGCGTGTGCTGAACAGTATACATTCCGTACGACGATGTTCCATGTGTAACCACATCAAAGGATCTACAGTCCATCCGTTGTCCTAAACACTTTGCCTTCACACCAAATTCTCTAGTTTTTGTTTTGATTGAGTCCATTTTTAATGCTGTTTCGCAGGATTTCCAACTAATGGCTATTTTTTTTTATTCCTTAGAATCTTATGGAACAGCTTCGTGATCGTGAAATTGTTTACAGCGAACTGAATTCTGTGGGTTCATCAATACAACTGGAAAATCAGTCAGCTGGCGAGTTGGTTCAGGTCGGTACAGATGCTCACACACACTATCCATGCTTATTCTTATATCGTGGGATCATTTCTCGTTTTGTCTCACATTCTTCACCACATGATAGTTCTAACACCTCTGGTAAATTTCTTCGACCTTGTCTTCAATCAACAGATCAAATTCATATGGTGCGTTTATGGGTTCAGTCCCGCAATTCGTGACCGCCTAACCGTGTTCGCTGAACCCCTTTCTTAGTCAGTCTTAAATCACACGATAGAATGTCGAACACTCTTTCGACGGTTTTTGATGATGCAAATTCTTCGAAACGCTATTCAGTTTGTTTCGAGTAACCACTGACCATACCGCGGTTCGAACAATTATGAACTGCTGTCTATTCCTGGGCCAATTATACTTCTCGATCACCCACACTGCAGAGATTTTTCTTTTGGAACTCTGACCGGAGCCTTTGATTCAACAATCCGATTCATAAGGCTGTAGGGCGGTAACCCAGCTACTGAACATAACTGAAGAGCTCATAAGGGGGTCTGTGGTCCTCCACGAGAGACCTTTTCTGTTCTGTGCTCGCTGGTGCAGCAGTGGTCAGTCCGCTGTTGAACCCAATCGTTTATCACCTGAACCCAATGAAGCGAGCGGAACGTGGACGGGGTGGTATCCCTTGCACTGGCGACTACTTAGATTTGATAGGTGATATCTGCCCAACGAAGTGTGGCGATTTTACCCACCGAACTTCCAAACATTCCACTCGTATGCCCACCTGTGGAGTTTTTTGACGGTTATTGCCACCGTCTGGTTGAGCTAATACCCTAACTACTACTTGATGGTTCCCTGGAAAAATCAGTTTCAATATTATCCTAATTTTTTTTGTCTTCCTTTCGAAGACAGTAATTAACTCGCGGAGCGGAGCGCGTTTACGTCATGACATTGATTTTTCACTTTTGGTTTCATTGATTTAAGTGCTACGTGCTTTCACCAAATAGTTCTAAAATATGGCGATTACAGTGGTTCGATTAGTGAGTTTTAAAGAAAAACTAGTTAAATCGCCATTGTCATATCGTAAATAATCCATTTACTTTTATTCCACTAAATCAAACTACAAAGCTCAGAACGAAGCACTCTGGCTTCAAATACTGTGCCTCAGCATCACCTAGTGCTACATGGCTGCGATCGAAACACACGGGTGAGAAAACCGGACGAGGGAACAGAGACGTGGAACAGTTAAGCAGGACTAGATCGAATCCAAGTTTTCTGCCGATCACAACGCCTATCCATCCATCCATGCATCCATCCATCCACCTGTATATCCACCCACCCATCAATCAGCTTCAGTATTCAAGTTATCCCACCAATAGTCTCTCACTTCTGTGTTCTGGTTTCGTTTGCTATCTCTCAGCACCTTCAAGTCAAGTGTAAAAAGAATAGAAGCAGAAAGTGAGAAAGATAAAAAAAAATCAAAGTAATACACGGGAATCATGATGGTAAAAAAGGGTTCGAATGCAACTACGCCACTGGCCACGACACCTATCCATACTACTTAATGTCTCCATTCATTTTGTAGACAGGTCACGTGGATCCCAACCCAGAATTCTAACACGCCCCATTTGGCCAAGTCCACTGGTAAAGGTTTTCATACCTTTCTGCTATGCCATAGACTGACCATTTGGACTTACCTTCCAATCACTACCTACATCGGAGAACAGCGTACGCCGAGGAAATCTATCGGTGGGTATGCGTAACACACGTCCCAGTCACCCTAATCTGTTTAGATTCACTGCTCGATCCAGAAACTGACCTCTAGTTTACAACACCCTACGCCTAAGCTCAACATTGTTGATACGGTGTTCCCACCATATTCGGACAATGCTACGGAGACATTGATGCTCGAACATCGACAGTCTTCCCCTATCTTCTACCCTTATCGGCCATGTTCCTGAGTCCTATAGAAGAACGGACCTAACCACCGGAGTGTACACTCAACCCTTGATAGACAACCGGATGTCACGCCGACGCCACAAATGGCTGAGTTTGGCAAAAGCCAATCGCGTCTTCTGTATACGTAGTGACACTTCATCTTGTATCTGTCCGCCTGATGAAACTTAACTGTCCAGGTAACAAAACTCGTCCATTCCAGCTAGTGCTTCCCCCCCCCCCAACACAAGGTTTGATGTTGAGCTAACCCAGTCTTGCAACAGCATTTCACACTCTAAGGGTCCAAAACGCATCTCAAAAACTCCTATGCTTTTGTTTAGGCTACCTAAGAAAGCATGTAACTTACTTGGATCTCACTCAGGAGAACAATGTCGTCCGTGTATTCCGATTCAGACAGTTTACTGCCTGAGCAGAGATCCATGCCACTATTCTCACACGAAGATAGGGCTATCACAAAAATCAATTCAGTTACAAAGTTGAAGAGGAAGAGCGTAAGGGAGCAACCCCGACGAACACCACTTCTTGTCATGAACTCGGGTGAAAGATCACCGTAAGCACGAATTTGGCTTCTGCTGTTTATATCCAGCGATTGGAAAACACAAATATATTTTTCTGGCACACCCTTCAATGGGAGGCGGTGCCGGTGAACTGTGCGGTCGACTGAATCAAATGCCGCTTTCAGATCAAGAAAAACAGATTATGGGCCCACGGAAGGTGTGGCGGTGCTCTAAAATCCATCAAATGGTAAAGATGTGGTCGATACAACCCCTACCTGGTCACTTTTCACGCGTACACATTTCACGGGTGTTGAATGTTCGGTAGAGAATAAACAGAGTGAGTAGTTTGGATGCCATACTTACCAAGCTAATTCCTCTGTGGTTTTCACAAGAGGATCTGTCACCTTCCTTGTAAATTAGCACAATTATGGATTTCCACCATTCCCTGGGAATCTGCTCACTATCCCAGATTACCCAGAAGAGTGTGATAAACTACGAAACCAAAGTTTCACCTCCATCCTTGAAAAACCATGGGGACAATCCATCCAGTCCAGTGGCTTTGTACCTTTCAAACAACCTATCTCCCACATAACCTTCATTTTTGATGGAGAAGTGATATCTTTCTGCATCGGTTCTCTGGCAGGTTTATTCGGGTAATCCGCTGTAGAGACGGGCCAACTGAATTGTTCCTCAAAGTGCTCTGCCCAACGATCCAGACAACGTCCCTGAGAGTGTATCAGTGAGCTAACTCACTTACAATGGGATTCCGTGCATCGGTACCTCTGATCAAACGGCAAAGGTTGCGAGTATTGCCAATGGACGCAGCCTTTTCTATTTCCCTATATTTCGCAATCCACCACTGCTAACAGTCATTGTTCAGGCTCCTAGTCAGTTGGCGTCTCAGGGACTTACACACTTCATTGAATGTGGCATCCAGAGAAACGAATTTGCAAATATCCAGCAGTTCAACTGATGCCGAAGACATCCATCGTTTGGAAGGCCCACTTGAACCAAAGTCCTGTGTGACATAAGAAGCGGCATACAAGGCTTTCTTGATCTGTTGCCAGCGTTCACCTAGGCCCTGGACATCCGGCTGCATCGATGACCGTGTAGACAGCTCCGTCTGGAAATCGTATTGCCGGTTATCGTTCAGAATCAACTGTGCGGGACGAGTGGTATTTACGTTGGTGAGACCACGGACAAGAAGTAAACGGAAACGAGCACGTACCAAGGTGTGATGTGAGTCCACAGGCGTAGACCAAAACGAACGACAATCTTCAATTGATCCACGCCAGCGATGACCAGTGACAATATGGCCAATCTGAGTCCAACATTGTGAAGGCGTAGGAGGATGCCATATCAGTCTATGTAGCTTCCTATGGCGGGAGTTCGTACTCGCCAGAAGCAATCTGTGGTCAGAGCACAGCTAAATCAGACGATCGCCGTTATCGGTACGATCTGCCGGGATAGCAAATGGGCCTCCAATGTGCCTTTCGGAATCTCCCGAACGGTCAAATTGGGCGTTGAAGTTCCCAGCAATAACCATTACATCTGTTGAACCCACACTTCGAAACAGCTGAGACAAATCGTGACTGAAGTCATCCTTGGTTTCAGAGGAACTGCAGTCAGTTGGCGCATACACAGACTCGACGAACGAGCATCGACGCTTCAGTTTGTTGTTTTTGTCACGAACAGAACCGTCCAACCGAACTGCACACAAACGATTGCTGACTGGAACCCAGTCTAGCAGTGCGCGCTCAGCTCTCACACTCAAAGCAATCCCAACGCCTGCCTGACCACGAGCACTAGAAACCGGATCACCCGACACACGAAGAGTGAGGCGTGAGACTGAGGTTGTATCTGGGGTGCGAAGCGTGACCACAGAAATGGGGTCTTGTATGCGCATTTCGGAGACATCACATGCATTTATTTTAAAAGTGTCAAGAGTTCTAGTGAGGGCAGCCTGTTGCACTATCTGACAGTGCGCGAGCGGGAAAAGCGGCCAAGTGTAGTTAATATCTAAGCTTAAGAAAGGTGATCGATTGATGCTCTACTCATGAAATACTGCTTCCTTAAGAGCCGCAATAGCCTGTGGTGTTTTACGTCTTTCCTAAATCAAAGGAGAAGAAATTGGTAGGGTCGTTTTCAGGAAGGATGCTCAGGGTTTCTGGGCAGATCATGCTTCGCGGCTGTACACATCGCAGAAGGTGCTTTTCCTTGGGAACCCTCACCGTGGCCTATGACTCAAAAGTCTGACCTACAAGACAGTGGCAGTGGGGCGTTAAACAGCACGGGAAGGTGACCGAATAACCCTTTGAAGGAACTTCTTCTGGTCTGTCAACTTGGATCTATTTGTTGAAAGCATTGTCTTGTCTTCGCTGGTACATTGTTATTGATCGGCTTTTCGGATTTAGCCCTTAGTTTCATGCATCCAGTGTAACAAGCGGAACGTTTACGGGGCAGCGTCGTTTGGGTCGGAGGCTGCCCAGCTCAGATGGGCAGTAGCTGCCCAATGAAGTGCAATGACTTTTCCCACCGACGAGAAAAATCACAGGTACTTCACTCCTACGTTTATCTAATGGAGGTTTTCAGACCGGTAAGCTGTTTCCCTCCATTTTTCATTGCTGGAGTGTTCTCTCCAGGGGCATAGTGATTAGAACCAGATGTTGCTAATCAATGAGTTCAGGGACTGGACTTCGTGTGGCCTCTACCTATTGACTTGTCAGGCATGATTGCATTTCAGGCTTAAGGAAGTCATCCTGCATAGCTTTTTTGGGTTATGGATACACGCAAGCCATCACATAACGTCAAGGTGCAGTCTCATCGTCCATTCATCCACGTGGTTTCAAACAAGGAATTCTCAGACGCCCACTAGTTTGGTATTTAATCCTTCTGTAATCCACTTATGAACCAAGGGGTAAACAGTTTCTATTGGTTAAACTTGCTTTGTCTGTCATTTACATTATTAAAGACAATTATGGCTCCATTTACTCCCTAAAGGCTTATTTGACAGCTTTGGATCGACATTGGTCGTGGTTCCTTCAACTGATGGGTTGTTTGGAGGCGCGTTTGGAACAGGTTAAGCGCACTCGAGAATTCTACGCGAATGCGTCTCGGTATGAGGCAGCGCTGAACGCCAACTTGGGTCTGCTTTGCACTGAGTTCGGCCCTTCTCAACAGTCCCGATCGTTGGATGAGGGCAAACAGTTTATGAAGAAACTTCAGGTCGGTGTTTTTCGGGTCTACCTAACGGGATTGATTTCTGTTGAATCGCCCACTATATTTTGCGAAGGTGCACGCTATTTCATGACCACTACTGTACATCGTTCAATATCCGAAAGCAGGCCTCCATTTGTGTTAATAGTGGTATTTTTAAGTAGTCATTATTACGCATGCATAGTTTCTTGGTCTCTTCCTCTAATATGCAGCTATTTCAATTGAGTCCAGGTTGTCTGCGTTGTCGAGTATCTGTAAGAATAGAGGTGAGCTACAGTATTGTTCTCTTTTCATACACATTCGATGTCATTGTACATGCCTGTTTATGAAGTTACTCCTGCTTTTTCGGATTTAATTTTCGCTGAATAACAGACGGAACGATCACCATCATCATTATGAACGATTAGTGTTTGCTCGAACCAACTTGGGCTTGCTTTCATTTGTCCAATAGTCACGTGCCGATTATTGAAATTTGTTTCTATTTTGGTTGACCTGAGATTTGACTCAGTCCTTTGTCTCGCCTGTTTGCCACTTTTCTCAGACAATCGTTGCCCAAATTACGGAGTTGGAGTCTCAAGTGAATGTTGTGGTTCAGAACAGTCAAGAAATTCTCCCGTCGTTGTTAGACACAACATCGTCACTGACTGCCATAGGGTCGTCACGCGGGTGGGATAGGACGAAAGACAAATCCGAGGACCATCCATTCATGGGTCTTCCGGTCCGCGCAATCTGCTGTTTCAGGTCTTCCGACTACTGGATCGATAATCAGTCGCCCGCGGAATTCGGTTCGGTGACGAGCCCGGTGATGGGATACACGTATTGGCCTGCTGGAGAGGAACCGAGTTCATTTGAAAAAGGCGATAGATTGATAGTTGTGCACACAGCCGATACGAAAGTTTGGAAAGTAAGATCGCTTTGACTTTGTTATTCAACATGTCCCAGGTCTTTTCGAAGCATTTTCATACAGACTGATTACCTTCAGTTCTAAATCTGGCCCCTAGAAGAAATCATAACTGTGTCTATATTGACGTACATTATTCGCGTCGCTTGTAGAATGAGAGAGTATCCTCCTAATTGCAGTCGTCGATTTTCTTGATGGGCGTTAAGAAATAGACTGTTAATTTATGCCTCGAGTGTCATCGCGTCATTGTATATCATTAGCTGATATCTGACTATTTCTTAGTTGTGCGTTCTTGCTGGTTTTTCACATTTTACTAATTTCATGCAAAAAATGTTGTGGTGGCATTTTATGGACAAGTTCTTAAAAAGTCGGAATAATACACTGTCTCGTCACAAATCTTGACCAACATCGATTCAGGAGCAGCAGATATTTAGTTTATTCTTTGAGAGGCCAGAACGTCTTTTGCCTTTTCGCTGCGTTCATGAACATTTCTTTCTTAGTTGCTTGTGTACTGTGCTGGTGCCCCAATGTCATTCACTTTGTCATTGTATCTTTTACGCATCAGCTTTCCAGCTGAGAATAAGTAGAATGGTTGATGGGCTTTCGAATTCGTTATTGATGAACTCTGGCGTTGGAAAATACTCATTTTTATTTTTTTGTTTATCCACAGGTCCGAACTCCCAGTGGCACTTGCTTAACGGTTCCGATCACATGCTTTCTTCCTTCATGGTCTTGTATACGGGCTACAGAACGAGCAAAACAGTTGCTCACCCTGCTTGGTCGTACCAAGTCCTTCTGTTCTATCGTCGAGTTACGTCTACGAGGCCAAATGCTTGTGATTGCCATGGATGACTGGCACCAATCTGTTCAGCACTTTTCGCGCAAGGATGCTATGCAAACCGCTACGGTAAATGGATTCCATACTCACTTTCAATAATCGATTCTTCTTCGCGGTGTTCACATGATTAAGTGCTGGGTTTATTCAAACTCCATGCTGTGTTTCCTGACGTTTTGCAGTCGCGACATCGCTATCTCCAACCTTGATATCGAAATTGTTCTTTTAGCTCCACCAAGCATGTTTGTTTTAAGTAGCTGAATGATAACTAGCTGTGTGGCTTGGAGGAGAATGATGACCAAATCCTCATTTGACTTGCACGTTCAGATATATGAACGAGATTTTTTTGCAGTTTATACCACCTCAAGTTGATCACTTATGCTTTACAGCTGTGAAATTTGGCGCTTGTGACGCTTTGCAAAGATTAGATAGGAAGGTCTGCCAGTAAAAACATCATTTTTCTGGTGCGCAATCGGTGTTTCAACCCGTGGGGAATGCACTCTTCACGACAGCCTCTCATTTACCGCCAGTTTCTTTGGACAGAATTCGAACCTAAGGGAAAATATGTAAAGGAAAAAAATTCCATGGAAAGGAGACGTAATAAACACTAAAAATAAGGAATATTTATGTCTTGCACATCGCTTTGGTTATAGGCGACCTCGCTGTTGTCCAGGACACTTGTGAGGTTCATCACCTCGGTCTGTCAATTGTTGCCTTGTACGATTCTGTTGGACTTCGGGATTCTCACTCCTATCATTCAAATGTGTTCAGGTCTCGGTGTTGAATAATAATCACCTTCCTCTTGGTTAACTTTCCACTAATTCCGTTACCGGTCGGTTAAAAGTTATGACTGCGGGTCTTCAATATTCGTGGTCTTCATGCCACTTCTATGCGGGAAATTGCATGCACATTGCCAGATTATTTTTAATATGATGGCCAGGGTGACATTTTTCAGATTCCTTCCCTGTATTCGATAACGCATGTCTCCTCTGTGATTGCGCATTGTGCCTGTGTAGCCAATATTCCGGCCAGCAATTTTTGGAGCTTACCATGTTATTCCCCTGACTTTGTGTCTGCAAAGCGAATCTGGGGTTTTGGTTTGAAAACTACAATGTGCACAACGTGTGTGCTATTCTCCCTTTGAAGCTAGGTCATTGTCCAAACGCGATTTCGACACCTCTGGACAATCTCACAGAACGTCATTCCGTTTCGTATTGTGATGGGAATGCTCTCGTGTCTGAACAACACCATGTGGATGATTACCCGAGATTTCTATTACAATGAATACCATGGGACTAAATCGATTGTAGGGTTGTAACTTGACGAAACCCAATCCTCCGTGTGAGAAAAGGAGAGATAAAGAAAGAATAAAACGCAATGACGACAAGAGCTGCTGTGTATGTATGATATATATATATATATATATATATATATATATATATATATATATATATATATATATATATATATATATATATATATATATATATATATATATATCGTCACGATCCTGATTTGCTCAGCGCGGTGGATCGGATATCGATTTTGCCGTACAACAAGCCCAATGGTTCGGCTGGTTAAAAAAAGAACATTCACGTGATGAATCCACTGCTTCTCCAGTTTCGGTCTGTGATGCAGTGGGCGAAAGTCAGACGCACTGTTCTGTTGCTCATTTGGTGCCAAGCGTTTACAAATTAAATGACAGCTTTCCTGAAGCGATTTTTCTTACCGTTTTTTCTCCGTTTGAGCATGCTTCTTCAGTATCTGAGTGATTAATATCAAATAAACGACCATGTCCTTGTATTCGATTCGAATTTATTTATTATCCTTATCTAATGAGAGAAAAACAGTGGAAAGGGTTTCAATCTGGTACCGTGCTTCTGCAATTTCATTGTGATGTTTTAAAAATATCCTCGTTTGCCATTTCGGTTTCATGCTGAAAATATTGTCCACCTGATACAATAGCATAGCCCGGGCGTGAAAATTTGAATCAGTGTGTTGACAGATGTACTTTTTTGCTTGGGTTTTATTGTTGTTTTTCTCTTCCTTCTGAAAAATAAACTTTTTGCATTCATTTTCTCTATTCCTAAAAGAACGAATCATATTTCTCCAAACGCCAACTGTTGACATAGTAATCGTTCAGTTTTACTCATGATGTGTATCTTGGAATCGTCTTAAAGAGGTCTTCAACGAGGTATCTTGAATGTTTCCAAATCATCTCTGTTAAGTTTCATTTCACCCATTCTTCCACAATACGTCACCAATAGCAGTTCATCGATTTGATAACTGGAGTTGGACCCGCGACGGTGATTTGCGAATTATAGGAGCATAAGAAGCTCAGTATCAGGCTTCCATAACAGTATTTGGTTGTAGCACCATGGAACTACTTATAGCGAAAATCCAAACTTGGGCCATGTGTCCTCGTTCTGAAGGTTAACCCTGTTAACCGACGAAATAACTTCGGAAGAATCGCCGTGTGATTCTAAAAATGGACTCAGTCCATGCACGCTCCTTACGATTCAAATGCGATTACTGCCGTACCCTAACTTTGTGTTTGAATTTCTTTCTACAGCAATTAAACGCGGATGCTCTGTGCCACCTCCTCGCTTTGCGTCTGGCTAATCGATCCGCATCGGAGATTGATGAGTTCCAAAAACGTGTCGATCAATTCCAACAGTTGTACTCGAATTATTCTCTCCATTTAAATGGCCCCGATAGATCATCTACCAATGATGTGTCCGAAGATCAGCATGAACGTGTAATGACGGTGGTAGAAAAACTACGCGGGGTGTTCAACACACTGGCTACTCGTCTCCAAAATTCTAGCACAAAAGCTTTGCCTGGATGTCTTTCGGAACTAGAAAGTCGTATTCTCGAGCATAAAGTGAGTTTTCACTAGCATTTACGAAGCCGTGTGTTGGTCGTTGTATTTTACGTTATTACGGGGGTTTTAGGCAATTTCCCGATTCAGATTTGTGCTATGGTCCGGCTTTTCTCTTTCGCATCGGCACTTGTTGTGCCGTTGATTATTCATCCGAAGGCGTTCGTTGTGATCTGCTGCCTCATGGAAAACCGGAGTCACACGTGAAATAGATCTTCATTACTTTAAAAAAATCATTGCTTATCTCCGTATCTTACTGGTACATGTGTTTATATGTTTTTCTATCGTCGTGTTTCGTCTCCAGGACTGGACCCAAGATCTTGCTCGAGCACAGACTCAGTGCCTTGAATTGGATCAGTACGTCACAAGCAACGCAGATGTTTTGCCCTCAGCTACTTTTTCCGTTCACACACAATCACTTCGTAGCGCTTCCAGTCAACTACAAACTGCCGGTCGTGGACGAGCTCATCTTTTAGCCAATACAGACGCATGGCTTGTTCATTTGGATGAAGCGGACCAAGCCTTATGCCAGTGTGAAAATCGACTGCTCACATCGGCCGTACACAACCACGGTCTAATGCATGTGGATGGTCCTCTTGAACCGGCGAACCAAGACGGATTGCGCAGCGCAGCTGTGGATCGTGCACACGAAGATCTAAAAGTAGGTATCACGGCCTTTCTATTTTCGAACATCCGTTTAGCTTCCTGAACCTCCCACCTTCATAAAGTGAATGTTTACCTTTCTCGGTCATACGAAGATCGTGTTCGTGGTTTAAATCTTGATGACTGAACTAGACCGTCCTTGTTTATTAGCAGACAATAGGGAATCATTCCTTCTTGAAAAACACAGCTTTCGCTTAGGAATATTTTCCAACGAAAAAAGTCTAACTAAATGGACAGGAAGCAGGACGGAGGAGAAAGTTACCTCGCACCGCCAGTACGAAATATTGTGCTGAATACTGTTCTGCCGTGTGGCAAGATACCTGCACCACAGTCAGTATAATAAACTACATTTGATCAGTTCTGTTCGGTTTGAAAAACCATGTATTTTTGATGTCTCTTTCGGTCCGTGATTTAAGTACTCCGATCATAAAGTTTTGAAAGTACTCAAACGGTAGGGTAGTAATAGTTATTCTGTGGAACATACCATGGGTCGAATGTGCAAAACAGGAATTAGACCAATTATTTCTGATGGTTCAGAAACGTGGCCGCCACGAAGGAAGGATACAAAAATAATATCGGTATTCATTTACTGATGTCTTCGTAGTATTGTTCGAATATGATAAGAGCTCTCTATCAGCGTTGTTGACATTCGGTGGGAAGTGTGAAATGTTGCTGCAGGACTGGGTTAGCTCAACATCAAACCTTGTGTTGGGGGGGGGGGGGGAAGCACTAGCTGGAATGGACGAGTTTTGTTACCTGGACAGTTAAATTTCATCAGGCGGACAGATACAAGATGAAGTGTCACTACGTATACAGAAGACGCGATTGGCTTTTGCCAACCTCAGCCATTTGTGGCGTCGGCGTGACATCCGGTTGTCTATCAAGGGTTGAGTGTACACTCCGGTGGTTAGGTCCGTTCTTCTATAGGACTCAGGAACATGGCCGATAAGGGTAGAAGATAGGGGAAGACTGTCGATGTTCGAGCATCAATGTCTCCGTAGCATTGTCCGAATATGGTGGGAACACCGTATCAACAATGTTGAGCTTAGGCGTAGGGTGTTGTAAACTAGAGGTCAGTTTCTGGATCGAGCAGTGAATCTAAACAGATTAGGGTGACTGGGACGTGTGTTACGCATACCCACCGATAGATTTCCTCGGCGTACGCTGTTCTCCGATGTAGGTAGTGATTGGAAGGTAAGTCCAAATGGTCAGTCTATGGCATAGCAGAAAGGTATGAAAACCTTTACCAGTGGACTTGGCCAAATGGGGCGTGTTAGAATTCTGGGTTGGGATCCACGTGACCTGTCTACAAAATGAATGGAGACATTAAGTAGTAAGGGTAGGTGTCGTGGCCAGTGGCGTAGTTGCATTCGAACCCTTTTTTACCATCATGATTCCCGTGTATTACTTTGATTTTTTTTTATCTTTCTCACTTTCTGCTTCTATTCTTTTTACACTTGACTTGAAGGTGCTGAGAGATAGCAAACGAAACCGGAGCACAGATGTGAGAGAATAATGGTTGTATAAACTGAAACTGAACTGAAACAGGAAGGTGTTAGACACAGAACGATTCGGTAAAGAAAACGCAAAAGCTTGTCCGGCGATCGTTTTGGGTAGTATGTTGCGCATGTCCGCGGGTACGTTTTCTGGGTGCACAGCGTTTGCTGATGCGTTTATTCGTTGGGACATGATCAAGATTGGCCATGGCAAAATGAAATGAAAAGCTTTACTCTTGGAATTGGTCATGTTAGGTTCTCCAGGCTTTCTGAATGAGGCGCAGTTGATCAACTCATTCATTGGTTAGATACTTTGGAGGACGTGGCAGAATGTTGCGATCAGTAGTGTTCCTGTATTCATAAAGTTTTTTTCGGCTTGATACCATCATTTGTAGTTCTCTCCTTCGTCCTTTCAAACTGTTATTTTTGTTTGATTATTCCTGGTTGAGGCCGCGGCTGAGAGATATCAACCCAAGCCAGCGCACGCAGTGCACAGGTAAAGTTTTGATCAAATCGAACTGATTCCTCCTCAGTCTGCGGAACGGTCGACCGCAGGCTTTGCCAGTATCTACGTTCTTGAATGTTCTCTAGCAACTGATCCGCTACATGGTATATTGCTTTCGTTTTTTTGTAACTATTTTTGGATGTTGTACTGGATTATTAGAATATAACATCCTGCCTCGATTTTCTGCTGCTGATGTCTAATCCGCAGGTTGTGGCCGAACGCCTGCTGTCGCTTCGCAACGAATTAGATGCCTTATACCAACGGCTCGATTCCCTCCCAGTCGTTGGATCCGAGAATTTAACTCGTTCAGAACCCAATGAGAATGTGCTTACGGACGCTTCCCTTCTGCAATTGTTACTGCCTGCGGATACCCGTGCATTGGAGTTGAACTTAGCTGCGTCACATCGACGTCTCGGTGTGGCCACAAAACAGGTGGAATCAGAGTATGTTTCTTCTTGTGCTGTGTAGTGTTTTCTTCGGTTCATTTTAGTTTTTTACAGTAAGGAATCTCTTGATTTTTCCTCAACAATTTATACTACGTTTATGACATCAATTTCATACTGAACGTATCTGAACAAATGGTTCGGATATATGAAAAGTCGATTAGTGAGTGCTCATTTTAACCTAGAAATGCTCAAAAATGTGGCCCAAGATCATCTGGTTGAGATCGCCACTGGTTTTTTCTGAAGTTGCATTAAGATCAGCCGGTCATTTTGAAGACCAACACAACCTCACTATCCTTACTAATGATTGCCACTTTCGACTGTTTTTCAGTGTAGTCACACTAGGACAGTTGGAAGGGGGAACCACCGCGTGTGTAGTGGTTATCATCCATCCGTATTTGACAGTTCTATAAAGCCTTTTGATTAAAATTACTGCAATCAAATGCAATACACATACTTAACCCATAGTTGGCATGGTGTTGTTGATTTGGTTAATTAATAGAAGTCCCATCTAAGCGGGAAATCCGTGATAGGTGTTTAACCAATTTGAATATCTCGGTAAGATTTTAGGTGGTCGTAAGTACTGAAAAAACTACTAATGAGGAAATATTTTCCCTGCATAGCTGAGTGATCAGCAGGGTTTCAGTTGGAAATTTCAGACGACCGTTTTGCAAATAAGGGACGAAGGAGGCGTCCGTCTATATATAAGCGTACTTGATGAACTGATCAGGATAAATGATAATCCAAAAATGAAACGTGAACAGGGAGACTGAATTGTTCATTTTGGAATGCTTTTTGTTGGCGGAGGGGGTAACAAGAATTTTGGACCACAACGACGTGTTGGAGAACAGTTAGTTACCTGGTCTCTGGTTTGCTGTGGAATACATCATGTCGCTGGAGTATGTGGCAAGTTTTCTTTGGTAAACTAACTGAACTATTCGGCTTATTCTTTCACACATTTGCGGTTCTCGATGAGTGATGGAAAAATAATTTATGGCATTAGAGGGGCTATAATATCTGACTCATTCATAATGGTTCACATCAGGGATTTTACATGCCCTCAGGGTATTGTATATGCACCTCGCGGATTATGATTTTCATCCTGTCACTAGCGCGACATATTCAACTTTTTAACTGTCCGATTTATTCGGACGGAATTAGTATTCATAACGTTAACTTGTTATCGCATGTAATAAGGCTGACGGTAAGCAATCTGAACCACTCGTTTCATCCGTAATCTTGATTTCACGGCAGTTTTACTAGTGAGAATTTTGTCAGTATGCAAAATATACGATAAGGGCAATCAGACCGGACGCTCACTGTCTAGGCGGATTTTCCGATAATTTGCCTACTGATGGGCACAAAAGTAGCCCTGTGCAGAGTGCGGTTTGGATGGGCTTGGACAGATCTCCCAAGTTTTCTTGACTTGAAAAACGCACTGAACAAGGTGATAGAGCACGGGTGCTATGTAATGCTGCTGTTTATTGCAAATGTAATACTTCTTGGTGTATAACGAGTGATATCAACAATTAGTTAATCAGATCATAGAAACCTAAATTTGAAGTGTCAGTTTCACATGACGTTACCCAAAGGTACTCGAGAAGATGGTGCGTGCTTCAGATATACAAAATGAAATAGGATTCACAACGCACCAGGAGATAACAGGACAACTCGCGGCTGCGTCCAACAGAGAACAGTCGGATAGAATTTGATCGCAATCAAACCGTCCATTAGCATTAAATCGCTAGTTCATTGGTTAGGATAAACGACCAATCAAACAAGGAAGTTAACAAGCACACTAAAGAAGCTGTACATGAGTGTCGGCTGTCTCCTGTCTAACAAAGTTGTCAAATGATCTTAGTTCAACCCATTGGTTCCCTTGGGAATCATCGAATGGTTATCCGAGCGCCAGTCCTCAGGTAATTTTCTCCACTACTTTCTACATCTGCTATCATAATTTCCACTGTAAGTTTGTCTTTTCAAAGACAAACAGAGTGCATCATTAAGATGATTTAACTTGGCAAACATCTGCAACACCACCATTACAGCCTTCAGCGTCATTATCAATAGAATCATTTGCAATTTTCTGTTTCTTATAGACTAAAGTCTTTTGGCGATGCGTTACGGCAGTTCACCAGTTATCGAATTATGCGCGAACAAACTACCGAGCATCTGGATGAATTGAACAAACGTGCAATTGCTATTGGTGAACTGGCACGCTCAGTTGGTCTGGATCATGGTCCCGATACGAATCTGATCAAGGCCGCTTTGCTCCAGGCCGAGGAGACCCTCACCGACACAGAATCATGTTTGGAACAGTTGGAAGCCCTCAATCATAATGTGGCTGAACTAGTATTTATCTTGGTGGTACGTTCACGGGAGATTTGGTTCTGGCTTTGTGTTGGTTTTGCAATGCTATGCGGTGTTAGGGCAGTTGGCGGTGAAACAAATCCAATAATTGTTGGTATTTGTATACATACTCACAAGTAGTATAGATGCAAACGACCAGAATCTTAAATGAGCAGTCTTTATCCTAACATCACACGGGTATGTCTCTACCATTTCGTGGCGTGATCTATACCGAGTACCTCATTTACTTGACTTTGTCGTAAATATTGTTGGAATCATCGCCCCAACACCATCCTAATGGTCGTATTTACTGAATGTCCTCCCCTCACGTTTCGTTCTTCACATCAATAATCCTCCGTCTCCTGTTCCCATAAATGCGACACGCAACAGTCGTACGCCCAGTCCACACAATCTTATCGTCAGCTGGTGGAATCCACATTCCAAAAAGGTGGTGCATCACGTGACTATCGATGGTCACCGGGTTTCGGTTTGTTTGACCTGTGCCAAATCTTACGTAAAGTGGATCGATTGAACCTCGACTACAACGAACAATCCCAGTTCATCTACGATCAAGTCCAGTCTTTGTATAAGGTCAGTTTACTGCACAAATCCGATCAGGTAGTTGTCTTTCATTTCAGTCTTTACTAAAACCTGTTCTGGTTTGGTATTGATCACTGATGACTACGGATATGTGTTTTCTTTGGAATGAGTAACCATCCACCTAGTGATGATCAGCCCACTGAAGGGCCACGATACACGATACTTTTGTCTACAACACGTTATTTTTCTTCCGCCAGTGGTAGAACGAATTAGTCTAGTAGCCTGTTCGGCGACATAATAACATCAACAATTTATGTTTGAAACATGAATTATGCAAAACTTGTGGTCAGCCGAGCATGACACTCCTAGTCCAGATAGGCTTTTCCCCCTTTTGAATGGAGCACCAAACAGATTTATTGTGGTGAATAATACTAGGGTGAACAGAGGGGCAGGTATGCAACTGAGTTACTGAACATATACCGAACTGGATTTCATATGTGGTGAAACAATCAGTGTTGGGTCAAAAGTTTGGTAGCAACATCAAAAACCGTCATATTCGGTCATTATTCACAGTTCGCTATCTTTTGTTGACGCAATATCAAGTTGACCGGAACACTGTATTTCGAGTTGTCTACGCAGCAAGGAACACAGAGTTGTTAAGATATGCCAAAGCGATTGCTATTCATCGGTGGAACCCCCCCCCCCCTCCCCTCCCCACGGTGCCCACAAAAAGAACTTTTTCGTCGGTTTGTCTATACCGTGTTGAATAGGTTTTGCTTTTCGCTCGCTCATACACGGTTGTCATCCCTGGGCTATTTGAATATTTTGTTCTGCAGTATGCACCGAGTTGAGATGAAGCGAAGTTGTTCTGGACATAAGTCGTGAAATGTCGTAAGGTTGTTTCGGGAAAGGCATGTTTTAACTCGGGCAATACTAAATACCACGTAAGCGCTGTGCGGTTGTTCCACAGCCATCGGCAATGTTCGTGGGCTGAGTGCAGTACCAGTCTGTCCTGGGAACGTTGCATACAATAGTGCGAGGCTCACATGATATCACTCACTTATTGAAGCCAAATGTTAGTAGATTGCTTCGTATAAATAAGTCTTCTACTCAGTGTGGTCAAATAACGAATTCATTCGTATCAGACGTCCCATGAAGAGGGAGATTATTCCAGATGTTAGCTGCTTCTGGTAGCTGTCTGTTACGTAGAATTAACAAAGACAAGTGGGTCTCGGTGTAATGTTAGCGATTCAGTGCATACACTTCACAACTTTACATCACTGGGTTTAGAATAAATTCCTTTCACTCTGCTAGTTCGATCGTGGTTTGGTCTCTGGACAGAGTTGATAACTTAGTCAATAGCTGATTTCTCAACAAAGATTACAGACATGATAGAAGCATTCGTAAAATTCCTCAGGAGAAACAATGATTCCGAATAGACTATTCATTCTTCTAAGCACTATCCGGCCTTTGAGCATGTGGACTTACGTTCACCGGTTTTCTGATTAACGGGAATAGCGGGTCTTAGTTGTCTGTCAACGTCGATGACTTTAGAGCTCTGTATGAAAGGGATACCATTGGATCATCAACGGCGACACAGTTATGCCGCCTAGTTTCCTTGAGCATCGAGTGGATCGGTCTCCGGCCACAAAGTTATACTAACACAGTTTTGGTTCATTGCTTTATCTCAGCTCTTCAGCCCTGGACATCTAAACTCAACTTTATCAGCGCAGTTTTCCCCACAGCCTCATATAATGCTTTCAAAGAAGTTAGAATCTTTCGGTGTGAGGAAAACGTCCAAACGAGTAACCTTTCTATCTTATTTCGCTCTTTGATCCTTAAGAAAACTCATCCAAGCAAATAAATCTAAAGGTTGCGCTGTCAATTTTTCGTAATATATCGAGACTATTGTCTACCACATGTTTAGTTGTCACCTCACTACTCAGTCTTATTCCTCTCTCCACCTTCTCTGTCCCGTGCCCCCTAGGTTATCGAGAATTCCGGATACAGCGGTCCACTCACCTTGTCCACAGCTCCACAAGTGGTTGATTATCTTCACCTCTACCCAGGCGAATGGCCTTCTGAAATTCTTATCCCCAAGTCTACGAGTGCATGCACCTCTGATCTCGTCCCGGAGCACCTGGCCTTATCACAGACGAATGGCTCATCAAAATTTGGCCCAATAATTCCTGGAAGTTTCAGAACGGTAGGTCAGTGGGAACTGCATTTGGATGGCACAGCTACAGAGTCTGTTGTCGTGTTCCCGTTGACTGCTGACCAGCCACAGTTTCAGTCGTGTAAACTTCCATTTCATGCTCATCAACATCGATTGAGTCAGTTGGTTCAGCATCCCATATCCAGCAGTGGAGCATGGTTTGTCACAAGGCTTGCGGATACTCAGGGTTCCGTGGCTTTTGGTGAGCCCATGTGTTTAGGAGATGCCTTACGCTGTGGTCTGCTAAATCCGCAGAATGGGACCTGCCAGCAAAGTTCCATAGATCCTAGCATGGAGATCTCCTGGATCGCAGCGGTTCAGCAAGGTTGGCTTACCGGTCTTGCTGTTCAAGTCTTGAATAGTCCAGTAGAACTAACTCCTGGTCTTTCTCAAACGGTTTCCCAGTGTTTGATACCCACGGAACAAAATCGTACGTTTGTTGATTCGAACACGGGGGAGTTGGTACCTGGTCACAAACGTCTGGTAGAGTTATTGAAAGAAAAAAAGATATCTTCAAGCGACTTCTTTCGATTGGCCTATGTGTTAACCAGTGGTATTTGTGTGGAATATCGAGACACATGGGTTCGCTGGTATGAAGCCAAATCGTCTACTAATACCCCTGTTAATTTGGAATGTCCGCGACCCTGTTTGTCCGATTGGCTTTCCGCTGGGGCCTATAATCCAGTCAGTGGTCGACTTCGTGTAAGTGTGCTGGAATCCCAACAGCAGGGTACGGGACGAGATAGTTTCCCCGATCGGCGGGTGTTTTCGGAACACGAGCTAACTATTCGGGAAGCGGTAAACTTGGGACTAGTAGATCCATCAGTCCCCGAAGTTGTGGTTCCCATGGACAGTTCAAGTTCACTAACGAACGCTCCGTACCGCCGTATAACTCTTTCCATGTCGGTATCTTTGGGCTTGCTTGATGACGTCAAGGGTTTGTGGTGTGGAATTTCCCAGGTTTCTAAAACCACTGTAAGTTTACATGTGGCCCAAGCGGCTGGGTTGATTGCACGGGCTCCAGATCTTGCTAGTGCGTTACTTTCAGGCCTGTTTGTCTCGGGCCATCTATCGAACGAAACTTCCTCAAATTGTGACTTTGTTGATCCCAATACAGGGAGTCATTTAACTCTTACCGAGGCCGTACAACGAGGACTTCTGATCGGCGACCGACGAGCGCTGATTGTGAAACGCCGAGACGGTTGGATCCCGTTGACTGTAAATGAGGCTATATGCTCCAGCGTTTTAAATGAAACTGGTCGATTCGTGTTACCTGACGGCCATGAAACGTCTTTGTGGGATGCGGTGAATGCCGGTTTCGTGCGTCTAATACAGACCGATTGTCGTCCCGCTCCGGTCGGTATAATTCACTACGGGGATGCACAACAGAAACATAGTCCGCATTATTATCAACATCCGGTTTTGCAGGCATTGCGTACCGGTTTATTGGATTCTGCCTCGGAGCAAATTATCCTATCCGAAGCCGAAGCTCAACAACACGGTCTCTCAGTTGATCAACGTCGCGTGCCATTACGTAAAGCACCTAAACTGGGTAACCTGTGCGATTCGCACACTGTACACCTGTTAACTCGTCCGTGTGGTTTATCCTATCCTGATGGTCGTAATCTGAGTGGGTTGGAAGCTCTAGCTCGTGGTTGGTTACAACCGTCTAGTGAGTTACGCGGTACTTCTTCTTCTGCGACCCCTACAACCCCAGGCACTCATGGATTGATTGTAGATCCGGTTTCTGGTTCATCGTTGAATGTGAATCATCGCACCCAGTGGACATCTTCAGCTCCAATCAACTGCACAGGAGCACAACTACTTCTGGGTTTATCGTCCAACCGTCCTGATCGAGGTTTTTTGGTGACCGAGCGAGAAATATCTCGTTTGGCTTTTCTTGGACCTGGTCTTCATGATGACTATTCGACAAATGAGAAAGGGGACCGGTTTGGTCACATATCGAGATCAGAATATATCGAAGCAGTTGTGGATCCCATTACTGGTCGACGCATCACGTTAGCTGAAGCAATAAAGCGGTGTCTGTTAGACATGGAGACTGGGACATTCCGTAACCCAACTACTGGCCACTGTTATCCAGTCAGTGAGGCAGTTCGTAATGGACTGATTCATGTGCGTACAAACTCCAGTCCGGTAAGTTTTTGGGATCTTCAGAAAACTACTTCTAAACACTGCTATGCTGAGGTGGTTTTATTTTGTGCCGTCCATCGAGACAGCACCTGACAGTGTTGTTTAGAAAAATGCAACCATCGAATGTTCGACTCTGGGTTTTTTATTCCAGGGAGATGAGATTTAAATGCAGTTCATCACAAAAAAGACCATTCTTGTGAATAATCCATCTGAGTATAATAAGCTTTCAACGTAAAGAATGCACCCTACTGAAGACTTCCTGTGCTACTGTTCTTCCTGTCGTTCGTCTGCCTTCCGCGTCCTACAGTCAAGATAGATAAGTCAGTTTAGTCATGCTATGACTTCTGAAGACTGTATTCATCTTTTGTATCAGTGCGACGTTTATCTTCTCTCCGAGGAATGAAATGATGTAATATGCTAGAACAGTTCTACGCTCGGGTCGTCAACCTTTCCGCTTCGGTTATTAGACGCTCGAAGATCATTCGATTTGAATCGCTGAATTTCTTTGAAGTATTGTTTGGATTTGCCTAATCCATCAGATCGGTAAATCAGACACTTCGCATGCTTGAACTCTGCCTCTAAACGAATCACACAACTAATCAATGTTATACAGTTTGTGGCAAGTATTACAAAATTCTCTTCGGTATTTATTATTCACTGAGTGCATGAAAAAATGGAGTGATCTTCAGGATGAGGGGATGTATTACAAACTATGGCCCCCTGAGGTCATACGAGAACCACCTATCGGTTTCGCCGTCACATCGTTTCTCAGTCAATGAATATGGTGTTCGGGAGTGGTCACAGTCCTGGAGCCTCGATTTTCTACTACTACTACTACTACTACTACTACTACTACTACTACTACTACTACTACTACTACTATTACTACTACTACTACTACTATTACCAACCACTACTACTACTACTACCACTACAAAAAATAATGAAAACGGTAACAGTAGTTAGGTTCGGACTTTTTCTGAATTCTCGCGAGAGAAATTGCGTAGCCTTGTTCGCTTGGAAAAACGGAGAACGTCACTGGAATTTACAAACAACACATTCAAAGATGCTGTTTTTAACCACAGAGTGATCGGATAAAACTAACTAAGTAAATCGAGTGAACCGTTAGTGGTATATAAACCAACGTGAACTCGTTTACTGTTAATAAATAGGTCATGTTGGCTAATTGAACAGTGCCTTGCATTGAATATTCGAATCGAATAGCAACTTACGTAGTATCTGATCAGCGATATTTCATCCATTAGCTAATCTGTTTGTGGAATAATCTCGTATGTTTACTTGGGTCTCTTGAATGTTACAGACTTAAATGAATGTAGTTCACATGGAATAACCAGTAATGGTTCACGGATTACGGCTGTTCTGATTGATACTTCTCATCAACAATGTAAATAAGAAATCAAAGTTATCACTAGTATGACAAAGTAGGAAGGGAAGTAAAATATTTACAGCAATATGATGAGTAATTTGTGTGAATACAAAGGCCTCATTTATCATGATACGGCGTCCTATTTTCCTGCCCATAATCGCTGGTTATGTGGATCTCGTGGGAGTCCGACACAGCAGCAATGATTGAATGCAATGGTCTAGTTCCTAATATCTTTCATCCGTCTTATGGACTGGCCACTTAACGTCGCTTATCCTATCAAGGCTGATGTAGCTTTCGATAAGTGGTATATATTTGCTTAGTAAGGTCAACATTCTCCCAAGTTAATTTGGTATTGCCTAACCGTAACTATGGGAGACTGCTCCAGTCACTGATCAACACGAATCATGCCCATTTTCGAAGTAAGTCTAGATGATCGTCACCATGACAATAGCAGTTACAGCGCATTCTACCATAACCATCCAACGTGGTTACGTGGTTATCTATTTGACGGCTGGAGTGAAAATCGTGCCAGGAAGCTGATAATTCCTAATGGTGTGCTAATATTAGTCTCATCACAATATGCAGGGTATTGGAGAAAATATACTAAACAGATTCAACCCGTAGTCAGATTGTTGGTGTCGACTTTACTAAGCAAATATATACCACTTATCGAAAGCTACATCAGCCTTGATAGGGTAAGCGACGTTAAGTGGCCAGTCCATAAGACGGATGAAACGTATTAGGAACTAGACTATTGTATTCAATCAATGCTGCTGTGTCGGACTCCCACGAGATCCACATAACCAGTGATCATAGGCAAGAAGAAATGACTGCCATACTACTGATAACTTTCATTCCTTAATTAGGTTGCTGCTGAGAAGCAGCACTCAGAAGAGCTGCAATCCGTGAACCGATAATGGTTATCCCATGTGAAGTAGATTCATTAAAGTCTGTAACATTCAGGAGACCAAAGTGAACATACGAAATTATTCCACAAACAGATTAGCTAATGGATGAAATATCGCTGATCAGATACTACGTAAGTTGCTATTCGATTCGAATATTCAATGCAAGGCACTGTTCAATTAGCCAACATGACCTATTTATTAACAGTAAACGAGTTCACGTTGGTTTATATACCACTAACGGTTCACTCGATTTACTTAGTTAGTTTTATCCGATCACTCTGTGGTTAAAAACAGCATCTTTGAATGTGTTGTTTGTAAATTCCAGTGACGTTCTCCGTTTTTCCAAGCGAACAAGGCTACGCAATTTCTCTCGCGAGAATTCAGAAAAAGTCCGAACCTAACTACTGTTAACGTTTTCATTATTTTTTGTAGTGGTAGTAGTAGTAGTAGTGGTTGGTAATAGTAGTATTAGTAGGAGGTGTATCAATTGCAGTAGTAGTTGTACTAATAGTAGTAGTGAAAGTAGTGATGACGGTAGTGATAACAGTAGGTGTAATGATAGTAGAAATAGTAGTAGTGCTCGTGTTAGTAATAGTGGAAATTCGGGGCTTCAGAGGCGTACCCACTTCCGAAGAACACCCTGTGTATTGAGCCTATAATCGGAGAAATTGAATTCTCATGAATAAATTTTTTTCCTTGTTAAGAATCACCGGTGGTGCTCATCCATCGAGTCGTTACGGGGCCTCGAACCCGGGGTGCACGATTCCGATACACATGGTAAAACGGGTCTATCTCCACTGGTTCACAGTGGTTTACTTCGCGTCAAGAACGCTCTATTGCTCGTCAGTCCGCTACTGACTGTTGTACTTCCTCAGTACGGGCTTAATCTATTTAGTCGAAGTAAACCTACAGATGTAGAAAAAATCACTCGGCTTGTCATTGAAGATGTTAGACAAACCGTGGAGGGCCAATCTGGATAGCTTAGCTTAGTGTAACTCACAGTCGAGTCCCACCTGGGACACTATTGATGCTTCCTGACAAAAATGAAGTAGCAGTACAGTGCTTGTGTATTTTTCGATGGTAAGCTGAATAATAACACTACATGGTAAATCATTTTATGAATAGTCTAACTGCATCATTGAAATTAACTATCATTATTAATATTGATAATATTATCATTATTATTACGCAATATTTCCTTCTGCCCTTTTGATTTTCTAGCCGTCAAGCGAAAATGGTGTTCCGGAGTTCTCTCTGAAAGAGACGCGAACGTTCCGAATATTTGGTGTCATAGATCCAGTTACAAAGAAAACCCTCACTCCAGATCAAGCTATTGCTGACGGGTTGCTGAATATGAAAACCATGCAGTACACTGGTTGTCACTCGAGCATTTCCATCGACGAGGCCCGTCAACGTGAACTGATTCTGGTACATGAAAGTGCAGATTCAGTTCTCCCCAATGGGACAAAGTCTATAGGTTCCGCTCGTTCTTCTCTCGTTGGTCCCCTTTCACTTAACGAACTGATTATGGCCGGTCGTTTAGTCGAACAACCGGATGGTCAATGTATGATCAAAACGTCTGACCCCCACGTAAATCTTTCTATTGCAAATGCGATATCGATGGGTCATTTGGATGCAGAACGTTCCCTGATCAGAAATGCAGCTACAGGAAAGTGGTCCACTCTCACCGAGGCTTTGGCATCCGGTCAGATTGACTGTCATACCGGATATGTCGACCTTCAACCCGGTTGGATTTCCCTGCTTGATGCGGTCTCACGTGGTCTTTTGTCGGACGAACCAACGACGCTCCATGGTCGTATGTCATTCCAAGAGGCCCTAACTCAAGGCTATATTGATCCAGCCACTAGTACATTCTATAAACCTGAATCATCTCGATCGAGTACGCCCAAACTCGTTAGTGTGCAGGAAGCCATACGCCAAGGTTGGCTGGAACCGCCTAAGACTGGTGTAAGTTCACCTTTGAGTGATGTGACCGGTATAACTGTTATTCACCATATTGGCGTATAAACTTAGAATTTGTATCGAAAAAATATCTACGTTGTATTTACTTATTAGATTGACTCTCACTGCTCCGAATAAACGCTCATTGATAATACGAGTCAGAAGTGTAGTAATTTTCATATACCGTACTGGGTAATGGTGATCAGCCATTTACTTAACTGAATGAAAGATAAATTCATGACCTTACTATAACAACTGCTAAAAGGTTTGGTCTGTGGACTATAGGTAGATAGGTATACTATAGACACTGTATGTACGTATGTATGTTGTGTGATATTGAAGTTAGTCTTGGAATAACACTTGTAACGAAGGCTTACGTTTAGTATTTATTTCCTGAGGGAATAATGTTTTATTTATTAAATATCTATGAGGAAATAAGCAGAAATATGTACTTCTTCCCTGTCCGCTTCAAATTCATCCTGGACATGCAGAGATTAAGAGTAAAATCCATGAGCTTTTAAAACCGTTTATGGTTGTTTACTGTTTCGTCCAGTTATTAGGTTGTCATCTGTCTGTTTCAAGCATCTTACAACAAATTGTCTGTCACTCTTCCGTTTATCTTTTCGTTACATATTTCAGGAGAACAATCTATCCGATAGTGTTCATTCTGTCAGGTCTCGTGGTCAGAAACGTACAGCTAGTCCCAGTCCCGTAGTTCCGAAGAAAAGAGGCACCCTTGGTAGTTCTCTGCGCAGCTTCGTGCTTCGTGCACATTCTCCGGTAAAATCACGCACCACACCTGTTCCACGATCAGCGCAAGCGTTCGATGGGTCTACAACCTCAGATCAAATGTTCTCTACCGGTGGTCGAACTGAAACAAAAACGGTGCGAGTTTTGACTCTCGGTCATAACTCATCTAGTTCCGGTCGTTTTTGGACGAAATCTCGCCCCGCACCATGGCGTCGCGCAACAACCCCTACCACCGACGATAGATCAATGACAACTGCACAATCTACTCAGAAAATTCCCGTTGAAGTGCGACTGTGTGAACGTAATTGTGTTCTGTACGCATTCTATTATCTTCATGATGAGGTTCGAGTTGAGGCAGCAATCACAGAGTCTATGTTACGTGAGGGACGTGTTGATGTACGCCGCGGTCTGGTTTGCGATCCGACCAGTGGCATTCTAGTGCCTGTAAATGAGGCTCTCACAGAGGGATTCGTGTTCGGCATTGTGTTCACTCGGGCCGAGCGTGTTTCGCTCGGTGATCCCCAATCGAGCATGTCCGAATCGCATCAGAACAAAAAGACGATCTATTGGCTTGAAGTGTTCCATTACCGGCATGATATTTATCAAATCGAACGAGTCTATGATCCGTATCTGAAAAGGCTTGTTCCCTTGAAAGAGGCTTTAGACACGGGCATTGTTGATCCGATTCACTGTACATACACGCATCCAGTGAGTGGGGATTTGTATTCCATTGAAGATGCTCTGTATCGTGGTTGGATTCAAGCTTTACCAATCGGTACACCGCCACCGTTTGATATGATAGGAAGCAGTTTCGATAATATTCACGTTCGTACAGTGGAGGAAGGTTACACGTTCACATCGTTCACTCGTCCCGTAATCCCGCGCGTTCCAATGACGCTTACGGCCACCCCGACCAAAATATCAAAAGCCATGGAAACAGAACCTGAAATAGATGAACTAGTTCGCACTACAATGAGTGTGAAACGCTTGTTACCTGGTAAACCTGTCCCAGAATATCATCCTGGTCCACGTTCGGATGAGAAGAGTCACACAAGCTATCATTTGAAATCGGGCTATCAACTTCGACCGGACGGAATGGTGGAGAATGTTCATACAGGTACACGTATGAGTGTGGATGAGGCAATTAAACACAACTATGCCCGTGAACAACCGGAGGAGAAGTATTTAATTGATCATTTGGTATGTTAGCTCAGGCTTTGCATTGTTTATGGTAGCTTTCGCATAAATTTCCTATTCTCATTATCTTTTCAAGTTTCCCGTTTTTTTATTTCGTCGTAAATATATCCGCTAGCAACGGACCTAGTGGTGAATCCATGACGATGCCGTTTCGTCGGCTGCCAATAAACAGAAATTGAACTTTGAGAATACAACGTAGTAGTACTCCCTTTATGCTTTCTACTGGAATGCCTATTTATGTGTTGGATGTTTTTATGTATTCACATCGAATATCCATGTTTCTCAGTGAGTGCACATTTGTTAATAAAGACACCGCATTATGCAACTTCATGGTTTTTCTCATGTCGGTATATATTCTGTATGATGGCCACAGACTGAAAACTGTCTCACAAACTATGTTTGGCGAGTCTTATGAAGTTTGGAGCATTACGTTCGATATACGGATGACATTTTCTTTATATTGAACGAATACCGACATGTGTCAGATATCATAGACGATTTCAGGTACACCGCACTAAAAAGGATAACTGGCAACCGAACCCTGAGACTTGGAGTAGAGAACCACATAAGGTCTCAATGGGTCAGGTGTGGTAACTAGCCGGACGGCAGTGAATTTATATATATATATATATATATATATATATGTATATATATATATATATATATATATATATATATATATATATATATATATATATATATATATATATATGTGCTTGAAATCAAGCATCGTACCAACGCAGCAAAAACAAGAACGCAAAGGGCGGGTGGGAATTATAACAGATTACAACACTCAATCTTCGTATGATTGGTGTCTCCCTTGGTTGTTTTCGTTGCGGGCTGTTGTACTGTTTCATCTCCCAGTTCAGAGAAGGCTTTTTTATTCGGGGATACACCTCTAGCCTTTGCGCAGCCCAGCGCTCCTCGTAAGGCAGCAGCGTTGGTCCAAGCGAGTTGGTGGCCAATTGTGTGGTTCATTTGCTCTTCCGGAAATGTTGTCGGGTATGTGGAACACGACAAAGAGCTGTGGCCTTTTGTAGGGGCCGGAAACACTCCCCACGTCACTGTGCCATCAGTAGATCCCACCACATCCTCGAGCGCTGCCGTTGGTCGTCCAGAACCGCTTATTTGGTGAGTCCATCTTACTCACCATTAACCGAAACAGCACCCGTTCTCCTATCCGTGACCTACGGATGCGCCCGGTAGAATACAGTTCTGCTCTGTCCAGGTTGGACAACCAGGACACTTTGGAAGACGAATTGAAACTCATGATAAGTTTATCTTGAAGAATATGGAACTAACTGCACCTGCAAAACGATTTGATTGCGTTCCATTGTCATTCACAAGGGATACGCGCACGGAACGACTAACGAGATCACTTTGATCAACTGTGAACTCCACGTTCCCAGCCACAAAACTTAAATGTGTGTTCTTCATCTCACTAGTTGTCCGAATGCAGGTGAAAGACATTACCTGGGCTGACCCCATTCATGATTAGCTATTTGTTTAAGTGCCCATGTGGCGCATCTCATAGTTCACACGGCTATGCGTCTGTCTCAGCGCATCAAAGCAGCTGAGTTACGGGAAAATAGGCATAACCGCCAACCCCATCCTCAGTTACCTAATCAGTATTGGTTATAAGATTGACCCAAATGACTCAATCGATGTTGTGTTATGGGGTTCCATCACCCGATTAATCAGTCCGAATCCGACCCTGGACACGACTGAACCGATTGCCATTTATCAACTAATCCCGGATCTGTACGCGCAAGAGTAATTGTACCATTTTAATGATAACCGGAGAAACTGTCATATTGTTTGCGAAATTGTCACAGATACTCAGCAGGTTTCTTAAAAAATTACCGTCGAAGCATAATTGTTATATTCTAAAAATGCAACCGAAAAAGCAAATTTTACCCAACACGGCGGAGTGACAAGTTATTCCCAAAGTGAGACAGTTATGAATGATCATTTCTCCACCTTGTTTTTCCAGTCGTGAAGGACAAACTAGAGACTTGTCTAAGCCCATTTAATCTACATTCTGCAGCGGACTACTTTGTCAGTAGGCAAATTATCGAAAATTCCACCCAGGCTATGAGCGTTATGCCTACTAGCCTAGACCATATTTGTGCATACCGACACCATTCTCACCAGTGAAAGTTGCCATGAATCCAAGATTATGGACTGATAAATACCAGCATGTGGTCGATTCTCCGGAAATCTGCAAGGAGTTAATACGGTCCAAAGGCTCTTGAAGTTGTGGAGCCAGTGGTCCAGACTGCTTTCCGATAGCCGTATTGCATGCGGTAACTAGTTAACGTTATGAATACCAATTCCAACTGATTATGTAGGACAATTAAAAAGTTGGATCTGCCCCACTAATGACAGAACGAAAAATATGATCCGTAGGGTGTACATAAAATACCTTGTGGACATATGAAACCTTATTGCAAAAAGATCCCATTATGAGTATTACCAGTCACATATTGTAGCCTCTGTAACGCCATAAATTTTTTTTCTATTACTCATCGGGAACCGTGTATTGTCATGATGTGTTCAATAACAAACTGATGGATTCAGTTTTATCAAGCTGTCAAATAGGGATGGGTGATGATTACTTGTTTGTTCTGATGGAACACAAAGTAACTGCAATTATTGAGTGCACGATTATTTGCGCGTATAGTATAACTTTCGGCATACTTCATGTTACCTCTTTATTAGTACCAAAAAACCAAGGGAGTCCAAGGGGGAACTGGCTCGCAGTAAAAATCGAATAATGTTTTTGATTTTCATAGCGAATCGCGGAAGTTTCGTGACTTGTCCTGGTGATAAGTTTTGCGCGTTTTCTTACAGTTTCGCTGAAATCTATTCATTGGTTGATACTCTAGGAAGATCTAAATCGCTCTTCAGAACACAAAGACAAAAAGTCCATCTGGACACCGGACGCAGGTTTTTGTGTTATCTGATCCGTCTTCAAACTTGAAACCCACTGTGAAGTATCTGCGATCCGTAGGTGCATATTATTCCGAAACCGATAATACAACTTCCACTACCGAATTAATGTGTCAGAACCGAAATCGGTTCGGAGTGTATCGAAAAATCGATGCGCCATGTGAAATGTTATGGTAGAATTTTATTGCTCAATAACACAGCGTAGTCGAAATCGTTGGTAGGTTGTCGACGTTTCGGTCACCACGGGTAACATTTTTCAAGACTTGTTCCAGTTTCATTCGGTTGTAAAACCAGTCTTGAAAAGGTTACCCGTGGTGACCGAAACGTCGACAACCTACCAACGATTTCGACTACGCTGTGTTATTGAGCAATAAAATTCTACCACTACCGAATATTCGAAATGGATCCTCTATACTAAATGCATCTCACGTAATGCCCTGTCATTCGCGTTGAAAACGTTAGGACAACTTGATTGTCTCGCCGAATTCACGTGACCACACTGAATCACCAGGTCTACGTCCGTGCGTGTGCGCTAAATCACGGGCGTTTGGGGTCAGTGGCATGTTTGCGCCTAAGGAGCGTGGGAAGACAGGTGGCTCAGGCGGCCACTAGCTGCCAGGGTGGCCTGGGGCGTGTTGACCATTGAGATGCACCATATGCATTCGAAAACCAGCAATTGCGTTCGGTTCTCAAATTACGCTGTTAGTGTTTCCAAATCTACTTGATAGTTTCTCAAAATAAAGTGAATATTCCGCAAACCAACATGGTGGTTTCTCCATTCAGTCGTAAAATGATACCACCTTAGGCTGTTCAGTTACATTTGTCGAACAAGAAGTGATCCTTGAAATCCCGCTACTAGTGACCGATTCACCATGACCATACAGCGACTGAACAGCATCACAGCACACCACTCCACCCGATCTCATTTATCGCAACAATGACCTTCAGCCCAACGAATGACCAATCAAATGCACTGTTGTCATCTATATGGTGTGTAAAAGCAAGAATAAGAATCACTGAAAAACAATTGTTCTCTCTTGGTTTTTATAAGCCTAATAATTTCCACAATAAGCACTCAATTCTCTTCCCAATTGTTTCCAGGGACCCTCACCCATTGGGCTTGTATCTGGACATCCATCTTCACAGGTATGCATATTTTTTCATTTGTCTGACTCTCCTAGCTATGTTTACTCTAAATGTTTCCTCCATGAACGCTTTGTGCTTTTGGTTTTTGTCAGTGGCGCCTTTAGTATGTGTCTGCCATTAGCTTTGTTACGTGCAAGAATTAGGAGATTTCGCCTCCCCCCACTTTGGCCCTCATAAATTGGTTTCTTCTAGGTGTATTGTTTAATGATAACCTTCGATTGATCAATCGTATATGCATTTTGGCATTTTGTAATAAAAAAGCGTGCAGCAGAAGATAAAAATCGGATAATTCGCGCGATCGTTTCAGTAATAGTTTCACGTTCACACTCTACGAAGAACGGTTCTAAACGAATGTACGCATTCGTGCTCCTTTTTGGCCATGTATCTGAGGACGTTGAGCTTCTTCTGCTCACCATGCTCGTTGGACCGGCACCATTGACTCGAGTGGCGCATTGGTCGAATCTTCAAAGTCTGAGCCATCTTTCTGTCTGCCAAAATTCTGCTGCGATCCGCTCGTTCCTCTGTAGAATCTGTTTTTTCTTGCCGCGGGCTGCTGTACGAATAGTTATTTCCCTGTGCTATCTCTAGCTCTTGAGAGGTTGACGTAATTGATCCTCTCCTTTGCTTTCACCAGCCACAATTATTACATTCCCTCTCACCTAACGCACTCAGAGTGTTTAGCCGCTACTAATTATCGATTTGCTTCACTGTTTAGCGGATTTGGAAACGGGAGTTTTTCTCTAAGATGGTGTACAACCCAGTTCATCGTCATAGGAATTGGGTCTGCTTCAGCTCCTCCTATCTAGCAGCTGTCCACATAAATGGCCTCCACTGGTGCGTTCGATTATACTTCTTTGTTCTGACTACAGACAGGCCTTGTTCATTTGACATTAACATGATGCTGTTCGTTCTGACGGTACATTTTGTTCGTAATATCATTTCGCCTGTCTACACTGTTCACAAAAAAGCGTCCCTCTCCGCTCAGTAAACTAGTCCTAAGGCTTCACCTTCAGTTCGGAATATTTCAAACCTTTAATTCGTACGGCCTACCGTTGCATGAAATTTGTTATGAAGGTCATACACACGCTTACTTTCCAGTCTGACACCCCACGCATCCTTGTGCTCTTTCGAGTTCATCTATTGCTCACAAAAGAGAATGTTGTCTGGCGTGCTGTTGGGAGATGAGAATCAGGGAAGTCACGCCACAAGATTATTAAGTATCTTGGTGTTTCAAGATGGACAGTGAGAAGATGGATCGGTCCAGCGATGGAAATCCGTCATTTGGACCCATGGGCCGTTATTTTTGTTATTTCAACATCACCGTCGAAGGTGTGTTTGGAAACATCTCTGAAACTAGTTATATTGGTATGAAGACAGCAGCAATTCAGGCTTAGTGCTCGTCTTGGGAGCCATCTGGTGGGAAGGTCGGAGCGAACTGGTATTCCTGGACGGCATTGTCAATGGTCGAGTTTACCCAGAAATCCTGATCCGACACATCTTGCCACTGTTGAGCACAACTACTACAGCGATTTTCTAGGACAACAACGCACCTGCATATCGTTCCCTTGTCATGCGTGAGTTTAGTGCGCATCATGGTACAAAGACGCTCGCGTGGCCAACTCAATCTGACAGTAATGCAGTCGAATTTTGTGGGGTCGGTTGGGCAGGAACGTGGATCAGATAGAAATATTCAAATCTTTAGGGGGGTTGATCACTGTCTTCAAGGAGGAATGGGACCGTATGCCACAAGATACTGTCAGACGGTTGGTAGCGAGCATGGCTCGATGGGTAAAGGCTGTCATCAAAGGTGGCTCAACCATATACTAGTGAGCGACCGTTTGGAAAAAAAATATTGATTTCCTTGAGGGATTTCACTAATATACAATGTTTTATTACTCCGGAGGGACACGGCGTCTTTTGGCGAACAATGTATGTCCGTTGTTTGCTCTAGATTAAGAAACCTTATTTGGATCCTTGTTTGCACAAACACAGCGTAACACGCGTGTGGGATCTGTTCCATTACTTAAATCGCGATCATTATCCTGTATATATTCTGTATTCGATCTGGATCGTGGCACGGTAATGTAAACCCAGAGATCGTTGTACTTGGGTGGAAATTTTTAAGCGGAGAAATTCACGGTTTACCGAGGACGTTAACTTCTAATGGGTGGGGAAAAATCCATGGTAGTGACTACAAACACGACGATGAGGATACCACTGCTGCTGACATTGATGATGACGATGATCATCATTGTCGAAAAAGTGACTCTTTTTGTGTAACATGCATTGGTGACCAAGGTTATTTTGAGTGATTCTCAGTCATGCTAATGCATCGCAATATAAATGGCAATATATAACTGAATACACCACTCAGCGTCGTTGAAGATGTTGACAAACAAATCAGTTGCCAGTGCAGCGGTTTCATGCTCATTCGCTACTAGTCACACGATGATCGTGTCCAAAGATTTTCGCTCTGCCTGTAGGATCTGAAATTGGTTGGTCATACCGGTAACACATTGCCTCTTGGTCACATCGGAAGCGGTCGAGACTCACTTCTATGACATCCCTTTGTGGGCTAGAAAACAACTTTGGCATACACTTAATCTTCCCCTGGCCCATTTACTGTTCTCCCATAAGTTTTAGGCTCACTGAAATCTGCTACATTGGGAATGTGATGATTCATCCACATCGGGTTCCGGTGTAAATCTATACTGAAATCGCTATGAACACTCACCCGTACCACCTTCCTTCCTTTACTATATCCCTAATGTATCCAGTCATTTGTTTTGTTTAATTAGCACGATTAAGAATTGTTCAAAATCACCTCATTCTTTAATCTCTCTTCTATGGGTATTTTCGCGTAACGAAAACAAATACACAGAAGTGATTCTCAGCGACGGATTTTTTCATCATTCTTGGTAAATCGTCAAGACATCTGCCTATCAGTTTATCCTGTCACTTTTTGCCACAAAAGTAATATAAAAATTACCTTTCATCTCAAAAGCCTAAAACTGTCTAATTCTCCGGCTGCAAAGATTGCCATGTCATTTCACAAAGTTGTCCTTTCCCGAATTTACGAGTTCACACCGTCGCGTTAGTCAGTGGGCTTCTTCTTCTGGTACTTAGACCTTCTTGTCGTCACATTTGAGTTCTCTTTTGTTCACAATCCTCATGTTACCAATTTCTCTCTGTACCTCCCTCTCTCTCTCCTCTCTCTCATTGGGGGTTCCATTGTTCGGCATTCTTCATTTTTTACGGCTTTGAATCAATCTACCGGTACTTCATCCTGATCGTGACTGCTTTTTACCCACGTCGTTGTTACTGCTTGCTTATGTATGTGTGTTGTCCGGCTCATCATGCCGCACGTGGTCATGCTTGCTTGGCCTTCATTCAATGGGCATCATTAATCGTAAAATCCAAATACTCTTGTTCTGTCTCATCCTGTTACCGCCCTTCGAATCCGATTTATCGTGACCACCAAACTTATTTTTTTGCTCGTCTCTCTCGGCCCGAACCTCGTTCATAATTCTTTCTCATTGCCCTCATCGTTCCCGATAACTGTGATCCCTGTGTGACGTCATCCATCCGTCCTCATTATGCTCTTTTGATCGTTTGCTTGTCCGTCCTCTCTGTGCTTCCATGCTTGCTTGCTTGCTTGCTTGCTCGCTTGCCTCCCTACTCGCTTGCCCATCTATTTCCCGTTGCTTCTCATCAATATGGGTATTTCCAACTTCCCCGATGTGATTTTAACTCTACCTTAATCTGCATCCATTGTTTTTTCTCACGTGCTCGTCCGATTCCGATATTTGATGACATTTTTCCAATGTTTAAACACTTTCTCTCCCGCTCCCGTGGAATTTTTCCGTAAATAAGACTGTGCAAGGTTTAAACAGAGAGACTCGTCCGTTGGATCCGGAAAGTCTAATCCCCATTGTTGGTGGCGGTCATATTCCGGCCACTTGTCTCTCATTAGTTCGATATCAGCGTGCTGTGGAACTTCCATCAATTCGACCCGTAACACAAAAGACTCAATGGATGCCTCGTTACCTCACTCTAGAAACTGCGATAAAACGAGGTTGGATTGATCCTAACACTGGACGTTTACACACACAGAATGGCAGAACCAGCCGAATGAATTTGTTAGATGCTGTCGAACAGGGCCTAATAGATCCAGTGGAAATACTGGTGCGCATTGTCAACCCCTTGGAAGCTGATTTGTCTGAACCGGCCACATATGCAGATCATCCAGTCACCGTGTACTACAGTCTGGCCACAGTCCTCAGTACGGCTAATGTGATTGCTCAAGCCATGGGTCATCAGGTTCGGGTAAACCTCTGGAATAAACGCTTGCTACAAGAAATCTTGACCACAGCGAGCCTGTCGTTACAAAATACACCAAGTAGTACACGTCTTGCGGTGCGCGTACAGCCAACATTGACAGAAACACATTATGCCCAACTAGAAGAAATAATTGCGGGTGCATCCCATATGAACAACAATCTAACATCAAACACTGAAACCAGCGTCCGTAGTACCAGATCCGTCAAAGAAACGAAGGTGGTAACCACTCAGCAAGCCCTAGAATCCTTGGCATTAAATCAGCAAACCGCAACAATCACATTCATCAGCTCCAGTCAGCAACTAGATATAGAGCAAGCAATACAACAGCAAATAATAAGTCCGACAACACCCTTAATAATGGGCACCACGGAAGGTGACGGAGTACAATTTTTGCGCTCAACAAGCAAAAACATCGTCCTCAAAATAAAACACCTCGAAACGGTACATTCTGACACAACAGAAATCAGAAGAAGAACCAACAAATCCGAAGCACGCAATCACTTATCAAGTGTCACAAGCAACTCAGGATCTCCTGTTCCACTGTCGAAAGTCACCGCAATCGTGTCGGACCGTCATGAGGCGTTGGCGTCTTTGGATGTTTGTAGTTCGGTATTGTCCGATTCCGGTGTCTCTGAGAAGACTATTCCAGTGCCGTGCACTGCTGGATTAGGTGATACCGAATTACCCACCGGTGACCAGATATCTGGCGAAGTTGTGCCGGTTGGCGACGATTTGAGGATTGCGGATGCTGAGGTTTCAGATTCTGGTGCTGGTGTTGGTGTTGGTGTTGATGTTGTTGTTGGTGCTGGTGCAGGTGCAGGTGCAGGTGCGGAGGAATTTGCAGATTCAGTTGCACGTGATGGTGTTGGTGTAGCTGTAGCGCCGTCTGGTCTGTTGTTATCGGAGGCATTGGAAGCAGGCTTGGTTGATCCGACGAGCGGTATGGTTCGTGTGCCTGGTACGGCGGATGAGACTGTGTCGCTTTCGGACGCTGTCGATTCAGGTTTGATTTCTGGCGACCAGTCTATGGTTTTGGATCCTCGTACAGGTCGTTTGGAGAGTTTGGGCAAGATGTTGTTGATGGGCACACTTGGTCCTGGAGTTTTGGTAGCTCAAGCTGTTCAGTCTTTGCGTGACTCGAAGCGATCGGCAGATTTGGTTCCGTCGGATGTTGATGTGCACGGAGTTGTTTGTGACGTGTCGGTCGATGGATTGGGTCAGGGTTTGGTCGAAGAGTCGATGATTGAATCAGGTGTTTCCGACAGAGATGTTCCCGTGGCTGACTCATCAGTTGCGGATGAATTTGGCGATGTGTTGTCCAGTCCGATTTTGGATGTAGTTTCTGGTGTTCCGGTGTCGGAAGTCTCCACACATGTGTCGTATGGTGATGAGGCGTTGGCGTCTTTGGATGTTTGTAGTTCGGTATTGTCCGATTCCGGTGTCTCTGAGAAGACTATTCCAGTGCCGTGCACTGCTGGATTAGGTGATACCGAATTACCCACCGGTGACCAGATATCTGGCGAAGTTGTGCCGGTTGGCGACGATTTGAGGATTGCGGATGCTGAGGTTTCAGATTCTGGTGCTGGTGTTGGTGTTGGTGTTGATGTTGTTGTTGGTGCTGGTGCAGGTGCAGGTGCAGGTGCGGAGGAATTTGCAGATTCAGTTGCACGTGATGGTGTTGGTGTAGCTGTAGCGCCGTCTGGTCTGTTGTTATCGGAGGCATTGGAAGCAGGCTTGGTTGATCCGACGAGCGGTATGGTTCGTGTGCCTGGTACGGCGGATGAGACTGTGTCGCTTTCGGCCGCTGTCGATTCAGGTTTGATTTCTGGCGACCAGTCTATGGTTTTGGATCCTCGTACAGGTCGTTTGGAGAGTTTGGGCAAGATGTTGTTGATGGGCACACTTGGTCCTGGAGTTTTGATAGCTCAAGCTGTTCAGTCTTTGCGTGACTCGAAGCGATCGGCAGATTTGGTTCCGTCGGATGTTGATGTGCACGGAGTTGTTTGTGACGTGTCGGTCGATGGATTGGGTCAGGGTTTGGTCGAAGAGTCGATGATTGAATCAGGTGTTTCCGACAGAGATGTTCCCGTGGCTGACTCATCAGTTGCGGATGAATTTGGCGATGTGTTGTCCAGTCCGATTTTGGATGTAGTTTCTGGTGTTCCGGTGTCGGAAGTCTCCACACATGTGTCGGATCGTGATGAGGCGTTGGCGTCTTTGGATGTTTGTAGTTCGGTATTGTCCGATTCCGGTGTCTCTGAGAAGACTATTCCAGTGCCGTGCACTGCTGGATTAGGTGATACCGAATTACCCACCGGTGACCAGATATCTGGGGAAGTTGTGCCGGTTGGCGACGATTTGAGGATTGCGGATGCTGAGGTTTCAGATTCTGATGCTGGTGTTGGTGTTGATGTTGTTGTTGGTGCAGGTGCAGGTGCAGGTGCGGAGGAATTTGCAGATTCAGTTGCACGTGATGGTGTTGGTGTAGCTGTAGCGCCGTCTGGTCTGTTGTTATCGGAGGCATTGGAAGCAGGCTTGGTTGATCCGACGAGCGGTATGGTTCGTGTGCCTGGTACGGCGGATGAGACTGTGTCGCTTTCGGACGCTGTCGATTCAGGTTTGATTTCTGGCGACCAGTCTATGGTTTTGGATCCTCGTACAGGTCGTTTGGAGAGTTTGGGCAAGATGTTGTTGATGGGCACACTTGGTCCTGGAGTTTTGATAGCTCAAGCTGTTCAGTCTTTGCGTGACTCGAAGCGATCGGCAGATTTGGTTCCGTCGGATGTTGATGTGCATGGAGTTGTTTGTGACGTGTCGGTCGATGGATTGGGTCAGGGTTTGGTCGAAGAGTCGATGATTGAATCAGGTGTTTCCGACAGAGATGTTCCCGTGGCTGACTCATCAGTTGCGGATGAATTTGGCGATGTGTTGTCCAGTCCGATTTTGGATGTAGTTTCTGGTGTTCCGGTGTCGGAAGTCTCCACACATGTGTCGGATCGTGATGAGGCGTTGGCGTCTTTGGATGTTTGTAGTTCGGTATTGTCCGATTCCGGTGTCTCTGAGAAGACTATTCCAGTGCCGTGCACTGCTGGATTAGGTGATACCGAATTACCCACCGGTGACCAGATATCTGGCGAAGTTGTGCCGGTTGGCGACGATTTGAGGATTGCGGATGCTGAGGTTTCAGATTCTGGTGTTGGTGTTGGTGTTGATGTTGTTGTTGGTGCAGGTGCATGTGCAGGTGCAGGTGCGGAGGAATTTGCAGATTCAGTTGCACGTGATGGTGTTGGTGTAGCTGTAGCGCCGTCTGGTCTGTTGTTATCGGAGGCATTGGAAGCAGGCTTGGTTGATCCGACGAGCGGTATGGTTTGTGTGCTTGGTACGGCGGATGAGACTGTGTCGCTTTCGGCCGCTGTCTGTTCAGGTTTGATTTCTGGCGACCAGTCTATGGTTTTGGATCCTCGTACAGGTCGTTTGGAGAGTTTGGGCAAGATGTTGTTGATGGGCACACTTGGTCCTGGAGTTTTGATAGCTCAAGCTGTTCAGTCTTTGCGTGACTCGAAGCGATCGGCAGATTTGGTTCCGTCGGATGTTGATGTGCACGGAGTTGTTTGTGACGTGTCGGTCGATGGATTGGGTCAGGGTTTGGTCGAAGAGTCGATGATTGAATCAGGTGTTTCCGACAGAGATGTTCCCGTGGCTGACTCATCAGTTGCGGATGAATTTGGCGATGTGTTGTCCAGTCCGATTTTGGATGTAGTTTCTGGTGTTCCGGTGTCGGAAGTCTCCACACATGTGTCGGATCGTGATGAGGCGTTGGCGTCTTTGGATGTTTGTAGTTCGGTATTGTCCGATTCCGGTGTCTCTGAGAAGACTATTCCAGTGCCGTGCACTGCTGGATTAGGTGATACCGAATTACCCACCGGTGACCAGATATCTGGCGAAGTTGTGCCGGTTGGCGACGATTTGAGGATTGCGGATGCTGAGGTTTCAGATTCTGGTGTTGATGTTGGTGTTGTTATTGGTGCTGTTGCTGGTGCGGGTGCAGGTGCGGAAAAATTTGCAGATTCAGTTGCACGTGATGGTGTTGGTGTAGCTGTAGCGCCGTCTGGTCTGTTGTTATCGGAGGCATTGGAAGCAGGCTTGGTTGATCCGACGAGCGGTATGGTTCGTGTGCCTGGTACGGCGGATGAGACTGTGTCGCTTTCGGACGCTGTCGATTCAGGTTTGATTTCTGGCGACCAGTCTATGGTTTTGGATCCTCGTACAGGTCGTTTGGAGAGTTTGGGCAAGATGTTGTTGATGGGCACACTTGGTCCTGGAGTTTTGATAGCTCAAGCTGTTCAGTCTTTGCGTGACTCGAAGCGATCGGCAGATTTGGTTCCGTCGGATGTTGATGTGCACGGAGTTGTTTGTGACGTGTCGGTCGATGGATTGGGTCAGGGTTTGGTCGAAGAGTCGATGATTGAATCAGGTGTTTCCGACAGAGATGTTCCCGTGGCTGACTCATCAGTTGCGGATGAATTTGGCGATGTGTTGTCCAGTCCGATTTTGGATGTAGTTTATGGTGTTCCGGTGTCGGAAGTCTCCACACATGTGTCGTATCGTGATGAGGCGTTGGCGTCTTTGGATGTTTGTAGTTCGGTATTGTCCGATTCCGGTGTCTCTGAGAAGACTATTCCAGTGCCGTGCACTGCTGGATTAGGTGATACCGAATTACCCACCGGTGACCAGATATCTGGGGAAGTTGTGCCGGTTGGCGACGATTTGAGGATTGCGGATGCTGAGGTTTCAGATTCTGGTGCTGGTGTTGGTGTTGGTGTTGATGTTGTTGTTGGTGCATGTGCAGGTGCAGGTGCGGAGGAATTTGCAGATTCAGTTGCACGTGATGGTGTTGGTGTAGCTGTAGCGCCGTCTGGTCTGTTGTTATCGGAGGCATTGGAAGCAGGCTTGGTTGATCCGACGAGTGGTATGGTTCGTGTGCCTGGTACGGCGGATGAGACTGTGTCGCTTTCGGCCGCTGTCTGTTCAGGTTTGATTTCTGGCGACCAGTCTATGGTTTTGGATCCTCGTACAGGTCGTTTGGAGAGTTTGGGCAAGATGTTGTTGATGGGCACACTTGGTCCTGGAGTTTTGATAGCTCAAGCTGTTCAGTCTTTGCGTGACTCGAAGCGATCGGCAGATTTGGTTCCGTCGGATGTTGATGTGCACGGAGTTGTTTGTGACGTGTCGGTCGATGGATTGGGTCAGGGTTTGGTCGAAGAGTCGATGATTGAATCAGGTGTTTCCGACAGAGATGTTCCCGTGGCTGACTCATCAGTTGCGGATGAATTTGGCGATGTGTTGTCCAGTCCGATTTTGGATGTAGTTTCTGGTGTTCCGGTGTCGGAAGTCTCCACACATGTGTCGGATCGTGATGAGGCGTTGGCGTCTTTGGATGTTTGTAGTTCGGTATTGTCCGATTCCGGTGTCTCTGAGAAGACTATTCCAGTGCCGTGCACTGCTGGATTAGGTGATACCGAATTACCCACCGGTGACCAGATATCTGGCGAAGTTGTGCCGGTTGGCGACGATTTGAGGATTGCGGATGCTGAGGTTTCAGATTCTGGTGCTGGTGTTGGTGTTGGTGTTGATGTTGTTGTTGGTGCTGGTGCAGGTGCAGGTGCGGAGGAATTTGCAGATTCAGTTGCACGTGATGGTGTTGGTGTAGCTGTAGCGCCGTCTGGTCTGTTGTTATCGGAGGCATTGGAAGCAGGCTTGGTTGATCCGACGAGCGGTATGGTTCGTGTGCCTGGTACGGCGGATGAGACTGTGTCGCTTTCGGCCGCTGTCTGTTCAGGTTTGATTTCTGGCGACCAGTCTATGGTTTTGGATCCTCGTACAGGTCGTTTGGAGAGTTTGGGCAAGATGTTGTTGATGGGCACACTTGGTCCTGGAGTTTTGATAGCTCAAGCTGTTCAGTCTTTGCGTGACTCGAAGCGATCGGCAGATTTGGTTCCGTCGGATGTTGATGTGCACGGAGTTGTTTGTGACGTGTCGGTCGATGGATTGGGTCAGGGTTTGGTCGAAGAGTCGATGATTGAATCAGGTGTTTCCGACAGAGATGTTCCCGTGGCTGACTCATCAGTTGCGGATGAATTTGGCGATGTGTTGTCCAGTCCGATTTTGGATGTAGTTTATGGTGTTCCGGTGTCGGAAGTCTCCACACATGTGTCGTATCGTGATGAGGCGTTGGCGTCTTTGGATGTTTGTAGTTCGGTATTGTCCGATTCCGGTGTCTCTGAGAAGACTATTCCAGTGCCGTGCACTGCTGGATTAGGTGATACCGAATTACCCACCGGTGACCAGATATCTGGGGAAGTTGTGCCGGTTGGCGACGATTTGAGGATTGCGGCTGCTGAGGTTTCAGATTCTGGTGCTGGTGTTGGTGTTGGTGTTGATGTTGTTGTTGGTGCATGTGCAGGTGCAGGTGCGGAGGAATTTGCAGATTCAGTTGCACGTGATGGTGTTGGTGTAGCTGTAGCGCCGTCTGGTCTGTTGTTATCGGAGGCATTGGAAGCAGGCTTGGTTGATCCGACGAGTGGTATGGTTCGTGTGCCTGGTACGGCGGATGAGACTGTGTCGCTTTCGGCCGCTGTCTGTTCAGGTTTGATTTCTGGCGACCAGTCTATGGTTTTGGATCCTCGTACAGGTCGTTTGGAGAGTTTGGGCAAGATGTTGTTGATGGGCACACTTGGTCCTGGAGTTTTGATAGCTCAAGCTGTTCAGTCTTTGCGTGACTCGAAGCGATCGGCAGATTTGGTTCCGTCGGATGTTGATGTGCACGGAGTTGTTTGTGACGTGTCGGTCGATGGATTGGGTCAGGGTTTGGTCGAAGAGTCGATGATTGAATCAGGTGTTTCCGACAGAGATGTTCCCGTGGCTGACTCATCAGTTGCGGATGAATTTGGCGATGTGTTGTCCAGTCCGATTTTGGATGTAGTTTCTGGTGTTCCGGTGTCGGAAGTCTCCACACATGTGTCGGATCGTGATGAGGCGTTGGCGTCTTTGGATGTTTGTAGTTCGGTATTGTCCGATTCCGGTGTCTCTGAGAAGACTATTCCAGTGCCGTGCACTGCTGGATTAGGTGATACCGAATTACCCACCGGTGACCAGATATCTGGCGAAGTTGTGCCGGTTGGCGACGATTTGAGGATTGCGGATGCTGAGGTTTCAGATTCTGGTGCTGGTGTTGGTGTTGGTGTTGATGTTGTTGTTGGTGCTGGTGCAGGTGCAGGTGCGGAGGAATTTGCAGATTCAGTTGCACGTGATGGTGTTGGTGTAGCTGTAGCGCCGTCTGGTCTGTTGTTATCGGAGGCATTGGAAGCAGGCTTGGTTGATCCGACGAGCGGTATGGTTCGTGTGCCTGGTACGGCGGATGAGACTGTGTCGCTTTCGGCCGCTGTCTGTTCAGGTTTGATTTCTGGCGACCAGTCTATGGTTTTGGATCCTCGTACAGGTCGTTTGGAGAGTTTGGGCAAGATGTTGTTGATGGGCACACTTGGTCCTGGAGTTTTGATAGCTCAAGCTGTTCAGTCTTTGCGTGACTCGAAGCGATCGGCAGATTTGGTTCCGTCGGATGTTGATGTGCACGGAGTTGTTTGTGACGTGTCGGTCGATGGATTGGGTCAGGGTTTGGTCGAAGAGTCGATGATTGAATCAGGTGTTTCCGACAGAGATGTTCCCGTGGCTGACTCATCAGTTGCGGATGAATTTGGCGATGTATTGTCCAGTCCGATGTTGGATGTAGTTTCTGGTGTTCCGGTGTCGGAAGTCTCCACACATGTGTCGGATCGTGATGAGGCGTTGGCGTCTTTGGATGTCTGTAGTTCGGTATTGTCCGATTCCGGTGTCTCTGAGAAGACTATTCCAGTGCCGTGCACTGCTGGATTAGGTGATACCGAATTACCCACCGGTGACCAGATATCTGGGGAAGTTGTGCCGGTTGGCGACGATTTGAGGATTGCGGATGCTGAGGTTTCAGATTCTGGTGCTGGTGTTGGTGTTGGTGTTGATGTTGTTGTTGGTGCTAGTGCAGGTGCAGGTGCAGGTGCGGAGGAATTTGCAGATTCAGTTGCACGTGATGGTGTTGGTGTAGCTGTAGCGCCGTCTGGTCTGTTGTTATCGGAGGCATTGGAAGCAGGCTTGGTTGATCCGACGAGCGGTATGGTTCGTGTGCCTGGTACGGCGGATGAGACTGTGTCGCTTTCGGACGCTGTCTGTTCAGGTTTGATTTCTGGCGATCAGTCTATGGTTTTGGATCCTCGTACAGGTCGTTTGGAGAGTTTGGGCAAGATGTTGTTGATGGGCACACTTGGTCCTGGAGTTTTGATAGCTCAAGCTGTTCAGTCTTTGCGTGACTCGAAGCGATCGGCAGATTTGGTTCCGTCGGATGTTGATGTGCACGGAGTTGTTTGTGACGTGTCGGTCGATGGATTGGGTCAGGGTTTGGTCGAAGAGTCGATGATTGAATCAGGTGTTTCCGACAGAGATGTTCCCGTGGCTGACTCATCAGTTGCGGATGAATTTGGCGATGTGTTGTCCAGTCCGATTTTGGATGTAGTTTCTGGTGTTCCGGTGTCGGAAGTCTCCACACATGTGTCGTATGGTGATGAGGCGTTGGCGTCTTTGGATGTTTGTAGTTCGGTATTGTCCGATTCCGGTGTCTCTGAGAAGACTATTCCAGTGCCGTGCACTGCTGGATTAGGTGATACCGAATTACCCACCGGTGACCAGATATCTGGCGAAGTTGTGCCGGTTGGCGACGATTTGAGGATTGCGGATGCTGAGGTTTCAGATTCTGGTGCTGGTGTTGGTGTTGGTGTTGATGTTGTTGTTGGTGCTGGTGCAGGTGCAGGTGCGGAGGAATTTGCAGATTCAGTTGCACGTGATGGTGTTGGTGTAGCTGTAGCGCCGTCTGGTCTGTTGTTATCGGAGGCATTGGAAGCAGGCTTGGTTGATCCGACGAGCGGTATGGTTCGTGTGCCTGGTACGGCGGATGAGACTGTGTCGCTTTCGGACGCTGTCGATTCAGGTTTGATTTCTGGCGACCAGTCTATGGTTTTGGATCCTCGTACAGGTCGTTTGGAGAGTTTGGGCAAGATGTTGTTGATGGGCACACTTGGTCCTGGAGTTTTGATAGCTCAAGCTGTTCAGTCTTTGCGTGACTCGAAGCGATCGGCAGATTTGGTTCCGTCGGATGTTGATGTGCACGGAGTTGTTTGTGACGTGTCGGTCGATGGATTGGGTCAGGGTTTGGTCGAAGAGTCGATGATTGAATCAGGTGTTTCCGACAGAGATGTTCCCGTGGCTGACTCATCAGTTGCGGATGAATTTGGCGATGTATTGTCCAGTCCGATGTTGGATGTAGTTTCTGGTGTTCCGGTGTCGGAAGTCTCCACACATGTGTCGGATCGTGATGAGGCGTTGGCGTCTTTGGATGTTTGTAGTTCGGTATTGCCCGATTCCGGTGTCTCTGAGAAGACTATTCCAGTGCCGTGCACTGCTGGATTAGGTGATACCGAATTACCCACCGGTGACCAGATATCTGGGGAAGTTGTGCCGGTTGGCGACGATTTGAGGATTGCGGATGCTGAGGTTTCAGATTCTGGTGCTGGTGTTGGTGTTGGTGTTGATGTTGTTGTTGGTGCTGGTGCAGGTGCAGGTGCAGGTGCGGAGGAATTTGCAGATTCAGTTGCACGTGATGGTGTTGGTGTAGCTGTAGCGCCGTCTGGTCTGTTGTTATCGGAGGCATTGGAAGCAGGCTTGGTTGATCCGACGAGCGGTATGGTTCGTGTGCCTGGTACGGCGGATGAGACTGTGTCGCTTTCGGACGCTGTCGATTCAGGTTTGATTTCTGGCGACCAGTCTATGGTTTTGGATCCTCGTACAGGTCGTTTGGAGAGTTTGGGCAAGATGTTGTTGATGGGCACACTTGGTCCTGGAGTTTTGATAGCTCAAGCTGTTCAGTCTTTGCGTGACTCGAAGCGATCGGCAGATTTGGTTCCGTCGGATGTTGATGTGCACGGAGTTGTTTGTGACGTGTCGGTCGATGGATTGGGTCAGGGTTTGGTCGAAGAGTCGATGATTGAATCAGGTGTTTCCGACAGAGATGTTCCCGTGGCTGACTCATCAGTTGCGGATGAATTTGGCGATGTATTGTCCAGTCCGATGTTGGATGTAGTTTCTGGTGTTCCGGTGTCGGAAGTCTCCACACATGTGTCGGATCGTGATGAGGCGTTGGCGTCTTTGGATGTTTGTAGTTCGGTATTGTCCGATTCCGGTGTCTCTGAGAAGACTATTCCAGTGCCGTGCACTGCTGGATTAGGTGATACCGAATTACCCACCGGTGACCAGATATCTGGCGAAGTTGTGCCGGTTGGCGACGATTTGAGGATTGCGGATGCTGAGGTTTCAGATTCTGGTGCTGGTGTTGGTGTTGGTGTTGATGTTGTTGTTGGTGCTGGTGCAGGTGCAGGTGCAGGTGCGGAGGAATTTGCAGATTCAGTTGCACGTGATGGTGTTGGTGTAGCTGTAGCGCCGTCTGGTCTGTTGTTATCGGAGGCATTGGAAGCAGGCTTGGTTGATCCGACGAGCGGTATGGTTCGTGTGCCTGGTACGGCGGATGAGACTGTGTCGCTTTCGGACGCTGTCGATTCAGGTTTGATTTCTGGCGACCAGTCTATGGTTTTGGATCCTCGTACAGGTCGTTTGGAGAGTTTGGGCAAGATGTTGTTGATGGGCACACTTGGTCCTGGAGTTTTGATAGCTCAAGCTGTTCAGTCTTTGCGTGACTCGAAGCGATCGGCAGATTTGGTTCCGTCGGATGTTGATGTGCACGGAGTTGTTTGTGACGTTTCGGTCGATGGATTGGGTCAGGGTTTGGTCGAAGAGTCGATGATTGAATCAGGTGTTTCCGACAGAGATGTTCCCGTGGCTGACTCATCAGTTGCGGATGAATTTGGCGATGTGTTGTCCAGTCCGATTTTGGATGTAGTTTCTGGTGTTCCGGTGTCGGAAGTCTCCACACATGTGTCGGATCGTGATGAGGCGTTGGCGTCTTTGGATGTTTGTAGTTCGGTATTGTCCGATTCCGGTGTCTCTGAGAAGACTATTCCAGTGCCGTGCACTGCTGGATTAGGTGATACCGAATTACCCACCGGTGACCAGATATCTGGCGAAGTTGTGCCGGTTGGCGACGATTTGAGGATTGCGGATGCTGAGGTTTCAGATTCTGGTGCTGGTGTTGGTGTTGGTGTTGATGTTGTTGTTGGTGCTGGTGCAGGTGCAGGTGCAGGTGCGGAGGAATTTGCAGATTCAGTTGCACGTGATGGTGTTGGTGTAGCTGTAGCGCCGTCTGGTCTGTTGTTATCGGAGGCATTGGAAGCAGGCTTGGTTGATCCGACGAGCGGTATGGTTCGTGTGCCTGGTACGGCGGATGAGACTGTGTCGCTTTCGGACGCTGTCGATTCAGGTTTGATTTCTGGCGACCAGTCTATGGTTTTGGATCCTCGTACAGGTCGTTTGGAGAGTTTGGGCAAGATGTTGTTGATGGGCACACTTGGTCCTGGAGTTTTGATAGCTCAAGCTGTTCAGTCTTTGCGTGACTCGAAGCGATCGGCAGATTTGGTTCCGTCGGATGTTGATGTGCACGGAGTTGTTTGTGACGTGTCGGTCGATGGATTGGGTCAGGGTTTGGTCGAAGAGTCGATGATTGAATCAGGTGTTTCCGACAGAGATGTTCCCGTGGCTGACTCATCAGTTGCGGATGAATTTGGCGATGTATTGTCCAGTCCGATGTTGGATGTAGTTTCTGGTGTTCCGGTGTCGGAAGTCTCCACACATGTGTCGGATCGTGATGAGGCGTTGGCGTCTTTGGATGTTTGTAGTTCGGTATTGTCCGATTCCGGTGTCTCTGAGAAGACTATTCCAGTGCCGTGCACTGCTGGATTAGGTGATACCGAATTACCCACCGGTGACCAGATATCTGGCGAAGTTGTGCCGGTTGGCGACGATTTGAGGATTGCGGATGCTGAGGTTTCAGATTCTGGTGCTGGTGTTGGTGTTGGTGTTGATGTTGTTGTTGGTGCTGGTGCAGGTGCAGGTGCAGGTGCGGAGGAATTTGCAGATTCAGTTGCACGTGATGGTGTTGGTGTAGCTGTAGCGCCGTCTGGTCTGTTGTTATCGGAGGCATTGGAAGCAGGCTTGGTTGATCCGACGAGCGGTATGGTTCGTGTGCCTGGTACGGCGGATGAGACTGTGTCGCTTTCGGACGCTGTCGATTCAGGTTTGATTTCTGGCGACCAGTCTATGGTTTTGGATCCTCGTACAGGTCGTTTGGAGAGTTTGGGCAAGATGTTGTTGATGGGCACACTTGGTCCTGGAGTTTTGATAGCTCAAGCTGTTCAGTCTTTGCGTGACTCGAAGCGATCGGCAGATTTGGTTCCGTCGGATGTTGATGTGCACGGAGTTGTTTGTGACGTGTCGGTCGATGGATTGGGTCAGGGTTTGGTCGAAGAGTCGATGATTGAATCAGGTGTTTCCGGCAGAGATGTTCCCGTGGCTGACTCATCAGTTGCGGATGAATTTGGCGATGTATTGTCCAGTCCGATTTTGGATGTAGTTTCTGGTGTTCCGGTGTCGGAAGTCTCCACACATGTGTCGGATCGTGATGAGGCGTTGGCGTCTTTGGATGTTTGTAGTTCGGTATTGTCCGATTCCGGTGTCTCTGAGAAGACTATTCCAGTGCCGTGCACTGCTGGATTAGGTGATACCGAATTACCCACCGGTGACCAGATATCTGGCGAAGTTGTGCCGGTTGGCGACGATTTGAGGATTGCGGATGCTGAGGTTTCAGATTCTGGTGCTGGTGTTGGTGTTGGTGTTGATGTTGTTGTTGGTGCTGGTGCAGGTGCAGGTGCAGGTGCGGAGGAATTTGCAGATTCAGTTGCACGTGATGGTGTTGGTGTAGCTGTAGCGCCGTCTGGTCTGTTGTTATCGGAGGCATTGGAAGCAGGCTTGGTTGATCCGACGAGCGGTATGGTTCGTGTGCCTGGTACGGCGGATGAGACTGTGTCGCTTTCGGACGCTGTCGATTCAGGTTTGATTTCTGGCGACCAGTCTATGGTTTTGGATCCTCGTACAGGTCGTTTGGAGAGTTTGGGCAAGATGTTGTTGATGGGCACACTTGGTCCTGGAGTTTTGATAGCTCAAGCTGTTCAGTCTTTGCGTGACTCGAAGCGATCGGCAGATTTGGTTCCGTCGGATGTTGATGTGCACGGAGTTGTTTGTGACGTGTCGGTCGATGGATTGGGTCAGGGTTTGGTCGAAGAGTCGATGATTGAATCAGGTGTTTCCGACAGAGATGTTCCCGTGGCTGACTCATCAGTTGCGGATGAATTTGGCGATGTATTGTCCAGTCCGATTTTGGATGTAGTTTCTGGTGTTCCGGTGTCGGAAGTCTCCACACATGTGTCGGATCGTGATGAGGCGTTGGCGTCTTTGGATGTTTGTAGTTCGGTATTGTCCGATTCCGGTGTCTCTGAGAAGACTATTCCAGTGCCGTGCACTGCTGGATTAGGTGATACCGAATTACCCACCGGTGACCAGATATCTGGGGAAGTTGTGCCGGTTGGCGACGATTTGAGGGTTGCGGATGCTGAGGTTTCAGATTCTGGTGTTGGTGTTGGTGTTGGTGTTGGTGCTGGTGCAGGTGCAGGTGCAGGTGCGGAGGAATTTGCAGATTCAGTTGCACGTGATGGTGTTGGTGTAGCTGTAGCGCCGTCTGGTCTGTTGTTATCGGAGGCATTGGAAGCAGGCTTGGTTGATCCGACGAGCGGTATGGTTCGTGTGCCTGGTACGGCGGATGAGACTGTGTCGCTTTCGGACGCTGTCGATTCAGGTTTGATTTCTGGCGACCAGTCTATGGTTTTGGATCCTCGTACAGGTCGTTTGGAGAGTTTGGGCAAGATGTTGTTGATGGGCACACTTGGTCCTGGAGTTTTGATAGCTCAAGCTGTTCAGTCTTTGCGTGACTCGAAGCGATCGGCAGATTTGGTTCCGTCGGATGTTGATGTGCACGGAGTTGTTTGTGACGTGTCGGTCGATGGATTGGGTCAGGGTTTGGTCGAAGAGTCGATGATTGAATCAGGTGTTTCCGGCAGAGATGTTCCCGTGGCTGACTCATCAGTTGCGGATGAATTTGGCGATGTATTGTCCAGTCCGATTTTGGATGTAGTTTCTGGTGTTCCGGTGTCGGAAGTCTCCACACATGTGTCGTATGGTGATGAGGCGTTGGCGTCTTTGGATGTTTGTAGTTCGGTATTGTCCGATTCCGGTGTCTCTGAGAAGACTATTCCAGTGCCGTGCACTGCTGGATTAGGTGATACCGAATTACCCACCGGTGACCAGATATCTGGGGAAGTTGTGCCGGTTGGCGACGATTTGAGGATTGCGGATGCTGAGGTTTCAGATTCTGGTGCTGGTGTTGGTGTTGGTGTTGATGTTGTTGTTGGTGCTGGTGCAGGTGCAGGTGCAGGTGCGGAGGAATTTGCAGATTCAGTTGCACGTGATGGTGTTGGTGTAGCTGTAGCGCCGTCTGGTCTGTTGTTATCGGAGGCATTGGAAGCAGGCTTGGTTGATCCGACGAGCGGTATGGTTCGTGTGCCTGGTACGGCGGATGAGACTGTGTCGCTTTCGGACGCTGTCGATTCAGGTTTGATTTCTGGCGACCAGTCTATGGTTTTGGATCCTCGTACAGGTCGTTTGGAGAGTTTGGGCAAGATGTTGTTGATGGGCACACTTGGTCCTGGAGTTTTGATAGCTCAAGCTGTTCAGTCTTTGCGTGACTCGAAGCGATCGGCAGATTTGGTTCCGTCGGATGTTGATGTGCACGGAGTTGTTTGTGACGTGTCGGTCGATGGATTGGGTCAGGGTTTGGTCGAAGAGTCGATGATTGAATCAGGTGTTTCCGACAGAGATGTTCCCGTGGCTGACTCATCAGTTGCGGATGAATTTGGCGATGTATTGTCCAGTCCGATGTTGGATGTAGTTTCTGGTGTTCCGGTGTCGGAAGTCTCCACACATGTGTCGTATGGTGATGAGGCGTTGGCGTCTTTGGATGTTTGTAGTTCGGTATTGTCCGATTCCGGTGTCTCTGAGAAGACTATTCCAGTGCCGTGCACTGCTGGATTAGGTGATACCGAATTACCCACCGGTGACCAGATATCTGGCGAAGTTGTGCCGGTTGGCGACGATTTGAGGATTGCGGATGCTGAGGTTTCAGATTCTGGTGTTGGTGTTGGTGTTGGTGTTGGTGCTGGTGCAGGTGCAGGTGCAGGTGCGGAGGAATTTGCAGATTCAGTTGCACGTGATGGTGTTGGTGTAGCTGTAGCGCCGTCTGGTCTGTTGTTATCGGAGGCATTGGAAGCAGGCTTGGTTGATCCGACGAGCGGTATGGTTCGTGTGCCTGGTACGGCGGATGAGACTGTGTCGCTTTCGGACGCTGTCGATTCAGGTTTGATTTCTGGCGACCAGTCTATGGTTTTGGATCCTCGTACAGGTCGTTTGGAGAGTTTGGGCAAGATGTTGTTGATGGGCACACTTGGTCCTGGAGTTTTGATAGCTCAAGCTGTTCAGTCTTTGCGTGACTCGAAGCGATCGGCAGATTTGGTTCCGTCGGATGTTGATGTGCACGGAGTTGTTTGTGACGTGTCGGTCGATGGATTGGGTCAGGGTTTGGTCGAAGAGTCGATGATTGAATCAGGTGTTTCCGGCAGAGATGTTCCCGTGGCTGACTCATCAGTTGCGGATGAATTTGGCGATGTATTGTCCAGTCCGATTTTGGATGTAGTTTCTGGTGTTCCGGTGTCGGAAGTCTCCACACATGTGTCGGATCGTGATGAGGCGTTGGCGTCTTTGGATGTTTGTAGTTCGGTATTGTCCGATTCCGGTGTCTCTGAGAAGACTATTCCAGTGCCGTGCACTGCTGGATTAGGTGATACCGAATTACCCACCGGTGACCAGATATCTGGCGAAGTTGTGCCGGTTGGCGACGATTTGAGGATTGCGGATGCTGAGGTTTCAGATTCTGGTGCTGGTGTTGGTGTTGGTGTTGATGTTGTTGTTGGTGCTGGTGCAGGTGCAGGTGCAGGTGCGGAGGAATTTGCAGATTCAGTTGCACGTGATGGTGTTGGTGTAGCTGTAGCGCCGTCTGGTCTGTTGTTATCGGAGGCATTGGAAGCAGGCTTGGTTGATCCGACGAGCGGTATGGTTCGTGTGCCTGGTACGGCGGATGAGACTGTGTCGCTTTCGGACGCTGTCGATTCAGGTTTGATTTCTGGCGACCAGTCTATGGTTTTGGATCCTCGTACAGGTCGTTTGGAGAGTTTGGGCAAGATGTTGTTGATGGGCACACTTGGTCCTGGAGTTTTGATAGCTCAAGCTGTTCAGTCTTTGCGTGACTCGAAGCGATCGGCAGATTTGGTTCCGTCGGATGTTGATGTGCACGGAGTTGTTTGTGACGTGTCGGTCGATGGATTGGGTCAGGGTTTGGTCGAAGAGTCGATGATTGAATCAGGTGTTTCCGGCAGAGATGTTCCCGTGGCTGACTCATCAGTTGCGGATGAATTTGGCGATGTATTGTCCAGTCCGATTTTGGATGTAGTTTCTGGTGTTCCGGTGTCGGAAGTCTCCACACATGTGTCGGATCGTGATGAGGCGTTGGCGTCTTTGGATGTTTGTAGTTCGGTATTGTCCGATTCCGGTGTCTCTGAGAAGACTATTCCAGTGCCGTGCACTGCTGGATTAGGTGATACCGAATTACCCACCGGTGACCAGATATCTGGCGAAGTTGTGCCGGTTGGCGACGATTTGAGGATTGCGGATGCTGAGGTTTCAGATTCTGGTGCTGGTGTTGGTGTTGGTGTTGATGTTGTTGTTGGTGCTGGTGCAGGTGCAGGTGCAGGTGCGGAGGAATTTGCAGATTCAGTTGCACGTGATGGTGTTGGTGTAGCTGTAGCGCCGTCTGGTCTGTTGTTATCGGAGGCATTGGAAGCAGGCTTGGTTGATCCGACGAGCGGTATGGTTCGTGTGCCTGGTACGGCGGATGAGACTGTGTCGCTTTCGGACGCTGTCGATTCAGGTTTGATTTCTGGCGACCAGTCTATGGTTTTGGATCCTCGTACAGGTCGTTTGGAGAGTTTGGGCAAGATGTTGTTGATGGGCACACTTGGTCCTGGAGTTTTGATAGCTCAAGCTGTTCAGTCTTTGCGTGACTCGAAGCGATCGGCAGATTTGGTTCCGTCGGATGTTGATGTGCACGGAGTTGTTTGTGACGTGTCGGTCGATGGATTGGGTCAGGGTTTGGTCGAAGAGTCGATGATTGAATCAGGTGTTTCCGACAGAGATGTTCCCGTGGCTGACTCATCAGTTGCGGATGAATTTGGCAATGTGTTGTCCAGTCCGATTTTGGATGTAGTTTCTGGTGTTCCGGTGTCGGAAGTCTCCACACATGTGTCGTATGGTGATGGGGCGTTGGCGTCTTTGGATGTTTGTAGTTCGGTATTGTCCGATTCCGGTGTCTCTGAGAAGACTATTCCAGTGCCGTGCACTGCTGGATTAGGTGATACCGAATTACCCACCGGTGACCAGATATCTGGCGAAGTTGTGCCGGTTGGCGACGATTTGAGGATTGCGGATGCTGAGGTTTCAGATTCTGGTGCTGGTGTTGGTGTTGGTGTTGATGTTGTTGTTGGTGCTGGTGCAGGTGCAGGTGCAGGTGCGGAGGAATTTGCAGATTCAGTTGCACGTGATGGTGTTGGTGTAGCTGTAGCGCCGTCTGGTCTGTTGTTATCGGAGGCATTGGAAGCAGGCTTGGTTGATCCGACGAGCGGTATGGTTCGTGTGCCTGGTACGGCGGATGAGACTGTGTCGCTTTCGGACGCTGTCGATTCAGGTTTGATTTCTGGCGACCAGTCTATGGTTTTGGATCCTCGTACAGGTCGTTTGGAGAGTTTGGGCAAGATGTTGTTGATGGGCACACTTGGTCCTGGAGTTTTGATAGCTCAAGCTGTTCAGTCTTTGCGTGACTCGAAGCGATCGGCAGATTTGGTTCCGTCGGATGTTGATGTGCACGGAGTTGTTTGTGACGTTTCGGTCGATGGATTGGGTCAGGGTTTGGTCGAAGAGTCGATGATTGAATCAGGTGTTTCCGACAGAGATGTTCCCGTGGCTGACTCATCAGTTGCGGATGAATTTGGCAATGTGTTGTCCAGTCCGATTTTGGATGTAGTTTCTGGTGTTCCGGTGTCGGAAGTCCCTATACATGTGTCGTATCGTGATGAAGCGTTGGCGTCTTTGGATGTTTGTAGTTCGGTATTGTCCGATTCCGGTGTCTCTGAGAAGACTATTCCAGTGCCGTGCACTGCTGGATTAGGTGATACCGAAATACCCACCGGTGACCAGATATCTGGCGAAGTTGTGCCGGTTGGCGACGATTTGAGGATTGCGGATGCTGAGGTTTCAGATTCTGGTGCTGGTGTTGGTGTTGGTGTTGATGTTGTTGTTGGTGCTGGTGCAGGTGCAGGTGCAGGTGCGGAGGAATTTGCAGATTCAGTTGCACGTGATGGTGTTGGTGTAGCTGTAGCGCCGTCTGGTCTGTTGTTATCGGAGGCATTGGAAGCAGGCTTGGTTGATCCGACGAGCGGTATGGTTCGTGTGCCTGGTACGGCGGATGAGACTGTGTCGCTTTCGGACGCTGTCGATTCAGGTTTGATTTCTGGCGACCAGTCTATGGTTTTGGATCCTCGTACAGGTCGTTTGGAGAGTTTGGGCAAGATGTTGTTGATGGGCACACTTGGTCCTGGAGTTTTGATAGCTCAAGCTGTTCAGTCTTTGCGTGACTCGAAGCGATCGGCAGATTTGGTTCCGTCGGATGTTGATGTGCACGGAGTTGTTTGTGACGTGTCGGTCGATGGATTGGGTCAGGGTTTGGTCGAAGAGTCGATGATTGAATCAGGTGTTTCCGGCAGAGATGTTCCCGTGGCTGACTCATCAGTTGCGGATGAATTTGGCGATGTATTGTCCAGTCCGATGTTGGATGTAGTTTCTGGTGTTCCGGTGTCGGAAGTCTCCACACATGTGTCGGATCGTGATGAGGCGTTGGCGTCTTTGGATGTTTGTAGTTCGGTATTGTCCGATTCCGGTGTCTCTGAGAAGACTATTCCAGTGCCGTGCACTGCTGGATTAGGTGATACCGAATTACCCACCGGTGACCAGATATCTGGGGAAGTTGTGCCGGTTGGCGACGATTTGAGGATTGCGGATGCTGAGGTTTCAGATTCTGGTGCTGGTGTTGGTGTTGGTGTTGATGTTGTTGTTGGTGCTGGTGCAGGTGCAGGTGCAGGTGCGGAGGAATTTGCAGATTCAGTTGCACGTGATGGTGTTGGTGTAGCTGTAGCGCCGTCTGGTCTGTTGTTATCGGAGGCATTGGAAGCAGGCTTGGTTGATCCGACGAGCGGTATGGTTCGTGTGCCTGGTACGGCGGATGAGACTGTGTCGCTTTCGGACGCTGTCGATTCAGGTTTGATTTCTGGCGACCAGTCTATGGTTTTGGATCCTCGTACAGGTCGTTTGGAGAGTTTGGGCAAGATGTTGTTGATGGGCACACTTGGTCCTGGAGTTTTGATAGCTCAAGCTGTTCAGTCTTTGCGTGACTCGAAGCGATCGGCAGATTTGGTTCCGTCGGATGTTGATGTGCACGGAGTTGTTTGTGACGTGTCGGTCGATGGATTGGGTCAGGGTTTGGTCGAAGAGTCGATGATTGAATCAGGTGTTTCCGACAGAGATGTTCCCGTGGCTGACTCATCAGTTGCGGATGAATTTGGCGATGTGTTGTCCAGTCCGATTTTGGATGTAGTTTCTGGTGTTCCGGTGTCGGAAGTCTCCACACATGTGTCGTATGGTGATGGGGCGTTGGCGTCTTTGGATGTTTGTAGTTCGGTATTGTCCGATTCCGGTGTCTCTGAGAAGACTATTCCAGTGCCGTGCACTGCTGGATTAGGTGATACCGAATTACCCACCGGTGACCAGATATCTGGCGAAGTTGTGCCGGTTGGCGACGATTTGAGGATTGCGGATGCTGAGGTTTCAGATTCTGGTGCTGGTGTTGGTGTTGGTGTTGATGTTGTTGTTGGTGCTGGTGCAGGTGCAGGTGCAGGTGCGGAGGAATTTGCAGATTCAGTTGCACGTGATGGTGTTGGTGTAGCTGTAGCGCCGTCTGGTCTGTTGTTATCGGAGGCATTGGAAGCAGGCTTGGTTGATCCGACGAGCGGTATGGTTCGTGTGCCTGGTACGGCGGATGAGACTGTGTCGCTTTCGGACGCTGTCGATTCAGGTTTGATTTCTGGCGACCAGTCTATGGTTTTGGATCCTCGTACAGGTCGTTTGGAGAGTTTGGGCAAGATGTTGTTGATGGGCACACTTGGTCCTGGAGTTTTGATAGCTCAAGCTGTTCAGTCTTTGCGTGACTCGAAGCGATCGGCAGATTTGGTTCCGTCGGATGTTGATGTGCACGGAGTTGTTTGTGACGTTTCGGTCGATGGATTGGGTCAGGGTTTGGTCGAAGAGTCGATGATTGAATCAGGTGTTTCCGACAGAGATGTTCCCGTGGCTGACTCATCAGTTGCGGATGAATTTGGCAATGTGTTGTCCAGTCCGATTTTGGATGTAGTTTCTGGTGTTCCGGTGTCGGAAGTCCCTATACATGTGTCGTATCGTGATGAAGCGTTGGCGTCTTTGGATGTTTGTAGTTCGGTATTGTCCGATTCCGGTGTCTCTGAGAAGACTATTCCAGTGCCGTGCACTGCTGGATTAGGTGATACCGAAATACCCACCGGTGACCAGATATCTGGCGAAGTTGTGCCGGTTGGCGACGATTTGAGGATTGCGGATGCTGAGGTTTCAGATTCTGGTGCTGGTGTTGGTGTTGGTGTTGATGTTGTTGTTGGTGCTGGTGCAGGTGCAGGTGCAGGTGCGGAGGAATTTGCAGATTCAGTTGCACGTGATGGTGTTGGTGTAGCTGTAGCGCCGTCTGGTCTGTTTTTATCGGAGGCATTGGAAGCAGGCTTGGTTGATCCGACGAGCGGTATGGTTCGTGTGCCTGGTACGGCGGATGAGACTGTGTCGCTTTCGGACGCTGTCGATTCAGGTTTGATTTCTGGCGACCAGTCTATGGTTTTGGATCCTCGTACAGGTCGTTTGGAGAGTTTGGGCAAGATGTTGTTGATGGGCACACTTGGTCCTGGAGTTTTGATAGCTCAAGCTGTTCAGTCTTTGCGTGACTCGAAGCGATCGGCAGATTTGGTTCCGTCGGATGTTGATGTGCACGGAGTTGTTTGTGACGTGTCGGTCGATGGATTGGGTCAGGGTTTGGTCGAAGAGTCGATGATTGAATCAGGTGTTTCCGGCAGAGATGTTCCCGTGGCTGACTCATCAGTTGCGGATGAATTTGGCGATGTATTGTCCAGTCCGATGTTGGATGTAGTTTCTGGTGTTCCGGTGTCGGAAGTCTCCACACATGTGTCGGATCGTGATGAGGCGTTGGCGTCTTTGGATGTTTGTAGTTCGGTATTGTCCGATTCCGGTGTCTCTGAGAAGACTATTCCAGTGCCGTGCACTGCTGGATTAGGTGATACCGAATTACCCACCGGTGACCAGATATCTGGGGAAGTTGTGCCGGTTGGCGACGATTTGAGGATTGCGGATGCTGAGGTTTCAGATTCTGGTGCTGGTGTTGGTGTTGGTGTTGATGTTGTTGTTGGTGCTGGTGCAGGTGCAGGTGCAGGTGCGGAGGAATTTGCAGATTCAGTTGCACGTGATGGTGTTGGTGTAGCTGTAGCGCCGTCTGGTCTGTTGTTATCGGAGGCATTGGAAGCAGGCTTGGTTGATCCGACGAGCGGTATGGTTCGTGTGCCTGGTACGGCGGATGAGACTGTGTCGCTTTCGGACGCTGTCGATTCAGGTTTGATTTCTGGCGACCAGTCTATGGTTTTGGATCCTCGTACAGGTCGTTTGGAGAGTTTGGGCAAGATGTTGTTGATGGGCACACTTGGTCCTGGAGTTTTGATAGCTCAAGCTGTTCAGTCTTTGCGTGACTCGAAGCGATCGGCAGATTTGGTTCCGTCGGATGTTGATGTGCACGGAGTTGTTTGTGACGTGTCGGTCGATGGATTGGGTCAGGGTTTGGTCGAAGAGTCGATGATTGAATCAGGTGTTTCCGACAGAGATGTTCCCGTGGCTGACTCATCAGTTGCGGATGAATTTGGCGATGTGTTGTCCAGTCCGATTTTGGATGTAGTTTCTGGTGTTCCGGTGTCGGAAGTCTCCACACATGTGTCGGATCGTGATGAGGCGTTGGCGTCTTTGGATGTTTGTAGTTCGGTATTGTCCGATTCCGGTGTCTCTGAGAAGACTATTCCAGTGCCGTGCACTGCTGGATTAGGTGATACCGAATTACCCACCGGTGACCAGATATCTGGCGAAGTTGTGCCGGTTGGCGACGATTTGAGGATTGCGGATGCTGAGGTTTCAGATTCTGGTGCTGGTGTTGGTGTTGGTGTTGATGTTGTTGTTGGTGCTGGTGCAGGTGCAGGTGCAGGTGCGGAGGAATTTGCAGATTCAGTTGCACGTGATGGTGTTGGTGTAGCTGTAGCGCCGTCTGGTCTGTTGTTATCGGAGGCATTGGAAGCAGGCTTGGTTGATCCGACGAGCGGTATGGTTCGTGTGCCTGGTACGGCGGATGAGACTGTGTCGCTTTCGGACGCTGTCGATTCAGGTTTGATTTCTGGCGACCAGTCTATGGTTTTGGATCCTCGTACAGGTCGTTTGGAGAGTTTGGGCAAGATGTTGTTGATGGGCACACTTGGTCCTGGAGTTTTGATAGCTCAAGCTGTTCAGTCTTTGCGTGACTCGAAGCGATCGGCAGATTTGGTTCCGTCGGATGTTGATGTGCACGGAGTTGTTTGTGACGTGTCGGTCGATGGATTGGGTCAGGGTTTGGTCGAAGAGTCGATGATTGAATCAGGTGTTTCCGACAGAGATGTTCCCGTGGCTGACTCATCAGTTGCGGATGAATTTGGCAATGTGTTGTCCAGTCCGATTTTGGATGTAGTTTCTGGTGTTCCGGTGTCGGAAGTCCCTATACATGTGTCGTATCGTGATGAAGCGTTGGCGTCTTTGGATGTTTGTAGTTCGGTATTGTCCGATTCCGGTGTCTCTGAGAAGACTATTCCAGTGCCGTGCACTGCTGGATTAGGTGATACCGAAATACCCACCGGTGACCAGATATCTGGCGAAGTTGTGCCGGTTGGCGACGATTTGAGGATTGCGGATGCTGAGGTTTCAGATTCTGGTGCTGGTGTTGGTGTTGGTGTTGATGTTGTTGTTGGTGCTGGTGCAGGTGCAGGTGCAGGTGCGGAGGAATTTGCAGATTCAGTTGCACGTGATGGTGTTGGTGTAGCTGTAGCGCCGTCTGGTCTGTTGTTATCGGAGGCATTGGAAGCAGGCTTGGTTGATCCGACGAGCGGTATGGTTCGTGTGCCTGGTACGGCGGATGAGACTGTGTCGCTTTCGGACGCTGTCGATTCAGGTTTGATTTCTGGCGACCAGTCTATGGTTTTGGATCCTCGTACAGGTCGTTTGGAGAGTTTGGGCAAGATGTTGTTGATGGGCACACTTGGTCCTGGAGTTTTGGTAGCTCAAGCTGTTCAGTCTTTGCGTGACTCGAAGCGATCGGCAGATTTGGTTCCGTCGGATGTTGATGTGCACGGAGTTGTTTGTGACGTGTCGGTCGATGGATTGGGTCAGGGTTTGGTCGAAGAGTCGATGATTGAATCAGGTGTTTCCGACAGAGATGTTCCCGTGGCTGACTCATCAGTTGCGGATGAATTTGGCGATGTATTGTCCAGTCCGATGTTGGATGTAGTTTCTGGTGTTCCGGTGTCGGAAGTCTCCACACATGTGTCGGATCGTGATGAGGCGTTGGCGTCTTTGGATGTTTGTAGTTCGGTATTGTCCGATTCCGGTGTCTCTGAGAAGACTATTCCAGTGCCGTGCACTGCTGGATTAGGTGATACCGAATTACCCACCGGTGACCAGATATCTGGGGAAGTTGTGCCGGTTGGCGACGATTTGAGGATTGCGGATGCTGAGGTTTCAGATTCTGGTGCTGGTGTTGGTGTTGGTGTTGATGTTGTTGTTGGTGCTGGTGCAGGTGCAGGTGCAGGTGCGGAGGAATTTGCAGATTCAGTTGCACGTGATGGTGTTGGTGTAGCTGTAGCGCCGTCTGGTCTGTTGTTATCGGAGGCATTGGAAGCAGGCTTGGTTGATCCGACGAGCGGTATGGTTCGTGTGCCTGGTACGGCGGATGAGACTGTGTCGCTTTCGGACGCTGTCGATTCAGGTTTGATTTCTGGCGACCAGTCTATGGTTTTGGATCCTCGTACAGGTCGTTTGGAGAGTTTGGGCAAGATGTTGTTGATGGGCACACTTGGTCCTGGAGTTTTGATAGCTCAAGCTGTTCAGTCTTTGCGTGACTCGAAGCGATCGGCAGATTTGGTTCCGTCGGATGTTGATGTGCACGGAGTTGTTTGTGACGTGTCGGTCGATGGATTGGGTCAGGGTTTGGTCGAAGAGTCGATGATTGAATCAGGTGTTTCCGACAGAGATGTTCCCGTGGCTGACTCATCAGTTGCGGATGAATTTGGCGATGTATTGTCCAGTCCGATGTTGGATGTAGTTTCTGGTGTTCCGGTGTCGGAAGTCTCCACACATGTGTCGGATCGTGATGAGGCGTTGGCGTCTTTGGATGTTTGTAGTTCGGTATTGTCCGATTCCGGTGTCTCTGAGAAGACTATTCCAGTGCCGTGCACTGCTGGATTAGGTGATACCGAATTACCCACCGGTGACCAGATATCTGGCGAAGTTGTGCCGGTTGGCGACGATTTGAGGATTGCGGATGCTGAGGTTTCAGATTCTGGTGCTGGTGTTGGTGTTGGTGTTGATGTTGTTGTTGGTGCTGGTGCAGGTGCAGGTGCAGGTGCGGAGGAATTTGTAGATTCAGTTGCACGTGATGGTGTTGGTGTAGCTGTAGCGCCGTCTGGTCTGTTGTTATCGGAGGCATTGGAAGCAGGCTTGGTTGATCCGACGAGCGGTATGGTTCGTGTGCCTGGTACGGCGGATGAGACTGTGTCGCTTTCGGACGCTGTCGATTCAGGTTTGATTTCTGGCGACCAGTCTATGGTTTTGGATCCTCGTACAGGTCGTTTGGAGAGTTTGGGCAAGATGTTGTTGATGGGCACACTTGGTCCTGGAGTTTTGATAGCTCAAGCTGTTCAGTCTTTGCGTGACTCGAAGCGATCGGCAGATTTGGTTCCGTCGGATGTTGATGTGCACGGAGTTGTTTGTGACGTGTCGGTCGATGGATTGGGTCAGGGTTTGGTCGAAGAGTCGATGATTGAATCAGGTGTTTCCGACAGAGATGTTCCCGTGGCTGACTCATCAGTTGCGGATGAATTTGGCGATGTGTTGTCCAGTCCGATTTTGGATGTAGTTTCTGGTGTTCCGGTGTCGGAAGTCTCCACACATGTGTCGGATCGTGATGAGGCGTTGGCGTCTTTGGATGTTTGTAGTTCGGTATTGTCCGATTCCGGTGTCTCTGAGAAGACTATTCCAGTGCCGTGCACTGCTGGATTAGGTGATACCGAATTACCCACCGGTGACCAGATATCTGGCGAAGTTGTGCCGGTTGGCGACGATTTGAGGATTGCGGATGCTGAGGTTTCAGATTCTGGTGCTGGTGTTGGTGTTGGTGTTGATGTTGTTGTTGGTGCTGGTGCAGGTGCAGGTGCAGGTGCGGAGGAATTTGTAGATTCAGTTGCACGTGATGGTGTTGGTGTAGCTGTAGCGCCGTCTGGTCTGTTGTTATCGGAGGCATTGGAAGCAGGCTTGGTTGATCCGACGAGCGGTATGGTTCGTGTGCCTGGTACGGCGGATGAGACTGTGTCGCTTTCGGACGCTGTCGATTCAGGTTTGATTTCTGGCGACCAGTCTATGGTTTTGGATCCTCGTACAGGTCGTTTGGAGAGTTTGGGCAAGATGTTGTTGATGGGCACACTTGGTCCTGGAGTTTTGATAGCTCAAGCTGTTCAGTCTTTGCGTGACTCGAAGCGATCGGCAGATTTGGTTCCGTCGGATGTTGATGTGCACGGAGTTGTTTGTGACGTGTCGGTCGATGGATTGGGTCAGGGTTTGGTCGAAGAGTCGATGATTGAATCAGGTGTTTCCGACAGAGATGTTCCCGTGGCTGACTCATCAGTTGCGGATGAATTTGGCGATGTGTTGTCCAGTCCGATTTTGGATGTAGTTTCTGGTGTTCCGGTGTCGGAAGTCTCCACACATGTGTCGGATCGTGATGAAGCGTTGGCGTCTTTGGATGTTTGTAGTTCGGTATTGTCCGATTCCGGTGTCTCTGAGAAGACTATTCCAGTGCCGTGCACTGCTGGATTAGGTGATACCGAATTACCCACCGGTGACCAGATATCTGGCGAAGTTGTGCCGGTTGGCGACGATTTGAGGATTGCGGATGCTGAGGTTTCAGATTCTGGTGCTGGTGTTGGTGTTGGTGTTGATGTTGTTGTTGGTGCTGGTGCAGGTGCAGGTGCAGGTGCGGAGGAATTTGCAGATTCAGTTGCACGTGATGGTGTTGGTGTAGCTGTAGCGCCGTCTGGTCTGTTGTTATCGGAGGCATTGGAAGCAGGCTTGGTTGATCCGACGAGCGGTATGGTTCGTGTGCCTGGTACGGCGGATGAGACTGTGTCGCTTTCGGACGCTGTCGATTCAGGTTTGATTTCTGGCGACCAGTCTATGGTTTTGGATCCTCGTACAGGTCGTTTGGAGAGTTTGGGCAAGATGTTGTTGATGGGCACACTTGGTCCTGGAGTTTTGATAGCTCAAGCTGTTCAGTCTTTGCGTGACTCGAAGCGATCGGCAGATTTGGTTCCGTCGGATGTTGATGTGCACGGAGTTGTTTGTGACGTGTCGGTCGATGGATTGGGTCAGGGTTTGGTCGAAGAGTCGATGATTGAATCAGGTGTTTCCGACAGAGATGTTCCCGTGGCTGACTCATCAGTTGCGGATGAATTTGGCGATGTATTGTCCAGTCCGATGTTGGATGTAGTTTCTGGTGTTCCGGTGTCGGAAGTCTCCACACATGTGTCGGATCGTGATGAGGCGTTGGCGTCTTTGGATGTTTGTAGTTCGGTATTGTCCGATTCCGGTGTCTCTGAGAAGACTATTCCAGTGCCGTGCACTGCTGGATTAGGTGATACCGAATTACCCACCGGTGACCAGATATCTGGCGAAGTTGTGCCGGTTGGCGACGATTTGAGGATTGCGGATGCTGAGGTTTCAGATTCTGGTGCTGGTGTTGGTGTTGGTGTTGATGTTGTTGTTGGTGCAGGTGCGGAGGAATTTGCAGATTCAGTTGCACGTGATGGTGTTGGTGTAGCTGTAGCGCCGTCTGGTCTGTTGTTATCGGAGGCATTGGAAGCAGGCTTGGTTGATCCGACGAGCGGTATGGTTCGTGTGCCTGGTACGGCGGATGAGACTGTGTCGCTTTCGGACGCTGTCGATTCAGGTTTGATTTCTGGCGACCAGTCTATGGTTTTGGATCCTCGTACAGGTCGTTTGGAGAGTTTGGGCAAGATGTTGTTGATGGGCACACTTGGTCCTGGAGTTTTGATAGCTCAAGCTGTTCAGTCTTTGCGTGACTCGAAGCGATCGGCAGATTTGGTTCCGTCGGATGTTGATGTGCACGGAGTTGTTTGTGACGTGTCGGTCGATGGATTGGGTCAGGGTTTGGTCGAAGAGTCGATGATTGAATCAGGTGTTTCCGACAGAGATGTTCCCGTGGCTGACTCATCAGTTGCGGATGAATTTGGCGATGTATTGTCCAGTCCGATGTTGGATGTAGTTTCTGGTGTTCCGGTGTCGGAAGTCTCCACACATGTGTCGGATCGTGATGAGGCGTTGGCGTCTTTGGATGTTTGTAGTTCGGTATTGTCCGATTCCGGTGTCTCTGAGAAGACTATTCCAGTGCCGTGCACTGCTGGATTAGGTGATACCGAATTACCCACCGGTGACCAGATATCTGGCGAAGTTGTGCCGGTTGGCGACGATTTGAGGATTGCGGATGCTGAGGTTTCAGATTCTGGTGCTGGTGTTGGTGTTGGTGTTGATGTTGTTGTTGGTGCTGGTGCAGGTGCAGGTGCAGGTGCGGAGGAATTTGTAGATTCAGTTGCACGTGATGGTGTTGGTGTAGCTGTAGCGCCGTCTGGTCTGTTGTTATCGGAGGCATTGGAAGCAGGCTTGGTTGATCCGACGAGCGGTATGGTTCGTGTGCCTGGTACGGCGGATGAGACTGTGTCGCTTTCGGACGCTGTCGATTCAGGTTTGATTTCTGGCGACCAGTCTATGGTTTTGGATCCTCGTACAGGTCGTTTGGAGAGTTTGGGCAAGATGTTGTTGATGGGCACACTTGGTCCTGGAGTTTTGATAGCTCAAGCTGTTCAGTCTTTGCGTGACTCGAAGCGATCGGCAGATTTGGTTCCGTCGGATGTTGATGTGCACGGAGTTGTTTGTGACGTGTCGGTCGATGGATTGGGTCAGGGTTTGGTCGAAGAGTCGATGATTGAATCAGGTGTTTCCGACAGAGATGTTCCCGTGGCTGACTCATCAGTTGCGGATGAATTTGGCGATGTGTTGTCCAGTCCGATTTTGGATGTAGTTTCTGGTGTTCCGGTGTCGGAAGTCTCCACACATGTGTCGGATCGTGATGAGGCGTTGGCGTCTTTGGATGTTTGTAGTTCGGTATTGTCCGATTCCGGTGTCTCTGAGAAGACTATTCCAGTGCCGTGCACTGCTGGATTAGGTGATACCGAATTACCCACCGGTGACCAGATATCTGGCGAAGTTGTGCCGGTTGGCGACGATTTGAGGATTGCGGATGCTGAGGTTTCAGATTCTGGTGCTGGTGTTGGTGTTGGTGTTGATGTTGTTGTTGGTGCTGGTGCAGGTGCAGGTGCAGGTGCGGAGGAATTTGTAGATTCAGTTGCACGTGATGGTGTTGGTGTAGCTGTAGCGCCGTCTGGTCTGTTGTTATCGGAGGCATTGGAAGCAGGCTTGGTTGATCCGACGAGCGGTATGGTTCGTGTGCCTGGTACGGCGGATGAGACTGTGTCGCTTTCGGACGCTGTCGATTCAGGTTTGATTTCTGGCGACCAGTCTATGGTTTTGGATCCTCGTACAGGTCGTTTGGAGAGTTTGGGCAAGATGTTGTTGATGGGCACACTTGGTCCTGGAGTTTTGATAGCTCAAGCTGTTCAGTCTTTGCGTGACTCGAAGCGATCGGCAGATTTGGTTCCGTCGGATGTTGATGTGCACGGAGTTGTTTGTGACGTGTCGGTCGATGGATTGGGTCAGGGTTTGGTCGAAGAGTCGATGATTGAATCAGGTGTTTCCGACAGAGATGTTCCCGTGGCTGACTCATCAGTTGCGGATGAATTTGGCGATGTGTTGTCCAGTCCGATTTTGGATGTAGTTTCTGGTGTTCCGGTGTCGGAAGTCTCCACACATGTGTCGGATCGTGATGAAGCGTTGGCGTCTTTGGATGTTTGTAGTTCGGTATTGTCCGATTCCGGTGTCTCTGAGAAGACTATTCCAGTGCCGTGCACTGCTGGATTAGGTGATACCGAATTACCCACCGGTGACCAGATATCTGGCGAAGTTGTGCCGGTTGGCGACGATTTGAGGATTGCGGATGCTGAGGTTTCAGATTCTGGTGCTGGTGTTGGTGTTGGTGTTGATGTTGTTGTTGGTGCTGGTGCAGGTGCAGGTGCAGGTGCGGAGGAATTTGCAGATTCAGTTGCACGTGATGGTGTTGGTGTAGCTGTAGCGCCGTCTGGTCTGTTGTTATCGGAGGCATTGGAAGCAGGCTTGGTTGATCCGACGAGCGGTATGGTTCGTGTGCCTGGTACGGCGGATGAGACTGTGTCGCTTTCGGACGCTGTCGATTCAGGTTTGATTTCTGGCGACCAGTCTATGGTTTTGGATCCTCGTACAGGTCGTTTGGAGAGTTTGGGCAAGATGTTGTTGATGGGCACACTTGGTCCTGGAGTTTTGATAGCTCAAGCTGTTCAGTCTTTGCGTGACTCGAAGCGATCGGCAGATTTGGTTCCGTCGGATGTTGATGTGCACGGAGTTGTTTGTGACGTGTCGGTCGATGGATTGGGTCAGGGTTTGGTCGAAGAGTCGATGATTGAATCAGGTGTTTCCGACAGAGATGTTCCCGTGGCTGACTCATCAGTTGCGGATGAATTTGGCGATGTATTGTCCAGTCCGATGTTGGATGTAGTTTCTGGTGTTCCGGTGTCGGAAGTCTCCACACATGTGTCGGATCGTGATGAGGCGTTGGCGTCTTTGGATGTTTGTAGTTCGGTATTGTCCGATTCCGGTGTCTCTGAGAAGACTATTCCAGTGCCGTGCACTGCTGGATTAGGTGATACCGAATTACCCACCGGTGACCAGATATCTGGCGAAGTTGTGCCGGTTGGCGACGATTTGAGGATTGCGGATGCTGAGGTTTCAGATTCTGGTGCTGGTGTTGGTGTTGGTGTTGATGTTGTTGTTGGTGCAGGTGCGGAGGAATTTGCAGATTCAGTTGCACGTGATGGTGTTGGTGTAGCTGTAGCGCCGTCTGGTCTGTTGTTATCGGAGGCATTGGAAGCAGGCTTGGTTGATCCGACGAGCGGTATGGTTCGTGTGCCTGGTACGGCGGATGAGACTGTGTCGCTTTCGGCCGCTGTCGATTCAGGTTTGATTTCTGGCGACCAGTCTATGGTTTTGGATCCTCGTACAGGTCGTTTGGAGAGTTTGGGCAAGATGTTGTTGATGGGCACACTTGGTCCTGGAGTTTTGGTAGCTCAAGCTGTTCAGTCTTTGCGTGACTCGAAGCGATCGGCAGATTTGGTTCCGTCGGATGTTGATGTGCACGGAGTTGTTTGTGACGTGTCGGTCGATGGATTGGGTCAGGGTTTGGTCGAAGAGTCGATGATTGAATCAGGTGTTTCCGACAGAGATGTTCCCGTGGCTGACTCATCAGTTGCGGATGAATTTGGCGATGTATTGTCCAGTCCGATGTTGGATGTAGTTTCTGGTGTTCCGGTGTCGGAAGTCTCCACACATGTGTCGGATCGTGATGAGGCGTTGGCGTCTTTGGATGTTTGTAGTTCGGTATTGTCCGATTCCGGTGTCTCTGAGAAGACTATTCCAGTGCCGTGCACTGCTGGATTAGGTGATACCGAATTACCCACCGGTGACCAGATATCTGGCGAAGTTGTGCCGGTTGGCGACGATTTGAGGATTGCGGATGCTGAGGTTTCAGATTCTGGTGCTGGTGTTGATGTTGTTGTTGGTGCAGGTGCAGGTGCAGGTGCGGAGGAATTTGCAGATTCAGTTGCACGTGATGGTGTTGGTGTAGCTGTAGCGCCGTCTGGTCTGTTGTTATCGGAGGCATTGGAAGCAGGCTTGGTTGATCCGACGAGCGGTATGGTTCGTGTGCCTGGTACGGCGGATGAGACTGTGTCGCTTTCGGACGCTGTCGATTCAGGTTTGATTTCTGGCGACCAGTCTATGGTTTTGGATACTGTTACTGGCCGGTTTGACGCATCTTTTGTCGGTCGTTTGCCTGCGGTTGGCTCCAGTGTTTTTTCTTTTGCTCCGCTCTCTCGATTTTTGGACTCCGTTTTGCCGGTCGAATACCCGGGGTTGGTTTCTGTGTCGTCCTCGGTAAGTCGTTTTTCTCTTGTTTTTGGCTTGCGTCTTTTTTGTTGTTGATGTTTTTGGGTTTTGTATCTTGTTATTTTTGTTTGTATTGTATGATTTTTTGCTTTTTTACGTGAGTTTTTTCCTCTCGCTCGTGTTTGTTCTCCGTTCTTCTTTTTGAAATGTTTTTGTTGTTCTTCTTCTTGGGCGTCTTTTTTCCGATTTCAATGCTCCGTGGGGACTTCTCGCTTGCGTATTTTCAATTTCTCTCGCTGATGATTTTGCCGTGGAATGAGGATATTCTCTGTTCGTTGTGTCGTTCGTCTTCGCCTTCCCTTCCATTTTAAATTGATGGTTCCCTTGGGGTTGCAATGAAAATCCGGTTGATTCCTTATTTCTCTTGTCCCTGTCTTCGTTATTGAAGGTGCATGAATCCCGATGACATCTCTTTTGGTTTTTCGTCCGGTAATGTTTGTGGTGATATACTGCAGTCCTAGTGAGATAGTCCAATTCGGTGTCTGTCTGATGTCTTGTCCATCTCACAAGAATACTTTCTTCATCTACTGCTTCATTTCTGCTGTGCGTTTGGCCCAGCTGCATGTCTGTCGTATCAGTTCATCGTCCATTATTCATCTTAGCCTCGCACTTGCCGTTCTTCTTTGTGTATCCTACTCCTTTTTTTGTATCTCCGCCCGTCCTCCCATCTCCATCATCTGGCTGTGACTCACGAATTGTCTCGCGGATATCCAGTTGGATTTACACTCCCTGATATCACAATTGCGGATGGCTCTGGACAAGGAGAGCGGCTGGATTTTGGAATGTGAGGAAGACTTGTTACGAATGGGTGCTGTCACTCTGGATGATATTTCGAATCGTCAGCTTGTGGATGATCATCAGGCATGTTTTACCTTTCTCTGGTACACTATCGTTTATTGCCTTTCATGCAGTTCCTTGCCGCCGCTTATCACTTTAGGATGATGATGATGATGATATAAAATTTCGCAATCTTATGCCCGTGAAGGTGCTCGAAAAGTAATCCTCATTTATTCAGTCAATTTCACCGGTAACTCTTCCGACTAAAAGATGATAAATTAACTTCGATTTCATATATTGAAAGTTTGCATCATATTGCTTCCAGCATCTCGCTTATTTCCTCCGCTTATATTGCTATTCTAGTGTCATCCTCAGTCTTTCCTGCTTTGAAGTGATAAATGTTACTTGAATATGACCAAAGCCCATGCACATCCGTAGTTTCACGCATAAAAAAATCAGCTTCGTCCTAGTCTGCCAGCGTATACAATGATTCCAGCAATGCTGACATAATGTTCCTACCAGATTCGAGCAATGTTTTGAAGATATCAGTTTTCAAATACCGATAATCTTCGCACGTTTTCCACATCCAAATTCTGGTTTTTTATTACATGCTTGAGCATGAGTGCAGTGGAAGGGATATACACCCCATAACCACGAAGACCCACTACCTTATTAAGAATAAACGGCAACGAGACCCTGAGACTTGAAGTGGAGAACCATATGAGGTCCCAACAAGTCAGTTGTGATAACCAGCCGGACGGCAGTGGATTACTGTCTATCACTAAAGTAACCGGTGATAGCGGGGATTTGAACCTTTGACCCCCGAAGTGGTAAGCAAACGCTCTAAACCACTCGGCCACCGCCGGTCAACTGGGATCTTGTTTTTCTCCGCTGCGAGTCTTTGGGTTATAATTATCCATGAGGTTTGTCTCGCCCGCTGTACTCATTTGCAGGGATGGGATGAAAAGAGAACTTTTGAACGGGATTGTAAGTGAAAATTGTGATCAATCCGACGCTCTAACCGGTCAACTTTAATTCCGTTCTCAACTAGGATTTGTTGGACCGTGCTCGTCAGCGTCAGTCCGAAGTGCGAGCTGTTCTGTTTCAAGCCGAGCAGTTTTTGCAGTCACACCAAAACACGGTTTCTGCGGCACAACGAGATCCGTTAAATACACACACAATGGAAATTCGTGAACGGCTAGACCGAGTGAGCGACCGTGTTTTATTTTTTTTTCATTTCTTGGTTTCTTAATTTGACGTGTTCATCGTTCTCCTCCCTCTTCTGATCTACTTACTGCACTCATGTGGAACGAATGAGATATATACTTCTCCGTTTCCCTTATTCACGCTATTGAATTGTTTCTCCTGATTCCACCGCTTAATCGTCATAAAAGAATGGGCGGCCTGATCGAACACCATGAGTCTGTATTGATCGTGATTTTATTCCAGTGTGCTGAACATAATCATGATTTGGCACATATACTCACCTTATTTTATCCGTGTGCATTTATGTCATCGTATCGGTCACTACTGCAAAGCGATATGAGCCTCATACAACGGTACCTTTTTCTATGAAAAGTCCCGTTGTTACATTAGAAAAACAACATTGAAGAGCGAACAGTTGTTTTCCATGATTCCTAATCTTGCTCTTACGCATCATATAGGTGACAATCATGCATTTGGTTGGTCGTTGGCTGGGTTGAGGGTCATTTTTAACAGATGGTGGATGGTGTGGGGGGAAATGGTGTGGCGTTTGTTGCTGTTTGTTGAATGCACACAGTACTTAGAAGAAATTGCTTTTGATCAGCCCAGTGGTGCAGACGGGTGGGATTCACAATACCGCTTGACAGATTTCGGGCTATATTACCCGATTTTTGACTCCTAACCATTCTAAGAAACATTTGTACTATATGATACTATGGCTTCCCAGTGGTCCCTGGCTTTGCTCCTCGTGTGCGAAGAGGCGTCATCTAGGAGTGAGACTAAAATCAGATTGTTCCGGATATAAATGTTTGAATATCACTATGGATAATATCATTATGTCATTATCTCTCTGATGATGAACCGTGAAATGTACAACGCAGTCAAAACCCTAATTCATTTTGAGCGTTCCGGGCTTGCGGGGACATTCCTGCACAGTACAGAGTAGCAATTTAGTGTTTCAGGAGAGAGTGAGGTAATCTTATGGAAAAGTTCCTTAAGTGTGATGGCTTGTGGTTTTCTCTGAGATTTATCAATCATTGCATGTTTAGTCCGGTGTGATACCGAGGTCCTTACTACATATTACTACTGATGAAGAAAACTAATACTTCCCATCAGTGGTTCCCTCGAAACTTGAATCTTGAAGGTCTCGAGGCACTTCCAGTTTGGTTCATATAACAGTGGAAATAACACTGCTGTACCGGACAAGACTCCAAACTTAACTCGTTTAGACTGATCCGATTTCGGAAGTATCTGTCACAATAAACATTGAGCCCGAACCGCAGTGTGAACATTGTCACGGTAACCTGGGTATTTCTGGCCTGCAACAACAAGAACAACAACAATCACAACTGGGATGTATTCCAAATGAAAAACGGGTCAAGGGCTTTACACGGGAACTGATAATGTAGTACATTCTCCTAGGTCTAGTCTGACTGGGTGGACGCAGTGAACTGCATCGCCTGGTTTTCACGTTTAAGTTAGCGCCAGTTGATTGTCTTGTCAAATTGGCGTAGAAACTTATATCAATCGAACCGTTCGTATATGACCAGTTTCATACCGCGACAGATTCCTCGGGTGCTTTTGTTCTTGTTTGTATTGCATTTGGCCAGACGCCTCAGTACCATTGTTCCCCTGAAGCTTTGGGAGAAATCGGCAACCGTTGTTCAGAGCCTTCGTTTGGCAAATCGCATAAGTTTCTAATCAACCAAGCAATGTAATAAACCGAACTGCATGGAAGTTGTTGGTTACCGCCGGTATTCATCTGCTCAGGATTTGTAATCGATGGTACTTTTCCGTTCGTTGCTAACGTGTCATAGAAGCGAAATGAAGCAAATTCGTTCTGCTACTGCATCGTATTCATTTTTTATCTTTACATCGCCTCACACTTCCTGTTGTAGCCTTGGTACGTTTGTTATAATTTGCCTGTGACAGGACTGGAAGTGTTTTTTCTACCCTTAGGTTTTCAAATTAGATTGAGGAAAAAAGGAGCTGGTTTGTTTTTCGTGTTAGTCAACAACTAATGCCCGCGAATTACTGTTAACTTGGCCCCTTTTGACCAAAATTTCTTAGGTACCGTTTATAGCTGTTGTCTGTGACATTTCTTGATACCGTACACTGTTCGTGATCTGACTGAAGTGCTTATTAATGGATGAAGGGTATCTCCACTTAATGTTGCTTTGTATTCAGTTTATCTTTCGTGAGAAATGCGATAACGGACGAAACAGCAAAACTGCATTTGTACATCACACACTCATCCTTCCCTCGTTCCCATTGCTTTGGTTAGATTCAACGTGAAGCGGAATTCCGGGTCCGTACTTTGATTAGTAGTTTGGATGAATTGGAACACTTGACCGACAAACTACAAACAGTTCGTAAACTGTTGGATCGCTGTGATAAAGGCGTGATCAAATCGCTCACAGACAGGTCGTGTTCCAATTTGCTGCTGACGTCCTACGATGACTTGACCCAGTTGGTGCCCAGACTGCACACAATTCTAGCCCAAGCCCAAGCCGCTCAGTTGGAGGTGAACAATCTGCCTCAGCTAGCGCGAACCTTTTTGGCCTCGGTGAATCGCTATAATACAAGCAAGGTAAATGATTGGCATTGTTTGTTCCACTCTTGCTTCCGTCGAACTTTTGAACTGGACTCTCAGGCCACTTCTGTGCAGATGCACGTATACGAGGCAAAACGACTTTTTGTTTGTTTGCCTTGGGTATAAATTGCTAAAAGTAAATAATTCCTTGTTCAATGACGACGTTTCACTCGTTATCGACAAACCTTAAGTGTATTGTTAATTCGTTCCATCTTATTGTTTTTTGGTCAGAATAATCAATGCTGTGTGTTTTTAAGAACAGAAAAAAGACATTGTATGAGATAAAAGCGTTTAACTTACTGTTGTCGATCGTGTGCGTAACACATGTCAGCTTATATATCAGACAGAATATGGGATACTCAGTTGAAAAAATGAGGAGAATGTTCGTCGTCAGAAATCCCTGTGGGGTTGCATGGCTAATGCCAGGGAAGGCTTGCAATATTTTTTTCTGTGCGCAAAGACGAGGTTTTCTGTCTTGATCAGCATAGCAGGTGTGCATTCCGGTTGCATATTCGCACTCTGAATGACCGAATCAGGTCAACCCGATAACCTGTTGTAAACAGATGCTTCGCGATAGATGAAGCTGGATTTCTTAACCGAATTTGTCCTATGCAGTCCACTTGAGTTATTGAACAGAAAAGCCACTTTGGGATGTGTTCATTCATCCGTTCGTCCAAGAATCGTTCCATTCTGTCTATTTATATGTGACCACAACTGCTTGTGAACTAGTAGACAACTTGGAGGCATGAAGAGCAATGTGACTGTAAGAGTGATCACTGAATCATAATCTGATGGTCTGCACTATTCGTAATTGGACTTCCATATGCGTTCGACTTCAAGAACTGCGCATGGTTGGCTTGCTTCCGTCCCTGCGAGCGATAAGAATCGAGGGGCTATTCGTCTCAGAAATTCTTCGCGTTCAAGTTACGCTCTCGTTATTTTAATCCACTCACGTGGTCTATGTATGCACTCGAAAAAGTTTAATAAATGCGTTTTCGATCTTTTCCGATCCTTCTCTGTTGAATTGTTTGTGTGAACACCAAAGCTTCATTTTTTCATCACATACCTGCGCATGAGTGCAGTGGAAGGGATATACACCCCATAACCACGAAGACCCACTACCTTATTAAGAATAAACGGCAACGAGACCCTGAGACTTGAAGTGGAGAACCATATGAGGTCCCAACAAGTCAGTTGTGATAACCAGCCGGACGGCAGTGGATTACTGTCTATCACTAAAGTAACCGGTGATAGCGGGGATTTGAACCTTTGACCCCCGAAGTGGTAAGCACACGCTCTGAACCATCCGACTACCACCGTGAGTTTCATCAACTAACTAGGAACCGCATTTTTTATATGCGGACTCAAAGTGGCTTCGTTTCACTGTATTTTATTAGTACACCGAAGCGAAGGAGAGTTGTGTAATCTTTTGATTTTATTTTCGTCTTTCTGTGGCTTCCTCATTTCGCCAAACGGCTCCCCCCTCCTACTGCGTTGAACCTTTTGGTCTTTTGAATATCGCTTTCAGAGGAATTCGGCGTGAACTTCTTGTTGCTGGTTGTGCCTCTGTAATCTCTGTAAACAAGTTATTCACTGAACGCATGAGGTTCATCTTCTGCTCCGTAATTCACGGAGTGGTTCTTCAATTGTTCCCATCAACTCGTTCTATTTCCTTTTGGACACCTTTATCCACAAATTGAATTGTGAGGAAATCCAGTCATCTCTTAATTTGCACACTAATCTGCAAAACCAGGGTGGCTACCGAATGTATTACTTTTCATGTGCTGTTTTATTACTTCCTAGTACGCTGTATATGTTCTCGATCCAGACATGTTTATCTTGTTTCTCACTCACTAAATTTTAGCAAACGGCTTCTGTGAATCAACATGCAATCTCATTGTTAATCGGGATTAAAACAAGTGCAGTGATGGCTAAAATATACGAAAAACATGTTTCATTTAATTTTACTTTATCCGAATGTTTATCGTACGTAGCACAGATGTGAAATCCAGTCAGAATATTTACCGTATAGTATCGTTTTTAAAACTGAATCTATATATCTACTGATTTTTGGTGCTAGAGTCGTTTCATGAATCTGTAGTTTGGTTTAGCTTAGCCTTTGAAAATCCGCTGAGACCAATCTGTTTCGGAACGGACTAAACTCGCTGAGACTGCCCACTGAGCTTTTCTATGAAATTTTGTACTGCTCATATTTTACTGTGGGTGATGATATATCTTCCGTACTTGACCGAAACATCCTGTTTTCTTTTTCATAGACCGCTTTTCGTGCATCACTGAATCGACCGAGTCGAGATCAGGTTCAACCAACTGAAGACCATCGTGACCTCGAGCGAACCGTGCTTACTGCTGTTCACGAGGCAGATGAGCGCCTCTGCGCATTAACAAACAGCGTCCAAGGTCGTATTCGAAGCATTCAGGAAGCAAGTGATCAGTACCAACTTTTCAGCGATGAACTAGTTCGTTTACGTTCCGGTTTGGATCATATCGAGGCTGAATATCAGAAGAGTTTGTCCTGTTCTGATCCGATGGAAAATTTCGGCGACCAGTTGTCCACCGCTCAGCGACGGAAAGTACAGATGCAGCTTGATGCGCTATTTGCTTCGGCCGCTGAGCTGAACACACTGGGCTGTGCGTTACGAGTAAGCCAATAGTTGGATGTCTGCCGCACATTTCTTTGGTGCTGTTCCGTAATAAGGTTGTTTATCGGGAAAACGCATTTTTATTCATCAAATCTACGTGTGGGTGGTTGTGATGCTGAATTCACCCTTTTGTTGATATTTTGCACAATTTCGTCGTGAAGTTCGCGCGTAGCTCCAAAGACTAGTTTATCCTCGAGTACGCGAGCGACACGGTGCCCCCAATTTAGTTTGTAAGCGTTTCTAAGCAACAATGATAGATTAATAACGATGTTCAGTATGTGCCTCGCACAGTCGCATAGCCCCCTGCCAGTACTTGTGAAGAAGCTGCAATCCATTTGCCCAACTCAATGAGCAAATCAACCAGCCGAACACGAGCTGTGCGACAGAACATCATTCTCGGTTCCTCCATCGTGCGGTTGCTTATCTTAGTCGTTTAAGGCGTATATTTTTTTATTACATGCTTACGCATAAGTATGATGGAAGGGGTATACTCTATGGTCTCAAAGGCTCACTGCACTACTAGGGAAAGCTGACGACCAGACCCTGAGAATTGGAGTAGAGAGCCACGTGAGGTCCCAATAAGTCAGCTCATACGTGCCTTCATCCATCAAGGGTGTGTACTGCAGCAGTTGGGTCAGTTTCCCTAATCGGCCCAAAAAACCGACCACTGCCGATGGAAGACTAACACAAATTGTTTGTATCTGACCACCTACGTCTACGGGTCATTGTTGGAATCTGTTGCAAACACCGTTTCAGCTCTGCGTAGATAAGGTGTAAAGTATCGTGCACATAAGTCAAATCTCTAGTTCAAGCCCTTGAGACGCACTAGATTACTGCGTTCGGACCATTTGTTTTGCGTACTCCTGACTAAATGACATTGTCACGCTATGTTCATCTCGGAAAGCAGTGGTATGCAGTAGAAGCCGTTCTATGGCAAGGAAGAAATTCACAAAACCCTAACCGATGAATCTGGTCGTGTATGGTCTGTTAGATTTGTCATTTTGGATTCATGAGATCCGCACACTGATGTTTGCTCCAACCGAGCTGAAATTCATCATATTGATTGGATAACATGACTGATAAGGCAATGACCTGTTTTTTGTCGTGCTTGATAAGAATTGCTCAATAAGGAAGCCAAAAGAATATTTTGGTATACTTTTATGTACGCTCTGTGGTGGATTTTCCCCCTAAAGATATAAAATAAACACCCTAACTTGAAATCGTAACTATTTTCGTTGGCGATCGTTCATTTTACTGTCGTATTTCTTTTCTTAGGCTCCACATTCATACATATCCACGTATCGCTGTTTTATCCATTATCTATTTTCTTCAACTGAGGTCGACTATATCACGATAATGACGTTTTCTTTCATGGATAACTTTCTTTTCGTCTGTATCTGTTGGTCCCAATTTGTTCAAAGAAGAACTTACGAGAACATTAGTTATACTTCTCCATTTTTCTGCACCACTTGTCATGGTTTTCAGTATTGTCCATGACAGTACTGGTATCAGTGAGATTTGAATGAATTCAAGAGGGTTCCTCCATAAACCAATCAGTTACCAAATTTCCGTTATTATGTTTCTATGGCTCAAGTGCACACTTGCATTTGTCGCGTTGTGCTGAATTTATTCTACTTTCTTCTCTTGGACTTGTAGAACCTGCAACATCATTCAGTAGAGTCACTGTATGACCACCTGGTCCAGGCCGGTTTGAGCGCGGATGTGACCTCGGAAATAGTTCGTCGTCCTATTGATGTTGAACTGGAACGACGTACTAATTTGTACGACCTAATACATCAGCGCAGCAGGAAATTGGCCCAGCTTCTTGCAGACAAGCAAACTGTGACCGACACTCTGACAGCATCCATGCGTTGGGCGGATAAGATTGAAAAGGAGTTGTCCAATTTGGATCTAACACCCGCGGATGACGCGGATCATCGATTGAGCTTAGCCCATCGTGTCCAAGCTGAGCTGGAAGCACATCAAACAGCGTTGCAGGCGGCCCGGCTTCGAGTTGATGGGGTCGTTAATGATGCAAAATCTGAACCTGGTTCTGTCAGTGAAGCAGATGTGACGACAGCCCAGGCTTTTACAAAACAAATCAATCAACTGGAGCAAAGGTAACGAGATCAGTAGCAGATCTTCCAGTATGTACATTCGCGAGAGTTGATTTCCGTTTTTTGTGTGCTGATTTCAGGTTGTAATCTCATTTGTTTCCATTTCCCGCTTAGACTGAACACAATACGGGGACTAGTTCACACCAACTTGGATAGCCTAACCGGTTCAATGGAAGTGCTGGATCAAGGCAGACGTAAAGTGGACGATTTGAACACATGGATTACGCAAACTTTCGATAGTTTAGATCAAGCTCAACTGAGTCGATTGCGCGACAATCAGTTGAGTGATAAATTGATGGAAATCAAGGTGTGTTCTCCTACATGCCTTTTTCGGCCCATTTTTTCTCTCAGATATGAAGTGTATAATGAAAACCACCAAAAACAGCTACAGGCTCTGTTTCATCTTATCGATTGGTAGTATGTTCTCTTTAATTCCCGGTATCAATTCAGATTGTGTATCGAACGGATCAAGCTTACTGTCCTCTTTTTTGCAAAAAGGTAAACATTTTGATGGGGAAGAACTTCAAGTGCCTTCTAAAGATCCAACATTATGATTGCAGTTTTTGTGATTGTAAACTAGTGGTCAGTTCTTCGTGGATTTTTGCAACATTCCATTCAGTTTACCTATGAGCTCATGACTTCAAGTTTTTTCTCCCTATTCATTCACAAGTGTCTGCTTTGTGTAGTATCGTCACTGTTCGTGGAGCTTTATTGATTTCAGATGTCTTCATGTTCACTTTTTACAGAAGGAAATCTTTTCGCGAAGGAAACAACTAGAAGATTTGCAAGACCTTGTCTCCCGTCTTCCGAGTTCCAGTCCAATTCCTATGAATCAAGAACTGCAATCTACGGTTGACGCGGTAGAGAAAAGACTAATTGAGTTGGAAAACGTCTTGCACACCAGCGAAAAAGATTTGGAACAACGTAAATCGCAGCATAAACCATTCACGGAAGCTTTGGAGCGCGTCTCTGATTGGTTAGACAACTTCGAGGGTCGTTCAAATAGTCTTCCAACAATTGCTGTTTCCACCCGATTGGTGCAACAACAACTAGTTGAATTGGAACCATTGCTAAGCGAATGGCGTGCACATGAGTCAGACATTACGGGAGTGGAAAAACTGGGCGCTGCATATGACCGTTTGCGAGATCAGTTAGGCACAGAAGGGGGTACGTTCGTCCCTTGAACAAATAGGAATCCCGTTTTGTCACCTTTGTAGCCATTATCGTCTTTGTTGGGGAACTTTTTAAACTGAATAGATCTGTCCTGTTTTGTTCTGTTCGGATGACCATTGATTGGCCTCACACCCGATTGCTGTGGTTTTTTTCTTGCTTTCTTTAGGAATCGAACGAAATGAAATGACAACAGTCGATTGGAATATAATTAAAGAATTAACTACACAAAAATTCCAGATGAAAGTAGATCGCTAACCACACAGTTCGGCTAGCTACTCAGTAGTAAATTTGCGCTATGGTTCGTACCCAAGGACGTGCCGTTTTTTCCGTCTGATTGTACTAATCATGATTTTCGTTGTTTTATCGCCGCGAAAACGAATAAAAATGTTCCGATTATATGAAAAATGCTGGTACTGAGGACACCGAACGTGAAATGTAGATCTCAACAGATCAGACTTAGTAGATATCTTCCAGTTATTTACGATTATTTACAAGTTTTTCTTTACCATATAATTTCACATCCCTTTTTCAGATGACGGATGTGTTTATGTAACAAACTCAGCTTTCAATGCTCCGGCTTGTGTTGCCGCAATTGACAATAGAACAGTATAGCTAAAATTCACTAACATCCCCAGCAGGAAGAACAGCTATCTACGGTTACAGATTTACCGTTCCATCTCAGTTTTTGGCGATTTTCTCTTTCATCTATTTTGCTTGGTTGACTGCCCTACGTTAAGTTTTATCTTCGGTCATCTCTTTGTTTGTTAATGATTTTGTCGCCCTAAATTACGGTTTTCATCCAGTTTCCGAGTGTAATATACTATATTCAATGATGTGAGTTTTCGTGATCAAACGCGAAAAATCTCCAGAGCTGAGCGATCAAAATCTGACCAACGTAAATATTGAACTAAGTTATACAAAGTAGACATATCCGACTGATGGATTGGAGGCGTTTGATTGTTTTACTTTGTAGAACTGAATCAACGACAACCAGCAGTAATACTAAGTTCATATTCTGACTGAATTGTGATAACTTTACCCCACACACACATCATACATCTCCCTCCATCCCTATGTACACGCTAACTATTTTGTTCAACAAAGGACAGGTAAATACGCTAACATGGTTCTGTCCACTGCGTGATGTGTATCACGATCAGATTTCTCTTTTATCTATCCATCATTCTCGGATGTACTCATCTTTCAGCTATAAGTGAGGTGGCTTACGAAGTGGAAGACTTGCGTGAACGTTACACTCACCTCGGCTCCAAACTAACTGACCGCAAAACAGAGTTGGAGGCCACAGCCCAAGATCTGCAAGCATTGGAACAAAACTACCAAGGTTTGATCGAATGGTTGGACAAACGTGTACAACCACTTGTTGGACAGAACGAACGACTGACCTCTCTGCAAGCATTGAGCGAAGCTAGTTCAGAAGCTCAGCGGTGAGTTCTGGTCTGGCCTGGTGTCTCTCCGTTTGCATTTGTTCCACTCTCTCCCCCCATTGTGTTTTTCTTCTGAATTCAAAAATATCCGTTCTGCTGAACTCGCACTCTCAACTCAAGGTGGAATTACCATGAGAACATAGTTTCTATTTCTCAGGTCTTCTGCTGTTCATTTTTCCGTTTCATATGTTTAAACAAAACAGATCTGTTGATCATTTTGTTTGCGTAGGATAGTTATTTTCTGTTCAGTTATAGTGCCACTTTCACTTCGTTGTTTTTCTACGCCTGAAGATCCGTTGCCTAGACATGATTTTAGTCAAGCGGTTAGTTGTATGCAGGATGATTCTTCGAATACTGTTGTCCGTGCGTACGACAAACTGCAGTTTTCAGACGCTGAGTTATCCGATTCAGTTAGAAAATCATGAATGTACTGCGACGGTTCATATTTTCCTGGCACTACGACTTCATAAAAAGTGTGCAAAGTCGTCATTACTTCGTCCCTGCACATTGTTCTCACTTCTGTTTTTATTTTGTATCTGTTATGCTCGTCTTTGCGAAGGGTACCATCACTGTGAGATATATCTTTTAGTTATCATATTTTGAAGTTTTAGTGGTAAACATTCATAATAAATAAGATAGAGCTTTAGTTTCCCTTGGTTTTTCACAGAGCTTCTTCACTCCATCCGGTTTCTCTCATTCACAGGATACACGACGAAATAAGCGGCGGTATGAGCAGTCTAGACGATTTTCGTGAACAAGCCTCGGCAGTCCTGCGCAATCGAGACTATGCTAATGGAGCTTCCGAGTTGCGCGCAACGGTCACTAACATCGAACGACACTGGGCCGTTGCGGTGAATTTGGCTACTGAACGACATAATTCTTTGGAATTGTTACTGAAAGACATTACGGAGTTCAAACGGTTACACGCTCGATTGTTGCAAGAGTTAAAACAAAAATCACTACTCATATCACACGCTGCACAATCTACTGATCAACTGTCTCCTGACCGAATACGCGCCGAATTGGAACGGGTAAGATATCAACGAGAGTAGTTTTAATGTATTCACGCGTGTGAGGCACCACGTCACAACCGCTCTCCTCATATATATATATATATATATATATATATATATATATATATATATATATATATATATATACTGGCATGGTGCCAACACTACAAAGTGATATGAAACAGGATGAAGTTCATATGGATCACTATCCGGGGCTGCGGGTTATTTTACTCTTCGGTCACCCAGTCCATAGTAGGAAGACAAATGACGCGACCTCGTGCGGCATTTTATTCTCCATAACATCAACTTTTGCCCACTCATGGGCAACCTGCTGGGCAGTAGGATTCCATGAAGTACAGTGACACTTTTGATTGTCCGGTGGGAGTTTCTGTACATCAGAGTTTTATGACAACATCGCGCTGTTTGTCGTTGGATTTTGCTATAGATCTCCGCCCATTCCACCGAAACTGTAATCACTTGCGGAAAATGCACTTTCGCTTAGAGTTGAGACTATCAGCCACCCTCTACCCGATTCGGTCCAGCTGTTGAACGGCTTATCGCGTTGTAATTGCTCTCAGTATAGGCAGGTTCTTGAAACCACGTATGAAAGCTGGATGACAAGTGGCGACCCAATCATTACATCGTACTCCTTCCTATTTGTTAACCCTATACCCTGTTTGTCTATTGGACTCCACAGGGTACTAGCTAGGGGAAAACGGTCTGATGTGATAGTTTTCTGAAAAGGGTGGACACTACTTAATTTATTGTTTATCTAGTTCTGAGCTGAACAGCACATCATCAACATGGTTGCGATTTCTGGTAAGGAAATCCTAAACGCCCTAACTAAAGATGAGGTATATCACAGTCAGCATGGCAACATCTTACCGGTAAATCTACACGCGCACATATTTTTAAAATTAGTTCTCGGGGTTAGGATCCGGAACACTACTTATCGATCTTAATGAAGAATCTCTTGAGATGAAAATGGTATGAGTGTGGTCATTGGTCTGCGTCAGTTGGAAAGTTAACTCAGCTATGAGCAGCTTCAGTGTTGATCTTTTGATTTCATAGTCACGGAATTGTAGACGCTTTCGCTACCTCACTTGAGGAATGGTTTTATGCCTCATTGAATTTCGGTAAGAGTCGCCTGAAAGAACCTCACAGAGAGTTCCGTTTCCGCCTTAGATGTGGTTGTAGTTTTCAAAAGGAAACTGAAATCCTTTTCTCGTCCCTTAATTTCAGCGTTGCTTTTGATGCACAACAAGATTTGGAATGAGTTAAAAAAAAATGTAATCGATCATGTTTAACCAATAAATGTCATAGGGATCTGGTTGTTTTTCTTTCCTTACCCTTTCACCTGATTAGCTCCGTCAACTCCAAACCGCACTTGACAATTTGACACCGGAAATTGAACGGTTGGACAGTTCTGGTCATCGCCTACTAGGTCGCTTACCCGAAACTATCGCAACAGATTTGCAAATTCCCCAAACAGTTCGAGAAATTCGGACGGAACACGAACAACTCCGGGCACCAATATCTGCTTTTATCGATAAATTGAGCGCTTGTCTTGGACCCAAAGTGCAGTTCGAGGAGCTTTTGGAACGTGCCAACGTCTTTCTCAGTCCGCTGCAACCCATTCTATCTAGGTTCGTCTAATCTCTCTCTGACTTTCGTTTATCCTTTATCTGGTTTAACTTTTCCCAATCACCCAAGGAAAATCGAAAATACTACTGAAATCCAAATGGGCAATTGATTGCTATTTGAGTGTACCTAGACCCCTCTTGTGAATTTGGGCACCGTTGGCTTGTGCCAAAAGCTACTCACAGTCACATCTATAGTGCAAAATAAATTCCTTGTAGCGCTTGTTACTGCCGACCAGTAATCATAACCTTTGAATTTGATTCACGGCTATCCGTGGTCATCATGTTTTGTGTCAAAAACCTTTGATGGCGTCATTTATTGATATTTGCGTCAATTAATAAGCGAGCATATTTACATGAAACGAACAAACAAGTATTGTTCGTACCGCCCCTCACTGATCTAATCATTCTCGGAAATGTTTGTTTTGCATATGCGTGCACATCCTCTACTTCTCTTTCTTTTACTTGCACGCCCTGTACAGTATTGAAAGAAACAACGCGGTGGTCAGATCAGGATCTGGCGTAAGGATACTCATGCTAAGTGTCGAAGGATGAGGTTTATCGTTGACTGGAAACATTAAGGGAAAGGGTTCAGAATAATAGTAACGTTGATAATAATAATAATAATAATAATAATAATAATAATAATAATAATAATAATAATAATAAAATTCTAAATCTAATTCAGCAAACAACAAAACACTACAAATGGGTACCACTAAAAGTATATATATATATATATATATATATATATATATATATATATATATATATATATATATATATATATATATATATATATATATAACTAGTTTTCTATTAATGAATTGCAATTTCTTGTTTGAAGTCAAAGCTGGAAGAACGGCGCAGATTGACTGACTAGGCACGATGTAAGTAGTCCAGATCAGAGAACTCTATAACATTTTTTTGTGCATATATCATTACCAGTACAGATCAAAATCCTCGTTCAATGACCTAGGTTATCTACTTTATCTGAACTCACCGCAATGAACTCATTTTTCGCGAACAAGTATTTTCAGATTTGTTCGTTGGAACCATCAAAACATCTCTGGTCCATCAATAGTTCATTGATAAATCTAATTAAATGATCATTTTTAAACTGTCTGATTTAAATCTAAATTGAACTCACTATGCTCAGGTGCAATAAGTAAAAAAAATTAACATAAGTCACTATCTGCTCGCGAGTGATGTATGGCAATGAGATCTGACTGTGCTTGGGGCGTTTTGGTTTTCTTGATATTGCCCCACTAAACTAACCCGACCAGTAACTGAAAATCATATGCTTTTTGGGCATTCTACATCCACCGGATATGTTGGCGTCTATTTCTGTCTTCTGTGTTCGTGGTCGTGATTGGACAAAGTACCACTATGGTTCGAACTGCACAATTGAGTTGAACTGAACTGAACCCACCGGACCATGTGGCTCTTGTCCGCATTGTGAACCTTTCACACTTTGTGATATGATATCCGCTGCGTAATTAGACAAGCGTCATTATTCTTGCTCCTCAATTCTCGCCATTGTTTTCTCCTCGATGCAAAAGTTGACCTCATCATAGATGGGACTGAACCGCTCTCCTTCGTGAACACTATGAACACGGTATGATCACTTCTAGTTTCCTTCGAATGTTTTGCTCATGTGCTAATTCACGAATTGCTATGACTACTGTCTCATTCACTCTGACTGGTTCAGATCAGACTGAATGATGCGATTTGTGGTCGGTTGCTTGTGCGTACCCTTGGTTTACAGATAGTAAATAATGTAGAGGACGTTTTTTCCATCCTAATGGTATCCTTAATCGGAGAATTTTTCATTTTTACCTTGCAGTACCGATATTGACCGAGCTCGCCTGGCCGTGGCTCGTGACCGTCTGGAACAAGCTCGTGAATTGTTGGCAGAAGCTAGCCAATTGGGCGATCGATTAGTCGCAGCAACAGACGATCCGACAGAACAATTCGATTTGAAAACTAAGGTTAGCGATTTGTTTCGTAACTTTGAGCCACTGCCTATCCGAATCTCAAGTGTCCAATTTGCATATCAGTTTCACTTCTTTCTCTTCTCATGTTGATTGCTACGTTGCGTTCTCGTTCGCAGTTGCTCAAGGTTCAACAACTATTGGACAAAACCGATGTGACAATTTCCATGAAATCCAGTGGAAAATCAGAAGTCGATTTACCCGGCTATACCAAAATGGCTGAGCTTTGCGAATGGATGTCCGAAAAAAGCAAACAGATACAAGAGGTTGATGAAGCGATTCGTCAGCAGACTCACGGTCTTTATCCGCTCCAATCGGCTGTACTGGTCGATCGAATAGAAGCCATGCAGGTTATTCAAACTTACAAAATGTGTTATTGGCTTTCTTTACCCCGTTCGGCTATTTCCATTGTTCATTATTGTTTGCTTTATTTGTCTGTGTGAGAGCAAATGCATGTGTTGAGTGCAGTAAACTTATCGCGACTACAAATGGTTGTGTTCTAACCACGCGACCCCGTATAGTTCAAGGGCGCTGAATGGAAATTGACGAGGAGCGTGATTTCCCAAAACTAGTTTTGCACCCCACCCCGAGTGTCAAGAAAGCTCTCATCTATCTAGGCAATATGGTACATTCAATTTCGTGTGTTGCTCATATTGTGAGCTTGAATCACTTCGTTATTTTTGATGGACAAGCTGTTCGATCTACACATCTTGGTTTTCATATTCTGTAAACATCAAACTAGAATGATGTAGCGCTGTGAATACTAGTTTGGATGTAAAATACACCATTTTCCCTAATCGCCCAATAGTTCACCCCATTCCGGTGAACTACAGCGTTCAGTTGTTCATAGCTGTTGACACTGTGGATCGCATACAGTCCAGTGCAGTTTAGTTCATTGAACTATTAGCCATGCATTCCGGTGGTCTAGTTTTTGATCCTGGTCTGTAGTATCACGCTGTCGGAAATCAAGGCAAGGTAGGAAGATGCTTTAAGCATCCCCAGGAGGTGGATGTTCAGCTTTCATATAACCGAGTAACACATTCTCAAGGTGAAAAACAACACGATCATTGTAAAAAGTATTGGGTGTTGATGAGTTCAATCGTTCTTTAAGATGTCATGTTACAGTCCCGAGGTTGTTCAAATACCTTGCCGGGTACGGAATGTCGGAACAGCCGTAAGCTCGGATGCGTGCATGAAGGTGTTTATGATTGAAGTGTGTGGCAGAAGAGGAAACACATTTAAATAAGTATTCTCGAGTAGGGTGAGTAGAATCAGTGAGCATTTTTGTGGGAAGCTTATGACTAGTTTTACTGAGTTTGGAAATGATGAATGGAGTGCATTGGTGCCTAGGTACATCGCTACAAAAGGATAAGCACCTAAGGGATCTAGATGTTACATTTAAATCTTTCAACAACAGACGTGGAAAATAACGACAGAGGCATAGAGTCAGTGGGGTAGAACATGTGAAAAAACAAGGTGTTTGATGTGGTGTGTCGGTACGGAATGGAGTTTTAGACGCGGCACATAAAATAATAGTTTGATTTCTGTAAGAATGAAATAAGTCGAAATTTTATGGGCACATGAACAGCACTTGTTAAAGCTGTGTAGGCTCGGAAACAGTTCAGATCTCAAAAATGGGCCACTAACTTATTCCGATACTGCATCAGGTCTCCTAGTAGGTAGGCGAATCTCGTCAATTCCAACTTTCGCGGTCAAGCCCAGTGCCTAGAATTTTAGTACCCTTCCACCGTTCTACGCTTCAGAACAATTCCTTCTGATATCATCGGCACGCCCATTTAGTATCACAAGGTTTTTTGATGCTACGAATCCGTTTGTTCGTAGCCGGTTTACTGACGTGACCAAACAGACCGGCACACGTCTGTCTATTGAACGCAAGCTAATATGTCATTTTCGTCCTTCAATGTCCGGAAATCTGTCAATAAATTCATTTCCTATGATCATTGTTATACCACGCCGGTGACATGATATCTTTGAAATTTACAAAGGTAACGGTTTATTGACCTGTATATATGTTTTTCCAAGCCACTTCCAACTGACCGGAGTTCCTACTGGCCTGACCGTTTACTTTCTTCAGCCCTTAGTCTTCCTCCTTTTGTTAGTGTCGACTTTACCAAAACTGTGCACATTTTACTTTGCCTTAAAACAGACAATCGTTGAAGAGATTAAACAAAAGAGCGATGACCTGAAACATCTACAAAAACCGGATGTGCCACACGGTTGCGAACCTGTTATTATTGATCCGATCAAGACTGCTATGGAACAGCTTCGTTTGCTTCAACGTGCAGTACAGGACAAAAGGTCACAATTACAAGCCGCTATGGATCATCCGATCACAGCACATACGCGTCTGAATCAACTTGAGGTTAGTAGTTTATCGATTGATTAATTTTGTTTGTTGATCTTTACATTTTCACCATCTAAATCTGTCATGCTTCCTTCCTCTCCGTTTTTTTTATGTCCACAGGCGTGGATTGCTGATAGGAATCATGAACTTTCCGAGCCTGTCGTCCCGACCAGTGGGACTTACTTGTCCGATCCGGGACGATTCACGGTGATTGAGGATCGTATGAACTCTATCATGAGCGAGGTTGAGGCTCAACTGATAGCGCTGAGTCAACTAAAATTGGATGGTTCTGATTTGGGAAACGAACGACTGCGTGCTCAGCGCGTGGAAGCGTTCACACATCGAACTGAATCGCTGCGTAATCAGCTGCAGCATGTACATGATGCGGCTCAGAATCGCATGGTACGTATTTGATTTCCTGTTCCTATTGAAAAGAGAGGAAATTAACAAGTAGATGGTGAGCTGTACCACATTGCTCTCCAGTTAAAATATATTGAGTTTATTAGAATCCAATATTTGGTTATATTTGTCACTCTTTGAAAGTGATTTCCCCATTAAATCGGTGTTTTACCTAGGAATCACGGTCTGTACAACCTTATTTTTTTTTACATAGATCCTCGTCAGAAAACCTCACAGGTTGCATATAGGAGACAGTGGTGCTTGAGCTCATTTGTGATGGATGATAATAACTGAACTGCACAATTTTGCAGTCCAGGCAGTTTAGTAGGACTCGTACCAAGGAGTAAACTGCATAATTCACTGGTTTCTGTTGTTCTGATCCCAAGTCGGACCGAATGAAATCTCTCTATAGCCCTCTTGAAATGCTCACGGTAGGACTACTGAGTTAGAAAGATCAAGTCCTGCAGTCCACTATAGATTGTGTATTTCGAACCATACCATCATGAGTTTGTTTGTCATAGTCGCGCCTGCATTACGGTAATCAAGCGAGTTCTGCTGTGCGGCTCGAGTACGTAACCTCTAAGGAAAGAGAAGGCGGTAAGTGCAGACCGATGGTGGTACGCAAAGGATCCATCTGCTTCATGCTAAGAAATGGGCGTTCGTCCCATTGGGAGGTGACCGACGAGGCTAGCCCAATGATTAAAACCAGGACAGATACTGTATATCATTGGAATACTTGTTCGCGCCTTATCGATTATTCACTTGCGTTATTCACACCCGACTATGCGGAGCACGATAGCTCAGCTGGCAGGGCGTCTTACCGGAATGCGGAGGGTCCGCGGTTCGATTCCGGCTCGCAGCGTCCGACCTCTCAATGTGGAAAATGCAAGTGGATTTTTCAATACATGTGGCAATATGTTGCAATTGTGGGTGCTTATGTATTCACACGTTTCCCGTTTTACTTGATATAATCATTTTTGGTTTTCTCCTTGCTATTTTCCATTTTCCTCATCTCTTCGATTCGCCTCGAGGATCGTACTGAGAAGTTATGAGTGAGAAGAACCATCATTGTGTGGTTCATCACCGCACGAACTAAAACTGTGGTCTGGGCATCCATAGCTCGTATTGCAGTACCATTTCTTAGTACTTCTGTTACTGTAAGTTAGCCAAATTCTGACTTATCTACACATTGATTTACACCTAATCAGCTTCAAATGCAAAAGGTCAATCAGCATTTGACTGCTGCTCAAGATGCTATTCAAGAGTACCGTGCTGCCGCAGACGAGGCGGAAACTCGATGGATAAGTGTACAACAAGATTTGTGCAAGAGTGGAGCTCATCCCGCATCTCACATTTCATCATCCATACCGTCCCAGGAAGAGTTTCATCGCTTACAAATGGATTTGTTCAACCTGCTTGATGAGTCTGTACCCGTCGAGTCGGTAGATGAAGTCCCAGTGTCTCTTCGCATGATCAACTCAGTTCAAAATCTTGAGTATTCATTGAAGGCTGTCGGAGATGGAGATCCGAGGCGTTCTGTCGGTGGGTTGCTGGCCGATGTGGCGAATACCAGAAAGCGACTCGAAGCGATTGTGAACTCTTTGAACAGTGATCTTGGAACTGCTACCGAGACAGCTGAATCGAATCAAACCGTGGCACTGATAAAACAGCTGAACGCCGTTTCTCGTCAGCTACGCAATGCAGACGAGGTCCTATCTGCATATCCAACTGCATCCCCAGGACTGGATCCTCAGACGCTGAGAGAACGCGCGCGTAACCTTTCAGAGACGACACAAAGTGTGAGTTAAATGTTCTACGACTGGATTATGTTCAGAGATTAGCCAAAAGCGCAAACACAATTTCCATTGGTTGTTTAAATTAAGCTAAACTAGACAGAACTAGCTTATGTTGATTACTGGACTCATTTCTTGAGACAGCAATTAGATTTTCGAGATGCGTGATAGGTTTTTGGTGATTCCTTTCATTTCTGATATTACCGAATATCGTATAATATCATTTGAAATGGGGTGGTAACGAACACCCCTGTGAGAGTCAAATGATTACAGTTGGGGTTTCGGGAACATCTTGTCAGTCGCTGAGATCCTTGTTACCCAGTTTTCCCAAAAATGAGTTAGATTTATTGACTTCAAAGTTTTCAGCCATCTACCTTCATATCATTCCATTAATTTTGTCATCATCATCCTTGTAGCCGGTCTCACCCCTATTTTATATGTACTCTTTTTAGCTTACTGATTGTAAAGAAAGTTTGGACAAACTCCGAGCCCAGCTACAGCCCACCGTGACACCGTCGCGGACACCCATGCCGAGCTCCGATTGGTTGGCCAAGTTAGACAAATTGGAAAAGGAAACAATGAATTTGGTTAACCAAGCATATAATGCGAACGAGAATATCAGTACACGATTGGCACAAAGTGAACAACTGGCACAATTGCGTGAGAATCTCTCACAGTCAGTTAGACGGGCCAGAGATGCATGCTTATCTCCGCCTCAAAGGTGAGTTTGTGCGCATGTCCACTCGATTCGAATTGACCTTCAGATTACATGGTCTCACAGCTTTTTTTTTGCTTCGGCAAGTAACGAACAGTGTTAAATTATTATTCACACCCACACACAGTAGACGTTAGACCACTTGAAAATAGAAAAAATAGTACAAAACGACTCATATTTTGGATAGCAACCTACATCTTTAATCGTGATCATTTTGTGCACACTTAATAAAACTGGAACTTTAAGGAGAGGACACCGCATTTGAGTACGTTCCTATTGGTGTTTGCTCCTACCTAATTGTGCCTTGATTTACTAAACTCCAGGACATGAGTGCCAAGGTTACTTCGAAGTTCTCTTGTACACAGTTGCACGTGGATCCTTAAATGGTAATGGTTGTTTCTGACAGTATTGATTCGGAAGAACATCATTCGACTTTCTGCTATCTGCTCGTTTCTCAAGCATCTGTCTGATGTTTTGGTTGAACAGAATCCTCCCCCTATCCGCTTTGGGCTGACTCGGTGTATTTGGTCAAGCCCAACTAATAATTTGATTTTACTCTTACAGAACGACCGAAATCAAATGAGGAAATGAAAATCACAAGATCCTTATATTCTTACTAGTCCAGCGCGCGAACTGTACTAATGCTCCTTGTTAATGAACACCGTTTATCATATCGATGAACACCTCTCGACACCCTGAAAATCCCCAGGTAACGTTTACTTACTGAAGGGATTCTTAGAAGCCACGTGTTTGACGTTAGTCATGAGACAATTGAAATTTTTCTAAGACGAATACCCGGGATAGTGTGGTCAGCGATACCAAATAACGGCCACCAAACATCCAAACTGCCAAAGTAATTTTCTAAAGGTCAGTGAGGATTGGTTTTATCGGTTAAGTTAGTTGCTTATCCAGTCAACCGGACATTACTCCGTCGCTTTTCATTCAATCCGAAAGAAATTCGAGCTCTTCTGTCTTCCTCCTGTGAATAACTGAATCAACAGATGACTTGATCGCTTTTGCAAATCTCTTTAGTCCTTCACCCATACCGGACGGGGCTGAGGCAACCGTGACTGATCCCGAGGATTTGGTTCACAAGATCACCGAGGACTTGCGTGTGCTGAGTAATCTGAGTCGTCATCTTTCTGCTTCGTCCGCGGATGATACCGTTCAGCGTCATTTGGAATTGGAATTGAAAGCTGCAGGAGATGCGGTAGAAGAACTGCATAGCAACCTGCGCATGACCACTGGGAGACAACGCAATCTATCCGCGGCCAGGCTGGATCAGGTTGAGAAAGGAATCAAACGGTTACGAACCATTTTGGAAGAGGTCAGTTGGTGTTCTCTGCACAGCGGGCGATTGGCGTCTTTCTGGCTGGGCTCTTGTCAGCTCGTACACTAGTTAGTAAACAACAACCTTTTATAATCTCCTCGTGTAAATCGAGTTGTCTCATCTCAGTCTTTTGTAAAAGCATTTGATCACCATCGCATCTAACATACTTAGGTGCTTTCCATCCTGTTGTGATTCTCAGAGCCCAGTCGTGTACACAGTGGATGCGGTTATCATTTTGGCATACCATTTAAGTTATACTGCTTCAGTCGTAAAAACACGGGAATGTGCACTTGTATGACTGAAAACCGATCCTGTTTCGTTCCTATTGTACAGCAGAAAAGGGCAGTAAATACTCAAAGAAGAGGAAATCGTTCTTCTCATCTAGTTGAATGCTGCTCAACTCTTCGCTCTGTGACACTATGACTTCAACCTTCTCTAGAACTGACAGTGTTTTTATTTTCAAACGATGTGAGTGTATGAGTGTGATGTTTGAAAGCTGTGAGTTCCACGAAAAATGAAGGACATGACTGAGTTGTTCTAATTGCTCTAGCCTGACCAAAGACTGTCAGTGAATCCCCCACAAGCTATTCAAACCCAATAATTTTGAAGTTCATGCAACATCCTTTGCTCGTGACCCATTCCGTTACCGCAAAAGAATAGATTGGGAAGAATTGCATCACATAATGTTTATGGCACTGAAGCCAAACATTATTCTCCGAGGCGAGTAGTGGTTAGAACTTGAGTCAATGTGGTCAAACTAGGGCACGGCAGAAAAGCATGAAAACTTTTACTAGTGTTCCCCCTAGAGCATGCTCACGAACGGCGGTCATCCCCTCCGTGTGAACACAGTGACCCGGTCCCGGCTGATTTTACCATTGAAACCCTTCAAGAGCGAACAGTCGCTTCGTGCCAACAGGCTCTTTGAGTCGCATACCTACAGTCTGGAAGAAAATGCCACTTGATGTTGCGCTAAAGAAAGCTCGTAGGCCCTTCTGGTTTCATAGTTGTCATATGTTGCACTCGGCCCTTATATGTAGTTCATGGAAAGCTATTGGAATCATTCGGAAAACAATGTCGGTGAGTGTTCGAGACTTTCGCGTATACTGTGTGTGTTCAGTTGTTTGCTTCAACCATTTACGCCTGCGGTAGTGGCTATTACAAATGTACTTTTAACGTTTGATCTCATAGCTGGTCAGCCTGTTGGATTCACTCAATATAATTGCATTTTTCACACCGCCGCAGTGGAACTCACAAGTGACCGAAAATCATGATGGAAAGGTCAGCTAAAAAGGCGTTCTTGAGCCTTGGTGATAAAGATGTTACTAATTTGTCCGGGAATAGAGCTTCTGTTTGGAACATTGCGTTCCAATTCAGGTCTAGGGAGAATGCAAGTTCACACGACTGTAAGAAGTGAGACTATCGTTGATGTTCGAATGGTTTAGAGCGTTTGCTTACCACGAAAGTCCGAGGTTCGAATCCCCGCCATCACAGGTTACTTTGGTGGTAGACAGTAATCCACTGCCGTCCGGAACATTACTACGACTGATCTATTAGGAACTTATGTGGCTCTCCATTCCAAGTTTCAGGGTCTGGTTGCCGGTTATCCCTAACAGTACAGTGGGGCTTTGCGGCTATGGGATGTATACCCCTTCCACTGCACTTATGCGCAAGCATGTGGTAAAAAAGACCACTTGGGACCAAAGACAATCAAGTCAGCGAAAATTTTGCATTCACATCTCGGTTGCTTTAATTGTGTCAACAGCGCTTTGTACGAATGGTTTTTACCTGCTCATCGGAACCCTCTACTGGTAACTGGAGAGTTGCTACTAGAGAAAGCAATGGAGATGGCTTGTAATATGGATCATAATGATTTTCGCGCGAGCAAGAACGCTGTAATATTAGCTCAAGACTGCTGAACGATGAGGCCTCAGAAGTTTCAAGTGTAAAGCTACCAAAATGACTGGAACGCGTTCCTACATTGTCCGAAGACTATGATTCGAAGGATGTTTTCAGCTGTCATGAGACTGGTTTTAGTTTAGAGCCACTCCAACTCGTAGTTTGGCTGTCAGAGATGGTCCATGCAACAGGACACAACAAATCATGAGACAGTTTACAATGGATTTCTTTCTCATAAAATAATCTGGTGCTGAAAGTTTGTTTTATGTCTTATTTCAAACACGATAGCATCAATAATCTCACTCGAACCATTCGGAAGTTTGTTGGGCGCTGACAACTTGGCTTCGTGTTTTAACCATTTTTTTATGCTATTTTCTGACCCCCCCCCCCCAACAGCGAACACTTCTGAGGAGCAAAAACAGTTTGGTCGGTACCGATAATACTCGCCGTAGGAAGGAAGCATTATAATAGATTTGTTTATATAGTACGCGTTAGGCTTGCGGATTGGGGTTCACGAGGTCCGCCCACTTGATGGTTGGAGACATTAGGTGACATGGCTAGGTGCCGTAGTCAATAAATTGCGATTGAACTGCTCCTTCGTTATCATAATTTCCACTGATAACCTTTTTTGTTCATTTGTTCCCTATGCTTCTGTTCGTTTCACTTTTGACTAAACAAAGCTGCGTGGTTGCAGCCAAAACTCGATCAGAGAAGTTCGAGGTTGATGTTTGAAAGATCTGAACTGAACATAGTATATAGAGTAGTTATCATCCAGGTGATTGCAACGTGACAATTGGAGTAAGATTGGGTGAGTTCAGTATCTGGTTTGGTTGCTGGATTAGGATAATTTGTCACACAAACAATTAAACACTTGCCCGTAAATACGCAAGGTTATCCTAAAGGGATTTTCGCTGAGGTGGCCAGTTGTCATTGGTCAGATTGTTTTTGCACATTCATAATTTCGACTCTAAGGGGAATGAAATGCACCACGTGCGAAATGTGACGAGTGCACAAAGTATTCATCGTTTAGTTGCATCATTCAAGTTTGTTCTCGTAGACATGTTGCCGAATTGTAACACACCCATTTGACACAGATTGCGGAAGACTGGCGAGCTCAGTCAGAACTCACAGTCAAGAGTGGTGAGGATCAGGCCCGACAGCGTGATAACTATCGACTGATGTACGCCAGAACTATGACGCACGCAAACAGCGTCGAACAATTGGATGCATTGCTTCGGCTTGTTTCCGGGTCGCCGGAGTCTTCCGCAGCCGTTTCGGACGATATGCGCACAGAGGTAGCCCAATTACGTGAGGCCTACCATGAATTAGCCGAACACATTCAGACCCATTTGAGCCGATCCACAGATGCCGAACAGGCGCAACAAGCGCTACAGGACCGAATCCAGATAGCAATGACCTGGTTACAACAGAAACAGAACCAAATGGAGGAACCAGCCTCACCGGTTGATCCTAAGTATGCCAGTGATTCTCAACTGGTCAATGATATCCGAGCCGACTCGAAACAAGTTCGAGTAAGTTGTTCCTTGTTCAAGTTTTTTCCCGTATTCCGTTGTGAAATAGTTGTTTTGCTGTAGATGCTCATTGGCCCACATCTGAATCGTTGTGGTTTGGTGGGATATCATCATCATCATCGTACAGCGTTAAACAGTATGGCAAGCCCCACTGACCACTGCCTTTCTCACCATGTTGCAGGTTGAATTAAAAAGTATGAATATACAAGATGGACAGGGAGTGGACCTATATGGGTGGGAAAAGAAAAGAATGCCCTAGTAGCCAACACACGGAATACACAGTCTAACTGTACAAACGTACACCGATCAAACATTCTGATTCGATAGAAAGTGACAACACGATCTCCACTGTTCGCGGTTCGCTGCCATATCCTTCAGTGTCTCCAGCCAACTGGTAGGCGGATCTTTTGGACCCCAACCACGAAGACGTGAAGCACCTAGTTTTCCTAAGTCTGCTGTACATTTTCTCATTCCTCGCTGCCACGTCATCTGTTGACCTCCACGTGGTGGGATAGCTAGAGACTTTCGGCAACACAGCCTAGCAACGCGATCGGTAGCGTACTTACGTTGCAACCTTAACTCGTCCACATAATTTCTACTTCCTTAGATGTACATTTTGCTTGGTGCGACTACCGACCGATACTGTGAGGCAGCCGTCAAAAAGATAGCACCAAAGTGCAAGGTTAGCTGGTAATTGGAGCGAGTTGAACGGAGTTTTGTCGATATCCAATTATTTATCCCAGTTCGCATGGTGCTTGTACTTAACACTACGTACGATTGGATTCAATTAGAAAGTACCAAGTTGGTGTCAAAAAATTTCCAGAGGATTTTAGCACCACGACTTTTTGAAACCTCGGTCATTTTTTAGCAAGGACTCTCGTACTTGGAAAAAACTCGTGTTTTGACTGAAAGGTGACGGTCGGAGGCATATTAGGTTCGGCTGTCATTTTCGGTAGTTGGATTTATTTAACAAATCGTTTATGTAAACAAAGCGGTGTATTTAGCAACCTGATAGCTACCGCCTCCGCTGTTGCCAAGTGCAGGTCTTCGCCGTTCACCTGATAACCTGTGTATGCAAGGTGCGCCACTAGTTATGGTTCTTTAAGTTTCTATCCTCAACCAGGTCGGTTTGTGTTCCTTGATTCTTCTCAACATCTGCCGGGTCGTTTTGCCCACATAACTGGCTGAACATGATCAAACGAATGAATAGGTTCACTTAGAGGGAAAAAGACGGACAATTCGTCTTTGAGATTCACGGAAATCGTTGATCTGTCGATGAAATGGACACAGCGTGGAGGCGGGAAATGTACGTGAGATTGTGTGTCTCTGGCGGAATTAGAAATTCACATTTGCCGTCTCCTTGGAGTGGGGGTTGCATGTACGGCTCATTCCTTTTGATGGTCATTACTGGTGATAGCTTGGGTACTTCCAGTGTATTCTTTTAAATGAAACGTTCCGGGTACCCGTGGTTCACTAATGTTTATCATATGTAATCTAATTCCCCACCCACTGTTTCCTCAAAACAAATCTCGAGCACAAAGTGCGAGAGGTCGACCTTTACATTCTGCTTGTCATCTGAAGGGACAAGTTAGCAACCTGCTCTTTTCGTGTGGTTTACATGCAGAAAATAAAATGCATCTAATTCCACCACGGGTGTACAACTAAGCACACTAAAGATCTGATTAAGCATGACTGACATCTATCAGAACCAAAATGCCGTCCACTTGTCGACAGTAAAAGGGTAGTCCATGTTGTCCTGGAGTTTAGGAACGGGAATGCCCATGAGTGGAAGTCTCAGAGGCCAATTGATCGCCTTGTCGCTAAAGCTTTTCATTGAAGCAAAACTGAATATTGAGGGTCCATCGCCAGAGTAGTTCTTTCTGATTGGCACCCTGAATAGCAATACTTATTTCGTTTTCGGTAATATGTTCACAAAAATTTTCGGTTGTTTCCAATAGGGAGGTGTTGCTTCTCTAGGGGTAATCTTGAGTCTTCTTTCATAAACATTGTTCGAAAAGATGCATTCCGATCATGTATGTGTCACCGTACTAACCAGAGAATAAAGTTACCGGAAATGAGTTTGTTCGATGTCGCGTATTTTTCTCTATGGTGTCGTAGGATCAATCACTTAGTCATGTTTCGTCATTCGCAATGCTTTTTTAATTTTCGAAACATCCAGTTTGTAAGCTTGTGAATAGAATGCTAACATTGTATCGGCTACCGAATACCTGGTGCACTTAATCGTGGAACAATGACTCTGATACCGAAGGTATCAGTTTATGAACAAGTCAAGTGTTTGTAACCTGTTACTCCCTTCCCGATTAGTTCCTGTCGCTCTCGGGAGTTTTCGATTCCGATTTAATCAATCAATCCGATAGGGGAAATGCGTAACCGGACAGTGAGGGTAGTCACTAAAAACAATGTTGAATGGAGGGATCAGTGCTGGCTTTCTCATATAGTTTTGCTTATTTTAAACAAGTGCTTCTGGCGTCTGATTCGAACACATCGACTCTGAGTTTCGTTCTATGACTCGATAGGAGAACGGTACGAAAACAAACTGGAATAGGCTGGGTTATATTCGTCAGGGACATGTCTATTCGGACGCTTCGAATCAGTCCCTGATCGGATTTCGCTAGGCGTAACGATAAAAATCACCTCATTTTTAAGAAGTTTGTTCACACGAGAACGAAACATAACTATCACGTGGGGAGTTGAATTTCGCTATCTTCGCAGCTGTATGCATACATTTAGGTAGAGTTTGATTCATAACCAGTGAAAAGTTTGTTGACATTGGAACAGACCCGGATGGGTAAATTCACTGAGAGGTCAAAGGTCACCGGGCGCACTCGGATTGGGCGGCGGATGGGGTTCATGGTCACCGATTGAACTACAATTATGGTCTTGTCGATACGAAGCGAGACTGGGCATGGATTCATGTTGCTTGCGCAGCTTGGACTCCACCGAATATCAACTGCTTCGGAAAATAAGCGAATAAGCGAGTGGTAATTCGATGGCTTATCTCTCGAAGTACCTACTTTGGTTTGTTGTGTGTCTTCCAATGCATACTGACCTTTGTATTTGTTCTAAATCAAATGTCACATGAATGTGTGTACATAGTTGAAAAGGTGACGCAATATTTCATGTAGTGGTGCTTCATTGTGTTCTCATGAGGCTTGTGAAGGGACTCGGACACGATGGTTGTTTGTTTTGCTAAGACATCTCGTTTATCTGACAAGGCTGATAAGTTGTTTTACATATGACGATCAATCTAACCATCACACGACCACTTCGTGAATTTCGAGTCCACACAGCAATTAACAACACATCCCAGTCCAAGCGCAGATTATGGGTGTACACCCGTTTGCCATTGAATTTTTTCGAACATGTAGTGTTTCAGTTGTAGAAATAATTCATCATTAAGTGCCCACTGGGACTAGGTATATGTTGATTCATGTAAGATGATGATTCCTAATCGGGATGAAACAGCTTCCATAGTTTTCCATAGTAAGTGATAAATTATTTCACATAGGGTATGTTCTAATCGGGTTGGCAATGGAACACATGCCAGCTTCTTATGACCAGTCCTTTCGCGCAACCCAAATTGTTATCTGTTATCCTTTTTGCCACAGAAAATTGTCAAAGAACTGGACGGATATCGATCAATAATGGATCAGCTGAAAACGGACTCCGATGTGCTTATCACTTCGGGTAAAGGTAAGTACGCCGTATGCGCCTTTTAAGTGTTTTTTCACCAATTATCTGTGGGTTCTGAGTCAGTGCAGTTGTTAACCTGATTGCCCATACCACCTTAATGTAGCATTAACGATCTGATTTAGATTTTCAACTGTTCGTTTTATTTGCTCCTCATCAAGTCGATTGCCTCGTCAGTTTCGTCTTTTGAAAAATTCTAGAAAATCCTTTGCATGATTTCCCATTTTTCAAACTTGTAACTATGCGAGTACACTCAGACCGAAATGAATGACCGTTTTACGGACTGGCGACAATCCAGCCAATATGGTTTTACCCTCCATCTGTCTGTTGGCGAATGAAGAATGCTTGTGGTCGCCGTTCTTAATTCATTTTGAATGCGTGCGGCTATAATTAGAGTATGGTAACAGTTGAAGATGTTTTGTTGAAAAACGGAATCTGTTTTATTTTCGATCAGTTGTCTAGGTATCCTGGATATTATACGAGCACTTTGTCCACAGTAATATTATTGTGTTAATTTCATACGAAACCAGATTGCTGTGAGCACAGTCCAACCGCCTTAATTTTGGATCAATCATGATTCTCCGCTAGGCATTCTTTTATGCTTTAAATGCATAGATGATCGTCTATCATGTACATTTATTTCTTCATTGAGTTGCCAGTGTGCCTTTCGATGGTCATGAGCTTCTCTTTGCTTATCGCTGATAGTAATACCCATGTATTTCTAGTTAGCTAATAATCTTCCATCTTACCTTCCAATTAATTAATCTGTGGGTAAAGTTCTAGACACAGAAGCATTTCGTGACCGCGTTAGTGCTGCATGCGACCTGTTTGAAGAAGTATACCAAGATGCTCGTCAGCGTGCAGCCAATTTGGAAATAGCTCTACCTTTAGTTCAACGCATGAGTATAGCGTTACATACCCTGAGCTTACGCTTACCGGCAGCTGCGATGAAACTCGGGCAATTGGAGGAAAGCACAGAACCAGTTCATCTGAAACGCATTGCGGTGGATCAACTTGAGGTCGAAGCAAGCGCTGTGCTTGCACCACAAGGTCAAATTGTGCATCAATCTTGGGAACAGCTGAAACGACTACCAGTTTCCCTTCGTCTGGCTGAACGTCCAATTTCAGGAACCACGAGCTCAACCGATTTGCAAGTCGTCAAACTTACCGATCACATAGAGACCGAATTGGCCAATTTCGACTCGTTCATGGCTAAAGTACGTGCATAACTTGAAATCTTGTTTCACTATAATCACATCATATGCCGCCACCTAGCACATTCACGTGCTAGTATGTAATGTAACCCAACCAAACTGTACGTGCACTTGTCTGTTAGTTCAGGTCAGTTCCAGTCGGGTATTTTCTGTACTAACGCTCAAGTTGGTCTGAACGCCGGACTAATTACGGATGCCAAGTCTAGAATTTGATGAAAACAAGACTAGGCTATATATAGTTATTGAATGAAGACTTTACTGTCAGTTTTCCAGTGTTTATCTCGTTTTTAATATTCTCAAATTACCCGTCCAAATTGACTTTTGTTCCTTCTAGCGGAGTAGGCTTCCATTTAATTACACAGTATCTGGTCGATGTCATGAAATATCCCCATTTTCGCCTAGTAAACACTGGTCACGCAGTGAAATTTTCTCTTGGGCATATCGCTTTAGGCGTTTACATATGTTGGTTCATAGAGATATAGGTAGATCAAAGCTGACAGAGTATATCGTGGGTGCATCGTTCCTGGTAACATGACTAACCAAACTGGATGAATCCAGAAAGTCAAGTACAATGTGCTAATTCTACGAATTGAAAGAAATATGGGGACAGGAACTGACGGAGGTGTGAAAAAAGGATAAGTATGGTACTGGACATGGACGTAAGGGAGGGTTCTGCGCGGGGCATTGAGGTGGGACCGTTCGCCTCCTGGGACTATGGCAAAATTAACGGTCGTATCAGGTTACGCTGTTCGTATAATTCAGGCCTCGGGATTTTCATCGCTGTGGCTTCCGATGTGATGAGAAGTCGTTTGCTGGAAAGCTTGAGTGTTACTAATGGCGTTTTGAATACAGTTGTCGGGGCAATCGTACATTCACTGTCGCCCACGTGTTGTAAGATAGTGCTAGTGATGTTTCCGCTTTGTTTTTGTTTCTATGGGAAATGTTCAATAGCGTTTTCAGTTAATCAGGATAAACGTTGATTCTGGGGAAAGTGTTTTGTCTTAAATATACTCGGGAACCTTAAGCTATTTGCGCACTACCAGCCTATTTTTGATTTGTTTGAGAGCATCAAAGTGGTTGACTGATTCATAAAAAATGAACCTCAAATCACAAGTCAGAGAACGTGAAGTCGATGATTTATATGTACTTGGGAGAACCAGGTAAATGACATACTTCAAACTGTGAATAATCCAGTTATATTTTGCCCATGACTGATTAACCCTGGAAGTGTTCGTCCAATGAGGGTATCAAGCTCGCATAGGCAGGTCAGAAGCTAAGTTGCCCAATAAACGACGAGTCGATAATTATATGAAACGGTCGAGAAATGGTGAGCAGTCACAGGCTGTTTGGCATCGAGCAGTGTGTCAGAATGAGACGAGCAGTCTAAATCACAGAGCACTGGGTGCTGGCCAATGACGGCACAGTCGAACAATTAACCCAGAGGGTCGGCATACAGAGGACACGATATGAATAAGGCCAACATATTGGCCAAGATTCACACAAAGCTCGGATACAAGTAAACAAATAACGACATCAGTTGGTCTTGCGTGGAATCCAGTGGGTCATTAAACATTAACTCAGTGGGAGCAAGACGATTTAAAACGTGAGCACTGGCACGAAGACAGACTGGCTTAGTCCACTTGATCCAGATATCTGGCTTAATGGTGGAGACAAAATAAATGTTCATTACAGATCTAGTAGGGTTGACTGGCTCCGTTGTACGAGTACACGTAGGGAACACGGGCAGCCGAAACAAGCTTGGTTCGGCGTAGGAATTTCAAAACGTAAATTATAGACGTGTACAACCCATTTAGTTAATTATTCTTTCTTGCTTCTAACATTGACCACGTTGTTTGTTGTCTGCTGTGCCTCAGTTATCTACCCTGGCCCGAGAAGTTCAAAGCACTCGACAACAGTCATCGGAACTGGTGACTAAATTGGATACTGAAGCAAACTGGCTGACCGCTGCGTTGCGTCGTCTGGACCCGAATATCAGCGAGATCCCATCTAGTATGGACGGAGATGCGGAAGCAGAAGAGGGACGTTTTGCTGAACTCACCGGGTCTGACAACCAGCTCATACCGGAGGAATCGAAGGTGTTGGACGAATATCCTTCTTTGGCTGTGCTTCCGTGTAGACCGGACCAGCTGAACCAATTACACACCCATGTCTGTTGTTTTCGTCAAGCCTGGAGGAACAGACAGGCGGAGAAAACCAACGCATTGTTATCTACTGCCCTCGGTCTTCTCCAGGCTTCCGGACTTCGACCCAGTTCGGCTGATGGAAAAGCCATAGTGGGAAACAAGATCGCTCGGCAACTAGTCCTATCTGTCGATACAGTTAACAGAATGGTAGCACAACTGGAAACTGGTTTGGGCTCGGTTGAGGCGAAAGTCGAGGAAGCCCGTCCTTTGTCCAAAGCCTATCACACCGATTTGGAAGAGTTGAACAATTGGTTGGATGCAAGTGAAGTCCGATTGGATGAACTGGCCAGTCCCGGCAGGGCACAGCCTAGCGCCGAAGGAATAGCAGAGCTCGATATGGAACGTGAATGGTATCAACAAACAAAAGTAAGTATCTTTCTTTCCAGGTTTCTTTGCTTCCGATTTCGTCTTATAATGTCCGGTAAAAATTGGCCTCTCCCATCCTTGATTTCAGTCTCTTGTAGAAGATGTGGATCGACACAAGGCTTTACTTGATCGTGTCATGCGCACTAGTGAACCGTTGATGAAACTGACCGCGCGCAGTCAAATCCCGGCAATACAAGCTGAAGTGAAACAGGCCAGTGATCGCTACTTTGAGTTGTGCAAATCTTCTCACGTGCGATTGAATCGCGTAGAAACTAGCTTGAAACAATCAGATGAGGTGAGTCATAGTGAGTGATTCGCCTCGTGATGCACCAAACACGCACTTCACGAAGCATCTGAGAGTCAATATGGAATGCCCTATGGTAGTAATTGAATTCACATGAATGCTTTCGACTTTTTTATAAAAACAAACTGTTATTTTGTACTTTTTTTGGGTCCTAATCGACTGAGTTCATTGTACTATTTTCAATTCAAAACAGATTGCGGAGCAGTTGAACGTAATGACCGACTTGTTTGCTAACATAGCCGACCAAGCAGCCCATTTAGGTGTTCCTATTTTGGCCACATCGTTACAAACGAAACCTGCACCTTCGACAGTCGAAATAATCGCTGGTGAAGTACAAGAGGAACATGTCGATTCCGGACTCCCGGCGGAACCCCTCTCAGTCGGTCGTCTGCGTCCAATGACCAGTGTACATCCGGACCAGCTAGAAGAGCAATTGAACGAGGCTAACATTCTCGTCGACACGTTGAACCAACGGCTTCCAGAGTTGGAGGCACTTACTGCCTGTGTTCGGGCTCAACTGCAGCCAAGTTTGGTTGCTCGAAGCGCCCAATTGAAATCGGATAATGCTGACTCAACTGCCACTCCGGTGGATCCGTTTGCCGCGGATTCAGGTAAGTTTGGACGGGCTCTTATATATTTTACCAATTGGTTATCTACAATGTCTACCCCTCTGGAGTAGTAACATTCGTCTGTCCTACTTGGTACTGTTCGCTGTAATGCAACCACTGCATTATTTTATTCATTCTAGATCGGGCAATTGAACTGCACAAAGCTAGTAAGCTTTTGACGAATCTTCATGTTCTTTTTGCTCGTCCACTTTGCTGTCTGCTGCAATCGCTTTTGTCCCTCTGGTTATACGTGTGACCATCCCCCGGTTACGTAAATAGGCATGGTGTTTGCTACTCTCACTTTCCTTCCCGCAAATTGTTTTGTACTTGTTTGTCTCATGTTTGCCGTCGTTCATGGTCCAGTACCATTTTTGGGGCATAGGTGATGGGAATGCCTTCATCATGTCTAGAACAATCCTAGTATTCAGTTATGTTCACGTATTTGAATTATTCTCACTTGATTCACTCTTGTGTTGGGTTATCTGACACTCACATATCGATGTGAGTGCATGCGTGCTAGTCGAAATAACCACAAATGACTCCAACAGGTCAATAATCAACCACTGTAAGTATAGCTATAGGTCGCGTTATGGATTTATCACCCTTTCCATGCCCCACCCGGGCAATGCCGGCTGAAGAGAACTTTTTTCGCAGGAAAAGTGCAACACGTGTCTCAATATATGTAACCTAAAATTAGAATTTTGCGGGAAAACTCTTGTGAGTGAACGGCAAACCTAGTCAAAGTCCCATTCAGTGCATCATCAACGAGTTGTAAAGACAGAAAGCAGAATGCGTTTCACGAAATAGTCGATCAACCTTGTTTGTCGTTGTGTTTGTACCGCTGCGTCTCGCCGCTGTCTCGTCACGCTTGCATTGCATGCCCTTGCTCATCTGCGAATTTCACACTCCACTCTGCCCGGCCTGGTCCACTGAACATGGCACATCCACTTGACTTTACGGTTCCCTTGGTTGTACGTGATTTGCTTCTCATTCGGTGTAATGCTGCCAGTGTTTGCTTTCTCCGACATTAGCTCAAGTCTTCCTCCGAAGATGATTCAAATTTCTCATAGCTTTTCTTATTGGTTTATGTACACGACCGTTCAGTCCTGCGGAATGCCGAAAAACTGCAAACAGACTGGATGGAACTTCGTGCACAATTGCAATTGCATGTGGAAAAATTGACTAGTGCGCACAACATTTCATCAAACGAATTTTGGCCGACAGTGAACGCATTACAAGCCAGCCTGGTACAAGTGAATGAGACGGCCCGAACAATCGCAGCCGGTTGCAGTCCGACCATCGAGCCCCCGATACGCCGGGATCTGTTGGATCCACACAGTTACATCGAGCAACGTGCCGATTTGGACGGTCTACTTGAACAGGCAGATGAATTGGGTTCCAAGCTGAAAGAATGCCAACAAATTGGAAATCGTTTAGTGGAACTGGTTACTGGATTCAGTTCCGAAGGAGTTCGAAGCGGTTTCCAGTTGCGTCGGGATGAAGAACAAGCGATTCGGAACGAGGTGAACTACACAATACGCGATCTGGAAGCTTTTCATGATGAGGTGGTGACAGGTTTACATAGAGTGTCGAAGAAAATCGATAAACAAGAAACGGCTGCAAAAACATTCAAGGTACGTGAAATTCATCGTTGTAATCCTGTCTATATGACTAGATTGGCTGATATTTGAGACTTCTGTAATTTTTCTCTCAATATTGCTTCTATCGTTGCTACCACCTCTACTGCCAGAAAAAATAAAGCAAAGAACGCTTCTTATATAGAATTCGTTACAGAGAGTATTAATGGATTCGAGCTAGGGCTTCATCGCGATATCATTCCTCAGTGGAAGTGCTGATTATTTTGCCGTTCCAAAGAGCACATATTGCCAATAGACCTCACACTCAGTATTGTAGCCAGATCAACGAGTTTCTTGAATTGCGTTCAAACGAAACATAGGGGTATCTCCGCTTTTGTTAAGAAAGATTGACTCATTCTACTTTGAAGACGACGTGACATTTTTTCGTAACTCATCTCCGGCCGGCGGTGGTCAAACACGGTCATCTTCGTGGTGGGCTTTAGACCCCTCTGTCCCGGGTTCGAATCCTCGCGCAGCCGCCAGGTTACTCCCCCCCCCCCTCCAACTGGCAGCCTCGAATTGGCCGCGATCCCCGTCTGGAGATGTTGTGCTGTTATTTTATATTATACGGTCTCGCGGACTTCGCTATAGGGCTCATCCTTCATACGATGCTAGTCTGTCACTCACCGGTGAAAATTCATAGGGACAATGAACAACTATCTACCTATATCATATGGTTTCTCAATAAACATCAATTTATCCACTGACTTGTGACTAACACAAAGGAAGCACTAGTAAAAGTTACCCAGACAGGTTTATCTTACCTGGTGATCGGATGAGGTGTCATCGCGTATACGGAAGACCTGTTTAGCTTCACCCGTTGGTCCACTAAGTATTGGGTAAACACTTGAAATTAGATTAGTTCTGTAATGCAGACAATTAACCTGATCGTTACGTGGAAACTCACAGAACATTGGTGTTTGAGCGTGGAATATGATAGAAACTCCACATCGACAGTATTCTCAGGTATACCTATTCATTGGATATTGCTCGCCGATACAACTCCTGGTTGATGAACAGGTCAACGCGACCAGCCCATGACCTGGCAGCACGATATCAAAATGTTCACCATTGTTCTTGTCCATGTAGGTAGGGTCCACAAACAGCCTTGTCAGCTGTCAGTGATTTTCAATGGCTCACTTGTCTTTCACTTTATCAGCAATACTGAGCTTAGACGTAGGGTGTTGGGGACCAAAGGTCAGTCTCTGGATCCAGTACCGAATCTAAACGGGTTAAGGTAGCTGGGGCGCGTGTTACGCATACCCACCAGTAGGCTTCCTTAGCTTACGCTGTCCTCTGAGTTAGGTAGAGTTGGAAGATAGGTTGAGTTGGTTAGTTCATGGCATGACAGAAAGGTATAAAAAGCTTGACCAGTGGACTTGGCCAAGTAGGACGTGTTAGACTTCTAGGTTGAGGTTCACGCAACCCGCTTATCAAATGGTTGAACACTAAGTGATATGGCTAGGTGTCGCGGTCAGTGGCTTAGTTGCATTCGAACTCATCTTGTCTTTGTGATTTCGTTTCTTACCTTCCTTTTGGCTCATTTTCACTTCATGCCTCCATTCCTTCTGCCCTTGACTTGAAGGTGCTAAGAGGTAGCAAACGAAACCAGAGCACAGAAGTGCGAGGTTAATGGTTGGATGAACTGAACTGAACTGTTTGACCATGCTGATCTGAGCGCAGTCTCCTGTCACAATGTCCTCAGTAGGGTACACCGGACGCAACTGCACGCTAAGTTGGGAGTCTATTTTTAAACAAACACCATTCATTTGTGGTGCGGTCGAATAGGCTGCAGATCTTGTTTGACTAAATGTCTGTGCAAGTGGTGGACCACTGAGGCACATCATTTTTAGAATTGATTGGGTCGCCGGATTACACCAACGTGATCACGAACGTTGAAGTGTTAGCTAGACAATTTTGAATGCGCGTCCACCGTCCACTGCAAAATTTACGATGACATCTATTTTCAACTTGTTGCTTCTAAGGTGTTCGTCAGAACACCAACAGTTTTCTTCCCTACCTGCTTACCCTTTTCGCTTCAGTTTCTGTCACTGTTGTCCTAAAGTGCGAGGCTACCACTTGGCAAGTTTTCAACTGGAAAACATCTATGAGAGGATACAGTGAAACGAACATGCCCCGTTGCTACAAGAGCCCACTGTGCGACTCGTGGTAACCCGTTGCTTTATCTCTGAGACTTTTAATAATGAACCACATTAGTGCTTTACAAGGTCATGTATAGTAGTGAACCGGACGATTTGAAACCGCGCGCCACCAAAAAATAGATTAAGGGTTGGAAAAACAGAACGTAGTAGTATTAATAGCAATAATCAAGGTCGTTCAAATTGTGCTCTTTGCAATTCATTTTATTCATGGGTATTTCTGGCGCTTTGGCTTTATACTGTTTGCCGTTTCACTTAATTCGCCGCGAATTCCAATCTCTCGTGATTTTTGTTTTCCAGGCTAATTTGAATGATTTCTTGCACTGGTTATCCGCACAAGAGACTCGCTGGGATCAAATGGAGCCTATCGGGAATGATAGCGCAATGGTACTGCGTCAGTTAGATGAGGCTGTAAAGTGGAATGAAGTGCTGTTAAATAAGCACTCAGATCTGGAGAATTTGAACTGGGCTGCCGGACAGCTCACTTCAGTGGATACAGAAGGTGTGGATTCTGGTAAGAAAATGTTCTCTTTCCTTATTTATCATGCACTACTGATGTAAGATTTCAGAAAGGGGACCGAGGCTGTCAAATTGAGAAGTAACCGACGGTGAGAAGATTCGGACCGTAAAGTCTTAACTTCACCTCGATGAATGTCTGACAACCTATGGGGTTTTGAACGTTTATCGTATCCACACCATCATCGAGATACACGAATGTGTTCAAATGTGTACCACTCATTTTCCTCTCATTGGGTTTTTCATCCATCCATTTTCTCCCGTGTGACTCTTGATCGGTCGGGTATCCTAGATACCTGCCAATTTTTTGAGCCCCTGAAGCTAGGCCGATAAGTGTAGCTGTTACTCTATTGAGAGTTTTATTGGCAATTCCGATTGCCCAACACTTGTGTGGTTGGTTATGACAGAAAAAAACCAAGGAGGCAAGTGGGTCACATAGGTCATTGATAGAAAAGACATATCACAGAATGCATCCTACGGGTTTCTCGAGTCAGACAGATTTTCCGGACAGAAGATTGCAAAACCGCTGCACCCGGTGCATGGTTATGGTTGTTCAAACTTGACTGAAGTGACCGTAGGGAAGCATGAGGATTTCCTGTGAAATCTGTTGTGCATTTGTCATTTATTTCAAATCTTTGCCCTTGAACATCAGTGTATCTTGCTAGGTTTCCCACCTTTGCTTACCCGTGGTCAGCTCACCTAGACAGTTCCTATATGTTAACATCATTACTGATCATAACATTTAGCATTCACACGTATTCAGTTCAGTGAAGTCAGAAGAACAATTTTAGGGGATATTGGTGGAATCCCCTATCGGCCAAGAAGAAAGGAGTATTCAATTTTCCTATTTTCCATAGGTGAATAAATTCTTACAAAATTCTGTGATCGATCGAAGTTCTGTTGAAATCACTTATCCCACGGCGAGATTGGCCATGCTACAGAAAATTTATTCAGTCTGAGCAATAGGGAATTTTTAACTGTCCAACAAATAATTCATCATGTAGTTTATTGTTGATGCGTTTATGTGACTTGCACCCCCGATTTGAATTCTAGTAAGGATTTGATGAATATGCACCACCTGTGGCTTCTAACAAGGCTGAAACAAATGTTCAGGGCTTCCGTGTTTTTTTTTTCCATTGGTGAAGTATGCCTTGACACCGGATGTTCCGGTCCTACTCCCTCTGCAATCCTTAAATGAATTATATTTGTTGATGTACATCCAGCTCCGTTCTTTTTGTAAACTGGCTCACTTTGTGTGTGTGCCACTAGTAGTTCTTTATTCTTCATTCAGTCAAGATTAATTGACCATCTCCAAGTTCACGCAGCAGTCAGACTTCTTATACACGTTACAATTCGGTACGTTCCACCATAGCCGGTGATTTGAATGTCCTCCATATAAAGTAATCCCGTAAATTGTGCGCGACCATATATCCAAGAGCACGCTCGAAATTGGTAACCAATGCCAACCCGATATCAATTGGATCTGTTCTGGTCTGTGGGAGTATTGTCCAGTAGGAATTATCAATGGTTGCATCGCTCTCCTTCCCCTCCCCCCCCCCCCGCCCGCTTCTGTGTTCCCTGTTTACAGCCGCAGACACATCGGCCACCACCGCTTTGTCCACCATGACCAGCGTGTTACATTCCGATTTAGCGGGAGCGAATCGTCGATGGGATCAGTTGTTCGACTCGAGCAATCATCGACGTCATCGTTTGCAGACTGTGCTTCTCGGATTGGGCGAATTCGAGCAAGCCATGGATGCACTGATGAATTGGATCGTCCAAACCCAAGCCAATGTCGACCAGATTCCGATTCGCCGAGGGAATGTGCGTGGCCTAGAAGCTGACTTGGCTCGTGTCAAAGTAAGCTCTGCGTTTCTGACCCCCGGTTCGATGATGTCTTTTTCATACTAACAAATTTGAAGGCGAGTCACTTTGAAGTATCTGAATTTTATCTTACAGATGTTTTATTCTGCTCACTGCATTCGAACACTCCATCTATTGAAGTCAGACAGAATCGATTGCTTAGTTATCATGACTTGATATCTATTGTTCTTTTCTACTCTGCTCTGTGCTTGACTGTTAGAACCCGTAACTATTTCCATTCTCCAGCTAACAACTCCTCGTCATATAGTCGTATATATATATATATATATATATATATATATATATATATATATATATATATATATATATATATATATCGTCGTGATTGATATTTTCCGCGAAAGCGCTGCATAACCCATGTATATTCTCCCGTCTGACGTCTCTGTGTCACTGGACTCGCGATCCGATACCGTACTCTTTTGCTTTTTCTTCTCCATCCCCACTTCTGTTTGCCGCGCGTCCGATTTGTACGTGATACCTCTTTGTTTTGCATGCCTCACGTGCAACAACAAATACTGCACTTCACACTCGCATTCTCTGTTTCTGTGGTTTTCCGGTTGGTGATGGGGGATGGGGTTCGTGCGGTGATATTTGTTCTGTCTGGTATTTACTAGTTGTACTTAAAACTTATCGCACGTTACCAGTATAATATGGCGACACTGAATCGTTCTTTTCACAGTGTACGCTCAAGACCATTGTTTTTCTGTTTCTTGCGCCTCTGGTTACACTGCGGACTTTTTTGTCTGCCGCTCATGAAATAAACTCACAATAGAATTCGTCAGATCAGTCATTTTCATCGCAACTACTCAGTATATTTCTTATATTTTGGCACAATTGTTCAGTTGGAACAGTGCTCTGGTAGCTAGTGTTTCGAACGCGTCCAAGTTATCCTTCAGGCGAAGGCCATCCCTAGTCCCATGGACGTTCACGTACTCAGTAGGACAACGTGTCGCGAATCACACATCATCACGATCAAATAGCAAAATTACGCAGTCATCATCAACGATCTTTAGGCTATATCCATTTTAGTGATGTGATCATTCATGCATGAACAATCTACACTCCGTTGATTGCGGGAATTGTTGAGTTGACCCAGAAGACAGCTTTACCCATCTAATCAAGTTAGATGCGCCTTTTGATAGGAAACTGTTTATTTCTCCCCCCTCCTTCCCCCCCCCAAAAAAAAAAAACCTTCACTCAGTGAACTGCGTTTCACCCTTGGTTCTTTTCAGGTGATCCACAACAACATTAACAACCATCAAATGGCTGTGGTTCGTTTACAAGAACAGGCCAAGAAACGTATCGATGAGGCAGTGCCCCCAAAAGACGATGAAGAGCTTACATCGCAAAAGAAGTCTCGTGCATTAGAACGATTGGATCAGTTGACCGTTTTGTGGGATCAGTTAAAAGCCGGCACGCGCATCAAACAAAGCCAGCTCGAGGAGGCTTTACGTGAGGTATTTGCTTATTTTTCCAACCAGTGCAATCGCCATCACTGCCTATCCAGCTTTGTGACACACGATTGATCAAAGAGACTGTGTTTTAGGGGAGAATTTCGTTAAATTCGGAACCCCTCAATTAGAAAGATTCTTTTAAGTTTATTAGACATACCTGATTATCCACTTTCATGGTCTATTGTACACACACACACACACACACACACACACACACACACAGTATGGGTGAGAAAGAGGGAGAAACTGTTGATCACAAGGGAACTGTGAATACTAACAATTCACAATGGGGACGGCAAATTTCACGTGCCATTTTCTTCTGCATTCAGGGTTACTTCCTTCACACAACGATAATCCATTATCATATTTCATGCCTGTTGTGTCTCCAGCAGAACAGAAAACAATTGGATAATTGATTTATTGAGCAAGCGGCACGCTGACGGCGTGGACACCACGAACGTTTGTCATGCTTACATGCATGCACAAGCGATGTGTACATTCAGCCAGGTTTAGCAAGGTCGATCGACGGTTACCGAGATCTCAGTAGTCAGCACCGTTCGGGCTGAAGCATGACTAATATCAACGCTGTGTATATGTGTTTGTCTTTGTTCGCTGCGTTCTAATTTGTGCATCCGGAGTGCGCGTGGATGCTCCTCTTAAAAGCGTGCGTGTAGTGGCTGGCGTGTGTCCGTGTATCTTTGGCAGAGTTCGAACAGTTGCCCCGTGACGTGTACGCGTTCGTACGTGTCTTTACGCGTGTACCTGGTTAAGCTGACCACAACAACTGCTACCCCCAAAATGAGTAAGCTAATGTGATAGGGTAGAAAACGGTTAACGGGTACTGCTATTGTCACAACAAGAATTGATCAAATCAAACGAACTACTTATGATCCCATTTGAATCGTGTGGGGCGTGCATGGACGGAGAGACCATTCTAAGAATCACACGGCGATTCTTCCAAGGTTAATTCGTCGGTGAACATGGCTAACCTTCAGAACGAGGATACGTGGTCCCAAGTATGGGTTTTCGATATGAGTAGTATGGCATTGTGTCTGGATGACGGGACACGATTTTCTCGGAAGCACACGATTGTCTTCGCGGTTGTTGCCGCTACATGCGATTCAAATGAGATTATAACAGTAAACCAACTGTGGAGTGCTCAGGTATAGAGATGACTGAACAGAAGAGTACCGGGCACGCATGCCTGGTGAGCGGTAACAACCGCGAAGCCGGTTGTGTGTTTTCGGGGCAATCTGTCCTGTCATCTAGATACAACGCCATACTACTCATCGACAAACAAACTATTCTTTATTGACCAAAGTCTTACAGTTTTTCGGCCACACATGAACACCGTGTATCATGTGCACTCTACCAGCTGAACTATAAGGCCATATCCGGGAGCTTCCGACGTTTCCTAAACGAATCGTAATGTTCACTTGTCCCATTCGGTGTTTTTTTAACCAAGTGCTAACAGGTCCCAAGCTGAGACAATAGCAGTCTGATCAGGAGATCACAAGTACTAGCCAATCTATTTAGTCAGTATGAGATCCAAGGTACCGAAGTTTTATTTGACCTCTCGGATTGGTTTTCCTTCCTGCTGGGCGTCAATTCAGTCGGTGCGCCTCTTATTTTCATCTCGTAGACCTCACCTACAGCCTCACACTCTCTTTTTATTCTTCAATAACCGCGATAGACCTTCAACTTCCACGCCGATGTAGACCGGTTGATGCGTAGATGCAAGCAGCTGGAGCGTCGAATGCCCGGACCGGGAGTACGAATCATGGGCGGTTTGCCAGACAGTGCACGCGAACAGCTTCGACGTTTCAATGAGGTCTACGAAGGTCTCTTGGAAGTTGATTCGGAGGTAAATCCGCTGGAAATTTTTTCACGACAGTTTTATCTTACTTTATTTTTATAGGACTAATTTTTTTCTCAAGCTCACTGACACATTTCAAGACAAGATATTTCCACATAATGGTTTCCTTTTGAATCCTTTTTTGTATGGTAATAGTTGATCGAACTACATAATGACTCATTACCTGATCCAATTCATTGGTTGTTGTTACCGTTGACTGATCATTCTTCCGTATTGCAATACCGAGGAAAATGATGCTTTCGGGCCGACATGCAGATGTTTCTTTGGCTTTTCATAGATGTTACTCTGTGACACCGGTCGCGTAAACATAGTGCACGAAATACTATTAAACCCACCCTGCTTTTCTCTGTTTTTCTGCGATTACTCTGGATTCAAACCCCTTAGAATGACCCCATTTGGCATACTCGTGTGTCAACCCACTACTATACCAATTATGCGCAAAGATTTTGAGCATGGAACAGGTAAATCGATTTATCCCTGAAACATTCCTAAGAGGGTGCGAAATGCTATGAAATTCACCCCGGGACCAATAGTATAAACAACCAGCTGGGTACAAAGAAATGACCTTCATTGTTGATGGCTGGAATACAACGTTCAGGCACGTTTCCAATTATATTCCGGATGGTCTTAAGTTTTATGCCATCCCATTCATCGAGGTTGCGGACCTCAACTCGTACGGAGTACCGAAGACTCTTCCGTCTATATAGACTCGCCTCGCTGACAGACCCCGGACATTTTTAATAGGGTTCAAGCCGCGAATGTGAGTGGGCCAGTCCTTGGTCTTGATGCTCCGGTACAGTAGCCACATTTTCATTAGGCTGACTGTATGTATGGAGGCGCTGTCGTGTTGACATTTCTGTGATCCCTGGTCAATTTCCCGGAATAATCGGGAGTGAAAATTCATTCACTATTCTGATCTATGAGCCAACCGTCTGCTTCCCCTGCAGTACTATTATCTGGGGTTTTCAATCTTCAAAAACCAAAGCCCAGACCATCGCAGAGCCACCACCGAAGACTGGATGACTGAGGTTCAGCTTGCTTTTCCTGAAGTCTCGCTAGTAGTGCATGATTCCATCAGGACCTTCGAGACTAGGCCTTCCTTCGTTAAGTATTACAATATTTTATACAGCGCTCCAAGTGGTGTGATCTCTGACACGTTCACATTGATATTCAAAATGGCTAACAGTTATCCGAGGCATTTATTTCATCTTTGTCTCGGATATGGTACAGAGTGTAGGGGTTGCTGTAGACACCGAGCGCTTACGTTCTGTTGGTTCGAAGCACCGCGCAAAAGTCTCCTTGTACCCTACTCGGAGAATCCTCTTCGAATTTCACGTTTTTCCTTAACGACATAAGGCTTAAGATCCCTCATGAAGTAACGAATAACAACTATAAATATGGAAATTTTCTTCGAAATCTAGCCCACGCTTATTCCCGAGTCTTTGTGTGTGATTATTCTTCCTTGTTCCAGATTGGAGAGCCTTGAGCCTCGCGTCATCCCTGTTTTGATAAATCAGAGTTCACTGCTCCTAGTTAAAGTATATAACTTCAGTAAACTTTGCTCGTGAATCACGTGTGACGTGAACAATGCTCAGTAATATATTCCTGTGTATAAAAAAGGAGACAATAACGACCAAGGTCGTTGCGTTTACAAGCCACTTCGATGTTTTTGCCATTCTTCCAGGGGTGGGTTTAATGACATTTCGCACCCTCTTAGGAATGTTTCAGGGATAAATCGATTTATCTGTCCCATGCTCAAAATATTTGTGCATAATTGGCATAGTGGTGGGTTGACACACGAGCATGCCAAATGGGGTCATTCTAAGGGGTTTGAATCGAGAGTAATCGCTGAAAAACAGAGAAAAGCAGGGTGGGTTTAATAGTATTTCGTGCACCATATTTTACAAAATGAAGTCAAAAATATATTCTTCAAGGAAACGTTTTCTCTTGAACTTAACAGACCACTGCCCTGTTTCCCGTCCCTCCTCGGGAGTGGAAGAAGCTACGCGGAAGTCAATAGATGACGTGGCAGTGGAAATAAGAAAATGTACATCGAACTTAGGAAAAGTAGGTGCTTCATGTCTTCGTGGTTGGGGTCCAAAAGGTCCGTCAACCAGTTGGCTGGATAAACTGACGGATATGGCTGCGAACCGTGAACAGTGGCGATCGTGTTGTCACTTTCTGTCGAGTCAGAATGATTGGTCATTGTGTGTTTGTACAGTTAGACTGTGTATTCTGTATGTTGGTTAGTGCGGTGTTCTTTTCTTTTCCCACCCGTGTAGGTCCACTCCCTGTCCACCTTATATGTTCATTCTTTCTATTTCCACATCCAACATGATGAGAAAGGCAGTGGTCAGTGGGGCTTACCTTACTGTTTAACGCTGTACGTTGATGATGATGACTGGTGCTACTCTTTCTTGTTGAAACATTTGCATGACCTCAAACTATAACTTAACGTCTGTGAACTAAGTCTGAAGCCAGAAGAAACCAACAGAGTGTTCGTTTTCTCAGATTATGAGAGACTTTCTCGAGGCTGCTACTGTGATGCAGTCGGTCGAAAATTCTATCCAGTCAGCCGGGTATTCGTTCCATTCGCTTCTCGTTTGAAGTCGTATTTTCTACTCCGGTTTTTATTTATTTCCACACAATTATTCTTGTGATGTCAACACGCACTGTGGCCTTACTTTGGATCGGTGTTGCGCGTATTCACCAAATTGATGACACATTGTTAGTTCCTCTAGTCTAATGCGATTGTAATAACACACTTCTCCAAACCAGACGTCCTCAAGCTTCTTCATATTGCTCAACATACTGTTCACGGAGTCTACTTCATCACAGCTGCAATAACATCTCGTTGCAATACCCACTTCAACATGTGCTTTTTCTTTGTCTGCCAGAAGCCGGCCACTATCTTCCCTGTTTCCCAAGCTTTTTGTCCTGCCTTTTGTCTTAACCATTTTTCACTGTTTTTACTATGAATGGTTGAAGACACCAGGCGATATGGTCAGTTTTTAGCTCTCAGTGGCGTATTTACAATAGAACTGCTTCGTACACATGATCTTCACGTATCCCTTTCTGAGCTGCACTTTTTGTTTTTCACGCCTCCATTTATTTCACTTCCGGCCAGCTGGTATTAATACTTTGCGAGGCCTAATCTGTTTGCTTTTATTCATCTTCCCCTAATTGAGATGGAGATTACGTAATTTTTGTCGAGGGGTCGAGGAAACCTCTCCTTAACAAAGGCTAGTTGATTTTAAACGTCCCGACGTACTGCTAAGCCGATCCACTACCGAGCCACATGCGCTGACTCAAGCGCAACTGATGATGCGTGGCCATACACGAATAGTTCACGAAGTAGTGCAACGTCCAACCAACCGACCATGTGAGTCGGCATTTTAGTGGCGCAGTAAACCTGGCCAGGATGCAACCTAACTGCGAAACTGGGATTAGAACAATTTTGACTGAAATGTGAACGCTTTATGGTAAAATTTTATTGCTCACCAACAGCATGGTCGAGGGCTTTAATTTAGGCTTTCATAACAAAGCAATAAAAACAAAAAAAATAGTGAAATATTTCCGGACCATATTGCACAAAATCATTTTCAACACTCTGTTCACTGATTGTAACTCTGTTAGGTCCCTGATATTGGTCAAATTAGCTGTGGTGTACTGATGCTGCTATTTCTTTTACTGGCTTATTTAAATTATAATTTTTTGTATTCAGCTTCAAGAGTTGCGGAAAAATTCTGCCGCCTTGTTGGTAAGTGTTCATCCGACGGATCAACCGTCTGAACAGTTGACCGGTACACTGGATCGTCTAACGGATCATCACACGCAGCTGTTACACCGAGCCACAGAAATCAAGCGTCAACTTGAGGTTGGCTTGACCGAAGTGGAACGATTCCACGCGGACTTGGCTCGAATGATGCAATGGTTGACTAGCATGGAACGCACAATGGCCCAGCAGAAACCGGTCAGTCGCGTGGTGGCGCGACTCGGTCAGCTGATCCTTACACACACCGAATTGCGTCGTGAGATAAACAGTCATCGGGAGGCACTCATGAATCTGGACCGTATGGGTGCTCAGGTTCAATGTAACGCCCAAAAGCAAGATGTGATCTTGGTCAAAAACTTGCTAGCTAGTATTCATTCCAGGTGGGAACAGTTGTTGTCACGCACAGCCGAACGCACCCGGCAGCTCAATATTGGATTCAAGGTATTTCGCTCTATCTCTGTTTACAGTGTATGTATGTGGTTTATAGACAAGTGTTACTTTCCCATTCTTATTAAGTTTACTAGTTTGAACATTTGTTTCGGATACCCGCGAGTAACGGCCGAACGAATTTCTGTATTTGGTACCATTCATGACTCGCCGAACTTGTGGTTTGCTGAAGAAGGCAGTCCATGACAGAACCAACTGGGATGTAGATAAATAGAAATTGCGTCAACCAGGAATAGTACATTTTTAAATATTTGCACAACTTTCGAAGAATAGGTCTTGTAACTACTACTTAGGTTTGGGATTAGAGACACAAACGGTTACCTTTACGAGGACAGATTGATTGAAGTCTTAACGAACCAGTAAGGGTTTTTTTACGGAAATCAACGCCTTTAGTGTGTGTACTTAAAATGTAACTCAGAAGTCAATTATATATATTCGTTCACGATGTCACAGAATCAGTCGATAAAGGAAAATGCATGAATTAAGATCAAATTACTGTTCAATGAATGGTTAATGGTTTGTCATTGTTTCAGGCACTTGACGTGTTCCGTTATTGTGATTGAACCTGGCAAGACAGCAAGATCGGGATTGATCAGGTCATGTGAAATGATGCGTAGCCGATTTAAGTTGGATCAAACTCTACTTCTTAGCACATCAGATTTATAGGAACACTAATGCTTCATCGCCCTAATGAACTGCTCCGATAGGCAGGGTTCGTTGGGGCGAGGATTGATTCGGCGTCCCACATAAACAGCAGGATGCCCGGATGGAGAGCCAATACGCTTGCTTGGTATGGCCGAGTTTCATGGTAAATAGGCAATAATAAAAGATAGCGTAGGAATTGATTAGGCTTTCCAATGAAACAAATTCTATTTTCTGTTTTATTTAAATGTATTGTTTCTGCGATGGTATTTCCACTGTCTTTCATCATTTTCTGTGCGCAATGTAAACCAGGAGGCCCATGTATTCCTCAACAACTGGACGGCATTAACAGATTGGCTAAAGGAACAACTGACATGTCTGGAAGAGAGCAATACCCGAGTTGCCACCCGTCCGGATAAAGTTGCTCATCAATTAGCCCAGCACCGCGAGTTTCAGCGCGCGTTGGGCTCACGAAACATCGCTTTTGACGCTGTTAGGCGTTACGCTCGACACATGCGCGACCGCGCTCCAGCTTGTGACCATGCCGAATTGGACGATATGATTAGTGAGTTGAAACACTTGTGGCATGAGGTGTGTTCCAAGGCTTTGGACCGGCAACGAATGCTGGAACAATCACTTCTATCAGCCGGTCTTTACAAAGAGGCGATTGAAGCACTTGGTGAATGGTTAACTAGAACGGAACCGCAATTGAGCGACCATCAGATGGGCATCTATGGTGACGTGGAAACAGTTGAAGTGAGTTTCGGACTATTTTATTTTAATTCTTTTTTGGGCATTTCTGTGTACATTTCTCCAAAAGGAATGCAGGGCATTGAAAGAGGAGCTCGTAGATTGATATGAGAGAGGCAAGGAGCTGCATTGCTATTTCGTTAGATAAAAATAAGCATTGGAAGATGACTTCTCCTTTGCCATATTCAAACAATCACCTAAAATAAGCTTTGTCCCATTCGTTTCAATGTTACCCTCAATCCAGACAGTTGCTAGTGATCAGTTAGCTCGTTTTCGTACACACACACACACACACACACACACACACACACACACATATATATATATATATATATATATATATATATATATATATAATATATATATATATAGAGAGAGAGAGAGAGAGAGAGAGAATGAAACCACCTTCTTTGTGCTGGGTGGTCAAACCCTCATATGTAAACCTGAGCTTGTCGGTCACGAAGACACTTACTATTGATCTCGGCGTTTTACATTTCTCAAGACTTCACTTATTCTCGTTTTTAAAAATCCGCTTCGCAAAAGCATAATACAGATTCGATTATAACTCCTGAGGAATACAATTACGCTACGTCTGTTAACATTTTGTACAGTTTGTTTTTCGTCCTCATTTGTTGGAACGGTGATCTACAATGAAGTAGCTTCCCCCCCCCCCCTCCCTCCGATATTTCTCAGCATTATGTTTACAACAGGATTTAACTGGAACCCCCCCCCCCCTAACCTGTGTTTCTCCTGTTTTCTCTATGAAGCAATTGATGGACGTACATAAACACTTTATTGAAGAATTGAAGCAACGTGCCGTTTGGATTCATTCTGTTCGGGAAGCGGCCCAAGAACTCATGGAAAAGGCAAGCAGTCAGACGTCGGAAGTGACCACAATACAAACACAATTGCAGCACGTGAACGCTATGTGGGATAGAGTTCAACTGTTGGCTCAGAGTCGATGTGAACGTCTAGAGGACGCATTAAAATTGGTAAGCTATTCAACTCTTTTAATCTACTCATATCATCGGTAATGTAATTCACGGTAATGCCGTGCCGTCTTTTGTTGTGGGTACTATAATAACGCCTTATAATTGCAGTTTTTCTGATTATAATGCCCCTTTTCTTATACCGTAGGCCGTACAATTCCAAGAGATGTGTCGTAGCTTGATGGATTATTTTGCCGGTGCGGAACATGTCATTCGTCGCCTTGCTGCACTGCCCACTTACGATGATGTGAGTGTGTCGTCCGCCTCGGAGCAGAAGCTAACAAAACCAGTGAGCAACTCTGCACCGGTCACCCTTAGTGATGCCATTGAAGCTCATCAACGCACACACACCAATCTGATGGAACAAGCTGATCGTTTGGAGGCAGCGCTACGTCTTGGCAATCAGTTGCTCACACAGGCTCATCCGGAAGCTGTGCCCCGACTGCGCCAATGGATTCACACGATTCAAACCCGATGGACCGATGTGAGTATCTTTTATTCTTCCCGCTGTTTACGCACCTAAGTATGAATATATGCTGGAGATCTTATCTGTCATACACATACGACAGAGAACTCACAAAACTGCAAATGGAGCTCTTCCAAGCTCTAATGTTTCCGAAATCGCCAACCACTAGGGTTTGGTGACCATTCCTCATCACTACAATCGTCTCATGAAGACGGTTTCTGATCCCTTTCCATGTTTTTTTTTCAAACTGCAGCCAGTTTTTTTACTCAGCTTATATTTCATCTTCATCATTGATCTTAGTACGTTTGCTAGCCGTAACTCAGAATGTTTTCCTCTCCTTGCATGATTAATTTTTTTTATAATTCCGATAACCGATTTGTGTGGTCCAGTCGACTAACGGTACAGCGGTTACCACTGTATCATATGCTATTGAAGCATCCATTCTGTATCAAAGACCATTGAAAGGGAGGATTTATCTGAATCTTGTTGAGTATCAGTTTGTGGTTTGACAGGGAGATATGAAAACCCCTGATTTGTAGGACGTGTTATATTCACCGACTGCATCCCACGGAATCCGTTAATCAGATGATTTGAGTCACCGAACGAAAGACCTCGTGTAACTCCGTAGCACACTTTCAGTCCGCCCCACTCTTTACTTATTTTTCCCCCTCACTCGTGCCTCTTGCCTTTTTCTGTGCTATTTCCGATTGGTTGCCAGTGAACAGTAGCGACCGAAACCATTACGTCCCTTCGAAAAGTTAGCGGTTGATGATCTGCCATATAACGTTATTTTTTTAAGCGTCCGGTTATCCTGAAGGCTGACCTAGTTTATGGTGATTGCCATCACAGGTCAGTTCCTTTAAACCTAAATATACTGTATTATCGATCTTCCGTGAATAGAATTCCACTACGTTTTACGGATAATCGATGGGACGGACTTATTATTATCAGACTTAAACAACTTTGTGTTTATCGTGCTCCGTTCGACCCCACGCAGTTAACAACGTGGTCTAGTCAACGTGGGGACCGTTTGCGTCTTGCTCTGGAAGAACAACAAAAGCGACGTATTGCACAGCAACAACTTCTGGAGTGGCTGGCTGACATACAAGTCAAACTTGAACGTGAACCTGTGGTCGCCATCGAAGATATTCTGGACGGGAACAGCATAGTGTCTTCCGGAGTTGATATGGAGTCTCAGGGTCCTCGTGATGGGGATATTCTGCCACTCCACACCAACGGTGATCAGAATAAAGCAACGAATGCTCCTTCCAGTATTGGAGAATCGTTAGCCCCGTCATCTTATCGTACTTTGTCATTGCACGAAATCAACGAACCTGAACTGGTCGAACGCCTTTTGGCTGAACATGCTGAAATGGAAAAGGAATTTGAAACCCGTAAACCAGACTATGATGCCGTAATAAAACACTCCAAACGCCGTCAGATTTCCAAGCTTCCAGTTCCGAGCATCACTGGTGTGGCAGCTTCCAATAAACCTGGTCGTGGTGCAATGGTGCCATTCCGAACCGGTTTGCCACGAACTCCATTTGGCCGTGGTCTTTCGCGTCAGGAAACTGCACCAACTCATTCGGAAAGTCCGTTCGTTTCACCCTCAGTAAACGAGCTGTACAGTCGATGGAATGCCGCCCAGCGCACCTTGCAGGCTCGACGCACACGGCTGCAAGAACGTCTAGCCTATCTTTCGGAAGTTGAAAAAATGAAGGATTTCGATTTCGAAGAATGGCGTCGCCGTTACGTAGGCTGGCTCAATTCGAACAAGGCTCGTGTTATTGATTTGTTCCATCGAAAAGACCAAGATCGAGATGGCCGTCTCACGCGGGCCGAATTTATCGATGGTATCTTAGAAATGAGTAAGTTTGTGAAATTAAAAAACATGATATCATGATTTTACTCAACCATTTCAGCGAGCATCTGTCCTTCGAATTGGATAATCGCGTCTTTCAATCTAATCTTAATGTTCCGAGAAGTCGATTCTAAATCTGATAGACGTGATCACTGAAAATATCCAGCGGAGAAAGATAGTGATTGGTTTTGCAAAATACTGACAAGTTTGCACCAAGCTGCGCGCATTTGGAAGCCCGCGGTGTTGTTCTGAAAATAAAATTATGACGGAGATGATGCTTAAAATAAACCGCTATTATTAGTTTGGGTGAAGATCGAATTTATTCGGTGTGTCTACTGCCCGCTGAGATTTATTGTGATGGAAGCTTGTTAAAATGGCCAGCCCGTATCACACCGGAAAATTGACAATGTACGCAGTTGGGCGGCGTAAGGTACTTCACTGGTCATCGGAAAATACACTTAGGACAACATAGTCACGTGTCACGATGTCAGTGATGCACCTGAATCCATTATATTTCTACGAGTATCTTATTTTCTGCCCAAGCTTTACTTTCTCAATGTGTATCCTTTCTGTCTGCCTCTATTTGACTTGTTTCACACTAGACCTTGTTGTTAGATAGCAACAGAAGCAGACCAGTGTGTTGCGTTCTGCAAAGTCGATTACAACGAAGGTAGAGAGTTAAGAAATTAATTACCAAGGGACCGTTTTATTGATCTTGTAAATGGAGAGCTTTAATCAAATGGAAAAGCGGAAAGGATGGAGCTATTCCGCAGCCTTCTTGTCTTCATTTGTGAGCGAGTGAATCTAACTCGTCCTAATTGATGGTTTTATATAATTGACTTTGTATTTGATATTATGCTGAATTCGTGGGCATATTGCTATTCGTGCTAACCAGTATAATTCAAAACGTTTTTGTTTAGTCCCTCATATGACAGCAGTTCGATTGTGCATGGAACTTTGCATCATCCAGACACGTTGTTTTTTTGAATTTGTCTACTCTCTAACATTCCATGTCAGTGTTATCCACAATCACATTTGATGGTAACTGGAAACAAATGAACCTGGCAGTGTTAAAAAGGGGCTACGCTTCAAAAACTTTGGCGGTGGAAACTCATTGCAAAATGACAAATCGCTTCCATGATTCCCAGAAGTCTAACTGTGAACTGTTATCCCTAAATTGTGATTGTAATGATTAATCGGGACTTCTCAGTATGATGCGATCTAAACTGATATATTCTTCGCTTTGGAACAAGATTATAAATTAACTATTGACACTTGTTTAACCTTATGGTATGTTGGGATAGCGGCAGTGTCCTTAAGCGAAGATAGTTTCGAAATTCCTCTTCTCATCAGTGGTCGTTGAACCACGCAGCGATAAACCACATTCTATTTAAGCCTAACTCTGTTTCAACTATCTTTAAGCCGAGACTTTTCATAAGCATCGTTCAATTCTGACTATGGTCTCAAGATATTTCTGTTATAGCAGTGTGACTTTTATGATGGTCACACCACCTTACAATAATCCACATGGGGACCGCAAAAAATCAGATCGATCATCTACGATCAAGACTTTATTTTCACTTTTCCTGTATTCGTCTACTCACAGACGAGCGAAGCCAGCGCAGTAAGTTTACATTTTCATATCTTCGTGCTCCCGTATGCACACATTGGTTTCAAGCCTCAGACTATGGATCATTTGCTTGTTTTTCGCCCTCGCTCCGCCGCATCAGCACGCACAGTGTCATGCTGTCTACTCAGACAAATCGCCCCCACCCCGCCCCCCTTCACCATTTTTTATCTTGTCTTTCTGTCCATCTTTTCTGTTTACTTTACTCAAATTAAGATCCTAGAAGTTCTCTTTAAAGTGGTACAAATGAGTTTGTTTATCTCTCTCCCACAAGCATTTGCTGAATTGGTTTGGCTGTCTGCACCAGATTATTCCATCCTGCTTGTGTTGCGTAGTTTTTCGGACTTGGAAAATCAGTGATCAGTGGAAATGTTTGGCTAGCGCATGTGTGTCCATCCCTTCTTACCTTCATCGCGAATTCAAATGGTGACGGGGATCAGTTCTCACACAACGTTGATTGGTTAGCTATTCTTTTTTCGACCACCACCTCCCTGAATCGTTTGGGGCCATCCAAACGAGGTTTGTACCTTTCTAACACGAGTAGGTATATAGGAAATATCATATAAATTTGTTTTCTGCGGATATCGTATTCATCTATTCTGGTATTTTATACGCCTGCCTGTTCTTTGCCTTCTTCATTCACTCATCAGATTCACAACTGTGTTCACAGTTGTGATCCAGTCTTATGTTTCATCGTTCATTTCGTCCTAATTCTACAAAATGACGGCAGAGGATTTCTTGCATCCAGCGGCGCGTAATGGTGATAATCTGTGCTTTCGTTATTACGCGTTTCTATCTTGCTTCAATGATGCTCCACCCCAATGTGGTTTGCGGCCTTTTGTTCTGCATCGTAAATTTGCATCCATATGATCGCCCTGTTTTTCAGCGTATCCCTACCTCCTTTCGCGGATTCTAGTATCCAGCTCACTGCAACCTTCATGTAGTTATTGTGACTTTCTTTCGTTCTTGCTTCTTTCCTCTATTCAGAATTCCAAACCAGTCGTGTTGAACTAGAAGTCGTGGCAGATATTTTCGACGCGAACCGCGATGGTTACATCGACTACCGTGAATGTTTAAATGCGTTACGTGCAGGCTATGTGGCCGCCCAAGCCGCACCACAGTTCTCCGTGTATGGAGGAAATAGCAGCACACTTAGTTTGAACCAGAACCCCGCGAATGACGAGGAAGCAATCAATGACGAGGTGCAACGTCAAGTAGGGCTTTGCACCTGTCATAATACCTATCAAATTTGCAAAATGACTACAAATAAGTACCGGGTGAGTTTCGTGCTCAAGCATGCCATTGTCATTGGTCTTGTTCGTGTTGCTGCTGCCGCTGTCATCATTGTTGATTACATGTCGCCCCTAATGTTTTTCCAGTTGTTCATAATCACCACTTCTTTTGTGATTTGTCTTTCCCAAATAGACGATCATCTCAAGTTCACGAATCTATGATAGTCGGTACAGTCTGATTCGTTTATAGATGTAGTTCTTAGTTCTTATAACATCACAAATAGTTGACATCCCCTTTCAATAGCTTCTAATCGCCGAACTCGGCGTTTAGGTCGCAAACGTTTAATCACAAGTTGAGGTGACGCCGTCAGTGCAAAGGATTTAATGTGTTGTTTATCTGGCCGTATCCTCTCCTGACGAAACCTGACTTCATACGGTCCTGGTCTGTTTATCCTGGTTGACTATATATATATATATATATATATATATATATATATATATATATATATATATATATATATATATATATATATATATATATATATATATCGGATATCACCTCGGAGGTCTGAGGTTGGATTCCCCGCCACTACCTGTTGTTTTGGTGGAGGACAGTGATTCCGCTGTCGTCCGGCTGATTACAACACCTGACCTGTTGGGACCTTATGTAGTTCTCCATCACTCCAAATCTCTTGGTCTGGTTGTCCGTTATTCCTAATAGTACAGTGGGACTTTGGGGCTATGGGGTTTATACCCCTTGCACTGCACCTATGCGCAACAATGTAACAGAAAAGTCATGATTAAACAAATGAGCTCGGATGGTAAGTAGAGCAGATTGATCCTCACTATATGAACTGCACCAATGTTCGTTTGAAATGTTTTTTTCGAAGTTTCTCGTAGAACCCTGATTGAGTTATCCGTTTGAGGAAGCCATACGTGAACACGCAAGTTTTTCTTTTTCCTGGCTTACCTACCATACGCGCATAATTCAGCTAGAGTATTCAGGTAGTCGTCGAATGAGTTCCCGCGGCAGCATTTTACACTTTGAAGGTGCAAAATGCATCCCAAACATTGCCACAGTGTTGTTAAGGCTATCTAAGAGAGCATGCAACTTACTCACTGGCACCCAATGTGGGCCTTCACTCCAAGCATCAGGAGTCAAAACCATTGGGTAAGGTTCATAATGGAAATCTCCTTCTGCAGCAGAAAAGGAAGGTTTGCCAAGAAACCCCCTGTATCTTTTTGGTAAAGGGTCTTCAGGAACAGCAACGAGATTCCTTGAAGTTTCTACAACTTTGTTTTCTAGAGAGCAAGGCGGCATATGTGCTGTGCGTTAGTGTACAAATGCGATTTTCAATTTTTCCTCTCACTTTTCGATCTCTCTCGTTTGGTTTTCTAGTTTGGTGACTCACAAAAACTACGTCTGGTTCGGATTTTGCGGAGTGCCGTCATGGTACGTGTTGGTGGTGGCTGGATCAGTTTGGACGAATTTCTATCCAAGAACGACCCGTGCCGAGGTAAGTCCGTCTCACAAGTATGTAAACTTACTTAAACAAGGAGTTATAAAATTTCACTTCCACCTCACTCCACCCCATCTGATCCCTAGGTAGAAAGAGGGTTGGACTCAATCACCGTCAATTTTTTCCCCAGAAAAGCAAACAATTGAGTAGCCATTCCTTTTATGCTAAGGTCCTCACTGTCTGTTGCTGAGAAGTGGTCAACTGTTAATCATCTTTCACACAGCATCCAAATTTCTGGCTCCAAAGTTCACTACTACTTCAGTATTAGGCGATATCATCCTCATTCGTTTCGTGTTCGCACCTTTTTATTTTGCATTCGAGTATTGATAAAAGTGGATGGGAATAAAACCCTTAGCTACAAGAGTTTACTATACCATCGAAGGGAATCGGAAATCTTGGTTCTGAGATTGGTGTCATTTAAAGCCGAAATAAATCAGCTGTGGTTTTTGAACCAGCTGGCAGTTGACCTGCTTACCGCTAAAGTCAGCCAACTGCGGTGAGGTTCGCATCCGCGTACCTCAGGCTGATCGATTGGCTTCCTATACATTTGGTCATAACAGGTCTTTTGGATCCAACCCTTCGGTTCTGTGGTTTTTAATTCGAACCTTTCTCAGGTGTGTACTTGTTTGCTATTTCGATTTTTAATGTCGTTTTTAACGGGATAATGTTTCAAAGAGGTAGCCTAAACCAGAAATATGGGGTTAACTGTCGACAAAACTGTTTATTGTCTTCGGAGATCGTCTTGAAACAACTGATTCATCCAGTTGGGGATGAAAAAATGGAAATCGGGTGTTTTATTCTGACTGATTAAAGTCATGTTCCTATCCCTTCAAATGCAAACAGATACTAAGCCAGACTTCATTGGATCGTCTCTACACAGTCCCCGTCGCTTTCATAAGAGGTATTAACGTTGACTGTCAAGACTTTTATTCATATCTTGTCATCGATTTCAGCTTAGGTAACATATCGACCGCTCAAGCTCGGTGCACCTGAGTTACCTCCAGGCGGTATAGCGATGTCTCTTCCAGGAATGCCGTGGTGGCTTTTGTACTACAATCACCATTAACAGTCTTAACAGTCAGAATCTGAGACCTTCCGTTTAGACCCAGATTCCTCGTAAGCGGTGCATCAATGAAGCTTGTATCCGACCCACTATCGATAATTTCCATTGACAATGAATTCTACTAAGGGGCCTCGATGATGAACTGGTAATATTGTGAAAGACCTTTGCCGAGCCGTAGCATGAACGTCTGCAGAGACGCGACTAACCGATGCAGTGTGTGCAGTTGCTTGAGTAGTGCGACCGTTATCTTCTGGGGGTTCTGGTCTATGCAACATCGGGTGGTGTTGATCTTTACAGTCGCCTAAACCACACGTTCTGCGTGATCGGCAGTCCTTGACGACATGATTTGGTTTCAGACAGAGAAAACATAGTTTCGGTCCTTTTATTTCATCGTGTCCGTTGATAACACGCAAACCTCGGAAGATACTTCATTGGTCCACGTAATGTGGTCCCTCGCAAATGGAACAAACTCGGTTTGGGGAAATTTCCGGCTGTGGGGTAGGTGGTCGAGAGAGATGCGCCGACAGTGTTGAACATTTTCTCCGCGAGTTTCTTTTGGCCTTATAGATACATCTTGCGGTTTCCAATTCAGGCTCCAATCTTCTCATCTTGAGTTCTGCCAGTTTAAGTTCTCCGTTCGACTTTGAGTTGGTGGACGGACCTTCTGACAACTGGCGTTCGCTGTGAGACTCGTGACGAGACTGCATTTTTACAGAATTTCCTTTAAATTCAATTCGGGCAACAGATCCAAGCAAGGATTTAGTTAACTGGCTAACTTTAGCGACTGTTCCGATAATTATGGGACTGATCTAACAAAACGCCTAGTCTGTCTAACTGTACGGCTATGGGCAGCAGAACAAATACCACGAGTCTAACCGCGTTTGTCGATGTTAGTGGTTCTAAAACAATACAATAAGTAAAAATATGCAGAGGGAAACATTTTTCAGCCATATGAGAATCCAAGAACAAGGAACAAAACCTTTCCGAAAATCAAGACATCGTAGGAAACAAAGACGGTCCACTTAAGCGGTTGTACGAAACTGTAGGGCAAGTGCAGTTACAGTGCAATTGGTAAGTCAAAACACTTCTAACCGGCGCGAACCAACAAATCGATCACGAAGGGATGAATTAAACTGTATTTGCAATACGAAAGAGAATTACTAATGAATGAGTATCAATAAACTGAATGTGGGGGACAACCGGGAGCATAAGCCACTATGAATGAACGAACCCGGAATTAGATTTGTTAATGCCGCTAGTGTGTTGGTCAGTGGTGGAGCGCAGTGACAGCGAAGTTAAGGTCGAGAGGTCGAGCCTCTACATGGCAGTGCAAGTGAAACGCTCAGAAAGATTATCCAACAGGAGTAACGCAAACTTTTGAGGAAGGAAAATTATGGATAAATACATAAACTGGTCATGTAGTGTGCACCATAAAATGCTAGTATAAACCAATTTGACACATCAGAAACAGAGAAAGTACTTATAAGTATCCAAACAAAGAGAGAAGGGAGAAAACGGATCACTAACCGTAATCAACACACCGTAATCACACGTTGTTCCCGTTCTCTGAACCCATCGACTCGTAGTTCCCCTTATTTATTGGTTAGGTATCTATGATAATCCATTTTTCTCGACTTTTCGCAATGCTCAAAAGGTTTGGTTTGTTTGTAACTTTTTAAGTCTCTATTCACCGGTGTACGCATTTAAGTGATTTATTTGCAGGTTCACTTTCCACAGACAACTCATTCCAAGCAGATCGATCCTACAAAAAACATTATTTCCTTCTCGTTTTTCAACTCCACCTCCTTTCGATACGCTTTTTTCATCAGATGCTTGCCAGCGTCTGTCAAGTATCAGTGATCTTGCAGCTGCTGTGGGTCTCATGCCCTCTTCCGGCCGTCGCAGAAGAGGGCGCGGTATGAGCCGTGCAGGATACCATCACTGTAATCGACAGTACCAGCTACAGCAACAACAACAACAACAACATTCACAGGGTCACGTATCATCCACTCCCGTTGTGAATCCCCTTCGAAGCAGCGCTGATAGTAGCATTAGTTCTCATCATCCAGCTCAACCGAGCAGCCTTAGTACCCGGTATTTACGCACAACTAATGGGCCTAGGCTAAATCCGACATTGCATCCTATCTCTGGTCCCGGACAAGACAACGCATTCTACCTCGTCATGCCAGATACCAGGGCGAATCCTACAAATCACATCCACAAACCCGGTGCCCACGATCGAACGGATCGATACCCCTTAGATAAACGCTAACTCATCCCGTCATATGTGACCTGTTCACCTTCCCGCTTACCGACTCGATTCATTGATTCATCTATCTACCCGGTCAAATATGGGCTTTCACGTTCCTATAGTATAAGTTGAGTAGACTTTGTTACTACTGACGCTGCTGTCACCGCAGACCCCGTTCCTGACTCCATCGCCACCGCTGTGGTCATCACTGTCAAGTCACTGTCGCCGCCGCCGCCGCCACCGCCGCCACCACCACCACCACCACCACCACCACCACCACCACCACCACCACCACCTTCACTACTTCCACAGCTGTCTCCAACAGCGCTCTCAGGTTTGTTCGACCCGCCTGTATAATCTTGTTGCACGAGAGCATGTACCTCCTCCTCCTCCTCCTCCTCCTCCTTTCTGTCGATCTTGATTCTTCTTTATGGTCTAATCGTTCATTCGACTTCTGGTGGGTTGCGGTCATGCTTGTGCACACATACTGTTCCCACCTCGTGCAGTGTGGTCGTTGTATACATATAAATGCATGCCCAGGTATTGTCCACGTCGTATACTCCAGTGTCTTAAGCCGCGCTTCACCACACACACACACACACACACATATATATATATATATGTATATATATATATATATATATATATATATATATATATATATATATATATATATATATATATATATATATATATATATATATATATTGCTGATGTTCCCCTGTATACGTGATCTCAGTCGTCCACGTGCTCTTCCCGCTTTCTGTCGTCTTTGTGACATGGTGTGCCTGTTGGTTTATTTTATTTTTTCAAATTATATGGACCACGTTGGTGTCGCTATGTATTACGCACTCCTTGCAACTCCATCTATTGTTTGCGCTGAATTGAACAGATAGCTCGAATAATTCCATCGTTTATTCCCTTCTCATGCTAGCGGTGGACTGGAAGTCTGTGGCCGACGTTCGTGAGCGCTTCTCACTGGCGGACAATGTGACCCAATCGATGGCTGCTTTTCGCAGCAAACCACCGTCATCTCGTGCTAGCTTGACTCGGAATAATTCGCACACCTCAACTACTGCTCTGCAAACCCCTCTAAAAGGTGGGCTAGATTCGACAACTACGGACCGGTCGGTTTGTGCTCATCGGTGTTCCACGAATTCGCTTCCTCATCCACATTTCTCCGAAAGCGCCAATAGCTCGTTCGATTCGCACAGTGTCTCTGGTTTGGATAATCAGTTTAAAAGACGTCTTTCGACAGCAAGCAAAATCGAACACCCGAAATCTTCGTCGCGGTTATCTCTCCGTACTTCCCGTGATACTTCGTCTGGTAAGTGCAAATATTTCGACAACATTCGTACATTGCCTGCACTCACTGCTTCCGTCACACCTATGCTGTTAATATATTTGAAGAGGTTTTGACATTCAAACTGGTAAAAATGCTTGCTGCACTAGTGGACGCTATTTTTTTTTATTACTATCCAATTTTTCGTCTGTTTTCCTATGACCAGAAAAGAGCTGCTCGCTCACACCCCATTAGACACCGAGCATACAACCCGATGCAGATACTTTATTTGACTGACTGATGACTCATGAAAATGGAAGGTGGAAATCAGTCGCGGGATGCGAGCATTTCGTTTACTATTGTCGATCGCGAACTTGCTAGTCTGTGTATGGCACAGGTTCGTTCGTCATACCGTAGGGACGTTTTACTTTCCATCGAATATCCATAGAAACTTTGCGGTTTTTTCATAGTCAAGGGATTTTTTCTAATATGGACCAGTACAGTAACGGTCACCTGTGCACTACCGATATCACGACTGGCGGTGAGACGCTTGCAGTTGAAACGCAGAGGTCAACGATCAGGAATTTACGGAGTTAGTCACGCTTTTGTCGCTGGTATGTCACACATTACATGACTTGTCGATGATAATGAGGATCTGTGCTGTATTATTCCTGGAAACAATCATTCACTGGTCTCATCTGTCTAATTTAAAAATGCGGCGTAAATACTAGTACTGCATTGAACCGATTTCTCTGAATCAGCATCATTTCGTTGCATTTCAACTGTGATTTGTGTCCAATCATCTGTCTGCTTTTTTGGTGAAATCAACATAATTAACACATGAAACGGAACCTAATGAGCATTTGTTGCAGTCCCGGTGGGGTTTTTCTAAATGGAATTAGGGAATTACGGCTGCCACACATTACGGGTATCGTGGTTATCACGTTTCTGTTCCTCTAAGTACGCATACCGATATTGTTCAGTTATACTGTCACGCGTGTGCATATCTTGTGAACTAATAAAGTTTCCGGGTTTTTCGTAGGTTCATTTGCTAAATCCTCTGTGTCGTAATTAACAGTCTGTCTTAAAGTGAATGAGAAAGTAAAAGTCACCAGGTGTCTACACCAGTCCCCAGACTGGAATGAGACATTCATAAAACTCAAAACACCCTTCGTTGAAATATACTGTCTGCATTTCTCCTCTGATGGACTTTGAAATGAACAGTTGTGATCTAAGATCTTTTTCACTCCACCCTGTCAGGAACAAGTTTGTCTTCTACTTTATTGAATACTTCCAACGAAAGGTGTAACAAACTCATATTACCTCCAAACTATTGTTATTATTGAACGATTCTTTGGTTCCACAATTGTAACTTTTCATTCATTAGCAAATGCTGAGTGTTTGGATGTAAAGCATAGAAATAGACCTAATTCCAACATGATGTTCGTTGATTTAAATATTCTATTTACTATCTTCATCTATTTCTCCTCCTTTACGTAGGCATTCCCAAACCAAAAAGCTATTCAACTGCCCAGACACCACCCATCTCTAGCCGTGCATCAAGCCGACAGTCCAGCCAGTCAGATCTGACTGGAGGTTTTGGGAAATCCCCTCGAGTGTCCACCACGTCACTGCACGAACTGTCCTCCCATCCACACGCAAGCTCTTCCAGTTTTATTCCTCCGCCGACACGTCCTGATAGTAAGCTCAGGTCGATTCGGCATGGCTCTCTTGGGTCCGTATTGGCTAAACCGTCAAAACGCTCCGTGCAAGAAATCTCAGCCCTAGCTCAAGCTCCAACAATCTCTCATACAAATCGACGTCGCTCTCTTCCTGCTTCACCTATACCGGAAAATGTGAACGATAATGACAATATTGGCCCAAAACTCAAATACGAGGATGACTCATCCGCCTAAGGGAGAATTTTTGTAGGGATCTCTTTTGATCATTTACTGATCCATATCCGCCTCATAAGTTAGGGAAATGAGATAGATCGTGTGAGCGCATGTCAAGCCCGTGATAGGTCGTCCATACATATTGCCGTCTCGTTTTCTGGCTCTAATTCATACCCAATACCTAACAAAAGATTCGGATTTATCTTCAACTTTCCAATGTTGTTTGTTTATTTTGGAGAAGCAAGAACTCGGTTATTCTCCCGCTTTCTTTTTGTATGCCTATACCATCTTTTTATCTATCCATCAGCTGCCTGTCATCTCCCAGTACCTTCTTCCTCATCTCCGCGAAATGCAAACACACACGCATGATTATCCTTAGTTGCGTGTGTCTCAGTTTCCAACCATCTTTACCCTGTTCAGCTCATCCGTCCATTGTCTTCAACCAAGCAATCTTCATATTTTCACTGGATTGACCTTGTGTGCTATTCAACCAAGATTCAAATAGGGAAAAAGATAAAAGGGGCCCCGTCAATCCTTTCTCTCCTCCGCTTCCCCGGTCGAAGTCACTCCGTTTCTGATGTTACTACTCCTCGCGCCTGCCCTGATCTTCGTTCTCCCTCCCATACTCAATCGCTTATCTGAAAAAGCGCATTAACATTCTGCGGTCTATCTTAAACAAGTTCATTGTACTGTTCCGCATATCTCTCGGTTGTGGGTTATTTTTATTTTATTTTAACTTCATTTGCACTGTTCCCTATTGTGAGTTTCTCATATATTGCAATTGTTTGTTCAGTTTTGCTTCGTTTTTCTACGTCCATACACTGACGCACCTTGCCTGTGTCCATGCGTTTGGCATCCTTCTCTACCCCCACCCCCCAACTTGTTTTCGCAATTCCTTTGTGACTTTCATATCAACTCACCACTATTGGCATCAGCATCGGACTGTGAATAGATCCTCGAAAGCATTGTGTTCTATTTCAATTCCTACTTGTGTCCGTCCCGTTGGACAGGGCAACGTGCAACAGTGGCCGAATTGAAGCTCAGTTATGTTCTTTCAGCCAGTAACATTTCACCTGTGCTGCCTGTTTCATTATCTGTCAGCCCATGTCAGGGACACCGACACAACAGCCCAGATTATTCGGAAATGGCATCCATCCCAGCGTAAAGACCGATTGGAAAGCACACCAGAGAAACGAATTGAAGAAAGTCAAGGATCGAGTGTCCATATGTCCCCGAATGCGAAGCTTAGTCAGGTTTCCTACTGACTCCAAACAATTGGATGTCGTTACTAACAACCAGTAGGTCCACGCAGCACAGCCTACTCGCAAAAGTGCATTAGTTGATGTTTTCCGTTACTTTGTGTGCGGCATAGTCAATCGCGGTTTTCCGAACACTATCCATTTAGGTAGCAAAATCGCGCCAAGGAAGCGTCTCCTGAGATATACAAACCATCATGTTCTTTTTGCATCTGGTGAGAAGTAATCTCCCAGAGTAATGATAATAATAATAATAACAATAATAATAATAATAATAGTGATAATAATAATGGTAACAATGATAATTATTATTATAACAATAACGACAATAATATTAATAATTGAAAACACACTTGATGAAGAACTGGCACAATACGCTGGTTTGCGGGAAAATGTGAAGCGTAAATGGCTAAAAACTGTAATGGTAAATATTTCATTAGATCTGGTTGTATCCATATTGTGGGCAGTCCGGCCGCAAAGGAAGATCGAAATGAAATAGCAAACGCACACGAACAGGGTCAAGAGCAAAATCAAACGATAGACAAGGGAGCAGACAATCATCCGAGACGAGCGGTAAAAGAAAGCTAATCACAATGAGTGCTGAATAAGGGGGTGTGACAATATGAAATGGGTGGTTTTAGTCACCGGAAACGGGGGGGGAGGGAGGGGGTATCACTGGTATCATTAGACAAACGAATTATCGAACAGCTGGCCCGGCGGGAATGAATCATGATTATGAGTGCGTGAACAATAACATCAGTGAAGTTATCCTAGAAATCAGTGAGCGGGGGACAACGAAAATAAAGGTTGTGTAAGCAATAACACTAGAATTCAGTAATGAGAGATACCATAGGGCTACCAATCGGTCGAGCACAGATACGAGTAATGGACACTTTAATAACATCGATCAAAACTGTCTCGGAAATTAGGTCCAGTAAATGTGCGACGCTGGGAGTAGACATGCAAGTTAGAACGCGGTATTGCAGTCGGGTTGGATGCAAGTTCAGTCCCTTCTATCCAGGCCACTGGGTCAAGGACAAACATTAGATCGGTGGTGATAACGCATTGGATGTGGCTTCCGGAGTTGATAAAACATCCATGTGAGGACAGGTAGCTGAACCAAACGGTTCAGTTTGAGAATTTCAAAATGTCAAGTGGAAGCGCTTTTATCACCTAAACTGGTCATTATTTAGGGACCAGATAAGCCTGGGAATCGAAAGCAACGGGACAACTTGGTGGTGCTTATCATGGGACGTTTAACGAGTACAGGCCACTTTCATCACTGTCGATATGCTTGTGTTATGTAGGGTTGATTCCTCAAAAGTGTTGGGGGTTAGTAGTTTCATTAGTCCTGGGTGAAGTAGGGAGCGGGCAGTCATTGGTGTTACCAGTCTTATGCCTGTTAACATTTTACGGTGGTGTCCTCGAAGAGTAACCCTTAAGTGGTGCATGTGTAAATAAAGCTAGCATAAAACCACGAATCGATAGATCACCGTTTCTCATGGTTTCACTCGCCAGTAGTTGGATTTGAAAGGACGAAGTGTCTACTGACCGTGTTCAGATTAGTAACTTGATAGGGCCACGTGCGGGTTGATCCCGTATCCTCCGTCGTCTCATTGAAAGCAGGATGGAATTTATCTCGTCAGCTTTCCAATAAACGCTCCAGCACATGTTCTGCCCACGTCCGGTCATGAATATCAATGAAATGGAGATATAAGAGGCCACGGATCAGTGAAACACCAAGAACTGCCGATTGATTTCCCTAAATGTTGTCGCATTTTCACCAATTTGCGGCGAATATAAACGAACCAAGTTATCTGCCAATATGTGAAAGAACGAAAGATAAAACTAGGGATACGAGTGTAACTCCTAGAGTGAAAGCTACTGCTTCGCACAAGAAACGTGGCATTCTTGTTTCAAAGTGTATTTCTACTCCTAAATTCCAAAAAATCATCCAGGCCGGATGGTCTCAGCCCCATGGTCCTCAAGGAATGTGTGGCCGCTCTCGCCTACTTTCTCCGAAAGGTTTAATCAACTCCTGAAGGAAGGAAGAGTTCCCGACTGCTGGAGGATAGCGGTCATCACCCCTGTTACTACGAGAGATTCCTCCAAATTGCATCCTATTGCCTGCAATTCACTCGCCTTGAAAATTTATGAAAAGTTCGTTATCCTTCATGTTTTTGACTCTCAACAGTTCGCTTATCGATTTTCGCGGTTTACTTTAGATGCCCTTGTCAACCTGGCACACTACACTCTCTCGTCACTCGATCAAAAGAGTAAAACAGTTGGGACTTGTTTCCTTGTACACAGTGACGCGTTTAGTTGTGTCAACAGAAGCGAGTTGTTCTTTCTCTCCATTTCAGGTGCCGAGTCCCCTCTTATTTCTCTGCTGAGTGATTTTTTCCATAGCCGTCAATTGTTCACCCAGTTAAATGGCAACGGTTCTTTGTTTGTTACCACTACCCTTGGTGTTCCCCAAGGTGTTTTCTATTTCAAGCCTTCTTATATTATGTCTTTACTCACGACAAAAGTCTCTTTATCAAATACGATGAAAGTGTCATACTCGGTTCGCACTATTTACGTAACTCCTTTTTTCCGACCTTTTGAAATGGTATCATAGAACTTTCTGAATTGTCCACTGCACAGAATTTGGTTGTTAATCCTTTCAGATGTGATGACATTCTATGTCCCTTTATGAGAGACGGGAAGTACTCTGGTTTTACTAGCTCTTGCACTCCAATATCGATTAATAGGGACGACTGAATCACCTAGATTCAGTAAAGTACCTTGATGTGATGCCAAACCGAATCCTTACCTGGTCACGGCACGTACCCATGTTTTCACGAAAATCGGGAGTTTATGGCCTCTCAAATTTCACCCCATACCGACATATGTCATCAAGCGCTTTGTTTTTTGAGAGCAAAACAGGTTGGCGTAAAAGGTCGTTTTCGGTTGTTCGTATGAAGATCAAAATCTGTCTGTGCACATGCGTGTGAAATTGATCACCGTGAAGAATGTTTGAGTGGTTGCTCACGTGTTGGGGAACAAAAAGTGAGTCATGGGAGTTTAAGTGCTTGCACAAACTGTTTCTGAGCGCACACAGGAGGTTTGCGGAGTCAAATACTCACGGCTTCGGATGTGACTTAGATGCGACACTAAACAAGTCTTGATTGCTTGTCCTGGACCTTGTAAATGATGCGAAAAGCGTTTATTACATCCACTGAATGGTTTGACTCCACAAGGCCTAAACATACAACACTCGTATTTGTCTTAATTACTCCTGGGTTCAGCCGGGCCGGGTGGTGTTCACGTACACGTTCGGATAAGCATCTGGTTGTGCTGCCAACGTACCGAGTGCCACAGGAACAAATGAATGAATACATGCAGAGAAATGCTGCAGAATCTGGCACTCTATCCTTCAGTCGAAAACACACTATCAGTTTGAACTCCGTCATAATTTTTAGTAGTGCAGCGTAGAATGTTCTGTTGACTGTTCCTGGTAATCTTCGTTGAATAATTTCGGTTTTCGTGTCTCCTTTGAATGACAGACAGACATATACGGGGCTTCTTTCCGACTACTGTCTGTTTTGGCCTATCTTCATGTCGTCGTATAGTCTTGTCAATATACTGTTCAGGATAGCCTTTTTGGGAGAACACTCCTCAGAAAATGAAGTTCATTTTCTATTGTTTTCCGTGCATATTTTCCTTGCTCTATCAACCGAGCAACGTACTAGATTCCTCCCCACTTTGAGCTGTAGGAAACTGTGAAAAAGACTGTATTGCCCGTTCCAATTTGCCTTCCAATGGACTGAACGGAACCGTCAGTTCGATGGCCTACAAAAACATCTAAGTACGGTAGACTATTTTCCTTTACTTTTTCCGAAATATATTGAACATTTGAACGGGCTGTGTTAAAACTGTTAGGCAGTAAATTTGTATAGAGTTTGATGCCTACTACGCACCGGATATCATCCACGTACCTTTTGTCTGAGGTGCAATCTTTGATTGTTGACTTCAGTTGCTTATTTTCAAGTTTTTCTATGAGAATATCAGCAAAGTTGACGCGACTGCCAGCCCGTCCTTCTGACGGTATATTTCGCCTTTGAACTGAAACTGGATATGATGAGCGCGGACAAATAGCAACTATTTCGGTTCATCCGACGAGATGCCCGAATCGACATTGTTCTCTTGCATGTATTCATATAAATATTTGATTGTTTCTGTGATCGGGACACTGGTAAACAGTGAGGAACTTTCCAGTGAAACCATTTGCTTGCCTTCTGAATCTAGACTGCTCACAGTCTCTACAAAATGAAATGTGTCGCGTAGGTTGTGTCTGGAAATCATGACTCCTACTGGCTCTAACAATGTAGACAACCACTTTGCTACTGCGTCACATGGCGAGTTGCACATATCCAAAGTCGGTCTTAAGAGGACACTTTATTTGTGTACCTTCGGTAGGCAGTACAACCTAGGAATTGTCGTCCCAATTGGTCGCTTGCCTTCGAATGTTACCGCATCGACCATCCCTTTCTGATTCAATGGTTTCACTATCGTGTAAATTGATTTTCCTATCTGAATCGTGCTGTACTTTTCAGTTAAGTTCTTTGTAAATTTGGAATCATCATTCAATATCATCTTCATCTTTGTATAATCCGATTTATTAAGGATTACAATACCCGATGCTTTAGCTGATCTTGGTGATATTATTTCTCTATTAGCCTGAAACTCTTCCATACGTTTCAGGTGCACTAACGTTAATAATCCTTTCGTCAAAGGTCTGTTTTCACAGTATTGATAGCACGCATTCACAAGTGTGGATTTGAACTTCTCTAACTCATGTGACGAGGACTCGGTAAGACCGGATAGCTGACCAAATAGGCTCACAAATCCAACCACCATGCCCAGTCGTTTAGTTTTATGGGTGTGACGGCAAAAGCTTGGCCCTAGGGGCAGCACTTCAAGTAATGTGTTACCCAGATTTACAGAGGACAAATTATGGACGAATCCTTTCGGGTATGAAGGAAACTCACCAGCTAGTTTGCTCGGGTTTACGCTTTTTGCAGTTTGTACCATACCCACTCGACTTGTCTGTCAACCATCGGCTAAACATAAACAAAGAACTCCTTCTCTTCTGGAGTCTGCTCGTCCAGCACTTGTTACGACTTCACGAAATAAAGCTCCATTTCTGGATCGCGAATAAATATGGTATCTGTCTCATTAGGCGCTTGGTGACGTAAGAACAGTGATGATATTAATCCGATTTCTCCTCAGAATAGTTTGATATTGTTTGGGATGTTCTGAATTAGATGTGCACTCATCAATGAACTGAACACGAGCCTTTGCCAGGGTCAGTTTCGTACAAAACTTAACGTATTCGTTTAGTTTAAGAATTACAGCTGGGTCTCTGATCTGTTATGAATGTGCGAAAAATCGTACAGAACATACTGAGAGCAACACAGCGTGCCGAAAGAGCTCGTTTTCAGTTATTCGTATTCACACCCATACACAATATTAAATATGACTGGAAACGACAAATTGGAATGATAATCAAATCTATCTATTATGTGGACAGTCCATAAGTTGGATAAATATATTGAACCAGACCACCTCATTTGATTACTATTACTGTCGGACCTCCACGAGATCCATACAACCAGTGATCATAGGCAAGCAAGGACATACGACTACGTATAACGACAAGTGAGGCTTTTGTATTCACACAAATTAATCGCCACACCGCTATCGTTATTTTTTAGCTCTGTTCCTATTTTGTCATACTGGTGATTATTTGTAATTTCTCATTTAGGTCACTGCTGAGAGGTACCAATCAGAACAACCACAATCAAAGAACCGTCAATGGTTATTCCAAGTGGACGAGATCCGTTGAAGTCTCTCACATCCAGGGGACCAAAGTGAATATACGAGGTTATTACGCAAACAAATTACCGATAAACGCTGTGCTAATGGAAGGTGTACCGCTTATCAGATACTACATGAGTTGCAATTCGACTAGGGCTTTATATCGAAGGTGCTGTTAAATTGACCAGCATAGTCCGTTTATTCACAATGAAAGATTTTATGTAGGTTTATATACCACTGAAGGTTCACTCGATTTGCTTAGGTGGTTTTATCCAATAAATCTGTGATTAAAATAAGCACCTTTGAGCGTACAGTTTACCGATTCCGGTATCGTTCACCGTTTTCACAAGCTGACAATGCAAAGTGAAATCTAGCTACTGCTACTGTCTTCAGTAGTAATATCGAACATTCGAAGCTCCAGGGGTGTACTCCTACCCGACGAACAACCGTATATTAAAAATTTCCAAATTACAGGTATTCATGATAGAAACTAACCGCGACGCCAGTTGTTGTGTACTGGAGTGACGCTAGTAATACAGAATGCTCTGAGAGCACGCAATAGGTTCCAACCCAGAATTGGAATCCGATCGAGAAATAAAATACCGAATAGTGGGGCGGAATTTGAATCACACTCAGCGGAAACGTGAAAGTACAGGGAGTTTGTAATACGAATAAGCAGTCTCATAAATCATTTTCAATCACCACTCTGGCTCCAAACCTCTCCCGTCATTCTTCCAATCTGTTATGGAATGGCTTCAAAGTATTTTCTAGATCTCCTAAGTTCCTATCCTCTTGTAGCCGTGTATCCAGACATCAACTCACTCCATTCATCATTTCCAAACTCAGTAAAACTTGCCGTAAACTTTCCACAAAATACCCAGATCCTACTCACCTATTCGAGAACACTTAACTAAATGTGTTTCCTCTCCTGCCACACACTCCAAGTATAAACACCTTCATGCACGCACCCGAGCTTACAGCTGTTCCGCCATTCCGTACCTGGCAAGGTATTTAAACAATCCCGAAACTGTGAAGTCACAACTTACAGAACGATTGAATTGAAAAACCATCACTGACCAATACTTTTTTAAATGATCTTGTTGTTTTTCTCTTTGAGAATGTTCTGTTTGGTTATGTGAAAGCTGAGCATCCACCCCCTGGGGGTGCATAAAACACTTTGTATTGCCTTTTCTTGAATCAAACATGCCAAGCGAAGTCAACTGGGTTACATTCGGGTCAAAATATCTTTTACCATTACCGAATTATTTAAACGCACTCAATAGAAGTATCCGTTTCACACTAGAAAGCGCAGCTGACAGTCGACTTCCACTCTTGGAGGTGTGCATTACTCGTTATGGTGATGGTTGGATTTTCAGATCGACTGACCAAAGTTACACTTTGGCAGGCCACTACCTTCATTTCCAAATTGACCCCGACTTAATACGAGCGTGGTATATTTCGAATACTTGTTGACAGAACTAGACGAATATGCACAACTGAAAATCTTGACGTCGAACAGAATCTAGGTAAAGAAATTTTGAAATTCAATGGTCATCCGGAGGCTCAGTCAGCTGGCATCACTGATAACACAGATCACGACAGTTGCGAAACTTCAGGTCAGTCGAGAGCTGCCTTACAAGCGTAATGATGTAGATCACATGTTACGTAACCGATTGATCTCGGTCGTCGCAGCTTCTCTGCAGACAGTCCCTGCTTTATTCAGCCTGTGCGCATCGTTCCTCGTCAGTGTCACGCTATAACACAAGGAAATAAGTGCACTGAGCAAGAAGTGTGCTAAAATGATCACCTGATAGGAAGTCAATATAGAAAGAATTACTGAAACTGAACATGGAAATTCAGCTTGCCATATCAAGGAACTCTTTTCAACTGGTTTAGTCCAGATTCCATGCTGTCCATCACAATCTTTAACTTGCATTTACCAAACTGTTCGTTTTTTCCCGTGTGTTTAGACCACTAGTTTCCACGCCAACCACCAGTCGTGGCCAACAAGCCGGCCTGATAATCTTTCGTTCACCTTCATCACGTCTCACAGCCATTAGTCTTGCTTCTATGACAGATAATGATTGAACTTAACGGGTATCTGTCCAGGGTCCATTTGTCGGCCCTATCTGTTCGTATCGAACTCTGATTCCTAACAGATTTTATTTCTTACGTAATATTTCTCTCCGGCTGTGTACGTATGTGTACTGACCCACCGTTCTGGTATGATGTCAAGATTGCCTGGGTTAACTGACGTGATTATCTCTCTTGCCTTGTCTGTGTGAATGACTGAACTTTGGCCACCCCTTTATGATCATGCCATTTTCTCATAGCCACCGCCATTCCGTTTGTTCTTCATCGTGTTTGTGTTCCATCAAGCAGTTACTTCTCCTCTGACAGTTGATTGGTCAGAATACTTCCTATAAATAACGGCCTTCTTTGCGAACAACTCGACTCGCTCCTGCACCGCCTTCTATGGCGTTTCCTACTGATTGTTACCTGGGCATTTGGAAGTCTTTGTTGACTCTCTTGATTCTTTGGTCGGTTTGCCCACAATTTGAGTTACTTTGTTAAAATTGATAATTTGTCCTACAGTACACGTAGCAAAGCGAGTTTGTGTTCTCTGCCGTGGGACTTGGGGTTCGTTTATCTGCGAGTCGTCCAATTACGGAGGGACAACTTTGTACACACCAGGAGACACGTTTTTTGTCTGGGCATTTGACCATACGGACGAAAAATGACTATTCAATAGTTCGTAGATTGCAGCCACTGAACTCCCAATTACTCTATCTGTTTGAATTGTTTCTTGCCCATGTAAGATATTATTGAGAGACCAATGTGACGCAAAAGCTGAGCTTTATTCCATTTTCTCGACGTGCCCTCAGAGCTGCAGAGCTGAAGGTGAAGCATGGGGTTTCTCCAAACACAAACTGGTCACCACACGCATAAAGGAACGGTAATTTCGGTCTTCAAGACAACTGCCTTGTTTCGATGGTTTTTCGTATCGTTGAGGAGTGCGTAGTTCGTTTGTATAAATGCTGTAAACAGAAAAGGTCAGAAACAGTACTGAAAGATTTGTGTGCTACCATTCTACTACGAATTCACGCAAAATGAACTCATAATTCGTAGTCACTGTTGATTTGAACAATCCGAAAAGATAGTGCAGGAAAAACAGTGATGAAGACTGCACAATGTGCTCAGAGAGTTGAATACCTAAGAATGCCAGCATTTTCAAGTCAGGTCCTTTACTAGACGGGAGTCTTCGAACGGCTTTACTACCTATTTTTAAGTGTCCACAGCTGCGACACCGTCTTAATTGTGGCTGGCTTCATCGGTATGCAACCTCGAAGTTGCAGAACCTGATCGTTGCAGCCAATCGGCCTATTATGCTCGTTTGGATTTGAATGTATCCCAGTTTCATTCTAGTGGCTGAACGGTCAGCTTCTTAACGGAATAGTGGTGCCTATCCAGTAACAACCGGTGGATGACTTGTTGGCTTTTGTGCCTGGGAATTCTTTCTCTATCCTCACCTTCAACTGCCTAAACATGCTTTTTCGGTTTTTGTACACCCCACCACACAAGTGCCTGGAGAACTCTTCGTTGAACTACGTCTTGTAGGATTCAGGTTTGAAAGATATTTCCCGACCCGTAGCTGTATTAGCTTGGCAAGATTTGATTTCAATACCGAGGTGTTTCGGAACGTCTTTCATACGATCTATGCGTACATATTCGATTACCTCCGTCGATCTTCCACGCTAGTGGAACGATGGGATATTTTCTCGCCCATATTAACGATCTGCATATTGTCCGGTGATGATGCACACAATGGCAGGTAAAGTAAGATAAACCAAATCGCAAACAGTCGCAACGTGTTTATCTCATTCGACTGCCTTCAAATGAAATATCAATGTGTCGGCAACGAATCTCCGCACGTAAGGAAAAAAGGTCACAAACAATCAACTCCCGTAAGTGAAAATTCATTACTTAACAAACGGCCCATTGTTTTGCATTTACAGGCGCTGACAAAGATCAGAACTCGATGCTACGAAAAAATAAAACATTAGTTCCTTATCCCCGTCCGAAGAAAACACCGTTTGGAGAAGCGGATGGGATGCCAGTTCGAAGTAAGTACACCTTCATTACTCTTATCCGCCTATATACGTTCCGATATTTGACAGCACTACCATGATCAACTGTGCAGAATACGACAATCACACTGTCTCATTTGTTCAGTCAGCCGTGAAATACCAGTCTTTGTAAAAGAAGAAATAATTTATTCTCAAAGTTTGTTGACATCATAACATTCCGATAATTCTCGATTTGAGTCGCTTACGGTAGCACGGCCAGAGACTGTGTTTCAAGACTAAAGGACTATGGGTCGCAGTTAATCATTGTGGGTTTTTGTGCAAGGTCGTCGGGAAAACCTATAGTAGTGTTCCCCAATCCCAGTAGGTCGTGCACATGCTTCTACAGCGGGGAATTTCAGCTCGCCCTCTTATCATCTCGACCACTACGACGTGAGGCGCGCCGCTAACCGGGAACACCGAACAGTAATGAGAGTGAGCAGTTTCGGGATATCATCGGCCGAATTTGACACTTAACTACATTTTTAGTCCATTTTCCTTGGATATATTTTGTTAACACAGCCCCTTACCGCGATGCTATCCCCGCGAAAATATTAAAACAATTTATGTTATCAATAAAAGACGTGTCGACAAGTATCGAGTCACCTACTATCGAAAGACTATAATGTGAATCGGAGCCATCACGTGAAGAAACGCGAAAGAGCCGGATGGCAGGTAGGCCTTAGTCGCACATCACCGAATAATATGACAGTTCTCACTGCTGTGTGTAACAACGTGCGTTCTCTGTTTGACAAGCTTCCGGGCCTAAATTATCTGATAATGGCTTGTGCTTTTCAAAATACGCGTGCAGTATGCCTTCAGGAAACCTCACTGAATACTGATGTGGATGATTCTGTGGTCGAAATGGAAAATTGTTCATGCTTCCATCAGGATAGGCAGAATCCCACAAAAAAGAGTTGATGGCGTTGCCACATTTATCAATTCCAAGTGGTGTAGTAAGCCCAGTGGAATCTTTTCCCACCACTCTAATGGGATTGACTGTGTATCTGTCTCGTTCCCGTTTTGACCACATTATATATATTATATATTAATATCACAAGTGATTAAATAGCATCATAAAGCCTAGTTAACTCCTACGATTCATTCCCACCTTTCTTTGTACCGTCAATAAATGATAGTCTTCATCTCACCGTAGGAGACTTTGGTCATGCATTTATGTACCCGCTCCCATCTTTTAATCTCAATGATATTTGTCTTGTCCCGAGCCGTTGTGACCCATAGTTGGATTGTCTCCCAGCTAGTCATCCAGAACTCCCTTCCGTTAGACTGTGTGCTCATTAGTACTAGTGATCATAGTATATTACATCTTCGTCAGAAATATACTCGAAAAATGGCCACCTATCCTATACAGACTAAATAGATCCGTTTTTCTCACCGGAACTTATCAAAACAAAGCCTTTCATCGTTCAACCGTTCCTTCCTTTTCGCCACCTCCTGTTTATAATACAGCTTTAGCCATTCCCTCTCGGTATATTTTACGACCGAAATTATAGACCGCATCTTTAACATTTGCTGTCCCACCAAAACGGTTTATTTCCATATAGGAAGATTGGTCTCCGTATCTCAAACGGTTACGCAGGAAGACGTTAACCTACAAAACGTGCAACCCACCTGAAGCCAGTAGACTATCAAGCTTGATCAGAGAAGTACAACGTCTAGATTTTATATTCTCTCAACAGTTTATGCACTCCAGGAACACCAACCACACATGGCAAGGGATCAAAATACTGTGGTCTGAAGAAAATTCTCCCCTATGATGACCATCTGAATTCCTAATCCAATCGTTACTCGAATGACCCACTCCTAGCTTTGCATAGGGACAACAACCCACAGAGAGAAATTTATCGCTGCCGTCCATGGGAAGGTGGTGTTTCAAGCGTTAGTTTGTGCACACTTCCTAACCTACGGCGCGCTTCGTCCCAGTTCTTTGCACTGGGAATAAATAACGCAGCTAGGAATATGCAGTAGAACCGGTTTTTAAGAAAACGAACCTTCCCACTAAATTACCTGTATTCACCGTATGTTCTCCATTTATTCACTGAATCGATCTCATATTGCGTGCCTTGCTCCCAGCAGCCATATCTGCGCATTACGAAACGGTGGTCCCGTTCAGCTAAACAAACCTTCTGCCCCATGTCCACCCCTACAAATTGGTTAATCGCTCCGTGCATTTGGACATAAGGATGACCGCAAATGACTCCATTCCGAAGAAAGGTGGCCTCCTTCTGCACTTCGGTTTATCACAAACGAGACCAAACCAATGTTTGACTGAGACCAAAGTCTTCATTCGCGTCAAGTTAATTTCAGAATAGATTAGCGCGCGAACGCCGAATCTTGGATCGACCGCAAAAGCCAAGTTGTGGGGGCACTGTCTTCCTTAGTTCTTGGACCACACTTCAGTTTTCCACTACTGACAGTACACCTCGATGTTTCTACCAGCAGGTTAGAAACCTTGTATCACTAAGGTACCATGTCATTAATTTAGCACTTTCCAACTATTCGTTACTAAACTCCTTATGGTTGTAGTACAACCTCCCACTTGGCGTAAAATAACTACCATCTTTAATTCTATTGTTTAGCGCTTGTTAGTTCTACGAACACAACTGGCAATGTCGTTAGTTACTTCGTTGTGACTGCTGATACCGAAGCGAGTCACCTGCCTCCACTTTCATTGTTCTGCAAAACAAAAAGAACGAAGCGGTTGTCCAGTGATATCACAGTTTTCAGTGGTGAGTTGAGCGTTGACACTGCACAATGAATTAGGGCATCGGACCTTCGGATGGATGGACAACAAACGGAGGATCTGGCACGCCCTCGTTCATTAGTCGATTTGGCAACGAGAAAACATACTGGCATCAAAATGGGTTGAACATCTTATTAGTTTGACAACATAAAAGTTGTAAAAGACCAGCTGGCAACGGACCTGAACAGAGAAACCACATCCTACAAATGCGGTCTAGTACGCACTCTAATTGATCGAAGCACATGGATGGGCAGAAATGTCGCATCACTGTTGGATCAGACTTGATGCGAAGATTAAGAAACAATGAATATTCAGACGTATTCCGCCTTAGGCATAACAATCCAGTCTGCAAACCGGAATACTGTACCAAAACACGAATGGAGGTCACAGTACTTTTAGTTTAAAGGTAAGGTGATCAACTTATTCGAACGACGGCTAAGATCTGCCGCCATCCGAACCCACTTTGCAGTTGATAATTGCATAAGGACCTTTTTAATAAAAGAAGGCTTCCCGTTTCATTTGCTTGATTCAGAGTGGGTGCTCAGCTACTTACACAGGTCAAAAAGAAAAGCAACTACGTAGTTATATTTCAAATTAGGTTCAACAAGCAGCCTCATGAACGAAATCAGTGATACCAGACAGCAACGATCGCGTTACCGTTAGGACATCACGGTCGTACCTATCGCTGATAGTCAAATGCTTACTGATGACGCAACGCCAAGGTGAATAGAAAGCATCTTGTAACATGTGCAAAACAGATAAAGCCAAACTGTTTGGACTGACCGGGGGAAACCATCCGCATGCAAACAGAAAAAACTGTGTGACATTACTGTTTAACCTGGTGAGACAGGTATAATCGGATTTTCGTTGTTTACCCCTTATTCACATAAACTATATCGCCGCTGTTTCTGCAATATGCACTGCGTTGAAATACGAAGAACTAGTGATAAACAGAATTCAATATTACAATTATGGTTTATCTGTCTCTAAAGCCTCTGATTCCGCGTGCCCCACATCAAAAATACGTCTCCTATATTCCACATCACATTGTGTCTTCCTTTTGTATACCAGCTTTTCATCTTGATATAATAACAGAACAATGTAGGTCAGTCGGAAACTTCGGTAATAACTGCTGAACCTCGTCAATAGAAAGGGGGGGGGGGATATTGGCATAATAGCGGTATACTTCGAGTAATAAATAAGAACATGAAATTCATGCAACGTTATAAAGGAGAAAAATCTAACCATCAAAGTTTCTAAGAGGTGAATATATTTTACACAGATGTGAGGTGATATTTGTGAGTGCGTGACAGAAGCAACAATTGACCAATAAGTCAGTGAAGAAAGTATGTGTCAAGTGGAAGGTAACGAAGAATGAGCGAAAACCCCAATGAGAGTGTACATCATATGAAGATGGAATGCATCATGTCCAATCCTTATCGGTGGTTATGTACAAAAGGTAAAGGAAGAGAACAACAAGAGGACTGAAGAGAAACGACGCACAACCGTGGACTAAAACACGTAGATCAGATGGGATTCCTGATTATTCGGCTACCGGATCTTGATCACCTCGCGGTCGTTTTGGGTCAGGACCTTCAAGGATAGATGATGCGTCTGGTATCACCATTGGGGAATTATATGCTTGTTCTGGGGTGTCCTCTATTGGGTTCAATGGCGATGCAGTTGACGGTACTGGTACAGTATATTCCGGATCTGAGCCTCTCGGCGTCGGTGGCGGAGTACGCGGTTCAACTGGATGCGCATGTTTACCCGAAGAGAATGAGGACTTAGGAGAACGAGTGTGTGTACCTAGAGTGGTGCGACGATGTGACGCCATATCTGGAGAAGGATAATGCAACATACGATCCAGAATGTGGTCACCAGCCTCGTCAGTCCGCACAGTCATGGACATGCACTTCGTTTTTTCGCTCATGGTGGAATTGAGCCCACTGACCTCATCTTCATTATTGCTATCTTTCTGGTTACCATCGTCACCTTCGTTATGATCCTCTTTCTTCGCTTCTTCTTCATCTTCATCGTCGTTATCTTCTTCATCAACCTCATCTTCACACTTGTTAGAGCAGCATGAACTTTCACGGGAGCTAAATATCATGCTCATATCCTCGTCTTGACTGATGTAAACTTCAGCACCAGAGAACACATACTGATTGGGTGGAATGCGCGTGAATGAGCCCACTGCGAGAAAGATGATACGGACCAGAAGCACAAAGTAAGCAACGATAGGATGAAACCATCGATTGGATATATAAACTAGCAACTAAAAAAGCGCTTCACAAAACAAACACCAAAAGTGTGCCCAACTGCCGAACACGGACAACAACTCGCAACTAATAGCCATTTTTTTTCAAGTCATGTACTAATAAACTTCTCTTCCAATTTTCAACCTTCTTGTTTGATCGGTAGTACCCATATGAGAGCTAAACAACTTCGAGGAAATCGAGTCATATGATAGCAACCGAAATCAAAATTGCGCGATGGAAAATGAACTGAACGGAAACCCCTACATCAAAATGAGTCCGGACGAATATCCGCGTAAGATCCACGTATATGAATGCCCTGATGATGAGACCCAGTAAATGACCCTCAATTTGCCTACTTTGACCGCTTGTCACGTCCAGTACTACCAACGATTGGATAAAGTGAGGCTGAAACTGCAGCCAAAAACACACTGAAGTGATAGTTGAAACAAATTGAGTTAATCCTGAGTATAATAAGGCAAGCACGTATACTTCATTTCTGACTTTATTGAAGTGTTTGAAGCGGTCCTCAGAAGACCTCCTTGTGATAATAATTTAGGAATAAAGCTAGTTTGAATGAACTTATGTATTCGTTCCGGTAAACAATGCGATGAACATGTGATTTTTCGGTCGATTTGAAATGCGAGCTGGATACGAAGATACAAGCAGACAAGCAAAGAATACTCGTGCACAGGAAAACGCGTACACGGCAAAGAGGCAGCAACTTCCCACACATCTTCCTCGTCACTTTCGTCGTCGCTTTCCTTAATTTCGACAACACTCTTAGCGGGTCCCGTGTTGTTTCCGTTGTCTGTTCCAGTGTTCTTGGTGGCTGTACATGCCCCGCTTTTTACGATGGCGTCCGTGGGAGCCGGTGATGCCCGTCTGGTAGATACTAGCTCTGTTGTTTGAATCGCTTCGATTTCCTTATCACTCCCCGTAGGCTGAGCATTTTCCTTTACTCCATTCTCGAATATCTTCATTCGGCTTTCCCACAACTCACGTAGTGGAATCAACGTACCCGGTTCGGTAGACGAAGGACCCAAACTTTCGTCCAGCATCCAACCAAGTCGCGTACAAAGTTCACTAACGATCACATCGCAATCACCCAGAAGTTCCACATCAAAATCATGATTCGACAGAGGTTCGCGGTTGATCAATATTTGCGGCACATGACCCGGTATAGAATCTAAATAGAAAAACGCAAGCAACAATGAAGATATGTTCGGAAATTAAATCACCACTGACGTGGTGAGGGTAAAAATATCAGTTTTCTTGTGAAATGACTGTATTCGCGGGGATTGGATAAATACCACGTACTCTCCAAATTTCGATTTGCAAACAAAAATCACGGTTTGCGAGTGAATTGAATTTGTTAGCTCACTGGACAATGTGATTGAACAGATATCAATAAGAGTTTGAGTGATTGGTGAAAGTAATACCCAATATCCAACATACGATGAATCCCATCCTAAGCTCGCCAAGCGTATTGATAACTGATGCCCTTGAAACGAGTATGCGCAAACAAAGAATCTACCAGGACTATCGAGAACTTACTAGGGATGTGAGACACCGGACGGACTTTCAGTGACGAGCCCATTACGAGGACCAGGTCAGTTTCTTTTACGTCAGAGGCCAATGTGTTGTGAAACTCGCTCGACAAATCTTCACCAAAAAACACTATATCTGGCTTCAGTACACCGAAAGAAGCATTGGTTGAAGCTCGGGAGGGATGCGCCATGCGATGGCTAGCCAAGTTTTTGCCTACGGCGTTTGTCTCAGATGGTTCTGGAGATGACTGGGTTCCGTTTGATGAACTAATCACTTCCTGAGCAACTTTTGGACGACATCGTGGGCAGTAGGGAATTTTCTGGGCAAGTATATCATCCTTGATTTGAGCTCCAGGGACGCGATATTTACACGACGTGCAACTGGCCGAAGCAAATGAACCTGTGATACGAAGGATGGAGGTAAAAATGCCTCAGTTGAACCGTAGATAGGACGAAAATTGGTTTGTGAGTTTCGATAACCGCTAACTGAAAATCAAACAGTTGTTCAAACTATACAATAGTGCAGCAGGACGGGGTTCAGAGACAAACCAGTTGTTTTCTATTTGCTTAAACTCACAAACAGAGGAAGAAGAATCGCTGCATTCGCCTCTCCGGCCTTAAAGCAATTAGAATATAAAAGCTACAAACCGTCAATCCCTGGCAACACTTCAGGAATTTCCAGTGAGATCCTCATATCTTGATCACTAAAATGAACAGAAGCTGTCCATGACTTACACTTTGTTCTGAATGTGTACAGAAACCGGATACGATGCAAGAGACGGTAGTATATGGCTACGAAGCTACCCCATGTGCTGGGCAGAACTGCTTCTCCAGAATTCATGATTCTGGAGGGATCGAATCGTAGTGCACATGACGGACGATTTACTTCCTCATCCAGCTTTCTACTTGCCATATGTGGAAGAAAGTGACTCTCCTCCCATCCCTCGCACACATATCGGCTCCCTAATGGAAATACAACTTACTTTCCTCCTACTATGGTACCGATCAAATTATCGCTCGAGCGCTTCCGATGAGGTCCTCAAGATCCGCCTCAGCGATCCAATCATAGAAACCGCGAATTTGGTCCTGTTTCCTTATCTTTTTATTATATTCCGGTGTTGACTGCCCTCAAACCAGTGTAAAACAATATCGATACGAGAATGAAAAGAAAATGTGGAACCTACCATGGCACTGAATTAACCTGGTAATTCCAGCAGCTTGTTCAAGTGTATCAATGTTTTGCGTGTAATTCCGGAGTAACTTATTCTTGGTTTCCAGTAGAGCAACGAACCGATGAGTTAAGGATGGTGCGAACTGTCCCGGAAAAATTTCCTGTAACCGAAAAGATCGGAAAATTCCAATACTGAACCTGAGTTAGGATAAATAGCATCGACCTTACCAACTGATAAACATGGAAAACAAACTATAATCTGTGCGTCGATACTGCATGATGAACTCGTGAACCACGAGAACAAGAATGGTTGCACGTTAGGGAGACCCGGGTGAGCAGCAGAGCTGCACGGCATCGAGCGCGCATCCAGCTCACGACCAGCATAGCAGCTGGTCGAGAATAAAGTTAGTCCAGGCTCGTCGAATAAACGGTCGTAGACGAGCAGCAGCAGTGCTCAATGACGTGGTGGTTTTCCCGATCGACAAAAGTTACTTTTTAAAGCGCCAAATGTGGCTGAGGACAGCACTATAGAGTGGCGAATGTGGTTCGCAACGGCGACGTAACGCAGAGGTAAACGGACCATTACTGACCAAAGGCTCGTCTGGAATATCCCTGTCGCATTGCAAGTCACACTCAGTTATGCGAAGACTAGAGGTGTATCCTCGAACAAAAAGGTCTATTATCTTCCGGTATCACAGAACGTCAAAGTCGCCTTAGAGAACTCAGACTATCATCTTTGGGAATGAACGTTCAACGGAAGATCAGTACTGACTACAGTTAGGCAAGTAATTGCTCCAGACATTTCGACGCATATCCTCTTTTACATATATACGGAATAATAAGAGAAATCTGGCGCGACGACGTGCACACAAGACTCGACTTGAAAAGTGCCCATCATCAGGCAGCAATCAAGGCGAGTGAAGAACATGACACCGCTTTCGAAGATTGCGAAAAATTATTTCAGTTTTGTAGCATCTCACTTGGTGTGATAATGTAGCAACTCACTTCCAACGACCTTATCACCACGGAACGTTCGCTTTCAAGTACAACCTAGCCATCAGAAGAACCATTGCGGAGGAACGATATCAGAATGTGAAAATTACCCTAGCGGTAGCCAAGTACAATATCACGTTTAACGATTCTAAAGAAATCCCACGTAAACAGTAATTCAATCTTCTTTCGTACGGAGTATCGGATATCTTCCACCAGTTGTGAACATAAATTAGCATATGAGCTAAAATCCACGACGAACGGTAATGTAGATCAGCAGTGAACTCATATCAAACAGGCGATGCACGTGGTAGCAGGTTTCGTCAACGGTCCTAGATCCCATGTCCATCAAAGACGCTGGATTTCGCAAGAGTCGATCAGATTAACAGAGCAAAAACGTCAGCTGTCGAACTGTAAGATAAATAAGATAAGACATCTACAAAGGCAAGTTACAAAAAGCCTTAAGAAGGATCACGAAAATTGGTGGATCAAGACAGCCGAAAAAATGGAAAAAGCAGCTGCTTCAGGTAACAGTCAAAGACTGTTCAAACATTCGCGGCACCGGTGAACGGCGAACCCTGGTTAGTGAAACGATATGCCATAGAAATGAAGAACTTATTCATGGCAGACAGAAAAGGTTTGACCGTTGGACCGAATACTCCAAGCAGCAGTTTAGATGAACGCGCGCTAATGTATTTACTCCGACGTCAACAACTGCGATTCCTTGGGGAGTATCACGAGAGCCCCATCAGAAGTGGAAGTAGAGTTGAGTATTCGATTATTAAAGCATGGCCGGTCCCGACGAACTTCCTCCAGTTCTTTTCTAACTGGGTGGTGATGCGTTGATAAAATCATTTGCCACCTTGCATCGTGGTATTTGGAACGAAGAGTGTATTCCGTTGTTACGGGACAAGTCATTGATTGTACCCATCTCCAAGACGTAAATACGCAACGACTGTAGTAATCATCTTGCACATTGAAGGTGCGAAACGCATTCTAAACATTGTTACAGTTACTCAAACTGACTAGAAAAGCTTGTGATTTATCTAGATCTGCATTTGAAAAAGCTGTCGTCCGAGTATTTAAGATATGACACTGTTCCACTTTCGAAAAGTTCGACACTGCTATTTCCACATGACAAAGTGTAGTTGGATCCGTTGTGTTCAGTTAAAATAACGCTTAGCTGCTGATTGGTTGATTCCGCTCGGTTTCGTAAGCGCGACTGTTCGTGTCTGATTGAATGGTTTCGTTCCGTTTCCTCACGAACTGACAGGGCCATCGACCCGCTTCGCTGGCTTGAACTTTGCCATTGATTTTGGACAGATGAAGACGTGCTGTCTGCTAACAAAACTAGACAGTCCATCGATGCGTCAACAAATACTCTTACATCCTCCCTTCTTCGGTAAAGACGGCAGATTCTCGTTCTTGCCGACTCATGTGAACCCTTTTTCCCCTTTCTGGAACGCTGGTCTTTTAAATACACGTATCTTCTATTTGGTCGTTTCATTACCTTTTCTACTTCAACCTCGTAAGATCCGTTTTTCAAGTATCATACTACTGCTTCCTCTGTCTCTACCACTAAAGCCTTTCTGGAAAAATCTGAACCCATATTTCCTCTCCTTCTTGCAGTCCTGATAGGTCTTTTGCTCCACGGTCGTAATAAAACTTGTCTCCTCTGTGCTGTGAACGGCACTGTATTTCAGTCAAGTGCTGCGCTTTTGGCTACAAGAGATCGCCAACTGTCAGAAGCAGTGTCCGAGTTCTTCTTCCCAAAGGTCTTTGAACTGGGCTGTATTCAACAAATATATTCAGTATGTTTCTGTGTGAATACGGTTTAAAAGAACCGTCACAAGAGTTGAAGTACAAAATTTCGTGAAACAACCCCGGTGACTACGACTTTGAGAAACATTTGACAAGCTTTCCAACCAAGCGCATTGTGGAACTCCAGGTTCCAAGCCAGTCATATGTAAGGTACTGTGTGATAGACCGAGTCGGAGAATAAAGTTGTGGCCCATAAAACTAAAGCCAAGTTCAACTTCAGTTAGATTTTCACATGAATACTATTTGTGAGCCTTAGATACCCGGAGAATACTACCAGCGAGCAGTTCGAATGTAACACTAATTAGGCTAAATCCTTTGCTGTTCTCACAAGAGGAACTGTCACGTTCCCTAGACACGACCACCGATCCACATCAATTCTTTGAAACTTGTTCATTTATTCACACCAAACTGATGAATCTTGTCAACTTCAATTCCACAGCTTGGGGGCCGTTATTGAATAAAGATGGAAACAATTCATCCGACTTGAAAGCCTTATTTAAACTAAGGTTGCCTGCTTCACACAGAAGTTCCATCTCTAACAATAACCTTCCCAACTTGCAACCTCCCATCGGCAGCGACCTTCATCGTGAAATATTGTACCACAATTACATAAAAAGTAAGAAACAAAAAAGACCAGTTTCGACATCTATGACTGTCCCCTATTCTTATTCAGAACCTGTTGCAGAAACTACCTAAGTTATCCCTCTAATGCTTAGTCCAACGTTCTGGACGGCTTCCCTGGGTCGGAATCAATTCGTCAACACTGCTCCTTTAGTAGGACGAGTAAACTTGCGGTTAATACCAACCAACGCAGCCTTCACCATCTTCTTAAGCCTATAACCCACCACCGCTCGCTGCTCATCAGAATGACTGCACAGTGGCGTGAGACGATGATCTTCATGCCTCCGTGAGCTAAACAGGACTGTTAACTTCGAACTGAAACACTTGTCAGGTCTGAAAGTCAGACAAAATTTAGCCTCATGTAGTGCAGGAACGGTGGTCCTTGATAAGGTACAATCCGCTTTGATGAATTAAAAGCCGGGAAATTGGTGTTTTTCATGTTAACTTGCTCTCATTTTGTGGTTTTCTTCTATACGTTGTTCCTGTATTGCTGTTTTAGAGTTTCAGTCCATGCGTGCTGTTTACTAGTATAGTAAAACTTTATATTCCGAATTGGAGTTCTGAACTCTTTTGCATTCGTTTGAAGCGTATTACATTATTCAAATACCTGTGCATGTGTGATGGAGGGGATATATCCCATACTACTGAAGGCCCATTGCATTATTAGAGACAGACCGAGACCTGGAGTGGAGAACACGACCCAACAGATCAGGCGTGGTAAAGAGCCGCGTAACCGTGTGTCGGGGAGATAGTACAGTTTCTCCAATATTAGGGCGCTGATTACAATAGTGATATTTCCCCAAAAGCGTCCCATTCTCCTATTCATTCTAGTTACTCATCTATTTGCTAGTTTAAATTTGTACCTTATCGGGCATGGATATATTGGTAATATCCATATCGCTTCCCTCCCATTGATTAATTGCCCTAGTTACTCATTGATTTTCGAGGTCAATCGACTTAGACCTAGCAGAACCTACATAAGCAGTCGAGTTCTGCGCTCCCCGGACTACACGATCTGGGTGCCTAATGAGACCATAGACTCCGTCAGTCAACACCTAACCCGTGTTCTTATTCAAGCTAGTGGGTGGTCTAGCTGCGACTTTGACTGCCAATCATATTTCCGTGCTCGAAGATAACTGTCGCCAAAATTTGCCAGGGGCGGGTGGGCAATTTCCTTAGCAACATTGTATCTCAACTCCGTCTACTCTTGTGGACACGACATAGCTCGGATAAGGAAACGAGGTCTTTCATCCGATTGGTATTTCGTGGCCAGTAAAACAATTGTGCCTTTTGGCGAATGGTACTATCAATCCCGAGATGTGACAAATGGAACCTCTTTATCAGCTCGCCTCGGAGCTGTTCGGGAACGATCAAATGGTCTTTCATTTAATAAGCGTTAGAATGGGAATTATTCTATTGTAATTTAAGCAGGGTCCGTGATCCTTTGTTCATATTATGCATCTGATGGAGACAGCAGTCCGCCTGATTGCATTTTAAAATCATCGTTATTATCAGTTATGTAGAGATTGACCCGATTACTAAAAATAATCAAAGTTTCACTGTTCTGTTTTTCAGTTTTTTCATTTGACGGAAATGATCTCTCTGGTTGATTTCTTACTAAATATAAAGTCAAAAAGGTCTGTGGTAGTGTGAGGGTATTTGCTGCGGTATCGTTAGCAGACAGCTTATCTTCATCTGTCCAAAATCAATATTACTATCACGCATACTGAAGATGTATTTGGCTTCCTCCGACCTCAGTCATCTGTGGTGTCGAGTGTACGTTACAACAATTAGACCAATTCTTTCTGATCGTTCAGAAACGTGTCTGCTGCGAGTGGGGATACACAAATATTGTCGGTTTTCGAACACCAATATCTTTGTAGCATTGCTCGAATATGATGGGAACACCGTACCAGCATTACCGAGGTTCGGCGAAGCGAGTTAAACACAAAACAAATCAGTAGACAAAACGCAAAAGTCTACTAAGCTAGGGTGGTTGTGACGTGCGTGGCACATGAGCTCGGACAAGATTCTTCGCTGCGCAGTGTTTGCTGATGCGGTCAGTAGTTGGAAAATGACCAAGAGTGACCATGGGAAGAATGGAATGAGAAGCTTGACCAGCGGAATTGGTCATGCAGAACATCAAGACATTAGCGAAAGACTGTGATTTTCGTTTGGTTACTGCTGAAGAGTACCGTGATGACGCCATGCGCGATGCTTTGATAACTGGATTACAGTCATTTAATGTGACGAGGCTTCTGGAGAAATCGAATCTGAATTTTCAAATTGTTTACCATATGGTTAGATACTTAGAAGCTGCAGAGAAACAGCCACATTACTACAGAGTTGACAATTTGCTGTATTGCAGGATAACTCACGTACTTGACACAGAATGTCTCAAGTCAATGAGACTCAACAGCACAAATTAACTGGCGTCAATACGCCACACATTTGAAAGCACAAGGCTAAGCTGACGCACAACACAAATCACAAGACACCGTGCTAAATCAGCACACGGCACAGAACACAATTGCGGACGATGATTGATACGTGAGTCCTCACAGGGTAGTACCACAACTGAGCACTTGGGTTGAATCCCTTAGACCCGCAATCGCATAACGAAATGACCCTTAAATGGCCAACAACTCGAACACAAAGCGCGAACTTCAATAGTGCTAGCCTACCCGGTAGCTAGAGAGAAGCCAGACACGACAGGATACCACGTTTAATGGTGACGACTAACGCAAGTCAAACTGAGACATCAACCACCGCTCATACAGTCCGTCCGAAGGATCTTGCAAAAATCACGCATTGACTAATCAGCGGCGCCAAATGAGCAACAGTAAAACAACAAATGGAGGTTATCATGAAAATATACAACGGCGGGAAAAAAACAATTTTGTACAAAAATAGAAAAGCGAATTACTCGAGAACTGAACGGTTTTATGAAGGTCATATCAGGATGGGTTTTAATGTATATGAAAAGCACTTTTTTTGAGTATAAAATCGACCGAACGCAGTATTGCGTGTGCTGAGGGGCTCACCGTAACTCTATGTGTAACTTCTCCGCTGGTCCAAAAGTCTGGATCTGAACCAATTACGTCTGCCACACAGAGGAACGTTATTTCTGTGGCTATTCCAAACATCTCCGCACGAGATACCTCGTTAAGGAAGCTACTTGTGGAGCTTGCGGAAAAACTGGACATTTCAAACGTGTATGCAGCTATAAACCAGTCGCTTTATCAGTCACTTCTGCTCTCAGCACCAGAATATCGTCCGTTGTTACCGATGCTGCTCCTGTCTGTTTGTCTCAAGCAAATAACAAGATTCTTGTAAATGGAATGGGACTGCAAGCTCTGATAGACACTGGGAGTTCCGAAAGCTGTGGCCCAGTTAGCATTTTATATTCATCATAGGCCCGTTCACCCGTGTTCTTTAAAAATCACTTGGCCTTGAGTTGCGATATTACAGGATACTGCAATGTATCGATTCACTTTCGGGACATTTCCTGTAACAACGTTAAACTCTCGGTGATGAGATACATGCGAGGATGGCGTTTTGGGGCATGACTTCCAGGGACAATATAGCAAAGTGGAAATACCATTTGGTGACACATGCGGCACGTTCCTGGTACGTGAGTTCAAGGCCACAAAAATCCAAGCACCCTCACGACTTTCTTTCTATATTTCTATTTACTTTCCCGTATTATGTAATAATAGTATACCTACATTACATTACATTACATTACATCATTACATTACATCACATTACATTACATACACACATACATACATACATACATACATACATACGTACGTACATTTATAGAGACAGACAGACAGATAGACAGAGAGATAGGTAGATAGACAGACAGACCGAAGTCAAATGCAAGTTTTCGGAAATATTTGGTCTACAGCAGCGGACATACGCACTCTACGTAACCGAGACGCACGAATGAGCATCCCACATAATGATAGTTCCAACTGGTTCACTAGTAGGCTTCGTTACAGAGGCATCATAACAGACTATTCTTCTCCGGCCGGGGCGAACGTTGTGTAGATTGTGTCCACTCGTTTCGCTCTACATAACATTTCATAAACGATTCTCATTTACATTCCCTATTTACCAGACGAGTAAAGCGTTTCTCGTTCCGACCCCATCTTTTCAATCGTAGTGTTTTCGTCGATTTTTTTATTGCATGCTTTTGCATGAGTGCAGTGGGATATGTGCCCCACAGTTTCAAAGGTTCACTGCACTATTAGGGACAACCGGCAACTAGACTGAGATTTAGAGTGATGGAGAACTACTACATAAGGTCCCAATACAGGTTAGGATGGTAACGAGCCGGTCGATAGCGGGGATTACTGTCTCCCACAAAACGACCGGTGATGGCGGGGATTCAAACCTCCGACCTCTGAGGTAATGATCAAACGCTTTAAAGCACTCGACCACCACCGGCTAATGCCGAACCAGCTGGCTTACAAAAGAACGGGAGAGACAACAGTGGAAAGTAATCAAGTCAGCTGACAGAGAAGTTGTACCTTGCCAACAAGACTCAATTTCAGAAAATACTACATCTGACTGATGCCACGATAAATTCAACTGCTTGAAATTCGTGTCACAGGCTGTAATGAGAGACCAAGGGCGTCACTAGGGTTAGTCATAAGATGTGTTGGGTAGAAATGCGGACAAAAAGAGACAGCGTATCACGGACGGACATGTGATAGTCGTTCAGACCAGAGTTCCGTAGATCGCTCAACTGTCACCAAAACCACCAGAATGGCCTACCACCACCATCAGTTTAATCACCGATGCTTGCGCCGAATTCTAAAAACAAACTTTCCAATGAATAAGTAAGACGGTACTGTGCTACTGATCAACGATGTCCTCATTGCAGCTGGTTACAGCGGTTTGGTTATATCATACGGCGATCAGACACTCAAATTATCGTCTTGCTAGGAATAGAGCCGTTGTCCCGATGACCAGTTTAAACATGGGTCAATACTATGGAGGCGGACGTGGAGCGGTTCGGCTCGGAGTCGATTCATGGCACCCGCCACTAAACAGCGGATTGAGGGAACTCGTTAGCAACTGTTATATGTGGTCGGTAACGCTTTGGATTATCCAATGAGCTGACCAGTAGGGGTCGAGTGGTGTAGGGCGTTTACGTATCACCTCGGAGGTCAGGTGTTCTAATTCCGCCATCGCCGATCACCTGGTGGTAGTCAGTAGTCTACTGTCCCCTAACTTATGATCTACTGGGACCTCATGTGAATCTCCAACCCAAGTCTCAAGGTAGGGCCAAATTGCTGCTTATCCCTAATAGTGCAGTGGACCTTCGATGCTATGAGGTACACCTTTCGCACTGCACTCAAGCATTAGGATGTAATTTACGGAGATCAAATCCAGTGAGATGACTCATCTTCAACCGGTTAGCCGTGTGAGAGTGAAAATAAGTCCCTATGGTTGTGGAGTCCGCCCTTCTATTGCAACCATGCAAATATATGGAATAAAAAGTAATCGATGAAAAGTCTAGAAACACTACTCACCTTCGCGAATTTGAAGAACGGAGATGGGTTTTGTACAAAATAAGCCATGTCAAACATCGCCTGTGGGCTTGACAGATCTGGATAGTCCTTGGAAAGGCGGGCGTAAACACCGTCGCGAGAACGGAAATCGGGAATACCGCATGATACGGAAATCCCGGCTCCAGTGACAACCAAAATAGATTGGCAGGAAGTTAACAATTCGATCACTTTGTCAAGCGTGTTAACACGACGTAACCGACGACGGGGAGTGGGTTCAGCTAACAAAGTGAGCAGAAGCCCCCACAACTGAAGTGGGTCGTTGGGCAAAGAGCTCTCCTCAATCCCAAACAAGCGGATGAGAAGCATTCTAGGGTCGTTATGCCCTGCTCGCAAAAGAGCATTTAGTCGCTTGAAAGGTCCTAAATTGAGCAGAGGAAAAGACAGTTGTGCTTACTTAATAAACAACAAACGAACTTGATAAGTGACACAAAGGTGCTACTTACCGCGCACATCCCGCCATTTCTCTTCCTGTTCATCGTCCACACTAACGATCTCACAATCACTTTCTGAATCATCTTCCACTGAAACCACGCTATCAGCTGCCGCTTCCGAGTTTGAATGATCACTACCACCGGTATCTTCATCGGAGCTAACAACAACAATATCCGAAAATTCGGTCATCGGAAGGCTGAAAAAGAACGAAATGGAAATATAGACATGAAACACGCATGAAACCCCGTTTTTATTACATGCGTGCGTATAAGTGCAAAGTGAGAGATATGCACCTTAACCGTGAAGGCTCATCGCAGTATTCGGGATAACTGGCAACCGGACCGTGAATCCTGGAATGGAGAACCACATAAAGCCCCAAAAGGTAAGGTGCGGTAGCAAGCTGGACGACAGTGGATTGCCGTCAAAGGGAATCGTTTCGAAGTTAGTACATGAAGGTACCTACTTTTACTCCGAGAAACGTTTTGGTTGAATGCATTTTCCTGTTTTATTCGGAAACCTACTGCATTCTCGTTGAAAGGTTGTTTTTAATAACAGGACGGCAGACAGTTTGCAGGGGCTATGGCGTGGTTGGCAGGTTTTCGTTAGCATGCTTAGAGGAGCCTCCTAAACCCCGATCCCAAAATACCAAGCTGACAGACATCGGCTCTGTTGGACATCGGAAACCTTGGATGTGTTGATATTGGTCGAACGTTATACGATTCAATAAACGGAGTACCACATAAATTTCAACTGCTTTTCGGTACTACTATACTGATCAAACCATCGTTTGTAAAATAAGATGAGGGCCTTGAACCCAACCATTGATCAGCGCAAGTAAAAAACGACTCATAAGAGCTGTATCAGGGCCAGTATTTAGATGATCGACTAGCCCTATTACGAATGAAACAACTTACCTAGCAGTAATCTCAATAAAAAGCTCTGGTCCTCGAGTAAGAACAAAAGGAGTGACCAAAGTGAAGACCCATGCGGTGACTACCTACTATCCTTACGGTATGAAGTCAACTTCGGTGATGGGTGGCATCGCTTTTGAGATTTTGTGGTTTCAGGTTAATGGGTAAAGTTCTTTCGTGGTACGAGGTAGACCATAATGGCAAGTGGACCTGCAATTTTCCTGTATTAGTGCGAAAACAGACAATGGAAAATCGCCTGTGTTAGGCTTTTCGATGGGATACTGTCAGGCATTTACAGAATGACTACGTCGGAAGCAACTGAATTATTGATCGAGGCCATCAGAATGTTGTAAAGGTGAAACACATGGGGAGGTGTACCCATTATTTCGCACGGCTTGAAAAACAAGGATAATTCCAAAGGACTGTGACATCACCAGTTCGTGAAATGAGCATTAGCAGATAAAATGGTATCTGCAAAACTGGTGTATATGGTCAGCGTACAGCAATCTCATTTCAATCGTTTAGAGTGTGTATGGACGAAGAGTCCATCTCAAGAATCATAAGGTGATCCGTTGAGTTATTTTGTCGGTTAGTCGAGGTTTACTCTCAGAACGGTGACACATGGTTCCAAGATTAGATTTTCGATATAAGTAGTATAGCATATGCATGACAGGACAAAATTTCCAATGAAGTAAGAAAGGTTTCTCGGTCAATGCTGCTCATCAGGTATGCGTACCCGCTACTTTCGTGCCCAATCATCCCTATACTTGTACACCCCATAGTGAGTTTTCGTACCGAAATCTCATTTGAATCTCTAGGAGCGTGCATGGACGAAGAGCTACCTTCGGATTTGTTGACGTGTTAACAAACAAATTACAGGGAACATATCAGTGTTCTGATAATGATATTACCAGACGACCAAACATTCACAATCCAGTTGCTCCCTCGGCAAACCTGCGATGATTGGCAGAAATTTGCTATCGTCCGGCTCATTCCGACGCCCGACTGATTGGGACACTGTATGATTCTTCGCTCAGGGTCATAGTTGCCAGGGGTAGTCTAGCTGGTCCACGCGCTTGGGGTATATTGTCTTTACAGCACTCTTTCAGAAGTATAAAAGGATTGATCATCTCACCTAGGGGTACAGCGAACATATACACTCAGAAGCCAAAGTGGTGCTCCCGAATCATTCTGCAGCTACTGGAAATAAATTAATTTTTTTAATTACGCTTGAGCACTATTAGGAAGAACCGGTAGTCCCAATTGAGATTTGGAGTGGAGATTCACAAAGGATCCAAGTAGACCAGACGTGGAAACGAGTTGGAATGGTGACGGTTAGCAATATATATATATATATATATAATATATATATATATATATATAATATATATATATATATATATATATATATATATATATATATATATTACATCGTCACCATGATCTAATTTGAAGGGTCAGGAGAGTGAATGGATACTCCTCATTGAATAGTCCGCAAACGAATCATAGATGCGATTTACTAAGCTCCCACTGACAACACGGTCGATATTTGCAACAGTTCATTGTCAAATAGAGTAGTAAGTAATCCTCAGTCCCATAACTTACGTCTCCTCAAGCCTCGTCAACCTTTGAATCTCGGCTTCTTTAACGTGCGTACTCTCATGAAGGCCGGTCAGTAGGCGTGCCTAGCGCCTACAATAGATTCTCTGAAGATTGATGTCTGCTGCGCAAAGGAAAGGCGTATCCAGGATTCGAGCAGTGTGATTCAATTATCTGCTCCTGGTATCTGAACAAGATATTTCCTACGCTCCTCAGAAGACAAAGTAACTAGAGCTGCAGGTCAACGTAGAAATAGTCCTGACCGACAAGATTGAAGCTGTCTTTTTGGGCTGTATCCCGGTATATAGTCGTTTATGTGCTGTGAGACTACAGGGGTCAGCTGACGGTAAAAAGGATGGCTGTGTTAAGCGCAGTCCGTTTGTAATCACGCAATACGCCCCGACAGACTGAAGCACTGACATACAGAAGGATGAGTTCTAAGATGAACTCGCCATTCTTGTTCGCAGGAGCAAAGGCACTGACGCTGTATTACCAGCCGGTGATTTCAGTGCACAAGTTGGTAAACTTAGTGCGTCAGACGCTTGTTTAGGTCGACGTTGTGCCCTACCGGCTCAGCGAACAGATAACGGGGGCAGGCTTTTTCAGTATTTGTCCAGGCAATCGGTTGTACCTGTCAGGTACAAATTTCCGACACAACTCACATCACACAGCGACATGGCACTCAAAATGCCAAAGTAACGAGCCAGATCAATCAAATTACATGAGCCCTTCAATGGCGCGGTTTTGTCCAGGACTATAGATACAACTGGTCGACAAACGCGGACCGAAGCATGCACTAGTTTCGATGAACTTTGCGCTCACGCTGAATGGTCATCAACGCGAACTGTGATACCAGTTAGTCGTACAAAATTTGGTTGACCCACGAGTTCGCACTGGTTATGAACACAAATTAGCATGTGAGCTAAAATCCACGACGAACGGTAATGTAGATCAGCAGTGAACTCATATCAAACAGGCGATGCACGTGGTAGCAGGTTTCGTCAACGGTCCTAGATCCCATGTCCATCAAAGACGCTGGATTTCGCAAGAGTCGATCAGATTAACAGAGCAAAAACGTCAGCTGTCGAACTGTAAGATAAATAAGATAAGACATCTACAAAGGCAAGTTACAAAAAGCCTTAAGAAGGATCACGAAAATTGGTGGATCAAGACAGCCGAAAAAATGGAAAAAGCAGCTGCTTCAGGTAACAGTCAAAGACTGTTCAAACATTCGCGGCACCGGTGAACGGCGAACCCTGGTTAGTGAAACGATATGCCATAGAAATGAAGAACTTATTCATGGCAGACAGAAAAGGTTTGACCGTTGGACCGAATACTCCAAGCAGCAGTTTAGATGAACGCGCGCTAATGTATTTACTCCGACGTCAACAACTGCGATTCCTTGGGGAGTATCACGAGAGCCCCATCAGAAGTGGAAGTAGAGTTGAGTATTCGATTATTAAAGCATGGCCGGTCCCGACGAACTTCCTCCAGTTCTTTTCTAACTGGGTGGTGATGCGTTGATAAAATCATTTGCCACCTTGCATCGTGGTATTTGGAACGAAGAGTGTATTCCGTTGTTACGGGACAAGTCATTGATTGTACCCATCTCCAAGACGTAAATACGCAACGACTGTAGTAATCATCTTGCACATTGAAGGTGCGAAACGCATTCTAAACATTGTTACAGTTACTCAAACTGACTAGAAAAGCTTGTGATTTATCTAGATCTGCATTTGAAAAAGCTGTCGTCCGAGTATTTAAGATATGACACTGTTCCACTTTCGAAAAGTTCGACACTGCTATTTCCACATGACAAAGTGTAGTTGGATCCGTTGTGTTCAGTTAAAATAACGCTTAGCTGCTGATTGGTTGATTCCGCTCGGTTTCGTAAGCGCGACTGTTCGTGTCTGATTGAATGGTTTCGTTCCGTTTCCTCACGAACTGACAGGGCCATCGACCCGCTTCGCTGGCTTGAACTTTGCCATTGATTTTGGACAGATGAAGACGTGCTGTCTGCTAACAAAACTAGACAGTCCATCGATGCGTCAACAAATACTCTTACATCCTCCCTTCTTCGGTAAAGACGGCAGATTCTCGTTCTTGCCGACTCATGTGAACCCTTTTTCCCCTTTCTGGAACGCTGGTCTTTTAAATACACGTATCTTCTATTTGGTCGTTTCATTACCTTTTCTACTTCAACCTCGTAAGATCCGTTTTTCAAGTATCATACTACTGCTTCCTCTGTCTCTACCACTAAAGCCTTTCTGGAAAAATCTGAACCCATATTTCCTCTCCTTCTTGCAGTCCTGATAGGTCTTTTGCTCCACGGTCGTAATAAAACTTGTCTCCTCTGTGCTGTGAACGGCACTGTATTTCAGTCAAGTGCTGCGCTTTTGGCTACAAGAGATCGCCAACTGTCAGAAGCAGTGTCCGAGTTCTTCTTCCCAAAGGTCTTTGAACTGGGCTGTATTCAACAAATATATTCAGTATGTTTCTGTGTGAATACGGTTTAAAAGAACCGTCACAAGAGTTGAAGTACAAAATTTCGTGAAACAACCCCGGTGACTACGACTTTGAGAAACATTTGACAAGCTTTCCAACCAAGCGCATTGTGGAACTCCAGGTTCCAAGCCAGTCATATGTAAGGTACTGTGTGATAGACCGAGTCGGAGAATAAAGTTGTGGCCCATAAAACTAAAGCCAAGTTCAACTTCAGTTAGATTTTCACATGAATACTATTTGTGAGCCTTAGATACCCGGAGAATACTACCAGCGAGCAGTTCGAATGTAACACTAATTAGGCTAAATCCTTTGCTGTTCTCACAAGAGGAACTGTCACGTTCCCTAGACACGACCACCGATCCACATCAATTCTTTGAAACTTGTTCATTTATTCACACCAAACTGATGAATCTTGTCAACTTCAATTCCACAGCTTGGGGGCCGTTATTGAATAAAGATGGAAACAATTCATCCGACTTGAAAGCCTTATTTAAACTAAGGTTGCCTGCTTCACACAGAAGTTCCATCTCTAACAATAACCTTCCCAACTTGCAACCTCCCATCGGCAGCGACCTTCATCGTGAAATATTGTACCACAATTACATAAAAAGTAAGAAACAAAAAAGACCAGTTTCGACATCTATGACTGTCCCCTATTCTTATTCAGAACCTGTTGCAGAAACTACCTAAGTTATCCCTCTAATGCTTAGTCCAACGTTCTGGACGGCTTCCCTGGGTCGGAATCAATTCGTCAACACTGCTCCTTTAGTAGGACGAGTAAACTTGCGGTTAATACCAACCAACGCAGCCTTCACCATCTTCTTAAGCCTATAACCCACCACCGCTCGCTGCTCATCAGAATGACTGCACAGTGGCGTGAGACGATGATCTTCATGCCTCCGTGAGCTAAACAGGACTGTTAACTTCGAACTGAAACACTTGTCAGGTCTGAAAGTCAGACAAAATTTAGCCTCATGTAGTGCAGGAACGGTGGTCCTTGATAAGGTACAATCCGCTTTGATGAATTAAAAGCCGGGAAATTGGTGTTTTTCATGTTAACTTGCTCTCATTTTGTGGTTTTCTTCTATACGTTGTTCCTGTATTGCTGTTTTAGAGTTTCAGTCCATGCGTGCTGTTTACTAGTATAGTAAAACTTTATATTCCGAATTGGAGTTCTGAACTCTTTTGCATTCGTTTGAAGCGTATTACATTATTCAAATACCTGTGCATGTGTGATGGAGGGGATATATCCCATACTACTGAAGGCCCATTGCATTATTAGAGACAGACCGAGACCTGGAGTGGAGAACACGACCCAACAGATCAGGCGTGGTAAAGAGCCGCGTAACCGTGTGTCGGGGAGATAGTACAGTTTCTCCAATATTAGGGCGCTGATTACAATAGTGATATTTCCCCAAAAGCGTCCCATTCTCCTATTCATTCTAGTTACTCATCTATTTGCTAGTTTAAATTTGTACCTTATCGGGCATGGATATATTGGTAATATCCATATCGCTTCCCTCCCATTGATTAATTGCCCTAGTTACTCATTGATTTTCGAGGTCAATCGACTTAGACCTAGCAGAACCTACATAAGCAGTCGAGTTCTGCGCTCCCCGGACTACACGATCTGGGTGCCTAATGAGACCATAGACTCCGTCAGTCAACACCTAACCCGTGTTCTTATTCAAGCTAGTGGGTGGTCTAGCTTCGACCTCCATCGCCGATCATATTTTACGATCCAAAGCAAGTTGTTCTGCCGGTATGTGTCCAAGTGACACATTGACTCATTTAATGGTTGCAAACTTCGGAGATTGTTGTGGAAGACACACCACACTGAGGAACTGTCTAACATCAAGCAATCGATCTGAAGTCCGAAAATAAGTGCACTGGAATCCGGTCCAGGTGGCCATATAGGCCGTCCCATCAGGATAACTACAAATGGCGTGAGAACTGTCATTGACCGCTCCTCTCACTCACCAGATTGGGGTGTACTTTATAACACGTCTGCGCATGAGCGCAGTAGAGGGGACATTTACCCCATAGCCACGATGGCCCACTGCACTATTTGGGATAACCGGCAACCGAACCCTGAGACTTAGAGTGGCGAAAAACCAAATAAGGTCCCAATAGTTCAGGTGTGGTAACGATCCGCAGGACTGTGGATTACTGTCTACCACCAAAGTAACCGGTGATGGCGGGGATTCGAACCTCGGACCTCCGACTTGGTAAACAAACGCTCCAACCCACTCGACTACCACCACCACCAGTACCACACACGGACTCTGTATATTTTCTCTCGAATACAAAAATACCCATTATGACCACGTTAAGTTGTCTGTTCTACCCGACCTCTGTACTGACGTGCTTTTGGGTCTCGACTTCTTGAAACAACACCAGCGCGTTGAAATCCCCTCTTCAGATACATTGTCTACTTTTTCTGTCTGTGGCTTACTCGCTGCTCGTGTTGAACCCCGGTCCGTCTTCCAGCACCCTTCTCTAGACTGTAGACCAATCGCCACTAAGTCCCGCCGCCACACACCTCAAGAGGAATCATTCGCCCAATCAGAAATACGGACGCTTCGTGAATCCGGCATAATAGAACCGTCCAAATCTCCATGGAGGGCGTAAGTTCTGGTGACCTCTAATGGACGACTCAAGCGAAGAATGGTCTCGATTATAGTTAGACTACCAACCGATTCACTTATCTTGATGCCTACCCATTTCCTCGCATCGATGACGATTGGAAAGATTGCCAGTTACTCCGTACTCAGCACCCCTGATCTGAAAAGTGCCTGCAGTCAAATAACAATAAAGGTTGAATAATGCAAGTACACAGCTTTCGAGGTTTGCAATCGACTCTATCAGTTCTGTCGGATTCCCTTCGGTGTAACTAACGGTGTCACCTGCTTTCAGAGGACGATAGACACAAATAATTTCCACTGAAAAGCTTGTGGGTACCTTCACCTATCTCGACAACTTAACTACTTGTGGTCATAATGAGAACGACCACGATCGTAATCTAGACAGGTTCTTGGAAGTCGCCACCAAATATGGCATAACGTTCAATAAAACCAAGAGCATTTTCCGAACCACGAAGATAAATATCTTGGGTTACGGGGTGCCCAATGGCGTCGTTAAACCAGATCCAGAAAGATTGCAACCCTTGCCAACGCTTCCATCTCCAAATACTCTGAAAACCCAGGGGCGTATTGTTGGCATGTTTGCATATTACTCGCGTTGGATCACACATTTATCGGATAAAATTCATCCCTTGGTAACGAACCGCATTGTTCCGCTTCCCCCAGACGTCCTAAGCAAGAACTTGCGAATGCTGCGGTTGTCACCATGGACCCGTCAACACCATTGGTTCTCGAAGCCGATGCATCTGATATTGCGATTGCAGCTACTCTCAACCAAAATGGCGGACCAGTGGCACCTTTCTCTCGAACTTTACTTCCATCTGAGCAGCGCCACTCCGCCGTTGAGAAAAAGGCATACGCGATCATTGAAGCAGTAAAAAAATGGCGCCACTTATTGATCGGACATCACTTCAAATTGATCACAGATCAACGGTCGGTGGCCTTTATGTCTGACAATCGCTCGAGAGGCAAGATTAAAAATGAGGAGATTCAACGGTGGCGTGTAGAACACTGTCTTTCAGTACGACGTTGTGTATCGTCCGGGACGTGATAATCCTGCATCAGACACTCTCTCGGGGTCGCTGTGCCTTAGCTTTCAACGTACTGACCTGTACAAGCTTCATGCATCCTTATGCCACCCGGGAATGACTCGTATGATCTTTTTTATGCGCACCCGAAATCTTCCGCTCTCGGTTCAGGAAGTAAAAAATATGATATCCTCTTGTCGAATTTGCGCAAAAGTGAAGGCAAAGTTTCTTAATCCACCTTATGTACCTCTGCTCAAAGCCACTCAACCCGTTGAAAGAATTAGTATAGACTTCAAAGGGCCACTACCATCATCCACACATAACAAATTCCTTCTTACAATCATTGACGAGTTTTCCCGTTTCCCTTTCGCTTATCCTTGTCAAGACATTTCTACATCCACTGTTATTCGGTGTCTCACCGATTTGTCCGCTACTTTTGGCATGCCCGCGTGCCTCCATTCTGACCGCGGATCTTCATTCATGTCTGCCGAACTCCGTGATTTCCTTTGCGAGAAAGGCATTGCCATCAGCCACACTACCCCTTACAATCCACAATCTAACGGGAAGGTCGAACGTCTAAGCGGCACGCTTTGGAAGGCCATTACTTTGGCTCTGAAGTCGCGAGGACTCGAGACTCGACACTGGGAAACTGTTCTTCTAGATGCGTTACACTCCACACGTTCTCTTGATCGTACAGCAATCAATGCAACACCGCACGAACGCTTATACGTTTACAACCGCCGAGCTTCTACCAGGACACCCCTCCCTAGTTGGCTTCCGAATACTAACCGGGTGTTACTGAAGAAGCATAACAGATATTCCAAATACGATCCCTTAGTAGAGGAAGTGGGACTGCTTGAATGCAATCCGAGTTACGCCAGAATACGTCTTCCAAATGGTTGCGAAGATTCAGTCTCATTAGGCCAGTTAGCTCCCGCTGCTCACAATGACGATACGACAATCCTTGCACCGGACATCGAGTCAGAAACTCCATCGATGTCACCACCTAACCAGAGTAATTCCGAAGACGATGCTCTCGCAGAACCCCACTTAGAAGAACAGAAATCCGTAGAAAGCCTCCTCCAGCAGCAACACAAAGTTCGTCTCTACTGCCTGCGAAATCGCGAAGCGTAAATTTTCTACTTATAGGCATACATAAACAGATGCGAACTGGTTCTACTCTTCATCTCCCATTGCCTGTAAGAACAATTCCATACACCTGGGAAGAATGCTGTGAATTGGCTTTCTACTGTTTGTGTTGTTGTTCGTTTTCCGCATATTCTGACTGTTAATGAACTTTATTTTTCAGCTATATGTACAATTGACAAGTTGATTAAAGCCTTGCTTCTAGGCGAACCTCTTATTCTGTGATTGGTGTTGAACGCACGTTGTTGTTTCATCACAGTCTACAAACGTTGAATGAGATGACTGGGTCATGAATTGATTCATGCCAGCCGTTACCGATAGCAATATGGTCGGTTTGGGTGGAACGCTGCGGTAGTGTAGGAGGACGCTTTCCGTGCGAGGAATTGGTACTCTTTATGAGTAGTCCATGGTCGGAATCGTATGATTAGGTCACCGTCATCGAATCTGTCGGCTGGAATTTCAAGTCGGCATCCTATATTCCTCCCCCTCTTGTCTAGCCTCCCAACTTGAGCTCTGAAATCACTAGCAACAACCGTGATGTTCGCAGAGCGCACGCTGCGGAACAGTCGAGACAAATCCTGGTAGAATTCGTCTTTAGCATCAGGAGAGCTATAGTCATTTGCAGCGTACACAGACATGACAAACAGGGATCGACGCGCCGGTCTATTGCTGTTGACCCAGACCAACCACACCAAAGCAAGTTGCAGTATGCACACTCCTGTTTCGAGCGGTAGATCCCATTGAACTATGTCCACGGACACCTGTCGTGTTCTGGTACTAATGAGCTCTGCGCTCCGATCCACTGGGTATCGAAACAAGTCTGAAACCCTATTAGCAGTGCATTTTTTCTCTGACTCGAACGTTCGCCGCCGATGAGAATCATTTTTTTAATGAAGTGTGACTTGTCAAATGACAGCATCACTGCACGTTCGGACCGCACCAAACGCGCAATGCTTGTAGTAACAAACTTCGCCCACAGTTCTCAGCAAGCAGTTCGTCACAGATACTGGATTTCAAAAGCCAATGAACCTAATCGAGAGGAAACGCTACATGCTCATCAAAAAGTAACTACGGAAGAGTAAGACAAGTAAGTAATGCCGGACTGCCGTTGGTCATAAGACACCGCGAGGGGTGGAATAAAGTTTCCGAAGTTGGTATGGCTGATATCGCCGGAAACAGATGTTTGTTTAAACTGATACATGACAGTAGTGGTTGACGTATTTCATTCGGTGAAATAGAGAAAACAGCGTAAAATCGAGCAGCAGCAGCAGAGGTGTTGTAGTTCACGAGTTCTACCCTGCGTTTTTCGTGAACAGCCCGCGTACTTGGCCTTTGCTTGCGGATCCCGTCGCTCCAGCCTGCGAATGAAAAACAGGACCACAGCACAACACGCAAAATGACTATTTACTAGAATGAACAACATGGTACTTAAAAGGAAAAGAGAACACCTCCAAACTCGGGCGTCCCGCCAGGGCCGATGGCGTTGATAAGACAATAACTGGTGTCATTTGTTGACTTTTGACTCAAAATACATCGGACTGCTGGCAAATGTTCGATTGGCAAAGACCATTAAGCTTTTTTATGGTCTGGCGGCTAATCGGCTGATTAATCGACTCGGCTTGGCATACTCAAAAACTGATTGGTACCTTCTTTCAGGGTTTTTCGACTCTTGCACCTGCCCTCGAGCGGTTGCGCTTAATTTAGCCTCTGAGGGTCTATTTAGATCACTTTGCGTGTCTTCTGGGCCAGTCTGGCCATCACCATGATAACAGGTCTGTTTTTTTCTGGCGTAGGTAGTGTGGACGTACCTAGTAGGATTTCCAGCGGAACTTGATGTTCACAAGGTCGACCCAGGAGTTTGTCACGACGGTTGTGGCACTGGTCCTGGTGGCTTTACTTACAGAAATTTCCTCAAGTTTAGTTTCTCGGGGACGAAGGAGAACTGCAGCTCATCGACTTTATAGTACAATGGTTTCTTGAATGTACCACTCAGCACACATGGAAACTTGTCTTCTGTATAGTGATTTGAGTAAGCTCGTAGGAAACTGCGTTGTGGATTGCCTTTAGTTTCCTATCCATAAAGAACTGTGGTAGGGACTCTTTAAGGAGTGGAGGCGTTTGTCATTGTGTGGAATACAGACAAAAGTGGTTGTAGAATCTCTGTGCTTAAATGTCAAATATAATTGTAAACCTGCGTTGAAAAGAGTTACCCGTGGTAACCGAAATGTCTGCTAATAATAACCTCCACCGACGACGATTCTTCTGACGTTAAAAAAACAATACTTGGATCATCGATCTTTTGATAAACTGCAAACTTCGTCCGGTCCTAAAGTACACCCCTTGCCTAAAAGAATTTATCATTTGGTCATACAGTGTGATATACCCACTCCTTGAACGACGGTTATGATTAGCCTAATGCAGGGCACTAGGAGTCGGTGCGACACGATCATGACTTCAATCCAACAGTTCACTTCGTTCAACAAACAATCTAACATTTCAGAGCTGAGACTATTCGCTGTCACGCGCAATTACTCAGAATCGATCTACTAAGATTCATGCAGTCACCAAATGATTTGATTCAGTTCAGTTCAGTTTATTCAACCACTAACCTCGTACTTATGCGCTCTGGTTTCGGTTGCTGCATTCCAGCATCGTCCAGTAAAGGGCGAAAAGAATAGGAGCATAGTGATAAAGATCAAAAGTCAGAGTATCAAGCGGGAATCAATACGACAATGAAAGAGTCCGAATGCAGCTACGCCACTGACCGCGACACCTAGCCACATCACCTAATGTCTCCAACCATTTGGTAGGTGGGTCGCGTGGACCCCATCCTGGAAGTCTAACACGTCCTACTCGGCCAAGTCCACTGGTTTAGGTTTTCATACCTTCGTGCCATGTCATGCACTGACCACCTCCACTTACCTTCCAATCACTACCTGCCTCAGAGAACAGCGTACGCTGAGGAAGTCTACTGGTGGACATGCGTACCACATGTCCCAGCCACCTTAGTCTGTTTACGCTCAGGACTTGGTCCAGAGACTGCCTTTTGATTCCCAACATCTCACGTCTAACCTCGGCACTGCTCATACGGTCTTCTCATCATATTCAGGCAATGATAAGACGACATCGGTGCTCAACCACCGACGGTCTTCATCTATCTTCTACCCTCAACCGTATAAAAGAACGGACCTAACAGCCGCATTGTACACTCTACTCTTAACGGACAGTCGGACATCACGCCAGCGCCACAGATGATGAAGGTTGGCAAAAGCCAAACACGCCTTCTGTATACGTGATGACACTTCACCCGATATCTGTCCACCTAGTGAGATGTAAGTGCCAAAGTAACAAAGTTTATCCACTTCAGCTTGAGCTTCCCCTGCCAACACAAGATTTGGTGCTGAGCCAACCAGTCCTCCAACAGCATCTTACACTTTGAGGGTGCAAAATGCATCCCAAACATTGCTACACTGTTGTTTAGGCTATCTGAGAGAGCTTGCAACTTACCTGGATCTTCACTCAGAACAATATCGTCCGCATATTCCAAGTCAGACAGTTTACTGCCTGACCAAAGATCGATACCACTATTCTCACACAAGGTAATGGCTACCTCAAGAATCAATTCAATTACAAAATTGAATAGGAAGGGTGATTAAGAGTAACCCTGACGAATAACACTTGCCGTGGTGAACTCGGGTAAAAGATCGCCGTCAGCACAAATTCGGCTCCGGCTGTTCGCATACAAGCACTGGAAAAGAGAAATAAACTTCTCTGGCACACCCTTTCAGTGAGAGGCAGCGCCAGAAAACTGTGCAGTTGATTGAACGGAACGCCACTTTCAGATCAAGGAAGACAGAGATTGTGGGCCTACGGAAGATGTGTTTGTGCTCTAAGGTTTGCTGAAGAGTAAAGATGTGGTCGATACAACCCCGACCGGGTCTGAAACCGGCTTGATTCTCACGCGTACATATTTCGCGGATGATGGATAATCGGGGGAAAATAAGACCGGTGAGCTGTTTAGACGTAATACTTACCAAGCTAATTCCCCTGTGGTTTCCACAAGAGGACCTGTCACTTTTCTTGTAAATCGGCACAATCACCGATTCACACCAATCCCTGGGAATCTGTTTACTAGCCCAAATAATATGAAGGAGTTTTGTTAATTCCAAAAGCAAGGCTTTGCCTCCATCCCTGGAAAGCAACTGCGCGGGACGGGTGGCATTTACTTTGGTGCAACCATAGACGAGACAAACAGAAGCGAGCACGTACCAAGGCGTGATCTGAGTCCACAGGCGTAGACCAGAAAGAACAACAATCTTCAATTGTTCCACGCCAGCGGTGCCCAATCATAATATGGTCAATCTTAGTCGAACGTTGTGAAGACGAAGGAGGACGACGTGAGTCTATGCCGCTTCTCATGACAGAAGTTTGTACTTGCCGGAAACAATCCGTGGTCAGCACACAGCTAAATCAGACGATCGCCGTTATCGGTACGATCGGCTGGGATAGCAAATGAGCCTCCAATGTGACTCTCGGAATCTCCCAAACGGCCAACTTGGGCGTTGACATCCCCAGCAATGACCACCACGTCCGTTGAACGCGGGCTTCGAAGCAGCTGAGACAAATCCTGGTAGAATTTATCCTTGGTCTCAGAGGAACTGCAGTCAGCAAGCTTGTAAACAGACACGACAAACAAGCATCGACGATTCCGTTTGTTGTCGTTGACACGAACAGAACCGTCCAACCAAACTGAACACAAACGACTGCTGACTAAAATTCAGTCTAGCCGTGCATCCTCAGCTTTCATGCTTAAAACAATCCCAGCGCCAGCCTGGCTACGAGCTCGACACCGAATCACCTTACACACGAAGAGTGAAGTGAGAGACTGAGGTTGTATCTGGGGTGCGAAGAGTTATCACAGAAGTGGGGTCTTCCATGCGCGTTTCGGAGACGGCATAATCTATTTTAAACGTGGCATGGTGTGCGGACGGTAAAGGCAGCTAAGTGAAGTGAACATTTAGGCTTGAGAAATGCATGCGATTTATAACCAACTACTGAACTACTGCTCCCACCACAGCGGCAATTACCCGCGGCGTTTTGCATCGATCTTAAATTAAAAGAAGGAAAACTGTTAAGGCTCTCCACAGGGAAGATACTGGAGATTTCTGGGGGAATCATACTTCGCGGCTGCTCACACCGCAAAAGGGGCTTTTTTTTAAAGATCCTACCCGGAGCCTTTGACTCAAAAGTCTCACCCACAAGGAAATGGGGCCTTAACCCAACACGGAAACGTGACCTAAGGACCCATGAAGGGACTTCTTCTGGTCTGTCAAGTGAGACATCATTGTTGCATACGCTCCGTCTTGCCTTCGCTGGTGCTTTGTTGTTGATCCGCCTTTCGGATTCAATCCTTAGCCCCATGCACCCAACGGAGCAAGCGGAACGTGTACGGGGCAGCATCTATTGGGCTGGGGGCTGCCTAGCTTAGGCGAGCGATAGCCGCACAATGAAGTGCGATCACTTGTCCCACCGTCGAAAGAGACCCCAGGTACTCCACTCTTACGTCCATCAAGTGGAGGTTTTTAGACCGATAAACTGTTTCTCAGTGTTCATTCGCTGGAGTGTCCTCCCCAGAGACATAGTGATTAGATGCTGACTATCAACTTGTTCAGAGGTTGGACTTCGTCGGGCCTCTACCCATTAATCTATCAGGCATCATTGCAGCTCCGACTTGAGTAAGCCATCCAACATAGCAGTTTGTGCCATGGAAGCACTCAAGCCAACAGACCACGCCAAGGTGTAGTCTCGTCGTGATGGTAATGATTCGATAGCATATTCATCACAGAAGAGCAGCCATTGAAAGTCCTCCAGATGGATAACCAAATTATTTGTTTATTCAATCAGGGGTGTGGTGGAAAAAGCTACACAAAAACTCGGGTCATCTACTTCGCCGTATCGTAAACAGTGTAAATTTGCACACAGTTACTCGACCCTATGAATGACCTATGGGCAGCACAATTACAGAGTGTACAGATATAAGCAACCTCATGCCACTAATCTGTATGCGACTGGCAACGAATACTAACATTGTTGCTGCAAGTTACGAAATCCAGACATGGACTTGGTGATTTGAACGCAAAAAATGGCGTTCAAAGAGACCTAAATTGCACTGAGGAGCTATAGACTTTACTCGTTCCACCATGCATCTCCTAGAAGTTTAAAATGCGAGATATCACCACAGCTAGCCCCCAAACCCACAAGGAAACAAACAACGACACAACCGCGCCACGCGACCCGCAAAAGAGCCAAGGCCACTGGCGTTGGTTGAAAGAAACAACCTGTTCAGTTCAGTTCAGTTCAGTTTGCACAGGACTTGGTGTGGCTAGAGCCAATCGTGTGTCCAGATAGTTGTATTGTCGGCGCGTTTCCGTAGCTCCCAACACTGCGTGGTTTTCTTTTTCTGAAAGGCAAAACGTTTGTGCAGTATCAGCCCTGGCAGAATAAGGTGGAAACAATAAGTAAGTTACATCTGACCCTAAAAGCTGCTTAACATAACTCAGGGTATACTGTCACCCAGCACAGGTCTACTGCCTTCTTAAAAGCCTTCACTGTTGTGGTATTTATGACCTCCTCCGGGAGCTTATTCCAATAGGGTACCACTCTATTTGAGAAGTACTTCGCCCTAATTTGGAGCCTCGAATGCTTCCTTTGTAATCTAAGGCTATGCCCCCTTATGCCTCTCTCGGGGATCAGAGAGAAAAGGTCTTCTCGTCTTATTCCTGACAGTCCCTTCATTACCTTGAAGGTTTCTATCAAATCCCCGCGAATGCGCCGTATTTCCATCGAGAACAGGTCTAGGGCACGGAGACGCTTTGTGCAGTTAAACCCCCTTTGCCCAGCCACCATTCTAGTGGCTAGCCCTTGCACTTTCTCCAGACAGTCAATATCTTTCTGGTAGTACGGTGACCAGGCCTGCACGCAGTACTATATATGCGGCCTAACTATGACCTGATATATCGGAACAAAAATCTCCGGATCTCTACACGACATAATGGGCCTAACTCGAAAGAGTTCTCTCCTGGAAGTATTGGCTGCTGAGGTGCACTGCTTCGACGGCTTAAAGCTGGTGTCCATTATAACTTATAAGTCTTTGACCTGCGAGACCACTTGCAACGAACCCACATCATTCTCACTAGCCCCTGTATTTGTGGTCAAACATTGACACTTGGTGGGGTTTAATTGAAGGTACCATTTGCGTGCCCAGTTTTGTACTGCTGACACGTCAAGTTCTATATCTACTCCAGCTATCTTGAAGTCATCGGCAAAAATAAAGATGGGGTTTGTAAGCCCACGTGCTAGGTCATTGATGAAGATGAGGAAGAGCAGAGGGCCGAGCACCGAGCCCTGTGGCACCCCACACCTTCCGGTTTTGAAACATGGCTCCCCACCTTAACACTATAGGTTAGCCCTGCTAGGAAACTATTTATCCATTGTCTTGCCTTTCCAACAATTCCCATAGACTGCAGTTTGACGACCAGAAATCTGTGGTTCACAGAGTCAAACGCCTTGCTGAAGTCCAAGTAGCAGACCGCAATCGATTGCCCTTCGTCCAGACGCTTGGTTACCTCATCGAGGAACAGCAGGAGATTCGTCAGACAGGATCGCCCTGCCACAAACCCATGCTGAGCATTTGATATGAGAATGTGTTGAACCAAATGCCTAGAGATCTGTTTCTTGACTATTCGCTCCAGGCACCTACACAGTACTGAAGTCAAACTAACCGGCCTGTAATTTTCGGCCTTTTGCCGGGTCCACTCTTGTAAATGCTCACCACTGTTGTTCTCCTCCAGTCTCTCTAAGTGACGTTTCGTACAGCTTCGTCACCGGAGCCTTCAGGACCTCGGCCAGAGGCTGAACGATTGCTGGATGAATCCCGTCTGGACCTGCTGCTTTATTTCCATTCAACGTTTGCAACTCCGCGTACACTTCTTCTTCTCCTACAGTAAGTTCGGGTATTGGAGACGCCTGTGGGCCCTCCATTCTTTCCTCCAAACTATTTTCTGGTCGATATATGCTCTTGAAGAATGCCAAGAGCATTTCAGCCTTGTCTTCGTCCTTTAGAGCTAGTCGTCCCTATGGTCCTTCCAAAGTTGCCACGCTCTCTCTCGTACTTTTGTGAGATTGCACGTAGGCGTAGAATCGCTTTGGGTTTGTGCGGACCGACGCAGCTAACCGACGCTCGAAGGCATATTTCTCCACTCTTTGGATCTCTTGAGCTCTGTTCCTAGCCATCTTATAGCTACTCCACGCCCCCTGAGTTTTGTACAGCTTGTATGCCGCCCATTGTTGCCTACGAATAACTATAGCCCCGCGGACTTTTGACTTCCACCATGGGGGTAGGTTTCTACTGCTAGCCACCCTGAGGGGTGCAAACTCCTCCGTAAGTTCGAGTAGCCCCATCTTGATGGCCTCCCAACGTTCCTCTAAGGAGGCGTTTTTGTGTCTCGGTGTCCACTGAATTTCCTCCGCTGCCCTCTTCAGTTCACCTATATTGATTCTGCCATAGCGTCGACGTGACACGATTTCCTTCGGCGCCTTGCTTATTCACAGTGTGACCCTTAGGAATACATGATCACTTTTTCCAAGTGGCTCTTCCCACTTAATTTCCTTAACGTCCTGATGGTTCTGCTTTATGATTAAGTCAAGGAGAGTCAGGTGCTGTCCACCTCAGTGTCTAGTGACCTGTGTCACATGCTGCTTAAGTGCATGTAACTGGACCCACTGCAGAAACTTGTCGCCCGTCGATCCCTTTGGTGCGATCCCGCTTTCCCAGTTAATTTCGGGTAGGTTGAGATCCCCTAATAAGATGAACTCCTTTGTCTGTGTCAGCACCGCATCCAGCATTTGGAAGAGCTCAACGTCTTCCTCATCTGTCCCCAGCGGTGCCCTGTAGATACAGATAATACATACTGTTCGCGCCTCGATCCTGATGGAGCAGGAACTGGCCTGTACATTAACGGAGGCCAGGTTGAACGGAGCTTCCCAATGGCCTATGTTGGTCCGTATTAGAAGTACTACTCCGCCCCCTGCCTTCCATCTGTTCTATCCTGTCTGTAGGCGACGTATCCCTGGAAGCGCATGTCAGTATATGGCTTTACCCAAGTTTCCGTCAACGCAACGACATCAGACTCTGCGATCTTAGTCGTCAACTCCCCTCTTTTTCCCGGGAGACTGCAGGTGTTGGTGTACCATACTGACGGTTCCCTGGTCCTCGTTACTGACTTCATTGCTAATTTTACGGCTAGGGTACCCTCGGGGGCAATCTCCGAGGTGATGCTCCGTTTTTTGCCTCTAAGGATGTCGGCGGTGCAGCATCTCGCATATCAAGTGACACTCTGAGTTTCGTGGCTTCTTCTTTTCCACCCGTCGACCCGGTGTCAGGCTCAACATGCACAGAGGACTTTATCCCGTTTTGGGTCGCCGTACCGATGGCCCGGAGTGGTCTTGCGACCACCTCAGCCAACTGGTTTCTTCGGCTTTTCCCTCTGATATCTCCAACTTCGCTGGTTGCAACAGAGAGGATGTTTTGGGAGTCTTCTTAAGAATCGGGCTGGCTGGCTGCACGTTCCCAACAGCAACCGGACTGAATGCCCTATGAGTCCCCTTCTTTTCGGTCTTTCGAACTTCCTGATCTTTGGCTTTTTGTATACCGGCGCCTGAATCCACCTTTGGCACCTGGATTACTCCTTGGGCCTTAGGTGTTGACTTCCCAAGAGGGGCCACCTCCAGTTTCGCTGCATGTAGTTTCGGCCTCTTAAGATCAGGTGTGCCCGTTCTCAGCGAGACATTACCCGGTTTAACAAATGCTGGGCTGTCAGGTGTACCCCAGCGGAATATTCCTCCAGTAGACACTGTGGAACACAACTGCCAGGGGTCGTGGTGGTTATGGTCGTGTTCCTCGCCATAGCCCTATTCGATGGCACTTGACTATTGGTGTCATAGGAGGTAGGCCAGCCATCCTAAGAACCTCAGCCACATGCCGGCGGTTTTCCTCCTTCCTGATTCTACCGTCTTTTACGATGTTCTCCCTAAGGTTATGAAGAAGAAGTCTTCTACTTCTGTTTGCCATGACCTCAGTGTCAAGCTTCATGCGTTGCACTTCAGCATCTAGGCATTTGACCTGCTCCTTGAGGGACTCCACTTCCGTCAGGAGGCTTTTCCCCACATTGGCGAATCCTGCTACCCCTTTGCTTTCTTTGCCCTTTGGCTTGGGTTGTATTTTTTATTTTTCTGCTCTGGCACCCGGTTTTCCTTTCCCTCTAGGCTATGGATCGAACTGGCCTTCTCTAGTCTTGGTTCCAGCTTCATGTTCGTGTCCCCTTTCCCTAGTTCGCCTCAAATTATGCGCGAGCACTCGCTTGCAAACGCAAAGCAGTGGGCGCATATACGCTTGAGCGATGCGTACTTGATGTACAGCTTGAAGTCTTTCTCTTCCAGCTTGGAGCACTTTTGATGATACCAAATGCATCACTGGTCGCATTGAATTCCTTCATCTTGCACCGGGTCCGTGCATTCCTTGTTCCCACAGCTTACTGCCTGACCAATGGGATCAACCTCTGTTCCATTCATTTCGGCAGTGATGGTCAATTTTTCTTGAAAATACCGTCTCGAACACCAGTGGGACAATAACACGACTTTTTAAACAGACTCAAACGGTACAATAAGGCAAGTGCAGCAAACCCGCACACTACAAAAGATCTACAAAAACGGTACACTAGAAAATGCGCCACAAAAAGATGTTAGCCGGTATCAGTTGCACTGACACCAACATAAACACCAAAAAGGACACCAAAAAGTATACCCAGTTTTCGAAGAGAATAAACTCTTCTGAAGGGAGTGAACTCTTCAAAAAGTACGCGTACCGAAATACTAATTACGATACGTTAGTTTGGGCGAAATAAAGTGTGTTATTCCACCAAACTATGCAAAAATGCTTATCGCTGAGAGCAATTCGAAAATTCAGACCACGCTACAACCCACAAGGCTAAACGCAATTATTCGGTATTAGACTTGAGCCGGAATTTGTTATGATATCATAGAAGTAACTGAGAATTGATAGCCAGCTGGAAAGTAGTACAGTGAACAAAACTTTACATTGTCTTGGAATTCGGTTCCAGGACCTGACGGTGGGGCCCCTGAATGCCCGGATTCATGCACTGGTTGGCCCTCGGACCTTCAAAATCGGAAGATACCAGTCACCTCAAAGATAGTGCCGGATCTCCAGTCACTTCCTCTAGCCAGGCGGCCGAGGCCTTCAGCTCCTACTTCCGCACAATTTTTAGCTCCATGCCCATATCCTCCCACCCTACCATGCACCCGATATCTCCAACCACTACTTTTAACCGCGTCACTATTCCCAGTGGTGCATTCGCACTAGGTTTCCGACGGCTCAACCAATATTTCCCCATGGGTCCTGGCCTAACCCCCCCCCGTATTCTCAAGGAAGCCGCGGACATATTAGCTGCTCCTTATTCCTCGATTTCCAGCGATGTGTTGACAATGGCCTTTTCCCCAGTAGCTGGAAAGAGCAGTTATCGCACCCATCCATAAGAAGGGTAGTAGACATCCTGCTTCTAGTTACAGACCCATAAGTCTCACTAGCCTCACCAGCAAAATTTTCGAGGTAATTCTTAAGAGTGAGGTTCTTTCCCTCTGCATAGAAATAGGATCCTCTTCCCGTCCCAACATGAGTTATTTCCCGGCAGATCATGCATCACCAACATGCTTACTGTCATGAATAGTCTAACGAAAGCCTATGATGATGGCCAGCTCTCACACGATGTATTCACCGATTTTGCTAGGGCCTTCGATAAGGTCCCCGTGCCCCTCTTCTTTATGAGCTGCAAACATACGGGATTACAGGCTCCATGTTGGTCATCCTACGCAGCTTTCTTACCGACTGCGCCTTTGTGGTTAAAGTCGGGAATGTTTTGTCTCAACCCCCCCCCCCTCCAGTAACAACTGGGGTCCCCCAAGGGTCGGAATTAGGCCCTCTTCTTTTCTTGATTTACATAAACAATCTCCTCATCGCCATGTACGCAGACGATATAACCCTCTGGATTTCAAGCGTTGAAGACCTGCAAATTGCAGTTGATGAAACAAAACGCTGGCCCGAGGGTTGGAACCTCCCAGTTAATGATGACAAATGCGTGAGCATGTCTTTCGGAAGAGAGACTGGTCACACGTTTTCCATTAACGGAGCAACCACACTGCCTAGGGTTGATCGATACAAGGTGCTCGGTTTCCGGTTAGATTGTAACATATCCTTCTCTCATCATCACCAACTTGCGAGCAAGTCTGCTTTCGAGTCCTCAATATGATTCGAGGGTCCTTCCCGCACATATCTAGGGATGATTTTCCCATAATTTTCGGCACGTATAACCGATCTCTGCTGGAGTACGGTAGTCAGATAGTGCACTCTGGTCTTGTCCGGGACCGTCAGATCCTAGAAAGAGTTCAGAGGGCCTCCACCAAAGCAGTAAGGGGTCTATCCAGCCCACCTTGTCCCGTCCGCCTCTCACTCCTCAATCTCTATCCCATTAACTTAAGACGCGTAAGAGGTGTTCTGTTTTTGATGTTCCACCTTTCTGAATCAGGTCAAAGCAACTGCTTCTCCGTCTGTCCAGCATCTTCTCTCCCTGGTCACAGCAGAAAGGTTTTCAAACCGAGGTCAAGCACTTCATTAAGGATTAAAATTTTTAGCCATAGGGTTATTACTCTGTGGAATGCACCTCCAAAAGATATTGTTCTCTCGCAGAGCAAAACTATCTTCAATAAAAAGCTAGACCTCCGCCTGGGTCTCTCCAAATAATTCCTTGTCAAAAAGCGAAGTTGATGTCTTTTATTTTATATATGTTCATGAATGTCGCATCCCTTTCCGCTTAAGGCACTGTCCACAATGAGACACTGCATGATGTTATGTGTGTTTTGTTTTTGTTGCCACCCCCTCCCCTTCCCCCCCCCCGCTTCTTTTACTCTCGTTTCAGCTAGTTGAATCCAACAGAAGATCAAAGATTTTATCGAGAGCGGGGACAATTGGGCTCAAGGCCTCGAACCCGTATAGTGGTTCAAGATTTCAAGACTACACTTGGCTATAATCGACGAACGTTCAGGTTAGACATTCAACCTCCTTCATCTCCAGTCACTTTTCGGGTCATAGCAGCTAGTCACACATATCCCAAGGAAAATCTCCCGGATAAAAAGGATAACAAATGAAGAGTTAGCCGGCACCATATATGTGTTCCACGGGGACCAAATTAAAGGGAGCTAGACAACTGTCCACCAAAAACGGTAGTACAGGATACTGGTCATGTTGTAGCGGCCCTTCGGAGACAGAAATGTAAACCAAAAAATCATTTATTCCAGCCAGCGAGTTCTCACCGCCCATGGAATTCTGATACCTCGAAGGAGCTCATCTCGATTCAGCATCAGGTAATCAGTTACCAGTGGCATTTGCAACCTCGCCGCGACCAGGATCACTGATTTTAGAGGCGGCTCAGATTCAGGCGCAAATCATCCACCAGCACAATCGAGTTACAGGCTGTCTGTTCAAGGACTGACGAACTTTCTTGGGCGACTTTCATTGGTCAAGCTGTAACGCACGTCACGAACCAGTTGGGACCAATCGGTGGCTCCACACACATTCATGACAATAATCACATTCATCCCAAGTGAGGGACTGACTGTTTGAGTGGTGCTTGTATAGACGAACCTAAGGATCTCCTGCTAGAACTCGTGACCAAATCTCGTCCCGCCCGCTCTGGAACCGTGGGGCATTACCGGCTCACCGGTGTGGCTCTGAGTAACCAGCCACCCCAGATCTGTCAGTTCAATTGCACTGACAATACAACTCCCCAAACTCTGCCGGTCTCCTCTCTTGTCGACTGAATTCGTTGGGTCCACCGTTGAGATAGAAAGGCTCGGGAAGTCGCGAAAACAGTTCCCCAAATACAGTCATCCACGCCTTATCTAGACTCCTTTTCAGATCAACAATTGTGCTCGCGCTTATCACATCCCCTGGCGGCTTATTCCAATCTTTGACTACTCTAACTGCAAAGTACTAACCTCTGATTGTGGTCAGAGTTCTTCTTTTCGTGGCTGTCAGTGCATGCCCCCTTAGGCAGCCATTTCCCCGCGGCTCAACTAAGGCCGTTTTGTGAACCCGCACTTCCGTGAGCCCTTGCTTGTGGCACGGCCAGTCAGCCGGAAGATAGACCAGTAGACAAAGTAAAAGAGTTCACGATACTTGTTCTGAATGTCTCTTGCGTCTCCTACTATAGCCGATTTAGGAGACAGACTTCTGGTCTATGGGAGACGATTTGGGTGCATGAGCGATTTCTGCGGAGAAGATTCCAGTCCCGCTATTGGGATGAGAAAAGATGGCAGACGTTGATGGTTACTGTAAACGCATTTATTTTTCTGTTGGATTTACGGGAGATGAGAGACCAGGCGAGCTAATGGCTGGAGCCGACCAGCCAAAACGCTTCACTTTCCTAGGGCAGCTTTTATTGATAGTAATGATAATGATAATGGTACTTTTCTCGGCCGTGGTCGAGGCGCACGTGCAGGCGCATGATCATGGTCTATAGCGTTAGTCAGTAAGATGAAATATTCACAAGTTTTAGGTATATAAGTCAGAAATGTCAGCAGTAGAGAAACATAGTCAGCGACAATTTGTATGGATCGATCTAATATTGGTTTGCGCTGCAATTTTGAACCCGTTCTGACTATAGTATGCGGGATGCAGTGTCTTCCGTGGGGGTTACACGAGTACGATCTGCAGGGGCGGAAAGTAAACTCGGTGAGCCGGAGCTCAGTTAGTGCATCAGCAAGCATCAACACCTACACCGATAAAGATGGTGGTGGCAACCGCTACATCCACCTTTATCGGTGTAAGTGTTGATGCTTTTTGATGCACTTACTGAGCTCCGGCTCACCGAGTTTACTTTCTGTCTTTGCAGATCATACAAGTGCAACCCCCACGGAAGACACTGCCTCTCGCACACTACATCGAGTTCGAGCTGGGCGGTGACGCACCAGGAGGATACCGAAAATGTCGTAAAAAATAATGTTAAAGGTGCATTATAAAAGGGAGTGACGCAAACCATGGAAAACGGAGGCTTACTGGGGTTATGCGAACAGCGTAGGTTCCAAATAGTAAGAAAAATTGTATGGAAGTACACTCGGGAAACTCGATGCTTGCGAAGAGAATAGCTAACCATAAAGATGATGTAAACTGTGAACGGCGGATCTATCGGGGTTCAATAGAAGGAATGAGTTATGAAACGGGGAGACATGAAATCGATTTTATAAATGTGCATATTTGAACTTTGGCGAGTGGGGAAGAAAAAGCAGTCCATAGGAAGGTCAGTTTAATTGCAGGATCAGCAAACTGTACCATTCAGAAATGAGAAAGCACAACAGAAGGGTCCTAGAAAAGTAGAGAATCAGTTTCCAGCCGGCCACGGTTCGGGGAAAAATGGACTGTTGCAACTGATACTAAAGTGGAAAATCTCCGCATAGACTTGAGCGTTTTTATGCTGTTTCACTGAAAATATATATATAAATATATATCTGATCTTGCCTTGTGCATGTGTATTCACCCCGGTCAAGCAATATACTATACTATATAAACATATATTTTTATATATATTAACGCACTGAGTCTCAGTGTTATTCAGCGTCATTACTGGTTTTGTACAACATCTTGTGGGTATGGTTCGCCTGGCGGGGCAAAGGATATGTGTCGGCCAATCGGCCGGGTGTGGCAAGATATAATGGATTTAAATGATGACCGGTATATTAGAAGATTGCTCATGAATTGTTATTTGTGTTGGCTGCAGTGATGATATCAGCCGGAGAGGATTTGCGTCAGAAAACGCCAATAGATCTGACAAGCAGTTAAGGGTACTTTCTGCAGTTTGGCTTGATTGCAGTCCCAAAAGCTATTAAAGATTCCACTTGAGTCCCTGTCGGTACGAGTCAAAGTGTCACCTTTGGTTATCCAGTGTGGCGACTGAGAAAGTGGGAGACGATGAACCTGAAATAAAAGGGGGTTGCTGCCTGGACGTGGGTCCAGTTGTGGGTTATGGTAATATATGACGACAATGATAATAAACTGGTTAGGTTTACGCGAATGGGGCAGGGATGACGTTTCATTTAGGCGGTCAGCGGCACCTAATCCACTTTCTGGGTAAGGTAGGCTAGCAGGAAATTGAGCTATACCGCTACAGGCTAGCAAAGTTGTGTACACCGGTTGGGCAACTTTGTAGACATTCTAAAGGAATAATGGTTCGCACTTTGGCGTGGCAGTTTTGGGATACTAATAAAAACCCAAGGCTTTACGCTTTAGGGAATTAGAAATGCTAACCCTCAATACAGTTTGCTTACGCTGGATGCATTTGAGCACCGAGGCGGTAAGATAGGTTCGAAAGAACAGTATGTGAGTGAATGGGACTGTTACCCTGGTTGCATAGCACCATATTTGTTACTGCCTCTTTTGGCATGGTGGTTATTCAATACTGAATAGTTTCTGAGGACCCTTAAAGTAGAAGAAACTGTAAGGGTATCGGTGGTGATGCATTAGGGGAAATTGATCACGTGCCGAGAAAAGTAGACGTACTTTGGTCTGTGCTCCTACTAGACGGTGCCAGCCTACTGAGATTATACTTGGTTATGAGCAAGGATATTTGATGTAGTGGTAATTGCATGATTACCGTGATATCTTTGTCGTCGTTAGCATGTTGCAAAGCATGAAAATACCGATGTGAGGACTGTTTCGGAAAAACTTGAGAGGTGGGAAAGGGACGGGGCCGAAATTTCGTCGGGGGAGCGAACTCTAACGGTCTACATTCAGTGCTCATGGTAGGCGGCACTAGTACCCGCTTCAAGTAATGAGATAGAACGATACAAATCCATTGGCATCCAGCTAGTGCCTCTCCAAGTGTGATCCACGCCTTTCTAGGCGTTTTAATTATTTTTTGCTTTTATCACAGTCAGATATCTGGCAGTCAGATAAGGTGAAGCTGCTTTCGGTGGATGACCACAGCTCCCAAGCCCCGGCCAAAACATGGACCGCATGTACCAAGCCACGATGGAAGTAGGTCAACCACACCAGTCGATCCGTAGCAATACTGCGGCCTGGAGGCATGGGTCACATATGACAACACTGGTACGCCTAAAATACAAAACATTGGTGCATTTTTTCTCGCTTTTTTAAGTCAATCTCTCATTTTTTAATGTTCAGGTCGTCTCATTGGTGGTCAGTTCTGTGCAGGGAGACAATCGCAGCCAAAAATATTCACAGATGTGCAGCAGTAACACTTTCCACATCCGTGAAGTTAAAACACCGAGGCGGTTTACACGGGACAGGAAATGCAGGGGGAGGTAGAGACAACCACGACGTACGATTATTCGATGGGGTTCATGTTCACCGAAACACCAGCTTACACAAGGGTGGGGCGCTACATGCAGCCCTAACAACGTGATGCCTTATACCTGAGTATGCCGTAGGCCGCTGTGTTGGCTTGCCCAGAAAAATATATCTGACGGTGAAGAATTGGGATTGTTTGGCCGTCCCAGATCGTGGGATTGAACTGCCGAGTTTCCTAACTGCTTTCAGAAGGCTGTAAAACACCTTTGAGCATTGCGTAGCCTAATTCGCAATGGATCCCGAAATCAGAACGCAATTATACGTGAAGTTCTACGATACTAGATTATTGAAAGAACAACGAAACGATACGGGTGCAAACCTTCTCTATGCGATCACGAGGACTCAAAAACAAGAACCGAATTGCGGCGTGCAAGAAAAGAGCACGTGCGTCACACAGGTCCAGAGCAAGGATATGAAAAGGCAGCGCGCTGGACGAGAACAAACAAACGTTGGTTCATAAAAACGTACAGTGTATAAAAGAAGTCAATAGTGCAAATAAAAGTAATAATAGTAATGATAATAGTATATTTATTGACCGCGGTCTAAAGGCATTCATGTAAGCATGACCAGAGTTTACAACATCATTGAGTGAGATGGAAAATTCACATATTCCAAAGAGAGATTCGCACCTCACAGCAACAATGGAATAAAGCTGAGGAGAGTTTAAATGAATCAATGCGACCAAAGAATACACGGCGAGTACGGATTGATTTCGAGTCAACTACGGCAACAGTAGTGATTCGGCCGGATGTAGGAATGTTCAGACGGACGTTGGCGTAGGACGCAGGAATTAAAATATTCACAAGAATTATGCGAGAAAATGGTCGGTAATGCATAATCATGTTCACTTAAAAAGGTAACTGACGTGGACACAAGGGAGGCAGGCAAGAAGTTCATTAAGGTTCGCAGAGGAATAATAATTTTCATAGATTTGTGGACATGAAAATCAATAGTACCCCCTGAAAAGGTGAGACGATTTCCATGAGAAGTAGTGTGTGTCCTCTGGCGTCGGCAGTTCTGTGCTGGTGGAAGATGGATGAAGTTCCAGGAAGGAATAGTCAGCAATCGGAATGCCATGTCCACGAGGAACAAAATAAGGCAAGACTAGGGTGAAAATCTTTGCAATAGACCAGGCTTTGCTGGTAAATTGCCGAATACATCATTCTGTTGAGTTTTTTGTGGCTCCTCTGTGTACTTACTGGGCTTTTTGGGCAAGGGTTGGCTGCGGTTTTTGTTTGCCGTTTCATCTTGGGAAGGAGGAGGGCATCGCCAAATCTGGACCGATCACAATTGACTAAGAGTCCTCGCACGGTGGCTTCGACATCTGAGGGTCTTGTAGTAAGAAGTCTTCAGTAAGCGTCTGAGTGGCATATGCGGCAATAACAGGACTTCTTGTGGGTGAGACCCGGTAGCTAGATCGTACTCGCGGTGGCCGGTCTTTGGTGCTGTTCTAGATGGGCAGAGAAAGAGATAAGCCGTCTGCATGATGTTATACAACCAGGTAACGTGATGCCGGGTGGTTCTGAAATTGAAAAAGGGAGGATCGCAGTCTGGGAGATGTTCCAGCTGAGGGTTAGCATGAGCAAAATAACATAGGAGTACGAAAGTTGGAAATGAGGCACAATGGTATTAGTGAAATGAGGATTCGTTGGTATTGTGATTCGGTGTTCGTGAGGACTAACTGGGCTTGCACTTCTGGGCAAACTTATTGATTACCATTTCGTTCGTTCACCAGGTCTTATCTTTAGGGGTTAATAAAGCCGTGGAGGTGCATTTAGACTAGGTCTGAGGGCTACATGAGAAAGCAGCTGGGCAACGCGAAGAGCCTGAATGGCAAGTTTGTTTAATAGGTCTAAGGGATATATTACAAATCCAACAGTAGTGTTTTACGGGTCACAGGGAAGTGAGTGATGTTGAGGAAAACTTGGAACTGCAGTGTTTTTAGGGGATTTTCTAAGGCTGGTCATCACAGAGGCCAAACCTACGCGGGGCTAATTGAGACTAGGTTGTTTAAATCGGTTTTCCGAGTTTATAGCAGCCTATTCGTATCTCAAAAAACTGAGCCCTTAAAATATAAGGATAGTACATCCTTGTCAGCCTCCTAACCTTCATGGCTATGCATATTTCATGTTTGGAATCCACCGATGCCTGTGATAATGCCTGAATTCGTTGTGGTAGCTTGCTCCTTACTGAAGCGTACTTGTTGATGAGGAAGTTTGACCTAACTGCAAGCCTGCACAAAGGGGCAGAAATCAAGAACTCACTGTTACCTAAGGAACAACTAAAAGGGGTTCTTACCTGCGGTACTTTATGATATTGTGGAAGGATAGTAGGTTATTTCTTAGAAGGCGCAGCCATAAGGAACCGATTTTCAGCAGATCACAAAGTTTCATGTAATCTGAGGGCAAAGGAAAACCCAGGAGCTGCTTCGTGAATGCCCGTTGTACATTCTCAAAAGTTATGCTGTCACTCTGTCGCATGTTGGAACAAATGATTGAGTCGTATTTCGGAAGAGGTCTGTCGGGGGACTTAAAAATGCTTAGTTTACTTTCCGGCTAGATAAAGTTTTGATGTATGAGCCCGATCGTTCGGCGCGCTTTGGCCACCTGGATGGCTGCGGTTCCCGAGAAGTCAAAAGTACATGAAAATTGCAGACCCTGGTCACGTACCTGAGATTTATTGGGTATAAGTTGGCCGTTTATACCAAATGCTTCAGCGGGGACATGACACTTTTACGTAACAATATTACTTTTTCCGCGGAGAACATCAGTTTCCGATCATCACTGCAGGGGCTGAGAGCGGGCAGTTCCCTTGTAAAGTCATCTGCGGTAGAGGCTAATGCCGCGGGCTCAAAAGTGTACACAATTTTGATATCATCAGCGAACAGGAGGGGAACTCCCTTTTGGAAAAATTTAAATTTATCGTTTATGTACATTCAGAATAGTATTGGGCGGAGTACACTACCTTGTATCACACCACTAGCTACGGGACGGGTTTTGGACGAATTTTCGCCTATACTTACTGTCTGGTCTCCGGCTGATGAATAGGATGAAGGCCGAGCGAGCACCGAGTCCAAGGTTCCATATGTTTTGAGCTTCTGTAATAACGAAACTTGTGGTACTCGGTCGAATGGTATGGTCATGTCCAAAAGACCACCATAACCGACTTACCAGTATTGACAGCCTCTGTGACCAGGTTGAGGAAATCTGTCATGCATTTTGCACATGATCTGTTTTGCGGAAGACCATGCCGACCAGCGTTGATTAGATTGTGGTCAAGAAGGCAAAGTACCACCCTTTCCTTATTCATTCTCTCCGTGATTCTGGACGCGACCGGGGTGTGGTACACCGGCCGATAGTTAACTGGCTCTAGACGAGATCCTCTTTTGTGCATAGGTCCGATAGTGGAAGCTGGTGACTACCGGTGAAGCGACCTAAGATTAGAGTATCTAAACCCTTGACGCCGATAGTGAAGGTCAAATCCAGTGTATTTCCCCCCCAAGTGGGGGATGAAACACGCTGTACCCAGTTACCAAATAGGATACACGAAGGGGAACCATGGAGTTTTGGTGGAGGAATCAAGGACACCCAGCATATTCCAGGCACAGTGAAATCACCAGCTAATAATTTGGCGGTTGAGGGGAGGTCAGGGACATAGTTGAATGCGTCTGCCGTTGCTGTCAGCTCGTGCATGTCCTGTTTCGGAGGACGGCAGGGGCATCCTATAGGAAGTAGTTGTTGATATTCTTTGATGGTGGGCCAGACTGAGTACCGAATGTTGTCAAGAATAGGAGGATGGAACCTAATTACCGTGAATATATCTCTGGCAAAGATAAAGCAGCCGCCTCCGCGTTGGTCAGGTCTACTGTTGGTGGTGGCTTGATAACCGGGTGTGGATACGTAGTTTATTGGGGTGTGATCCGTCAGCCACCTCTCTGTAACTAATAAGATATCAGGGTGTAGGTCTTATGCCGGCGCTCTAAGTAGGGGCAAATTTGGGAGGGGAGAGCGGGCTTTTAGTAGTGAAAGAAAGATGTTTTCGGTTGGGTTCTCAGTAGATAAGGGCGTGTTCCTCTGTGATTAGTTGATGAAGGATGGTCGGATGAGACTAACGATGAGCAGCCAAAAATCGGCCCACTTTAAAGACGTATCTGATGAAGAATTTGTGCCCGTGACCAGATGCTCTGCTGGGCTTTCAAGGTGGGCATAACCTGAGGAACGGTTAGGGGGTTATACTTGAAATGGCCGAATTCTGGACGGGGTAGGCGAGGCGCCAACGGAGCTGGGGGGAGATAGTGTTGGTAGGGACTTAAGGACATTTGGTGAATTTGCCAGGAGCTTGCTGAGATATAGTTATTGCTGCTGAGTGAGAGAAAAGGACGAAAAGACGGGGGCCGTGCCGGGGGCCGAGTGGAAGTTGAAGCTTGTGCCTAGGTTCCTGACTGTACTGACGTAGTCTACGGATGAGGGAAATGGGGAGCTAGGAATCTTAGGTGGGAAGGGTTGAACCTAGTGATGATATGGGTTTCGGAGGACCACAAGGGAGGTGGAATCGAATACGCCATTTGGAGGGGTATAGAGCGCGGAAGCGAAGGCCTTTTGGGCCGGGGGCAGAAAGAACCGTCTGCCTGGCACCGTATTCGGTATCGCGGAAACCTGTAATATCCGTGTAGGCATACGTGGTAGTGCTGAATACGAGTCGAAAGCCGGCCACTGGGTCTCTGGGGAGGCTTGATATTGAGTGGGTTCGGGTGCTGGTCGGGCTCTATTGAGTTTGTTGACGATTCGAGCGCCGCTGGAGTAGGCTGGATGCTTTTGTCTTTACGCTGGTGCCTTCTGTAGGCCTAGAGACTGCACGGTTGGGTTCAGGTTTGTGGGTGGATCGGTGCGGTTGCCTGCAGGGAGCCCACAGGTGTTTGACTATTGTCTTCCGGCTTTACTTCGGATTATATGTTAGGGGAGCCTTGGCAGTGAGACCCCACCCTATATGTTTGTACGTGACGACGGATCGGAATGGGTCTCGCGTTAGAACTTTTTGCTGGTTCGTTAAGGTTCGTAAAAGAATTGGGGCGATCTAGTATCGGCAGGAGGGACCGGCTGGTGGGCCCAACCGGATGAGGCAGCGGGAGTAGGGGTAGCCTGCATCTTACAAGCCCGCTTACTTTGTAGAGGTCCAACAGGGGTGGGCTGCTACCAGTAGCATTTGCAACCTCGCCGCGACCAGGATCACTGATTTTAGAGGCGGCTCAGATTCAGGCGCAAATCATCCACCAGCACAATCGAGTTACAGGCTGTCTGTTCAAGGACTGACGAACTTTCTTGGGCGACTTTCATTGGTCAAGCTGTAACGCACGTCACGAACCAGTTGGGACCAATCGGTGGCTCCACACACATTCATGACAATAATCACATTCATCCCAAGTGAGGGACTGACTGTTTGAGTGGTGCTTGTATAGACGAACCTAAGGATCTCCTGCTAGAACTCGTGACCAAATCTCGTCCCGCCCGCTCTGGAACCGTGGGGCATTACCGGCTCACCGGTGTGGCTCTGAGTAACCAGCCACCCCAGATCTGTCAGTTCAATTGCACTGACAATACAACTCCCCAAACTCTGCCGGTCTCCTCTCTTGTCGACTGAATTCGTTGGGTCCACCGTTGAGATAGAAAGGCTCGGGAAGTCGCGAAAACAGTTCCCCAAATACAGTCATCCACGCCTTATCTAGACTCCTTTTCAGATCAACAATTGTGCTCGCGCTTATCACATCCCCTGGCGGCTTATTCCAATCTTTGACTACTCTAACTGCAAAGTACTAACCTCTGATTGTGGTCAGAGTTCTTCTTTTCGTGGCTGTCAGTGCATGCCCCCTTAGGCAGCCATTTCCCCGCGGCTCAACTAAGGCCGTTTTGTGAACCCGCACTTCCGTGAGCCCTTGCTTGTGGCACGGCCAGTCAGCCGGAAGATAGACCAGTAGACAAAGTAAAAGAGTTCACGATACTTGTTCTGAATGTCTCTTGCGTCTCCTACTATAGCCGATTTAGGAGACAGACTTCTGGTCTATGGGAGACGATTTGGGTGCATGAGCGATTTCTGCGGAGAAGATTCCAGTCCCGCTATTGGGATGAGAAAAGATGGCAGACGTTGATGGTTACTGTAAACGCATTTATTTTTCTGTTGGATTTACGGGAGATGAGAGACCAGGCGAGCTAATGGCTGGAGCCGACCAGCCAAAACGCTTCACTTCCCTAGGGCAGCTTTAATTAGATCAGGCCAGGTCACAGTACGTTGCGGATTCTCCCGTATGTGCATCCAGTTCCTTGCGCGCCAGGCTCCGAATATCTTTAATGCTGCAGCGGAAAGACGAAACACATCATTCGTCCCGATTTTAAAGACAAAGCCTTATACTGCCAATTGTCTGGCCATTCGTTCCAGCTTCCCGAAAAAAGAAAGGCCCCTACAATCTGCGCAATCAACCTCATAGCCCGGCCAAACGATAAGACAAAGTGACACAACAAGCAGCTTCCCCGGTGGTGGTACTTCCGGTGGTGATACTGAAGGCATTTTGCCTTGCCACTGCATTTGCCGAAGCTACTGATAGATGCGGCAGAGCTTTAGAAGGAAAAGAACCGAAGGGAAAAGGAAAGAAAAGGTTACACGATAGGTGGCTTAAATGAAAGTTAGGCTGTGATAACTTTAGGTGTCAGATGCAGGACACATCACGGTACCGGGACTCCACGTGCAAAGAGAGGTAAAACAACGTCAACTACATATTCACCTCAATTCAAACCAGGTTGAAGTCCAGTCTTGCTTTAGGTGATTGTGACCACTCTCTAGCGGAGTGTGATGCGATACCAAAGAGGCGGATCCCTACCGGCTTTTCCGCAGGATTTGACCTCACTTTTATCTTAACTTCGATCTTCAGGTTTGAGGCTTCCTCAGGTTCCACCGGAACCCCTTTTTACCATGTGCCTTCTGGCAGTCTGATATCCTGGCTAAATGACTTCCTTTATCACATCACATTTTGACCGCGGTAAGCTAAGGTGAGGGCCAAGGGGAGTGTACCACATATTTGCCCTTGCTTTTTCATTTTGTAAGAACCTTCCGCCAAAGGCTGCGATGAGCCAACACAGGACGATGCCAGGTTCACCCAAACAAATGGGCTACATTCTATTAGCCAAGAGATGAGGCTGAGGCTAGCCTGAGTCCTCAACTTTCAGAAAGACACTGAAGTTTGATTATTCATTTTTGCACCCTAGTGAATGATTGATGGGGGTCACCCATAGGTGAATTTCATGAAGAGGTATCTTCAGATCCCTGCAAGCCTCTCACTTCATCCCGTCCATCCTCGTTGCTGGCGCACTAACTTTAATTACAGAAACAGTTGGCTCGTGAGTCTTCCCAAAAACCTGGCCTCGTCATGCTTCTAATTTCACTTGCGAATCCATATTAATTTATGCTGTGCGGACCATTTGATACCTGTAAGCAACTGCCTGGTGACTTGAGCACGTGCTTAACTTGGTCTCATTTGTTTTTATAAGTTTGACTGGACCACAGCTGTCCAAGCCCGCTTTTTTTCCGCTCGCTTTGCGGCTCAGCCAGGCGCCCAGTCAAGCCCAAGTTCATACCAATCTCAGGACTGCACGGCAGACGACCGAAGAATCCAGTTTCTTTCTCGGATGGACTCCTCGGATCCCCCACTCCGGTGATGCCACAGTGGGAGAGAATAGTTCAGTGAGCTTCGCTCTCTATATCCACTCACGTTATGCGGTTCACACTTAGTAAAAGTGGACCACCGCATGGGCAGACCCGTCACTGGCGTATAGGAGGGGGTAGGCGAAGATTGTAGATCCGGTGATAGAACTAGAGATAAGCCCAAAAATAACGCTGAAAGGGCAGTGAATGGAGACGCGCAGGGTGAAATGTAAACAGCGCTTGTAAAGGGAACTGACCAGAGATGGGAAAAAGTGCGCAAATAGAAGGGGGAAGAACTGCAACAAAACGGCACGGTGAAGTGGTATGGGAAGCTTAAGAGACAGGCAGAATGAAAACCAAGTAAACACAACATCCACCAGACCATCACCGCTCCACGTATTTCTATGTTGTCGGTCATTGTATCACGCTGTGGAGCACTTGGGGCCATACACTACTCGGTCGATGCTTGAACCCTTCCACTGTAGCTGCCTCGATCACTTCCTCTGGTAGTTAGTTCCAGTCGTTGGCCACACATTGCGTGAAGAAGTGGGCCCGAAGCCTCATCCGAGACCTGTCTCTCTTCAGTCAGAATGTATGGATGTTATTTTCGTTTATTGCCGTATGGGTAAGCACGTACGTAAACGAGCAAGCAGGCAAACGAGTGAATCATCTATAGGAAAGCGCAAGTTTTACGTGAGATCGAGTATTGTCAGGCAAGGCCACTCAGTACTGACGAATCAACAGTCGGGTATGGATCCCTGCCGAAGTTTGCGCAAGCGGTCCGTGACGTGTGAAGAGTCACAGAGGCGTGCGGACATGGGTACATGAGCTTGTGGGACCAGCCACTTCAGTAAGCAAGCACCAGCTAAACGTCAATCAGATGAGAGATATCCCATTATCGATCCAAAAGCCAATGAAGTAACACAACAATGAACTCCCAGATGGTTTTATCCGGGCAAAAGGAAGGCAGGCTTGCTTGTGCCCAAGTAGATCCGAACAGTCAGGGTCTTGTTCATTGCCATGAGGCCCCTTCGTTTTCTTCTTCTTTCCATGGAGATTGCGCTGAGGTACGCTGAGAGTTCTGGGCTCTTTCCCTTTACATGGAAAAGGATCTGGTAAATCGCCCCTGGATCTTTCCTAGTAATTGCCCACCCCGAACCTGATGCGGACTCCGGGCATGGATGCTGTTTTCCAAGCGAGACCGTACTACTGTCTTGTACAAGAGGGGGAAAACGCATGGTCTCCCAGAGACGACTATTCGACGGAGCTGATAAGGAGCCATGGAAGCGGTCTTCGTCATTTCTTCACACTAGGTTTTGATTCGGAAATCAGCCCTAACGATGACCCCTAAATCCTGAACCACCTTATTTTACCGGCACTGTTGCTTTTGCACCATCGGTTTCCAGCACTCAGCCTGTCAGGTAACCCCTATCACCCAGATGCACACAAGTATGCACGTTCAGTGGTAAGTCCCACTTTGTAGCCCACTAATGGGCTCTGCTCAGATCCCTTTAGACCGACTCATGGTCGCACACTTATACTATTTTCACACAGTTGGCTAACCTGGAACAGAAATTTAGTGGACCATTTCCCGGATCATTTACTTGCAAGCGGAATGGCAAGGGCCCATGGACCGACCCTTGAGGCACCTAATCAAGCACATATATCTGGCCGAGGACAAACTTTCCTCTACTTTTACTTGAAAGGTCCTTCCGAGCAGAATTGAATACCATCATTTGGCCCGAAGGTCCAAACTCTAACCTTCTCCATAAGGAGATGATGGTTTGCCTAGTCGAAAGCCTTCCGGAAGTCCAGGTAAAAGACCTTGACTCGCCCTTCATTGTCTATTATCCCGGTTACTTCCCCCAGGCAGCATGGAAGATTGGACAGAGAGAAATTTTTCTGCACAAATCCTGACGGGCTTCCTGGACTAGGCTGTGTCGTTTCGGGTGCAACGCCGTCCAGTCCCAAATGACCTTCTCCCTGGCCTTCAGCACAATGGAGATTGGGTTTGTTGGACGGTAGTCTCCACAAGTGCCTCTACCACTCGACTTGCGCACGGTGGTTACCGTCAAAGCTAACCACACCTCGGGCAAGCCTCCGGTTTTAAGTGAGGCATTGAACAGTGGTGGCCCTACCACTTCTGGTCGTGGAGGTTTCAGGATCGGGTCCTCCTCTTTGTTCTCGACTAGCTGTTTGATGCCGCACATGACCTCGTCTTCCTCTATCGGATGGTCCTCTACCTCCTCCATGACCAGGGAAGAAACCTCTGGACGTGTTAACCCTTGGTCTTTCTTGTACGCCTTTCGGAAGAACCTGCACGGGTATTCAGCTGTTTCTTGGCTTTTGTCCGCGGCTCGCCCCTGTTCGTCCTTGGCTCCCCCGTCTTCACTTCTAAGGCAGCACTTTCACTGCAGTCATCCACAATATGTCTTGAAGTCCCTTTACGCTTCCCTAGCCAGTGTCTCTCTATAGTCTTGCCTGCACTCATTTAGAACACGCGTGGCTCGTTTCCTGGCAGCCAAAGGCCGAAGGGGGCTGCGATGCCCTCCCCTCACTCAGTGCCCTTTCCACACCGTTTGCTTTCTGCGGTCTGTTTCTGGTGCCCGAATTCTACCGCGGTGGCGACCCTGCCCTACATTGGCCAGTACTGGAGTGGTGCACATGCGTGTCAGAGCTCACAGAGGACAGTATTCGAGGTGTGGTCTAAAAATGTCTTCTAAAAGGGCAAACGTATATAAACCTCCGCTGGAGAAGCTTTGCACGGCAGCCGGCTGATTGCTTGGCTTGCCCTGACCACGGTCGCTGGGTAGTGCTGAAATGGTTGAAAGCAGTCATTTGCGCAAAATCCAAGGTCCGTGGTAGTCGTATTGTTCGTGTGTCACCTGGGCTCTAGCATTCTGGTTCCCCTTTGGTGTCCTCAGTGAGTTGTATACACTTCTTAACTTTGAGTGGCGATTGCCACTTGGTTGTTCAAGCATGAACCCCGTTGGCACTCTGAGGTGACGATTTTCCAGTTCAGTCGACCGGCTTTCGTTAGTCCCCGAACATATAACCTTGATTTCATGGTCCGTCTATTAAGAATTTTGTGCAGAATAAGCTTTAAAGCCGGCCTGACCTTGAATCCTGAAGGTTTTAAACGATAGACCCCACCCACTTTGACTGACCCTTTCAGCCCTAAAATAGTGTTTTCAGTAACTAAGTTAGGCCAGGTTCCACCCGAGAACCACAGACATGGTTACAAGCGTCTCCATCTTTCGTGAATCCGTCGACGGTTTAATATTCAAAGGCCTTTCGGATGTCCAGTTCCGAACCTCGAACCCTCAGTCCTAACCATTCTGACCACTGCATCCTCAAGGAAGAAAAAAGGGTTGAAAAAGCTGCATCGTCTTTAATATATGCGTATTGTTTGCTGGAGAAGATCTCATTTGCTGCTACATCGCTGATTACTCGGACTCAGGTCATTCCCTATTATTTCTAGGGGAAAAATAGCATGCTGACCAGATGGTAATTATACACCTCTTCAGATTTCCACCCCTGTGCAGGGGAGCAACTTCGACCTACAGTCAACCTCAAGGCAGGTTTGTGTTGGACGGCGACCTATTGTATGACACGGGTCAAAGCTGCAGCGATTTTGAGGCAAAAACATTAGTTCACTCATAGAAAGCCTCATAGGCCCGAGGGTCCTGAATCTTAGGTGATGGAAAATCCGTTGCCACTTTTCACGTCCAACAGTTCAGTGCCTCCAGCTGGAAACAAACCACCGAAGTTACATCTGCCGGGCGGATGTTATGCCGGATAAGCCATCGCAGAGCGGCCAGTGTGGTGTTATTACCACCAGTGAATATTCGGTGAAACACCGCAACTGTCCTGGTCTTAACCAACCGATCACTTGGCCGGCCACCTCCAAATGAAAGGAACAGCCTACGGACCAACGCGATTCAATGGACATTGAAATGTATTCACGGAAGGTACTGTTGGAACGAGGAGAAGAACATGCGCACACAAAGAGCATGAGGGAAATCTGAAGTGAGGGGGTTCGAAGGTGGGCTATAATCAGATGCTCATGAAAGCTCGTCGCTGCCGAATTCAAAGTTCAGAGGCCAGCCCACACCTGCGGCCATAGTCTATTGCTGGCTAGATTGGACTTTCCTAAAAGCTAAGTTCCGTTTTTCGATGGCGCATTTTAGTCCGGTGGTCCAGCTTCTAGTGGCAAGTGAGAAAGGGTTTCCAGAAAACCCGAACCCAAACGGAATGAAATCGAACAAAACTTAATCCACAAGGGACTTTTTGTGGCAAATTAGTAGGTATCTTAATGATAAACATGAGATCAAAAGTTACAAATCACACCTGGCACTACTGATCCCCAGACCATCCGTGAGAACGAAACAATGCCATTTTTGAGCAGTGAGCAAACATTTGATACGAATCTTGGAGGCAGAACAAGTATAATTCGGAAATTCTAATATACTGGATTCGGAGACAAAAACATTTCACAAACATACACGAAACTCAAACTACCTATCACAAAGAATCCATGCGGGAACAAAGTCTGCGGCGTGTGAAAACCAGCACTTCGGTCACATAGGTCCAGAAGAATTATGAAAAGAATGCGGGCTGAACGCGAATAAACGAAAACCTGCGTGTAAATTTATGATGGAAAAGCCTTCAGAAACACTGCAATTTCATGTTTCCTTGACATCGCTCACTCATATACTCTATTGGCTTGTTTTTATGCACCGTATGTTTTCATGAACCAACCTCTGTTTGTTCGTGTCCGACGCGATACTCTGTCACATCCTATTCTAGACCTGCGCGACGTACGTACTCCCTTCTCGCAAGCCGCAATTTGGTCCACATTTTCTGAGTCCCCGTGATCGCATAATCGAGGTTCGTATTTGTTTCTTTGTTACTGTTCATCTGATAATCTAATATCGTAGAATTTCACGGATAATGGCGTTTTGATTTCCGGATCAGTATCGAATTTAGCTGTGTGTTGCTCAAAGACTTCTTACAGGAGGCACCGTCCTGTTAAGCCAACTTAAGTTTACTAGGAGAGCCGAACTCTAGGAAACACGGACATTCCGAAATTTGCTGGGTTGCCTTACATATCCTAACGTTCGGTGAATACCTTTTTAGTGAGATGGCATTAGAACTTGCTCGTGGTAGAATTCTTCTGTATTTCTTTGGCCCATTTGGTGGACTTTGTACCGTCGGCCTGGATATTCTATTGCCTTCTTCGAAAATGTGACCCGGAATCTACCACTTACGGTCGACTCACCCTTTGAACTTCCTCAGCTCAGTGGCCCGGCGAGTATCTTCAAATTTTGAAGTAATGCTTGGGCACAAAGTTAGGGCTCGGATACCCGCGGGCCTGGCCTTTATCCTTGTACCTGAACATTGCTAGTGGTCTGGCATTCAGCCCACTGGACAACATAAAATTGATCAGGTACCAGTCTTGGCGGGCAAGCAAGGGAAAATTGATTCTAGTGTGTATGGTGCACTGAGATCTGAAAGACGGTTCGGGAGGTTGAGGCCAGTGCCGTAGTTCGGCATTCTTATCACTGAGGGAACCAACTACTGCATATCACTTTTCGAGCTTCTAGCATTTGCATGTACTTCGTCAGTTTTTCACTGGTTACTGTGAACGTTTGTCCGAAAACGTCCCTCATACTGCTGTGAGTTGTATCATAGGTTACTTCGGGTTCCGAAGTGGCGTTAACTTCCCTTTTATCTCGGGCCTGTCCTTGACAGTGATACATGAAACAGAGTATCTTTGGTGCTGGATCCAAAGTCTTACATTCAGAAAAGTTCTCACAGTGTTCTACGTAGCGGTTATCCGTCTGACGACCTTTGATCCTCATCAGTTAGACCCTGGGGAGACCAACACTCGTTGAGTTTGTAACGCCCCGGATAACAGGGACCAGTTAGATGCCAAGAGTCATCTAGGGAAAGGGGCAGCAAGCCAGAAGTTCCAACGGTTACCAAAAGAACATAAAAGCCAGTGGGATAGGCGAAGGGTGGGTTGTAATAAAACATTGTCGACCACGTTTGCGTAAGTAATCTGTACCGCACACAATAGCAGCTAAGGGAGCCAAACGTTCAAAGGCCCGCCAGCATAGCAGTCAGAAGTAGGTCCTCCAATGGTCAGAGGCCAGTTGTCCCTAATGAAGACCGACAAAAGACGAACAGCTATGTGGCACCGAAAGATATGAAAACTGCCAAGGCCCAAGTACCGTTTAGCCTTGTCCATAGCGCATCAGTCATGTTCAGATCACCACAACAACTCCAACCTAGAAGGGAACTGGCTAAGTGACCTTTACGTATAATCTGAGGCGCACCGGGCTTTAATCTTCCTAATCTTCGCGAGTTTCTCGTATCATCAGTCGTCTGAGGGACCAGGCTACGATGCAGCTACCGGCTAGTGGCACACGTGGAGCTAACTAAAATGTCCACGAGCCCAGCTTTTATCAGCCAGGCCCCCACCTGAGTGTTTTAGGAAAAATGGTACCTTAAAAAATATCGTGACGCGGTTTTACCGGCGGTTCCCCCATCGACCCTGCCCGTGCATATAATGGGAGAGCAAGTTAAAACGAATGAGCGAACAGCAATGGGTAAAACGAAAGCGGAACAATTTACCCCGGTCGGTCGGTGCAATACACAAATTTTGGGGGGCGCAAAGTGCTCAGCAAGAAGAACAGCGTAGGTAGAATTGATAATGGCAGTCAATTTCGCGTGTTCTCAAGCAACTGCTTAAGCACGTTGTATATTTTACATTTAGTATAAACAAAAACCATAGTACTTTTCAAACCAACGAAAGGGAACAGTTATTCGCAACAAAACGTGCAGTGTAACCAAGAACAAAAAGCGGAGAGGGAGATAAATCGAGATGAGGTCACTGGTCCATACCACGAAGACCTAAGTTGCGCAACAAATATCTTTTGGATAAGCATTTGAGGCGTCGTTCTGTGAACGGTTGCTGCTCCCGTGAGCCTTGGCAGGTGGACATCCTTAAAGCACTGGCCGTGTCAATACAGTGGCCTGAATCCAACAAATGACGTGCCACTGAAATAGATTTTCATTTTACTCTACGAAGACAGGCTGCTCGGTATGTGCTCACACATTCTGGTACAGAGAAGGCATTATGTCCTCCCCACCTACCTTATACCACGGTAACATTAAAACTGGTACATATACTTGGAGGTGGCATGCACTTCCAGTCTATCTAAGTTGGTTTGGCTGAGACGACGACGGCGAGTTTCACGCACTACTTTCAATTTGGCTGCATGGAAGTGCTTTCAGCTGCGGTTGTTAACCCGAAACTTATTTTGGCCAATAAATTATCAGTTTTGAAAGGTAGGTGGGCGAACACTTCTTTCTTTTCTTCCTCCTTGTGTACAAAATGTGATGTTTTCTGATTTTAAAAAAGAGTTTCACAAAACTTCAAACTCTGAAAATAACTTTAAATTGGGTTAAGTAAACGAATACTGTCTACGAGACTCCTAGGTCTCTGTACATGACGGCCGGATCGAGTTGTTTGCTGCAGCTCCATGGTTTCGGGTTGGACTGTTTGAGGAGTACAGGTGACGTCTACAACGGGTGAATGAACTATTGAAGCACTACTATCTAGCAACATCTCGCCTTCTGGACTATCTTCAAGGTAAGCAACCTTAAAACTGCCGTGAGATGTGGCTTCATGTTTACCGTTTTCATCCAGAAAACAACCGGAATTGAGGCTCTAACTCAAGATCGATCCGACCTCGTACCCTCACCCCAATTTATGGCTTCCAATGAATGTTAGGCCACATCTGTTCATTTTTGTAGACTCACACCGGACATTGACCTTACGTGACCGCTGACAGGTGCATGCCTAGTACGGATGAATGGGTCTTAGAAGCTCACTTGAATGCGCGCGGTCGCTATGTGGGATCATGGATACGATGTTGGTGGGGTTTTTGAGTCTTGAGTAAACGCTCGTTGGACCCACGCGTGATTTCCGAAATTTCCGTTTCGCCGAATTTTTCAAAGTTTAGATAATTTTGTCAAAGAGATGAATTTATCTAATTTATTTTGGGTTCTCAGCCGGTACGTGTTTGAATATATGCGTAGTTGTAGATATGAACACATATATGTAATATATTAGGTAACATTTTTATAACTGCGTGCTACATTATATGTTTCTTATATACATATTTATACAGGTATAATATGATATTATATATATATATATATATATATATATATATATATATATATATATATATCACAGGACATTTATTGGCATGTATTATCATGTTTGTTCGATGGCACACATGCATATATACGCACATAAATATATGTGCACTTGTACCATCAAACACGTACGCATAGTGTGACATAAGCGCAAGCAGCGTGTTATATAGTATACATATATATACTTATACCTGTGTGTGCACATATATATATCTATCTATACATATGTGTATCATATTGTACTTTTGGTGCTTGAAGACTCCAACAGTCGCAGGGCATGCATTGGTTCACTAGCTGTTCGTTATTTCTTCTTTGGTCAAGGAGTGTTTCTTCACGGAATTTCGACCGTACATCAGTGGGTTGGAATGCATTATTTCCTTTCCAAACGACGCCTCTGTAGACAGCCCGTTGTGCTTCTGAAAAGAATACCTTGTCACCTCAGTGAACCTCGTTATTGAGGTACGAGTTCGTATTGTGAATGAATTACAACTACTCCACCTACTAGACGTGGCGACAATTTGTTGGATCCTCATGGACCTATGAAATCTTTGTTGTATTTGCTTAGGAGACTGAACGGTAACATTTTCAAGAGCGAACGTTTACATGTACAAATACGTATATGAATGCACAAGTATGTCCCTTCGAAGCTTGCATAGCATGTCACAACTCGGTATGCATACTAGCCATTGCTAGTATGCAGCCATTTCCATGAAATGTGGCATTCTTTCCTCCACTGGGTAAACGGAGTAACCTCATCTACCACCCGTCATTTAACGAATGAGTTCGTGAGGATGGTGACCGACGGAACACGGTCGCAGTCGCACTCTCTCCTTCTTGCTGGTTCTAATCACATGGGAAACGAACACTGCCGTATAACTTAGAAACACGCTCCGAAACGTTCCGTTGTTTACCATTAAGATGCGTTGTCAAGCTGGGATTTAAACCCAATGATGTACCTTATGACCGTATTTGGCAATCCGACTTTTTCATTTTCAAAGTAAACAGGCTTGCATTCAAGTTGGCCTGAAAGCGTCGCCGGTGATTCAACTGTCACAACTGAATTCGACTCAAAAGATGGAATGAACCCCTAAGTGGACAATGACGGTATTACCTCCAAAGTTTCTCAGTAATGAAAGTGACTCTCACTTTATCATTTTATCCCAATGGTACTCTGTCGCACCTAACTTTTGCAATGTATTTAGCCTCGGTACAATGAACGGGGTTGGTGCTCAATTGTTCCTTAAATCATAACTTCAAACTGAGAAAAAATTAGGAGTGTAAGGAAAGTTTTCTATTTACCCTTGTCTGTTAAAACTGCGTCGGTTTATGTACACATGATACTGACATACATATTACGAGGCCGTGGCTTTTGCTGACTTCATCTTATACCATATTTGCAGAGAAAATTAGTGGTGACTCAACGATCTTTAGTTTTTTCATCCTGGAACATTTAGCACTTATTTGGCAGGGATCCACACGGCCAAGTCGCCACCAATTTTTTAAAAACACCTTTTATTCTCCCCCCTTTCTTACACAAATTTCATCACCAAACAGCGGTACAAAAGACACATACCAGAGTACTAAACCTTCGCAAACTACTTCGCACCTCCCGTGTTTAGAGGGCTGCTCCTCGGCCTGATCCTCCTAGTTAGCGGCAACTACAGTGGGGTGCCTAGTCCGGATAAACAGGAGATCATGACTGAACAGACGACGACAAAAATGCCTATCTGTATATGCCTTAAGCTCAGAATTTTTATATAAAGTATCCATCGAACTAAAAACCTGCTTCTCCTCATCATGCGTGAGAAGACGGTTTTTTACATAAAACCACCAGTGGCCAAGGGGAAGGCTATGCGAATGCTTAACTCATGACTTCGCAACTCAAAATCCTGTGCCTACATGATGCAGCCTGATGAAAGCACCATACTAAAAATTCACTTACGTAATATAGTGAGAGTTATTTTCGGGCAGCCTCGCAGCCTACCTGGGCGACCGGTTACCTTTGCGGCGACGATGAACGAAACAAACAGTTACATATTTTTTACTGGAAATCTTCATAAAATTGCATGCCTTTCTTGTTAACTCGAGCACGAGTCACAGAATTGCACACGTAAAACGAGGTGCACGTTGTCTGACACGTTCTTTCTAAAAAAAACTAACGTGCATTTTAGAATTCACGGAGATCCCGCTTAAGTGAATCCCAAGTGGAGTACACTGACCGTGCTAAGAGCCGTAAAGCAGCGGCATCATCAGTAGAACCGTATTCCATCATCTACACTTGCAACAATGTACTCGACAAGCAAATGGAGGGAACTCCCCGTGCACCATTGTTATAATTGTCCTGTGAACCACTGAAAGTCAAATAGGACAACCAGTAGCGGACAAGCTTCACCACTACCGTCGTCACTGTTGAACGTGTAAAAAACGTTCATCATTATTGCAGTCACAGGCTACTCTAGCATAAAAACATACAGGCCCGAGGCGGGCCTGACCAGGAAGAACAGCATTTATCACTGGAAAACACAACAACAAAGGCACAACACTGGTCGCGGTGCAATATCAGTTGAGATCCACCCACAGCTACCGTGCGGGCACTGATTTTGCCCCATGACCTTTGACCCACATTTCCACAGACATTTCATTGACTTGACCACTTCAACCTCAAGCGATCCTGAATTCGCTTGCATTTGGCAGATTCTAACTCACGCGGTGTCTGCCTTTGAGGTTTGTACAGTTCCTGCATCACGTTTATGATTGTTTTACGTAGAACCGTATGGAAACCAACGACTAGACCGTCTGCTTTTTTGGATTGTGTTTACGCGCATCTCAATACGCCGGCCAAAACAATGCCCATGGCCAACTGATTGCATATATTTGAACTGGAGGACTCAAAGCAAGACCGGATCCTTATGCCACATGCTTTTTATGAGGCCTGTTGTCCTGGCTCAAGGGTTAGTTGTAAGTCAAAAGCGTTATCTAGTTCCAATTTTGCGAGAGAAGTGCGTTTGCTCGCCCAACTGGAGGAAAAAATGCTAACGGAAGAAATTCGATTGGAGAACGAGCACCTTATTTTGAAGGCCAGAAAAGAAGTTCGGATGACACGACTGAATTTTGAACCTCCAGTATAGGGTGGAGTTGGTGTTCTCTGTTAGAGCGGATGTAGTTGAACAGTCAAAAGAGGTGGAAGGGTTCTTCAACGACTTCAAGAGACAGAGTCACGATCCACCCTGTGAATCGCGCTTTCCATTACCAGAAGAAACTCGAGATGCCTAGTGCAAAGTGTAGCTATCTAAGATATAACTAGCTGAGTTCGATGGTAAGACAATAAGATACTTAAGGTTAATAAAAAAAAGTTTGAGTATTATGTCTTAGGCAGAATCGGTGATGAAAGCCAAAAGTGGTTATACCCTATTTCCCACTGCAGGGGAAAAGCTAAAGGGGCAATGCAGGAGCGCGTCATTTAACCCCCAAACCAAGGCTATCGGAAGGCTTGTAAAGTCCTGGAGGATCTGATTGGTCGAACGTATGACTTTGTGTGATTCATGTTGAACAGCCTGCTGACAGCCTTAATGCCTAAAGCCGGCGATGCCGAATCACTGACAAAATTGGAGATAAAAATGCGGAACTGCAAAGCCGCCGTATCTCAGCTTGAATACGATGTGAATAATAAATCAGCCGTCACGTAAGAGGGGGTTATTTGTATGCCACCTCGGCCGCTGCAACATCGATGTGCACAAGTTCTGGAAGAAATATCCGAGGCGTCTGGTGCGCCGAAATTCAAACAGTTGATGAAATTGGTGGCAGCTAAAGCTCGAATAACCCGAAATTGATTTGTCAAGTAGCTCTGTCATATTCGGTGAAATCACTAGCCCTTTTCCCTTGTACTTTGGGGCAGAGAGGCCGCCGCCAAGCAAACTTCGCTTTCTCGAAAGTTTAGGGTGAAAAGGAACAATTATGTGTTGTGCAAGCAGGGAAGCCACGCAGATAACAGCCAAAAATTCGCAGTTATGAGGGCTTACGACAGATGGAAGTCGCTTGGGAAAACCGTTAGCTGTTTCGTCTGAATGCAGGTAAGACGTCTTACAGCGAACTACTCCCTGGTCACGATGAGTGGGAAGTTCGGTTGTAGTGCCAGGAACCGCGGACTGCGGCACTGTAACAAAATTGAGTTCAGCTTGCTCAGAATCTTATCAAAGTGAAACCAGCAGCACCGCTGGTTGTAAGACGCCTTTGAGCAACACGCAGCTAAATTCGATACTGATCCGGAAATCAAAACGCCATTATCCGTGAAATTCTACGATATTAGATTATCAGATGAACAGTAACAAAGAAACAAATACGAACCTCGATTATGCGATCACGGGGACTCAGAAAATGTGGACCAAATTGCGGCTTGCGAGAAGGGAGTACGTACGTCGCGCAGGTCTAGAATAGGATGTGACAGAGTATCGCGTCGGACACAAACAAACAGAGGTTGGTTCATGAAAACATACGGTGAATAAAAACAAGCCAATAGAGTATATGAGTGAGCGATGTCAAGGAAACATGAAATTACAGTGTTTCTGGGGGGATTTCCAAAATCTGTTGTTACACCACTCGTCGAAATTCTGTCGAATCGTAGCAGAGTCAAATGTTTGGAATAAGGGCACTGATTATTCCCATCCATCTAGACCCTGCTGTCACACTTGATCCGGCTGCTACACCAACACGAATTCGCTCTGCATCTTCGACGGCAACGGCTGATTGATGACAGGCTCGAGGGAGGAACATAAATGCTGTCCTCTTGGGGGCCTTTGTTGATTGACTGTGTGTGCTAGTGTAGGTGTGTGTGCATGTGGGCCTCATGGGCGAGGTCGCACTGTGGTATGTGTGCAAATAGTAAAAACTACCACTTACGGGAGATATCTTCCATAATGCCAGTGATACACGGGGGAAAATCAGCCCTGCTGTCTGTTTCCATGGAGGTCATGAAGTAGTAACGTGTATTATGTAAACGTGATTGGTGTGTGTCTGGGTGCATGGTGGAATCACAACTACTATCACATATGGGAAATGCCTTCTGTAACGTCAACGAAAAACAGCGAGCAGCGCAACGTGTTTGGCGGAGGTCATGAAGTATAGGCATGCACCATGTAAGTTTGTATGTGTCAGGGTGTATGATAGTTCAATACGTCAGTATGTCGTAAATGCCCCCACATACGAGTTATCCTTTAACCACATCGAAGACGATTGAGGAATGGTCTACTGGGTTTCCGTGTCATCGGCTTCTCCATCTTCACTCTCGAGGGGGCTGACACTGCGTACTACGCGGATTTGTACTCCGTTGGTGGACTTCAACTTCACAGCTCGTATCACTTCGTCAGAGCTTTCGATGGCTTCCATGACCACGCCTAAAAGCCAGGTGCTGAAATGAGCGGGTTCATCGACGATCATCACTACATCCACAACCTCGAATGGTCTTGTTTTCACCAGCCACTTCTGACGAGTCTTCAGAGCCGGTACGTACTCCCGCAGCCAGGGCCTCCAGAAAACCTTGGCAAGATAACTTGCCCGTTTCACTCGTGAAGGTGGCAACCACGACGGTTTGTCGGCCCCTGGAAACTCTCGTTCGACCTAAACGTCAATAGGTCGTTCGGGGTGACCGCCAGATGGGTGGGGTAGCCGCTGGTTACTGGAACCAGTGGGCGGTCGTTCAGAATTCTTTCAACCTCAGTCATGACGGTGCACAATGTTTCGTCGTCGGGCGGCTGTTGCTCAATGATCGACAGCGGTGGACCGGATCAGGCGTTCCCATACTCCACCGCAATGATTGGCCTGCGGGGATTGAAGTGCCGTCATATACCATAGGCCACGGTTCGATTTTGCAGTTCGTCTCTGTTCATGTTTTTATGCCAGCGCTGCAGTCTTCGATGAGCTCCTACGAAATTCAACCCATTGTCGGAATATATGTCTGCCGGTATGCCCCTTCGGTTGATAACGCGTCGCAAGGCCCGGAGGAAGCAGTCGGTCGTCATCGAATGCGTAACTTTCAAGTGCACCTCGCGTGATTTCATGCACGTCATGATAAACCAGCATCGTTTTTCCAACTTCCTTCCACACTTGATCCACTAAGGCCCGAAACAGTCCAGCCCGGTATCAGTGAACGACCACCAATTTGGAGTCACTCTGCACTCTGGCAGGGGAGCCGTGTGTTGTTTGCCCACTACGGCGTTGTCTCCTACAGTGTATACGACGTTAGACTGCGCGTTTTACAGTCGCTCTTGATCTCAGTAACCGAAGGCACTCTGATATGACTCTTGTTACGTGAATTTCCGCGGCATGTCCCTTTACGGCATGGTTGTATTGAGTCACTAGTCCTATCACAGGTTATCAAGCCGGTAGCAGTATGGGATACTTCGTGTCAAAACTCAGGTGGGAGTTGGTCAGCCTACCATCTACCCGTAGTAGTCCATTATTTAGCTTGGGGTTTAAATGCGGCCTGTTGACTTTCGGAGAAGATATTATTTTCTCCATTAATCCAGCTTCCTCAGCCCTCTCGAGTTCTCGAGGGAAAGCCTTCCGTTGAATCATTTTGAATAAATCGTGTTCTGCGACTCTTGGTCGTTGACCGCTTATCGTGGCGGGCAGGACGTCCCTACTCGGGAGCAGTACGCTCGAAATATCGTTCTCAAACTAATTCACAAGCAACATCGCAGTCGATAAAATATCAGTGTCAGGATGAACCTGGCGCAATTTCTAGTAACTGCGGATTGCATAACTCTCCTTCCTCCTGCTTTTCTTCTTCTTGCCCAGCTTTGGCACCTTCAGCTTGGAAGCCCTCCTCGCAGCATTGCCAGGGTCAAATTTCGGGGCCTTTTTGTAGAGCAAAGCACCATTGGCTTGGTTATTGCAGTAGGGTACTGTCTTTGAGTCCGTCCAAAAATTAGCTGACCAAATATAGAAATCGAAACGGCTCTCCACCGATGGTTCGGCCCTTGCCGTTACCACCGCTGCGCTGAGTTCAAGGAACGATGTCAGAACCGGATTCAGTGGGACAACGCGGACTTTGGCGAACAGGATCCCCTGAGTATATTGTCTATCTCCCGGGCACCATCTCCCGTACACCAAGGCTCCCTAATCGATGACGGATGCGTCAGAAAAAGCATGTAGTTCTCCCGTCCATGTTGCAGGACCAGGGGGCAAACATCGTGGAATCCGTATGTCTCCTAGGTTCTTCAAGGTGTTCAGAAATTCCTCCCAGACCAGCCGGTCTTCTCGGTCCAGCGGCTGGTCCCAATCGGCTTTCCAACGACAGAGCCGATGTAGCTGGATCATTCAGAGTGACAGCCAAGGAGAGGCAAAACCAAGAGTATCGAATAAACTAGAGACAGTTGATAGTATATCACGACGGGTTACTGGTAGCTTGAGGTCGTTTAGCTCGAAAAGAAAGTCGTCCGTTTCCGCGTTCCATTGAATTCCTAGCATGAGCTCGGTAGAGAGTGGAGAGCTGTCCAGATCTCGAACCCTTTCGGCACTCTCATGGTACGGAATGGCTTCAAGTACTTCCAAAGCCTTCGACGTCCATCTCGTGAGATGGAAGCCGCCTTCTTCCAGCAATCTCGTCAGGCCTCTGAAATGCGCTAGGGCCGAGTCTACATCATCGAATGACCCAAGATAGCAGTCGGCGTAGAAGTTTCTGCTGAAGCTATCCACTGCGGACGGCTGGACCAAATTTCCATGTTTGTTCGCTGATTCTCGAAGGTTGTAATTAGCACAAAACGGTGATGATATGGCCCCGAAGGGGTGAACAGTCATCCTATAATTCATCACTGCGTTGTCCCGACCTTTCTGTTCCCACAACAGGATAAGCAACGCATCTACCGGTATTTTAGCCCGGAAAAACACTTTCCTGATGCCGGCGCACAAGGCCACTCTGCCCACCCTGAAACAGAATAAGACTTCGTTCAATGGCGCGGTTCCTTTCAGGCTCTTGTAGCAGGCGATTGTTTAACGACTTGCTCTAAGACTTGGCTGCACAGTGAAAAACCGTTGGCAGCTTTTCGGGTTTCTTGTGGTTGAGAAATGGGCGGTGAAGTGGATACGAGATCCCCTTTCGGCCGTCGGTGGCAGGAGGCACCATTTCAACATAGCCGAAAGTTTCATTTCGCGCCATCACTTGTGTAACGAACGTTTGGGAAATGCGTAGCCAAATTCGCAACGGATCCCGAAATTAAAAGACGATTATCCGCGATATTCTACGATACTAGATTATTACATGAACAATAACATAAAAAATATACAAACCTCAATAATACGATCACAAGGACTCAACACTGAGAAACGGAATAGCAGCGTGTGAGCGAGGAGCACGTGCGTCACGCAGGTCCTGAACAAGGATGTGCCAAAGTAGTGCTCTGGGCGCGAACAAACAACAATTGGTCCATAGAAACAACCAGTTCGTAAAGATAGGTCAACGGTGTAGGCAAATGAGTGACGTTAGGAAAAACATTGAATCGCGAGGGAAATAGGGGGATTTTCCACGACCGGCTGTCACATCGCCCACCAAAATCCTCCTGGATCCTTAGCAGAGTCAAAGGTTTGGTAAAAAGGTACTGATTCTTTCTTCCTGCCTAGGCCCTGCTGTCAGTGCGCGCGCCTAATACTCGTCGTCAACGTTCTACTACTGGTCCCACCTAACCCATTGGCTACATAGACGTGCGGCTAGTCTACATCTTCCACAAGACCAAATGACCGATGGCGGGCGTGAAGAGTCACAAAGATGCTGTCCTTGTAAAAGGCCGTCCTGTCCTGGATGTATGTGCTTGAGTGTGTGTGTGCCGGGGTGTACAATGAAATCACAGGCATGACTACACATCATAGGAGGAATTTCTGCAATGTCAACGAAAGACCTTGTGGCAAGAAAACGAGTAAAATGTGGGCGTGTATGTGTGACCTAAGCTCCGCTACTTCCACGTATGAAAGGGGCATCCGGTAACCTCAACAAAAAGCAAACAACGAACACTGTCACATGTTTGATGGGTTTACGGGATGTAGAGTGCTTCGTGCATGTGTGCATGTGTCGGGATGTACAATGGGATCACATTCATCACCACATATCGGAAAGAACCTCCTGCAATATCAACGAAAGACCGCGAGCACCATAACGTGTTTGACGGAGACCGTGTGGTAAACGTGGTGTTTCTTTATCCACCTCGATGACTAGTGCGAAACCGTCTACTGGGCCTCGGGGTTATTATCTCCACCTTCGCTCTCGAGTAGGTTAATACTGCGTATGTCACGAATGAGCACTCCGTTAGCTGTCTTCACCATCACCGTTCTTATCATTCCGTCAGTGCTTTTGATGGTTTCCGTAACTACTCCCAAAGACCAAGTGCTGAAATGTGCGCGTTCGTCGACGATCATAACCACGTCCCCAACTTTGTATGGTCTTGTTTTGGCCAGCCACTTCTGTCGAGTCTGCACAGCCAGTAGGTACTCCCGCAGCCATCGCCTCCAGAAGACCTTAGCCAGATAGTTAGCTTGCTTCCATCCGTGGAGGTAGCTCCCGCGAAGGTTTATCGGCCCTTGGAAACCCTCGTTCGACCTTGACGTCAATAAGTCGTTCGGGGTGAGCGCCAGGTGGGTGGGGTCGCCTTTCATTACTGGGACCAGTAGGCGGTTGTTCGGAATTCCCTCTACCTCAGTCATGACGGTGTTCAGCCTCTCGTCGTCGGGCGGCTGCTGCTCCATGATTGACAGCAATATCCGTCTGGCGGACCGGATCATGCTTTCCCATACGCCGCCTCGGTGGCTGGACTGTGGGGGGTTGAAATGCCATCGTACGCCGTAGGCCACGGTTGGATCCTGCAATTCGTCCCTGTTTGTGTTCTTGTGCCAACGCTGCAATTCCCTCTGGAAGCCCACAAATTTGACCCATTATCTGAGTATATATCGGCCGGTATGCCTCTTCGGTTGATAAATATTTGCAAGGCCCGTAGAAACGAATCGGTCGCCATCGAATGTGCGACTTCTAGGTGTACCGCACGTGACTTCATGCACGTCATGACACATCCATATCGCTTTTCTAATCTTTTCCAGCACTTGATCCACAAGGACCCGAAATAGTCCAACCCGGTGTCACTGAACGGCCACCAGCCCGTAGTCAAACTGCATTCTGGTAGAGGGGCCATGAGTTGTTTGCCCGCCGTGGCATTGCGTCTCCTACGTTGCACACACCGTCGGATTACGCGTTTTAAAGTCTCTCGTCCTCTCAACAACCAAAGGCGCTTTCGGATGACGCTGGTCACGTGACTTTCCCCGGCATGTCCCTCCACGGCTTGGGCGTGCTGAATCACTAGCTCTACTACAGGTTGTCTCGCAGGCAGCAGTATAGGATACTTTGTATCGAAGCTCAGGCAGGCGTTAGTCAGCCTACCGTCCACCCGCAGCAGTCCGTCGATGGGTTTGGGGTTCAAACGCTTCAGCTCGCCTCCTGGAGATGGTATGTCTTTATTGGTAGGTCCCACTTCTTCCGCCCTCTTGAGTTCTCGGGGGAAAGCCTCGCGTTGTATCATTCAGAAGGTATCGTATTCTGCAGCTTGTAGCTCATCGGGACTTGTCGGGCTGACTCGTATCCGGCCTGAAGGGCGTAGCCCTTTCATGACTAGTAAATTTCTCTTGAATCTGGTTAAACAAACTAGCGAACGAAGCGTCTTCATCCAGGAAAAAAACCTGGCCAGTCGCGATAGAATGGATGTCTCTCCGACGATGTTGGCCGTTATCATTACGCCTTTGATTTCCAGTTCTACTTCCGTAGGGGGTTTTAATTCGAACACGGGCCAGTCCTGTTTGGGCACATGCAGAAAGTTTGGCCCTCTCGTCCACGTGTCTAGTTGCCTGAAGTTGGTCGCACCTCGGGAGCACAGGTCGGCCGGATTATCGCCAGACCTGACATGACTCCACTGGTGCGTGGCCGATTCATCGTGGATAATCGTGAGCCGGTTAGCAACGAAAGTACTAAACCGGCTCCGTACGTTGTAAATGTAGTAAAGTACTATCGTTGAATCCGTCCAGAAGCTCACCGACCAAATGTAGAGATCGAAACATCTCTTCACAGCTTGCACCGCCCTGACTGCCAACACGGCTGCGCTGAGTTCAAGGCGTGGGATTGAGACCGACTTCAGTGGAGCAACGCGGGCTTTAGCGAACAGGATCCTCGTGGTATATTGTCCATCTCTTGTGCACCATCATCCGTACACCACAGCTCCAAAACCGACTTCGGATGCATCGGAAAAAGCATGTAGTTCTCCCGTCGCATTGTATGGCCAGGAGTCAAGCGTCGCGGAATCCCTATGTCCCCTAGTTTCTTCAAGGTGTTTAAAAATTCTTCCCAGTCCAGCCGGTCCCCTCGGTCCAGTGACTGGTCCCAATCAACTTTCTTACGGCTTAGCCGCTGCGGCAAGATCTTTCCGGGTAGCAGCCATGGTGAGACGAAACCGAGCTGGTCGAACAAACTTGAGACGGCAGATAGTATGCCACGACGGGTTATTGGCAACTCGGGAACGTTTAGTTCGAAAACAAAATCGTCCGTTTCCGCGTCCCATTGTATTCCTAAGGTGCGCTCGATAGGAAGTGGAGAGCCGTCCAGATCTCTTACCCTTTTGGCTTTTTCGTGATACGGGATGACCTTCAGCACTTCTGAAGCGTTCGACATCCATTTAGTTAGATGGAAGCCGCCCTCTTCCAGCAATTCCGTCAGACCCCTGAACTGCTCTAGAGCTGATTCCACATCATCGAATGACCCAAGGTAGTCGTCGACGTAGAAGTTTCTACTGACGCTATCTACTGCCGTCCGGTGGACTAGATCGCCATGTTTCTTCGCTGATTCTCGGAGGGCGTAGTTTGCACAAAATGGTGACGATATGGCTCCGAAGGGGTGGACGGTCATCCTGTAATTCACCACTGCGTTGTCCCGGTCGCCCCCTTCTCACCACAGAAAACGCAGAGCATCTCGTTCTCCTACCGGAATCTTCACCTGATGAAACATTTCCCTGATGTCGGCAGACAAAGCCACTTTACCCACTCTGAAACGGCACAAAACTTTGATCAGTGGTGTGGTCCAGTCAGGCCCTTATAGTAGGCGATCGTTTAACTACTTGCCCTGGAACTTGGCCGCACAGTCGAAAACCACCGGCAGATTTTGGGTTTCTTGGGGTTGATAACCGGGTGGTGAGACAGATACCAGATACCTCTTTTGCCGTCAGTGTTGGCAGACACCTTTTCAGCGTAACCGAGGGCTTCGTTTCGCCTCATTAGATCCGCGTATCGTTCCCACAGATTCTAGTCCCGAATGAAGCGTTCCTTTAGTCGTAGTAATCGTTGGAGAACATAATTTCTGCTGTCAGTCCACGGGTCGACCGATGTGCGCTATGAGAGGAGAACCTCAAACTGTTTTTTGAGGCCTCTAGTGCCTTGCCGCATCATCTGTAGAGCTAAGTGATCCTCTTGAGACAACGTTGGTCTTTCATCTTCAATGTCATGAAACTCCTTTTCATACGACCGGTGCAGATGGTACTCTATGCGGTCCGTTTCGGCGGATAAGTAATTCACGGAACCACGTACCTCCACTGCACCGTATAGCATCCATCCCAGAGCCGTGCGTACGGCATAAGGTGCCTGGCGGTCGCCCACTCTCTGGTCCAGCACCCAATGCGCCTCTGGCATGTCGCAGCCGATGAGGAGACCCAATCCATCATCTTCCCTGTCTACAACGGTTACATCCTGCAGGTGGGTCCACCTAATCAAGACGGCGTTCACCGACCTTGGTGCTCGCATGGGGAGATCCGCTAAGGTGAATGCCTCCGTTGGTTCAATTTCCTCGTTAGTGTCTAGAGAGATGAGTTGTAGCCTCAATCTACCGGCGGTCATTACTTGTGTTCCGCCCACCGTGCTCACTGCCAACGACGTCCCACCTTTAGCCAGTTGACGTTTGTCGGCAAACCGCTCCTTCACTAGAGTAGTGTCTGATCCACTATCGACGAAAGCCAACGCTTTGACCACCCCAGTTGGGGTCACTACTCCCACGGCCACTACGCCTACACGTACCGGTTTACTGGCAGATCGTGACGTTGAACAAATAACGCTGGGTTTGGTGCTCGTCTCGGGTAAGGTTACTCTCGCCTGATGCAGCAGCCGATGGTGTTTGCCCGTACAGCCCTCGTAACCACATCGGTTCCTTGTCCTACAGGCTGCTGCTCAGTGCGTGGTGTTGAGACAGATGAAACGTGCTCCTGCCATCCTCGCCATTCCCCACCGTTCGTCTATTGTGGCGTTGCCGAACTTGGGGCATTCTGGTAGGCCATGGCTAGTACCACAGGATCTGCAACTGGGTTGCGCAGTAGCATCGCGTAAAATGGCATGTGTATTGGTCCAAGGCTGGTATTTTGGATGTTCCCGTGCGGTGGTTTGAGCTTGGTTAGTACTGGGCTTGCTTGCCCGGTTGCTGTCCCGGATGAGCCGGCCGAACCTGCTGTCAGCTATCTTCGTTTGCCTGTCCAATTATTCGGTCAGGTCTTCGAAGTTAGCTTTCCTGTCGCTTCGGCTTATCCATTCTGCTTCTTCCGCCCACCGACCCTGTAGTTCGGGAGAAAGGTGACGGACTATGTTTTCTAAAGTGTGCATGGCATCTGGCCAACCCTGTAACCTAAATGATCGAGGGCTATTGAGCAGTTTTGCATCTTAATCCCCAGGTCGGCCATTGTGTAGACGTCGCCTTTGGTTCTCTTTGCCTCTACCGCCAGGCCCTCCATTTGGTTACGGGCTACTTTAAACGGTTGGCCAAACAAGTCCCTTAGAATCTTCCTTGCTCTTGTGTAGCCTTGTTCCGGGTCGAGCATGGCACACCCGTCGATAGCTTCTCTTGCTCGGCCTCGACAGTAGTGAGTCAGGTAGAGAAGCCTTTGCCCAGGGTCGGTTACCTTATTTTCAACGAACGTCCTGGACTGATTGACAAACTTGCAGTATTGCTCAGCTCGCCCGTCGAAAACCTTTGGTTTTACTCTAGGCAGATCGATCGATGGTGGTTTGTAGTCGGCGACGCGCGTGGGGTTCCCTATCTTATTGCACCCTGATATATCGGAAGTGTCGAAGTCGCTGGTCTCATGCTCTCGCTCTTTCTGTGTACACTTCTCTGCTTCCTGCGCCTGTAGTCTAGCCGATAGTAACTGTTGTTCTAGGTCTAGTATTCGCAGCCTATATAAATCAACATCCTTACGATCAATATTGCTCTCATTAACACATGAACTAGCGCTGACAGGACTAGGCGATCCAACATTAACTAAAGAATCAAATGTACCCAAAACCTCCCCAGAGACTTGCCGTGTTACTTCCTATCTGGATTCCAATGTTTTCGATTCTTTTCTTGGCATTGTGCGTGTTTTCCTCGCTCCAAATTGATCTACTGAGTATTGTAACACACGTTTGAGCAATGCGTAGCCAAACTCGCAACGGATCCCGAAAATAAAAGACGATTATCCGCGATATTCTACGATACTAGATTATTACATGAACAATAACATAAAAAATATACAAACCTCAATAATACGATCACAAGGACTCAACACTGAGAAACGGAATAGCAGCGTGTGAGCGAGGAGCACGTGCGTCACGCAGGTCCTGAACAAGGATGTGCCAAAGTAGTGCTCTGGGCGCGAACAAACAACAATTGGTCCATAGAAACAACCAGTTCGTAAAGATAGGTCAACGGTGTAGGCAAATGAGTGACGTTAGGAAAAACATTGAATCGCGAGGGAAATAGGAGGATTTTCCACGACCGGCCGTTACAATTTGTGCTTATCGTTCTCACAGATCCTAGTCTCCAAGGAAGCTTTCTTTCCGACGTAATAGATTTTGCAGAGCAGTTTCTGTTATCAACCCTAGGGTCAGCTGGTGTGCGCCATGGGATTGGAACCTCGAACTGATTTTTGAGGCCTATCGTTCCTTGCACAGGAAAGTAGTCCCTTCGAGACGACGGTAGTCCTTCGTCTCCAATGTCGTGAAACTGCTTGTCATACAGCCGCTGCGATTTATACTCTATGCGGTCCGTTTTGGATGATAAGTAATTCACGGAACCACGTCCCCCGACTGGACCACACAATATCCATCTTCGTGTTATGCGTACGGAATAAGGTGCCTGGTGGTTGTCCACTTTCTGGTGAAGTACCCAAGTTGCCTCTGGCACGTGGCAGCCGATGAGGAGACCCACTTCGTCGTCCTCCCAGTCTACGACGGTATCATCCTACAGGTGGGGCCACCTAGCCAAAAATGCGTTCGCCGACCGTGGTGCTCACATGGGGAAATCAGCCAATGTAAATGCCTCAGTTGATTCAATTTGCTCGTTGGTGTCTAAGGAGATGAGCTGTAATCTCAACCGGCCGGCAATCAATACTTGTGTTCCGCCCACCGTGCTCGCCGCTAACGATGTCGTGCTTTTAGCGAGCCGGTGTTCATCGGCAAACCGCTTCTTCGCCAGAGCTGTGTCGGATCTACCGTCGACGAAGATCAATGTTTTGACCACCCCAGTTGGGGTCATCACCCCCACGGCAGCTACTCCTAACCGTATTGGTTTACTGGCAGACCGAGATGTTGAACAGATCACACTGGGCTTGGTGTTCTTCTCCGGTGTAGTTTCTTTCGCCTGGTGCAACAATCGGTGGTGTCTGCCCGTACAGCCCTCGTAACCACATCTGTTCCTTGCTCTACAAGCTGCCGCCATATGTGTGGTGTTAGGGCATGTGAAGCACGCTCTTTTCATCCTCGCCATTCCTCAAAGTTCGTCTATCGTGGCGTTCATGAACTTTGGGCACTCTAGTAGCCCATGGCTTGCGTCTCAAGACCTGCAGCTTGGATGAGCTATAGCCCCGCGTGAAATGGCGTGTGCATTGGTCCAAGGCTAATATTTCGAATGCTTCCGTGCAGTGGTTTGAGCCTGGCTGGTGCTCAACTTGTTTACCCGGTTGCTGCCCCGGATGGGTCGGCCAAATTTACTGCCGGCTATGTTGGTTTGCCTGTCCAAGTATTCGGTCAATTCTTCGAAGTTAGCCTCACGGTAGCTCCGACTTATACGTTCCGCATCTTCCGCCCACCGATCCTGTGGTTCGGGCGAGGGGTAGCGGACTATGCCTTCCAAGGTGTGCATTGCAACGAGGTCAGCCCCTTAACATAAATGATCGAGGGCTAGTGAACAGTTCTGCATTTTGACCACTAGGTTGATCATTGTGTAGACGTCGCTCCTGATTCGTATGGCCTTTCCCATCAAGCCCTCTATTAGGTTACGGGCTACCTTCAATGGCTGGCCGGACAGGCCCCTTATAACCGTCCTTGCCCGTGTGTAGCCCTGTTCAGGGGCAAGCATGGGAAACCCATCGATAGTCTCTCTTGCCCAGCCTCGACCATAATGAGCCAGGTAGAGAGGCCTTTGCCTGGGGTCGCTTATCTTATTTTCGACGAAGGTTTCCAACTGCCTGATAAGCTTGCAGTAGCGTTCAGTTCGTCCATCGAAAACTGTCAGTTCTACTCCTGGCAGATCGACTGTTGTCTTGATCCTCCAAATAGGTCGTAAACTTTAGTCTCCTGCACATGCTCGTTTTATCTACACCCCTTCTCTGTCTCCTGGGCCTGCTGCCTAGCCGATAACAGTTGCTGTTCCAAGCCTATTATCCCCCAACTTAAATAGATCAACATTCTTGCAACCTGTAGTACCCCAGTAATACCTGGGCAAGCACTGACAGGACTAGGTGACCTGGCATTAACCATAGAATCAAACGTACCCAAAGCCTCCCCAGTGACTTGCCGTATTACTTCCTGTCCAGATTCCAACTGCTTCGATTCGTTTCTTGGCATGTTGCATATCTTCTCGTTACAAGTTGATCACCTGAGTATTGCGAGACAATTGTGAGCAGTACGCCGCCAAATTCAAAACAGATCCCGAAATCAGAACGCCACTATCCGTAAATTCTGCGATTCTAGATTATTAAATGAACTTTGACATGAAACAAATGAAAATCCTAATTGTGTGATCACAGGGACTCATTAAACGAAAACTAGGTTGCGGCGTTCGAGAAGGGAGCAAGTGCGCCCTGCAGGTTCAAAATAGGATATGACAGAGTAGCGCTTTGGACGAGAACAAACAGAGGTTGGTTCATGAAAACACACAGTGCATAAAAACACAAATAGTGTGTATGAGAGAGTGGTGTCAAGGAAACATGTAATCGCATTATTTCTGGGGGCTTTCTACAGCCGTTTTTTACACAAGGTACGAAGTAGCACTCGGCATTACCTTATTTAAAATCAGCGCACCTAAATGGACTTTGGTAACATACGCACTTGTATATCCTGGCTCCGATATATGTCTGACGATGAAAGGTCTGCTGGAAGGGGTTGGCCTGTCTCAGGTGTCTTCTGGTATTACTATCAGAGCGGTGAGTGGACCCCCCACTATAGAGTCTTTGGTCTTGATTCTTTGTTTGGCATCCCCGGACGATTCAGCCAAAGCTTCAGCAATGCTTGCCTTTTGTGTTTATAGGCTGTTCTCCAGATCCCCGAACATGGACTTGCCGTCAGCCAAGGGTCGATGGGCTCACCCTGACGATGTTCCTGTGGGGTGTGCTGCAGATGGTACGATGGGTGTACTGGTAGGTTCTGACGCACCAGACCCTCGTTGGGTCTTGAAGCGGCGAACTGTAGAAAGGGGCGAATGTTACTCGATCAAAGCCCAACTGAGGTGGGTAAACCTGTGACCCGCGGACCGTACAGCTATAGGGAGTCCACCATGAACAACACTATAAAGGAACAAACAGTCATCTCAGAACAGCCTCGAAGGCTGTGTGATACAGACCTCTGTGGCAGTGAACCCTCCAAGCAAGCTCCGTCGCTGGAGGGCTAGAATGTGCTATCATTTGCAGAATGGTCCATGAAACTAGTTGATAAACGTCATCAGTTGGCCCTCCTATGGAAGACAATGGCCGAGGCTATGCCAAACAGCTTTGAATTAGCAGCCTGAGGCTTTATGCCCTTGGCCGAAGGTTGTAGCGCGATGGAGCCCTCTGTGAAAGGTATAAAGTCACGCAATTAACGGAAACATGAACTTTATGACCCCCGACTCAGCCGAACAGCCAGCGCCACCGACTTTACCAAAAAGGTACTAACCACACTGCGCTGTCGTCAACCCCAAGAAACCAGAAAAGCTGAGGGTGGTTCTAGTCTGCACCGCCAGGTCCAGGGAGTACTCTTAAACAGCCGGTTTCTACAGGGCTACCAATGGGCCAGTGACCTGGTCAAAGTCTGAATGCGGTTTCATGAGGAGAGTTTAGCCATCGTGGCTTTTGTGGAAAAAATGTTCGTGCAATTTCGAGTAGAATCCCGGGCTCGTCGCACTCCAAGAATCCTGTGCGGGGACAGTGAAGACCCAAAACAGCAGCCTTGTGGTTACCAAGTTACTGCTCAACCCTACGAAGCACGATCTATTTTTGTGCGAGCTTAGCATCAAAACAAATGGTCAAGAAGAATCCAGACTACGAACTTCTCGTTATCAACTAGGTGTGAAAGAATTTTACGTAGGCAACTGCATGATATCACTCTCATTCGTGGAGTTGGTGAAGACCTTCTTAAGACAAGTCAAACAATGGTCAGAGGGAGGGGGGTTCCATTTGAAAAGGTGAGTTTCAGACTCACCGAAAGTGTCGTAGACCATGCCAGATCACGAGGCTGCGGCATTAACTGCCAATATCAGTTTAAAGCCGACTCCAGCGCAAGGGCTATTTGTCCGAAATGGGATGCCTAACATGATTCCTTTCGTTTTTTATTGAATATGAGCAGTCATGTGCCTACGAAAAGAGGGGTCTTATCCGATGTTTCTGCTCTTCACGATCCCTTGGACCTACCATCCTGCGAGCGAAGGGGTGGCTTCAAAATGTATGCCGAGAAGACTCGGTTAGGTTTACAGGATTGGGGTAACATTTATGAGGTCGTGGATCGCCTAGCTGAGTTTCTTGACTGAGCCACCCAAATTGAACTTCCCAAAAAGATTAAGGGTTGAAGGGGAAGAAGATGGTCGTCCCCAGCCACGCTTTTCAGGGAAGCTTCCGAAACGGGTTTCGGGGCCGCAGTGTGTGCAAAAGTTCTTGTGTGCAAGAGTTCTCGCCAAAGGTGCCCCGGTTAGTTGCTTTATTTTGTTAGTCAGGTCTAGATAAGCGCCATTAAAGATCTTTACCGTACCCCAGCTCGAGCTGGCCGCTGCCAAGCTAGCTGTATGCCTGATGCAGGAAGCGAAATTTTCCATACGATAGCGTTCTGCTGGGGTGTTATTCTGGACAGATTCATCGGTGGTGCCTTGACTCATTAATAGCACCACTACCCGGCTTCCGTATGTTCCTGGCAAACAGTTCAGGTTCTTCCGCGCGTTGTCATCACCTGACCGGCAGCAACAAGTTCCATCGCAAGGTAACTTAGCCGAAGCAACTCTGAGAAGATTATACACGCTAGCAGAATTGAAAAAATGAAACTTTGGCCTGTAATTTTTGAGGCTTTTACGGGCAAGATGGCCGACTGGTTTGCCAAATGCAGATATAACCTAAGAGACTGAGGTCGAAAGATCAACTTCTGATGGTAATTTAATAGACCGAAAGCCAAATCTCTTATTGGTGAAGTTTTTCAGCTTGACAAAACTGTTGAAATTTCCGGCTTGGCTGGTTCGTTTAAAAGATTATCCTCTGTACCGCGTGGGTAAAAAAGCTTGCTGTGAAGTGCCAATAGGATGTATAACTCTCAGGAAAATTCGTGAAGGCGGACACGACATCACACGTGAGGCGAAGAGAGATGAATTTGCGAATCATCCAGATTGACCTGAATCCAGTGCTTCCAACCCTTAGAAATCCCACCTTTCTGAACTAGGACTCTCGAAGACCGTATATGCTATTCTAATCGGTGAAGTTATGTGTGTCGGAGGGCGGCTGGATTACTCCAATCACAATCCGAGCTTTGAACACCCCGAAACCCCTCCAAAGGGACATCCATTAACGGACTTACCAGTCCGTCATTACCACTCAGTCGAAGGGCATTGCTGCACCCCCACGTTTTAGCCGCAACCCGACAAAGATACTGGATTGTCCAGGGCGGTACAACAGTCAAAAGGGTGATTGTTTCCTACATCAGCTGTCGTACAGGGAGCTTAAATAGCAATGCCCAACAATGGCACCCTTTCCGCCTATGCAGATTGGAGCTGGATTATATTCTTTCCATTCAGTCGGTGTTGACTATTTGGGCCCATTTTCTGTTCAACGAGGATGATCTACAGAAGAGCTTTACGGATGCAACTTCTGTGTACCGACGAGGGCGGCACATGCAGAGGCTGCTCACAGTTCCACAAGTGGTTCATTTATCTCAGATCTCACACGCTTTACGGCCAGACGAGTTGTCCAAGAAATATCTACAGGGACAACGGAACCGACTTCGTGGGTGCCGCTAATCCGCTTCCTTTATGCACAAACTGCCGGAAGGCTACAAAAATTAGTGACTTTTGGCTTACATGGGGCGCGACGTGGAATTCTCAGCCACCAATCGGTGGTCACGGAGGTGTATTGGAAAGACTGATCCGGTCCTTGGGGAAGATTCTTTATTCTTTTTGTCACGAACAGGTACTTTCGGAATAAACATTGATTATTTTATGGATAGAGACAGAAAGGATACTGAAATGTCGCCCTCTTGCCCGGTGACGTTTGGTTCCAAGGACAATTACCCTTTGGCATCATGCGCTTGCGCGTTTGTCTCGACTATGGTCGAGAAATACACCATAATAATAATAATAATAATTATTATTATTATTATTATTATTATTATTAAATCATATAACACGATGCGCGGCGACACGGGTCGGGGCGCTGATGGCAGACGGATCTCTTTGTACACAAAAATAAGGCGACCATTCATACACCTGGCTGCTGTATTTTGAGGCAGATAGGCTACGGAATAATTTCCCCTTCTGCGAAGAGGACTAAAGTGGACATCAAGGGATTAAAACTTGAGGGCAGGTGACAGCGATGATTGCCCCCGAAATTGGCCCTAGAAAGCAAAGACCTTTGGGGGCCACCTTAGAATGTGCGCCCTCCGTTGATGGCCTCGTGCGTCTTGCATCTGTTCGGACGGAGGATGGGCTAATCAGCCTAGAAGTAGGAAAGGTGTGTTTGTTGGAAGGGGAGAGGTGAGCAGAGGCCGTCGTCCAGCTTGCCTTTCAATGCCTGTGGCAACGGCAAACTGCAAGTTTTGTGCTGGGGAGTGTGGAAAGAGACGATATCCCAGGCTAAGGGAATCACAAGTGTACTGCTGGAAATCCTTACACCCTAAGGGTAGCTGGAGGGAGCTGAATCGTAGGGGGGAAGGGGGAGACAGGACTAGATCCTGACTTGAGCATTTAGGATAGGAAGATCTGTGGCGGATTTTGCGGGTGGTATAATCGGAAAAACAACCAAACTTGAGGTTCCGATTCAAGATCGATCCGGCCCCCTAACCTCACCCTAACTTTGCTCTTTTCGGTAACATTTTATGCCGCATCTGCTCATCCGGTAAACCACACGTCAGACATAGCCCTTACGTGACCGCTGACTGGTGCGTGCACTGATTTTGCCCCATGACCTTTGACCCACATTTCCACAGACATTTCATTGACTTGACCACTGGAACCCCAAGAGATCCTGAAATTGCTATCATTTGGAAGACTCCAATTCATTGAGCGGTTGCCTTCGAGGTTTGTACAGTTTCTGTCATATTTATGATTGTTTTACGTAGAACCGTATTGGAACCAACAATTGAAAGGTCGGTCTTCTTTGGATTGTTACGCGTATCTCAACGACTACTAGAAATCCGGTACACCTTTTCAATCAGTGAGTTGAACTTGATTGCTTCGAGTGGGCAACTTATTTGGACCTTCATGAGCCCGCTATATAGACTTTCTAGCGCAATCCACTCGCATGAAGACATGGGCGCAAGTGGACGGTTCTACTAGAATGTAGGTCGATCGGGACGGTAGTTGCGGCGAATGCATTTGTAAAATGGGCATCTGCGCTGCCAACTGTAGAGCATATGAAGCACAACCACCGTCACTCACGCGATCTGTAGCCAGGTAATCTCCGGGTAACCGGAGAGTTTAACCAAAAGCTGATTCCGCAGCTAACACGTTGATACTAGGTTTTCAAGCAGAGCGCACCCCGAGGAACCACTGGAAACGCGTGCACCCGATTAGAGCTATCAGCGGCAGTTACAGAAGCATCAAGATGGCGATGAAAACTTCCGTACATGCCGTTGGCTGCTGGGTGATATAATGTTTTACGAGAACGGCGACAGCCTAACATGCGCATTATATCTCCAAAGATGCTTGACTCAGGTTGTGCCCCGAGGTCAGCGGTTACCGCTTCAGGTGAGCCACTTAATGGAACATAAAGTCACACGAAAGCGGCTGCTACGGTGTCTGCCTCTACATCGGCAATGGGACGGACTCTGGTCAACGGTTGAAACGACTGGCAGTGGTAAGGAGGTAACGGGAGCCACTGCAGCGGCTGAGAGGACTGAGGATATACATGTAAGCAAGAGAAAACCATGGGGCAACTTCTGGAAATTGTCACAGCCGGGCAAAGGCCTGTCTATATCCCTTCTATCGTTGACAGTGAACTTAAGGGCCGGCACAACTACGGATACTTCTCTGCATACTGCGCAGAAAGTACCAGTCCGCAACCCTATCGATGACAACTCGAATGCAAGGTTTTGCTCTATTATGCTGAAAGTCGATTGCACTGTGCGGAGAAGTGGAAGCGATGGTCTTGAGTGATGAAAAGTTATTTCTTGTACTACTGAGCTGGAGGTGGCCGTTAAAAGAAGCTCCAGAGGTTCAGCTGGCGGGATCTGGCTTGCATTTGTGAAATTCAATTCCAAAATTTGGGTTGCGGCCAAATCTTCGAGGTCTGCGGTCCGGGGGACTGGAAATGGCGTCCATCCGGGAAAGGGCATCAGCCGCTGTGTTGCCAGTGCCAGAAGTATGAAGAACGTCATCTAGAACTTGTGCTGCAAAGTCTAGACGATGCATATCGTTTGGTGAGCTTTTCCCGATTTGGCTTCGAAAGGCATGCTAGTAGCTTGTGATCAGGAAGGTGAAGAACAGTCTGCCTTAGAGAGTATATTGAAATAGTATAACCGTACCGTAAGCAACGAGTTGACCTCGACTAAACAAGGGGTACTTACTTTCAGCTGGGTAGAGACGAGGAGAGAAAACTAGGGGTTCTCATTTTGATTCGGACCAGGCCTTGACCAGCTGGCCGCCTATTGCTTTGTTGAAAGCACCGGTGGCTGTGCCCAACTGGGCTCCGTCGTCGAAATGAGCGGACAAAGAAGCAGAAGATACATTTGTCGACATTGAAACATGCTTTTCCCGAAATAATCTTGAAAAGAAAAGCCAGAGTTGCAACATAGCACGATTTATGTCCGGGACGATTTCGCTGCATCTCAACATGGTGCATACTGCAGAACGATACTGTTTATATAAGTTCATGTAAAGCCCTTATGTTCGACAAATATAGGAAAAATTACAATAGCCAAGTTACGTCACCATGGTAAAGACACATTAACAAATAGCTATTTCTGCTGACACAATATAGGTTTCCATCGATGTATGGCAATCGCTTCAGCAAACCTCAAAATCCTGGTATTCTTTGCCACGTAAATGACCCGAAACGCAGTGCTTCGGTCAGCTGGATGTTGCGTCATCAGAAGATGACGAGCGACGGCCGACGACGGGATCTTATGGCTTTGAACGTTGTCATTATGCCTTCGATCTGACCCTGATTGCATCACAAAACTTTGTAACCAATTTGGAATGTGTTCAACCACTCGGTTACGTAACTGCCGCTCTGTTCGACCCACGTAGGTTGCTCCGCAACTACACTGAAGTTGGTAAATCAAATTCGATTTGGTGTACAGAGATGGACGTTGTTTCACCGAGGGTGTGGGGATCTTAATCGTTTGATGAACAATTCTGAGGTCAGCTGCATAATATGTTCGGGCAAGCGCTGATCCAAGTCGTCGTTTGAGCAAGCAATTGACGTCATCACCTTTGAATGGAAGACAAAGGGTGACTAGTAATTTGTCGACATTGACAATTATACAAGGTAACGCCCAAAGCTCAAACGACTGATGTAAGTGCTGCTTATGTGCACCTGCGGAACATCTACGTAGATGAGAACAAAATCCAAACCACCAGTAACCTGGTCATGAAGACGCTGGAAGTTTCGTGTAGCTTTAGGTGAACTGAAAGGGAGGCTGAGAAGTTTGAAGGGACCAAAAGTTGTTACAGCTCTCTTCAATATGCCCCCAGACCTACTTTCGGGAACACGCGGGCACCGCTGAGGTTGGTGGTGATATCCTGAGCATGTTGGACATGAGCTCCATCTAAAAAGTTGGCGCCATTGAGGGCCCTATGACCTCTACATGCCACCAATCTTTTGACTTTTGGGGAACATTTGAAGTGGTGAAGCCCAAGAAATATTTGAAGCATGAAGGGCACCTAGTTCACACACAAGCTTAAACTCAGCTTGAAAGGTTTTGACTCCTTCAAGAGCAAGCCGGCTAGCCCCAGCAAGAACTGGAGGGCCTGAATTGCCAATGTGATGGCCCACCAAGCTAGTTACAACAGGCAGTAGAGAAGGTGGCGTAGCAATTATCGGTATGCAGCCAGCATGTAACCGAACAAGAGCAGTTCGACACGCTTAGATAGAAAGGGACTGATCTGGTCCTACTAACCAAAAAATATTAACGGATGTATTAGTCACACCGTTCACTAGAAGTTTGTTGCAAGAATCCGCCAAGAGGTCACAATAATATATATGCAGTTTTGGAACGCTGCAATCAGGAAAACTAGAAAAACCTGAGACGAAGATGGAATTCTGACTCCCTCGAAAAGCTTCCATAATTCTGTATAGAGGTATCGTTAGCGGAGTGTAAGTGAGATGAAAGGCACCTACGTAAAATTTGGCCTGAAGATGGGAGGGCTCTAACTTCAGCCCCCGTCTACCAAGTAAGTTTTCCCTGAATCATGATCGTTGACGTGGAATGAAAGACTATCCTAGCCCGTAGAAGCTGTCGCTGCTACGCACTGGAGTCCTCGTTTTCTGACTAGCTGGGGCCACCAAAAGTGGTAAGGTCAGATGACGAATCTTAGAGAGATACCTTTGTTGATATCAACAAGGAGCTTTAGTAGGCTACAGCCGAACCGGAATTCCAATAAGGATGCTGATGGGAGGTACATTTGGGCGAAACTGTCCTCCAGGAGATGTGTGTATCGCGCAGTGTCACTCGAATATGGAAAGACCGGGTTGGATATTTCTCACACAAGCTTTTTTCTCAATAACGTGAATTCTCCATCGAATGTCGAACATTCAACAGCGCGAGTCATTCAGCACTGACTGTGACTCTGTTTGACTTGACCCTGGAACCTTTTCGCAGTAATCCATCGTCTTACTGAACATAGCCGACCTTTGTTTCGCTTTTGGTAACCGTTCTGGCAGCATAATTGAGGGCCGTATGTTTTGTACGTTGATGCTTTGTTATTCTAGTGCAGTGGAATTTTTGGATAAATCTTATTTTGCTTTTGGATCTGTTCGCTTGGTTAGGCATTGCTCTGGTACAGAATAACTACCTTCAATGCCTGGGTTTGGCATCCAGTCGACTGCACTTCTAGTACCATGATCTTTCTGGCTGGACTATGCACGGTAGCTGTTAAAGAAGCAATGACCGGCTCAGCCCCTGAGTACGTCCCTCGACTGATCCTCAGCTCGTAGGTTTGTCTGATTCTTCCACCCACCTCGACAAATCTTTTGAGGCCGTTCTCTATGGACAAGCAAAGAACCTTTTGCATATGATTAAAGAAGACTCTGGAGCAACATCTTGTTCGGGAGATTATCGTCGATCTTACCAGTTCTTAATAGGTTGCTCATGTGCCGAAGCAGTTGGTAAGTATTTCCATCTTCGGGCTCAGGGCGTGCGAACAAACGGAAAATTTGCTGTCTGCGAGACTTTCCAATGAGGCTAATGGAAGCCGCTTCTATGAGTTTGTAAGAGTTGGATTCTTTTGACCCCAACACGTTTTGCCTTGCATCAATGGTAAGTGAAGGATTAACTGGGACCTCTTAGTGAAACCCAACACTTTTCGTAGCCATAACGTGTGGGGCAAGATATAATTCCAGCTGAGCAAACCAGGCCCTAGGGTTGCTTCCTCTGAAGGGAGCAAACGGGGAGGCAAGTGAGTTTACCTCAGCGTCAAAGACTTAGGTCGCCCACATTGCATATATTTAAATAAGTTGAATTTATTCGAAAGGGCGAGAAACAGACACATTAGAAATGGAAGTGATTAGAAGTGTCCAATTTCCACCGGCTAATTTGGCAAACGTTTTACGGATACCGAAGAATCCATAATAGGGGCTCACCAATTAGGTTCTCCAGATACCAGGTCCTAACTATATCCCGAGAAGGAAGGGGCAACAAGCATAAACTTCTAACGATTACCAATGGACGAGCAAGTTAGAAGCCATATCACCAGGCCAAACGTGGAACTCGGATCTAGCTCTATGATGCCTTAGGCCACTCTGGTGTGTAGTCAGAGCGGACCAGTTTAGGGCTTTTAGTGAAGAGACGGTATAACTTCGGTTTGGAATTTGGATAGGATGAAAGGGTTCCCGGGAATGGGCCTTATTCACGGAAGCGAACAAGAGGTTTGAAGTAACCGGGTAGGTGATACTTCGTTCACTGGAGTCAACCACAAGGCCATGAACTCCGTAGTAGTCCAAAACCAGAATGGCACTGTGTACTTTTTCTACGATGAAAACCTACTGGGAGAGAGACGTGAGCTAGGGTGTGAAGTGAGGAACTGTCTGTTTCTGGCTGAGATAAGGCTGTTGTTGGCCTTCTGCAGTGCTGGGTCTATTAAGGAGATGTAAGGCCGTTTTGAAGCTGGTGATATACTGACCTGCACGGCTGTGTTGCCAAAGAAACACGTGCCTATGTTCTTGTTCTTCGAGCACTGGGCGCAGCTGGAAAGCTGACGCCAATACGGGTAGACTCTGAAGCCTTCCGGTCACAGCTGTTTCCCGGAACGGACTAGGAGCCACAAGGTCTTTCCAAGCCTGATACCAAAAACGGCAGTGACAGCGACTATTGCCGGCGGGGCAGACTGGTCTGGAAGAACAAAGTGTAAAACGACGGCCGCTGGGGATCCTGCTGCTTGGAGTGATGAGTTTGATCTCATGCTGATCAGTAACCCGCAATAAAGGGCCAGCCCACTGCCAGTAAGCTTGAACTTTGAAGTTATTACCAGGCGCTGCTTGCTGAGAGTTAGTCAGTAAAGGAGTTCTGATGGTGCTTCTCGGGGCGGCGGTGGCACTGACGAATACTTCGGCTTAGGGTCTCAAACATGCGCCTGTTCAGGGGCCTTATATCCAGCTTCAATTATTTTTTCAACGCTCCGATTTTGTATTGTAACAGTCAGCCAACGGCGAAAAGACGAAATTCAGCAATGTAAGGATTTATCTGAATAAAAAGTAGCACACTGTCAAGATGTAAAAATACAAATATGAACACATTACAAATCAATCCTCTTGGATTGCTGCACCGTCTTCCAGATTGGCGGTTTCTCCACCTTCTTCCAGTTTCCCGTTTGCTTGTGCAAGGCTGACACGACCAACTGAAAAGGAAGAGAAAATCCATTACTTTAATTCGTCATACTCGTGCGATCTTCCCAAACTTTCTATTACAGTATGAAGATGACCAAAATCAGCTGTGAATATGGCCGTGGGCCTTGCATCCGTAGCCATCCAGAGGCAATGTCACCCACGGGTGTCGTGCCCACCAAAGGGCACATTTTGCCCAACAGATTGGAGCAGGTCCCAGGGAGAATGCTTTCAGTATGTCTCTTCTGTGTGGCCGCCACAGGCTTTATTGGAGCTTCCCTGGTGGAGTGACAGGGTTATGACGCGATTGTTTTAAAGTCATATCAAGGATTTTTGGGATCATGTTTTTTGGTGTGGCCGACGGGAGCCTACTGCTTTTTCATCTGTGGCTCGGTGAGCGAGCCTCCTTCAACCGTGGATCGATAATGGCGACCGAACTCTCGGAGGCCCCGGTATGAAGTCTGGTCATTTCGTCTGTGCCCAACTACACTCCGGTTCAATTGCGGTTTTCCTGTCCATGCCCATTGAGAAGGGTTGAGCCGAAAATTTGTGGGTCCCAAATAAAGAATCCAATCGGTTATACTTGTGATTTGAAAAGGGAGACCGAACATAGAAAAGTGATCTTAGAACTAATTCAAGGTGGAATATAAAAAAGGGGAGATTGCACAGGGAGAAAAAGTAATATCCGCAGTATTAAAAAGACCCCAATGAAACTAAATTCCGTACGTGCTAAAGAACTTGCAATCGGGTAGGGAGTACAATAAGCGCAAGTACAGAATATTAATCGGTGAAGGGGTGCGAGGGATCAATGTCTATCTCATGCGAAACAAGCTGGATGTGCTTGGTAGCTCTCAACAATAAACAGCTTCGTACAAGAAGACATCACGCCATTGGGAAACAACTGGCTATAACCCGTTTAGAGCAAAACAGCTTGGCAAGGACAGATGGGATCCTTCTACCATCCTAAGATCACTGGCGCAAACAGTACCCAGGGAGCTAGCTCATTTTTCCAGCCCTCCAAGCCCCGGCTAAACTGTCCCTCGGCTGTTTTCCAGCTGGGTTGGTTCCCATAAGCGGGGAAGAGCGAAAAGAAAGAGCATCAAACATCGTGCAATCTATGTTTTTGACTTCTGTTTTCAAATTTGTAACGAGGAAGAGTTGTTTCTTGCATCAAACCTTAGTCCGGTAAGCTTACGCCAGTTGTTGCCTAAGGCAGTATAGGGGGCATCGGGATAAGATAAACAGTTGTATCGAAAGCCATGGTATGATTGCTGAAGAGCAGCAAGAACTTGTGCGGATGAAAGCATGCGTAACAAACTTGCTATCACTTCCGGATTGGCTTTTAGTGGGCCAACGAGCTGAAGCGGGCTACTTGGATTTCCAGGTCAAAGAGCCTTTAAGCCATAGGCTGCCAACGTTCAAATAGCTGGGAGTGACAACGGTGTAAGAAGGGCCAACCTGGATTATAATTTACGCCAAGGGTAGCAGAATTCAGGTTCGGGTTGATAAAGCGACATCTAGCAAAGCCGTGGCTTGTAACAGGTGCCACCTCGGTCACTTCCAGGGCCCTGCTGCTCTCTGTCTGTACAAATCAAGTGGCGGACACACTGAGGTGCCTTTATTCGTTGAAAAAGATACCAACAATGATATACTCCGGATGAGCCCGCGACACTTTGCCACGTATGATCAGATGACACAGGTGATGCCGGAATCAGAGTATATATATTTGTGTGCAAAGGATTACAGAATAAAGTTGAGGATAATTAGAGTAAAAATGGCGTCTTGCAAGTTTGAAGCCCAAGGGCAGGTGGTCATTTTGGCCCGTGCCTGATGAAGCCGGTCGAGGTGGAGTATAGACATAAATGGCACCAAAGACGAACACTGCTGTTGGAAATTCGAACGTAGTCGAAGGATACTTTAGTCTTTCAAGTAAGAAAAAAATTTCAGAGGGAAATATGAAGTTATGAGCAATCTGCGGAGTATGAAATGTAAGTGGATAAAAACTCGGCGATGTACGAAAATAGACCATCGGAGAAAGATCGCAATGAATGGATAGACCAATATGGCAATAAGATTTAATGGGAGGGTCATCTTGGGGAAATAGGACAACAGACATGGTTAGTAGGGAACGGTTGCCAGGGTAGTGAAAAAAGAAAAGACCGGGAGAAGGCCGGCAAGCATTCTGCTAATACTTTGCCTTAAAAAATTGTCATGGAGTGTTTAAACCGAAATAGGAATACTATGATGAGTCAATCTAGGGCGCCCTGTATGGCGATTCAAGAGGAAAACAGTTTGCAAAAGCGGCGACAAAGTAGACGGTAGATAAGTGTACCGATTTCCTTTTTGATAGGTGGACCTTTTCAAAGTAGGAGAAGCAGCTTCAAGGCCCACGAGTCTGAGACAATGAACGATGATGGGACATTGGACATGGAATAAAATGCATAGGCTAGCAGAGATAGCCGTAGAAATTGGAGGCTGGATGCTGGCGGAATTAGGCTTATGGAAAAAGAATGACACATTTGGCGATAGAAGAAAGTGACAAATACATAGCTGGTGAAAGGAAGAGGCCGGAGTAAAACATTCAAGGTTCCGACGAATCTTTCAGGTGGAGGGAAATCAACTAGGGGACCAAGGATAGATCAACACGGGGTGCATAACTGCAGCGAATACAAATGCATGCACTTCGCAAGAGATGACGTATTGTATGATAGGTAAGTATGCTTCCATAGGTGGGCGTCTTGTCAAGTACACCACGCGATACTGACCGACCTGTAAAGCTTCATAACATACATAAGCGAGACGAAGGCCGGGGGAAGAAAGGCTGTAGGGTACGTCAAATCAACCGACGAGGATAGCGCTGGAACTTGGAGGCTGGTTACTGAGTGATTCAATGATAAAGCAAACAAATGACACATCCAGAGGGAAACTGCCGGAGTGATGATAAAGGCAGACACCGGAGGGGGACAGGTGGGGTTTTGGCGATTTGACTACTGTATGATAGGTGGGTTACGATACATCAACAAGAAGGTGTTGAATGCGCAGCAAAGTAATTTGAGATGTGTTGTACGGTGATGGTAGAGGCGGATTGCATGCAATGGTGATGATGTAGTAAAATGACGGTATGTGTACAACTTTTGTGGCCAGTTTGGCTGGTTTCTTGTGATAATGACAGAGCGGCAAAGCTGCGGGACAATACACACAAAATAGTAAAGTGGGAAGAGGGCCTGAAGCTCAGCAAAGCCAGGATAGGGCGGTGAAACAGAAATGAATGGACGGACAGAGGTTAACCATTATTCGCAACTCCTACAGAGTGAGAACTAAGGAAAAATATTTCAGCGAGGGAAATCTTCTGGTGACTTTGTTGAGGAAATGAACGCTTGAATAGTAGCAGCTGAATCAGAGATGGGATGTGAACACTCATGGATGGGATTGGAAAGTAATCAGAAGTGACTCCCAAGGGAAATAGGTAATAAAGTACACACCAAGATCGATGGGTAAGCTAACTTTGTGCTTCTAGAAAAAATGGTCCATATCTAAAAAGGAAAGATGCAACTCAATGAGTTTAAATGTTAGTGTTAGTTGTAGCTCAGGTCGTTGGTTGCCAAGATGTTGTGATTCCCGAACCTGGCTTTTATATAGCAAACGTTCATTCATCTGTCGAGGTGGTATCGTCAACACTGACGATGTCACCTCGACTGGTGATAGACTCTTTGCGGACTAAATGCCAATCTCAGAGATCAGAAAGTCGTAGCAAAGTTGCAGCTGTATGGTACACAACTGGGGTGATAAATTTTGCTGGGTTTCAAAAGGACAGGCTATAGTAGCAGTAGTGACAGCTAGCTTGAAGGAGACCCGGTGATAATTGGAGGAAGCTGCATGAAATACACTACTGAGGCAGCATGAAGAACATAAAAATGACATTTCGTAATCCCCAAGTGGTGATAGTGGGTGGGACTGGCCTTCCCTTAGGCACCCAACCTAAAAGCCGATTTTGGAGACAGGAGGCCCGATCCGCAAACCTAGCTGGGCCCGCGCATTTTCACAGACGTGCCACAGGCTTGATGCGGGCCGGTCAAAGTGATGAATTTGACGGCATCGCAAATCGTTGGGATTAAAATGAGTTGCTGTCCGGGACCTGGTTACCGGGTTGTGGGGGTCCTAGAGAACGAAGCCAGTAGGGAGGCAACAGAGTGACGGACAAATATCAGATCTTGCTGACTGCTTTTTTGCAACCAGAGAACAAAGGGCTCGAAGTCATTACCCGTGGATCAGTAGGTGGTAACTCTCCTTGAGATGAAAATTCTGGAAGAAAAACGGAGAAGGCTGCAATCTCGGGTTCTACCAGCTAAGGGTTCAAGGGAGACAAAACAATAATTTCATGCGACGATTCAAATGAATAGTGGAGTTAGCAATAACACAACTAAACCATGGTTATGTTAAGGGCTAGACTTGAGGCTGAATGTGAGACGAGAAAAAAAATAACTGGTCAAGCAATAGGCTTGTTTTGAATTACCAAAGCCACGGACTGGCGAGAACAAGCAAGTCCGCTTTCAAATAATTCTATGCAAACTGGCCATGGACACCGTGCAACAGAGTCCAGTGGACAGAAAATGTAAGGATCCAATGGCGAAGCTATTGATTAGAGGCCGAGGAAATCAGGTGGCAGCTTAAAAGGCTTCAGGAAGAATTTGCCTAAGAAGAAAGTCTTGTTGTTCTGGGCTTGCCGAAATGTTGAGACTGGGTGTGTAAAAAGCTTCTCGAAAAAGGGAAGCGTACAAAATGAGTTTCGGCAAAGAGTAGCCAAAAGTCAGATCCTTCTTCAGAATCTCAGGCTTTTGGAATACTAGTGGCGAATAATATCAAAGCATTATCAAAGATGGGTCAAAGTACCGTTGGCATTTTAAACCGGACGGGGCAGACATTGACGGATATCAATGGCAAGTTTATTCCCGAATCCGGAATAGTTCAACACGAAGAAATTATATCTCAGAGTTAGCCTAGATTTTGTAATTTCAAGACGCAAGTTCTTTTGATGATGGGAGTAAGAAGAAGTTGAGTGGACCCGTGGAGTATCCGTGGAAGAAATGCAAGGCGATGGACAAGCTTATAAAGGAGGCAAACTGTGAATCGCACACGAAGTTGCCATGAGGGATCGATGTCGGGGGAGGCACACCGCTATTTACAGAAATAAGCATTTTTTCAATGAATGAATATAATATACTCTCTGAAGTTATTTCCTCAATGCAAAGAATATTTGGGAGAATGATGAAGCCATACTTAAGACAGGGTCTGACATCAAATACATGGGACAAATTTTGTGTCCCGAAGCACAAGTGATTTGCAAAGGAATCCTATGGACATTTTGGTCTTGGTGGCCTGGAAAGATGAGTGTTCTGAGAAATAGATGATGCCCATGCAGAGCCATCCAAGATCTTGTACTGATGGCTTGTGGGTAAAAGAGGAATTGTGCGTGATGAATGAGTTGGGAAGAGCTTGACGGTGTAGTCATGGAGGTGCATTCCTCGGCGGGCAGTCTTAAGTCGCGGGAGTGACACTAACTTCCGAAGAGTTTTATAGCGTACTGTAAGGTACCACTTAGCAGTATTAATAGAACTGACGAAAGGGGCAGCCATTTTCTTAGGAGCAATACCACTATGTAGTAAACATTTGGGATGATGTACATGTGCCCTAATATACAAATCAGCATACGTCAATACTCAAAGCGAGTTTCGTTGTACTCTTAGCTAATGCGTTTATGTTGAATGGTACAGTAAATCAGAACACGGAGTTCTCGTACAGTATGTAAAAAAGAAGGTGTGCAACTTCTGAGAAACACAGACTATGCGGGAAATATTGACAATATTACCGATCAATTTACGGTGACCTCGTCAGTGGACATGAAAGTCGGGTCATTGCACCGTACGTAACAAGGAGGAATATAGCCTGAAAGATCACTTGGAGCTCTGGATCGAAAGCATTTTTGCACATAATGGAAATATGGGAATATGCATTCGTCGGTACTCCTAAGAAGAGAGAATTACGTTCTTTTAGTTTTGTTAGTATATACAGAATATCTAAGATTTTCACACGCATAAAGGAAGATGGGAATTATGTGGGACGGTCTGCCGATGGGGAATCAAAAAGTGAATTCATCTTGGTGTTAAACCAAGTAATTGTCTGATCTGACATTAACCGCTTCCCTTCAGGGACATTTACTAAATCCGTTGGCATATTATCTAACACAAATAGAAAAACCACTTGATGAGGTGCTGGGATGAGGTTCAAAAGTTTCTTTGAATCCTCGAAAGGTTTATAATGTTTCATTAGTGTAAAGCCGACTCGATAAGCCAGTCCAATATGGGTCATACTTCAGGAAGCGGTCCATCCTAAAGTGGCGCGTCTCAAAAGGATAAATGTTGAGTGACGATAGATGAACGGCATAAGGACTGAAGTGCTTCCCCTGTAACATAGTTGTCGATTTTCACCGAATCCGCTCAGAAAATGCGGACATTTGACGGGTTTGCAGTGACGTATCTGACGGCATTACTGAAAACCGTCGACTGTATGATCTGTATAAACCATAAAAATCTTCCCTGGAGATCATTGAAATAGTTCGCCTGAATACGTTCCGATTTTCGGATGGGAATCGCAGGCCTTGTAGCTTGGGTGGGCTATGGTCTCTAATGAAATGGCGTGCCTGCTTGTCCAAGTTGATGTTTCGTGTATTCCCGCACAGCATTTTGAGCTTGGCTGATGCTAGGTCTGCTTGTTCTGTTACTACCGTGGATGAGCCGACGAAATCTGCTGTTGGCTATTCTGGTTTGCCCGTCTAAATATTTGGTTAGGCTCTCGAAATGGGCCTCAAGGTCACCCCGGCTTATGCGCCCTATTTTCGGCCTAAAGCCCTGCAGCTCGGACGAGTAATAGCAAACTATCCACTCTAACGTGTGAAACGCGTCGAGATCCACCCTGGACCATATATGATCAACGGCTGTTGAACAATTCATAATCCTAATAAAGAGATCGGCCATGGCATGGGCTTTGCTCCTCGTTCGTTTGGCTTTCAACATCACTGCTTCTGTCAGATTGCAAGCAACCTCGAAAGGCGAGCCAAATAGGCCCTTCAAAATCGTCCCCGCCCGTGTGCAGCCTTGGCCCGGATCGAGCTGGGCACACCCATCAACAGCTTTTCTGACTCGTCCTTGATAGTAGTGAGTCAGGCAAATCACCCTTTGTCCCGGGTCGGTTACATCATTCTCGAGGAAGTTTTCAAATGGTTTACCAAACTTGCAATGCTGTTCTGGTCGTTCGTTGAAGACCGTCGGTCCCGCTCTCGGTGAACTGATTGTTGCTTGTATCTGTGTTAAATGCTTGATGGCCGGCTTACGGCTCCTCACTTCTATTTGCTATGGTCTGATGAAAGTATCGTTGTCACTAGTCCCACGCTGGAACTCGTTCCGTCTACATTTTCCCCCCGCATTCTGTGCCTGTTAACCAGCGGATAGTAACTGCTGCTCTAGTTCTAATATACCCAACCTAAACAAATGAACGTTCTAACAAGCCACAACATCATCAGTAACACAGGGACTGGCACCGACGGGGCTAAGTGATCTGACATTATCTATAGAATAAAATGCACCCATACCCTCCCAAGTGACTCGCCGAGTTACCCCCTGTCCGAGTTCTGATTGCCTTACTTGTTTCCTGGGCATCCTGCATGTCTTCTCATTCCCAGTTGATCCATTTTGGGTAGTATGACACGATTTGAACAATACGTGACCCAAATGGCACGAAACCCGAAGGCAAAACAAGATTGAACTGTAACTTCCACGGTATTAAATTTTTGAATGAACAACATCATAAGGCATAAAATCTCAAATATGTGATCACACGGACTCAAAAACGAGAACCAAGTTCACGGCCTCTGTGACAGGTAGGCACGTGCTCCACGCAGGCCAAAGACAGGGTATGACAAAATAGCGCGTTGGACGCAAATAAACACAGGCTAGTTCATAGAAACGTAAGTTTACGAGACATGCAAATAATACATGAAAGTGAGCGATTCCACGGAATCACGAAATTGTAGTGTCTTCGAAGGACTTTCCACAACTGATCGTTACTCAGGGTGAGCCAGGATAGTGGTCTTTTATTATTAATGGACTTGACTATTTCGGACATTTGCGGGTCCGTTGCAGGAAGAGAACGGAAAATGATACCCGTGCGTCATGACTTGTATAAAATCTCGAGCAGTATACTTAGGAGTTGCGCACTCGATGACGGCTTACTTCTTCCTCCGAGCCCTGCAAATCTTCCTAAGCAGGAAGGTTAGGCTGTCGGGCATCTACTTAGACAACGCTTGAGCTTCGCGGGTACCCAAGGAAAGTAGCTGCTTTGGAAATAAAGCATAAATGAGAACGAATTACAGGATCGAACGGCGACATGCGGCATCTGACGGCGCTTCAAACCCCATAAACGGGTCACGGCTGTGGGGTGTGGGAGCGTCTACTCAGGTCCAGTAGAATAACACTGTTCTCTCCAAGCAAACAACAACTACCGGACGATGAGGCACCAGACACCTTGATTTCTGAGATGGGGAGAATTCAAAGTAATCTCCCTGTGGTTCCTGTCTCTTTCAGTGGCCTCACCCATCGGGCCCTTACCCCGAAGGACTTTTGGCCTTCAGTTCAAATATTGGACTTCAAGGGCCATTGAGTCTCTAAGTTGGCCACTTACATGGATGTAAACAGCCAAATTATCGGGCCGGGGTGCCTTGCGTGAGTACCTACCCAGCTTGCAAACCCGCCAAAGGTGGCAGGCCAAGGAAAGGCCCCTCAAATTTGGCGACGTAGTGATGATATCCGACGAGCAAGCGCACTTCAGTACATGGCTCCTGGGTGTCGTCAAAGAAATCATTACAAGTTTCGGCGGGCTATTGAGGATGATGAAGATAAAGACCGCCAACGGAACTCCGGCTTATGAAGTGCGTGGCATCAGTCTCCTTGGGGGCGAAGACGACTGGCAGATGCCCTGGATTGGGCAGTCCAATAGCTTTCAAACTGAAGGATTCAAATCAAGAAAGTGTGTACAGGCAAGTTACAGTTTTATGCCCATTTCAAGTAACACTGCCCTGCTTGTTGAACGCATTCATTCACAGTGGCTAACGATTACACGCTGTAAATGATAAGTATGCTTGTCGCTGATTATCATTAGTCCATCACGTTATCAAAAGTTCCTAACCGTTGTTTGCCATTGATGAAAACGATTCCCCATGCGATGATTATTGTTGTTTTCATGCATGCACGCCCGTGACAGACACGTACTTATAAAAACAGTTTGCCGCATACTTCCATCAGGGCGTGATGCTGCCTCACGTGCTCCTGTTTTATTGTTGACATTCGTGAGAACGATTCCGTATATGGTAAATATTGTTGTTTCTGCACAAGCACGCCCAATCGAGTACGCGCACGTGCAACTGAGAAACTGTCCACTCAAAAGCGACTGGCTGGCCCGGATCCCTTACACGTATGTGCCATCGGTACACGCGGACATGCAGCTGCCCCTACCGGTGAAGCTAACGAATAAGGGTTGGTGGAGAATGGGATCACCTTTTGCTGCGAAGGAGCAACTCGCTGACTCAGACACCGGTTTGCGCCTGATTGTGTACATACGTGAGCAGATTGCAGAAACCAGCAGTAGTAGTTACGTACACTGACAGCAGGGCTTGGGTGGGTAGAAAAAACCAGTACCCTTTTTCCAAACCTTTAGTTCTGCTAGGATCGGACGGATTCCAGTGGGTGTGATAACAGCCAGCTGTGAAAAATCACTCCGGAACAATATCTTGCCCTGATTTCGTTAAAATACCCGACTATGTTCTTTATTTGTGTTTCACTCCATTTGCTCTTTTGTAGGCTGGCCTTTGTTTATTCGCGCCTAACGCGCGACTTTGTCATATCCTGATTGAACATGTACGACTCACATGCTCGTCTGTCATACATCGTGAACTTGGCCCCCTTCTTGAGTCCTTGTGCTGCCACATTTGAGGTTTGTATTTATTATACAAAGTTGTCCATTCAATAACTCAGTATCGTAGAGACCACGAGTCAGTCTTGTGCTGGTTTCGAGAATCGCTCGAATTCGGCTATTTATTGCTCGAAAGCTCGTTTCAACTTGTAATCCCTTATGTTTGCAGCTTATAAAGAAGGTAGGCATGTGGGACCCGGTCGAAGGCTCCAGCGAAATCGATGAGTATCGCTTTCGAAGGCTGACCGTCACCGTAGGCCTTCTTCGGACTGTCGATGACAGAAAACGTATTGCTGATGCGTGATCTGCAGGGAAAAAGCTCCTTGTTGGGAAGGAGAGGGGACCACTTTTGTATCCAAGTGGGAAAAAACCGAGCCGTTGAGGATAAACTCAAGAATTGTGCTGGTAACTTTTGCCACAACTATGGGTCTGTAACTCGGAGTCCAGGAAAAGAGGGACGGACAATCCAAAGACTGATCTTTCCAACTTGACTAGGCGAATGGCAGTATACTGAAAGCTCCACCAACGAGTGGGCAGGTAATTATGGGTAAGCAGAGCAAAGATCATCCAAAGGAGGTGCGCCGCACCAGCTGTGCGGTTATGTTTCTCTCGATGTGTCGCGTCATTTTAGAAGCTTCTGATTTCAGGAGCTCGCATCTGCCTTCCCCCCAGTCAGTTATTGCGAATTTTTGTCTGTACTTATTTTTTCCCTGATTGCTGTCAGCTTTCCTCGGCGTGGATAAAGCCACTCCATCCCAATAGTCGGACAAGGCTTCTTTTCCCTCCAGACAGCTTGAATCCCCCGCAACCAGGGTCTCATTCCTGAACTTGGAAGAGACGGTTAATGTATAAAGCACTGTCGAAGGAATCACTAAAAAGTGAGGCCGAAACACCCTGCAGAAAAGGAAAGAGTAACGGCTTCTGTCTGCAACTTCAGGGATGAGAGCACCGGCTTGATGGGCTTGGTTGTCGAGTTTCTCTTAGTCAACCGATCAGGTGGGTGCAGTGCCCGAGCGGCAGATTCTTTAGGTCGCCAAGTTTTTGCAGGACTCTAAGAAATGCTTGTAGCGAGTCTTTCCTTGCGGTTACTTTCTCCGTTTGGTTAAACCGCAAGACACTTATGTCCCCATGTTTAATCACTGTATCGTTTATAAGTGGGGCCCACCGGGCAGGCAACTAAATGGACCAACCCGGCCAGCGGCATCTCTATGAGGTAGGCTCCAGAGAGGCATCAATAAATGAAATGCCTCCTCAGCCGCAAAGCTCAAGAAGAAAATAAAAGGGCTCAAAGAGGTGTCAATCGACAGGCTTTTTCCCCTAGGACCCTGCCATGAGAAGGCAAAGCCAACAACTCCACCAAAAATCGATCTCAAACCCGGGGCGCCACCTGTCGTCCGGGTCACCCGCCTTCAGGATTGAGCTCAATGTCCACCATTCAGTATTTTCATGCAGCCTAAAGTGCTCATAGCATTGAGCCTGAATCTACTAAACACCTGTTGCCCACAAGAGGCATCCCAGACCCCCAAAACTGGTGATCAGCCCGTACTACCAGACACGATTTCGCCCATCCCCGAGCTCAAAAGCCGACCCCCAACCTTTCCCAGCTGGAAGCCGCAATGAGGGGTAAACACACCCGAAAAGATAGCTAATGGGGTCACGCAAAACAGAGCCACGAATAGGAAGACTCTCGGCAGTGGATCGTGCAGTTCTACCAAGGGTGTAAAAAACAAATACCGAAAATCCCTCCAAGTGTTCTACATGCTTTGTGAATTTGGCTATATTTTACATTACTTTGAAAAGCTCGTCCATACACCACGCTTTCGCACGTTTGCTTATTTGTGTGGGACGTTTGAATTTGTCATTGAACCGTTTCTGACTGTCGTGCATGAGCCACGGGACTTTGAACCGTTGGGTTATTCTGTGGAGCTTATTAGACAGCATACCTAAGGTTTGTATATATTTATATCTCTTGTGAATTTCAATTCGGTGCCGTAGAGACTACGAATCAATCTTGTTCTGGTTTTGGGACTCGTTTGAACCGGCTACACGTTGCTTGGTTTGCGAGAACTGGCTTACTAAATTAACCCACCGGAAACAGCCTATCTATTTCAGAAACTGTATGATCCAGAAAGCTCGCCCGGTGTACCGCCCCCCCCCCCAGACTGCTGGAGGCGAAAACCTTCCAAATTCCCCAGCAGTTTGCTTCCCAGTTACTCCCGCGACATCTATATCTCCTGACGCTTCCACAACCCATTCCTCTTTCCCCTCCTTAAACCCAAAATTAGTTACCCGTGGCAATTTCAAAACAACTGCTGAACATCAGCTCGTTTTTGCGGCAATTATCTGAGTTTACTGAATAAGATTCCGCAGCGTCGACGAGTTGCAGTAAATAAAGAGCCTGATGTCATAGCTCTACCGGGAAAGTGGCTCACCTCTAATATACTCGATACTGAATTATCTATTCTGGCACACTTCATGGTTAGACGTTACTCCATCAGAGGCCTCGCCGGTGAGGCTATCATATGCTAGAACAATTCTATCCCTCCAGCCCTATTAGCAACTACGAATTTCTCATGCTTTGATTGCCCGTGGGTTTTCTTTGCACACCCCGAGCAGACATCCTGCTGCTTTGGGCAGTCTGTCGCTCCCCCACAAGCAATTTCACCGATGGCCTGGGATACGTAGGGGTACCAGGCTGCCCGAAAAGCTACACGGGCTTCGAGCATCTGGTAATCGCTGGCGACTTCACTCATCTAGTGCCGACCAGTAGAGAGCTGGTGCTCCGACATCACCCTCGGTAACCTCCTGTAGATCTCGTTCCGCAGAACTCATAAGTAAAGCACGCACAACACACTCCCTCCCCACTAGATTTGAAAACCAGTAGCGAATGTTTCCAAGAAGATATGGAGCACTACCTGTCAAACCCCGGAAAAAGTGATGGCATAACATCTGGTTCGGTTATATTGTGAACGAGCCTCCTCTTCAGTCAGAGATCAAAATTATGAGGTCCTTCTAAGGGACTGAGTTTGGCCAAGCCCTTGCTTTCCTCAGCTCCCAGCTGAACTCATCTGGCCTAGGCAGCTCGGCTGATGAGGTGGCAGAAGGTTAAAGGGAGTTGAGCTCCTTAGCTGACGGGCTATACATCCCCAGAGTTCTTCCAAGCGCTTGTACTCGGCCCCTCCCCAGTATCGTGAAAAACTCTCCGGACGGACGCACATGCCTCCTAGGTGGATATAAAGCCACGAGCCTTGTATCTGCCACAGAAGGCCTCAAAGCTGTTCGTAGTAGATGGAGAAAAGAGTCCAAAGCTTAGTACTGGCTCAAGCAAGGTTCACTGTGGCGTCTTCTTTTCACATTTGAGATTTGTATTTATTATACAAAGTTGTCCATTCAATAACTCAGTATCGTAGAGACCACGAGTCAGTCTTGTGCTGGTTTCGAGAATCGCTCGAATTCGGCTATTTATTGCTCGAAAGCTCGTTTCAACTTGTAATCCCTTATGTTTGCAGCTTATAAAGAAGGTAGGCATGTGGGACCCGGTCGAAGGCTCCAGCGAAATCGATGAGTATCGCTTTCGAAGGCTGACCGTCACCGTAGGCCTTCTTCGGACTGTCGATGACAGAAAGCGTATTGCTGATGCGTGATCTGCAGGGAAAAAGCTCCTTGTTGGGAAGGAGAGGGGACCACTTTTGTATCCAAGTGGGAAAAACCGAGCCGTTGAGGATAAACTCAAGAATTGTGCTGGTAACTTTTGCCACAACTATGGGTCTGTAACTAGGAAGATGTCCACTTTTCCCCCTGTAAACGACTCTGATGACTGCGTTTTTCAGCCTCTGGGATAAACTTCGCCGTCAAAATATGGCTGAAATCGAATACATAGAGAGCTACTATTGCCCGCCATTTAGTCCAGAATGCGGGAGTGTCTTAGGTCAGGATCAGTGGAGCAATACTAGTTGAGCTGACGGAATACTTTTGAGACTGCACAGAAGGGAGTAATGGCATGACTCAGGATAGTGACCAAATGTATTGGGTCCATGTTGGAGTGGGATGATATCGGTATGGATTTGAAACTTGTACACAAGGTGTTGCTGGAGTCCTCGAATACCCGGCTGGGAGATATGACTTGGGATTCAGCATGATGTTCAACAGCAGGTGGAGCTGGTGCTCCCCTCCCTGAATGAGAGGTGCAGTGAAAAGAAGACGCCACAATGAACCTTGCTTGAGCCAGTGCTGAGCTTTGGACTCTTTTCTCCATCTACTACGAACAGCTTTGAGGCCTTCTGTGGCAGATACAAGGCTCGTGGCTTTATATCCACCTAGGAGGCATGTGCGTCCGTCCGGAGAGTTTTTCACGATACTGGGGAGGGGCCGAGTACAAGCGCTTGGAAGAACTCTGGGGATGTATAGCCCGTCAGCTAAGGAGCTCAACTCCCTTTAACCTTCTGCCACCTCATCAGCCGAGCTGCCTAGGCCAGATGAGTTCAGCTGGGAGCTGAGGAAAGCAAGGGCTTGGCCAAACTCAGTCCCTTAGAAGGACCTCATAATTTTGATCTCTGACTGAAGAGGAGGCTCGTTCACAATATAACCGAACCAGATGTTATGCCATCACTTTTTCCGGGGTTTGACAGGTAGTGCTCCATATCTTCTTGGAAACATTCGCTACTGGTTTTCAAATCTAGTGGGGAGGGAGTGTGTTGTGCGTGCTTTACTTATGAGTTCTGCGGAACGAGATCTACAGGAGGTTACCGAGGGTGATGTCGGAGCACCAGCTCTCTACTGGTCGGCACTAGATGAGTGAAGTCGCCAGCGATTACCAGATGCTCGAAGCCCGTGTAGCTTTTCGGGCAGCCTGGTACCCCTACGTATCCCAGGCCATCGGTGAAATTGCTTGTGGGGGAGCGACAGACTGCCCAAAGCAGCAGGATGTCTGCTCGGGGTGTGCAAAGAAAACCCACGGGCAATCAAAGCATGAGAAATTCGTAGTTGCTAATAGGGCTGGAGGGATAGAATTGTTCTAGCATATGATAGCCTCACCGGCGAGGCCTCTGATGGAGTAACGTCTAACCATGAAGTGTGCCAGAATAGATAATTCAGTATCGAGTATATTAGAGGTGAGCCACTTTCCCGGTAGAGCTATGACATCAGGCTCTTTATTTACTGCAACTCGTCGACGCTGCGGAATCTTATTCAGTAAACTCAGATAATTGCCGCAAAAACGAGCTGATGTTCAGCAGTTGTTTTGAAATTGCCACGGGTAACTAATTTTGGGTTTAAGGAGGGGAAAGAGGAATGGGTTGTGGAAGCGTCAGGAGATATAGATGTCGCGGGAGTAACTGGGAAGCAAACTGCTGGGGAATTTGGAAGGTTTTCGCCTCCAGCAGTCTGGGGGGGGGGGGCGGTACACCGGGCGAGCTTTCTGGATCATACAGTTTCTGAAATAGATAGGCTGTTTCCGGTGGGTTAATTTAGTAAGCCAGTTCTCGCAAACCAAGCAACGTGTAGCCGGTTCAAACGAGTCCCAAAACCAGAACAAGATTGATTCGTAGTCTCTACGGCACCGAATTGAAATTCACAAGAGATATAAATATATACAAACCTTAGGTATGCTGTCTAATAAGCTCCACAGAATAACCCAACGGTTCAAAGTCCCGTGGCTCATGCACGACAGTCAGAAACGGTTCAATGACAAATTCAAACGTCCCACACAAATAAGCAAACGTGCGAAAGCGTGGTGTATGGACGAGCTTTTCAAAGTAATGTAAAATATAGCCAAATTCACAAAGCATGTAGAACACTTGGAGGGATTTTCGGTATTTGTTTTTTACACCCTTGGTAGAACTGCACGATCCACTGCCGAGAGTCTTCCTATTCGTGGCTCTGTTTTGCGTGACCCCATTAGCTATCTTTTCGGGTGTGTTTACCCCTCATTGCGGCTTCCAGCTGGGAAAGGTTGGGGGTCGGCTTTTGAGCTCGGGGATGGGCGAAATCGTGTCTGGTAGTACGGGCTGATCACCAGTTTTGGGGGTCTGGGATGCCTCTTGTGGGCAACAGGTGTTTAGTAGATTCAGGCTCAATGCTATGAGCACTTTAGGCTGCATGAAAATACTGAATGGTGGACATTGAGCTCAATCCTGAAGGCGGGTGACCCGGACGACAGGTGGCGCCCCGGGTTTGAGATCGATTTTTGGTGGAGTTGTTGGCTTTGCCTTCTCATGGCAGGGTCCTAGGGGAAAAAGCCTGTCGATTGACACCTCTTTGAGCCCTTTTATTTTCTTCTTGAGCTTTGCGGCTGAGGAGGCATTTCATTTATTGATGCCTCTCTGGAGCCTACCTCATAGAGATGCCGCTGGCCGGGTTGGTCCATTTAGTTGCCTGCCCGGTGGGCCCCACTTATAAACGATACAGTGATTAAACATGGGGACATAAGTGTCTTGCGGTTTAACCAAACGGAGAAAGTAACCGCAAGGAAAGACTCGCTACAAGCATTTCTTAGAGTCCTGCAAAAACTTGGCGACCTAAAGAATCTGCCGCTCGGGCACTGCACCCACCTGATCGGTTGACTAAGAGAAACTCGACAACCAAGCCCATCAAGCCGGTGCTCTCATCCCTGAAGTTGCAGACAGAAGCCGTTACTCTTTCCTTTTCTGCAGGGTGTTTCGGCCTCACTTTTTAGTGATTCCTTCGACAGTGCTTTATACATTAACCGTCTCTTCCAAGTTCAGGAATGAGACCCTGGTTGCGGGGGATTCAAGCTGTCTGGAGGGAAAAGAAGCCTTGTCCGACTATTGGGATGGAGTGGCTTTATCCACGCCGAGGAAAGCTGACAGCAATCAGGGAAAAAATAAGTACAGACAAAAATTCGCAATAACTGACTGGGGGGAAGGCAGATGCGAGCTCCTGAAATCAGAAGCTTCTAAAATGACGCGACACATCGAGAGAAACATAACCGCACAGCTGGTGCGGCGCACCTCCTTTGGATGATCTTTGCTCTGCTTACCCATAATTACCTGCCCACTCGTTGGTGGAGCTTTCAGTATACTGCCATTCGCCTAGTCAAGTTGGAAAGATCAGTCTTTGGATTGTCCGTCCCTCTTTTCCTGGACTCCGAGTTACAGACCCATAGTTGTGGCAAAAGTTACCAGCACAATTCTTGAGTTTATCCTCAACGGCTCGGTTTTTTCCCACTTGGATACAAAAGTGGTCCCCTCTCCTTCCCAACAAGGAGCTTTTTCCCTGCAGATCACGCATCAGCAATACGTTTTCTGTCATCGACAGTCCGAAGAAGGCCTACGGTGACGGTCAGCCTTCGAAAGCGATACTCATCGATTTCGCTGGAGCCTTCGACCGGGTCCCACATGCCTACCTTCTTTATAAGCTGCAAACATAAGGGATTACAAGTTGAAACGAGCTTTCGAGCAATAAATAGCCGAATTCGAGCGATTCTCGAAACCAGCACAAGACTGACTCGTGGTCTCTACGATACTGAGTTATTGAATGGACAACTTTGTATAATAAATACAAACCTCAAATGTGGCAGCACAAGGACTCAAGAAGGGGGCCAAGTTCACGATGTATGACAGACGAGCATGTGAGTCGTACATGTTCAATCAGGATATGACAAAGTCGCGCGTTAGGCGCGAATAAACAAAGGCCAGCCTACAAAAGAGCAAATGGAGTGAAACACAAATAAAGAACATAGTCGGGTATTTTAACGAAATCAGGGCAAGATATTGTTCCGGAGTGATTTTTCACAGCTGGCTGTTATCACACCCACTGGAATCCGTCCGATCCTAGCAGAACTAAAGGTTTGGAAAAAGGGTACTGGTTTTTTCTACCCACCCAAGCCCTGCTGTCAGTGTACGTAACTACTACTGCTGGTTTCTGCAATCTGCTCACGTATGTACACAATCAGGCGCAAACCGGTGTCTGAGTCAGCGAGTTGCTCCTTCGCAGCAAAAGGTGATCCCATTCTCCACCAACCCTTATTCGTTAGCTTCACCGGTAGGGGCAGCTGCATGTCCGCGTGTACCGATGGCACATACGTGTAAGGGATCCGGGCCAGCCAGTCGCTTTTGAGTGGACAGTTTCTCAGTTGCACGTGCGCGTACTCGATTGGGCGTGCTTGTGCAGAAACAACAATATTTACCATATACGGAATCGTTCTCACGAATGTCAACAATAAAACAGGAGCACGTGAGGCAGCATCACGCCCTGATGGAAGTATGCGGCAAACTGTTTTTATAAGTACGTGTCTGTCACGGGCGTGCATGCATGAAAATAACAATAATCATCGCATGGGGAATCGTTTTCATCAATGGCAAACAACGGTTAGGAACTTTTGATAACGTGATGGACTAATGATAATCAGCGACAAGCATACTTATCATTTACAGCGTGTAATCGTTAGCCACTGTGAATGAATGCGTTCAACAAGCAGGGCAGTGTTACTTGAAATGGGCATAAAACTGTAACTTGCCTGTACACACTTTCTTGATTTGAATCCTTCAGTTTGAAAGCTATTGGACTGCCCAATCCAGGGCATCTGCCAGTCGTCTTCGCCCCCAAGGAGACTGATGCCACGCACTTCATAAGCCGGAGTTCCGTTGGCGGTCTTTATCTTCATCATCCTCAATAGCCCGCCGAAACTTGTAATGATTTCTTTGACGACACCCAGGAGCCATGTACTGAAGTGCGCTTGCTCGTCGGATATCATCACTACGTCGCCAAATTTGAGGGGCCTTTCCTTGGCCTGCCACCTTTGGCGGGTTTGCAAGCTGGGTAGGTACTCACGCAAGGCACCCCGGCCCGATAATTTGGCTGTTTACATCCATGTAAGTGGCCAACTTAGAGACTCAATGGCCCTTGAAGTCCAATATTTGAACTGAAGGCCAAAAGTCCTTCGGGGTAAGGGCCCGATGGGTGAGGCCACTGAAAGAGACAGGAACCACAGGGAGATTACTTTGAATTCTCCCCATCTCAGAAATCAAGGTGTCTGGTGCCTCATCGTCCGGTAGTTGTTGTTTGCTTGGAGAGAACATTGTTCTTCTACGCAATGCACACGTTAGAGTGGATAGTTTGCTATTACTCGTCCGAGCTGCAGGGCTTTAGGCCGAAAATAGGGCGCATAAGCCGGGGTGACCTTGAGGCCCATTTCGAGAGCCTAACCAAATATTTAGGCGGGCAAACCAGAATAGCCAACAGCAGATTTCGTCGGCTCATCCACGGTAGTAACAGAACAAGCAGACCTAGCATCAGCCAAGCTCAAAATGCTGTGCGGGAATACACGAAACATCAACTTGGACAAGCAGGCACGCCATTTCATTAGAGACCATAGCCCACCCAAGCTACAAGGCCTGCGACTCCAGTCCCGGATTATTTTGATGTCCGGGATTCATGGAATCTACAGTAAATTATCGCTTGGAAAAGGCAAGGACGGCAGAAGCGTGTTTAATCTGCCATTACGCCTCACTTCGTACGGCAGCTTGCCGAAAATTTGGATGTGGTTAGAAAAGTTTTTTCAAGCAGATGACATCGACTACTACACCGGCGGAATGAAGCCACGTCAGATGGGACCTTAGTGCCCAGTGTGATTTGCTCAACATCACGGTCAGCCAACAAGCCAGTACCTCTTGGAGCAGTGGCTTTAGGAGTGATGACCCTAGTGGAGTGGCTGAAGATATGGCCCTTGTCGGCAGTGGATCGGACACCACTTTGGTAAAGGAGCGGTCTGTCGATAAACACCAGCTCGCGAAGGGCCCAACGTTGTTAGTAGTGAGTGTAGTGGGCGGAACCCAGGTAACTAATGCGTGTAGAATAAGACTGCTGCTCACCTCCTTAGATAACAAAGAGCCAGTCGAATCAGCAGAGGCTTTCACACTGCTTGGTCTCCCCATGCGAGCACCAGGGTCGCTGAATTCAATCCTACCTAGAAGCCCCCACTTGCAGGGTGTAACCTTTGTATGTTGGGATGATGGGGACGTAGACCTCTTTATCGGCTGCCGCGTACCAGAAGTTGATCTGGTGCTAAACTAGAGAGCAGGCAACCTCCAGGCCCCTATAATGTAAGCACGGCGCCGGGATTGATGCTCTACCGCCAGGCCGGAGGGCGTAGCTCCATAAGTTGCGTAACAACAGAAACGGGGCGAGTAGAGCATCAGCTGCAGCCTCTGGGCTAGCAAGAGTTTCATGAAGTTGGGGACGACCGACCATCTTTATGTCGATGGGACCATCTAGCTCTGCAGACGGTGAAGCAAAATACAAAAGGCCTAAAAAGGCAATTCAAAGAGTAGCCCCACCCCCCTCTGTGTTTCACATGCTGACCCTCCGGCTGACAACAAAAGGTACGATCTTGAAAGACTGCTGCGCTTGAAAGAAAGCTTTGGTCGAAATGATGATCCCTGTAAAAGGTACTCTGAATTCAAGATGTGAAAGGAAGTGCCTGGTTATTTGGAGAACGTACCTACAACTACTAATGACCGAGAAGGGTTATGGTACCTGCTTCACCACCCGGTTCCCCATCCAAAGAAACCCGAAAATTTGCGGGTGGTTTTTGAATGTGCATCCAAGTTTCAATGGAAGTCATTAAGTGATCGTTCACTACAGGGGCTCGATTGGAGGGCTCCTGTGATGGAGGTCCTGCTTTCGTTCACGCTGAGCAGAGTGGTTTTGTTGGTTGACAGGAGGCAAGAATACTAGTAGAATGAGGATGTGCCTTGCAATTATTATGGTGGGACGAGAACAATTTGAACAAATCGGTGGCGAATTACAGAATGACGGTTCTTCTTTTTGGGGCGATACCGTCACCCTTCTGTGCGAATTACACCCTACAAGAAACTGCAAGCAATTAAGGAGCTTCGGTTCATCGACCAGTATTAGATACCATTAGCAAATATTTATACTTCTACTACTACCTTGGATCGGTAAATGACGATGACTCGGCCACAAGACAATATTTGTTTTAAAGAAATGCTGGAGAATGGTGGTTTTCACCTCAACAAGTAGGAATCGAACACGCCGGAGGTCCTTGAAGCCATCCCGCACCACGACGAGGCAGAAAGAGTTTGAGGTCTGATGGTGTCACCACTCCTTTGAGAAAGCAATCCAAGAATACAGTGGGGCGCGGAAATGGACGAATTCGTTTTCTAGCTGAACTTCCCCGACCAACCGGTTGCTAGCCGTGGCATGCTGTCCACCGTCTCTAGCCTGTTCGACCCACCAGGTTTTTTCTCCCAGGCAGCTACCCGGCAAGGTCCTGCTGCAGGGGCCCTGTCGAAAGTAAGTCGACTGGGACCGGCTGCTTGACCAGGAAGACCGGCTAGAAAGAGAAAAGTTACCGGTCACTTTAAAAAAGCCAGGAAGAGCACGGATTATCAGGAGCTTCCCTTCTGATCACGCAACACAGAAGGCAGAGTTGCAAGCTTTTTATGATGCCTCGGAAGTTGGGTACGGGGTCGTGGTCTATTAATGGTAGCCCATGGGCGTTAGACGATACATTACTAGGATTCTGTCTGACCAAGCTCCCTTTATTCCGCTGAAATTGGTTCCCATCCCGGGCCCTGAGTTCAGAGCAGTGTTGCCAGCCATGAGGGCGGTACAAGCGACAAAAAGGTTCTTCGACCCCCATAATTGGTCACCTAGGTTTTGGACGGACTCAGTAATAAATCTGTACTATAGCAATAACGTCAGGAGCTCTTCCAGTACTTTCATTGCCAGCCGGCCTACAATCATATACGGCAAAACCACCGTAAATTGGTGGCAGCAAGTTAAGTCCGCCGGCTACCCAGCCGATTTGTAATCCCCAGGTGCTACCTACTTTTGGCAATCAAACACATGGAGGTAAGGGCCAAAATTTCAGTACACGCCTGGACAGGACTGGCCTTTTACGAACTGAAGCTTCCTCTTGAACCAGAAATGGTGACCAAAGGAGCGGTAATGAAGGTAGCAGCCGCGAGCGGACATCCATCTTGTCACGGCTGGTAAGATCTTCCTCTTGGATAAAGAGGCCTCGAAGGCTGGTATGGTTGACTAGGTTCAAGAGATATCTGTTTATCATGAAAGGTGTACATCCATTCAGCCATGTTCATGTGGGTCCAGTAAATCGCGATGAGCTACCTTTCCCAGAATACTATCTTTTCAAGTTGATACAACATGAGGCCTCCCTCCAGGAGTTCGAGAATCCCGGAGGGACGGGCTCAAGAAAAGGAAGGATGTCATTTACAAAGAGCTACCGGAAACCCCCAAATCCAAAACGTGTCGATGGACTACCAAGGATAGGTGGTAGACTGAAAAACTTTCGCCCGAGTTTTGATGCGGAGCATCCGGTATTATCACCGGCTCGGCAACCCTGGATAAACTTGCTGATTCAGCGGGCACTCTGCGGAGGTGCACGCCGGAGGAAGCCAGGTGCTGATTGCCATCCGGAAGTTTTTGGGATACTGAAAGGCACGGTAACGATGAAACGTGTAATCCGGTCTTGTGTGCAACGTAGAGGAAGCTCTGTCGTCAGCAAGCAATATACGGCTCCGCTGCCGGAGTGCAGAGTGACCTCAGGGTATTGGCCTTTTGACGACACCAGACTTGCTCTTTTGGGACCCTTATGGGTCAGGTTCGGGGAAGAAATGACAGAGAGATACAGGTGCATCATGACGTGCATGAAGTCCCGGGAAGCACATTGGGAAGTTGAGCTTTTAATGACCACCGACTCTTTTCTCCGGGCCCCACCAGGCTTCATCAAGCGGGCATAGTACCAACAGACATCTATTCCGATAGTGGTTCAAGTTGTATGGGCTCTCAAAGAGAAGTGCAGAGTTAGCATCAAAAAGTTAGCCCGGACGATCTGCAGAATCAGACCGTGGCACGTGGCATCCGATAGCGCCTTAACCCTCCGCAGGCCACTCACCGCTGCGGAGCGTGGGAAAGCCCGATTAGGTCCGCCAGGATTATATAGCCTTCGCTGATTAAACGATAACCGCCAGCCAGTGAGACATTGACCATCATGATGCCCGAGACCGAGAGCATCCCGAACGATAGCTTTGTAGTTCCAGTATCTACCGGCGAAGCCCCTTCCCATCTGGGACTTACCTTGAACAATCTTCTGACTTTAAGGTCAAACGTTGGATTCCAAGGGCGAGCCAGCATCCGTGGTAGCTACCTACACGAGTCGAAACAGGCTAATTACATGACAAGGGTTTTTGAAAGTGATGGATACAAGAACACCCACCGATCCTGCAAACCCCACAAAAGTGGACCACTAAAGGCCATGAATTCTGACGAACAGGTTCAATTTAGCACTTAGTTCTTGGGTGTTGCGATGGAAGACATTAGCAATTCCGACGGGCTGATATGAGAGGTGAGTGTTAGGACAGCCAAAGGGGCGTTGACTCGTGGGGTGCGCAGCGTCAGTCTTCCAGAAGGTGAAGGCGGACCAATCGACGCCAAGGATTCAGTGGCTCAACAGCACTCGAAGGCAGGTTTCCAACCGAGCAACAAACTAGTGCAACCGTATCATTGCACATATTTTTGTGGTACCAATTCCTCGATCATGTTTACAAACATCCACATTGGTTGAGGAAAACACTATGAGCGATCAGAACACTAATCACTGAACTTCAGCGGATTATTAAAACCCCCTGAGCGCCCAAATGTTTTGTGCCACCAGTGAGAGAGTTCCACGAATTATGATTGTCAATTTCACGTATACACGTCCACACGCACTAAACCTCACATGCACTCAAGCATGTAGGGTGGTTTGCTCCGCACTTCCACGAAGACACAACATCGTCCCGGGAGTTATCACGTTGTTTTCTCGCTCAGTGGTGGTTTACCTTCTCACGATAACCGTGTGGCGCATCGAGTTAAGGATTGTAATAGAAATCATAAAAGCTTATTTTGGGGACACTCCAAGCAAGCTTATTTGTAACGGCGCACAGTTGCCAAGGTCATCGTGACGCAAAATTAGGTTGCCTCAGGTTTTTTGGATTTTAGCGTTAAGATCAATGATTTAGCTGTTACCGCTACTTACTGCTATTTTAAATAAATAAATAAATAAAAATTGTATATTTTGGATGCGCCCGAAGCATGCTAGAATGCATGATCAGATGATTATACTGATGCCGGAATGACAATTCACAAAAGGGTACAACAAGTGCATGCAGAGTATCAGAGAGAGTGTTACAGTGAACTAAAACTGTAGTAATGCCCGGCAAATTTGAAGGTCAAGGTCGAATGATGTCAGTTGGTCTGGAGTACAAGCATAAGTGATATATGAAATAATCACCACTAGTGGAAATTCGAACATATTGAAAGGAAATGTTTTTGGTGCGCTACAGAATATGAGAGGCATATGGATAGAAATCTCGTCGAAGCGTTCGGTGAATTATTCACTTTACTACAGGTATGTCAAGAAGTGTTAACATGGAAATATTTCAGTCTGCAAAGATGGTAGTATATAAAGTGGTGGCTGTATACTGGAGGAATCATATATGTTGCAAACAATTGCGTATTTCTTGGGAGGGATACTACCAGAGTGATGGTGGCAGGGAACGGCCGGAGTAAAACAGGTGAGCGTGCGGCAAGTTGTTAACTTTATGTAGGGTTGGTATGAAATGTCAGGTGTAACAAATGATGGGAACGGAGCGGCGATGCAGCATGGGAAGTGTATCGAAGACGTTCAATCGTGGAGGGAACGCAGTGATCTACAGAGCCCGAACACTCGATGCAACAGCATTGCGGATGCGATCGGATGGACCGATAAAGAGTGCAGGTAGTTACTAATTACTTCGCTGCCCACCGGAGGACTACTGAAAGATATGTCAGCGCCGGACGTTTTTTTGGTGACCGATGAAGCAATGAACAGTGACAATAAAGGTGCCAGTGTTTGAACAGTATTAGCGGGTTCTAACGCGGAACGGGCATAGTGACATATGGGATTAAAATGAGTTGTGTGAATGCAGTGAGATCGAGTAGTCCAGGTTCAAGAAGTCCGATGGCGGGAATCTTGGGGAAAGCGAGCGTGAGACGGGCGAAAATGAAGTTGTGTGTAAATCTCGTTTGTCCTGTCCAGCAAGAGAGGGTCCAAGTTATTCCTGGGAAGTGGAAGGCGACAATCGTCCTTAGGATGCAGGTTCTGAAAACAAAACGGAGAGGGCTGCAGTCTGGCAATTCTACCAGCTGTGGGTTAGGGGAGAAAGACAGAACACCAATATCATGCCAGTAACAGAAATGGGTGGTCGCGACGTTGAAGTCTTGTTTTTTGGATTAAACAACATACGGAAAGCGGAGAAGACCGGTACTAGCGACTAATTCTTGTGAGGCTTAGTGAGAGTTACCCCAAAAGCAAGGAAGCGAGAATAGGCGACACTGGGGGCAAATACTTATGTGTAGTTCGACGAATGGTTTATGGAAGACCACATCGATTGTGGCGATTCGTTCATCAGAACGAGGCCTGGAATCTTGTGTGTTGAAATAGGGTCTCAATGAGTAAGTAGTGGAAGCGTGGATGAGACTGGTACCTTGAGGACCCTATTATATATGCTGCTATGTATTTTCTAGCATTATAAATGCTCTTATACCTGGCGGCAGCTGATAAAAAAAGAACCTAACCGACTATGGTAAAATCTGACAGCATGAAAAAAGAATCACCGGAGTAACGGTGGCCAGTAGGGGGTCGTGGTCAGAAGCGTTGAAAATAGGAAGTGGCTAGACAAACATGTGGAGTGTGCTATTGACAGTCACGGAGTATAGGTTGGACTGCTTTTATTTGCTAACTATAATACAGAATGCTCCTTACCATCCGTTGGTAATAACTGTCTACTGAACAAAGTTGTTAAGCTTTTGGTTAGTATCCCAGGCCCAGTTCGTAGGCTCGGGTAATAGACATGTAGGGATCATGCATTCGGATCAGTTTTTGAACAGTTAAATGTTTATTTATTTCTTTTTTGAATAATAAAGAGGCCGAAGACACTGACCTAAGTTGAGGTGGGAGTTTGTTCCAGAGGGAAGAATATTTAACAATAAAGAAGTTTGACCGCATCGCAGTCCTGGATACTGGAATCAAGACCATAGAGTCCCTATGTCGTAAAAAATAGTTGGAGGGAGTTTTGACCTGGGGGGCTGAATTGCAAGATGTACGTTTTACAATATTGCAAAAGAAAGACAGGTTCATTCGTAGACGGCGCAGCCATAGGGGCTCTAGGTGCAATATTTCACACCTTTCCATATAATTTAAAGGCGAGGAATATCCTAGTAGTTGTTTGGTAAATCTACGTTGTACATTCTCAATTGCAAATCTGTCAATCTGCCGCATGTTAGAAAAGACGAAAGTGCAATATTCCAGAAGTGGTCTGACATGAGTTTTAAAAATGCTTAGCTTGCTCTCTGTAAGACTGAAGGTTCTATTAATCAGACCAATCAGCCGTCTAGCTTTAGCAACCTGCACGGCCGAATGTTCGGAGAAATTAAATGTACAAGAATATTGTAATCCCAAGTCCCTTACTTCCGGACTGTTGGGGATGAACTGATCATTAATTTTAAACATTCCCGCGGGAACCTGACACTTATACATAAGGATACAACTTTTGACAGCGGAGAATTTCATCAGCCATTGGTTGCTCCATGAGTCTAGCGATAGTAAGTCGCTCGTTATGCTAGCAATGGTAGAAGCTGATTTACTGATCCGATAGTAGCAATAATTGCGGCACACCAACCTGTTGGCGTCATTTGTTACCGCGAATCAGTATAATAGAAATTTTTAGAGATTTGTGGTTTCCAACTAAATTAATCAATTGTTCAAAACCCTCCCTAGATGTTCTCTTTTTACCGGCCTCTCAAAGGTAATTAGTCCTTTTTTATTTCCATCTTTTTGATACCGCGCAATTTACCATAGTCCGACAACTCGCCCGTTGTCTGTCAGCCGTCACTACTTTTCTCCCCGCGATATTGCGTCAGATTAACTACCAATCACTCCAACAGCTCAGCTATGCGTTCCATTGCTGCCCACCGGCCCAAAATTACAGCTAGCTCTCGCCGTTGTAAGACCCCTCACCTCCAAAGCAAGCCTAAAAGTTGTTCAGTATCCCTCGCTGATATACTTGGAGATGCTACCAAAGCAACTGCCGAAATAAGCAAAACCGTGAGTAGTTTTTCCTCTCGGCTTGACGTTTTTGACCAAACCATCGGTCAGTTAGGTCCATTAGCATTCCTGCTTGACCCATCTCTACACCACACTTAGGCCAGCCTAACCTCAGCCACGGAGTTCGTTGATACCGTTGCCTCTGAAATATTTAGACGCATCAAGAAAGCCAACAGTGCAATAGTATTCAACATTCCGGACAAGTTACCTCTTTAAACTGCCAAGAACTTAACCTTAAAGACTTGCAACCTAGATTCGCAACCTTGCTACTAAGTCGGACTCCGCAAAACGTCATCGCAAAATACATGCCCATTCTTGTTTCAGTTTAATACTGAAGTTGCTGCCAAGGAATTTGTTAGCCGACAGTCTTTTGTCGTCGCCAATACAGGTTTCAAGCGGGCAAAAATACTTCCTGACGAAACCCCTCTACAAGGGGAGGTTCACAAAATCCATGCGAAGAACCATAACCCTGGCAAACATTTAACCGGTAGTCCCTCTCGGGTGTTCGATTTACCAAGCATCGGCCATCATGCGAAGACCTCTTCTGTGGTAAGTTGCAAAATAGTTGTCGACCTAGATAGTTCATCAGTCTCCACCCCATTGGAGCCGCGTCGCAAACGTCAAAACTTGCATAATAATCTCAATGAAGCGGTCCAAATTAATGTGCTTCCTGGCGTCCACAAAACTGATAAAAGTCCCCCTGACTCCAAGACTAGTAACAAATTACCATACATATCCCCGATTGACAAGATTCCTTCGACTAGCTCAAGAAGTGTCTGGTCGAACCTACAAACTACTTTCACAGAATATAGTTCAAAAACAACGAAAGCCGACCCTTGCAGAAGTCCGAAATCCAAAACCGGTTCGGGAAAACAGCCCAATACCTGAAGGAAAATCAGTAATCCCTCAACTGTTGACGTCAAAACTAGCCATTCTTTGCATACCTAAGAAAGACGAGGGACTAGATGTATTTGCGCCGATACCCGTAACGAATTCGTAAATAAATAGAGTAACTTTATCGGAAAAATCAGTCATCTCAACTCGGGGACACGGACCTCTCCGAACCCAATCAGTCTATTGCCTCCAGGTAGAGTGAACCATAAAAACACTTCTTCCAACGACGAGAAAGAAAGTCTCGGCAAGACTGTTCAGACCGTCATGCCAGTACCTTATCCAAATGCAGTTCCGGTTGACTGCCTACGGCCTACCCAACCACAGGCATCCTGCTCTTCAATTCCAAATGGTCGCCAGCTTTCGGTCTTAATGCCACCCCATCCAAATTTGCCGCTTTTTCCGTTTTCCCTGAACGTCCCGCCTCCTCCCATACCATATCTCTGCCCACACTATCCCACAGTCCGCCAGTGGCTACAATTTCTCCAAACCTGGCAGCCACCTTAAGGGGTCATACATTCCATGTACGTCATGGCCACGATAGTGATGGTTTCACAATTGCACTTTTCAATGCTCGCTCCCTTGTGAGTAAACTCACATCCGTCCGCTCCTTTGCGCTGCAATCTCACCCGGATGTAATCCCCGTAACTGAAACCTGACTTACTGATAAAACTCCCCTCCGACACATTTCCGTACCCGGTAATAATGTATTTGCTACGAACAGATCTGAGAGACGTGGTTGTGGATGTCTTGCTTATAGTAAGAGCAGTCTTGCAACACATTTCAACTTCCTGTCTTTGATAAGGTCCAAAATCTGTTTGGATCTCTATACCATTGCTCAAGGGGCAGCTCGTCATTGGTTGTGCTTACTGTCAGCCAGGCTACAACGTGGGCAACGTAAATGCAATCCCCGATGCTTTCTGTCACGTAGCTGAAATCCCGAACGCTGTTAAAATCGTAGCGGGGGACTTCAACCTCCCTGGCATTTGTTGGACAACCCTGAATTCCTCTCCGAAGTTATGCAGTTTTATCTCATGTATCCTTTGCTGGCTGATGGACACAACACGTAAAATCACCAACCAAAGGGAACAATGTTCTTGACCTTATCCTTACCTTAGGCCTCCGAAATATAAAGGCAAATGTCCTTGGCCACCTTCCTGTTTGTGACCACGGGGTCATAACATGTGAATTCTCCGTTCAACCGCATCACCAGGAAAGTCCCCAAAATCGAAAATTATTCCGAAATGCGAATTGGGATACTTTACCCACCATCCTGCGTAATCAGACCTGGGATGAATTCTTTCTGACATCTGATCCTCAGCTGGCGTTGGATGTGAGGTACTCTAACTTATTCTGTTCTCTTAACATCATATCTCCCGAGATAACCGAATTCAGTGGGAGAAAGACCTATCGACAACAAAAGTTGCAACGTAAGTTTAAGAAATTGCAGCTTGCCTACGAAAGGACCAACGATCTTTCTATCTTCCTGTGCCTCAGCCACCTCTCACACCAGCTACTAAGCGAAAATGAGAACAGGCTGAAGAAGCAAGAACTGTACGCTCTCTACCAGCCGAATAAAATAGCCCACTTCTCTGGCCTTCTTAAAACTTGAAACCCTCGTTGTAAAACCAAAATACAATGTTTGCTCCTATCAGAGAACATTTATATTAGCTGGCCCCAGTTAGTCGCTGAGGCATTCAGTAATTTCTTCGCTTCTACCTTCATAACAGACAACAGTAGTCCAACGCAGGATCTCACCTCCTTGACTGCCGACACCTTGTCAACCGTAGTATTCTCAGCCAACGAAGTCAGAAAGCTGTTAAACACCACCCGGCCTCTGGCTCGCCCCGGACCCGGTGGTATCCCACCCGCTCTGTTTCGTCTTGGCGGCCCGGACGTTGTGATGCTTTTGATAAACGTATTTAATCTCTCCATGTCACAAAGCATTTTCCCATCCCAGTGGAAAACTTCCGTTATCATTCCCCTCCATAAGAAGGGCGCTTTACATGACCCTGCTAATTACGGCCTCATAAGCCACACTCGCGTTATATCTAGGATAATGGAACGGGTAATTAAAGACGAGATTGACAATTTTATCCTCACCCATGGGTTAATAAACAAAAACCAATACGGCCTCTTAAAGTCTAGGTCGTGTCTGACCTGCCAACTTGATTTCCTTAATCTAATCACAACGTCAGCTGACTCTGGAATGGCACTTATCGTTATCTTCCTTGATATGACGAAAGCATTTGATCGCGTGCCTCAAGCCCAGCTGCTAACCAAGGTTAAATCTTACGGCATAACAGACCCGCTCTTTTCTTGGTTGTCGTCCTATCTTAGCATGAGATCGCAAGCAGTAAACATTGAGGGTAACCTTTCATCAGCCCAGCCAGTCACAAGTGGTTTTATACAGGGCAGTGTGTTAGGCCAACTTTTATTTCTTCTCTACATAAAGGACGTATTCAAAGTAATACTCCATGGAACCGCGTTCCTTTTCGCCAATGATACCAAAATTGTATATTCATTTGAACCCTATACCTTGACCTACACCCTCACCAAAATAGCTGACGACGTGAACGCTGTCGACATATAGTGCAACACTTGGAAAATGAGTTTCTCCGCTGCTAAGAGTGCCATTCTCACGTATTAAAGTCAAATTTCTCTTGACTCCCTCGCCTTAAACGGCTCGTTCATTCCTACCACTCCGCTAGTACGAGATCTCGGTCTACCATATTCTTGCACGTTCACTTTTCAAGAACAAGCCACCTACCAGGTGGCTAAGACCAAGAGAACGATAGCCCTCGTCTACAGAACTTTTAGAATTCGCGACAGCCAGCTTCTGATCTTTAAATCCCACGCCAGACCACAGCTCGAGTACTGCCCTCTGGTATACACTCACATGCGCAAATCCGAGAGGCTTGCGATCGAAAGAGTTCAGCGATCCTTCACCAAGCACTCACTAGGCTCATCATCCCCTTTGAATTATAAAGAGAGATGTGAGCTACTAAGGCTTGAACCCCTTTGGCTACGACGTATGAAACTCAGTCTCTATCTTCTACTCAACCTTCTAAATTCTACAGCGCATACGTCCATCACTGATATGTTTCGCTCAAGACGCACCCTACCCTCTTCGTAACCGAAATCATACTACTAAAGTCCCATACTCCAGGACACAACTGAGAAAAAGGTTCTTCATCGCCGTCTATTTCCGCATTTGGAACAGACTGCCTGAAGACATTCGGGCCTGCCAGACATTAAACCGTTTCAAAATTGTCTTAACAAAATCTTTAGATGTCGCCAAAGTACTACAATTAACCCATACGTGCACCACTTTGGAACAAGCTTATGAGTGTAACCTAGATTTTCGAATAGAGAAAGAAAACACGACCCGGTTGACATTCTTTGCAACGTCGACATCACCTACCCCATAAGCCTTCTCCATCGCCAGCATATTAGTACCCCTCAGAATCACTTACATCACTGACACTGCTCTTGCTAGATTCTCCTCAATTCACGCGCTCCAACGTCTCTTATCTATTATCTCCATCAAACGTAATTTGCTTTACTCGGTCCGAACTGACCTCATCCCCCTCCTTTATTTTGCCCTAACGTCCCAACAATTAATCCAATTCCGGTGACCACCACTTACCTTCTAAATCATCATTCCTATTCCTAGTTTTGGTCATACTTTTCGTATTCTCATTCACTCCCAATGGCTCACAGTCATCATTCTTCCCGAAGTAGTCTGTGTCTACATTGCTAGATTTCTCTTTTCACCATTGGTCGTTGATCCTCAGCTGGGAGCATCCCAGACTGCGTCTCTCTACTCTTATGCTTCCAGACACCAACCGGCGCGCATCTCTCTTTTGATGTCTTGGAATGATCCGGAGATAACACCAGAGAAATATCTGGCCTACAAGTCCGGCTTAAAATCTGGATCCCCCGCAATCTCCTAGACTAAGCCACCTCTACGTCTGTATGATCTCGACCAAAATCACCCGTGCAAATCCAGCCGGTGCGGGGCGCGGACAGATCCCCCGCTTTTGCCGGTGCAAATCGGGCGTACAGGACGTCTGCGAAGATGTGCGGGCGCAGCTAGGTGGATAGCACCTCCTGCCTCCAGAAACGGTTTTCAGGTTGGGTGTCTAGCGCACGGTCAGCCCCACCCACTAGCACCGGTTGCTGATTGAAAAAAAAACAGAACAAAAGGAATACCGTTCATATACTCAAAATATTGCTGTCTCTTCCAGCTACCATTGACTTTCCATCGTGCCCGCTCCAAATTTGCCTTCGTAACCTAACGCTTTTCTCTCCCGGCAAAATTTGCTTTCTTTGGTGCATAATTATCGCATACTTAAAAACCCATCAATACTCTTGGCTCATTATTCATGGGCCACTCCCCGCGGTTTCATGCTGAACTATTCACTAGTCTTATTTGCAAACCTTACCACTCTCTAGGATAAAGCCCACCCCTTTTTCTTACTTATACCGATATATTCGAGAACTAACGCATTTATTGCTGTCACTAACTTCCGTACCACAATCTTCAGGCAGTATATGACACTGTGAAATTTATTTCTAGAGATTCCCAGTAGTTTACGACTCTCTGTTTGTTTGCTTTCTTTGCCAGCTCCGCTGTTTGCCCACTTAGGGCTGTTGCATTGCAATGTCCACATCTTGCAAGGAATCGTGTCCCACATATGCACATCTGATAAGATCTTGTGCCTCAGAGTTCTTTTTGTCGCCAAAAAGTGATCCGCCTTTTGTATCCAACCTAAAGTTATAGTCTTCTACCTAACACTTCATCGTTTAAGCCAGCTGTGTCCATCATATTGTTGTGGTTGAGCACCACGCAAAACTTATTGGCCAGTTCCTAGTTCATACTGATGCATTACATTGTTTTTTTCTGAAAGCAAAACAATCCACTCAAAGTCCGTATGCTTTATCCGGTTACTTCTTTCACCATCACTTTGGCAACCACGGTCCAGATGTGTAGTCCATTTGGTTTATCACATAAACTCCGCCCATATCCGGCTGCCGAACTTTGCAAACCTATTCATCGGTTGTTCTTTCTATTTCCTTTCCCATGCTCCATTCCGATAGATCGTCCCAGACACTTTCGATGCTTGATACACTCCTCTAACCACGTGAAGTCTTTGCTGAAAATTATCGGTGTGTAAATACTTACTTGTCATTTAACTGGTCATATCTCTTAATAATAATAATACTGGTATATTTCTCGGCCATAGTCGAGATGCACGCTGTAGCGCATGATCATGGTGTAACACGTTACTCAATAAGATGGAATATTCACAAATTCAGAATATGAAAGTCGAGAGTATCAAAGATGGAAAAACAAAGCCAGCCACAGTTTGAATGGATCATTCTGATAATTATTTCGCGCGGCACTTTTGAACAGGTTTCGATTCCGGCCTGGGCACTGGTTCGCGGTGGAGATATCGAAAAATCATTAACGCAGTGCTAAGTACGCATTACGAACGAGGAAACCGAAGGCCCACCGAGGTTATGCAGATGGAGTAAATTTTTGAGCAAGAGGAAAAAGAATGGAAAATTGTAAAGAAGTATGTTCGGGAAAATCAACGCATGCGAAGAGGATAGCGATCATGAAGACAATGCAAACCCTGAATGACGGATTTACCGGAGTTCAATAAACGGAATGAGTTTTGAAGCAGGGGGGCATGAGACCAATTTTGTGAGAGTGAACACTGGTGGATATGGGAGAAACAGCAGACCATAAAAAGGTGAGTTTAGATTCAGGATCAGTAACATGTACCATTCTGAAATAAGAAAGCGCAACTGGAAGGTCTTCGGGAAGTGGAGAGTCAATTTCCAGCCGGCCACGGGTCGTAGGAAGATAAACAGTGGTAACGGATGATAAAGTGGGAAATCTCCGCATGGACTTCAGAGTTATTATGCTGTTTCACTGAAAAATATATATGTATGTGTTGACACATTTGCCTTCAGTGTTATTCAGCGTCGTTTCTGGTAACGTACGGCATCGAGTGCTTTAGGTTCGTCGGGCAGGACAATGTATGTGTCGGTCGATCAGTCGAGTGTGGCTGTATAGTAGCGGCATGCGCGTGAACTGGAACTCGTGTTGGTTGTGTTTGAAAACGTTGAACGATCTGATAAGCAATTAGGAGTAATTCCTTTTGTATGGTTTGATTTCGGTCCCAATTGCTATGGTAGGTTCCACTTGAGTCTCTGTTCGTACGAGTCAAAGTGGCATCCTTGGTTAGCCAGTTTTGCGACTGAGATAGTGGGAGACAGCAAACCTGAAATAAAGGGGTACTGCAGTCTGGACGTGTTTCCAGCTGTGGGTTATGATAATGTAATAATGAATAATAATGGTTTATTTCGGGGACGTCCGGGGCATGCCAAGTGCATAATCAGCTGTTCACAAGTGATGGAAAAAAACAGACAAAACCCTTGAAAATGTCGAAATTAACATGACAGGGGTTGAAAAAGGGCTAAGAATGAAAGGGGGTTACGTGGGAAAGGAGAGTAGATAGAAAGCAGCAGTCAGGGTGTGCCCCTGCTGCGGATCAACGGTTAATGGAGGCATATAAAAACCAGTGAAGGACGAGGCATAAGAGTGACAGAAACTACGGGGTTGGATGGAAGCAAAGTGGTTAAAATTAGTGGCATTTTCATTTGTTCGGTTCATTGAGGAAATGGCCATAGGTAGTCTAACGTTGAGAACTCAGCCAGATAGATGAAACTGTCTATCGTTGATTGTGTCCTTAATTGAAGGGAGCAGGGTCGGAGAAGTGTTTGGTCTTAGAAGTCGAGGCCCCTCTCGTAAGCTATTTCTTCTGCCAAGCATATATTACATAACTGTAGTGCACGGGTGACGCTGAGATATGGGATGAGTGCCGACAGAAATTGGGACTTGGTTTGTGAAGCTCGAAGGGTGATGGGCAACTTGTTCCAGACTTTAGAGTAGACAAGAAGGAAGAAACGTGACCGTATGGCCGACTTAGCTATACTAGAAGGGACAGTAAAAGGCCTGTGCCGAAGTGAGTAGGGGGTTTCACGGGAGGAGCTTACTGGGTCAAAGGAAAAAGACCGGTTATGGAGCAGGTTATACAGAAAGACTAAGTTTAGTCTTAAGCGGCGGAGCCAGAGTGGGTCAAGATCCAGATTTTGGCATCGTTCTCTATAACTTAAAGACGTGGACCAACCAAGTAGTTGTTTGGTGAAACGCCTTTGTATGCTTTCAATCGCAACTCTGTCGAATTTCGTCATGTTAGAAAATATTATTGGGCAGTATTCGAGCAAAGGCCTGATGTGTGATTTGTAGATGCTGATGATGCTGTCCCGGGGACGAAAGGACCGGAAGAGAAGGGCCACACTTCTTCTAGCCTTGGCCGCTTGGATGGCAGCGTGCTCAGAAAAGTTGAGGGAGCAGGAATAGCTGAGGCCCAAATCGCGGACAGTAGGTCGAATGGCTATTGGGGACCCAACAAGAGTTAAGGATCCAGGGGGCAATTGGAACTTGAAGGTTAGGACCTCGCACTTATCAGTGGAAAAGCTCATCCTCCAGGTGTGGCACCAGCGGTCAAGTGCTGCAAGGTCAGCGGAAATGTTGCAAAGAGTATGGGTAGCATCATTGGAATTGAAAGAGTAAACTATTTTTATGTCGTCTGCAAACAAGAATGGCGTGCCATGGTGTACTAGATCCAATGCGTCGTTAATGTACATCAAACCATGAGGTAATGACTCAGTCACGTGAAATTTTACCAGCCCCTTATGCGGCTGGGAATCCTAGTTTTCCATCTCGGCTAACTGCCTTTTCATTTCCACCCTACTTGTACCCACCTTATCCCCCCCCCATTCACCGCTCCATTACATTACTATCCGCCACACCAACTACTCTATACCTCTACCGCTACCCAGTCACTCCCTGGGAACCATTTCCTGGTTTCACCTAGCTACCCTCTCCCAGAAGACCCTTCCACGTCTCTTGGCCCAGTACTGCCATCCATCCATGGCCGCTTTTTTCCTGCCGGCCCCCTTCGAGAATATTCCCCGCATTCAAACTACTCTCCCAAACAGCACCTCCCCATCCCTCTCCCCTCACACTATCCCCCTCCAGGCTTCAACTCATCCAATCCGTGGAACAACTGAGGTCCTCCCCCCATCCTTGCCCTATACTTCACTGGAATTACCACCCTCATCACCACTACCGAACCCCCCACCATATCCACCACTACCGAGGCTTGTATCATCTCTCTCAGTCATACTTGTAAATGCCCGTTCATTACTGCACAAAACTAAAGCCATCCGCAGCATCGCTGAGCCCTCTGACTTTGATATTATCATTGTAACTGAAACATGGCTAACAGATTCCGTCCCGTCAGATCGAGTCTGTCTAGTTGGCTACCAGATGTTCCGAAGGAATAGGCCTTGTCGTGGGGGAGGCTGTCTAATTTATGTCAAAAACACTCTGCTGGCCATTCCACTGTCACACACAACTCTGGACGCCATTCAGGATTCACTGTGGTTAACAATTCCCTTACTTAATTCCTATCTTCATATTGGTTGCATCTATAGGCCACCCGATTCCAACGCTATGGATCTTACCAAGATTATTGACGCTTTCAACTATCTTTCATTGCTGCCCTGTTCCTCCAAACTCATAGCGGGGGACTTCAATGCACCGAGCATTTGTTGGAATACTCTATCCGCCCCAAACAACTTACTAGATTTTATGTCATGCATCCGCGTTGGGCGCTGGATCCAACATGTAACAGTCCCAACCAGAGGTAACAACATCCTTGATTTGTTGTTTACTATTGGTTTATCAGATGTTTCAGCCAGTACGCTCGACCTCTTTCCTGGAAGCGACCACAGAATGGTGTCCTGCACCTTCGTGGTTCCGCAATCTTTTGACAAATCCCACCCACCCAATCATTACTCTTCAGCAGTCAACTGGGTCAATCTTATCTGCACGCTTCGATCGCTAGACTGGGACGACTTTTTCCTGCAAAGCGACCCTCAGCTGGCTGCTAATTTACTATATTCTAACCTATCATACTTGCTGTCCAAAATCACTACTACTCGTATCACATCAAACCGAGTCCGTAGTTCAATCCTGAGCCGAATGCAAAACAAGTACCTGAAGCTCCAGAAGGTGTACCAAACCAATAATGACTTATCGTCATTCTTGCAGCTCCAACGTCTCTCGGTAGCAATCAGAATGAAGACTGATGATATGCTCAAAAAACAGGAAGTATCTGCCTTGCAATGCCATGATACTTCCTCAAAGTTGGCATACCTAATGAAGAATAGAAATCAGAGCAAACCAGTAAGTATCCCCTCTCTAATCTTAGAAAATAACGACCACATTACCTCACCTGTAGCGATAGCCGAGGCGCTTAACTCCTACTTTGCTGCATCCATGACTACGAACCCCCGTACTTTATCCCCATGCATAGACCCTGTCACCGAGCACTCACTGTCTGATTTAGAATTTACTTTAAAAGAGGTGACCAACCAGATTACCCGTGTCCGGAAGTCCTCACACCTTGGCCATGATGGTGTTCCGCCGACACTTCTACGTCTTGGAGGAACTGATGTCGCAGCCTTACTATTGAAGGTCTACAATCTATCCATCAAGTTTGGCATATTTCCCTCACAGTGGAAGACTGCGGTCATCATCCCAATCCATAAGAAGGGACCAATACATGACCCCTCAAATTACCGCCCTATCAACCACACTCCAATTGCTTCTAGGTTGATGGAACGCCTCGTCAAACAGCGGATGTCCGACTTCCTGTTGTCCCATAACATCATCCATAGTGGGCAGCATGGCTTCCTAAAATCACGTTCATGCACCACCTGTCAGTACGACTTTTTTAACCTCATAACGGCGGCCGCCGACAACGCTAAATCTATCATCATCATATACCTTGATATGACAAAGGCTTTCGACCGCGTCCCTCACGCTTTGTTACTAACCAAACTCAAAGCTCATGGCTTTTCCGGTTCGCTTTTATCTTGGTTAACATCTTATTTATCGGACCGTTCACAAGTGGTTTCCATTGATGGGTGTCTCTCACAACCTGCTCCAGTCACCAGTGGAGTTATACAAGGCAGTGTACTCGGTCCTTTACTATTTCTCATCTACATAAACGACATATTTCCCACCTTGCACCATGGTACCCCATTCCTTTTTGCTGATGACGTTAAGATTGTCTATGAGTTTCCTCGTCAAAACCTCAACATCATGCTGGATGATATCTCTAGTGACCTAAAGCGACTCGGGGATTGGTGCAATTCATGGAATATGGACTTTTCGACCTCGAAGAGCTGCTACACAACATTCAGATGTCAAGTGACCCCCGGAACCCTGCTTATCCACGACCTACCCATTTCGTACAGCCCTTTAGTTCGAGACCTTGGTCTCCATTATTCTTGTAGCTTTAGGTTTTCTGAGTATGTTCCACTCCAGATTGCAAAAACCAGAAGAACCACTGGTCTCATCTCCAGAACTTTTCGGCTAAATGATTGCAAACTGCTCACTTACAAGTCTCACGCCAGGCCTCTCCTTGAATACTGTCCCATTATCTTCACCAACATGACGAAATCCGACCGCATTTCTCTGGAGTCCGTGCAACGTCAGTTCACCAAACAATTAGTAGGCTTTTCCTCCAGTCTGTGTTACAGGGATCGATGCATCCTACTCAATCTTGACCCTCTATGGTTGCGTCGCATGAAGCTCAATTTGTGCTTCCTGTTTAAGCTGTACCACCGTACGGCCTTTTCGTGTACCGAACCCATTCGTCTCACTCCCTCCACGAATTATGCTCTACGCCATCGGTCATTGCAGCTCTCTATTCCTAGATCAAAACTAGCGTTAAGATCTAACTTTTTCCTTATAAAATACTCAAAGTTATGGAATAAACTCCCGCTAAACATCCGCGAAAGTCTCTCAATTTCCCAGTTCAGAGGCTCGCTGGATCACTTCTTGACTGTTCCCAATGTGATCCTTCTTACCGGCTTGACCGTCACCGAAGAGGTGGCCTACGAAAACGGGTTTGATTACTAGGATAACTGCACTAAAACTTTCATTTCTCACCCGATGACAAACGCCAGGGCAACAATTCTCTTTTACGTTATATTGCTTACAATCTACACTACTGTAGCCACAGTTTGCTGACTTTTATAACTATACCTAGTTTAATGCTTGCCGGTTCTCCTAATTTTAGACAATGTTCCTATTCTATTGCCAACCAGTCTAAGTTTCTTAGTCTTAGATGTCTCCACAGAAAATAAGTACGTGGCTTCGGACCCTAGGACACTGAGTTCCGCCGTCTACCACTTTACTCGATCCTTTCACTCCTCTCCCGTTCTTCTTTGCTACCACCACTCACCTGGGTTTTATGCCCGGCCTCAATTCGCCTTTCTTAATCACCTCATTCCAGAATCTATCATCCCAGAAGCCCACCTGCTAGTACTTACTTGGTGGCTTTTCCTCTCGTCTCACCTCTGTATCTACCACGCACCAACTACTATCATATTCTCTCTTGTGCACCACACCATTTCCCATCAGCAGAGCTAAACTCATCTGCACCAGCTAGCCCGGAATGGACTCTGATGGTCTTAGGCATGGCCTGGCGCTGTATGAGACTGACACACGTATGCTAGCTTGTGCTTTACAACGTTCGTTGTCCTACTCCGTGTGTTGCATAATCCCATCCTGCATTTTCCCAGCCCATGCTAGCGAAACCCCTGATGTCAACGGCACCCATACCATTGCGTCGTTGGAACGTGGGGAAAACAGACCACCCCCAGCAGTTGCGAAAAAAGACAAATACGCATAAAATTACGATCGGGCGGAGGGGCTATGGAAAGTTCCTATATGGGCTCAACCACCCCTCTGTTAGGAAACAAACAAAAAATAATAATAATAACAATAAAACTGAAAAAAGAGAACAGTGGAAACGAAAAAGACCTCGTGGGATCGATTCGATCTCCAAATACCACTGACATCGGGCTGTGAAGGAATTGGGCAACCTTCATCTATGGGAAAGTATCCCATCAGCTCAAACCTGATCCTGCGAAAGGGGAAACCCCACATCGCCCTTGTTCGTTCGACAAGCTTTGGTCTTCACGCTCGAGACTGACTGGGGTGACAGCGCACTGGACTCTCCACATACGCTTTCCCATCCCCCGCTCTAAGTTTCAACCACCCCATACCCACCATAAGCGCACCTAGCATGCACGTCGACGTCAAATACAATCGCTACCACAGCCCTGACCTTCAACCCATTGACCTGGACAGAGTATCGACGTACCTGACGAATAACGGCAACCTCGATGAAGCCCGGAAAAGGAAAAAGAGATAAGAACATAGTGGAAACCGGTCACCTTTTCCATCTATATCCCTCTATCGTCCGTCATCTTTTTTAGAAAGCGGTCTTCTCGATGTCCTAGCATCCAAGCCACGCTTAGGTTTACAACCCTACCTAACAGTAACCACTGCCTCCTGCCAACTACAATCACTACCGCAGCCTGCTCACAATTAAGTTAAATCTCTGAAATGCAGACGCAGCAGCCAACCGGGTTTACGCTATCTTGCTAGCCGGTGGTAGTACTTATCAACCCCCTGCAACCCTATGTTACTTAAGCTCTCTAATTAGAACCCAGATCAAAGTACGAAATGTAACACTGACAGTCCACATAGACCCAGTCAGTTCATTATTAATTGTCGCTATTTATTATCATAACTATCAGCTGGAACCACGTCCAGACTGCTAACACCATTCATTTCAGGTTTGTCGTCGCCCACTCTCTCGGGCACCACTTTCGGTGACCAATGTCCACACTTTGACCTGTACCGACAGAGACCTTAATGGCATCTTTTATACCAAACGGGATTGCAATCGGGCCACACGACCTAAAACACCCCCAAATGCTTACAAGCAGATTGATAGACGTCTCCAAACGCAACACCTCTACTACTGATGTCACTGTTGGAGGCTTCAGAAATAACAGTTCGCAAGCAACCTTCTATTGATTGATTGACACGTCCCTTACCCCGCCTGATGAACCATACCCACGGGATGCTTCACATCGCCTTGGTCTCATGTGAAACAGTCCAATAACAGAGCCAGAATACGCAACACAGGAATTTTTTCTCATTAAAATTCGATACGTTATCCGAACGCGAGTCCACTTGTCCCTCACATCCTTGGTTCCCAACAATGATGCCGAAGATCACTGAGAATCAATAAGTCAATATATTTGTCAGCATAACAGAACAATAAGGCGCGAGCCTACAAGGAGATTTTTCGCTCCGTTTTCTCCTCCAAGATTTCATTTTTCTTTCGATCGGTATCCAGCTTGAAATTGACTCTTCACCAGTTAAAGGCCTTCAAGTTGCGCTGCCTTTTTCTGAATGATAAGGGTTATTGATCCCGAACCTAAACTCACCTTATTTATGGATTGCCGTTTCCTCCACATTCATCAACGTTGCCTGTCCATTTCCACAAAGTTTCCTCATGTCCCCTCGTTTCATGATGAACTCCCTCTCTTAGAATCGGGAATATCTATCATTCCGAGCCAACTTCATCTCCATAGAGAGCCGCTCTCTTCATATTCACCGAAGTTCACGGTTGTACTCCCATTCATTTCTTTAACCTCTCCATGTCCATTACTTATTCCGTGCTTAGAACCCGCAATAGGCCTCAGTTACCCACATCTTGCATTATTATGACTTATAACGCATCCCTAGCGCTATATTTTCACGATATATTTTGTATTTTCACGGACCACTACCAACCAGTCGAATCCGAAACCAAACCGTATTTGCCGCGCAAACCTTTATAATTTCAGTCGACTCAAACTATCTCCAGCTATATTGTTTTGCTTCTGACGACTCCACTTGCTTTCTTGAAATTCGTGTATAGTTCATTGTTTTGAGTAATGTTGTACACCATGATCATGCGCTTGCGCATGCGTCTCGACCATGGTCGAGAAATATACCATTATTATTATTAGAAATAGGAGAGGACCCAGTACGCTTCCCTGTATAACGCCACTTGTAACAGGTTTCGGTTTAGAAGTATGTCCGTTGGCGAGGACCACTTGCGAACGATGAGCAAGATAAGATTTCAGCCAAGAAAACAGCGGGTCACTAATGCCTAATGAACGCAATTTGGAGATAAGATGCAGGTGTGGAACACGGTCGAAAGCCTTCGACAGATCTAGGTAGACAACTACTAATGCCTGCCCGCTATCAACAGCCTTAGTGACTTGGTTGAGGAAGTCAAACTGACATGTGGTGCATGATCGCGATTTGAGGAACCCGTGCTGCCTATCGCTAAGAAGGTTAGAAGCGAGAAGATGGGTGGTAATGCCATCTTTGATAATCGTTTCCATTATTCTGGAAATGATAGGGGTATGGTTGATGGGGCGGTAATTAGCAAGTTCGTGGACAGGTCCTTTTTTATGTCGTGGGATGATGACTGAACGCTTCCAGTTCGACGGTACCAAACTAAATTTCAGTGACAAGGTGAATTGGTTCAGTAGTAAAAGTGGAAGGTCCGATCCACCGTTAATGATTGCAGCTGGGGGCAACCCGTCTGGTCCAGGACGCGCAGATGCTTTATAACGTGAGATGAGCCTGGAAATAACGTTTACTTCAAAGGTTAGGGTAGATAATGAAGAGCTAGTAATAGCCAGAGGATTTGGGGGTGCTGTGTCTGAGGCCAGGGCCATGGAATTGGCGAAGTAATGGTTGAAGGCCTCAGCGATATCAGAAGGGGAGTTGGCCGAAGTTTTATTCGGTAACACGACATATTGGATCATAGTATCCGTTGCCGAATTCCTAGATTTGTGTAGGAGTGAGAGTTTCAGTGCTTTGTTGGGATGCCTTAGGGCTTTGGATTCTTCGTTGCGGAGCTGTTTTTCCTTTAGGTCCCGGATAATATCAGTAAGACGCGTTAGCCTTATGAAAAGAGAGAAGTCGTGGTTTTGGAGGTAAAGTCTTTGCATCTTAAGGTATTTTTGTTGGAGGGATGCAAGCTTGGACTTCCTCAGGGAGGAGTTTTGGGATATTGGGCTAAGTTTCTGGAGGCAGTTTCCCATGTTAAAGTAAAAGTGATCAGCCGCTTGTTGGGGGTCAGCCGTTAGAAAAAAACTGCTCCAATCTTGATTATGGATGAGATTGGGCAGAGGGTTCCAATTTAAACGGACGGGATTGTTGACTGGGGTCAGATAGTCTGGTGGATAAGGATTGAAGGAAAGGTTACCGGCCACTATCTTATGGTCGCTACCCGGAAATTCATTCAGAACGGAAACCGAAAAGTGGGAAACGCTGTGAGTGAATATAAGATCTAGTATGTTGGCGTTTCTAGTAGGGGTTTTAACGTGTTGCACCCAGCCCCCAATGTGAGTATGGGACACAAAGTCTATTAAGTTGGAAGGTGCCGTGAGGTTTCTCCAGGATACTTTAGGCCAGTTAAAATCACCGGCTATGATTTTCGCTGCGGAAGGTAGTAGTGAAAGGTAATCAAAGGCTTCAATCAAAGAAGTTAAGTCTGCAATAGTAGATGAGGGCGGGCGATAGATACAGCCAATGTGCATGACTACAGTTGAGAACCGAATTGTGAGCCATAGAGAATCCGGAATTGAGTCGAGTGTGGCATGTCTGGTGGGGACTACTAAAAGGGCGTGCTGTACGTACACAAGGCACCCACCTCCGCGTCTGTCGATCCTATTTACCCTAAAAACCTTGTACCCTCCAAGCATAATTTCGCTTGTGCTGGTGTGTTCGGTGAGCCAGGTTTCAGTAATTAAGATGATGTCAGGACTGGAGGTTATGACATAATTTTTTAAGTGATGAAGCTTATTTAAGATGGATCGCGAGTTAAATAAGATGAATGACAACCCACTCATGTGGAAGTGAGTGTCAGGGTTAGGTAACGTATGGGAGTTGTTGGTCGGAGGAAGTGCACGGTGAGGGACGTGAGTTGGAGCTATTACCGAAGAGGAGGAAAAGTGAGCGTTGGATGCCTCCGCGATGGCTTTGGAAGCACCAGCCGCCGACGAACCAGAAGTAATTAATTTAGGGTTATTACGGGGTGAAAGAGAAGACCTTAGACGAAGTAGTCCTGCCACTTGTCCTGATTCGTTGGGATCGTTCAATACCCGAGTGCAGTGATAGAATACGTGGTTATGGAAGGTATTGGCTTGCCCACGTGACAACCTTGGTATTGGTTGTTGTGTGGTAAGAGCAGGCCTCAGAGGGTAGGGACTAAAAGAGTTTGGGGTGGCTTCGCCGCCCATCGATGCGACTTGCCCGGGTGAGGTACGATAGGAATCGGCGGTTGGTAGGGGGGTTATATGGAGGTCATCAACGAAGGAGGTATTGGTAATACGCAGTGTTGGGTAGTTGGCCTTCGGAGTTCGGTGTGCTGCCGAAGGTATGAACGACTGGTAAGGTGTCGGTATTGAAAAGTGGTTCGTCAGGGCTAGAAGAGACGAAAGATTGTGGGATTGTATGCCACAGGGTGGGAAAAATTTACTCGGAGGGGGTTTGTGGATGTATCCTGAGCGTAAAACGCCTGTGGTGGAGCAAAACGAAAATTTTGGTATGGTAAAGGAACTAGCGGGATAAACGGTGGCGGCACGGAAAAGTTAGGAAATGAAGAGCTACGCAGATGCAGCTTTGAATAATAGCTGTGAAGTGCTTTGCGAGCATCGTCCGTATAAATGCGCATGGAGCGAGGATTTCGCTGGTAGGAATAACGGTTTGAGAAACAATCCATTTTGGGAACAGAAACTGTAGGTCCCGGCATTAGTGACATCTCACAAGGGTGTCTGTTCGCTTCTAATCTTTGCATGACATTAGGGGGGCAGCCTGGTGATATAAGGCGGTCGTTGCCTAATGAACTAAATGTTGAGCCCTTCAGTAGGGATGGAGTGTGGGTTGCCGAATTCTGGATTTGCGGCCATGTGTTACCGTTGCTATCGACACTCTGCATTGGGGGCTGAGTGTAGATCGTTACCAACTTTCGGCCCATTGGTGATAAGTTAGATTGCAACGGTGAGGTTGTGCCCTTAGGTACGCTACTTCTTGGCAGCTTGCTTACGGGTGTACGCCCTGAATTCTGACAGGTTTGATTCGAACGAAAATGGCCTTGAAATGGTATGGTGCGGTCGCGCGGATGGGTTTTAGTCGTGGCTATGTGGTGTGGACAAGAACGACCACACTTTGATTTATGTGTCGCCTTGGGAGAGTGATGCAAAGTTGTTAGGTCAGGGAGACTACGCGAGTTAGGTAGCTGCTTCTGATGCACAGAGCTAAGCTGTCTGGCAGGACTTGGTGGATTCGAGTCCCAGGCATCTGCGACACTATTGACGAGCCTAGGGCGCTTGGAGACTGGTGGATTTGGAGAAGGCCTAGGCGTTGCGTCAAGGTCTACATCAGACAGTCGTTGCCTGGTAGACGCTGGTTTCATAGAGTAGGTTAGGGGAATGACGGGGTTAGGTGTCTTTTGGGCAGATTCCTGTTTTGGATGTTTGCGGGAGTTCGACTTTCTCAGCACTTCTCTTTGTAGTGGCGTTTTGTCAGGTGCTATTCGAATGTTCTTGTGTGGCGAATTAATAGCAATAATTGTTTGTTTATGAATGAACTCGCTGGCCGTCAGTGAGTCCGGAAATTGGAAAAGTAGAGGGCATTGGTGTCGTTGTGTTTGTTTGCGTAGTCTGCTGCTACGGCATATCACACGTTCCATGTTAGCGGCCTTCAGCAAGGTACTGCTGACCATGTTGAGTGGGGCCCTATCGGGAATGTTAAATACTATGGCGTGATTCGAGTTTCGTATTCGTTTTGAAACCTCTGCAGATATGCTGTCAATGAAGTTACACGTGGCAACTAAGTTACAGTCCGTAGTTACCATAGAGGGCTCGAGGAGTTGAGCCAGTGGTGTCAGAATTCTGGTGGCTCTGTCAAGATCTTCAATCCGCGATTCGAGTGAGCTAACATGTTGTAAGAGGCTGTCAATCTTACTATTTGCGTCATCATGGATGTTCGTTAATGAGACGGAGCATGGCGTAGTGATTGGGAGACGTACGGCTACGCGTGGCAAAATCTTACCGGCCGGTCTGCTTCTTTTGGAATTGCGCATTGTGTCTGCAGGCTTCGGATAACCAACTAGTTTTATTGAAAATTTAGCGACTGCAAAGAGCCTAGATACGGAACGGAGATGAAATTCTATAGGAAGTCACCTAGGGTGTTTGCAAATAGGGTTGACCAGGTGGTTTCACTGCAAGCCACCTTTCTGCCACTATCGTAGCTACTCACCACGCCTCGGTTTTATTTTGCCAGTTACCAGTTCCATGCTGATGCGATACATTGCTTTATTCTGAAAGCAAAACAATCCACTCAAAGTCCGTATGCTTTATCCGGTCAATTATTTCACCATCAATTTGACACCCACAATCCAGTGTTTTGTCCGTTTTGTTTTACCACTGACTCAACCGACATACGGTCATTGACCCCCAAAGTTTTTATCCTCGACCGGTTTTCTTGTTCTTTATCTGTTATGCCACAATTTTTGTCGTCTAATTTTACATAGCAACCCCTCCCATACATTGCAGTGCTCTATTGCTTGAATACGTCTTCTTCATGAATGTTACTTTTTCACGATATGCACGTATCCGTTATTCTGGTTTCGTTCTCCGACAGGACAGTCTTCCTTCTGCAGGATATGTGTGATTTTGTACCATTCCCCACCCACCCGACACTTTGGCAGAATAACTACACCTACCTCCAGCCGGAGATAGTGTCTAAACATACGGACTTAAATATAGCCCGAATGAAGTTGTGGGACTGTTATACGTGCAACGGTTGGAACAGATGAATCAGTGCCCGTAGAAAGAGATTGGCGTGAAATGTTATGGTGCGACTATTGTTTGAATGCGTGCCACAAGAGTATATAACCGCTGTGATCAGAGTTACCACCGTCATTGTCCGCGATGGCAGTCGGAGCTGTAGGCGCGGCTTTGTTCGGTGGTTCTGCAGCATTTTCCCGCTTAGGTTGCCATACTTAGAAGGGTTTTTCAGATTTTTAAAACGATTTTTCGGGCTTTGCAAAACAAAACTTTAACTTTTTTCTATATTCATGATCCTGTAGTTACCTTTGGCTGTATAGTTCACCAAAATGAGTATCAGTTATCGCGCATGTCTGAAAGATGCGCCAAAAGTAGCTTTTTCCCGAGCCCGGACGTTTGGTTTACACCCCAGCCAGGTCGACCACTTGACCTTGAGTTTAAATTCACCGTGCGGTACCGCAACAATTAACTCGAATGCTTTCTCTTATATTCAGTCGCGTTCGCACAATTGTACAATCCTTCTGTAACTTTCACTCAGCGTTCAACTGTACTGTTTGATCTTGCTTTGCAGCATGCTCCGGGGTTATCCGAAATAAACTATTATTATATCTGACCATATTTTACAGAAGAGGCCACAAAAGAGATTCTTGGATATTCAGTTGTTTGTATGCAGCTCGCCCAGTAGTATCGTCCCCACGTTCAATGTGCTTAGTGGTCTTGCGCCTTTCGTAATCAATAAGAGTACTTTGTATCGTGTCCACCAGACCACGGCTCCTAACATTTTTGTACAGTTGAGAAATTGGCACAGTTTTTCTATTAGGCTTGCGCTTCTCGTGAAGTTTTGTAGCCAGTATCAGTCTTTTAGTCTCGATATCGCCATCATCAGCCCTAGGAATTAATAGCGTTGGCCACATCTCTTCAGCTGCAGTTAGGAAGTCCGGTCCCGCTGTTCACATCCGTAACCTCTCCAGTGTTTTTAGGCCCCCTGGGCAGAAGTCGGCCGGGTTACTGGCGGATTGTACATGGCGCCATTGATCGGTTTTAGTCGACTCGTGGATTGAAGTGAGTCTGCTGACCACGAAAGTGTTGAAGCGAGTGGTAATGTTGTTTATGTAATGGAGTACCGTGGCCGGGTCCATCAAAATGTTTGGTTCCCAGTTTATCCGATCGAAGCATCTCCTAATCAGGGTTGCGGCTTTCACGGTCAGTACTGCTGCCGTCATTTCCAGCCTCGGAATGGACACCGTTTTCAGTGGAGCTACTCTCGCCTTTGCGAATACTATCTGACTGTGCCGCCCACCATTTGCGTCCACCCAGCAACCGTAAGCAATTATCCCGTAGCGTATTCCTGATGCACCAGAAAATAAGTGGAGTTGGGCATTGTTTGTGCACTTGATTCCTGCCAAGCATCTTTGTATTTTGTTCTCACCAAGTTGATCTAGGCTGTGCAGCCGGTCGCGCTACCGCTTATCGTCGTCATCTTGGACAGGTTCGGCTCAACCGTCCCTCTTTGGGGCAGCGATTGCAGCAAGCACTTTACCGGTGACAACCACGGCGAGACGAAACCTAGGGGACCTTAGAGGCTTGAGACAGATGATAGGATTCCTCTCCGTGTGACTGGTCGTTCGGGTGGGTCCAGAGTGAAAAGGAATTCGTCACCTCTGGGTTTCCACTGAAGACCAAGAGTGCCCTCCGTTTGTGAAGAGGATCCCAAAAGCTCTCCCGTACACTCCATTTTCTCGGACTTCGGGATAACATTGAGCACCTATTGGCTGTTCGAATTCCCCTTAATGGGGATGAATCCCCAGGCCTCTAGAGTGGCGATCGGTTAGGTCATGTGAAAAATAGCAGTATATGGGTCTTCAAAGGAACACAAAAAATGGTCCACGTAGATATGGTCTATTGCTCTTCTTAGCAAACTGCTGGTGCCGTCGAAACGCCTGAGGGTTTCCCGGAGGGAAAAATTAGCACAGAAGGGGATGATGCCGTCCCAAAGGGATGGACGATTAGCCTGTACTCGTCAGGTGCGCGATTTGCGTCGTTTTCAGGTCACCAGAGAAGACGAAAGGCGTCCCTTTCTTTAACGGGCATCTTGACATGTAGAAACATTTCACGTATGTCCCAGAGACGGCCACTTTTCCTAGCCGAAAACGACATAAAACCTCGACTAGTGGTGTTGTCCAGTTTGGGCCCTGTAGTATATGGTCGTTGAGTGACACACTCTGACATTTCGCGGCACAGTCGAAAACCACTCCGACCCTCCCTGGTTTCCTTGGGTCCACGACCTGGTGATGGGGTAGGCACCATCTCAGGTTTGCGCTGATAACCTCTGTATCCATTCTTTCTATATAACCAAAGTCGACGTTATGTTGCATGGCTCGCGTGTACTCTATCTTTAATCGTGTTTCCCGAATTAGGTTCTGAGGAGGCTTAATCTTTTCAGAGCCATTTCTCGGCTGTTTGGCGTAGGTTTCATGTTGGGTCTCTAATGAACGGGAATCTCGAAACGACCTATTACATACTTGACGTTCTCGGCTACCATTTTCCAAGCCGACCTATCTTCTCGTGATGGGGCATCTCTATCAATGGCCAGGTCGGCAAATTAGATGTTATACAGTTGTTGGAATGCCTGTTCAATGTTCGCCGTTTCCACCGAAGTGCAGTCGATTTAGATTTATTTGCCGCATCCTCTATCTAAACTGCCATATAAAGTCCAGCCGAATATAGTGCTTGCTGCATAGGGTGCTTTGCGGCTTCCTATTCTTTGATCCAGGACCCAATGCCCTTCCGGTACATCACAGCCGATCAGCAAACCAATTTCGTTATTCTGCCACTCCTCGATCGTAACCCAGTCGAGATGCGGCCAATGAGTCAGAATCGACTGCAATGACTGAGATGCTCTCATCGGCAGATCCTTTACGGTGAATGCTCCTAGAGTTTCTGCTCTATCGTTGCTTACCAACGAAACGAGTTGTGGGTGCAGTTTGGTCGACTGGATGACTTCTGTGCCACTCACTGTGCTCACTGCTAATGAAGGTTGATTTCTCTAATCCCCTTTCTCTCTGCAAACTCCTTCCTTACTGGCGCGGTATTCGAACCACTATCTATGAAGGCCAACGCTTTGATCACCCCAGTTGGGGTCGTTACTCCCCCGGCCACTACTCCTAAACGTACTGGTTTACTGGCAGACCGCGACGTTGGACAAATAACACTGGGCTTGGTACTCGCCTCGGGTAAATTTACTCTCGCCTGGTGCAGCAATCGATGGTGTCTGCCCGTACAGCCCTCGTAACCACATCTGTTCCTTGCTCTACAAGCCGCCGTCCGGTGCGTGGTGTTGAGACAAATAAAGCACGATCCTGTTATCCTCGCCATTCCCCACCGTTCGCCTGTTGTGGTGTTGCCTACTTTGGGGCATTCTGGTAGTCCATGGATAGCACCACATGATGTGCAATTTGGTTGCGCCGTGGTATCGTGTGAAATGGCGTGCGCATTGGTCCGAGGCTGATATTTCGGCTGTTCCCGTGCAGGGGTTTGAGCGTAGCTAGTACTGGGTTTGTTTTATCGGTTGTTGTCCCGGATAAGTCGGCCAAATCTGCTGTCGGCTATGTTGGTTTGCCTGCCCAAGTATTCGGTCAGGTCTTCGAAGTCAGGCTTCCGGTTGCTTCGACTTGTCCGTTCCGCTTCTTCCGCCCACCGACCCTGTAGTTCGGGAGAGAGGTGACGGACTACGTTTTCTAAAGTGTGCATGGTATCTGGCCAACCCTGTAACCTAAATGGTCGAGGGCCATTGAGCAGTTTTGCATCTTAATCCCCAGGTCGGCCATTGTGTAGACGTCGCCCTTGGTTCTCTTTGCCTCTACCGCCAGGCCCTCCATTTGGTTACGGGCTACTTTAAACGGTTGGCCAAACAAGTCCCTTAGAATCTTCCTTGCTCTTGTGTAGCCTTGTTCCGAGTCGAGCATGGTACACCCGTCGATAGCTTCTCTTGCTCGGCCTCGACAGTAGTGAGTCAGGTAGAGAAGCCTTTGCCCAGGGTCGGTTACCCTATTTTCGGCAAACGTCTCAAACTGCTTGAAAAACTTGCAATAGTGTTCAGATTACCCTTCGAAAACCGTTAGTTCCACTCTTAGCAAATCGATCGTTGGTGTTTTATAGTCGGCGACCGGCGTGAGGTTTCCTATTTTGTTTTGCACTGATCTATCGGAGGTGCCGTAGTCGCTGGTCTCATGCTCTCGCTCTTTCTGTATACACTTCTTTTCTGATTCGTGAGCTTGTTGTCTAGCCGATAACAGTTGTTGTTCTAGGTCTAATATCCTCAGCCTATATAGATCAACATCCTTACAGTCCATATTTCCCTCAGTAACACATGAACTAGCGCTGACAGGACTAGGCGATCTAACATTAACGAAAAGTCCAAAGGTACCCAAAACCTCCTCATTGACTTGCCGTATTACTTCCTGTCCAGATTCCAATGTTTTCGATCCTTTTCTTGGCATTTTGCGTGTTTTTCTCGTTCCAAATTGATCTATTGAGTATTGTAACACACGTTTGAGCAATGCGTAGCCAAATTCGCAACGGATCCCGAAATCAAAAGGCAATTATCTGTGGCATTCTACGATACCACATTATTGAATGAACAATGACACCAAAAAGATACAAACCTCAATAATGAGATCACAAGGACTCAACAAACGAGAAACCGAATTGCAGCGTGCGAGCAAGGAGCACGTGCGTCACGCAGGTCCAGAACAAACAACAATTGGTCCAAAGAAACAAACAGTTCGTCAGGACACGTTAATAGTGTAAGTAAGTGAGTGATGTTAAGACAAACACTGAATCTCAAGGGTTTTGGGGGGATTTTCCACGACCGATCGTTACAGGTGGTGCATAAATGATACTGTCAAAACATGTAGACGATAGCTTAACGGGATGCGCTGATAAGAGCCTGACATGTGGCATTTGGTAAATTACCTGAAGGCCAATATCTTGGCATTCGTGTAGTTTATTTACGGCAAAGATTTAAATGAATTGCTTTCAAAGTGATCTTCGTCATAGCTGCCCAGTCGTGGAAGACTGGCGGAAAAAATGGCAATAAGTTATATGTGGGTGAAACGCTGTTCAACTGTTGGTTGACGAGAGGTGACGCCCAAACGGACAGATGAGAAATACAAATCTACAAAGAAGTGGGTATAATATTTGTATATGTTTTTGATGTCCAACGGAATCAACTAAAAGTATTACATCACTGTAATCTTCAAAAAAAGCAGACTACTTTGTGACTGAGTACTTTGAAGAAAGCCTGACCTAAGACTTTTGGGGGGACAAACAGTTTAACGGGAGCATAAATTATGGGTAGATGATTTTCGGCTAAAGATATAGAAAGAACACTCGAAGTATTGTGGTGCAGGTGGCCAACCATGATAACTTGGAAAAACAGCGGCAATGATTCATAGATGAGTGAAATGTGACAGGAATATAGATTTTTCTGGGTCCGTTGGCCAAAAGCATGGGAGCATCTAAAGTTGGTAACAAGGTGGATGCGGGAGGTGGATATATAGCGGACTGATACAGTCGTAAAAAAGTAGCTCTCAGTAAGTGCAGGTGATGGCATAGCTGGATATACTGAAGTTTGACATGAAAAGCTGAAAAAGCAATGGAACTATTGATGTCCTGGATTGTTGATGCTGCTTCGTCAATGTGATCATCATGAAGTGCAAATGGCTGAATAACGGGAGATGCAGGAGGAGGATACAATAGAGCAGAGAGCTGGTAGCGCGCAGATGAGGAGCTAGAAGGAAGATCACTTCGGGTTTTATGGCATTATTGGCAGGTGAGAAACGAATCCTTAAAGGACCGCTTCGTTGAAATAAATGGAGCGGTGACATAAAAATTGCCCAGTGGATGAATGGTCTCTTAAAACAATATATCACGAACTATGACGTTCAAAATAAAGACATGCAAACAGTGAAACCTTTTCTTGTTGCGGGGTACTGAATCCGGTACCGGGATGAGTTAGAGCGAAAGGGGAAATTGGAATCAACTCGGACGGATAGAAGGCAAGCCGGTGCAGATGAGCGTTGGCAGTATCAAATAAAAGAGTATTTTGATGAGCCGAGCGGAAATGTCTGCATATATCGATTTGGAACGTGACCGAGTGTATGGTATATCTTCCTCCGGAAATTTGGAGAAGGCGGCGGGTGGCAGCAATACGATGCAGGGACAGTTGTTTTTAATCCGCAACTGGTGCTGGTGGGCAAGGCTGGTCGTGCGCTGGACTCCCAAGTGGAGGACCACTTCTGGAGACCGGAGGTGCGATCCGGCAGCCTACTTGCGCCCGCAAATCGTTGCAGATGATCGGCACGCCCTATGTGCGTCGGTCAAAGCAGTGGATCCGACCGCGCCCCACACTGCTGGGATAGATGTGAGTTTCTCTGGTGAGGCCGAATTGCCAAAAACCTCACGTGGTCGGCGATTAAGCGACCAGGCGTCAGGGGATCCCGGAACGTAACCAAGGGAGCATTGGTCGGGTAACGTACGAATAGCCGACGGCCAGGTGGACGCATAGGCCAAGTAAGTGACCGATGTGGTCTATGAAACGTTAAGATTCCTCAAGAGAAAGATACGCACGAATGAAGGCCTAGAAATAGAGAAAAAGTGGAGGAACGCAGTCTGGGATGCTCCCAATTGAGGATAAATGAGAATCGATACAGAGAGGCGACATTAATGGACAGTGACTCTCTGGGACTATCTTTTCGATCGCAGAAGGCAGAAAAACAGAATTTTTACTCAGTTTTATCTACCTTAGGCCGCCGGTGTTTGCGCGATTCAAAAGTTGAGACCCTCCTCATAGGCTTGGTCATCGGGTATGTCTACATTGAGGAGCTCTAAGTTTTGGGTAACCATGAAGAAATCATTCAACACACTTCTAGCCCGATAGCTGGAAGTAGAACTGCGTACGTCGTACGGTAATTCGTCCCATAATTTAGGGTACACTGTGATGAACAAGGGGGAACGTAAGCTGGTGTTGATAATGGTGTTGAAGTGGTGAGAATCCTAGAACGTAGTGGATGGCTAGAAACAGGCGCGAAGTGCAGTGGATTGGAAGTATATTTCCGGTTGTGAAGGATGTTATACAAAAAGATAGGGTTCCGTTTCATACGGTAAAGCCATAAAAAGTCTAGTTTAAAAAATAAGCAGCGTTATTTATAAGTGAGGCGTAAGCTTTATCCAATCAGTCGCTTAGTAAGACTACGTTGAACTGATTCGACACCAATTCTGTCTGATTTGCGCATACCAAAAAAGATCAACGGGCTGTATCCTAATAGAAGCCTGGTATGAGAGTTGCAGAAGGAGAGGATGCAGTCTCGAAACCGGAAGGAGCGAAATATTAGCCCTAAGCACTTTCTGGCCTTAGAGACTTAGGAGGCCGAATAGTCGGAGAAATTAAAGGCGCAAGAATAATTTGAGCCAAGGTCCCGAACAACTTGTTTGCTAGCAATAGATGGACCACAAACGGCTAGAGACCCTGAAGATAGATTGCATTTATATGTAAGAACCCCACATATGTCAGCGGGAGAATTCATCTGCCAGGTTGAGCACCGCCTATCGAGTGCATATATGTCTTCAAAGATGTTTAAGATGGCCGAGGCGAGGCATTCGGGTTGGAATGATTAGACAGCGTTCGTCGTCAGCAAAAAGAAGTGGCATGCCGTGACTCACTGAGAGGAATATGTCCTTTATATACATGAGGAACAGCAGGGGTCAACGACACTGCCTTTTATAACACAGCTTGTTGCTGCTTTAGGCCTGGAATAGTGTCCATTTGTTGAGACATCGTGAGGGCGATTAGACAGGTAAGAAGTGCACTAGGGTAGTAAGTGGTCAGTGTACGTCGATTCTCGCAAATCGAGCAACGTGTAGCCGGTTCAAGCGAGTCCCAAAACCAGAACAAGATTGATTCGTAGTCTCTACGGCACCAAATTGAAATTCACAAGAGATACAAACATTTACACACCCGAAATGCTGCAAATACGGAACTCCCCCCCCCCAGTTATCGCCTATTTTTCATCGTACTCGTCTCCATCTTTGTCACCTTACCTTACCGCTTCTTACGCCCGGCAAAATCTACTTTCCCTAGCACATAATTATCGCGAGATTAAAAGACCGTTTCCGTACTCGGCTTGCTGTTCATGGTCTTTTTCCCAAGGATCAGTGCCAAACCACCCGCTTGTCCCATACGCAAACTTAACCAATCCCCAAGATAAAACTCGCCCTTTTTTGTCACAGGTACTGATATATTTGCAAAAGGTCACATTTAATGTTGCCATACACTTCCGTCCCGCAAAGCCCAAACGGTACGTTTCACTGAGGAATATTTGTCATCATAGCATCCCAACAGTCGGCGATTTGTAATAGTTCGCTCCCTCTATCAGTCCTTCTGTTCACCCACACGGCTGTAGCATTGCAATGTACTCACCTTGCAAAGGTTCATGCCCTCCCCATATATTCACATCTGAGAGACATCTGTATCGCAGCGTTTCGATCTTTCGCCATCACGTGATCCACCTTTTACAAAGAATACCAACAGATAGTATTTTGCCTGTCAACTACTTCACCGCCCAACTTCGCAAACGTATTCATCTGTTGTTGGTGTTTTTTCATATCCGGTATTCTATCTTGGTAAACCCTCTCAGACATTTTTGACCTCTGTACTCTCTGGTCATCATGTTCAGCCCCTAGATAACGATAATCATACGTAAATACTTACTTGTCGTTTAAGTGCTTATCTTTACAGACAGTGTATTTGCGACTATCCGGGCTACGCATCACATTCCACCTTTCTGAAGGTAAGCAGATTGCGCAACGTTAACAAGTTTACGTCCATCCACCATCACCTGGGCAAACTCTCTCTGCAAATGAGTTCTTCGCTGGGTATTTAACTGATTCAGCCGATATTTGGTCGCTGAAAGTTACAAGGGTAGTCTTCGAAATATTTCTTCGTTTTTTGTCTGCAAATTCATTCCTTTCCAGCCCAAAGCCGTGCCATACTCCGCGGAGCGCTATAGCTGTTTCATGTCTCCCGTGAAAACTTCTTTTTCCTCAATTTTAACAAAACTTCCGTCAATTCTGTTTGATTCTGTCGTTGCACGGTCCCTCTTTTTGTAATATTTCAGTAAGAGTCTACTACCTCCCACCAGCTCCACCCTGACTTAACCCGGTTTGCCACCCGATCTTGAGTTAAACTTTTCCGGGCTCCGCCTTAAACAGTAACTAAAATACCTTCTCCTGTACAATACCGGGTGCATATACCTGAATCATCCTCTCGGAATTCGGACTCTACGTCCAATTGTGCCGTTTGTTCTTGCGTTACAGCTTGCCTCGGGGTCATCCGAAATAAACCATTATCATTATCGTATACAAACCCTGGGTATGCGGTCAAATAGGCTCCACAGTAAAACCCAGCGGTTCAAAGCCCCGTGGCTCATGCACGACAGTCAGAAACGGTTCAAGGCCAAATTCAAATGTCCCACAAAAATAAGCAAACGTGCGAAAGTGTTGTGTACGGATGGGCTTTTCAAAGAAATGTCAGATATAATCAAATTCACAAAGCACATAGAACACTTGGAAGGATTTCCAGTTTTTGCTCTGTACAGTCAGTAATGCCAGACGGTCGGGTTTTGGCCAAAGCTGATGGTGTGGCACGGGGCCAAAACCTGTCACATCCGAGTGAAGGACTATGAGAGCCACTCCATTGCCTGCCGTCTCAATAATGGAATCAAAAGTTCAAGTTGGCTGGTTGGGCAAGGTCTTAACCGAAAGAAGCCGTGTTGCCGAGGCCTAATAATGTCCAACTTAAAGGAGTGCTTCACAGTGATTTTAAGACTCTTTCACTAGCCGGGAGAGAATAGGTGCGTGGTTACTGAGACGGTTATAGTCCCAAGGAAGGTAGCAACGGATTGGCGAATGTGCAGTGCCCGGGTTGGAGCAGAAAGTGCAATATCTGCTCCAAAAACTACCATGAGCTCATCCTCACGCCTTGTGAGGGAATGTAAGGCCCAGGCTTGAGACTAAGGAACCATGAGTGACAAGACAGCCGATCGCTAAAAGTTCGATGATTGAAAGATGCGTCCTGTTTGCTTTGTGTAGGCTTAAAGGCGTGGTCTCCCACACCAGTCAGACCAATGTATTGTGAACGACGAGCGGAGGAATTTGATAGCGACCCATATGTTCTTTGTTTTGTGCCAATAAATGGAAATAATTGGGGGGTAGAACTGAGTTCTCACTAAAGTTAGTGAGACGGTATAAAACCCGCATCATGTCTTGTTTTATTGCTGACAATGTTGAAAATGTTTCCGCACGCTGTCAGCTTTGTGGTTTCCTAGCATATCCAAATACACGCCCACTCACGCTCACCAGCTCAAGCATGGAAAACCGCTCCGTATCATAATTCCATTAAGACACAACACTGTTTCACGGGTTCTCTTCTTGTTATTGACGTTGATGTAGGCAGTTCTATATGTGGTCACTGTTTTGGTTTCTTCACACACATGTACACACTCACGACTGTCTTCTCGTAGACGGCATATGGACTTGGACCCTCCACACATCCTCTCCCCTCATGCCTGCGGCCAAGCAGCGACTCTTGCGGACATTGCAGAGGAATATGTCGTCGGCCTGGCCACCAAATTGCGTGCCACAGTGCATACTTGAGTAGATTCCGGAAGTCAGCAGTAGTAGTTACGCGCATTGACGGCGGGTCCTAGGTAGGTAAGGAGAATCGGTACCCTTATTCTAAACCTGCGGCTGATAGGATCGGAAGGATTTTGGTGGGCGGTGTACCGATCAGTTGTGGAAAGTCCTTCGAAGACACTACAATTTCGTGATTCCGTGGAATCGCTCACTTTCATGTATTATTTGCATGTCTCGTAAACTTACGTTTCTATGAACTAGCCTCTGTTTATTTGCGTCCAACGCGCCATTTTGTCATACCCTGTCTTTGGCCTGCGTGGAGCACGTGCCTACCTGTCACAGAGGCCGTGGACTTGGTTCTCGTTTTTGAATCCTTGTGATTGCATATTTGAGATTTTATGCCTTATGATGTTGTTCATTCAAAAACTCAATACCGTAGAAGTTACAGTTCAATCTTGTTTTGCCTTCGGGTTTTGTGCCAATTTGGTCACGTATCGTTCAAAGCGTTTTATACCCTGCTCTTCTGTAGTGCGTCATTATACTGCTTACCCTCGGCTGCCGTACGTCCTCTTCATTGCGTAAGAAGTCAAGTTGTCCCTTTCTTGCTAGCTCTTCCATTTGGTATCCATAGTCGCTTCCAACAAAGCTCGCCACATGGCTTTCCCCGGCACATCTCTCTGCAGCTTTTGTGTCTTGACTTAGTGGGCATACGCCGGGTTTTCCTGAAGGCATTATTGTGAGTGTTTCACGTTTAAACTTAGGTGGGGGTCTGTCAGTCCACTATCTACTCTTAGCAGCCTATCAATGAGTTCCGGATTCAGGGTTTCCAAACCGTTCTTTGGGACCAGCGTCCTTTCCGTGTTTTTTCCCAGCCCTCCGAGACTACAAACTCTTGGGCGGGTGCCTTGGCTTGTATCATCTTGAATGGGTCACTTTCCGTAGATGGTAACTCATCATGAGCTATTGGATATAGACGAGCCCTGCTGAACTGACGGAGGTCCCTAAAGATCGGTAAATGCCCATTAAACCTGGTTAAACAAACTGGCAGATGCAGCACCTTTGTCCAAGAGGAAAACAGAGTCATCCGCGACGGGATGAACGTTAGTTTGGCTGCGACTACCGCTGTTGCAATGCTTTTGCTTTCCACTGCCGATTCAAGGGATATTCTCGGTTCGTAAAAGCCGGAAGTTTGTCGTAACTCTGGAACATAGGTCTGCTAGGTTGCCTGCCGACTTAACACTTACCTGCCGCGGTCTCACCATGCACGATCGTCAGCCTGTAAGCTACGAATGTGATGAAGCGGCTCTTGACGTTATTGATGCAATACAGGGCAACCATCGGGTCTGTGCAAAGGCTGGCTAACCAGCCACTGAAGTTAAGGCACCTTTTGTCGCTTTTACCCCCACAACAGCCTAGACAGCTGCACTAATTTCGAGGCACGAGATGGAAGCAGGCCTTAGAGGAGTGACACGGGCCCTGACAAACAGGATCCATAGAGTGTGGTTTCCACCTTACGGAAGCCAAAGCCCGTATACCATAGTCCCACAGGCAACTTTCGAAGCACCAGAAAAGGCGAGACTCCCTCCTTTTCGTTTGGTATGATTTGAAGGCAGACAATTAGGGATCCGTAAGTTCCCTTTTTTCTCCAGTGTAATTATGAACTCCTGCCAGCTTAACTTGTCTTCTGGGCCTAGTGGTTGGCCCAATAAACCTTCCGACAAAGCAGCTGCAGCAGAAGTTTTAGGCGGCAACAGCGGGAAAACTGGACTGAATGGGTCAGTCGGACTAGAGGACGCACATAGCATTCTTCCAAGCGTGGCTAGTAGGTCGGGAGCGTTTAGTTCGGAGGTGAATTCACCCGTTTCAGCATCTCACCATATTGTCGGGGTGCCTTTTGTTGGGAGCGGTAAGCCACTCAAATCTCAAGCCCTTCCCGCTTTGTCGTTGTCTGAAATAAAATACAAAGCCCCGGAGCGTTTGATATCTATTTCGTGAGCTGAAACCCTCCCTTCTTTGTCGATTCTGTCGACCTCCCCAGAATTGTTGCGGCCGTGGCTGCGCCGTTAGACGACCCAAGATAGTCGTCAGCTTGGAGGTTGTGGCCTTCACTATTTGCCGCCTTACAGCTAACCGAGGCTTCGTATCTGGGTGCGGTACCCCTTTGGGCGTAGATGGCAAAGGATGGTGGCACCATCTCGAATGGATGAAAAACCATCTCGTATTCCACCACGGATTTGTCCATGCCGTCCTCGTCCCACCAAGAGACCTGCGGTGCACCCCTGCCCCCCACTAGTACCTATGCCTGTAGAAACATTTCCGGCATGTCGGCCGGCAAAGGTACTTTACCCGGCAAGAACCTGAACAGGATCTCAACCAACGAGGTTCTTCGGCCTGGTCCGTTTAACAAACAGTCGTTCAGTGACTCTCGGAGTTAAAAACTGGATGCAGTAGCAAGAGCAGCATTTTTTGCCGATTCTAGAGGAGACAGTCATCCTCTCTGTGTCGCCAGGGGTTTCTCTTCGCGTCACTGTATCTGAATATGCACTTCCGAGTGTGGTCGTCATATCAAAACCTATCTTTCAAAATCAGTAATCTACAAAGAGTGTAGTTCCTGTTGTCCAAGAGGCCATCCGCCTGTTTCCGCCTTGGGGGCACCTCGAAATTATTTGGTAGGTTTCTTGTCCACCCCCGTACTATTTCTACCGCCAGCCTACCCTCTCGCCCTCAAGACAAACGGTCTTCTCCGAGGTCATGGAACTCGTGATGGTAGGGATTGCGCGACTGCTGTTATATGTCCCCCGTGCACACTGAATGCCCTGGGCCGGACAGCCTCGCAGGTCCATGAAACACCAAGCCCGGGGGCGTACTGTCTTCTTAGAGCAACTGTTGGTCTCCTCCTCCCTCTGGCCCAGCTCCCAGTGTGTTTCAGGCACGTCAAAACCAAGTGGGAGATTCCCTTCATCCTCCACCCGTCGTACCATCTTCACGCCTTGAAAGCTGGACCATTTGGACAAATTCGGATCGACTGACTTCGGGCTCGCATCCGCAGGTCGTTCATAGCGAAAGTCTTTTTAGCCTCGGTTTGTTCATCGTTGTACAAAGAGAGGATATGCAGCCAGACTCGACCTGTATCCGTGACCTGAGTCCCGCCCACTGGGCTTGCTGCCAGTGATGTGAGGGTTCTCTCAAGCTGGGACTTCCCCGTGCAAAGCTCTCTCACCATTGTTGCGTCAGACCCGCTATCAACAAAAGTTGGTGCCCTGATCACCCCACTAGGGGTTACTATCCCTACCGCGAATACAGTGAAAATAAACGGTTTTCAAGCAGACTGGGACGACAAGCAGATCAAGCTTGGCCCTAGATTTTTGTCAAATAAGGCTGCCTCCATCGGGCGTAGCAATCGGTTGTCTGCCAGTGCAAACTTCGTCTCGCCTAGGTTTCACTCAGCAAGAAGCTGTCCGGTGTGAGTAGTTGGGATATATGGAATACGCCCCCTGTCCTAGCCATTTCCCGTTGGTCATGAGGTGTCTTCAGGAAACTTTGGACAGGCCGTCAACACTTAATTAGCGTCATAAGTCTTGCATCCCGGGGCTATTGTCCCCTCCCGCGAAATGGCATGCATGCTCATCCAAGGCGGTTTTCTCGAGTATTCCCGTACAGCATTTTGAGCTCGAATGGCATTTGGCTCGTTCTTTTTGCTACTATCGCAAATGGGTCGAACGGATCAGCTCTCGGATGTCCTTGCCTGTCTGTCTAAATAATCAGTCAGGCCCTCAAAATTGGCCACACGGTCACCCCGGCCCACGGGTTCTGAATCTTCGGCCAAGTGACAATGTAGCTCGAATGACAGACGACGAACTATCCCTCCCTAGGCGTGCATTGCGTGGAGATCAGCCCCGTGGCTCTTTTGATCGAGGGCCATGGAGCATTTTTGCATCTTGATAAATAGGTCGGACACAATGTAGATGTAGCCCTTCGATGGCTTGGTTTCTGATATCTCGCCCCCTATCAAACTGCAGGCAATTTAAAATGGTTGAATGAAAAACCCTCAAAATTTTCCCCACTGGTGCTTAGCCTCGACCTGGCTGGAGCATGGCACAAACATCAACAGCTAGCCTAGCCCTTTTTCCGCAGTAGTGTGATAAATAAAGCAGCCTCTACTCCGGGTCGATCACCTTAGCCTCGACAAAAGTTTCAAAAGGTTTTACAAACTTGAAGCCTTTTTCTGGTTGTCCTTCGAAGAAGGTCAGCCCCACCCTCTGTAGGTCGATAGGTAGTTGCGTCGACAAGAGCTGCTTGAAGGCCGGCTTGAGGCTTCCGCCATTTCGCAGCTAGGGGTAACTGTGGCGGTAGTTTTCACTAGTTCATTTCTCTAGCTGGCTCTGACCAATTTTGTCCTCTGCACCATAAGCCTAGTGCCCGGCCGACATTACCTGTCGTTCAAGCTTGAATATCCTTAGTCCGAACAAATGAAGATTCTTGGAATCAACGGCACCCTTGGTGCTACACAAACCGGCACTAACAAGGCTAAGAGATCTAACATTTTCCAAGGAATCAAGTGTACCCAAACCCTCCCCGGTGACTTGCCGAATTATCTCTTGTCCGAATTTCGATTTTTTTCCTCTCTTTGCGCATGTAGTGTGTCCTATTGTGCTATATTGTTCGAGCTGAGTATTGTAACATGCTTTCGAATAATAAGTAGCCAAATTTGTGCGATTCCCGAAACAAGAACAAGATTAACTCGTGGCCTCTGCCATACTGGATTACTAAATGGACAACCTTGTAAAATAAATACAAACCTCAAACATACGATCAAGAGACTTGAGAAGGGGGCTAAGTTCGCGACGTGAGACAAACAAGCATGCAAGCAGCACAGATTCAACCATTATGTGACGAAGTCTCGCGTTAGGCGTGAATCAACAAGCGTAAGGATTGTCTACTCATTCCAACCCGAATGCCTCGCCTCGGCTATCTTAAACATCTTTCAAAGCCTATCTGCCTAGCCATGATAGTCGCAAATACACTGTCTGTAAAGATAAGCACTTAAACGACAAGTAAGTATTTACGTATGATTATCGTTATCTAGGGGCTGAACATGATGACCAAAGAGTACAGAGGTCAAAAATGTCTGAGAGGATTTACCAAGATAGAATACCGGATATGAAAAAACACCAACAACCGATGAATACGTTTGCGAAGTTGGGCGGTGAAGTAGTTGACAGGCAAAATACTATCTGTTGGTATTCTTTGTAAAAGGTGGATCACGTGATGGCGAAAGATCGAAACGCTGCGATACAGATGTCTCTCAGATGTGAATATATGGGGAGGGCATGAACCTTTGCAAGGTGAGTACATTGCAATGCTACAGCCGTGTGGGTGAACAGAAGGACTGATAGAGGGAGCGAACTATTACAAATCGCCGACTGTTGGGATGCTATGATGACAAATATTCCTCAGTGAAACGTACCGTTTGGGCTTTGCGGGACGGAAGTGTATGGCAACATTAAATGTGACCTTTTGCAAATATATCAGTACCTGTGACAAAAAAGGGCGAGTTTTATCTTGGGGATTGGTTAAGTTTGCGTATGGGACAAGCGGGTGGTTTGGCACTGATCCTTGGGAAAAAGACCATGAACGGCAAGCCGAGTACGGAAACGGTCTTTTAATCTCGCGATAATTATGTGCTAGGGAAAGTAGATTTTGCCGGGCGTAAGAAGCGGTAAGGTAAGGTGACAAAGATGGAGACGAGTACGATGAAAAATAGGCGATAACTGGGGGGGGGGAGTTCCGTATTTGCAGCATTTCGGGTGTGTAAATGTTTGTATCTCTTGTGAATTTCAATTTGGTGCCGTAGAGACTACGAATCAATCTTGTTCTGGTTTTGGGACTCGCTTGAACCGGCTACACGTTGCTCGATTTGCGAGAATCGACGTACACTGACCACTTACTACCCTAGTGCACTTCTTACCTGTCTAATCGCCCTCACGATGTCTCAACAAATGGACACTATTCCAGGCCTAAAGCAGCAACAAGCTGTGTTATAAAAGGCAGTGTCGTTGACCCCTGCTGTTCCTCATGTATATAAAGGACATATTCCTCTCAGTGAGTCACGGCATGCCACTTCTTTTTGCTGACGACGAACGCTGTCTAATCATTCCAACCCGAATGCCTCGCCTCGGCCATCTTAAACATCTTTGAAGACATATATGCACTCGATAGGCGGTGCTCAACCTGGCAGATGAATTCTCCCGCTGACATATGTGGGGTTCTTACATATAAATGCAATCTATCTTCAGGGTCTCTAGCCGTTTGTGGTCCATCTATTGCTAGCAAACAAGTTGTTCGGGACCTTGGCTCAAATTATTCTTGCGCCTTTAATTTCTCCGACTATTCGGCCTCCTAAGTCTCTAAGGCCAGAAAGTGCTTAGGGCTAATATTTCGCTCCTTCCGGTTTCGAGACTGCATCCTCTCCTTCTGCAACTCTCATACCAGGCTTCTATTAGGATACAGCCCGTTGATCTTTTTTGGTATGCGCAAATCAGACAGAATTGGTGTCGAATCACTTCAACGTAGTCTTACTAAGCGACTGATTGGATAAAGCTTACGCCTCACTTATAAATAACGCTGCTTATTTTTTAAACTAGACTTTTTATGGCTTTACCGTATGAAACGGAACCCTATCTTTTTGTATAACATCCTTCACAACCGGAAATATACTTCCAATCCACTGCACTTCGCGCCTGTTTCTAGCCATCCACTACGTTCTAGGATTCTCACCACTTCAACACCATTATCAACACCAGCTTACGTTCCCCCTTGTTCATCACAGTGTACCCTAAATTATGGGACGAATTACCGTACGACGTACGCAGTTCTACTTCCAGCTATCGGGCTAGAAGTGTGTTGGATGAATTCTTCATGGTTACCCAAAACTTAGAGCTCCTCAATGTAGACATACCCGATGACCAAGCCTATGAGGAGGGTCTCAACTTTTGAATCGCGCAAACACCGGCGGCCTAAGGTAGATAAAACTGAGTAAAAATTCTGTTTTTCTGCCTTCTGCGATCGAAAAGATAGTCCCAGAGAGTCACTGTCCATTAATGTCGCCTCTCTGTATCGATTCTCATTTATCCTCAATTGGGAGCATCCCAGACTGCGTTCCTCCACTTTTTCTCTATTTCTAGGCCTTCATTCGTGCGTATCTTTCTCTTGAGGAATCTTAACGTTTCATAGACCACATCGGTCACTTACTTGGCCTATGCGTCCACCTGGCCGTCGGCTATTCGTACGTTACCCGACCAATGCTCCCTTGGTTACGTTCCGGGATCCCCTGACGCCTGGTCGCTTGATCGCCGACCACGTGAGGTTTTTGGCAATTCGGCCTCACCAGAGAAACTCACATCTATCCCAGCAGTGTGGGGCGCGGTCGGATCCACTGCTTTGACCGACGCACATAGGGCGTGCCGATCATCTGCAACGATTTGCGGGCGCAAGTAGGCTGCCGGATCGCACCTCCGGTCTCCAGAAGTGGTCCTCCACTTGGGAGTCCAGCGCACGACCAGCCTTGCCCACCAGCACCAGTTGCGGATTAAAAACAACTGTCCCTGCATCGTATTGCTGCCACCCGCCGCCTTCTCCAAATTTCCGGAGGAAGATATACCATACACTCGGTCACGTTCCAAATCGATATATGCAGACATTTCCGCTCGGCTCATCAAAATACTCTTTTATTTGATACTGCCAACGCTCATCTGCACCGGCTTGCCTTCTATCCGTCCGAGTTGATTCCAATTTCCCCTTTCGCTCTAACTCATCCCGGTACCGGATTCAGTACCCCGCAACAAGAAAAGGTTTCACTGTTTGCATGTCTTTATTTTGAACGTCATAGTTCGTGATATATTGTTTTAAGAGACCATTCATCCACTGGGCAATTTTTATGTCACCGCTCCATTTATTTCAACGAAGCGGTCCTTTAAGGATTCGTTTCTCACCTGCCAATAATGCCATAAAACCCGAAGTGATCTTCCTTCTAGCTCCTCATCTGCGCGCTACCAGCTCTCTGCTCTATTGTATCCTCCTCCTGCATCTCCCGTTATTCAGCCATTTGCACTTCATGATGATCACATTGACGAAGCAGCATCAACAATCCAGGACATCAATAGTTCCATTGCTTTTTCAGCTTTTCATGTCAAACTTCAGTATATCCAGCTATGCCATCACCTGCACTTACTGAGAGCTACTTTTTTACGACTGTATCAGTCCGCTATATATCCACCTCCCGCATCCACCTTGTTACCAACTTTAGATGCTCCCATGCTTTTGGCCAACGGACCCAGAAAAATCTATATTCCTGTCACATTTCACTCATCTATGAATCATTGCCGCTGTTTTTCCAAGTTATCATGGTTGGCCACCTGCACCACAATACTTCGAGTGTTCTTTCTATATCTTTAGCCGAAAATCATCTACCCATAATTTATGCTCCCGTTAAACTGTTTGTCCCCCCAAAAGTCTTAGGTCAGGCTTTCTTCAAAGTACTCAGTCACAAAGTAGTCTGCTTTTTTTGAAGATTACAGTGATGTAATACTTTTAGTTGATTCCGTTGGACATCAAAAACATATACAAATATTATACCCACTTCTTTGTAGATTTGTATTTCTCATCTGTCCGTTTGGGCGTCACCTCTCGTCAACCAACAGTTGAACAGCGTTTCACCCACATATAACTTATTGCCATTTTTTCCGCCAGTCTTCCACGACTGGGCAGCTATGACGAAGATCACTTTGAAAGCAATTCATTTAAATCTTTGCCGTAAATAAACTACACGAATGCCAAGATATTGGCCTTCAGGTAATTTACCAAATGCCACATGTCAGGCTCTTATCAGCGCATCCCGTTAAGCTATCGTCTACATGTTTTGACAGTATCATTTATGCACCACCTGTAACGATCGGTCGTGGAAAATCCCCCCAAAACCCTTGAGATTCAGTGTTTGTCTTAACATCACTCACTTACTTACACTATTAACGTGTCCTGACGAACTGTTTGTTTCTTTGGACCAATTGTTGTTTGTTCTGGACCTGCGTGACGCACGTGCTCCTTGCTCGCACGCTGCAATTCGGTTTCTCGTTTGTTGAGTCCTTGTGATCTCATTATTGAGGTTTGTATCTTTTTGGTGTCATTGTTCATTCAATAATGTGGTATCGTAGAATGCCACAGATAATTGCCTTTTGATTTCGGGATCCGTTGCGAATTTGGCTACGCATTGCTCAAACGTGTGTTACAATACTCAATAGATCAATTTGGAACGAGAAAAACACGCAAAATGCCAAGAAAAGGATCGAAAACATTGGAATCTGGACAGGAAGTAATACGGCAAGTCAATGAGGAGGTTTTGGGTACCTTTGGACTTTTCGTTAATGTTAGATCGCCTAGTCCTGTCAGCGCTAGTTCATGTGTTACTGAGGGAAATATGGACTGTAAGGATGTTGATCTATATAGGCTGAGGATATTAGACCTAGAACAACAACTGTTATCGGCTAGACAACAAGCTCACGAATCAGAAAAGAAGTGTATACAGAAAGAGCGAGAGCATGAGACCAGCGACTACGGCACCTCCGATAGATCAGTGCAAAACAAAATAGGAAACCTCACGCCGGTCGCCGACTATAAAACACCAACGATCGATTTGCTAAGAGTGGAACTAACGGTTTTCGAAGGGTAATCTGAACACTATTGCAAGTTTTTCAAGCAGTTTGAGACGTTTGCCGAAAATAGGGTAACCGACCCTGGGCAAAGGCTTCTCTACCTGACTCACTACTGTCGAGGCCGAGCAAGAGAAGCTATCGACGGGTGTACCATGCTCGACTCGGAACAAGGCTACACAAGAGCAAGGAAGATTCTAAGGGACTTGTTTGGCCAACCGTTTAAAGTAGCCCGTAACCAAATGGAGGGCCTGGCGGTAGAGGCAAAGAGAACCAAGGGCGACGTCTACACAATGGCCGACCTGGGGATTAAGATGCAAAACTGCTCAATGGCCCTCGACCATTTAGGTTACAGGGTTGGCCAGATACCATGCACACTTTAGAAAACGTAGTCCGTCACCTCTCTCCCGAACTACAGGGTCGGTGGGCGGAAGAAGCGGAACGGACAAGTCGAAGCAACCGGAAGCCTGACTTCGAAGACCTGACCGAATACTTGGGCAGGCAAACCAACATAGCCGACAGCAGATTTGGCCGACTTATCCGGGACAACAACCGATAAAACAAACCCAGTACTAGCTACGCTCAAACCCCTGCACGGGAACAGCCGAAATATCAGCCTCGGACCAATGCGCACGCCATTTCACACGATACCACGGCGCAACCAAATTGCACATCATGTGGTGCTATCCATGGACTACCAGAATGCCCCAAAGTAGGCAACACCACAACAGGCGAACGGTGGGGAATGGCGAGGATAACAGGATCGTGCTTTATTTGTCTCAACACCACGCACCGGACGGCGGCTTGTAGAGCAAGGAACAGATGTGGTTACGAGGGCTGTACGGGCAGACACCATCGATTGCTGCACCAGGCGAGAGTAAATTTACCCGAGGCGAGTACCAAGCCCAGTGTTATTTGTCCAACGTCGCGGTCTGCCAGTAAACCAGTACGTTTAGGAGTAGTGGCCGGGGGAGTAACGACCCCAACTGGGGTGATCAAAGCGTTGGCCTTCATAGATAGTGGTTCGAATACCGCGCCAGTAAGGAAGGAGTTTGCAGAGAGAAAGGGGATTAGAGAAATCAACCTTCATTAGCAGTGAGCACAGTGAGTGGCACCGAAGTCATCCAGTCGACCAAACTGCACCCACAACTCGTTTCGTTGGTAAGCAACGATAGAGCAGAAACTCTAGGAGCATTCACCGTAAAGGATCTGCCGATGAGAGCATCTCAGTCATTGCAGTCGATTCTGACTCATTGGCCGCATCTCGACTGGGTTACGATCGAGGAGTGGCAGAATAACGAAATTGGTTTGCTGATCGGCTGTGATGTACCGGAAGGGCATTGGGTCCTGGATCAAAGAATAGGAAGCCGCAAAGCACCCTATGCAGCAAGCACTATATTCGGCTGGACTTTATATGGCAGTTTAGATAGAGGATGCGGCAAATAAATCTAAATCGACTGCACTTCGGTGGAAACGGCGAACATTGAACAGGCATTCCAACAACTGTATAACATCTAATTTGCCGACCTGGCCATTGATAGAGATGCCCCATCACGAGAAGATAGGTCGGCTTGGAAAATGGTAGCCGAGAACGTCAAGTATGTAATAGGTCGTTTCGAGATTCCCGTTCATTAGAGACCCAACATGAAACCTACGCCAAACAGCCGAGAAATGGCTCTGAAAAGATTAAGCCTCCTCAAAACCTAATTCGGGAAACACGATTAAAGATAGAGTACACGCGAGCCATGCAACATAACGTCGACTTTGGTTATATAGAAAGAATGGATACAGAGGTTATCAGCGCAAACCTGAGATGGCGCCTACCCCATCACCAGGTCGTGGACCCAAGGAAACCAGGGAGGGTCGGAGTGGTTTTCGACTGTGCCGCGAAATGTCAGAGTGTGTCACTCAACGACCATATACTACAGGGCCCAAACTGGACAACACCACTAGTCGAGGTTTTATGTCGTTTTCGGCTAGGAAAAGTGGCCGTCTCTGGGACATACGTGAAATGTTTCTACATGTCAAGATGCCCGTTAAAGAAAGGGACGCCTTTCGTCTTCTCTGGTGACCTGAAAACGACGCAAATCGCGCACCTGACGAGTACAGGCTAATCGTCCATCCCTTTGGGACGGCATCATCCCCTTCTGTGCTAATTTTTCCCTCCGGGAAACCCTCAGGCGTTTCGACGGCACCAGCAGTTTGCTAAGAAGAGCAATAGACCATATCTACGTGGACCATTTTTTGTGTTCCTTTGAAGACCCATATACTGCTATTTTTCACATGACCTAACCGATCGCCACTCTAGAGGCCTGGGGATTCATCCCCATTAAGGGGAATTCGAACAGCCAATAGGTGCTCAATGTTATCCCGAAGTCCGAGAAAATGGAGTGTACGGGAGAGCTTTTGGGATCCTCTTCACAAACGGAGGGCACTCTTGGTCTTCAGTGGAAACCCAGAGGTGACGAATTCCTTTTCACTCTGGACCCACCCGAACGACCAGTCACACGGAGAGGAATCCTATCATCTGTCTCAAGCCTCTAAGGTCCCCTAGGTTTCGTCTCGCCGTGGTTGTCACCGGTAAAGTGCTTGCTGCAATCGCTGCCCCAAAGAGGGACGGTTGAGCCGAACCTGTCCAAGATGACGACGATAAGCGGTAGCGCGACCGGCTGCACAGCCTAGATCAACTTGGTGAGAACAAAATACAAAGATGCTTGGCAGGAATCAAGTGCACAAACAATGCCCAACTCCACTTATTTTCTGGTGCATCAGGAATACGCTACGGGATAATTGCTTACGGTTGCTGGGTGGACGCAAATGGTGGGCGGCACAGTCAGATAGTATTCGCAAAGGCGAGAGTAGCTCCACTGAAAACGGTGTCCATTCCGAGGCTGGAAATGACGGCAGCAGTACTGACCGTGAAAGCCGCAACCCTGATTAGGAGATGCTTCGATCGGATAAACTGGGAACCAAACATTTTGATGGACCCGGCCACGGTACTCCATTACATAAACAACATTACCACTCGCTTCAACACTTTCGTGGTCAGCAGACTCACTTCAATCCACGAGTCGACTAAAACCGATCAATGGCGCCATGTACAATCCGCCAGTAACCCGGCCGACTTCTGCCCAGGGGGCCTAAAAACACTGGAGAGGTTACGGATGTGAACAGCGGGACCGGACTTCCTAACTGCAGCTGAAGAGATGTGGCCAACGCTATTAATTCCTAGGGCTGATGATGGCGATATCGAGACTAAAAGACTGATACTGGCTACAAAACTTCACGAGAAGCGCAAGCCTAATAGAAAAACTGTGCCAATTTCCCAACTGTACAACAATGTTAGGAGCCGTGGTCTGGTGGACACGATACAAAGTACTCTTATTGATTACGAAAGGCGCAAGACCACTAAACACATTGAACGTGGGGACGATACTACTGGGCTAGCTGAATCAAGCCAAACTCCACGTTCTACGCCTACTGCAACTGGACTCTTACCAGTTCGAGGCCCGCGAACTAGCCAGGATAGATTGTAGCACTAAAGGAAGCAGGCTGTTGCACAGCAGTATCCGAAGACTAAACCCTATACGAACCAACGGACTACTGAGAGTTGGAGGGCGGCTGACGAATTCAAATCTAGATTACGAAACAAAACACCCCATAATAATCCCTGGTGACCACTACATAACTAGATGCCTGATAGACCATGTACATCGAGAAGGACACAGGTTTGAATCACTTATTGAACAATATACGTTGACGATTTCGGGTGACAAAAGGACCAGCGACGGTCAAGCGAGTCAAAGGCTACTGCATCACTTGTGGTCACCGGAGAGCGGTAGCAGGCCAACAAAGGATGGCTCCCATTCCAGCCGTAAGAGTTCAGCCGGGATGGCGTCCGTTTGTGGGAATTGGAGTTAAATACTTTGACCCGTTATTTGTACGACAGCAAAAAAGCACGCAAAAACGTTATGGCTGCCTGATAACATGTTTACAATCCAGGGCAGTCCACCTTGAAGTAGTGCATAATATGAACACCGAGTCATTCCTATTGATCTTTCAAAGGTTCGTCGAGAGGAAGGGGTGTCCCCAAGAATGCACACTCAGACAATGGGTCGAACTTCTTTGGGGCTCATAAGGAGTTAAAGAAAAGGCAAAACCGCCTGGGCCACGCCAAAACACAAAACAAGGCCGTAGAGAACGGAATAGAACGGCACTTCAAACTACATTATGCCAGTCATCGTGGCGGCGTTTGTTTAGTGCTGATATGATCGACTAGGAGAATACTCACATCCCTGACCTCACAACAAACCCTCGATTACGAGAAGCTGACTGTTTTACTAACAGAAGTAGAACGCATATTGAACAACAGACCCCTGGTGCCGATCGTCCCAGACCCGGAGGGCGAACCGGCACTCACCCCAAACGACCTATTATTACTCCGGTCACACGCAGGAGTAACCACCCTGAAAACCCTGCGTGGAACGTACGTTGTTGGATGGAAACAAGTGAACCGCCTAGCACAAGCTTTCTGGAAACGATGGACGAGGGAGTTTCTACCAACCCTGCAGCTTCGGCAAAAGTGAATCTCCAAACAGAGGCTGTTCAGACTTGGCGATGTAGTCATCCTCGTGGAGAGCCACTTGAATAAAGACGATTGGCCGGTTGAAGTGATCAAGGATTGCCGCACAGAAATCGATGGCCTCGTGCGCACGGTGGTGGTGAGGACGAACAAAGGAGACGTATTGTGAGATATCCGTAAGATATGTCAGCTTGAAGGTGACAATGTCGAGGGCGAGGCCGACGCTACAGACCAAGCTACATCCATGTCTGCTGATACCAGATGAAGCTGAATTCATTTATTCATCCCCCATGCATTCCCCCTTAAGACCCAACCCTTCACACCGTCTTTGAAGTATATTTGTGTTTAATTTCATACGGTGTTCACGGTTTACTATGGAGTTGTCCAAACCTTAGTTTATCACACGACACGACATTGCGTGTAAAAGTAGCGGAGCTTTAGTCACGCATATGTACCTACATTTTACTATTCAGGCACGTTACAGTGCTCACAGTCTTCCGTTGACGTTGCAGAAAGTCCTCCTTTGATGTATGGTGATACTTGTGATTACATTGTACATCCAGACACATACGCACATACCCGATGCACGCTATATCCCGCAACGCCTATCAAGCATGTGACGGTGTTCGCAATTTGCTTTTGTTGACGTTACTGAAATGTCTTTTGCATGTGCGGAAGTAGCAGCGATTAAATCATACACACTTACACACAATCACGCAGGCACATACAGCCAGGGCAGGCTGGCCTTCCAAGGGCAGCATCTACGTGCCCCCTTCGCGCCCGCAATCGGTCAGCTGTTCTCGTGGAAGGTGCAGAATAGCCTCGCGTCTATGTGGCCAACGGATTAGGTGTGACCATGAGTAGAACGTTGACGACAGGCATTAGGCGCGCGCATTGACAGCAGGGCATGGGTAGGTAGGAAGAATCAGCACCTTTATACCAAACCTTTGACTCTGCCAAGGATTCGGGAGGATTTTGGTGGGCGGTGTAACGACCGGTCGTGGAAAATCCCCCTAAAACCCTCGAGATTCAGTGTTTGTCTTAACATCACTCACTTATTTGCACTATTGATGTGTCCTTAAGAACTGTTTGTTTCTATGGACCAATTGTTGTTTGTCCATACACCACAATTTCGCACGTATGATTATTTGTGTGGGAGAATTGAATTCGGCCTCGAAACGTATTAGACTGTTGTGCTTGAGCCACGGGGCTTTGAACCTCCGAGTTTTACTGTGAAGTCTATTTGGCCGCATACTTGAGGTTTGTGCATATATGTACCTTTTGTGAACTCAAATTTGGTACCTTAGAGACTAGGAATCCATCTTGTTCTGGTTTCGGGATTCGTTCGAAATGGTCACACGTTGCTTGATTTGAGAGAATCGACTTACACTCCCCGGTCTCACAATATCTCTTGTGTGCTTGGTGTTTCTCCTTCAATGCCGGCTTGTACTGCCTTTCCACCAAAACGGCGGTCCTCCTCTTGGACTCTGCTCTTGTGAGCTACCTCTTAAGTCAGACAAGGTAGATCACTTTTAGCGTCTAACCGCGTTTCTCTCAAGGCAGATTCATGGTCCCGGGCCAATGAGACGGCCACCGGCGGCAACCTTTCCTCATCCAAGCCCCCCCCCTCCCCGAAAATTGTGTGCCATCTTTTTGGTGGTTTTGTTTTTCCACCGAGAAGGAGCGGCCTGAGGACCCCACCATCACTTCTACTCAGAGCAGCATCTATTCTCACCTTACTCACTTCCGATGCTACCTTGGGGATAACGAGATCCAATAGCCCCAGAGTTAGGCCACCCCTCCACCGAACGTTCTGACAACTGTGCTGCACCAGGGTTACTTCCTCAGCTGGGTCCAGCGGGCGGTGCCCAAATGACCCAGACGGTGCCCCGGTACAGTGCCAGGCTACTTCATCGAAATCAAAGCCTCAAGATATAATGCAGCCCTGTGTATCCCCGGTTGCCGTCACTAGATACTCCGGCAGACCTTAGCCCCCCTCAGGGGTCGATGAGGGGCTCCTGTAGGCGCACACCAGTACTACTCATCCTGGTCGAGGTTTCGCTCGCACTGGGAACGCATTGGAAGTTGAAAACGGGACAACTCCTATTTGAGGTAAGTGCTGCGCTTGTGGCCCCAGCAAAACCCATCCTTTCCTCCCTTTTCCTATACCCGCTCTGAGTACGCAAAAATCGTTTGGACAAGTTGAACTCATCTCTTCCTTTCCCTTAGCCAGAACTCTAAGATGACAAGGCAGTCCATGCTGCTAACTTTCGCCCCCAGTCCACCTATTTATACCCAGCACTGCATGAACCACACTGCCTCTGATATGTTCATGCTGGCCAGCAACATAGTACGTTGTGCTGCTTCATTCTCGCACTCGAATTTGCCGCTTCAGTACATCCTGCTATTTCCTCTTCATCCTGGAATCTCATTAGTTCCACTGTGGTGATCCTGCCGGCTACTACATTTCTTGGGCAACTTAACGCCACCGGGCTACAGTGGTTGCAACGACCGGTCGGGGAAAATCCCCCTAAAACCCTTGCGATTCAGTGTTTGTCTTAACATCACTCACTTATTTGCACTATTGATGTGTCCTGAAGAACTGTTTGTTTCTATGGACCAATTGTTGTTTGTTCTGGACCTGCGTGACGCACGTGCTCCTTGCTCGCACGCTGCAATTCGGTTTCTCGTTTGTTGAGTCCTTGTGATCTCATTATTGAGGTTTGTATCTTTTTGGTGTCATTGTTCATTCAATAATGTGGTATCGTAGAATACCACAGATAATTGCCTTTTGATTTCGGGATCCGTTGCGAATTTGGCTACGCATTGCTCAAACGTGTGTTACACCACCCCCATGTGACCTCATGAGTTCGTCGTATATCAACCCCTCCGTCCACCCTGTTGTCAACTTATGTTCGCTAACTACCCTAAAACGAACCCTTTATTCGACTTGCATTTCACTCATTCGTCAACTTTCGTCACCGGGCCCCACCAAGTTCCCAGTCTCTGGCATCTACATACACCTCTTTATGGGTGATTCTTCCACAATCTCTTGTTGTATAGTGAGTACTAAATCAGTGGTAATTAGGAATATGTTCCATTTACCCGATTCCTCTCCTTGGAAACCACCTTAAAACTCCTTCGTTATCATACCTCTGCTATTTTCCGGATCTTTTGAGCTACTGGTTAAAGTGCATGTCCGTCATCGCCAAGAATTTTTCGATTTTTCGTATGTGCATTTTTGGAGGTTTTTTGCCAGTTTACCAACCCCTGCGACTTAACATCGATGCGGCCCGAAAAACTGAGCGTTTTTGCACCATTTCCGCTTCGCTTTACCGGGTATCTCGACGGCTTAGCCCATTTCACCCATTACTGGGCGATGCTTCCACCTAACCTTCAGATTCAAGTTTTCCGGGCATTCATTTTGCAACCACTGAAACCTATACGCTTTTTTGTGCTACGTGTACCAAATTGAATATCCAAGGATCTTTTTGTGGCCTCATTTGTACCATGTGATCATGCAGTCACGCATGCTTCGAGTGTCTCCGAAATAAACCATCATTATTATAATAATTATGCAAAAGTCAAATGGTGCTAAACGCAAATAAATTCTATAGTCTGGTACCGATTTTTACTACTGGTCGTTACACAGGCTACATGTTGGATCTTTTTGCGGGTTCCCTGCCGACCGCCTCTTTGTATCTATCATAAGGAATACTTTGTCTCAACCTACCATGGCAGCAGCTGATGTCCTGTGAGAATAGGCCTTAGGTCCTGTTCTATTCCTTATCTACATAAACGATCGTTTGAGAGCCCGGCCAGAGAATAGTGCCATGAGTTTGGACGGTTTTACCCATCCGAGTTCAGGAATATTACACCTGCAAACTGCAGTTGCTGAAAATAAACTCTGGTTCGACGATTGAAACCTCCCAGTTATTGGCGACGAATGCGTGAGCATGTAATTTGGCAGAGATGCTGGCCACACGTTCCCCATTATTGGAGCGGCCAAACGGCCCAGTGTGAACCGACAGGGGGCAAACCGTTCCAGGCTAGAATCAAAACTAACCTTCTGCTATCATCAATAACTTGCGATAGAGCCTACACTTTGACTCAAATTTCCTCACGGCGCAGTCCTAGGGAGCAAGTGCGCCATGCAGGTTCAAAATAGGATATGACAGAGTAGCGCTTTGGACGAGAACAAACAGAGGTTGGTTCGTGAAAACACACAGTGCATAAAAACACAAATAGTGTGTATGAGAGAGTGGTGTCGAGGAAACGTAATTGCAATTTTTCTGAGGGGATTCCCCACAACCGGTTGTTACACCGCCCACTAAAATCCTCCCGAATTTTAGCTGAGTCAAAGGTTCTGAATATGGGTGGTGGTTCTCTCTGCCTACTTAGACCCTGCTGCCAGCTCGCGTACCTAATAATTCTGACGTCAGCATTCTACTCACGACTGCACTTGAGCAGGTTTCACGCCGACACGATGTTACTCTGCATCTTCCATGGGAACGGCTGACCGAGGGCAGGCCAAAAGGGGGTCACGTAGGTTCGGAAACGTGCGCTGCCTTCGGGAGAGCCGTCTTGAATAGGCTGCGTGTACTTGTGCTAGAGTGTGTGCGTGTGTGCCATCGGCGTGGAGGCACTCGGTTATTTGAGTAGATAGTAAAAACTACCGCCTTCGGGAGAAGTCCTTCATAATGTCAACGAGGAACAGGATAACGGTAAGCACTGCCACGTGTTTGATGGAGGTCATGAAGCATAAACGTGTATCATGCACGTGTGTGTGATTGAGGATGTGTGTCTGGGTGTATGAGGGAATCACAGCTACTACCACACAAGGGAAAAGTCTCCCATAAAGTCAGTGGAAAACGAGGGAGGGTGGGTACTCCGAGACTTTTGTCGGAGACTGTGGAGCAGGAGAGTGTCTCATATGCTTGTGTGATTGGTTGTGAGTGCACTTGAGTACGTATGTGCTAAATGCTACCCCACACGAAGACCTCTTTTAGCCGCGTTGTCGATGAATGAGGAACAGGCTACCGGGGTTTTGCGATGCCAGCTTCTCCGTCTTCACGCTTGGGGAGGCTGGTACTGCGTACCTCGTGGATTGGTATTCCGTTGGCTGTCTTCAAGTTCACTGTTCGTATCAGTTCGTCAGAGCTTTCGATGGCTTCCATAACCACGCCCAAAGGCCAGGTGCTGAAATGAGCGGCCAAAACACAAAACAAGGCCGTAGAAAACGGAATAGAACGGCACTTCAAACTACATTATGCCAGTCATCGTGGCGGCGTTTGTTTAGTGCTGATATGATCGACTAGGAGAATACTCACATCCCTGACCTCACAACAAACCCTCGATTACGAGAAGCTGACTGTTTTACTAACAGAAGTAGAACGCATATTGAACAACAGACCCCTGGTGCCGATCGTCCCAGACCCGGAGGGCGAACCGGCACTCACCCCAAACGACCTATTATTACTCCGGTCACACGCAGGAGTAACCACCCTGAAAACCCTGCGTGGAACGTACGTTGTTGGATGGAAACAAGTGAACCGCCTAGCACAAGCTTTCTGGAAACGATGGACGAGGGAGTTTCTACCAACCCTGCAGCTTCGGCAAAAGTGAATCTCCAAACAGAGGCTGTTCAGACTTGGCGATGTAGTCATCCTCGTGGAGAGCCACTTGAATAAAGACGATTGGCCGGTTGAAGTGATCAAGGATTGCCGCACAGAAATCGATGGCCTCGTGCGCACGGTGGTGGTGAGGACGAACAAAGGAGACGTATTGTGAGATATCCGTAAGATATGTCAGCTTGAAGGTGACAATGTCGAGGGCGAGGCCGACGCTACAGACCAAGCTACATCCATGTCTGCTGATACCAGATGAAGCTGAATTCATTTATTCATCCCCCATGCATTCCCCCTTAAGACCCAACCCTTCACACCGTCTTTGAAGTATATTTGTGTTTAATTTCATACGGTGTTCACGGTTTACTATGGAGTTGTCCAAACCTTAGTTTATCACACGACACGACATTGCGTGTAAAAGTAGCGGAGCTTTAGTCACGCATATGTACCTACATTTTACTATTCAGGCACGTTACAGTGCTCACAGTCTTCCGTTGACGTTGCAGAAAGTCCTCCTTTGATGTATGGTGATACTTGTGATTACATTGTACATCCAGACACATACGCACATACCCGATGCACGCTATATCCCGCAACGCCTATCAAGCATGTGACGGTGTTCGCAATTTGCTTTTGTTGACGTTACTGAAATGTCTTTTGCATGTGCGGAAGTAGCAGCGATTAAATCATACACACTTACACACAATCACGCAGGCACATACAGCCAGGGCAGGCTGGCCTTCCAAGGGCAGCATCTACGTGCCCCCTTCGCGCCCGCAATCGGTCAGCTGTTCTCGTGGAAGGTGCAGAATAGCCTCGCGTCTATGTGGCCAACGGATTAGGTGTGACCATGAGTAGAACGTTGACGACAGGCATTAGGCGCGCGCATTGACAGCAGGGCATGGGTAGGTAGGAAGAATCAGCACCTTTATACCAAACCTTTGACTCTGCCAAGGATTCGGGAGGATTTTGGTGGGCGGTGTAACGACCGGTCGTGGAAAATCCCCCTAAAACCCTCGAGATTCAGTGTTTGTCTTAACATCACTCACTTATTTGCACTATTGATGTGTCCTTAAGAACTGTTTGTTTCTATGGACCAATTGTTGTTTGTCCATACACCACAATTTCGCACGTATGATTATTTGTGTGGGAGAATTGAATTCGGCCTCGAAACGTATTAGACTGTTGTGCTTGAGCCACGGGGCTTTGAACCTCCGAGTTTTACTGTGAAGTCTATTTGGCCGCATACTTGAGGTTTGTGCATATATGTACCTTTTGTGAACTCAAATTTGGTACCTTAGAGACTAGGAATCCATCTTGTTCTGGTTTCGGGATTCGTTCGAAATGGTCACACGTTGCTTGATTTGAGAGAATCGACTTACACTCCCCGGTCTCACAATATCTCTTGTGTGCTTGGTGTTTCTCCTTCAATGCCGGCTTGTACTGCCTTTCCACCAAAACGGCGGTCCTCCTCTTGGACTCTGCTCTTGTGAGCTACCTCTTAAGTCAGACAAGGTAGATCACTTTTAGCGTCTAACCGCGTTTCTCTCAAGGCAGATTCATGGTCCCGGGCCAATGAGACGGCCACCGGCGGCAACCTTTCCTCATCCAAGCCCCCCCCCCTCCCCGAAAATTGTGTGCCATCTTTTTGGTGGTTTTGTTTTTCCACCGAGAAGGAGCGGCCTGAGGACCCCACCATCACTTCTACTCAGAGCAGCATCTATTCTCACCTTACTCACTTCCGATGCTACCTTGGGGATAACGAGATCCAATAGCCCCAGAGTTAGGCCACCCCTCCACCGAACGTTCTGACAACTGTGCTGCACCAGGGTTACTTCCTCAGCTGGGTCCAGCGGGCGGTGCCCAAATGACCCAGACGGTGCCCCGGTACAGTGCCAGGCTACTTCATCGAAATCAAAGCCTCAAGATATAATGCAGCCCTGTGTATCCCCGGTTGCCGTCACTAGATACTCCGGCAGACCTTAGCCCCCCTCAGGGGTCGATGAGGGGCTCCTGTAGGCGCACACCAGTACTACTCATCCTGGTCGAGGTTTCGCTCGCACTGGGAACGCATTGGAAGTTGAAAACGGGACAACTCCTATTTGAGGTAAGTGCTGCGCTTGTGGCCCCAGCAAAACCCATCCTTTCCTCCCTTTTCCTATACCCGCTCTGAGTACGCAAAAATCGTTTGGGCAAGTTGAACTCACTCTCTTCCTTTCCCTTAGCCAGAACTCTAAGATGACAAGGCAGTCCATGCTGCTAACTTTCGCCCCCAGTCCACCTATTTATACCCAGCACTGCATGAACCACACTGCCTCTGATATGTTCATGCTGGCCAGCAACATAGTACGTTGTGCTGCTTCATTCTCGCACTCGAATTTGCCGCTTCAGTACATCCTGCTATTTCCTCTTCATCCTGGAATCTCATTAGTTCCACTGTGGTGATCCTGCCGGCTACTACATTTCTTGGGCAACTTAACGCCACCGGGCTACAGTGGTTGCAACGACCGGTCGGGGAAAATCCCCCTAAAACCCTTGCGATTCAGTGTTTGTCTTAACATCACTCACTTATTTGCACTATTGATGTGTCCTGAAGAACTGTTTGTTTCTATGGACCAATTGTTGTTTGTTCTGGACCTGCGTGACGCACGTGCTCCTTGCTCGCACGCTGCAATTCGGTTTCTCGTTTGTTGAGTCCTTGTGATCTCATTATTGAGGTTTGTATCTTTTTGGTGTCATTGTTCATTCAATAATGTGGTATCGTAGAATACCACAGATAATTGCCTTTTGATTTCGGGATCCGTTGCGAATTTGGCTACGCATTGCTCAAACGTGTGTTACACCACCCCCATGTGGCCTCATGAGTTCGTCGTATATCAACCCCTCCGTCCACCCTGTTGTCAACTTATGTTCGCTAACTACCCTAAAACGAACCCTTTATTCGACTTGCATTTCACTCATTCGTCAACTTTCGTCACCGGGCCCCACCAAGTTCCCAGTCTCTGGCATCTACATACACCTCTTTATGGGTGATTCTTCCACAATCTCTTGTTGTATAGTGAGTACTAAATCAGTGGTAATTAGGAATATGTTCCATTTACCCGATTCCTCTCCTTGGAAACCACCTTAAAACTCCTTCGTTATCATACCTCTGCTATTTTCCGGATCTTTTGAGCTACTGGTTAAAGTGCATGTCCGTCATCGCCAAGAATTTTTCGATTTTTCGTATGTGCATTTTTGGAGGTTTTTTGCCAGTTTACCAACCCCTGCGACTTAACATCGATGCGGCCCGAAAAACTGAGCGTTTTTGCACCATTTCCGCTTCGCTTTACCGGGTATCTCGACGGCTTAGCCCATTTCACCCATTACTGGGCGATGCTTCCACCTAACCTTCAGATTCAAGTTTTCCGGGCATTCATTTTGCAACCACTGAAACCTATACGCTTTTTTGTGCTACGTGTACCAAATTGAATATCCAAGGATCTTTTTGTGGCCTCATTTGTACCATGTGATCATGCAGTCACGCATGCTTCGAGTGTCTCCGAAATAAACCATCATTATTATAATAATTATGCAAAAGTCAAATGGTGCTAAACGCAAATAAATTCTATAGTCTGGTACCGATTTTTACTACTGGTCGTTACACAGGCTACATGTTGGATCTTTTTGCGGGTTCCCTGCCGACCGCCTCTTTGTATCTATCATAAGGAATACTTTGTCTCAACCTACCATGGCAGCAGCTGATGTCCTGTGAGAATAGGCCTTAGGTCCTGTTCTATTCCTTATCTACATAAACGATCGTTTGAGAGCCCGGCCAGAGAATAGTGCCATGAGTTTGGACGGTTTTACCCATCCGAGTTCAGGAATATTACACCTGCAAACTGCAGTTGCTGAAAATAAACTCTGGTTCGACGATTGAAACCTCCCAGTTATTGGCGACGAATGCGTGAGCATGTAATTTGGCAGAGATGCTGGCCACACGTTCCCCATTATTGGAGCGGCCAAACGGCCCAGTGTGAACCGACAGGGGGCAAACCGTTCCAGGCTAGAATCAAAACTAACCTTCTGCTATCATCAATAACTTGCGATAGAGCCTACACTTTGACTCAAATTTCCTCACGGCGCAGTCCTAGGGAGCAAGTGCGCCATGCAGGTTCAAAATAGGATATGACAGAGTAGCGCTTTGGACGAGAACAAACAGAGGTTGGTTCGTGAAAACACACAGTGCATAAAAACACAAATAGTGTGTATGAGAGAGTGGTGTCGAGGAAACGTAATTGCAATTTTTCTGAGGGGATTCCCCACAACCGGTTGTTACACCGCCCACTAAAATCCTCCCGAATTTTAGCTGAGTCAAAGGTTCTGAATATGGGTGGTGGTTCTCTCTGCCTACTTAGACCCTGCTGCCAGCTCGCGTACCTAATAATTCTGACGTCAGCATTCTACTCACGACTGCACTTGAGCAGGTTTCACGCCGACACGATGTTACTCTGCATCTTCCATGGGAACGGCTGACCGAGGGCAGGCCAAAAGGGGGTCACGTAGGTTCGGAAACGTGCGCTGCCTTCGGGAGAGCCGTCTTGAATAGGCTGCGTGTACTTGTGCTAGAGTGTGTGCGTGTGTGCCATCGGCGTGGAGGCACTCGGTTATTTGAGTAGATAGTAAAAACTACCGCCTTCGAGAGAAGTCCTTCATAATGTCAACGAGGAACAGGATAACGGTAAGCGCTGCCACGTGTTTGATGGAGGTCATGAAGCATAAACGTGTATCATGCACGTGTGTGTGATTGAGGATGTGTGTCTGGGTGTATGAGGGAATCACAGCTACTACCACACAAGGGAAAAGTCTCCCATAAAGTCAGTGGAAAACGAGGGAGGGTGGGTACTCCGAGACTTTTGTCGGAGACTGTGGAGCAGGAGAGTGTCTCATATGCTTGTGTGATTGGTTGTGAGTGCACTTGAGTACGTATGTGCTAAATGCTACCCCACACGAAGACCTCTTTTAGCCGCGTTGTCGATGAATGAGGAATAGGCTACCGGGGTTTTGCGATGCCAGCTTCTCCGTCCTCACGCTTGGGGAGGCTGGTACTGCGTACCTCGTGGATTGGTATTCCGTTGGCTGTCTTCAAGTTCACTGTTCGTATCAGTTCGTCAGAGCTTTCGATGGCTTCCATAACCACGCCCAAAAGCCAGGTGCTGAAATGAGCGGGTTCATCGACGATCATCACTACATCCACAACCTTGAATGGTCTTGTTTTCACCAGCCACTTCTGATGAGTCTTCAGAGCCGGTAAGTACTCCCGCAGCCAGGGCCTCCAGAAAACCTTGGCAAGATTACTTGCCCGTTTCACTCGTGAAGGTGGCAACCACGACGGTTTGTCGGCCCCTGGAATCTCTCGTTCGACCTTAACGTCAATAGGTCGTTCGGGGTGACCGCCAGATGGGTGAGGTAGCCGCTGGTTACTGGAACCAGTGGGCGGTCGTTCAGAATTCTTTCAACCTCAGTCATGACGGTGCACAATGTTTCGTCGTCGGGCGGCTGTTGCTCAATGATCGACAGCGGTGGACCGGATCAGGCGTTCCCATACTCCACCGCAATGATTGGCCTGCGGGGATTGAAGTGCCGTCATATACCATAGGCCACGGTTCGATTTTGCAGTTCGTCTCTGTTCATGTTTTTATGCCAGCGCTGCAGTCTTCGATGAGCTCCTACGAAATTCAACCCATTGTCGGAATATATGTCTGCCGGTATGCCCCTTCGGTTGATAACGCGTCGCAAGGCCCGGAGGAAGCAGTCGGTCGTCATCGAATGCGTAACTTTCAAGTGCACCTCGCGTGATTTCATGCACGTCATGATAAATCAGCATCGTTTTTCCAACCTCCTTCCACACTTGATCCACTAAGGCCCGAAACAGTCCGGCCCGGTATCAGTGAACGACCACCAATTTGGAGTCACTCTGCACTCTGGCAGGGGAGCCGTGTGTTGTTTGCCCACTACGGCGTTGTCTCCTACAGTGTATACGACGTTAGACTGCGCGTTTTACAGTCGCTCTTGATCTCAGTAACCGAAGGCACTCTGATATGACTCTTGTTACGTGAATTTCCGCGGCATGTCCCTTTACGGCATGGTTGTATTGAGTCACTAGTCCTATCACAGGTTATCAAGCCGGTAGCAGTATGGGATACTTCGTGTCAAAACTCAGGTGGGAGTTGGTCAGCCTACCAATACCCGCAATAATCAAATGATGGGTTTGGGGTTTGAATGCTTCAAGTTAACTTTAGGGGAAGATATTCTTTTCACGATTGGCCTCACTTCTTCGGCCCTCTAGAATTCTCCAAAGAAAGCCTCTTCGTATCATCTTGATTAGACAGTGTTTTGCGGCTGGTAGTTCATCAGGGCTTATCGAGCTTAGTCCCTCAGAGCTGAATCGGCTCACCAATTTCACGATTAGCAAATGTTTCTTGAACCTGTCCAACCGAACTAATGACCGAAACGTCTTCATCTAGGAGGAAAACTTGCCAACCGTGACAAAATGAATGTCGCTCCGGCAGATGTAGCTGTCATCACTGCGCCTTAGATCTTTAGCTCTAATCCCAGAAGGGAGCTGTAGTTCGTACACGGGCCAGTCCCGTTTAGGCCCTTGCAGTAATTTCGGCCCTACCATCCACATGTCCAGCTAGAGGAAGCTAGTCTCACCTAGGATGCATTGATCGGCCGGGTTATTGCCAGACTTGACGCCATTCCACCGGTTCATGGCGGTTTTATCATGGATGGTCATGAGATAATCAGCAAGGAAAGTGATAGAACGACTTCTGACGTTGTTAAGGTGGTGCAGTACTATCGTTGAGTCCGTCCAAAAACTAGCTGACCAAACATAGAAGTGGAAACTTCCCTTCGCCGCTTGTAATGCTCCGACTTTCTTACGACAGAGCCGCTGCAGCTGAATCTTTCCGGGTAACAACCAGAGAGAGAAGAAAACCAAGCGGATAGAACAAACTAGAGACAGCTGACAGTATACCACGAAGAGTTTCTGGTTTGTCGGGAAAGTTTGGCTCTAAAATTAAGACATCCGTTTCCGCATTCTACTGTAATCCAAGCGTGAGTTCAAAGGGAAACGGAGAGCCACCCAGATCTCGAACCCTTTCGGCCCTTTCATGGTACGGAATGACTTCAAGCACTATCAAAGCTATCGATGTCCATTTCGTGAGATGGAAGCCGCCCTCTTCTAGCAATCTTGTAGGGCTTCTGAACTGCGCTAGGGCCGAGTCTACATCATCGAAAGACCCATGGTAGTAGTCGGCGTGGAAGTTTCTGCTGAGGCTGTCTACTACCGACCGGAGGACCAGAGCTTCAGGCTTGTTCGCCGTTTCTCGAAGGGTGTAGTTCGCATACGACAAAGAATATATGGCTCCGAAGGGGTGAACAGTCACCCTATAATTTATCTCCGCTTTGTTCAGGTTCTTCTCTTCCCATCATTGGAATCGCAACGCATCTCGCTCTTCCACCGGTATTTTTACCTGGGGAAATATTTCCCTGATATCGGCGGACAAGGCCACTCTTCCAACCCTGAAACGGCGTAAGACTTCGATCAATCGCCTGGTCCAGCCTGGCCCCTGTAGCAGCCGATCATGTACCGACTTGCCTTGAAGTTTGGCCGCACAGTCAAAAACCATTGGCACCTTTTCGGGTTTCTTGGGGCTGAGAAATGGTCGGTGAGGTAGATACGAGATCCCCTTTCGGCACCTATTCAACCTAGCCGAGAGCTTCGTTTCGCGTCAGTGCTTCCGCTCGTCTTTCTCACAAATCCTGGTTTTCGAAGAGGCGTTCTTTCAATCGTGCAAGTCCTTGAAGAGCGCATTTTCTGTTACCAAACATAGGGTCAGCTGGTGTGCGATAGGAGTGGAACCTCGAACTGATTTTTGAGGCCTATCGTTCCTTGCCGCACCGTCTGTATAGCTAAGTGATCCACTTGAGACAACGATGGTCCTTCGTCTCCGACGTCACGAAACTCCTTATCACACAGTTGCTGCAGATGATTCTATATGCGGTCCATTTCGGCGGATAAATAATTCACGGAACCACGTCCCCCGACTGGACCACACAATATCCATCTTAGTGCTATGCGTACGGAATAAGGTGCCTGGTGAATGTCCACTCTCTGGTGAAGTACCCAAGTTGCCTCTGGCACGTGGCAGCCGATGAGGAGACCCACTTCGTCGTCCTCCCAGTCTACGACGGTATCATCCTACAGGTGGGCCGCCTAGCTAAAAATGCGTTCGCCGACCGTGGTGCTCACATGGGGAAATCAGCCAATGTAAATGCCTCAGTTGATTCAATTTGCTCGTTGGTGTCTGAGGAGATGAGCTGTAATCTCAACCGGCCGGCAATCAATACTTGTGTTCCGCCCACCGTGCTCGCCGCTAACGATGTCGTGCTTTTAGCGAGCCGGTGTTCATCGGCAAACCGCTTCTTCGCCAGAGCTGTGTCGGATCTACCGTCGACGAAGGCTAATGTTTTGACCACCCCAGTTGGGGTCATCACTCCCACGGCAGCTACTCCTAACCGTATTGGTTTACTGGCAGACCAAGATGTTGAACAGATCACACTGGGCTTGGTGTTCTTCTCCGGTGTAGTTTCTTTCGCCTGGTGCAACAATCGGTGGTGTCTGCCCGTACAGCCCTCGTAACCACATCTGTTCCTTACTCTACAAGCTGCCGCCATATGTGTGGTGTTAGGGCATGTGAAGCACGCTCTTTTCATCCTCGCCATTCCCCAAAGTTCGTCTATCGTGGCGTTCATGAACTTTGAGTAGTCTAGTAGCCCATGGCTGGCGTCTCAAGACCTGCAGCTTGGATGAGCTATAGCCCCGCGTGAAATGGCGTGTGCATTGGTCCAAGGCTAATATTTCGAATGCTTCCGTGCAGTGGTTTGAGCCTGGCTGGTGCTCAACTTGTTTACCCGGTTGCTGCCCCGGATGGGTCGGCCAAATTTACTGCCAGCTATGTTGGTTTGCCTGTCCAAGTATTCGGTCAATTCTTCGAAGCTAGCCTCACGGTAGCTCCGACTTACACGTTCCGCATCTTCCGCCCACCGAACCTGTAGTTCGAGAGAAGGATGACGAATTATGCCCTCCGGTGCATACGCTGCATCTAGGTCAGCCCTGTAACCTAAATGATCGAGGGCCATTGAACAGTTTTTCATTTTGATCACCAGGTCGGCCGTTGAATAGACAAAGTTCTTGGTTTTTTGGCCTCTGACATCACGCCCCTTATTAGATTAAGAGCTACCTTGAATGACTGGCCGAACAGTCCCTCATAATCTTCCTTGCCCGTGTGTATCCTTGTTTCGGGCCGAGCACGGTACACTCGTCGATAGTCTCTCTTGCTCGACTTTGACAGTACTGAGTCATGTAGAGGAGCGTTTGTCCGGGGTGGATTATCTTATTTTCGACGAAAGTTTCAAGTTGCCTGATGGACTTGCAGTAGTGTTCGGTTCGTCCGCCGAAAACTGTCAGTTCTACTTTTGGCAGATCGATCGATGGTTGTGTTGATGTCTTATATTCGACATCCGACGCAGCTTTTCCAACTTTCATTTGTCATGACCTGTCTGATAGACGGTGGTCGTTGACCTTTTTTCTCAAGCTCGTTCTGTCTACAACTCTCTGCTGTCTCCTGGGCCTGCTGCCCAGCCGATAACAGTTGCTGTTCTACGCCTGTTATCCTCAACTGAATAGGTCAAAATTCTTGCAACCTGTAAAACCCCCAGTAATACTTGAGCTAACACTGGCAGGATTAGGTGACCCAGCATTAACCATAGAATCAGACGTACCCAAAGCCTCCCCAGTGACTTGCCGTATTACTTCCTGTCCATATTCCAACTGCTTCGATTCTTTTTTTGGCATGTTGCATATCTCCTCGTTCCAAGTTGATCACCTGAGTATTGCGAGACAATTTTGAGCAGTACGCCGCCAAATTCAAAACAGATCCCGAAATCAGAACGCCACTATCCGTAATTTCTGCGATTCTAGATTATTAAATGAACTTTGACATGAAACAAATGAAAATCCTAATTGTGTGATCACAGGGACTCATAAAACGAAAACTAGGTTGCGGCGTTCGAGAAGGGAGCAAGTGCGCCCTGCAGGTTCAAAATAGGATATGACAGAGTAGCGCTTTGGACGAGAACAAACAGAGGTTGGTTCATGAAAACACGCAGTGCATAAAAACACAAATAGTGTGTATAAGAGAGTGATTTCAGCGTAGCACGAAATCACAGTGTTTCTGGGGGGACTTTTCACAATCCGTCGTTACGCCATCTGCCCTATCCTGCCTGACTCTCACCCCACAATCTCCATCTTCTTGATTTAAGACGCGGAAGAGACAATCTACTTCTGATATGTGGCCTTTTTGAATAGGGTTAAAGTGATTACTTCTTCCTCGTCTGTGCACCCCCTTCTCGCCCTGATAACAGCAGAAATGTTTTACACTCGAGACCACTTACCCCTCCACAAACTGACTTTTCATCTGCACGGCCACTACGCCGTAGAGAGCTCCTCTGGCAGATACGGTTCTTTCCAAGAAAATAATAACTTTAAAAAATGGACATCCACTTTGGCCTCACCCGGCATTTCCTTGTCCCAAAGCAAGGAAGCGCACAGGGCTACTTTCTCCGTATTTCCACTCCGTTAAGTCTACTAATGTCGTACCGTCATTCATTTTAGGTGCCGTCCACAGTAAGAAATGGCTTGATGCTATGTACATTTTTTGGCTGCCGTCAACATCCCCGCGGTCCACCTCACTTTACTCTCTTTTTAGCCTGGTGAACCGGGGAGATGGTAAAAGATTCCATCAAGCAGCGGGGTAATAGAGCCCAAGGCCTCAAACCCGAGTAGTACTTTAAAACTCCAAGACATTCGGTTAGCTCGCTTTTACGAGTGTGACTGTGGAACCAAAATGTAGGCGCTCTCGATTTCATCTCAGTTGAAGTTGCCTCCAAGATGTATTTCAGTACAGGTAATTCTTGAATTTCATGGTTCCTACCTTCCCACATTTTTCTTTAGACCGGATTTGCGGGGACAACACTTTCGATGGAAGTCAACCTCGACTGACCGGTACAAAGCAAGATTGCACGCCCTTTCAAGGACCCGAACCCCCAGACAAAACCGGGGTACGTGAAAGTTTTAGAATGGGGTGGAGTTTCTGTGTGGCCACGGGAGTTGTTCCCTGGCTGTCCAGGATGTTAAACATTGCAGTATCTGTGCAAAATGGCTTCAATGGGCTTGCAGCAAGATAAAAATTGAAGGCCTGTTGGCCTATTGGGCCAGCAATAACGTAACCTGGATACAACCAGGGTGCATAGAAAATTGGAGGAAGTTGTCCCGAAAGTTCTTCGGTAAGGGAGATATCCTGGGAAGCCAAGCCAAAAGTTAGCCTGCAGGTACGGACCAGCTATGACCGATATCCTGGGTCAAGACGACTACAGAACGGGACAAACTTCCTTATACCGTCCTCCGCTAATCAAGAAACCGAGGGGCCGAAAATAACGACGAGCGAGGCATAAAACCTTCAGAGCCAAAATTGAAAGGAAGACAAATTGGCTAACAATCCTTTGTAACACAAGTTTGAGCAATGCGAAGCCAAATTCACAACGGACCCCGAAATCAAAAGGCAATTATTTGTGATGTTCTGCGATACTAGATTTTCGAATGAACAATGACACCAAAAATATACGAACCTCAATGATGATATCACAAGGACTCAACAAACGAGAAACCGAATTGCAGCGTGCGAGCAAGGAGCACGTGCGTCACGCAGGCCCGGAACTAGTTTAAAGCACGTGCGGTCCGGAGGTCTGAAAATAGATGCACAGATCAGCACAACTGGTCACAGCATGAGGTCAGTCACAGCAGAAGACGAAGCTCGGAAAACAGCGGACTTGTATTGGCACGAGGCGACGCAGTACTGGTACAGGTCGAAACCGGAAGTGAGGTCAAACGGGGCGTCCATGGGGCTTTTTGTGCAGTTTTGGTGTTGGGGCCAAGGTCACTGTTCGGGGGAAGAGGACGGTGAGATTCCTGCCGCACTGGATGGCCCTACCTCATAGTTAACGACGGCACCTGGAAAATAAAAGGAAAGGACACAGGATTATGTAAAATCAGAAGTGCGGTACACAGCCCCCTCTCGTGAAAGGGCTGTCCTCAGCCCTTCTGTATGCACTTCAACCTTCTCAGCAACAGACGGAATGCTTGGGGGCCTGCTGCTAACTGTTCCATCGTTGTGTGTCGCGGGCTTCAGCCGGTTGTAGTGTACAATTTGGTTTCGGGTTTCTGGGTTTTCGCCGACGTGAGCAACACTGCACGTCGTGGGGCTCAAGTTTTCTATCACAATGAAGGGTCCGGTCCGGTCATACTTAAGGTTGGAAGGTATTCCCGGGACCTGCATCACCGACTTCATCCAAACCTTTTCACCTTGTTGTACTGGCGTTCAGTGAGCTTTGCAATCCTATAACTCTTTGTGGTGGCATTATGATGTCCTCAAATGTATACTTGCAAGACGATGACTGTCGCCGAGGGTTCGGCAAAGCTTAATTGCATAGTCCGTTGATGTCCGTATGTCGTCGGCGAGCCGTGGCACCGTAAGATCGATGGGTAACGGCAACTCCTGTCCGGTGATCATGAAATGTGGCGATTGCCCTGTCGAAGTCTGCACTGATGCCCTGTAGGCGAGCAAACATGTGGATAGGGCTCTATCCCAGTGTCCAATGGTATGTCTCTCTATGAAGGCTTTCACCACGTTTTTTAAGGTTAGGCTTGTTCGCTTCACAAGTCCATTCCCTTGCGGGTGGTACGGTGTCGAGCGGTTTTTTTTATCCCCAGTAGCAGATACTTGTCGGCCAATAACATACTTTCGAAGCTGGAGACCTGGTCCGTGTGGATGGATAATGGTGCCCCTCAACGTGCGATCCAGGTATTAAAGGTTGTCTGGGCTATGGTAAAGGGATCAGTGCGTGGTACAGGTTCGGCTTCGCACCATTTTGTGAGGTGATCTACCATGACCAGAACAAAGCGATTTCCTCTATTGGACTCGGGGAAGGGACCGACAGTGTCAATCCCCAACCGTTTGTTTGGGTATCCCGCCATGATGGGTGCCAAGAGTGCCCGGTTAGTGGCACATGGCGCCTTGAAACTCATACACAGTTCACAACTGTTACAGAAATTCACCATATATCTCACCCGATGTGACCACCGAAACCTGGTGCGAATCACTGCCAACATGTTCCGTTGTCCGGTATGTCCCTGCTCAAGATGAAATTCTGCCAGCACTGTCTCGACAGCAACCTGGGGTACCACCATCCTCCTCGTATACGTGGGTCCTTATTTGAAATACAGGATGCCATCCACGATCGTCAAGTTTTCTCACAGACTCCACAAACACAGGGTTCCCCAACTCTGGCCAGCCATTTCTTCTCGTGTTGGTTTAGTACTGTTTTCGTTTAACCGCCTATATATCAGCTCCAGTTCCGGATCTATTGCTTGGCGTTTCCTCCAAACATCCGACGGCGCCGCCTGCAGCGTGATGGCCGTTACTTGAGTGCTGGAGCACGTGGGGCACTCTCCATGTGCCCCGCAAGGTCGTTTCGACAGGGCTTCCACATTATGATGGCCGCGCCCCGGGCGGTGGATGCGTTGAAACTGGTACTCTTGCATCTTTTCCTGCCATCTGGCAACTTGACCAGCAGCATTTTTGAACGACTGTGACCAAACTAGCGCCTGATGATCGGTCCGAACGACAAACGTTTTTCCCAAAAGGTAATGGTGGAAATAAGACAAGAAATATACCAAAGCAAACATCTCCTTTCGTGTTGTGCAATAATTTCTCTCGTGTTTATTTAGACATCGACTGTCATAAGCTATGACTCGTTCTATACCGTTCCGATTCTGAGACAATACTGCACCAATTCCCGTTTCACTTGCGTCCCTGTATAAAACGAAGGGTTCAGCTTCAGGAGAAAACACTGGTGGGGCTAGGACAGGTGAGTTGGTCAGAGCCTCGTTAAGCGACTGAAAGGCATTATTACATTCCTCCGTCCAAAGGAATGGACTCTTTTTCTCGGTCAACCGGTGTAGTGGAGCCGCAACTCTGGCAAAGCCGCGTACAAATCGTCTGTAATTTGAAGCAAAACCCATGAAACATCTTACTTCGTCCAAATAACTAGGGGTCGGCCACTGCTGGATTTACTTGACTTTTTCTGGATCCGTATGAACCCCCTCGCGGATTATGACGTGTCCCAAAAAATGAACCCGTGCCCGTAGAAAATGACACCTACTCGGTTTCAGCCTCAAGCCTACAGCCTGCAGCCGTTCAAATATACACCGTAAAGTTTCGGTGCGGTCTTGGAACGTCTGACTATGAACGATAATGACATCCAGGTATGCCAGGCATTTCGTCGGCATAAAATCATTCAGCACTTTCTGCCTCAGGCGCTGAAACGTAGCGGGAGCATTGGTTAACCCGAGAGGCATGGTTTGAAACTCATACAACCCGGACGGAGTCACAAAGTTTGAAAATAGAAGTCAAAAACATAGATTGCACGATGTATTCTGGATCATTTCGCTGCATCTTTACAAAGTGCGTACTGCAGTCGAAGTGATTATTTTTATAGCAAAATAAATGAACGAAATATTTATAAACAAAGGCAAAGTCACATGACGCACACATTCACACATGTCTATCGAATGATCACACAACAATTATCACACCTCATTACCACGGCATTGATAAATTGATTACAAGTTCGCGTTGTTTGCAAAGTTCAGATTTGTGTGCACGGATCGACTAGGCCTCCATGTATCTTAATAGTTTGGTGCTCGTGGTCGAGTAGATCACTTTGAACGCTTGACTTACGTTGACGCAATGTTTAGCCTCGTAAATATGCCGAGCGATTGATGATCTGATTGACCTTTGCTTGGTTGATGATGCAATTGTGGTAAAACCGTTGCTCATTGTCTTCTGAAGCCACACTGGAATGTGTTCAGCCATTCGATAACGTAACCGCCTTTCCGTTCTGCCTATGTGGGTGGCTGAGCACTCACATTTGAATTGGTATATGCAGTTTGATTTGGCGTGGATAGGCAAGGGTTCTTTCATCGATGGCCTAGTTAACCCAATAGTTGTGAATATAATCACCGGATCGGCTGCATAGTAGGTGCGGCTGACAGCTGATTTCAAGCGTTTTTTGATCAACTCACTCACATTGTCACCTTTGTAGAGGAGTTTCAGATATAATTTCATCTTAGACACGGTGGTTGAAATATCCTTTCTTGGTTTCAGGTGACGATACTTTGTCAAGAATGATGTTGGGTATCCATTTTCCGTCAGAATTTTAGTGATGTGATTTATTTCTTCATCCAAAGTGTCCGCCGTGCAAATCTTCTGTGCTCTGCAGAACAGTGTTTGCACTGTGTTTATCTTGTACTTTATCGGGACGAAGCTGCTGAAGTGGAGATATTGCCCTGACCAGGTGTCTTTTCGATAAACGGACCTCCTGATTGAACCATCTTTTCTGCGGAAAATGTCTAGGTCTAAGAAGCTTATGGTGTCATTGTCCTCATTGTGGATTGTCAGCTTTATATTTGGGTGTAGATTATTAAGCAAGGCATGCAGCTCTTCGCCTTCTTGTTTGCTCTTTGTGATGACAAAAATATCATCCACGTAACGGCGATAGAGTACCATGTCGAATATTTTGTCCCCAATCTTGTTTTCTAAGTAAGCAACAAAAATATCCGCCAGAATAGGGCCCGATGGACTGCCCATGGCGACTCCGTCACTTTGTCGATGTCCTTCATTGAGAAAGCGGAACTTCATATTAGATGTACATAATAACAATGAACGTGTCAATTCGGTATTCGGTAGTCCGATATGAATATTATGCTTATCGAGTTGGAGTCACAAAGGCCGTTTTCTCCCGGTCTCCCAAACTAACCTCTACCTGTCGATATCCCGACGCCAGATCCAAGGTTGAAAAGTACTTAGATCCTGCTACGGCCTCCAATGTTTCATCGATACGAGGTATGGGGAAGGCGTCCTTCTTTGTAATGGCCTTTAATCGTCTATAATCCAAGCACAACCTTAGGGTTCCGTCCTTTTTTACAGTCACTACTGGGGAGGCCCAGGACGAAAGGGACGGACAAATGACCTGACTATCCAGCATTTCCTTAACTATGTTATCTACTTCGTTCCGATAGTGTGCCGGGACTCGCCTGAACGGTTGCTTGATTGGTGCTGCCTCTCCAGTGTCGATATGATGTCTAACTACCTGCTTGCGTCCCAATTTTTTTGAAGACCACGAAAACGCATCTTGGTTGCCAGTCAGTAGTTCTATCGGCTTTTTTCGTTCCTTGCAAGAAGCAGTCTCCGACTCATTACCTATCTGCTTCAATTGTTCCGGACGGGGCTGCTGAGCCTCCCTAACTGCACACACTTTGAATTCCCTGGGCACGAGTATGTTGGCTGCAGGTCGATACTCAGCCTGTTCTCCTGCAATACGCAAAATCCCGGCCGCCAAATTTATGAGACTCTAATGGAGGGTTAAAAAGTCAACACCAAGGATAGCGTCCCAAAGTAATTCTCTTACGACGGTAGCCTGGTGGGCAACCTCCCGGTGGCCTATGCGGAAGATGGGGTTGGCAACACCCAGTGTCTTGATTTCCTGATTATTGCCGGCCCAAAGACGTTGCGGCACCCACTCCTCCAGAGTTATCATAGCAGTCTCCCAAACTAATGTGCAACTAGACCCAGTATCGATCAAAAATGCGCCCCTTTACCCCATTAATGAAGCCCTCAACTGTTGGTGAGAAATTACCAAAAACAGTGGAAACGACTGGCACAGAACTGGTATGGAAAGACTCACTGATAGCTCCATTATATTCCCTCATGTTCATGCGTGCTTCCTTCCGCCCGTCTGCCTGTAACCAGCTTTGCTCTTGAAAACGTCTCCCTCGGTCCCGGCGGTATGGACCTCTCATTGGTTGGTCACCTTGGCGGCAGCTAACGTTGGGCACGCCCTGCGGGCTCTTCGGAGACAGTTGGGCCCCAACTGTTGCTTCTCTTTTTGCCGCCCGTTCGACAGCCTTGAGCAGATTTCTCGGCGGGTCAAGTGAGAACATTTCTCTAACAGCGGCTGAATTCACTCCGTCTATGAACCGGTGTAATATCAGCATCTCCCTCACCAAGGGGTCATGCCTGACGAGGACTTGACGAGCGGTCTTCTTCAGCTCCACGGAGTAACGTCCAACACCTTCTCCCGATTTTTGAGTGCGATACCGAAACTCGTCTCTCAGCTCGCTCATGGTTTTCTGGGGCGTTAAAACTTTCCGCAAAATTGAGAAGGTCTCTTCATTGATCACCCCTTCCGGGATCTCTTCGTGAACCAAGGTAAACGCATCCTGGCACAGTAGTGACAACAAGGTATACCGGCGATGACCAGGTTCACATAGTTCCAAATATGGGCGCACTCTAGCCTACCACATATCGAAATCATTGCCAGTATCAAATTTATCTGGTGTTTGTAAGGATACAGGTGTTGGCTTATTTGCGGATCGCCCTAACCGCATCAGGGCATCGATCAATATTTTCATCGCATCAGCGGAGGCATCAACTTCCGGTGTCCCGGGATTTGTATTGTCTACCATTTTTGAGATCCCACCACTGTCACCAATTTTTAATGCACTTGGGGTGCGGAGGTCTGAAAATAGATGCACAGATCAGCTGAAAATTGGTCACAGCACGAGGTCAGTCACAGCAGAAGACGAAGCTCGGAAAACAGCGGACTTGTATTGGCACGAGGCGACGCAGTACTGGTACAGGTCGAAACCGGAAGTTAGGTCAAACGGGGCGTCCATGGGGCTTTTTGTGCAGTTTTGGTGTTGGGGCCAAGGTCACTGTTCGGGGGAAGAGGAAGGTGAGATTCCTGCCGCACTGGATGGCCCTACCTCATAGTTAACGACGGCACCTGGAAAATAAAAGGAAAGGACACAGGATTATGTACAATCAGAAATGTATTACCGAAGGTAATGACATCTGGCGCTCTGGGCGCGAACAAACAACAATTGGTCCATAAAAACGAGCAGTTCGTAAAGACGCGTCAATAGTGCAAATAAGTGAGTGATGTTAAGACAAACACTGAATCTCAAGGGTTTTAGGGGGATTTCCCACGACCGGTCGTTACACCGCCCACCAAAATCCTCCCGAATCCTTGGCAGAGTCAAAGGTTTGGTATAAAGGTACTGATTCTTCCTACCTACCCATGCCCTGCTGTCAATGCGCGCGCCTAATGCCTGTCGTCAACGTTCTACTCATGGTCACACCTAATCCGTTGGCCACATAGACGCGAGGCTATTCTGCACCTTCCACGAGAACAACTGACCGATTGCGGGCTCGAAGGGGGCACGTAGATGCTGCCCTTGGAAGGCCAGCCTGCCCTGGCTGTATGTGCCTGCGTGATTGTGTGTAAGTGTGTATGATTTAATCGCTGCTACTTCCGCACATGCAAAAGACATTTCAGTAACGTCAACAAAAGCAAATTGCGAACACCGTCACATGCTTGATAGGGGTTGCGGGATATAGCGTGCATCGGGTATGTGCGTATGTGTCTGGATGTACAATGTATTCACAAGTATCACCATACATCAAAGGAGGACTTTCTGCAACGTCAACGGAAGACTGTGAGCACTGTAACGTGCCTGAATAGTAAAATGTAGGTACATATGCGTGACTAAAGCTCCGCTACTTTTACACGCAATGTCGTGTCGTGTGATAAACTAAGGTTTGGACAACTCCATAGTAAACCGTGAACACCGTATGAAATTAAACACAAATATACTTCAAAGACGGTGTGAAGGGTTGGGTCTTAAGGGGGAATGCATGGGGGATGAATAAATGAATTCAGCTTCATCTGGTATCAGCAGACATGGATGTAGCTTGGTCTGTAGCGTCGGCCTCGCCCTCGACATTGTCACCTTCAAGCTGACATATCTTACGGATATCTCACAATACGTCTCCTTTGTTCGTCCTCACCACCACCGTGCGCACGAGGCCATCGATTTCTGTGCGGCAATCCTTGATCACTTCAACCGGCCAATCGTCTTTATTCAAGTGGCTCTCCACGAGGATGACTACATCGCCAAGTCTGAACAGCCTCTGTTTGGAGATTCACTTTTGCCGAAGCTGCAGGGTTGGTAGAAACTCCCTCGTCCATCGTTTCCAGAAAGCTTGTGCTAGGCGGTTCACTTGTTTCCATCCAACAACGTACGTTCCACGCAGGGTTTTCAGGGTGGTTACTCCTGCGTGTGACCGGAGTAATAATAGGTCGTTTGGGGTGAGTGCCGGTTCGCCCTCCGGGTCTGGGACGATCGGCACCAGGGGTCTGTTGTTCAATATGCGTTCTACTTCTGTTAGTAAAACAGTCAGCTTCTCGTAATCAAGGGTTTGTTGTGAGGTCAGGGATGTGAGTATTCTCCTAGTCGATCATATCAGCACTAAACAAACGCCGCCACGATGACTGGCATAATGTAGTTTGAAGTGCCGTTCTATTCCGTTTTCTACGGCCTTGTTTTGTGTTTTGGCCGCTCATTTCAGCACCTGGCCTTTGGGCGTGGTTATGGAAGCCATCGAAAGCTCTGACGAACTGATACGAACAGTGAACTTGAAGACAGCCAACGGAATACCAATCCACGAGGTACGCAGTACCAGCCTCCCCAAGCGTGAAGACGGAGAAGCTGGCATCGCAAAACCCCGGTAGCCTGTTCCTCATTCATCGACAACGCGGCTAAAAGAGGTCTTCGTGTGGGGTAGCATTTAGCACATACGTACTCAAGTGCACTCACAACCAATCACACAAGCATATGAGACACTCTCCTGCTCCACAGTCTCCGACAAAAGTCTCAGAGTACCCACCCTCCCTCGTTTTCCACTGACTTTATGGGAGACTTTTCCCTTGTGTGGTAGTAGCTGTGATTCCCTCATACACCCAGACACACATCCTCAATCACACACACGTGCATGATACACGTTTATGCTTCATGACCTCCATCAAACACTTGGCAGTTGTAATGGCCAGGCTGTAAGCCGCCATATTGTTGTTCCAGTAATGTAAGTGTTGGTGCCGCTGATACACTTACTGAGCTTCGGCTCATGGAGTTATTTTTCCTTCTCTTGTGCTTTTGCAGATCAACCACGCTCACCCCTCCGGCGGAAGATCACTGCTGCTTGCGTGTTACACAGTGCTTACCGTTATCCTGTTCCTCGTTGACATTATGAAGGACTTCTCCCGAAGGCGGTAGTTTTTACTATCTACTCTACTCTACTACTATCTGCTCTCGTCCAAAGCGCTACTCTGTCATATCCTATTTTGAACCTGCATGGCGCACTTGCTCCCTAGGACTGCGCCGTGAGGAAATTTGAGTCAAAGTGTAGGCTCTATCGCAAGTTATTGATGATAGCAGAAGGTTAGTTTTGATTCTAGCCTGGAACGGTTTGCCCCCTGTCGGTTCACACTGGGCCGTTTGGCCGCTCCAATAATGGGGAACGTGTGGCCAGCATCTCTGCCAAATTACATGCTCACGCATTCGTCGCCAATAACTGGGAGGTTTCAATCGTCGAACCAGAGTTTATTTTCAGCAACTGCAGTTTGCAGGTGTAATATTCCTGAACTCGGATGGGTAAAACCGTCCAAACTCATGGCACTATTCTCTGGCCGGGCTCTCAAACGATCGTTTATGTAGATAAGGAATAGAACAGGACCTAAGGCCTATTCTCACAGGACATCAGCTGCTGCCATGGTAGGTTGAGACAAAGTATTCCTTATGATAGATACAAAGAGGCGGTCGGCAGGGAACCCGCAAAAAGATCCAACATGTAGCCTGTGTAACGACCAGTAGTAAAAATCGGTACCAGACTATAGAATTTATTTGCGTTTAGCATCATTTGACTTTTGCATAATTATTATAATAATGGTGGTTTATTTCGGAGACACTCGAAGCATGCGTGACTGCATGATCACATGGTACAAATGAGGCCACAAAAAGATCCTTGGATATTCAATTTGGTACACGTAGCACAAAAAAGCGTATAGGTTTCAGTGGTTGCAAAATGAATGCCCGGAAAACTTGAATCTGAAGGTTAGGTGGAAGCATCGCCCAGTAATGGGTGAAATGGGCTAAGCCGTCGAGATACCCGGTAAAGCGAAGCGGAAATGGTGCAAAAACGCTCAGTTTTTCGGGCCGCATCGATGTTAAGTCGCAGGGGTTGGTAAACTGGCAAAAAACCTCCAAAAATGCACATACGAAAAATCGAAAAATTCTTGGCGATGACGGACATGCACTTTAACCAGTAGCTCAAAAGATCCGGAAAATAGCAGAGGTATGATAACGAAGGAGTTTTAAGGTGGTTTCCAAGGAGAGGAATCGGGTAAATGGAACATATTCCTAATTACCACTGATTTAGTACTCACTATACAACAAGAGATTGTGGAAGAATCACCCATAAAGAGGTGTATGTAGATGCCAGAGACTGGGAACTTGGTGGGGCCCGGTGACGAAAGTTGACGAATGAGTGAAATGCAAGTCGAATAAAGGGTTCGTTTTAGGGTAGTTAGCGAACATAAGTTGACAACAGGGTGGACGGAGGGGTTGATATACGACGAACTCATGAGGCCACATGGGGGTGGTGTAACACACGTTTGAGCAATGCGTAGCCAAATTCGCAACGGATCCCGAAATCAAAAGGCAATTATCTGTGGTATTCTACGATACCACATTATTGAATGAACAATGACACCAAAAAGATACAAACCTCAATAATGAGATCACAAGGACTCAACAAACGAGAAACCGAATTGCAGCGTGCGAGCAAGGAGCACGTGCGTCACGCAGGTCCAGAACAAACAACAATTGGTCCATAGAAACAAACAGTTCTTCAGGACACATCAATAGTGCAAATAAGTGAGTGATGTTAAGACAAACACTGAATCGCAAGGGTTTTAGGGGGATTTTCCCCGACCGGTCGTTGCAACCACTGTAGCCCGGTGGCGTTAAGTTGCCCAAGAAATGTAGTAGCCGGCAGGATCACCACAGTGGAACTAATGAGATTCCAGGATGAAGAGGAAATAGCAGGATGTACTGAAGCGGCAAATTCGAGTGCGAGAATGAAGCAGCACAACGTACTATGTTGCTGGCCAGCATGAACATATCAGAGGCAGTGTGGTTCATGCAGTGCTGGGTATAAATAGGTGGACTGGGGGCGAAAGTTAGCAGCATGGACTGCCTTGTCATCTTAGAGTTCTGGCTAAGGGAAAGGAAGAGAGTGAGTTCAACTTGCCCAAACGATTTTTGCGTACTCAGAGCGGGTATAGGAAAAGGGAGGAAAGGATGGGTTTTGCTGGGGCCACAAGCGCAGCACTTACCTCAAATAGGAGTTGTCCCGTTTTCAACTTCCAATGCGTTCCCAGTGCGAGCGAAACCTCGACCAGGATGAGTAGTACTGGTGTGCGCCTACAGGAGCCCCTCATCGACCCCTGAGGGGGGCTAAGGTCTGCCGGAGTATCTAGTGACGGCAACCGGGGATACACAGGGCTGCATTATATCTTGAGGCTTTGATTTCGATGAAGTAGCCTGGCACTGTACCGGGGCACCGTCTGGGTCATTTGGGCACCGCCCGCTGGACCCAGCTGAGGAAGTAACCCTGGTGCAGCACAGTTGTCAGAACGTTCGGTGGAGGGGTGGCCTAACTCTGGGGCTATTGGATCTCGTTATCCCCAAGGTAGCATCGGAAGTGAGTAAGGTGAGAATAGATGCTGCTCTGAGTAGAAGTGATGGTGGGGTCCTCAGGCCGCTCCTTCTCGGTGGAAAAACAAAACCACCAAAAAGATGGCACACAATTTTCGGGGAGGGGGGGGGGCTTGGATGAGGAAAGGTTGCCGCCGGTGGCCGTCTCATTGGCCCGGGACCATGAATCTGCCTTGAGAGAAACGCGGTTAGACGCTAAAAGTGATCTACCTTGTCTGACTTAAGAGGTAGCTCACAAGAGCAGAGTCCAAGAGGAGGACCGCCGTTTTGGTGGAAAGGCAGTACAAGCCGGCATTGAAGGAGAAACACCAAGCACACAAGAGATATTGTGAGACCGGGGAGTGTAAGTCGATTCTCTCAAATCAAGCAACGTGTGACCATTTCGAACGAATCCCGAAACCAGAACAAGATGGATTCCTAGTCTCTAAGGTACCAAATTTAAGTTCACAAAAGGTACATATATGCACAAACCTCAAGTATGCGGCCAAATAGACTTCACAGTAAAACTCGGAGGTTCAAAGCCCCGTGGCTCAAGCACAACAGTCTAATACGTTTCGAGGCCGAATTCAATTCTCCCACACAAATAAGCATACGTGCGAAATTGTGGTGTATGGACGAGCTTTTGAAAGGAATGTCGAGTATAGTCAAATTCCAAAATCTAGTAGAATATTTGGGAGGATTTTCGGTGTTTGATCTTTACAGGGAGTATGGACGGCAACTGGGGTACCGGAGAATGAATAGGTTTTGTGGATGACGAGAAAAGGGGAAGCTGACTTACAAAATCAGCTTTGCTAGTGTGGCCAGGAAACACCCAAATGTGTTCTACTTTTGCGAGTAAGCGTTGGAGGCATAAGAAAAAGGAAAGAAAACTAGGCTGCGAACAAGAAACAGAAGATGAAATCGTCCCACAGCCTTAAGAGGAGGTTTACAGAACTGACGAGGGAAAAAACCCTGCGACTCTGGTGTTGCCTGAGGCTGCTCTAATGGAGTAGACTGGAGTAAAGCCTGGCAGTGTACGGTTGTCATTAGGCGACCTCGACAGACGGGAAGCCCTGGAACTGGACGGAATCCATTCGGTCATCCTCAGAAAGCTAGCTGTACTACTGACGAGACTGTAACGCGCACTGTACAATAAATCTCTCGGGGAGGCTGAGCTGCCGAGTGAAGGACAAACTGCGAAAGTGGCTCCAATTCACGTTGAGGGGTAATAGACCGGGTGGAGAACTACCGCCCAGTTTGCCTGTGTTTAGTGCCACCAAGTTTGATGGAAAGTATAAACCAAGTGGTATTAGTAAGAAACCTGGAGAAAAAGCCAGAGCACCGGTGAACTGTGCGGATTCAGAACTGGTAGGTCCTGCCTCATCAACCTACCAGGCTTTATCTTTGAGTCAAAACGAAGGATGGACCAGAGAGAGAAGGTCTGAACGTGCTACCTGGAAGTCCGCAAGGCACTTGACAGAGTGAACCGCAGGTTGCTCCTATGTAAGCTGGGGGGGGGGGGGCAATAGCAGATGCAAGGCTAATGGGAGGGCTAATATCTCACCCAGCCGAAAGCTAATTCTACGTCAAAGTCGACAGCAGGAAGTTCTCAATGACAGCAGCTGGCGAAGCCCCTTAAGGACCACTACTGGGCCCGCACTGTTATGATTCACGCAAACAAATTACCGCGGGTTATACGATCGCCCACAGATGAAGTAGGGGTTCTGAGGTATCCAGAACCTGATTAGGCTCAGTTAGACATTGAGGCTTTGCACCGGTGGCCTTTAGCATGGCACTTGTCTCTAAATCCGGCAAGAAGCTGATGTCTGGCCGTCGAGGGATCCAGAGGGATGCGGCACCTAAACCCAGACAACCTGGAGCCACTAACTCAGAAAGCGACGTCACAGACTTCGGCGTGATCGTTTCAAGCGACTTCAAGCCCTCGGCACGATGTCCCCAGGCTGTTACAAAGGCAAATAGTCATATACCAGTTGCGCGGAAGGCTCATTAGAAGAACCTAGAGCGGTGCTGCCATTATATACGACCCCGGTCCAATCCCAGACGGAGCACGTATTTCAAGGCCAGTCTCCGAAGTTGATCACAGACATTCTCTCCCAGGAGACCGTTCACGAGAAAGGAACTGGGACTACGAGGAGGATGTGATGTCAGAGGTAGGGTACTTTTCGCTGAAGAGCAGGAGAACGCGGGGAGGGGTGAATTGATAGGAACAATGAGAGAATCAACTGAGTTTTCAGCCACAAACCATCAGTTGTTTACACTCGACGGAAACTCGGTCATCCGCGGACAAAAGTTGAAACTATACCAGCCGAGGGCCAACAAGAACACCAGAGCACAGCGGTTTGCTCGCAGGGTTAGTAAAATCTGGAATAAGCTCCCCGGAACGGCGGTGGAAGCGAGGGCTGTGGCACCATTGAACAGGAAGCTGGACGAAGCTTGGGGACATGCCTTTCCGGAGTGCTCGTGAGGTACCGAAATAAGCCTAGCCGTAGCACCTCAGTCAGCTTCAGTGTTCTTCTCCTTCTTCCTGTTCCTGTTTTTCATCACTTTTCAGTCTATCCGAGTGCCTCCGCAAAGTAAATTTGGTCTTCCTAGATTTTTTGTTGCTTCACTACATCCGACAGCTGGAGGTTTTAACCTCTGTATGAAGAGTGAACCAGCTGGTTGCCGAGGCTTCCCTGTTAAAAAGTTGCCCTCCGCTGCTATCCCGATATATATATATATATATATATACTCAAGCTCCCAGCTAACGAAAGTCACGGTAGGGCTAGCTGGCCCGCAGGTGTGAAAAACTGGACCATCACTGGCACTGACCGCCGGGCCTGAGCTCTGATCCGATCTTGCATCTGTCACTGAGTGATGTTAAATATACCGACTCACACCGTTGTGGCGTTCATTAATTTCTGGAAAAACTTACAAACAAACTTCCAAATCCTCAGCGACATCTTAGCAGCCCTATCTCCTGCTTGACCCTAAGCAGCTCCTTCTTTTGGTTTTCTTGTGACGACCTTAGATCTTGTACTAGTCCTTTCTCCAGGTGGAGCCTCACAGGTTCATTTAGGGATGAACTAATCCCCGAACTCTGTTTGAACCGGTTCCATCCATTAACCACGGGGCCAAGGACCGAAAGACTATTGTGAGGGACCTGTCGAAGTTAGGAAGCGATCCGACCCAGTCCGTCTCTTCCACCACAGACCAGGTCCGCGGCTGTGATTGCCTTTAAGTTCCTCGTTGTCCCCCTTGTTCCACAACGGGATAGTTGTAGTGTCAAAGACTTGAGCCTTGATGGTGAGGAAAACAGCTTTGTTAGGAATAACGCTGGGTTGGTCATCAGAAACAGCGATACAGAAAACAACTGAGTTAGGAACTTTCACTTGCATACGATGTTACAATATCTACCCAGCCAGTGCGCACAATGAAATGACTCGCACTCGAACCACGCGCGCTACGGAAGGACCGGAGGACAAGTTATACTGGAACATGTTCCATCACACCTGGTTGGTGCCAATTCATTTGTAAGCGAAGATAGATGTGCATTTGTTGAGGGAAAAGTGCCAGCCAGTCACAAAGTGATTTCGCTGTATCTCCTCCATCTGTCAGTTACAGTCCGGCATTCGACTCGCCACAGCCTCACTTTGGAAGTCTGTTTGAATAGACTTCCTTGTCGTTCCGCTTGAGGAAGTGGGGGGCGTCACTTTCAGTATGTGGTCTTAAGAGAGAAATGAGTGTTTGCTTTTTCCGTAGATGGGGCAGTAACTTGGCGACGTCAACAACGGCTGAAATGGATGGTGGCTGAACTTGGCTGCAAGAAGCCTTGATCCGTTCTAAATTTGACGGTCCAGACTACGAGCCCCGCCCAGGATAGTTCAGCCGGTAGATCAGTTAATGTCCTTCGAAGTTGGTTGTCAGAGCCAAAGCTATCCCAGTCCAATGAAGGGGAGTTTACTTCCTCGCAATAAGAAGTGGACTGAAAGGGTGTATTATTCTCAAGGTTCGTCGAAACCTTTGCTGCCGAGGGCGAATCTACCTGCAGTGTAGGAGTGGGAAGGGAAGTCATACAGGACAGTGAAACAGTGAAGGCATATAAGCGAATAATAAGCCCGAAAGCTATCCACTGTAAATATTGAGATATGTGGAGGGGACAGTCCGGGGACAGGAGGTCTGTTTTGTTGGAAATTAGTCCATTATCACGTCCTCATCTTCAGTCTTTACCCGGGAGCTGTGTCCGCTATCATTATTCCGCCATCTTGGTAGCATGGAGTGAGTCAGGTCTCTGTGGTGGCAAAGCTGTTGGGCTCACTTTCTGTTCCCAATCGTCTCAGAACCCGGTCTTTCAAATTGGGGTAGACGTAATTTGCCTGCAGACACCTCGGTACCTGTTCACTGGGGAGGAGTTCTAGCGGGGCGGGGCGGGGCTCATTGCCCTGCTAGGTGTTGCCTTCATAATAGTTGGTTTGTTGGTGTCACCCGGGTGATCATTTAGGCAGGTAAGCTGTCCTCCGATGGCCCAGGTTGGAATGCTGCAGTATGAAAATTGCTTTGTTTCGGCTCTAAGCTATTAGTCTGTGATCCATGTAGGATGCAGCAGTGTTCTTTACAGGAATACCGCATCTTGTCACTTTTCAGTCGGAATTTTGCTCAGCATCTGAATGAGGCGTGGCGTCCCCAGAACAATGTCCCTTTGGTTAGGTTTGGACTGTGGTTGAAACAGGGGCTTCTTCTGGGGAATAATTACAATATCTTGTCTCTGCTTCTTAAAGATGGGAGTTACTTTGACAGCTATTTCAGGAGCATCGTAACCTGCCCAAAGGCTACTTGCATTGAGCAAGCCGGAGGCCGCAGTTACGCTGACGAGCGCGTAGTGGGAGTCCAAGGGCCACTCGATGCACCGGCATGAAATAATTTGGATCGTTGCCTTTTTAAGCGATCCGATTTGTCGCTATGTTCTCGGAGAAGAATTCCAGAACTCGATCCCATATCCGTTTGTGCTTTTCAGTAACTAGAAAGGCGTATTTTGCAGGGTTCAGGGTTGAGGGTGCTTCAAGCATTCTGGCTATTCCTAGGGCTACGTGCATTGGACTTGCACCTATGATAGCTGTGTCCCGTACTGTCGCTTTTCCGGCGTTGGATGTAGAGGCCGTCGAGTTTTTTGCAGCGTCCATATCTAGTTGTTTTGGCCCAGCTATAGCCCGATTGAAAGCTGATAGGAGGAAGGAGATAGTAGCACGGTTTTCCGGACTGGCTATCTATGGTTCGGGTTCTGCTATTGTAACCTCAAGAATTTCTATGATAATAGCCTTCGAGGGGTTCCCCAGAATGGGTCTGTCCTCGAAATTAGGCTGAAAGCTGCCGGAACTCTGTGAAATTTCCAGTTTAAAATCATTTCAGCTGGAGAGGCTAAAAGAAATCTTGACGTAACAAACGCTCATAAACACCACTAGTACCCATATCTGATTAAGCGAGCCCCTGCTCGCTTAGCAAGCCCAGTTTAGGGGGCACCGGAAACGTGCCGACAACAACTTTATGGGCACGCGATTGGCTTTATCCATACAAACTCATGTGCAAGCTGAACTGAGTTGGAAATGGAACTTAACTCTGGTTTTGGCTTATAGCCATGACCTCGTCACCTACTGCTAAGTCACACATTTATCATTGAAAGTGAGAAGAATAAGGAATAAAGCAGTGAAAAAGAACAGTAGAGCACACTAAGTTACGAGAAAATGTATGAGGAGACGAGAGAGCCCAAACATTCGAACCCACCGCGAAGGTCAGCTTCTCTCCTATTGCTGCAGCGCTTACCGATCCATAGATTCCACCTGCACGTTTTGGCTAGCTGCTTTTGAAGCCCTGGAATCCACCCGAACCTAAGTCCTAACCTGACTTGTCCCCAACTGAGTTGTTAATATGTGCTGAGTTGCATCGGAGCGGGTGGTTTCAGTCGCCTCATCTATCGCCGTTGGCGCTCCGGATGCAGGCTCTTACTCGATGTATGACGCTGTGATGAGCAATACCCTGAATTCCATCATGCTGACATTGCGTAATGGACTGGATACATCACAAAATGTGAGCTGATGTGCTTAGTGCGCATGAGTTTGGTTAATCAATACTTTGGCACTGGAAAGATAACTATCGCTTGGTCTGTTGTGACTAGGTTTGGCTGAACGTGTGTGATCACAGTGCGGTTTGAGAGCTTCACTGATTATGAACCACCACGTCAGGTTGTTTCTGTGATGTAGTTCTAGACGAAAATCTGCAAATGACTTTCCCAATATCGGAAGTCATCAGTGTCTAGTTTCCTGTTTGGTGATGCTTTATCCTCTCCCGGTAATTATCGCGGAACTGGAAGTTGTAACACTCCGGGATGTCTAAGACTGCGGAGTCGCTTTCATTTCTGGGCCGTCGTCATACCCACGTGTCATTTTCTTGAAGTTCCTGAGGTAGTTCAAGAGTTCGAGGCTTAAGACGGTGGGTCCCGGATTTTGTATGTTTTCTGTTCTGAAAGTGAGATTGATGCACAACGGGGGCTACCAGACTCGTTATCGAGTGGGTGTGTCCGGTGGAGCAGGTCGCATAAAATTGAATTTGACAATAATAGTACGGATGAAAATAGTAACATTTGCGGTAGTAATATGGCTGAGTTTTGCGATGGAGTAAGTGGGAATCCCGTTGCTTGGAAGCTTCCGGTGTTGGGCGTCCATCATCTCTTGTGAGACAAGATATCTTGGACAGCCACTAGCCATGATCATTTTCAGTGGTTTGACGGTAGAATTTCTATTTTCCTGATGTAGGGAGGGATAATTCTATTTTCTTGCCTTCCCCACGTCGGGAAAGAGCTGGATGCTGATGGATCTGTTTGGCTGTCCATCATTTTTTCGTGAGCTTAGTCTGAGTTTTTAGTTACCTATAATTCGCGCGCATAAATGCAGCGGAAAAGGTACACCCCGTGTTCTCAAATACCCACTGCACTTTTGGGGATAGTCTATAAGCTGACTGGCATTTGGAATGGAGAACTACGTCAGGTCCCAATAGATCAGGTGTGATAATTTAGCGGTAGACAGTAATCCACTATCGGATTTTTGCCACACCTGACCTCTTGGGATCTTATGTGCTTCTCCACCTCGAGGCTCGGGGTCTGGTTACCGGTTATACCTAACAATGCAGTGGGCCTTTGTGGCTATGGGGAATTCCCTTTTCTTCGCAGTCATGCGAAAGCATGTAATAAAGAAAGGTGGATGGCTGTGAATTACCGTCTACCACTGAAGTGACTGGTGGTGATGAGATTCGAAACTCGAACTTCCGATGTGGTAATTGAAAGCTTCATGCCTCTTGAATACTGCCGGCATATTGTTATGTTCTCTTGCCATGAGAACCTAATACCTTCAGTGTACTTACTGTTTCGAAGTAGAGCATTCTTCGGCATCTGATTCCATCTTACTCATTAAAGACCTTTCTACACGCATCAACGGGACTTCACTGAGCAATCAGCTTTCTGACCCTTGCCTTGCGTTCTGCTTTGGTGCTTCTCTTAGTGCTGACTGTACATCTTGGGGGCGTTGCGGCAGTCAACCAAACTAAATAAATGGTAATTCGTGACTTCCGCAAACAGCGGATACCGAATTAAGTGTCTTAAGGTTTCTCTAGTCATCCCCTTGACGATTGGAAATTCACGAGAAGCTAGGGCTTATATAGTTAATATATCTATTATTAGAATGATTTAGAGTACCTGTTGGGTATATCTTCGAAAATATTACTATCGCACGCTTATGCCGTCTATCTATTTTCATCTACTGATGTGAATAGAGAATCTTTAGTAAAACCCTTTAATACGGTAACTCCCATGGAGTAGTTGAAAATTGTCGACCAGGGGCCAACAGTTCAGTTGAGTTCTTCACCTTTGCTGTTTTGACGACTGACGGCAGTCCACATGCCAAAGATACGTTCGACTTTTCTAGCGTTTATCATCTACGGAATAAGTTCGAGGCTTACGTTTTCTTCCACAGAGTACTTTGAATCCCGAAAGCTACATGTAGACAATTCAACGCGACTACTGAGCTACAGACGTAACCTTTATAACCTTTCTGGAATGTCTTGGTGCAGCCAAATCAGCGGTGCTAAGATTGGGCTTAGTTTCGGGTAGTCAGAACTAGTCCTTGAACTACATTCGACCCACACCGATTGTTTTGGTTGAGGCATGTCACTTAAGTGTCTTTGAATTCACTCCCTCCTCAAGCAACACGAGTGTCCCCTTGGGCATCATCTGGAATTCCGTAGTGTTCCCTGACCGTGCTATTGAGTGGTCCCGAGTGAAACAAAAAGATACACCCAGGGGACGGTCAGCAATGAACCCCAAGACGCGATTGAACCATACCCCAGTTGCATAATCGCATAATAAACGTAGGTTTTATTGCCAGTTGAACTTACTCCAATTTGTTGAAATAAAGAATGTACTATGGGTGGAGCATGTCAGCAATGGTAGGTGACCGTTTATTGAAAAAATAATTGACAGTCGTTAAACTGAAAAGTAAAATTATTGCCTGGTTGTGCAACTGGGGTATGGTCCAAGCACCTTCTCCGGGTTCATCGCTGACCCTTTTCTGATCGTAGCTTTGGAGGTCTTAATGGTGCGGTCTCGTGGGAGTCCCAGGTGACGCTCAAGAGAATGCGCTTTCTGCGTGGGTCGTTTACGAACTATGAAGTGTTACTTATTGAATTACCAACAATTTTATGAGTTCTCACAATAAAAGGATAAATCAGGGGTACGCTATCGATATAGACTGAAAGGGGGCTAACAATGTCTTTCTTAGACATGTACTACTGTAGTCGATATACCAAAAAACATATTTAAGGGATTTTTGTTATTTTAGGTATTGTGACAGTGTTTCACATGTTCACGAGGCAAACTGCGTTTCTAAAATAAAAATGAATATCTCCTTTGGGAACACCCAGGGGACGGCCGGGTGCGCCCCCCCCCCCTCTGTGCTGCTTCGGCTGGCATGTGTTGTCTTCTGTCCCTAACCGCCCCTCTGCTCCATCTATCCACCCATAATACTCCCACTGATAACACGGTTGATGCTCGCAACGACTCACTGTCAAATAGTTTCGGGAATAATCCTCTGTCTGGTAACTCACATTTTCTCAAGCCTCGTCAGCCTCTGAATCTCGGCTCCTTCAACGTGCGTACATTCATGCAGACGGGTCAGCAGGCGTGCCTAGCGCTCACAATAGATTCTCTGAAGATTGATGTCTGCAGTGTAAGTGAAACGCGTATCCAGGATTCGAGCAGTGTAATTCAACTAACTGCTCCTGGTATCTCATCGAGGTATTTTCTACGCACTTCAGAAGACGAAGTAGCTCGAGCTTCAGGTCAACGTGGTGTAGGAATAGTCTTGACTGACAAGGCTAAGGCTGCCCTATTAGACTGGATCCCTGTTAACAGTCGTTTATGTGCTGTGGGACTCCAAGGGTCAATTGGCGTTCGAAAGGATAGTTGTGTTAAGCGCAATTTGTTTGTGATCTCGGCGTACGCCCCAACGGACTGCAGCTCAGACTTGCAGAAAGATGAGTTCTATGATGCCCTCGCCACCTTCGTTCGCATTAGTAAAGATTCTGACATTGTAGTGCTAGCTGGTGACTTCAATGCACAAGTTGGCAAACTTAGTGTGTCAGAAGCCTGTTTAGGTGGGCGTTATGCTTTACCCGCTCAGCGTACAGATAACGGGGATAGGCTTCTCCATTTTTGTGCAGACAATCGATTGTTCTTGTGTAGCACCAGTTTCCGACACAGCTCGCGTCGCACAGCGACATGGCGCTCTAACTCTACAGGTACTTTGAGTCGAATTGATCATATCGCCGTAAGCTACCGGTGGTGCAGTTCTGTTCAGAACTGTAGATCTTACTTGTCCACGTACGTAGAGTCTGACCATGCATTAGTTTTAATGCGATTATCTCTCCAGCTCCATAGTAATCGTCGCAAACCGCAAACCCGATTAGCCGTGCAACGTTTGTGTGATCCAGAAGTACGCACCTGTTACGAGCAGAAGTTAGGAAATGAGCTAGGATCTACGACGAACAGTAATGTAGATGAGCATTGGGCTCATATCAAACAGGCGATGCACTTTGCAGCAGGTTTTGCCTGTGGTCCTAGATCCGTTGTCCATCAAAGACACTGGATCTCGCAAGAGTCCCTGAGTACAATGGAACAAAAGTGTCAGCTCTCGAACCGTAAGGAGATGAATAAGATGCGGAGAAAGCTGCAGAGGCAAGCTACGAAAAGCCTTAAGAATGATCGCGAAAATTGGTGGGTCAAGGTGGCCGAAGAAATGGAAGGTGCAGCTGCTTCAGGTAACAGTCAAAGACTGTTCAAACATTTGTGACACCGGCGGACGGCGCATCCAGGTCAGTGAAACGATTTGCGATGAAAATGGAGAACCCATCCATAGAAAACAGCAAAGGCTTGACCGTTGGGCCGAATACTTCAAGGGACAGTTTAGCTGGCCGCACGCTAGTGTAGTTACTATCGTGTCAACAACTGCGACTCCTTGGGTGGTATCACTTGAGCCCCCATCGGAAGCAGAAGTAGAGTCATGCATTCGATCACTAAAGCCAGGGAAAGCGGCAGGACCCGACGAACTTCCCCCAGTTCTTTTCAAACTAGGTGGAGATGTTTTGATAAAATCACTTATCGTTTTGCTCCGTGACATTTGGAACGCGGAGTGTATTCCGTTAATACGGAGTGATTCGTTGATTGTTCCCATCTTCAAGAAGGGAATACGCAATGACTGTAGTAATCATCGCGGGATTAGCCTAATTCCGATAGTCACCAAAGTATTAACCTCAATTCTACTGCACCATCTTACACCCGCTCGCGAGAGGAACATCCGCGAACAGCAGGCTGGATTCCGCCCAGGTCGAGGATGCATCGACCAGATTTTTACTCTTCGCCGACTACTTGAAGCGCGTCACACGCTCCGTCGGCCGACAATAATGATTTTCTTAGACTTGAAAGGCGCTTTCGATTCAGTTGATCGAGCAGCACTTTTCAGTACTCTTCATCGAAAAGGTATGTCCCAGAAGTTCATGAACCTACTGAGATCATTGTATTCTCATACTTCTGGCCGCGTTAGAGTTTACGGTGAACTATCTGGTCGGCTCGAAACGACCAGCGGTGTTCGACAGGGATGTCCTATGTCTCCATTCCTGTCCAACTTCGTCATGGACGAAATAATGGAGAGTGCGCTGCAAAATCTTCAGGATGTAGGTGTCGAACTAGGAAATGGTGGGAAGCTGTGTGACCTAGATTACGCGGACGGAGTTGTCTATTTGTTCGAATCCACGGAACATGCTCAACGTGCACTAGATAGACTCTCAAGAGCTGTAGCTCCATTGGGCATGCGCTTAGCACCTTCAAAGTGCAAGGTGATGTTACAACGATTCCGAGCTTGATGCTCGATGGGAGGTGCTGTCAGTTGTCGACCACTTCACCTACCTCGGCAACAGCGTGACGACGGATGCGGGCTCGGTAGTAGAGGTGAGCACGTGGATATCCAAAGCTCGAGCGGCGTACGTTGGATTGAAGCACTTGTGGCGTCGATCTGATATTTCACTGAAGTTGAAAGGTCGTGTATGCTGTGCCGCAGTGCGTTCAGTTTTGTTGTATGGTTGCGAAACTTGGAGTCTATGCGCTGAAGATATTCGTCGTCTTGAGGTTTTCGACCACTGATGTTTACGTAGTATCGCTAAGATTGGGCGGATTAGCCGAGTAGGCAATGCTGAGGTCAGAAATCGAGTATTGGGTACTAATTCGGATAACGTTTTGCCGCAGCGTATCCAGCTTAGTAGATTTCGTTGGTTGGGGCGTTTGTTGCGTATGTCAGGTGCACGTCTACCGTACCGTGTTCTATTCTCCGTTCCTCCTAGGGAGTGGAAGAGACCACGTGGAGGTCAACAGATGACGTGGCAGCGAGGAATGAGAAAATGTGCAGCAGACTTAGGAAAAGTACGTGCTTCACGTCTTCGTGGTTGGGGTTCAAAAGATCCGTCAACCAGTTGGCTGGAGACACTGAAGGATATGGCTGCGAACCGCGAACAGTGGAGATCGTGTTGTCACTTTCTATCGAATCAGAATGACTGATCAATGTGCGTTTGTATAGTTAGACTGTGTATTCCGTGTGTTGGCTACTAGGGCATTCTTTCTTTTCCCACCTGTGTAGGTCCAGTCCCTTTCCATCTTGAATGTTCATGCTTTCTAATTCCACGTGCAACATGGTGAGAGAGGTAGTGGTCAGTGGGGTTTGCCCTACTGTTAAACGCTGTACGATGATGATGATGATGAATAACAAAGATATCCAGTTCATTATGTGACTGAAAAATATTATGTCGTTAACCGGGGAATTTGACCGTGTAGCACGTGTTCAATTGCCTGCATGGGTCTCAGGAATCCATTTGTAAATGGTTGAGACGTTGAGTGACGTGGCTGGGTGTTGTGGCAAACCTATGTACTTCATTCACCTACCTAAAGCCTTTATCGTCACTCGTTCTCATTACGCTGCTTTTGTTGATACCAAATCAACTAGTATAAGGTTGTTGATTGTTTGAACGGCCCAGGAGCGGTAAAACCTGAGGCGCAATTTGCTACACGATGGAACGTTGTAAGTGTCAATATGTTTGTTTCACCCACAGTCTTATAAATCAGTTTCACACTCGTTTGAGTGCAACGAAAGGGATATACCCTGGGACTACGAGGCTGGTGCACTATCACAGAAGCATTAACCTATATATTAAGGTCAGAAATTTCAGCATGTCGCGCAACGGAAGTCTGACTACCCGCGAAATTCGGCCGATTTAGGGAAATTCAAAGATCGTTTCTCAGGCAGTTTGTGGCTCAGCATTCAATTGCCATCGGTCTTAGCACGAGGTTATAGTGATAAAAAGGTGTGCGATAGCAGCATTGCCGTCCAAAACGAAAATACTGATGTGAATCGTTTACAAACAATAGGAAAAGCGTGAAACTGACTTCACAAGGAGTTTTTATTTCATGAGAATATGTAAAATTCAACTCTAAAACCCATTGTTTAAAGGATAAGAACATTCACTGCGAGGATAGTTTATTGGTTCTGCATTTGGGCGTAGAAGGTTGGTGTGTATGAAGAAAACATACCAATACGCTTTCTTGAAGTTCTGCGATCCTGTGGTAAAAGTAAATTCGGTTAAGAACGTAGAATAACCTTTTTCTGGGGAGAAAAAACCGACTTTTTGGTGAAAGAATTTGTTATGAAGGGAAAACGAGGATGTAAGCGCGGAAGAACAAATCCCGTTGCAGTAATAATAAGACGATGATCAAGATTTCCAAGTGTTCACACACAACATTTTAGTATCTAGATCATTTCACCTCTTCCAAAGGTCGGACATGAGACCAAATGGTGTTGCTCAGACGGAAAACACGTTTGGTTCTTGTGGACCTCAGTTATCCGTGGTATTCATATGACGTTCGGTTATTCACCAAGTTTTGAGTATGTTTTAGCAGTTAAGTCAGTTCTGTGCCTCAGAAAGGCGAACGCTGAAGGGGGGGGGGTGATACGCGTAGGACATCGGTTTTCGAACGTCGATGCTTTTATAGCACTGGTAAAATTTCGCGGAAACACTCGGTAAAATTGCGGTTAGGTGTAAAGTTTTCAGTACAAGAGGTAAACCACTGAGTCGAACACTCGGAATTCCTCGTTTTTTTTCGCCAGAGTGGTCAGTGATTGCAAGTTCGCCAAGGTTGGCCAGTCAACGTTGTTATGAATACGGCGACAGTAGATCGGAAGTAGCTAATAACAATCAAAAAGTAGTAACACGCGCTTTACTTTTCAGATAACAAGCGTATAGTGACTGAAATATAAATGAAGAAACTCGGTGATGAGTTACAGAAAATACAATGGATAATAATATGATATTCACCCCGACTGTAATCAAAAGTGATTCGTTTGCTGTTTTTGCAAAAATACGGATTGTCTCGATGTGACAGCGTCTGTGTATAACTATGCTTCCTTGTTTCACAGGTTTGTAAGGATGTACCGTTTGTTGAACAAGTGAAATTGGATGATCGGGATTGAGTGCAATTAGCTCATGAGAGAGTAGTGACGTATCCATTCATAAGTTCGTTCGTCACCAGCGGTATCGGGAACCTCATGAGTAGTGACGGAGGACGGTAGATCTCATGGTTGCACCGGTCTGACCTTCGTCAGTGACTCGGTCCTTTTGGGTGCTAGCCAGCTAAGTGACACTTTTACCGTCTGCATACAAAATGTGGATGCTGGGTTCAGTTAAGTTCATTCAACCGCTAACCTCGCACTTATGTGCTCTGGTTTCGGTTGCTACCTTCCAGCATCGTCCAGCAAAGGGAAAAACGAATAGAAGCATTAAGTGAAAAAGAGCTGAAAACAAAGTTAGAAACGGAAATTACAAGGGCAAGGAATGAGTTTGAATGCAACTACGCCACTGGCCACGACACAGCCAAGTCGTTTAATGTCTAACCATTTGGTAAGCGGGTCTCGTGAACCCCAACCTGGAAGTCTAACACGTTCTACTTGGCCAGGTCCATTGGTCAAGGTTTTCATGTTTTAGCCATGTCAAGGCTGACCACCTCGATCTACCTTCCAATCACTAGCTGCCTCGGAGGACAGCGTAAGCTAAGGAAGCCTATCGCTGGACATGCATAACACGTCCCAGCCACCTTAACCTGTTTAGATTCAGTACCTAAACCAGAGACTGGTCTCTGGTTCTCAACGTCCTACATCTAACCTCATTGCTGATACTGTGTTCCCACCGTATTCAAGCAGTGCTACGGAGACATCAGTGCTCAAAAATCGACAGTCTTCATCTATCTTCTACCCTTAACGGCCATGTTTCTGAACAGTACAAAAAACAGACCTAACAGCTAAAGTGTACAATCGACCCTTACCAGGGAATCGGATGTCACGCCGGTGCCGCAGATGAAGTTGGCAGAAGCCAAACGCGCCCTCTTTGTGCGCGATGACACTTCATTTGATATCTGTCCACCTGGTGAGATGTAACTACCCAAGTAACATTTTACACTTTAAGGGTGCAAAACGCATCCCGAACGTTGCTACACCATTGTTTAGGTTATCTAAGGGAGCTTGCAACTTACCTGGATCTTCGCTGAGAAGAACAATATCATCCGCCTATTCCAAGTCAGATTTGCTGCTTGAGCAAAGATCGATACCACTATTCCCACACGAGGATAGGGCTATCTCAAGAATCAATTCAAATACAAAACTGAAGAGGAAAGGTGAAAGAGGGATACCCTGACAAACACCACTTTCCGTGGTGAACTTAAGTGAAAGATCGCCGTAAGCACGATCTTGGTTTCGGCTGTTCGCATACAGGGATTGGAAAAAAGAGGTAAATTTCTCTGGCACACCAGTGAGAGGCAGCGCCGGAGAACTATGCGGTCGACTGAGTCGAACGCTGCTTTTAGATCAAGAAAGAGAGAAATTGTGGGCCCACGGAAGATGTGTGTGCTCTAAAATTTGACGAAGAGTAGAAATGTGCTCGATACAACCCTGACCGGGTTTGTAACCGACTTGATTCTCACTGGTACATCTTTTGCAGGTGCTGGATAATTGGTGGAGAATAATCCTAGTGATCAGTTTGGATGCGATACTTACCAAACCAGTTCCTGTGTTATTCACAAGAGGACCTGTTACCTTTTTTGTAAGTCGGCACAACCACCGACATACACCATTACCCGGGAATCTGCTTGCTATCTCAAACTACCCGGATAAGTTTTAACTGAAAGAAGCTTTGCCTCAACCTTTGAAAGAGGACAAAGATAACCCATTCGGTCCAGCGGCTTTATACCTTTTCAAATAACCTATTTCCCGCATAACCATTTCTGATGGAGGAGTGGTATCTACCTGCACCGTTTCCCTTGCAGGTATATTCCGACGGTTCACTGTGGAAATGGGCCAACTGAAATATCCCTTAAAATGTTCCGCCCAACAGTGCAGACGACGTCTCTAACAGCGGACCAGTGAGCCGTCGGAATCCTCGATTAACTCACCTACACCGGGCTTCCGTGAATCGATGTCTCCAATCAAACAGTAAAGGTTACGGGTACTGCCAATGAACGCAGCTTTTTCCATTTCCCTACATTTCGCAATCCACCACTGCTCTGGCCACTAGTCAGTTGGCGTCACACGGATTCACGCACTTTATTGAATGTGGCATTCGGAGGGACAGATCTGCGAGCATTTAGCAGAGCAACTGATGTCGAAGATATCCATCGGTTTTGAGGCCTACTTGAACCAGAGCCCTGTGTGACGTTCGAAGCGGCGTGCAAGGCTTCCTCGAGCTGCTGTCAGCATTCGTTAGGGTAACCTTGTAGACAGCTCTGTCTGGAAAGCCAATCGCCGTTTATTTTTTCCTAGAAGCAACTGCGCGGGACGGGTGGCTTCCTGCGACCACAGACGAGACATCAGCCAGAGCAAGTACGCACCAGAGCGTGATCTGAGTCCATAGGCGTAGAGCGAAATGAACGACAACCTTCGATTGATCTACGCCAGCGGTGGCCAACTACAATATGATCAATCAGGGTCCAACGTTGTGAAGAAGTAGGACGCGATTTGACTCTACGCCGTTTTTTCGATCACATCTTCACTCTTCGAAATTTTTTAGAACATAGGCACGCATTTCCTAGGCCAATCATCTCCGTTTTTCTTGATCTTAAAGCGTCCTTCGACTCAGCCGACTACATAGTTCTCCGGCGCTGCCTCTCGTTGAAAAATGTACCAGAGAAATTTATTTCCACCATGAATTCCCTCAATATGAACAGCCAAAGCCGAGTTCGGGCTTACAGTGATCCTTCATCTGAATTCACCACAAAAAGTGGTGCACGTTAGGATTATCCCGTTTCTCTTTTCCTCCTAAACTTCGTGATTGGTATGGCCCTAGAGAACGGAACGCGCCTTTGTCAGGTAAGGATGGTGGTATTGAACTTTTCCCGAGTGGAGGTGTCAAACCTTGAGTATATGGACGACAGTTCCTCTAAATGAAGATTCAAGTAGGTCGCAAGCTTTTCTGGACAACTTGACAGACTGCGTAGCTATGTTCGGTGTGCGTTTTGCACCTTCAAAGTGCAAGATGCTGTTGCATGACTGGGTTGGTCCAACGCCAAACCTCATTTTCTGGGAAGACTGTAGAACAAATAGACAAGTTCTGTTATCTGGGTAGCTACATTTCATCCGGAGGTCGGATGAGATGTTTTTGCGCACACAGGAGGCTCGTTTGGCTTTTGCCAGCCTGAGTCATCTGTGGTGTCTACATGACATCCGTTTATCTATCATGGGCTAAGTGTACGCTGCAGCAGTCAGGCCAGTGCTTTTCTATGGTTCAGAAACGTGGCCACTGCAGATGGAGGATATACGAAAATTGTCGGTATTTGAACACCGATGTCTTCGTAGTATTGCTCAAATATGTTGGGAACACCGTTTGAGCAATGCTGAGGTTTGGCAGAGAGTCAGGTTCACGAACTAAATCATTAGATGAAGAAATGCTCACCGGGCTCAGATGACTGGGATACATGTTGCGCTTGTCTCCCGACAGTATACCTCGGTGCGCAATGTTCGCTGAGGCGAGAAACGATTGGAAGATGAGTAAGGGTGGTCAGTCTATGACATGAAAGAAATGTAGGGAAAGCCTAACCAGTGGACTTGGCCATGTAGGGCGTGTTAGACGTCCTGTGTGAGGCACAAGTGACCCTCCTTAATAAAGGTTAGATACGTTGGAGAAAATGGCTAGGTGTAGAATCAATAGCGCTTTTGCATCGACAAACTTTCCTGATTGACTTGATATTGATACTTGGGGTTTTCTTATTACTCCTCATATTCCCCTTGAGATTGCCGCTAGGCGATAGCAACCAAAGCCACCGCACTCGGTGCACGGCTATTGGTTGTGTGAACTGAACTTTACGGCAGAAGTTTGCACTCGCCAGAAACAGTGTGGTTAGATCACAGCTGAATCAGACGATCACCGTTATCAGTGCCATTGGCCGGGATAGCAAACGGGCCTCCAATATGTTTTTCGGAATCCCACACAGTCAACTTGGACGTTAAAATCCCTAATAGCACCCACCACGTCAGTTTAACGCAAGCTTCGATGCAGCAGAGACAAACCCCGAAAAAATTCATCCTTGGCCTCAAAGGACCTGCAGTCAGTAGGCGCATACAGAGAAACGACGAACAAGCGCTCAGACATCAGTCTGTTGCTGTTGACACGTACAGAACCGTTGAATCGAAATGCATACAAACGACTGCTGTCTGGAATTCAGTCTAGCAGTGCACACTCAGCTCTCGTCAGCCTGACCACCAACACTAGACACTGGATCACCCGACACATGAAGAGTAAAGCGAGAGACTGTGTTTGTATCTGGAGGGCTAAGAGTGACCAAAGATGTGGGGCGTTGCATGCGTGTGTCGGCGACACAACACACATCCATTTAAGAAGTTTCAAGAGGTCTAGCAAGGGCAGCCCGTTTTTCTATCCAAAGTAGTGAGTGGACGTTGAAGGCGGTCAAGCGAAGTGAACATATAGACTTAAAAAGCGTTTGATTTATATCCTACTCCTAAACTGCGGCTTTCTTCAGAGCCGCAATAGCCTGTAGCGTGCTGTACCAATTTTAAATTAATGGAGAGAAGTTAGAAAGACCATTTACTGGATGGATGTTACCCACACCACCCTAGCAGTACCCGTCCAACATCTCCCATGAACTGCACGACTACAAAGAATTCCATACTGCATCGGTCGTCGCTCAGGATAATCAGAACCGCGCTGCCCATTGCATCGAGCGGGGTGGGTAGTGATAAGTGGCTACTGCTCAGAGTTCCCTCTCATTTATTCAACCTTTGTCTTCTGTCCCTAACCACCCCTCTTTGCCCCATCTATCCACCCACAATGCCCCCACTGATAACGCGGTCGATACTCGCAACGACTCACTGTCAAATAGTTTCGGGAATAATCCTCTGTCTGGTAACTCACATTTTCTCAAGCCTCGTCAGCCTCTGAATCTCGGCTCCTTCAACGTGCGTACATTCATGCAGACGGGTCAGCAGGCGTGCCTAGCGCTCACAATAGATTCTCTGAAGATTGATGTCTGCAGTGTAAGTGAAACGCGTATCCAGGATTCGAGCAGTGTAATTCAACTAACTGCTCCTGGTATCTCATCGAGGTATTTTCTACGCACTTCAGAAGACGAAGTAGCTCGAGCTTCAGGTCAACGTGGTGTAGGAATAGTCTTGACTGAGAAGGCTGAGGCTGCCCTTTTAGACTGGATCCCTGTTAACAGTCGTTTATGTGCTGTGAGACTCGAGGGATCAGTTGTTCTCTTGATTTCCGCTCATTACTTTGATTTTTTAGGGCCCTTTTCATTTTGTTTCTGTTCTTTTTACCGTTTACTGGACGATGCTAGAAGGTAGCAACCGAAACTGAAACTGGAACTGTGTAAGTGCAATGGAAGGGTTGTATACCTTATGACCCTATGAAGGTCCACTGCACTTTTAGGGATAACTGGCAACCAGACCCTGAGACTTGGAGTGGCGAAGAACCACATAAGGTCCAGATGACTAGTATAGGGTGTTTCGTATAGTCCATGGGCAAGAAATAGAAAATGTGAAAACTTTAACGAAGAACGCTTCACGGTTTCGAAGAAAATAAGGTTTCACTCTGTTGTTATAAGAGAAGGTACCCAACGTTTTCTTTTGGTTCACTAGGAAATTCTAACAGGTCAGAAACAGTTGTTTGCCGATGGGAGTTGCATGACGTGCCATCAACTGGGGATTGTCTGAATGAGGGTGGACGGTGCCGAAGTCGTTCGTTCTACGGGAAAAAGATGACGAAGTGGTACAGTTTCTTCGCGTTCATGGGGGAGAGGTATGCGAGCACACTCGGGGTTGTTGCCCAGTAGTTCAAATTCTTCCACGATGGGATCAGGCTTGAACGAGCGGATGTTTTCCCGACGTAACACTAGTTTAGGCGTTAGTGACCACCGCGGTAAACTGGTACCGACAGCAGATTTTGATTAAGAAAGAATGTAGTTCGTGGAGAGTCCCATTGATGGAAATACACAGCAATGACCTGATAGCATGCAATGCGTCCGGTGGTACTGACTCCCACTGAGCAGTTGCTAGATCTCTCAAACGGAGGCACAGAGGCACTTTTTCCCTTATTGTCCCATTCAATCGTTCAGCTTGGCCATTACCTTGAGGATTGTAGGTGGTCGTTCTGCAGTGGCTACGCCACGGTCGTGAATGCCTTCTATTCCTGGAAAATGAAGGATACTCCTTCATCAGAATGTATGTAGTTAAACATGCTAAATACAATAAATAGTTCCATACGCAAGAAATTATGGCGGAAGCCATCATGTCAGGATAGGGTAATGCAAGTAGGAAACGAGAATACTCGTCTATGATTTCGCCCATCGATTCATGGAAAGGCTTGTAATACGAAGACATTTTATTTCTTATATCACTTCAGACATTTACATATATAGTACTGGGTAAAGGAGAATATATGTGTAACTATAGACAGCAGTGAGTAAGTGTGCAACAAATTCGGTAACATGACAACATGCTTCAACTTGAGGAACCTTGTCCGTTGTGTGAGCGACAGTAAGTGTGAAACGTGTAACCACATGGCGTGAAAAGACAGGTGTGAAAAAAGTGTGGGGCTGTAGAGATTTTGTACATGGGAACCATAGGAAAATCATTTGTTATGGCCACGGCAACAACAACCGTTGTACGAGGTTTCGATGCTTGCATGATTCCGGCTTCAGTAGTCGAATTGCTATGGCTTCTGACGTCATCAGCAACCGCCTACGTAACCCTTTCGCGTAATTTCTTGCACACTTACTCACTCACTGCTATCTATAGCTACACATGCTCTACTTTATCCAGTACTATATATGTAAACACCTGAAGTGACATATCAAAAAGAAATTTCGCGTTGCAAGCTTTTTCATCTATGATTTTATTGAGGTAACGAGTACGGGTAGAAGAGGGACCGGGTCCCTTTAAGTAAACACTGATACGTTCGGATGGTGTTGTCCTAACTAGGGAACTACTACAGGGGTTACAGAACGGGTTTTAGGTGGGCACAAACAAAATATTGTCGAATTATCGCCTTGAAGTTATCAACAGAAAAAGGCAAGTTTTTTGTTGTTGTTCGAAGTGATATAGACAAGTAATGTTGGGATGACGGACAGTCATGAAGCCGCTTCAGTTCATCGGTAGAAATAGTGCGCGCACAGAATACTCGTAATAAAGTATCGGCTGCAGGATTCGGTGTACCCGGGTGATATATCACGTCACTGAACAGGTGGGAAAGTCCAATGCGCCGTTGTTACGTCTTGTCGTACTTTGTTTTACAACTGATCTCCGTGTGCATAAAAGCTACGTGCCGTTGGTCTGTAGTCAGCTTGAAGTGAGCATCCAAAAGATAATGCCTCCATTTTCGATCAGTTTCGACAAACGCGTAAGCTTGTCGCTCCACCACAGTTATTTCCCTCCGTGGATGATAGAATACGCGAAAAAACGCTACGGGATGACCAATTTGATCTAGGATAACGGAGATTGCAATACCAGCGACGTCGGTTTTAACCGCGAGTGGTATGTTCTTATTGATTGCGAACAGCGTTGATTGTATTGATTCAGTGATTCACGAGAAGATACTTCTTTGGGAAGAGGAAAAGTCTTGTTTATAATCCGCGCGTGAATTTTATCAGAAAAACAGGAGAACATCATCTTACAACGTTAAGCAGATGAGTTAGAGTTTCCCCTGCCAACACAGGATTTGGTGTTGAGCCAACCCAGTTCCGCAACAGCGTTTTTCACTCTGAGGGTGCAAAACGCATCTCGAACATTGTCACACTGTTGTTTAGGCTGTCTAAGAGATCATCACCATCATTGTACAACGTTAAACAAAGGAGCAAACCTCAATGACCACTACCTTTCTCACCATGTTGCACGTGGAATTAGGAAGCATGAATATTCAAGATGGACAGGGACCGGACCTACACAGGTGGGAAAAGAAAGAATGCCCTAGTAGCCAACACACGGAATACACAGTCTAACTATACAAACGCACATTGATCAGTCATTCTGATTCGATAGAAAGTGACAACACGATCGCCACTGTTCGCGGTTCGCAGCCATATCCTTCAGTGTCTCCAGCCAACTGGTAGACGGACCTTTTGGACTCCAACCACGAAGACGTAAAGCACCTTTTTTCTAATTCTGTTGTACATTTCCTCGTTCCCCGTTGCCACGTCATCGCGAGACATTTTCCATCATCTCGTGCATGACGAAGGTAAACAAGAACGGAAAAATGGGACATCCTTGTCGAACACTGCTCGTCGTTTCGAACCGACTGGATAGTTCACCGTAAACCGTTAAAAAGTATGAGAGTGTAATGACCTCAGTAGATTCATGAATTTCTGGGGCATACCTTTTCGGTGAAGAGCACTGAGTAGCGCTGCTCGGTCAACTGAATCAAAAACGCCTTCCAAGTCAAGGAAAACCATAATTGTGGGTCGACGATGTGTGTGACGCGTTCCAAGTAACTGACGAAGAGTAAAAATCTGACCGGGACATTCTCAACCTGGGTGGACTCCGGCCTGTTGTTCGAGGGCATTCCTCTCGCGAGCCGGTGTAAGACGGTGCAGCAAAATCGAGGCTATCGGAATGAGGCTAATCCCACGATGACTATTGCAGTCATTTTGTATTCCCTTCTTCAAGATGGGGGCAATCAAATGACTCGCCCCATAATAACGGAATACGTTCCTCTGTGCAAACGTCACGGATCAAGGTGGTGAGTGATTTTATCAAGGAACCACCACCCATTTCAAAAAGAACTGAAAGGAGTCCGTAGGGTCCGGCCGCTTTTTACGCTTCATTAATCGAATGCTCAACTCTACTTTCACTTCTGATGGGGCTCTACTGATACTCCCCAAGGAATCGCAGTTGTTGACGCCGAAGTAACCACATTAGCACGCGGCCAGCTAAACTGTCCCTTGAAGTATTCGGCCCAACGGTCCAGCCTTTGCTCTGTGTCATGAATGGGTTCCCCATTTCTATCGCATATCGTCTCACTGACCGGGATTCGCCGTTCATCGGTGTCACAAATATGTTTGAACAGTCTCTGACTGTTACCTGAAGCAGCTGCTACTTCCATTTCTTCGGCTATCTTGACCCACCACTTTTTGCGATCCTTCTTAAGGCTTTTCCTAACTTGCTTTTGTACATATCTTCGTATCTTATTCATCTTTTTACATTCGGGAGCCGATGTTTTTGCTCTATTAGACTGATCGACTTTTGCAAAACCCAGTGTCTTTGATGGACATAGGATCTAGGACCGCAGACGAAACCTGCTGCCACGTGCATTGCCTGTTTGATACGAGTTCAGTGCTGATCTACATTACTGTTCGTCGTGGATCCTAGCTCATGTGCTTATTTCTGTTAATAACGGGTGCGAACTTCTGGATCACACAAACGTTGCACGGCTAACCGAGTTTTCGGTTTGTGTCGCTGTCCTTGGAGCCGGAGCGATGATCGGATTAAAAACTAGCCCATGATCCGTTTTGGGCAACAGTTTAACTGTCCGTTTCGTCACCATGTAGTTTCTGAAACCCGGCCGTGCACCATGAACAATCTTTACTGTCTCGTCCACCGAGGAGTCCGCGCATGCATTCCAGCTCCTCAAGTGCCACAACGCCTCTGGTCCCTATGACCTCTCTTCGGCCCTCTTTGAGGATGGTGTTTCGACACACACCTTAGAGCTCACCAGTCTCTTCCACGAGATCTGGGTTCGTGAATGCGTTGTGCCAAGCTGGAACTGTGCGTCTACCATTACAATCTACAAGAAAGGAGCTCGTGAAGTATGCTTCAACCACCGCGAGGTAATTCCGATATCAGTCGCGTCGAAGCCTCTAGCCTCTATCATTATCCGTAGATTGACCTCAGAACGCGAGGAACACGCCAGGTTGTCTCAGTCGCGGGTGCGTCAACCAAATTTTTTTTTAACTCAGATGCTTGAGCTCTGCCACACACACCTCAGATCAACGGTAGTTTATTCTTGGATATGCTAGCGGTCTTTGATTCCGTTGACAGGGACGGCTCTTTGGGATTGTCTTGTTAGACAGGAAGTGCCTGATAAACGTGTCTAGACCATTCAACGCTACGTCATCAGATATCAGGCCGAGTGCGAGCACATGACCCATCGTCGCCTTCCTTCTCAGTTGGAAGCGGCGCGCGTCGGGGATATCCACTCTTACCTTGTTCAGTTTCGTAATCGACATTTTAAGAGAGGCACGAGAGAATCAAGGAAATGAAAGTGTTGAAGTCCTACTTGGTAATGCACTCTTAGACTTGGACTGTGCCGACAATATTGCACTGATTTGCGACGACGGTAATGCGACACAGTGCGTTCTGAACACTTTTGCCTTGTTCATCTCGCGGTATAGGATGCACTTTTTTCTTTCAAGATTTAAGATATTACTACAAGATTGGCAGAGGCCCACTCCCACACTCAGCCCCAGTGGTGAAAGGTTAGAGGTTGTCCGGAAGCTTTTCTGCGTGGGAAGTTGTATAAATACTGATGGGGAGGTTCGAGATGAGATCAACCGAATAGCGAAGGCTCAGGCGGTTTTCTGCAATCTTCATAATCTGTGGATACGACGAGACGTTCCCCTTGTGAACGATAGACTTATAACGCTACTGTACGCAGTGTGCTTCTGTATGGTTGAGAGACCTGGTCTGTTCAAGCGGCAGACGTTGACCATTGCCTGAGGAGTTTGGTGGTATATACATATATATATATATATATATATATATATATATATATATATATATATATATATATATATATATATATATATATATATATATATATATATATATATATATATATATATATAATGTTCACCAATAACCCGGTACAATGTACAGAGGCGTGGTGTCATGCAAAAACATGAATAATCATATGTGTGGGGCTTTCATGTAAACATGTGGGCTGGATACTACCCGGTTGCCCAGACCGAAGTAGAGGGTTGACTTAGGGGCTCACTGCGTGCTTTAGACCAGAACGCCTAACCTACAAGGCAGCAAGACGATATATGGGTGTCGTAACCCTCTGGGGGCTGGTGACTGATTGCTCAGTTCATACGCCCTTTGGATGAGGCCAAACACCTGGATGCCCAGTACATCCCTCCGCCACAAATGCCGGTAAGCATACCGTTGTACGCCTCATACGCCGCCCACGGTTGGTTTGGAATCAGGGTTTAGCCATCTCCCCTAGACTGACTATTAATCAGTCAACCCGGTGGAGAGCGCCAGGCATTCGCTTCCGTCCTCTCACTATAGTGGGAACACCTCCGCCACGAGAAGGCAGTGAGTAGGGCTCCCTCAGTAGAGGCTGTAGAAAACGCATGGTCATCTGAGAGCATTTCGTGAGGTGTTCAGGAGAACTAGCTATCTCGGAGTCTGGGATACCCACCGCCGACCATACTGAGGCATTTAGAGGCGAGTTTGGTGGTAACGCCGAATCATCAACTCCACAATTCGTACACGTGATTTCGGAACCAGTCGTACCTCGTGCTTAGTTAATATGTTTATATCACTCCACCGGTTTCGTTGGTTAGAACAAGTACTACCTCTGTTTTCCTGTCAACTCCCTCGTTGTGCTTTGCTTGCAGGGCCTGGGGTTGGTTGGAAAAATCAGCCTGGGGGTCAGGCTTTGACGAGGAACCGGTCTGTCTGACGTCGAGGCTTACCTCCGTCGATCACTCACGTCTACCCTATCTATCTAGAGACATTGAAACCAAAAGCACGCATGATCGGAAATCTTGTCAGAAATGGCTCAAAATCGTAGCCATTAGGGGTTTTGGTGTGAAAACCTGGGGTTTAACCAGTGAGAAACTTCTCTTCCACTTTTTATCTATTCCTAATTTATTAAGGTACTGCTTGGCACCTCCCCTTTCTACAATGTGCTTGGGTATTGTGAGTATATATATAACCGAAGCCTTTAGCTATCCGAAGCTTAACGTGCAAAGCAGTCGAATAAAGAGGAGGTCCGTAACACACTGGGGGCCAGTGATTGATTGCTCAGTTCATATGCTTTTGGGATAGAGCCAAGTATCCTGGGTGCCCAGTACACCCCCCTCCGCAGATGCCGACGCACCTCACACGCCATCCGTGATTGGTTTAGAATCAGGGTTTGGCCATCTCCCATAGACTGACTATCAGTTATTCAACGTGATGGACAGCGCCGGGCATTCGCTTTCGTCCTCTCACTTTAGTGGGAACACCGCCACGAGGAAGTAGTGAGTAAGACTTCCTCAGTAGAGGTTGTTGTGGGCACATGGTCATTTGGGAGCATTTCGAGAGGCGTTCAAGACGAGTAGCCAACTCGGAGTCTGAAACACACCCTCGACCACAAAGAGGCCTCAGGCTCACTAGGCTATGGTGGTTGGGACGTCGCGCATGTCCCCTGACAGTATTCCTCGGTGCGCATTGTTTGCTGACGCGGGTTACGCCTGGAAGATGAGTAATGGTGGTCATTTCATGACGTATGAAATGTAGTAAAAGCCTATTTAGTGTACTTGGCCATGTAGAGCGTGTTAGGCTTCCTGGGTGGGGTGCATTAGACCCTCTCACTCTATGGTTAGATAAATTTGAGGATGTGTCTAAGTTTCGCGATCAGTGACGCTCTTATATCCACAAACTTCATCCACTTGATATCAATAGTTGTAGTTGTCCTCTTACCTCTTTAATACTCTTTTTCATTATTTCCCTTTGAGGCGGCCGCTAGGAGAAAGAAACCAAAATCACCGCACTTTATGCATAGTGAATGTGTGTTTGAACTGAACGATTGCTCGAAAAATATAACTTTCGCAGCTTCCCATGCTGATGAGTGCATGCACAGAAACGCAGTTCACAAGTCGCACAATGCGGCCGTTTTTTTCAGGTCCAAAACTTATGATCGCATCTGTTGCTGTTCTTTCTTTGGATGAGTTTTCTGATGACACAAACAAGATCCATCTACCGTAAACAATATTCAGCTTCTAAACTATCCTAAATGAATTGATCTTGATAGTAAGCTAGATTTGCTTTATTTCACAGAGCCCACTATGTTGTATTGTGCCGTTTACTCTTGACTCGTTGTCCCGAGGTCTAATTATTCCCACTTTGCCTTTACCCTCCTGTGCCACTTGCCAGCAGTCTTGTTAGAAATGAGTCACAACAAGTTTTCTTTTATGTACTTTCAGAATGAGCATTCTTTATTAGCATTTATATCCATCGTTGTATAGTAAATTACTGATCATCTCCAGCTCTAGAAGGGGTCACAGCGACTATGAACCGCGGCGGTATTCTTTTCATGTGTCCAAAGCGCTAGTTTCCGTGACAGTGCTCCATGAGGACGATCGGGTTTCTAGTGTGCGTCTCGTCCATGGTTCTGGATCCAAAGGAGACAATGACGTTCAGGTCTCCAGCTGTTGTCACCTTGTCATTTTCTGTCACAGTAAACTGTGCTTAGTGTATTCCATCATTGCTTTCATTTCCTATCAGATACAATTTAGAATCTTTTGTTCTATAAAGGATGAAATGAAACCGCATGTCGTGCTCAGGCAGTTTCTGCGTTAGTCGTTTCAGAGTTCATCAGTTTACGGATTGGTTCTTTAACCCTCACGCCCACCGTTGAGAACACATTGACTCCGGTCCATTTAGTGAGTTGTCGATAGCCTGGAATTTGGTTTGGACCTCAGTTGCCAAGAAATCGTCAAACCCCTTGTTCTTGCACTGCGTATTTTACAATAAACCATATCTAGTTTCCTGTTCGGTCTTATTTCCTGTGTGAACACATCTAACTACGGGTTGCTTATTGGTGTCTTTGTACTAATAGGGTCAAATTCATCAATACTTTGCTGGAGGAAGATTGGTCAGCATGCTTCGCCCGCGAGGCATACATTTTTTATCTCAATATTTAGTATCCACGGCCCTGACGCCTGTTAAATTACGGTGAATGAGATAGATCAGACAAATAAACGCACATGATGTATTACTGCTCTACCTTCTATTTAATCTTGCCCATCAGCCTTTTTCAAAGCTAACCGTTATGTTTGATCCCATTCATTTTACGGCAGATTACAAATACGGAGGCCGTACTGGATGCGGTCACCCAGCTAGAGTTGTTTCCCATGACCATGACTCAGTTACAAGATACTCGAATAGGTCAACTACTACAGCTAATCAGGCATAAAGTTGACCCCGCCTTGCAAAAACGAATACGTTTTGTGATCAAAGCATGGCAAAAACTCCTCTCTCCTAATTTCACTGCCAATTCTGTGATCCCGCTCAAATGTGCTGACCTGGGCCCATCAGCAACTGCGTCCCCTCGTGTCTCGGTGCCCAAGCCTCAGCATTCCAACGGTACATCTCTTAAATCAATGTATCAAGAAAAACCGAACAGCGCGCACACCACTCCAGCCCCAACCGTTTTGGTTGACTCGCCACGCGCGTCTGAATCTCGCGGGTTAAAGCGAACTTATCTCTCCGCATCGAGTTTAACAAACCTCCCCAACAAGGCTAGTGATTCCAGCAATGACAACACGGATTCTCCCTTCACAAATCAGCGAGCTGAAACGCCAAGCAAGCGTTTCCGATATCAACAACAATCCGTCCCATCGCCTCAGGTCAAACCTGCTACTGCGACCGCTACACAGATTGAGTCACACTCGTCTCCTAAACTTTCCGTGGTCAATGGAGGCCGCCATATTGATATCCATCTGGATTCGATACCGATCTCCAAACCTTCGACTCCATTTCTTTCTAAATCCAACTCGATGGTTGGTCCTCAGCGGCCTTTGGGGAGCAACAGCCCACAACTTCCATCTCGAGATGGCCGTGCTACTCAGGCAGCCCGCCTGGCTAAGGTCAAGTCCACCGCGGAACTGGTCCAAGCAGCCGGCGATTGTATAGACTCGGCCACAGCAGATCGGATACTTACAAACCGGATCAACAAAGAGGCAGATCCTCCTCGACCATCGATAGTACCCCAACTCACACGAACACGGCAGCCTCGCAACACGTCGAGCTCGGCTCATGGTGCTGTGAACGAAACTCAGAGGTCTCGACCAACCACTCCGCGTTCAACTCGGTCAGGAGGTTTGCGGGTGGACACGCCTGCTAGATCCACTCCAGCGAACTTAGATTCGCGTCCGGCACAGATTAACCATGTAAGTAGACAACAAGACACAGCCACGCCTTCGTTGACTTCGTTGGACACAACTAGGCTGACAACAGGCGTAAGCCCATCCCCCGACTCCGGACACGTACCGATTGATCACAAACTGGAAGCGGTTAAACGACCTGTCCTAAGCGAATCCGAGCCGGGCGCGGTTGACTCGGATTCCGACACCCAGCGTTCGAAGCACAAAAAACACAGAAAGCACAAACATCGTCACAAGCATCGCGGGGATGGTTCGGACTCTGGTAGAACACACCGACATGAACAAACCTCATCAAAGTTGACGCTGCCCCCAATCACAAATAACATGAACGATTGGCCACAGTTGCCTCCACTACCGTCAGAGATTGATTGGTACAACCTGGACCGTCCAGCAGAGAGACCTGCCATCCCTACTGTCGGGGTCACCGATACGGTAACCCGATTGTTGTCCGAACCCTGGCCAGAGGTTAATCGAACTGTTGATGATCAAGGTTTGCTCCATCTACCCACTGAGTTATACTCTTTAACGCTTGATGATCAGTACTTGCATGTACTTCCTTGGATTGACATTGTTGGTCACAAACGCAAATTTTTCCCTCCTGACGATGATCTGGACCAGCTCACTGTCTTACCAGATCCTTGGTAATGGTGTATTTTGCACGAATTTCCCCGTTTGCCTACTTAGTTCTCTCTGTAAATGTCTCCCTGGTGACTTATTTCCGTCTCCTATCCGCGCTAAGTTTGCAAAAGGAAAATGGTACCTGTCCACTATTTACAGCGTTATCCAGAAGCATAGTTAGAGTGCATTGCTACTTGTTTCAGATACTACATACTTGAAAACATTGTTGACATGCCTCAGTGTGGGAGACCGAAATTTTGGCATTTATTGAGCAGTGTTGGCTTATTGGTCATCGGACTGTTTCATCCCCAGTTTGCTCACTCATTTTCATCTGACTATGATGCATGCACAAAATCGTCCTAGTCATCGCTATGCGATCAATCATTTCGGTTGCAGAGTCCCTTCAGTCACGTTTCTTTTCGTTCCATTCCTTCACTCTGTATGTCTCCCTTAAGCGCTGTCGAAGTGACATCGGTCTCTTCTAGTCTGCATTTGGTTCGGTTTCTCTCGTCCGCTTTTTGTCCAATCTTGGTCCTTACTTCACTTGGTCTCCTCATTACTGTTCCTCAATGAATCTGATTATGCTGGTGGCAGTGTGGTATTGCCCTGCCGCGTCGCGTGTTGCTGCTACTACACCCAGTCCCTGGTCCCTCCGTTTCAAACCACCTAGTGTGTGTGCGTGTGTGTGCTCATATGTTTCTCCCGCCCTCTACGACTGAAACACGTGGACGGTGGCCACATATGATTTTCATGTGTATATTTTATGTACATATCTGACTTCTCTCTAGCCATCTATTCTGAAAGAGTTAAATTTTTACGGAAATAAAAAGTTTATTGACTTGAAAATACCATGTGATAGGCTGTCCGTCTTCATGTTTCTGATTCATCATATGCTTCAGTGAATACTTGGTTCCGTTTCTAGCCAGCAGAATGCACATCGTGGCCGACCTGTTCGCTTTTCCGCCGGACGGAATGTGAAATATTTTTCACACAGGGAACACTAAATTTGGAAAACGTAGAATTTAGTAACGGTTGGGTCTCGTACAATAAAAAAAAATGGTTCAGCTGATTGAGTACCATCTGAGGCTGTTGGTTTACCTTGAGCCCATCATCTTGTACAGGATGTTAAATCACAAATGCGATAGCACCAGTTCATCGTACGGAGGTTGCACATTAGGCTCCCTGTTGAAAATTCACCAAACCCTTATACGCGATAGTGACGAATGTCAAGCGGCGTTGTTGGTTGTTGTGGTCGTCGGTTTGATTACGCTGAGGATCTTGATTCGTTTGGATTGCGTCTGAATGCTCCGTGAGATACGCGCCAGCGCACCATATTTTTTTAATTCAGAATGACTGTTTACGTTTTATCTTAATAAACTTGCCAGACTTCCCCACTGACCGTTTTAATTTGATGCCAAGATTGCCTGGAGCATCCAGTTTTCAAAATACGCTAGGTGAAAGTAGACAAGTGACACAAGTATCTCAGTGACGAGGAAAATCGACGTAATGTACTTTTAGTTTTATTTACCTTTACTTTGTTGTCCTTGGTAAGTGCGTCTGCCATGCCGCCCGCGGCCATTCGTTCTCGGCTTACAATATCCCATAGACGAATGCTTTTATCCTAAGAAGATCAGTGCTTCTATTATAACTCACTTTTGACGCGGATAAAACTAGTCTTTCATCTGTTGAGAGCTGCACCTGATAAACCCAGTCTGCATGACCCTAGACAAAGAGCGTTTGAAGCGAATAAATTATGCATTGTACTATCAAGCAAGACTCACATTCAGGCTCATCACCTGACGTCCTTTTTCCGGATCCCAGATGACAATCAATTTATCTAGACCACCGGTGACCAGAATATCACCTGTTGAGCAGCGGTAAAAAGGTACGTTCGATAAGCGTTGATTAAATTACCTGCAGTACTTATACTGGAACAACTGATTGAACCCTGATGCGCTCCGGTGAGAACTGTGGGGCCCTGACTGCGATAAGCGCCGGTTTGAAGATCATACAAGAGAATTGATCGATCCCAAGATGTTGTGGCTAACAGCCTCCCATCCGTGGTTATACAAGCCGATGAAACTGCATGTTTGTGGTCCCTGTGATGGAATGGATCACGTAGTTGATGAGATTCATTGTATGAACGTCTTCACATACCTGAGTGTGATCAGAGCACGTTGTCGTACATAGTCAATCGACTTTACCGAGCCGTCGGTTGATGTGGTGATGACAGATCGGTTGTCAGGTGTGAACATACACGAAGTTGGTGTTGATCGATGCAAATCTACATATTTGACGAGATCGGTAGCAAAGTTTACCTTTCATGCGTGTGATGGATTTTCCGTTGCGCAAATCCCATACATTCAGTTCACAGTTGATGTCGTTAACCGCAGCAATCCGAAAACCGGTGCTATCAATAGCGACATCCGTGACTGGACCACCGTTTCTCATCAACATCTAGCAGGCGTGGTATGTTTCTTTTTGTTAGTGGAACATACTATCTGATTCTGATTGTGATAGTCGAATACGATAATGCATCCATCCGTACTTCCGCACACAATGCTAAGGATGAGTGTATTTTTTCGGATATGAAAATTAGGGATCACCTTCTACTCTCGTCATCTACAGCGACTGTGGAGAGTCGAGCCGTATATTGAATGGGTTGGGTCTTTTCTGTTGTATTTTCAACATTCCAAAGGCGCAGGGTTTTGTCGTAGCCGACAGAGACTAGTTCTTGATTTCCGCGAGACCAGGTAACTCCAGTCACTGCTTCTGTGTGCCCCAGTAAAGTTATCTCAAACTGTGAATTGGGATTGTGACCCGGATAGAACTTACTTTTTCCTCGGCTCCAGATGTCATCAGGACTCTGCAAGTGTGAAGTGGTGTCACATAGTCAGTAACTAAATACGAACAAAATAGGATGGAGTAGGTACATTTTAATCAGAATGCCTACCGCTAGTTTTATATTTCATATTGAAACACAGACCCTAATATTGCGCTACGCAGATTTATCAAGTTTGAATCTTGGAGCGGGTAAAGCCCAAACGGAATGTTGTGGTTTTATGCAGTCTGATTACCACCAGAGTTTATTGGTTTTGTGGTGTTCAGCGGGTCAGGACCGAACGAGATTAGGAGAGTATGACGTTTCAGAACCAAATATCTAGTGGCTACAAGGATTACTGGAGAACCACTAGTCAGCACTTGACGATTCTACTCATAAAATCATCACGTTTTGCTGCGATGGACATTAGTCAGTATGTAGCACTCCTGAACTTGGTTGGTTAATGTTGTTTCCATGACAGGTTAAAGGGACTTTAAAACAGCCTGCGCTGCGAATAATGATAAATTGCTTTCTGGCTTGTTCTTAGCCATACTGCGTTTCAAATGCCATCTAATGCTAAATGTGGCAGTTATTACAGTGGCCCTGAGTAACGGTCACATCACTGATGTGTGCGCAATAGAAATTCGGCATTCGATCAAGGAAGTCAAACAGGTTTGCACAATTTATTCTGAACCATTTTACCGCATCCGTACACGTGCGTACTACACGCAGTTTTATAATCAGTAGGATAACCAGTGAAAACAGACAAAATTGAAGTGACAAGTCATACAATAAGAGTAAATAAGAGGGTGTCTGTGCAGATGCTGCGAAGTCTTCGGGGATATATTGTGCAGACTTCTGATCTGACTTCTTTATTCAAATTCTTGACGGAGAAGTGTTTTCGGCATTATCTTCTATAGTTTCAATGGAATGATCACATCCCATAGCTATAAGGGTCTAAGGAGAACCGGCAGCCGCTATCCTGAGACTAAGATTGCAGAACTACATACAATTGTGCTGGTTAAAAATAAGGCTATGAAAATCATGGTGCATGATGTGACCTGGGGTGTTTTGTACTCGTAGCTTTCGTTCTGACTTCAGAATTAATAGTTGTCTAACGCTCAAACAATGGATGGATCATATGGCTTATATATTCCTGTATAGTGTCATTAAGTGAGAACCGTTTCATTAAAAGAAAAACTAAATGGATTGCTGTATGTAAAACGTACTGGACCTCTGTGCGGTATAAATTATCTTTCAATTTCAGTGAAAAACTGTCGTGTATACAGCAAGTAGTCATCTTTATCGGGTCTAAACAGAAACGGGCTATTCGTTTGGGTGGTTAGTTTATAAATGGTATCACACCTACCTTAAGAAACAGAGACGTGATAGTCGAGTGATTTTTTCGAGAACTGCGCGTCCATCAGAGTCAAGTTGAATGGTTTAAAGTACACATTGCTTCTGTTTGACCGTCGTCGCCAAGGCCACGGAGCAGAAAAACAACGATGAATCGGTTACACACTGCAACCATTCAAACGCAATTCTGGTGCTCTACGCTGATTGGCTCAACACGCGAAATAACCTTCAATGCGATTCGTTCATCAGCCGTTTATCACAGCTCATCCCAATCAAGCAGCAGAAAAATTTTGTTTCGGTCAGCTTTCTCCACCATCCCCTTAATTCTCCATTGTTGTCAGCAGTTGGATATGGTGACATTGTTTTGATATTTAGTGAAAAGAAAACAACCCCATCGCTTTAACTCGCCAACGGGAAATGCTATCGGGTTAATTGTAATCTGAGCAAGCGGATTTCAACTCAGTTACCATGGCTTCACGTAAACTATTGGTCTCAGCCATGTCAGTTCTTAAAATTTGTCTTATAAGTCCTCGAGTCTCAATCGAGTCAAACGTTAGTTCTGAAAACAGGCTATATCACTGGGGAAAGAACGTAAAACAGAGAAAGTAACGATGAATTTGACACAGACAAGAGAAAATCCGTCATAAGAATCGCGTTTTTTAGTGTAAGAAACCGTATATTTTTAGTGCTGTTGTGACCTTAATGTTCTCTGATTGCCAAAGTAGTCTGTTGCTTAGAAATGTGTGTCAGTTTCATCATGATGACCAACTCCTTTCGTAGATGATAAATTTTATCGGCAAAATGAAAAAAAACAGTATTACTTGAATGATATCCAACAGTACACTGTTGATTTACTAGTTTTCGACTATTTGAGACGAAAAAAGCCCTCCTGAATCTGCCCAGTCTGCTCAAAATGTCAACCGAGTAATGTTCTCACCTCTCCTGATTTAAAGTTTCGCCGTGGCGAAGTGGATTTCTAGTAATTTTGACAATGGACAAGCGTGAGTAGGGATGCGCTCACTTTTCGGTCTTGAAGATAAAATGTGAGTTTGAAGTTTGCTTTTGATCATCCGAACTACATCACACATTCACCCCTTGATTGTGGAGTTCACGTGTTTTATTTCGATCTGTTGTCTCTGTTCTCGTGTTTTTTCACAACATCTCACGCGACACTCCTGCTGTTAGTTTTCACAGTCCAACGCATGTGACATTGAGAAACACTTTGAAGGATCCAGTTTTTCTATTTTTTCGAGAGTGAGAGGGAATGCTGACTTACCGCCTGACGCCTTCCGCTTCGCAGATAACCTAATCTATGTATTACCGCCAGGGTGTATGCGATTTTCCATTGGTCGACTGGAAATTATGAAAAACGTGACTTGTTTTTCTTCATACCATGCGTGCAGCCGTAGGAACATACCTATTTCCACAAAGAACCACTGTACTTTCAGACAGAACCAACCCTGTATGACCTCCATCACGGGCATACTTGGTAACAAAGCAGACGAAAACTGACTACTGGTAACCGTCCTAGTTTAATGCGATTCTAACCTTAGGTATTAGAAACCACTACCGATCAAAGACTGTAATTGGTCTCCTTGTAATTTCTCGCTCCTTCACCTTAATATTTGAAGAATAGACTTTTTGATTTCCATTTAACCTTCATTTTTCGGCACTCGTGATTCGCAAAATGACTAGCTGATAAGAATCGCAATTTTGTATCGAAATCAAATTGCCTGCCGCGAGTCGAAATCTGACGGCTGATTATCGCCTTGCCGGAAAGAATTACTTTATTTACAAGCTAATTGCCGTCACGGTTTTCGATAGCAAACCGCAATTCTGTTATCCGTTATCTGACAAAGATGTTAGTTTATCGAGAATGGTTGGGAAGTTGTTTGTTCCAAACGGGTCATCACATTTAGTGAACATCTCAGAAAGCTTGGCAAGCAATTTTCACGTTTCCTATTCCGTGGGAATAGTGGCTCGTTGATTGAAAGCTCGTATACTGTTTGGAAAATGCGCCAAGCATATATATGGATCCATACTCCAGTTGTGTCTTTGTTGTGAATCTAAAGACAGAAGTGGGCATATTTGCGGCTCCCTATATTACCGTGACCAGGGTGGTTGTGAAAAATCCCCAAAACGTTTGGTTTTCGTTTTTGTCGCGTGTTCAAGCACATTCGTCCGCACGAACTTGCATTACACTGTGCCACTGACAATGGATTTTGGTTCACTGCACATATGTAACCTGTCGAATATTGTACTCTCAACTCATTTCATCAGATTGACGTACAAATTTGTAACCTCTTGCTGAGTGGCTTATCAAAACCAAACGTTAAACCCGTGGGTTGAGTTGGATCGTGTGCGAAAGCATAAATGACACAAGGTCGATCTATCCCTTGAGGAGGTACGCATGCCTTTATTTGATATCAATCGCAGATGCTTCCTGCACTAAACAATCTGACACCAGTCAGGCATGGGCAGACTAACTCATTTATGGGGCCATTTCTTACCTTGAAAATATGCATGGGTATGGAGAAAGAGAGGGAACCTGGAACAACAAGAAAGGACCGGGAAGGTGTCGTCTGATACCCTGCAGCCGTGAATCCCATGTGACCCAGGCGGTCAGACTGGTAGAGCAAAAAGATTAGTCAATGCACATTTGACCGTTTTCCGCTTTTATGGTGTGATTTTCGAACATTTGAGTTTCCAAGTTTTTATTTAAACCACCGTGGTCTTTGTATGATCCCAGACGAGGCCAGTTTTGAGGAGTTAAGTCCTCCAAATGTCTCTGCTTGTCGACCAATAGCCGCAAGATCGCTAATATGTTACGACTCTCACACTGGACTTGCAAAGATTCGCTTTTTGGAGGGCTTAGATTCATGCTACAGGGTCAGGTGTAAAAAGATTTGCTTTAAGGCAACGTTAACTCATTACCCGCGTCTGGACGTTGGTACACAGAGTTGAACCGAGCGTTGTTATTGAATAGTGATAAAAAGAACGCAACATTGGTGCAAATACTGTGACAAAACGTACACATTTATGCTGAAAACATAATAAATAATTTTCCTATTCAGCACATGCCCGGCAGGGCATGTGATGTCACACGCCGATCGATGCGTAATTCAGGAAGTCAATCAACTGGACGTATGCTCGGCTGTGTTCGCACATATAATCTCGAATGTTGACAATGGTAGTCACCTGGTATCAATTAGTACCGACGATTTGACAGAACAGTGGATGCCTTTCTTTAGCAAGGCGCTTAGAGGGCGCTTCATCTCGAACGATTTCAAGCGACAGTGATTGTCAACATCATTAGGATCGGTATTGATAATAACCACTGATTAAAGTATTTGGTTAAGTCTACCACATTTGATTCCATTTCCGCTTCGACAGCACTACCAGATCGTCTACCAGGCTGCAGCCAGCTGGGCTGGAATAACACCAGTGAATATCCGATTGGTGATGGACAGTAATCCATTGTCGTCGGATAGTTACCACACCTGACCTACTAGGACCTTATGTGGTTCTCCAGCACTTCAGGTCTCGGGGTCTGGCTACCGGTTATCCCTAATAGTGCGGTCGGCCTTCGTGCCTGTGAGATATATACCCCTTCTACCGCATTCATGCGAAAGCGTGTAACGGGAAAATGTTGTAAATCATTGGAATAGGTGTTGACCATTGTTGGATAGCTTCAGAATGTTTGACTAAGCAAGGCGACAACCAGGAACAGAGATCTGTTGTTGTTGATTAACTGGTGGGTTGTGAAACAATGATTTGCCTAAGCAAGACGTGTACAAACACCGTGATCTTTGGGAATGCTACTCATTTGCGGCTCCGCTGAACCCGGCGGCACTCCCGCGTTTTCAGTGCAGATAAATGCAACAGAAAACACGTAGCCCAAAAATGATAACTGACGGGAACTTTATAAAAATACATAACCGATTTCTAGTTAACAATATGCAACAAAATGTCTGGTATCACGAACCATTACTTTGCTCGACAACTCTTCGTCGTCACATAAAAAACGGATAAGTCCAACAGAAAACGCCACCAGCAATAATGTTTAAGCAAAGGGGAATACTCGAATCTATTGGTTGGTTCAACATGTGGTTCACAGGAAAACCCAATCTAAGGGATTTAATGGGTCTTAGTCCGCTTATTTCCCAAATATTACTTTCAGCCGATACATCCGCTTGAAAGCAGGCAAGTTAGTAAAGGCGCCACCGTGGTGGGTGAGAAGGTGATGGTCTTGCACAGTATCATGCGAAAACGCTATGGAAATGATACAAGGACGATTTTGTACACGAAACTGACTTGGCAAACAGGTTGATAGATTGATAGCGACGTTCCTCCCTTTTGTGTGAAGTTTTTCAACAGAGTGAATTTTGTACGTACTTGCCCCGAAACCAATCTGACAACAGTATTCACCTCTGAACAGTCGATTCACAACTTCTATTTGCCATACAATTCTGGAGGATTCGGGAACACTTACCGTACAGATGTTTCTTTCAGAAATGCATAATAATTAGTTCACTCAGACGAACACTTGATCTTAGACCCGTAATCCAACGCGATGGGGCCATGATATTCAGATGTAGTATGTAAGAAATGATCTTCTGCCTCGGGGTTGGATGTGTTCGACCTCCAAAACACAAAAGCACGGAAAACTCTATTAGCTCAAAGATCAGTATGTGTCTCATCCGGAACCCACACTTACATTGAATGAACATTAAGGCGGATGCCAACAGCCTGACCACTATACAGAAGATGACTCTCAAAGGCTCTTTTCACACCAATACTATGTAATATAGCACCCATTATTCACTTTCTTTAAATGAAACTTGTCGTTTAACACTTGCTAGTCTTCCAACTGTTGGACTAGAATAATTCGTCGTGTCGGTAAAATAGTCCTGAGTTTGGTTCCCGTGTTATTTGATTTCAGTTTGACTGATATAAATTCAATCATTGTGGTTATTGTGTTTATCCACATATCCAGTGTGGTTTTGTAATGTACATGTGCATTTGATGAGTGTAGGCTTACTGAAGTGACTTGTCCCACGGTTTCCGGTGACATTGAATCATGGATTGGGTCTACCCTCACCGTTCATGTCATTCCATCCAATAAGGGATATCTGTTTTATACGTAGTCATCGTTATCACATGAAACGTAAGGAATCCGCTTTAGTTACACGTAAATAAGCAGGTGCCGAAACGAGCAAGTGAACTCTGTCCACACAATCGACTTAGTCCAGCAAGGCCGTCCGTTGCTTGATCACTTGTGATTGGGTAAAGTGGTTCTGTCTGACAACTTGCGTGCGTAGGTATAAGCGTGACAGTTTATACAAGAAAGTGCTACTGCAGAATTAGTCTTGCACAGACCGCATCAACCTCGTCTCGAAATTCGCAGCCCTTGATCGGAAATCAAAGCCAACTCGGACCGGTACTGAATCGTAGATTTTTTAAAATCTGACATGCATTTTATAAAAATAGTGTCGAAATTCAAGTGAAAAAATATTTTCTTCGTTAGAAGCTTTACGTTCGTAATGTTTGTCATACAATACTGGACAAGGGTTGGGAACAAAATTCCTGGTACTTGAATATTGTTCAAGTAAGCTCTGTAATATTCCGTGCGAAGTTCAAATTGTGGGACTGTGGTTGACACGATTGATTTGACTGATGCTTAGCAAACAAAAACTAACTAACGATCGAATATGAGTAATTCGTTAGGTCGTGAAAGTAAAAATCATCGCATTTGGTCTTCTTCATGGAGGCATAAATGCTGATACTGATGGAAGCGATTCTGTTTGTGCAAGTGTCAATTATAGATTTGCTTAGCGGAAAGAAGCAAAAACAATACAAACTCACATCGAAAAAACGGTATCATCTGGTGGTTTAGTAGCAATTTTGCGGTTGATGGTGGGTTTACGAGGAGAAAGCTATAAACGTTTTTGGAGAACATGACCTTGAAATAAAAGTTACATGCATGTAGTCTGCTAAACGTCCAGTTTGTTTTCTTGATGGTGAAGAAATGCTCACTGAAGACAAGAGATTTTTACCACTCTAGCTAATAAGAGAGTAATAAAGTTATGATGACGAATTTTGTAGGTTTTTCGGTGAAAGATTTTGGTCATAAACTCCCCGTAAAGGAATAAGCAGTTTTTCGCATTTTGAGTATAAAAATTAGTGCTACAACCGGATGCAATGGGTAAATAGCTAACGCAGTCGACTTGAGCAGTCGTATTTTATAGGTTATGATAGAAAGAAGAAAGGTCAAGAAACACTAAATGTATCTAGACAGAGAATTTCTGTGCAAATTCTTGCACGCCATTACGAAGAAGAATGAAATTAATTGAGCTGCTTAATCTCCTAGTCAACCAAAAGCCAGCATTATACGCCCACACTTGTTGTAGTTGTGAAGCAATTCAAATCTCATTGTAATTTATTTTGGCTTTCGATTCATTTTCCGTTTTCTACAATAAAACTTAGAGGCACACGAGAACGTTATCCGTGAAAAAAACTCATTCCAGTGACCTTCAACTTGTAAAACTCATTAGATTGGTCAATATGAGGTGAAATACATCATGACCATCCCAATTGGGGTAGTTTTATCTACGAAATTATGAATAATAAGGAATTCAACAGGCTGGGGCAAAACATTTTTCCTGTCTTTCAGATTGGAAGTTCTTTTAGGACTACTACTTTGCAGCCGGATAATGCGTCAGATTATGCTTTCCATGGAAATATTATTCTTATTGCAGTAGAAATGTCCACTGATTTACTATGCGCTTTTACAGCGGTGAAACCACGGAAATTTTTGAAGGTCCAGTTAGAAAAATAGCCCCATAAAAGCCCTCATTTGGTTATGATGACGGGTTCTTTAAATGTTGGCGAAATAAAATGACGTGCATTCTTCAAACTGACGTAAAATGTTTGTTTCAAGCTGTCACGTTATTTTTCGAAGGCCTATTAATGCGATAAACCACACTTTCATTCGAATTTCGACGATACTTGTGATTCGAACATCCAAGAGAATGTGGTAGAAATAAGAGATGGGGGTGACAGGCCATCAGGACTTGAATGGAAGTATCAATTTGTTATCAAGACGTTAATAGTAATCAGAAATACTAAGAATATGCAGTCCGTTTTTTATTTTATGCTTGAGCATGAGTGTAACGGAAGGAGTGCATTTCATGTCCACAAAGGCCCACTGCATTATTAGGAATGACCGGCCACCAAACCCTGAAACTTGGAGTAGAGAACCAGGTAAGATCTCAGCAGGTGAGGAGTGGTTACAAGCCCGACGACTGTGGGGGGGGGGGGGGTTACCGTCTACCATCAAAGTGACCGGTGGTGACGGGGATTCGAACCTCTAACTTCCGAGGTGATAATCAAATGCTCTGTGCCACTCGACCCCCACCGGCCAGTTGTAAATCAGTCAATCAAGGGTCGAGAAACATGGATCGGAAGTTTGGATCATTTCTGACTCATAATAAGTTTACGAAACAAACGTTCACTGAATAAACGTAGAAAGTTTCATCGACTTGTGTTCTTCAGTCGACCGAATATATTTGGATCGGCCATGAAATTTAGCACAGCTACCTAGAAATTGTTGAACGCCTCAGTAATCTATGGTGATTCCGACTCCGCTCTGTAATTGGCTCAACGCGCCGTAGCTTCCTATCCATCGATTAAAACGGGAACGAAACAATCACACGTAATTGGGACATCCTGACAAAACCGGATCGCATCCCGATTGGGCAGTATTAGTTCTTACATACGCCGGTGTATTTGTACTGAGTATGAATTATATTCGGAATACAAGTGAGTTGCCTGTGTCGCAAATCACGAATTCTGGTAATCGGGCTGCACTACGCTTGAACCGCGGAAAGCAACCGAGAAGACACGAAAGTCGGGATAGTAATCGGCAATGTGTACCTCAGTGATCGCACTTAATTATGTACAAAGTAAATATGACAAAAAGAACCAATCATAACTTGATGTAGTGAAGTGGGGCTTGTGTGTATATGTGTTAGTATTTCAACTAAGAAGAAAAGTCAATCAGCAATGAGGATCACTATTCGTTAGAGTGTGGAAAATGGGAGCAGTAACAGGCGGCTGAGAAAAAACGGATGGATGGGAAACATGAACGGGAACACGACTCGATGCGCAAGGGATCATGTTCAGTTACTCAGAATACAGGATGCAGATCATCCGGCCTCACTAGCGATTATTCCAGTCACAGATTTCTCACTTGGCATAGTATTATTGACTTTTAGTAATCCGGAATTCTCACTATTGGATGTATGTAACTCCGAACTCAAGTTATTTTAGTGCATGAGTCATTCCGGTTGGAGATTAATACTACATAGTCCAAAGAATTGCAAGACCATTTTGACTCTGATAGAAAGGAATGTCGCGACTGCATCTGGTTTACTTAAATACATATTCACCTTTGAATGGTAAAGCTGTGGAGGCTCGATAGGGAAGGGAGACGTAAATGAAGTATACTAACAGATGCTGGTGCACATAAATACGGTATAATAGGAATAGCAAAAAGTTGCTCACAGTTGGCCAACTATGTTCAAGAAACTGATGTCAAACTGGTCACATACATACATACATATACACAGAGAGAGAGAGAGAGAGTTGGTTTTCAAGGACAATTAGTCGCAGCTCTCGGCCAGGCAATTGAATGTCGTTCGAAATGGATTCCAGTAACTTCAGAACGGGCTACCACGTTGACGTTGATGAGCTAAAGATGGCGTTTGGAATCGTATTAGTTTGGTTTTCGCTGCCAAGACTTTCGAAAACGACGCAGGAAGAATAATCCGCGGTAGCAGCTTGTGGATTCATAAAGATGAGTGTTTTCTTAATTCGATAAAACAACAACTGGTTGTTTACAACGTAATGAAAAGAATATGCGGAATGTACAAGGTACCAAACAGTAATAAAACTTTACTTCTTTTAGACTGTAGCTGTTTTTTCGCTTACATATCTTGGCTTACAGTGCTGTTAGATATAAATCTTCCGGATAATCATTGGCCACCAATGTTCTTCCTGAGAACTCTCTTTCAGTTTGCACCTGATCTCTGACGCAGTTTTGCTGGTTTCTGTTGAAAAGAATTCTGACTAATCTACGGTTGCAAACCGCTGATGCGAAGTTAGAGAATTGTACGTAAAGCTCATCCCAAGTTGACTTACGATGGACTCTATACTGCAAATTTCCATCCGGATTTCTATCATTGGATTATCTAACAAAGAATAAACAGTTGTCGCGTTCTTCATAAGATACAGGTGGTAGACAGCTGTCATCTCTCGGCTCACTACCACGCCTGATCCATTGGGGCCTCATGTGGTTACCACTTTAAGTCTCAGGATCATGGTTCCCGGCTTCCTTCACATTATGAATCATGAAAATACACAACCACACACGCACTCGCTCTCTTCCTCGATCTATTCGCTCGGAAGTCAAGCATGAACTCATCACCCTCATTAACATTCGCGGTATGAACCATGATATCGATTCTGTGCACCAATTTCTCCAATTTTCCTCTCCTCTTGCCCTATTTTTGACCGAAACTCGAACCAGCCCCTCATCAGACACCATCCACCTCGAATTTTCCAACTATAATTTTCACTTCTCCTTTTCACTCAAAGCTGGTGTCCGTGCCTTTATCCACCAGTCAGTCGACATATCCAGAATCCAAAATCTCGACTTTTCCAATCGTGAATTTCAATTGATGTGGCTGAAACGCCGACTTCCTTATTTTAATCACTAATTCTGTGTTGTTTACCGTCCCCAAACAATAACGATTCAACGATTTTTGATTTCTTATCTTCGAACATTGAGCACTTGTTACGGGTCCCAACAGCTACATCACCATATAAGGATATTTTAATGTTCACCAGGGAGGTTGGTTGATCCACTCATTGGCTCTGGGGCGTGAAGCCGAACACTTCACTGTGGTCAACAACCTGTGCCAAATTGCTGACCTCCCTACACATATCCCCTATCGAGCTAGTGATCGTGCCCATACCCTTGATCTTATTCTCAAATGTTCCTTCTCCTTTCCCAGGCATCTCTGCTCTTCCTCCGTTTGGCTCATCTGACCACTGTGTTATTTCCTGTTCCATCAATTTTACTCGCTCCGATCCTCCACCTACCTCGAGACACATTTTGGCGCTACAATGTTGTGTTTGGCTTTTACAGTCGGGTGCTGACACACGCATGCTTGATCTGCACCCCGTGCAATCATGAACACATGCCTGCAATCGTGCACACATTTACACAGTTGACGTTTGTCGTGTTTCGTCCAATCAGATTGTATCACGTGTTGCACGATCTTGCACGACTTAATCTGATTGTACAATTGCCTTGCACTTTCCACTGCATACACAGCTGACTCACGCAGTTGCACACGTTTTTGCGCTTTCAGTTGCTTGCCTGTACTTGCGCTTGCCGTACGGTGCTACCGAATGCACGTTCACCCATACAAGCGTGACTTTCTTCGGACTACGAAATTCCGGGACAACATACAGTTCAGCGATTTCCTAGCCTCTTATCCTTGGGATGATTGCTGCTTTACTTCAGACGTTTCCGTTTCCTTTTTCAACTGCACTGGCATTGTTCTTCAAGGCATACAACTTTTTATTCCTCACTTTTCCAAACCCGGCAGACCCGAATCTGCCGAGTGGTCCAACCACGCATGTGATCGTACCATACGCTTGAAGTGTGCAACATTTCGCCGCTGGCGTCGCTTGCCCACTCCCGACTCCCACCGCCGCTACGTGCAAACCAGGAACAGATGCTCGTCAACCATACAGCGATCCCAAGAACATTTTGTCCACTGGAAAGCCTAACGCTTATTCTCATCTGCCACCGGTAGTTGAACATTTTGGTCCCTCGCCGATACAGTCTCCCACAATATCTGCCCTTCCGATTTCTCTCCCATCTGTAGTTTCCCTTGTGATCTTTTTTGTGAACTACACGAGAAAGCCGAGGATTCCGCTTCCCAGTCTGCCTCTAACTCCACCTTACCCACTTAGCCTACTCCTCCGGTTCCTTCTCTCCCTTCTGTCTCCCATTTTCTACCTCATGTTAACATCAGGAAGATTCGCCAAGCGCTGCGTTCTCTGGAATTATGCAAACCACCCGGCTCGAACGGTATATCACCCATCGTCCTTAAAATGTGTGCCCCTGAATTGGTCCCTCTCTTACGCCGTGTTCTCTCTCTCTCTCTCTCTCTCTCTCTCTCTGCAGCTTTCTACTTTTCCGACTCGTGGAAACACTCCATGATTTTTCCCATTCCCAAACACGGTGATCTTTCTCACCCGAATAACTATCGTCCTATTTTCATCACACCTATTTTTTCGAAAGTATTTGAAACTGTCATCTCCGACCAACTGCGTATGTTTCTCGAACGCAAAGGACTACTGAGCGATCGCCATCATGGATTTCGACCTCGCCATTCCACCGGTGATATCTTGGCTCTCATCTCACACTCCTGGTCGGCTGTACTCGACAGCCACGGAGGAATAAACATGGTCTCGCTCGACATCTCTAGGGCCTTTGACCGAGTTTGGCACAAAGGTTTTCTGGCGAAACTGCCCAAGTTCGGGTTCTCCTTTGCCCTCGTATCGTGGACATCAAGTTTTCTCAGTGAGCAAACCATCTCCGTCCGAGTTTGATGGGGTTCTGTCACAGCAATTTCCTGTGAATGTTCGTGTTCCCTGAGGTTCAGTATATGCGCCCACTCTATTTCTTTTATTTATTAATGATCTCTAATCCACTACTTCCAACCCAATCCATTCCTATGCCGGTGATGCCACTCTTCATTCTTCCCTTTCTCACCACACTCCCCGCCATTCCAACACTAACATCGATCATGACCGCAGTGCAGTCAGTATATCTTTTGAAGTCCGACCTCGAACACATCTCCTCCTGAGGACTCCACAGTCAGGTTGCATTTAACGCTTGCAAAACCTTCCTTCTCTCTCGATTTCCTTGAAACATCATTTAATTTCCTCACATCTATGCTTTAATTCAACTGTACTGCATTCCACAGATTCTATCTATCTTTTTGGCTTATCTATGACTTCTCTGTGTTTGTCCGCTTTCGTATCGCAGCTCGCCTCTCGTGCTGCGCGCAAAGTTGGTTTTCTGTTTCGCGCCAGACGCTTCTTCACACCATTTCATCTTCTGCTGTACAAAGTATAAATCCGCTCCTCACTTGAACATTGCAGTCACGTGTGGAGTGGAGCTTCATCTACTTCTCTTTCTCTTCTTTATCGGGTTCAGCAAAAGACCATCCGGCTGATCGACGATCCTTCTTTACCCTCCAATCTGCAATCACTAGCCCATCATCGGGCTGTTGCTTCGTTATCTCTCTTCTGTCGGTACTATTTTGGATTTTGTACTTCGGAACTCGTTTCGGCAGTTCCTGTTCCCAAAACTTTTGCCCGACCGAGGCAACTAGTCATCCCTATCAAGTTTCTGTCACTAGGTGTCGTACTTCTACCTTTCAGTCTTCTTTTTCCCCTGGACAGTTAGACTATGGAGCTCTCTCCTTCCTTCTTCCCTTCCACCCACTTACAACCTCTCTCTCTCTCTCTAAAAGCAGGATCAATGAACTGGTTCTAACGTGAATGTTCCCCCACAACCCACTTTTACGGTGTTTTTTTGAGTGTGAAGTTTACCATTTGTGCTGTAACTCACTTTAAGTGTAATAAAAAAAGACTTAAGTGTGTTCACTAAACGGATAAAACGCTCCTCATACTGAAAAAACTCATCAAATTATCTGTCGTAACTTGGCGAATATCATCACAGAGTTGCTTTTCGGCCTTGCCCAAACATACTTCTGCAAAAGTCCCATGACCACACCGTCAGCCTTGATGTATTCAACACGAATAGACAAATGAAAGTCATGCGGAGAAAAAAATCACATGAATAACCTAGCTTCGTGCTGTCCGACCACGTGACTGGATTGGAAAACGTGCACTAACTTGGACTGCAGGCTGATTTTCTTCTTCTGTACAGTCTACTCGGTGTCATATTTTGACATGACCCAACGCATGGTACCCTTCAGTGTTATCATCAAGGCTTCTCATGAAAACGAGTAATTCTTGCATTTAGCCTTGGCAAACATCGACGGTGCGTACTGATTTCTTTTTATCATCAACTTTGAATATTTAGAAAGCACTACACTTAGTCCAGTGCAGAGCTGTAAGAAACGGATTCTCAGGTCGGGGCACCATACACTGTCAGCCAAGAAAATGACGCACCACCACTAAATAAACTATAATCCCGAGGCTCCATATTGTCAGATCGTTTTATTTCAAACAAACCCAGCATGGTTGTACTTTTAAGTCATACAGTCTACTGTTGCAGAGATTTTAGATTTGTTACAAAAGTCAGACACACACTTATGTGTACTTTCCAGTTTGACAGCCCACTCATCTGTCTGCTTTTTGAGTTTCTTGTGGTGCTCACAAAGAGAAGGTCGTCTGGCTTGCAGTCAGATGGTGGCTATCAGGGAAGTCTCGCCGCGAGGTTACCTGGTATTTTGGTCTTTTAAGGGGGACAGTGAGTAGATAGATCGATCGGCTGATCGTCATTATCAACAGCTGAGTGGAACCCACCATCAAAAATAAGAGTTTTGAACAAATCATTCGTGAGACTTTGTGATTTGAAACATTCATATTCACGATAAAGATAGTCTGCGTAGGAGAAGTCATTGTCAGCTCTCTTTGAAAGTTTCAACCATTAGTAACGCATATAAAAAAGAGGAGTGTTCACTAGCAACGGCACTAAAGTATTTTATTGTCTGTGCTAAATCACGGTCCCTTAGATGCTTTGGGAGGATGAAATTGCAGTACTTGTCTTGTTCAGCCTCGCCCAGTTTACGCAGCGGAAGTCGTACTCGAGTGAACTTACCGAGAGTAGTCCCATTAACTTTAAGAGCGTCATAGTATCTGCAATGCCACGAGTCAAGCGTTATATTGTCATCAGGCTGATTATGAAATTCACTCATACCTTGAAACAATATCTCGACAGTTGATATCTTCGGACTGCCCACACTTTTGCACTGAAGATAGCCGGATTGAAATTTCGAACTGTTCTTGTTGTTGCTTGAGTAGCTACTGTATACATTCCATTGGAACCGCCATATTTCGACGTCACCAGAAATTGTTACTACGGACTACTCTGGCCTGATTACCACAGTTGGTAAGAAGAAACCAGTAGCTAGACCAGAACGGTCTAATTAGATTCATTCCGGAATGAGTCTACAAGGCTAGACTATACGAGTACAAACCGATAAAAACTGTGGATTTGGTGATGAGTATAAAGGCGGTAGAAAAGCTGATAAGTAGTATACAGCCCAATGAGAGTAAGCGTACATCAGCTACGACGTGAAGTAGACTGATTTGTGAGCTCAACACACTTTCATCGTCATAAGACTCGGGCTCCAACGTGAATACATTCTTTTATCCTTTGTACCAATCCTCGACCAACGCTCCTGCTTCCTGATCATGATGAAGATGTGGGATGTTTCGCGCGGGGTGGTCAGCAGTGAAAGAATCAGCCGTAGGTGGAAGTCCTATGCTCAACATCTTCGCGGACAGAAGCTCCATGAAGCGTAACTGCTTCTGCATTGTCATCTTCAGATCACTGCTGGAGATTTCCTATTTCGCCGTGGTTTACAATTCTTGTCTCCAAAAATTGTGTATCTTCAGATGAACCACAAGTTCCCAAAACACAATTACATGACGTCGAAACACGTTGAGAGTAACACAGGACGCAGATTAGACACTCGATCGTAGACCCTTGATCTTAATCGCACAACGATTGGGCAGTAATCCAAAACAAAATACAGGCGCAAGAGAATCAAAGCTATACCTCCCGCTAACTTGGGTGAGAATACACTCAAAGCAGGATTTATGTGTATTGGTGGCTCCACCGGACACGGGCAAAAACGAGCCATTCAGGCTAGGAGCTCCACATAGTGTTACTCTACCAAAGGGACCACTGACCTTGCGAATTGGTGTAAAATTAAGGGAGCCAACCAATCAACAGATAGGACTGAAGTCTAGCGAAAATATGAATGAATGGAAATACTAGAGAACTAAACAGTCTTAAGGAAAAATAATGGCCGGAATGGATTCAAAACTCGGCCATCTGCCAACCTTATGTGTGCTCAGGTGAGTTAATTGTTGAATTACTAATGGACCAATGATAGACGGCTTTCGTTGTGCATAGTGGAACTGTTTCTCATTGACTGTGGCTCATCACTGTGTGTGACCGCAAGCCTGCATATACGTAGCAGCGTGAATCGTCTATCGAGTCACCACAGATCGTCTCGGAGAAGAAACTTAGTCGTTTTCCATTGTCTGTCTTTAGAGAACGCAAACTGTCGGAGTACACAAATTACAGCAGGCGTCTAAACCAATCGACACGCCCATGGTAAGCACGGATCACAGACTGGATTAACGCCCGGACATTCCAACGCGCAGGTGTACACTGTTCGCCCAAAAAAGCTCCGTCCCCACCCCGCTAACTTAAACAAACTATGGTACCAAAGCTCCATATCGTCAGATCGTTTTATTTCAGACAAACTCAGCACGCCCGACTTTTCGATGTGAAGAATGCAAGTGGATTTTCCAAAAACAAACTCAGCAAGGTTGTACTTTTACGTCATACAGTCTACTGTTATAGACATTTGAAATTTGTTTGAAGGTCAGACACACACTTATGTGTACTTTCCAGTTTGACAGCCCACTCATCTGTCTGCTTTTTTGAGTATACATGACGGCATGCAGTCAGACGGTGGTTATCAGGGAAGTCCCTCCTAGAGATTCCCAAGTGTTTTGGTCATTCAGACCGGACAGTGAGCAGATAGATCGATCGGTTCAGCAATGAAAATCCATCATTTAAACTGATGAGTCCTCATTTTCGTTATTCAAATAAGGTCGTTTAAGCAGTGTTTGCAAACAAATCTCTGGAACTAATAAAAGTGGTATGATGGCAACAACAAAGCAGTACAATGGAATTTCAGTGCCTGTCTGGGGAGCCGTCTGGTGGGAAGGTCTGTGGCAGTTGAAATTTCTGGTCAGCATCATCAATGCTCAAGTTCACCTACAAGACCTCACCGGATACATCTTTCACCCGTTGAACACAACTACTGAAGTGATTTTCCGGGACGGCAACGCGCTTGCATATCTTTCCCCCCTTGTATACGAGTCTAATGCACATCACACTACAAAGACCTCGCATGACCAACTCGACCAACGATCTCAATCAAATAGAATTTTGTTGAATCTGCTTCAGAAGAAAGTGGATCAAAGTCGGCAGTACAAATCTCCAGGGGAGTAGAAGACTGTTTTAAAGGATGAATGGGATCACTAGATACTGTCAGAAGGTTGATAGGTAGCATTACTCGACGAGTAAATTCTGTTGTCATCCAAGGGTGGCTCGAACAAATGCATTATTCTCTCTCTGTAACAAAGAAACACCAGATGGGATGTCTCATACTGTTTTTGCTGAGAGGTATTGTAATGAAGGGGGGAGGTGGTCAAAAGGAACTATTTGCATAAGTAGTGTCATTTTTAACACGAGGTTTTGCTAACAATGTGAATTTTGCCTCTTCCAACCATCCTGCAAAGTAATATTAACAAGAAGGGTCATTTAATATCTGTTATTCTCATCTCCTACTATTGAAACCGTTTCATGGAGTCAAAGTATACGCAGTTACTGAATAAAACAAGAGTTGAGTAAGGTCCCAGAACCTTAAGTTCTTTTCTCGCAAAATTTAGTAGAACCCCTTTTGCGAAGATGCGTCGTCTCTTAAATGAAGCCACACCATGTTCACATACATATTAGGTGTTGAAAAGAGAATGATAATAGTGTGGCTCAAATACAGCTCCGAATGCGCATTTAATTTATCCAACTGCAAAAGAATTTGTCTGTCCTTGGTAGCCACTGTATTGTTCCAGCTTCTCAGCCACCCATCGAATATGCTGTCCACCACCTAGGCTCCACTGTTGTTCTCACAATGAACTCCAGTTTACGGTCGATTTTTGAAACACTTCTGATTGGCACTTTTTCGATGACTTTGGGTTTATATTTTTCACTGGATCCATCGTAGCACTGTACTATTATCAACATGTGTTTTGATTTTTTGTAACCAAAAATGTTTTCCAAGACTTCGGCTTGGCATGCTTCAAAAGGACAGACCTGCTCCATCGGCTCTGAATATACTGTGTGACTTGTAGCATGCGCATATTTCTGGTATTCTTTGTAACCAGTCATCCACCATCTGCGCAGAATCATCCGACGATTCTCCGTGAAAAATTATGCACCTTGTGATACGAAGCCCTTGGAATTTGCAAAGCCAGTTGTTGCTAGCCGCGAATATTTTACGCTCAGTTTCGTCAGCTATTTTGAAACTGCTTGCCATAACGGCTTACCAGCACCGGGTTTACTGTTCACCTTATCAGTGTCTAGGTCACATTGACAGGCGGATAGTATCGACATTTTAGCATGAGACAGAAATTCTCCCATTCCCAACCAATCAAAGTCATGAACATTATTGCTGATTGACCCAGATAAGCCTCGATCGGCATGATCAGAACTCGCCAAACCCAGGGGCTTGGTGATTCTAACTTATTTCATTATGTCATACTGCATAAAAGCAGCAGAACGGGACATACCCCTTAACCTCAGGGGCCCACTGGGCTATTAGGGATAAACGAAAACCAAATCCTGAGATCTGGGGTGGAGATAGACCTAAGGTCCCAACGGGTCAGGTGTGGTAACGAGTCAGAAAACTGATATCATATCTCTAAACAAAAGTGAGTAAACTATTTTGTTCGCAAAAGTTCTCATATATATTAAACCAGGAAATATTTCTTGTTCGGGGGTAAAATCCTAATGAAAGTGTTTCTTGTTCGCTTCTTGAGGGTTTATTGTATGATGGTAGTCTTCCTATGGAGAAATTCTCTTCCACCGCAAAAATCTTTCTTACAGAGTGGTTATTGCATTTAGGGAGGTTGCAATCTGGGAGGCAATGTGCTGATGACTGACCGTTTGAGAACGATCACACAATTCACAACAATATTGAAGGATTCGGCTAACTTAAAATGCTTTCGGAGGATGCTATTTTGGCGAGCTGAGCACCGTGACGGAGAGGAAACTAGCGGGAGTTAGTTGAACTGGTCAAACAAGAAAATTCAGATGAAAGGTCTGAGGCTCCTGAACTAGTCCGTTGCCATGCCCGCTCTTTATCAAGAGTGGTTCTCATGGTACAGTGGCTATTCTGGCTTAATTTCGGTCAACTGTCTGCGGTGTTCAGCTTTATCTGCGTACCACTCGTTCAAGGTGACTTTTTAATGGAAAAACGTGGTCCAGAACATCGTGTTTGCCAAGCATCTGTTGTGGCTTTGTTTTGCTTTCTTTACCAGCTGCTCGGTGATTAGTCACATCTCTTCCTCCCACTCTTTGGGCTCTTGAATGGTTGGTGAGGTCCACATGGACTTATAGAAGACGTTCGGGAGCGGCTAGTGAACGTGTCTCCTATTCGGTCTGGCAGCGAAATACAAACGATATCCCCTCTATCGGACGAATAGAGAAGACACAAGTCGGTTTACACATGCAAGGTGTATTCTATATATCGTGGCACCGAAACAGTACCGATACGAGAGATACACCGAACGGAAAACGAAACGCAACGGCTGTGCAGAAAGCGAACCGCGAGCGCGTACAATCGGCGAACGACCGAAAGTGAAAGTGACTCAGAACGAGGTCGACGGAAACCTCGGAAAAGTCAGTCCAGTAAAACGTACGCAACCGAACAACACTATGAGGTCGATGTCAAAAGTCAGAAAAGATCGTAGAGAAAATAGATCCAAAATGGTGTTCAGAAAACAGTCATTTTCTCAGAACCATCGAGGTTACTACAGACTCCTCTTTCTATTGCTGCACAAGACTTCATTACAATCGACCCCCTCCTCCTCTTTAAAGTTTTCATCCCATTTAAACCAGTGCTCCGAATCACTTCCGCTGACCACTTCGCCTGGCAGCCACGATCAATACGGAAACAGAAGTTTGTCTTATCAAAGGTGGTGTACTGCTCATTCCATAGTTGTTAGAAAGAGCTGGTTTTCAGGCATAACACATCCGGTCTGCTGTGTTTCTTCACTCATGCTGGTTGTCCCGATAATATTGACTTCCACTTGCGCACTTAGCTGTGGTTATCTTAGCCTCTCTTGTTCGCTACATCTGAGATCCTTTTCTACTCCATATCATTTAATCAAACACTTCATATTCGCATGTATGTTACCACTTTGGCCGTACTCTTCTCCCCTTATCTTTCCAGGTTTGCTTGTTAAAGACTTTAAACTTACTGTAAGACCGATTAAATACCTTTCGCGTCGTAGTTATCTCAACATGAAATACTCCAACACCAACATACTTGCTACAAGTTTTCTTCAAACATACTAGATGAATACGCAAATCCTCAACCAAGTACAGTTAAAACACTAGTTAGCCCGTATCTCTGTTTACAAATCGTTTGCGGTTCCCTATCTCGCCAGTTTCCTCACCAACCCTAACAGTGTAATAGACAAACTGAAAAGCCGGTTGAGGTGAGTCTTTTCTTATTTTCCGCGTATTTCCCTCCAATTGTGCCTGTATTTAGTGCTTATGTAGTTACTGAATATTCGCCTCCGTGTGCATGAAGCAATCACTTGACTTGACTTGACCTGGCTAGTTCCGCTTTTGAGCAGACCGTCAACTTCTTCAGCAGTCCTCGCTCGCAAGTCTTCAACAAATGGCTATTTCAGAAGGGAAAATACAAATCTAACAACGTCCCGGGTTCCTTTAAAAAATCGGCTCAAAAAGCATCATTCTTGTCGTTGACCGAAGCCCCTTTCGATAGCGGAGAAATAGTTCCGGTAGCCCCTTCTGTCAATCATTTCAACGATTACTCAATCACTCCTCCATTTTTCTGTGAAATATTTCCATCATTCTGTTTGTTTGACGTTGGTTTCACATATTCATCACTCTTCAAACACCCCACCGTTTTAACAAACCTTGAGATTTCGTTTATTCAAGTTCATATCCAAGTTCGCATCATTGTTTGTTCAGATGAGGCTTTTGAAATTGAAAACTAGTTTTGCATGAAGTCAGTCCGGTACCTGAGTATATTGTCAGAAATTTGTGAAATTCAAAACCTAGTGAATGTCTTCTGAATCTTGGTTGAAAGTGGTCTTCAGTTCACTTTCACTGGACATTGGAAACAGGACTCCCTGTCTACAGTGCGTATTTCTTTTCCCAACTTATAACACTGCAACGAAATTCTCCATCGGCCCGCGTAAGGTTAAAGACCTCATTGATATTCTATAGTCAAGTGTTTTTGATCAACCCCCCCCCCCCCACACACACACACTTTCAATTAAGAGGCAAACCGGTACGATTTTACAGCCTGGGTCAAAACCACTGATATGACTGAAATCGCCAACCGAGTGAATTTACGGAAATGCATGATCTCTCACACGTACGCACTCAGTGCGCATCACATGTTTTCTCGGACCCATACTAACCAGAGAGAAGCTAGTCTACGTCATCGTGTCTACTTCTCGAGCTCGTGACAAATTGGGACCATGTGACCATGCGAACACTCATGTGATAACGGAATTGGGGCCGGAGTCTAAACACACTCCAATGAGCATATGCAGTCAGCTTGTCTTATTTCCATAAGATGTTCTCTGCGGCATACCTGTGGTGGTGGGACTCCGTCTGGATATAATACTTGTATTAAGCTTGCCAGCCACATGGTGTAACAGCTCAAGCGCAAAACTGTTCGTGTCAAAAAAGAAGACGACAAAACCGTGTTTCTTCTCCTCTTATTTTGAAGTTCGGGGAACTGATTAGGTTTACATGTGTATCATCATGGGATTCCCTTGATGGGCAATCTACTAACGGCGGCCAAAACGATCTTCATAGTCACTTTTAGACATTGGCATCCTGGGTTCGACTCCTGCCAGAGCGGGTAACTTCCCCGTTCGGAAGACTTCAGTTTACCGCGACCACTTCCACAACTATCGAAATTTGCAGTATAACAAATAAAAGTAGAAAAAGATTATTCATATTACTTATTATTATTATTATTATTATTATTATTATTATTATTATTATTATTGTTATTCTTACTATCTGATCCTGCTATAGCAGAGTGATCTAATTCTCTTGTCTCAGATACATCTATTTTGTTGAAGTTCAGTCTGAGCGATGGTCATGAAGCTAAAGCCAACCTTGCCTAGTGTACAAGTGCTCGAATCACATAAAATGTGATTGTTATACAGTTTCACTTAGATGTCCTTTGAAGAACATCTTACAATTCGGAAAATTAAGACAGACAACTGACTGAAGTCAATATCTGCATGACAGTACTTGCAGGTTTGACATTCAGCCAAACCCAAAGTTATCGCATATGCACACGTGCGCTAAAACGAAGCTCACTGATATGGTACGGATTTGTCCACATTTTACTGTGTGCGTGCACAGAAATTGTTAAAAGTCATTTCTGCAAGAAAAAAATCAGTATATTGTTGCAGCGTACAACAAGGAAATTTCAATAGTTTTTAATTCCTCGGAGGTTCATAAGACCTTTTGCACCAATCAGATTGCTCAATTTATAATGTGCCAAAAGAAAGTCGCCTGCTGATCTATCGGGAAAGGACACTTTGTTAAAAAAGCATATCCAACACAGAAAAGACGGCTATTCTGTCATGATATAAAGGAACTATGTGATGCCCAGGCTTTCCAAGAACACACACTTACGGATGTATTAGGTGAATTTTGTTTGGCCCCAATAGTTCATCCGGGTCACCGTACTAGCCTAGATGGCCAGCACTCGATCCCTGGAAAAAGAAGCTCGATCATACCTAGTCATCAGTATGAGTGAGGGTTAGGCCTTGAATTGCGACACAAGGATCTCTTCATTTGGCTCTTATATAGTAAACATAGAGAAATGCATCAGAAAGTAAATAAGCATCTAAGTACAGAAATGGGAAGTGCATTCGAGAACTAGGACTACTTGACATAGGAGTAGAAAAAGCTCCAGTTGATGCCAAGCGAACTTAAATAGTAAGAACTTCAGTCGAAATGGCATGTACTGTACTCTGCTCAGTCCCAATGTACACGTTTTCACAGACTCCATGAAATAATATAAAATACTGTTTTTACCAATCAACACAATAATACTGTTATAAACTTACACAATTGGTCAGTCAAAAGAATTTTCACACCAATCAAGTATTTTTATATGAAACCGCATAGTGCCATTTTCAATCGCTGTATTGCGGTGATTCGAATAACTAAATTTGGGTAAGTCTGATTGGTCCATAACAGAAGTATTCAGTCGCGGATTTGCGAACTCGGGGTGTGAACCTGGCGGCTATGGGGTTCATCTGTTCCGTCGGATTCAGCTGCCCTAGTGTTACTAGGGGTAGGTATACATTTTACGCCGGATTGAAATGAAGCGTAGTGCCAACGCAACAACAACAAATACCATAACAAAGGGAGAGAGAAACAAAGGAATATAAGAACTAGCTACCAAAAGAGGTATACGCTGTTTATTTTTTTTTGCTTTTCTTATCGTTCACTTTCTTGTCATTTCGTTTGTGAAAATTTTGTGTCTATGAGATACGCAAGTTCAACAGACGGACCACATAGCGTTCGCATCACTGACTTCTATTCTAATCCACACCTTTCAACGTCTCTAACCAAAGACAATATTCATCCCAAAACCGTTTCCCGTTTTCTGAACGAAAGGAATCTAACAAATGCCCCTCATTCGATGACCGCCGACCTACTCCAATATTCATGTCTTTTGCCAAAACCACAATATCAGCCCGGCTCTCATTCCGTAGGATGTCGTGTAGCTTTCAGTAAGAGTTATCTTTGATCACATCTGAGTTAAAACCAATGGGACAGTAGCTGTTAACTTGGCACGAACCTCTACTTTTCATTGCGTGTAAACGACTATCGATTGGAATCCAGCCCTTACCCTGAGAACAATGTCAACGCCAGAAAGACCAGAAGGTGTAGGTGAAACTCCACAGAAGAATATCAAGCAGGCTCCAATCGGATGATGAAACTGGAATCTTGAATGTGAGTCTCTTTATTGCAATACACACATCGATGGCAAGCGACTCAAACATTTGGGCCAAACCCACTTGTTGTCTTTACACGTAACAAGGTTCGCACGTTAAACGTGGCTAGTTTGAATGGTCTTATAGGGCGAAGGAGGGCATCATCGAGTGGTAGCAGGTTTGGTGGGACTTGGAAGCCCATACAAGGAACATGAATGAAAACACGGACATGAATTCTGCAGGAGGCTCTACAGTAGTTCTCGTTGGGTGTAATACAGAAGGGAATTCGGGAAGTAAACGAGGATGGACGAGGAGCTGGGGCAATAAGTTGTTTTGTGTGGTGTAAGAGAGGGTTCGTGTGTTTGCATAGAACAGCAGTCATCGTAATAAATATCTCCTTCATGGTTTGATTTGTTGTGTTCGTTCAGTGCGTGCATGCGTTCGATCGAGCGCCCCAGGTGATCTGCCTGACTATCTTCCCCTGTGCTATGATTGGTTTTTCACGTCCACCCACAAGGTCACTGTAAACTGATTGGCTGACTTGTCCATAATGCTCGCGTAGCCTTTGTCTGGCACAGACTACATACATGCTTGTCTACACACGCTATGAGAGCTCCGTGTTCTAATTTGCAATACAGCATTGGCGTCGCAGGCAATGTCTACATCAGTTAATACACCCACAATGTTCTGGATAGAAGTTACAATGTTCCCTACTAAAGACTCGTGGATTTCCTGGGAAACTACCTTCTTGAATTATTTGGATCTGCTCAAACTGCTAAACCTAAGTTTGGTTCTGGACGATTCGGCCGAGCTGAAGTTTTTACGGAATTATCTGGGTGCGGAGGGTCAACAGCAATTTGATATCCATTCTCTACGTCAAAAAACAGTTTTGGACCAAGTATTTCGGATAACTGGTAAAACTTTTTGGGTACCACGTCGAACGTTTATGTATAGAGATTTAATTTTTCAAGAACTTCTCAAGAGATTGGGGAGCCTTTATAGGGCTTCATATTCGTTCACTTATTCAAGGAGTTCGTTGCTGCGATTATTCTTCCATAACCGTCGAGAAATTCGGGGATGACATGTTCATTCAACAATTTGCCTCTGGTGTGAAAGGTGACAAAATACGTGAATGCCTTTTAGCAGAAGAAGCATCAAAATTATCGCGGGAGAAAGCGTGTGAATTGGCACGAATCAAGCAACAGATTCATACACAGTGAGATTTGTTTCCCAAATCATTCCAGTCTGTTTCAAGTGTTAAAAAAGTTTAACAACCAACACGTTTTCAACCTACCGGCAATAGTTTTTTGTTCCGGCTTAGCGACTCGTCGAGCAAACAGTTTTGAATGCTCTGCTAAAGAGGCTAAATGTAGCACGTGTTCTAAAATTGGACGCTTCGCCAAAGCCTGTTGTACAAGATTAGTAAACGCGTTATATAGTGAAACTGTGATCGATGTGGGGGATCCACTATCACCGAACCTATTTATTCTCTGCTATCAGAAAGTAACTTCTGTCGCACAAGCTATGCACCTGCTACAGAACCATAGTTACCAAGCTCCGATATTCGTATTATTCCGTTTTTATCCTCAGATGTTAAATGACCTCTGCTAATAGAGCTTGATTCTGCATCGCCTGTGACTGCCATAACTTTTAGATTCTATGAACGTCATTTTGAACACTTGTCTGTGCATCATACCTTTTATAGACTTGACAGTTATTCAGACTCTTTCTTAGGAATGAAAAAGTTTATAATGGTTGATTTATGTGTAGAAACTTCACAACCCCCATCTGCTGCAGTGTATATTTGTGACTCCGGAAGGAAGCCGGTACTTGGTTGTAATGCCATGGTGGCTCTGAACCTTGTATCTCCGGTTGACCGAATGTTCATATCCTCCATCGGTGTCCTTACTACGTAAAAAACTACAGCACTGCCAAAAAACTGGATGTTTTTCCAACACTGTACATCAGATTCGCTCGAAAGCAAATGCAAAGCCAATGTCTAACTTTCCACCTTGACCCATACCATTGACAAGCAAGGGAAGATGTGTCGATTGCCGTACAAAAAATGCTTCAAAACGACATCACCGAACCAAGCGCATGCCCAGCCTGCGTGCATCCTCTGGTCTCAGTCTTCAGAAAAGATGGTAAAGTCCGACTTCGTACAGACCATTTGGCATTGAGTGATCAAATAGTCGTTGAAAAATTCCTGATGCTGAGTCCTAACGAGCTACTGATCAGACTTACTGGTGCTAAATGTCTCTCTAAATTAGATAATAAAGTGTTTTTTATCGCATACCAATTAAGGTAAAATCCAAACCGCTCACTGCCTTTCTTTCATCTGAAGGATTGTTTCAGTGCGAGGTTTTGTCAATGGGCTTGATTTCAGCTTCATCAGCACGACAGAGATTTATGACTCAGTCTTTACCTGCACACCACGGATGTATTGTTTACATGGACGACATACGTGTTTTTGGAAATTCTAAACAGGAGCATGACGCTAATCTCAAGACTGCGTTGATTGCCTCCATCGGTTGAACTTGCGTTTGAATAAAAACAAATGCATGTTCTGCACATATGAGATATCGTTTCTTAGACAAGTATCCGACGATGGGGTTAGTTCCAACATTGAAAATTCGAATACAATCATAGGTGCATTGAGACCTACTACACCAACCCAACTCAAGCGTTTTCTCGGCCTTCGTCCTCATTATTTAATGCAGCCACCAAATTTTTCAGCTGTAGTAGAACCACTTAGTGCTTTAATGAGGGCTGGCATTCCATTTGAATGAACCGATATCCAGAGTGATGCACTTATATGGGTGAAACAAATGATTGCATCTGTTCCCGTTGTCAGCGTTTTTGATGAAACGTGACACATTTATTTCAACAGTTCAACCGGATGTTGGACTGAGGGCTGTCCTGTCCCAAATTCAACGTGGACAAGAAAGGGTTATAGCGCACACATCAAGAACTCTTTCGGGCACCTAACGAAAGTATTCAGCCAGTGAAAAGGAAGCTCTTGCTTGTGTTTGGGCTTGTGAAAAATGACATATGTGTCTCTTCGGTAGACGTTTTATTGTACAAAATGATCATGTAGCTTTAACTATACTTCTGAATGGCGGAAGTAAAGGTCAAAGACCACTTCATATTAGTCGTTGGTATGCCAAACTACTTTCTTATGATTTCGTGATACAATAGAGATATGGGCCTGAAAACCATGTTGCGCATGCAGTTTCTAGTTTACTGTTAAATAGTCAAGAACTTGTTAATGGTAAGATTGAAACAGAGGTACCAGCTACGTTGGAAGATTTCGGAATTCAAGCTATAACAAGTGAGCGGTTGCGTCAGAAAACATTGGAGGACAGTATACAGCAGCAGGTCAAACAATACACTCAGGGTGGATGGCCTCCCAAAAAAGGTATTATTTAAGATGAAATAAGATATAACTACAATCTACGAGAGGATCTTTCAGTGATAGATGAATGTGTCATGCTTGGATCGAGATTCATTCCACCATGTTCTTTAAAACACAGGATCATATTACGTGCGCAAGTGAGATATCCTGGAATCACATGGACCCACCGGCGGGATAGCGAATCGTTTTGATGGCCGCGTACGTTTTATTCCATTGACGTCGTTGTCACTAATTGTGGACCTTGCCAACATTCGGATAAAAAAAATCAAACCCATACAGACACCAATACAACCGGTGGATTATCCTACGCGGCCTCCAGCAAAGTTGGCTCTTCATATCATGGGGCCATTTTCAACAGCCCCAAGTCACAAACGCAATATTCTTGTTTGCGAGTATTATTATAGCAAGTGGCCTGAATTACACTTATGCGGAGAGGTAACATCTTCAATGATGAATCAGTGGATGAAACACCTAGTCGCTCGTTTCGGTATACCAGAAGAGATCGTTACAGACAATGGGCCACAATTCAGCAGCTTGGGACTCGAAAACATTCTGGAATTCAAACAGCTTTTTCTATGGGAAGTTCTTGTAGTATTCGCAATATCCGAACTCACAGAACGTACTGAAACTGAACCCACTCAGAACTAGGCAAATAAAGTAGCAAGAAGACCAAGGCTGTGAAACAGCTCGTTAATCGTATTGCAGAACTGGTTTGTATAAAATCGTTAAGTCAAAGTAAATAGTTGGCAAATTACAGGTTGATCAATAACAGCCAGATCTTGCTGTATCTGCCCCTGGCGATCCTGATTGGCTGAAGCTCTCCAGCGTAGGCTGCTACGAAGCTGTACCTGGCCGTATCCTGTGTAATCTCCACTGAATTATGACAACCTTCCTCTTTGAAGAGCTCCTCGTCATTTGGTATACTTCGCCCAATTTTTGTGCTCCTGGTGAACAAGGACAAATCATCTGTAAATTAGTTTTGCCTGGCTCAGCTCTTGGTATCGTAGTTCGAAGTTGATATAAGAGTGCTAGGCTTGTTCTCCGGGTTGCCTCTCCGTTCAGCGCTCCATATTCTGTCCAGCGAAAGCCATATTGCAGAGCATTTCTTCCATGTACGTGTATTCATACCGGAGATGGTTAGCATAGGGAATGAGGACCACAGCACAGTCCCACAAATACGTGCATTATTGGTCTGTTTATTTCGCATTTCCATGCCAGTATAATTAAGCCACAACCCAAGATTGCTGTAATCCAAGTCGAGCGGTCTTTCGAAAACTAGTCGGGCTATTTGAATTTTCCCCTGACTTTCTTCATACTGCAATAAGCGAAACCATTTCGTGTCAAAATGTTTCCTCAAGAAAACAAAGGACAGAGAACAAAAATCATCACAGAACAGATCGAGTGAATGGAGTGCAAAGCGAAAGGGCTTTTTGTCAAGATTTTGGTGAACGGATAAGATATGGATTTCCAATTAGATACAGGAGCATCGGTGACCATCATGTCCATGAAAGCCCTGTCTAGTACTGCTGAAACACCAGCACAGAAAAAACTCATTATATGGAACCGTGACAAGGTTCATCCAAGGGGTGAAGCAATACTGAAATTCGTCAATCCTAAGGATGGGCATCCGTCACTCATAAACTTTGTTTTGGTCGACCAGGACTATGTTCCTATCCTCTGGTGTGAATCTATCGAAAATTTGGGTTCGTTGTCACTCCACTATGATTCATTCATTCACCAAATTTCTGACAATGTCCAATATTATTTGGAAAATATGCCTCTGCTTTAGATGAAAAACTGGGATAGCTTCCGAGAATCGCGACACTACACGTGCATGAATCCGCCGAACTTGTGGCTCTACCGACAGGACGTATTCAATGCTCCGTTAGAGAACGATCTGAGAGTAGCTTGGATATCCTCATATCGAAAGACGTCCAGGTTAAATTTGGTGAACAGACAGACTAGGTAAGTCCAGTTGTGACTGTGACAAAAGCATCCATGGGACTACGCATTTGCATTGATATAAAACCAATAAACAAAACGCTTGGGCGAGAATATATTTCGTTACCTGTTTTTGGAAATATTCTTCCTGAGTTAATTAACGCATGTAGCTTTACGAAAATTGACCTGGCCTCAGCGTTTTGACATTTAGAGTTGGACCAAACCTCGGGTTATTTGACCACCGTACGGCCGTTATTCTTTGGAAGCGATTACTTTTCGGCCTGAAGGTATCAAGCGAAACCTGGATATGGACAGATGAACAACAATCAGCATTTGGTCGCATAAAGCAGCTTATCGAGAAGGCCCCAGCCCTAGCATACTATGATCACACCTTACCTTCGTGCATACAAGGTGGCAGTTGTCAACATGGCTTAGGAGTCGTTCTATTACAAAACGGGTGCCAGCTTGATTATCGCAGCAGGACGTCAACAATTTGTGAAAATAAATATGCGCAAATCGAAAAAGAACTACTTTTAATGGTGTGAGCTTTCGGCCGACTTATACGCATATATTCAGACCAAAAGCCGTTGGTCACTATCATGGATAAGCCGCTACATTGAACACCAAGAAGATTTCAGTCGATGTTAATACGCCTCCAAAAGTATGACTACGAAAAACATGACCAGCAAGGAAAACAAATGTTCGCAGCTGATGCTTTCTCACGAGCCACACTACTGGGTACGGGAGACGAATGTAGAAATGGAACGGTGAACACTGCTTTGGCAATAAGGGATTCTGAGTTATGCAAATCCGGAAAGCTACGATGGCAGATTCGAGTCTACAATTTCTGAAGGAAGTTATCACCCAAGGTTGGTGGGAAGATAAGAGAATTCTGTTAGCAGAAGTATAACCTTATTTTAAATTTCGTGATGAGCTCACAACAGCAGATGAACTGATTTTTCCAGGTGAACATTTAGTGGTCCCCCATGGTTTTCGAAAAGATGCTGTGGGTCGGTTAAGCCGTTCTCACACAGGTATCACTGGATGTAACAACCGGGCCAGAGGATCATACTACTGGCCGGGTATGACAGAACAGGTTAAACAGATGCCCAAGCAGCACAATAGCCAACGCGGTTGGGCTAACGTTGGGCTAAAATGACTCCTGAAATGTACCCTGAAATCTTGCACAGAAGTTAATGAAATTTCATAAGGAATATAATAAGAAGAGTACCACAGTATTTATTAATATATAACTGCGTTGCAAAAACAACACACTTTGTTCTACTGAATGCCCTTGTGACCTGGCAGTGACATACTGGTTTTTTCATTCTCCGCTGTTGGGATGAGCTCTTCGGTTTTCCTATGGAGAAAAGTGACTCACCACACGCAGAGACAACTGACGCTCATTTTTACAGTTTGTTTTAACTTAAGTATATTATTTTCTCTCCGTATGTATTATTCCATCTACGTATACGTGTATACATGCATATATACCCTTGGACTTTGAGGTAGTCGTTTCGTAGTATTGTTTATTGTGAAGTTCATGCAATATTGAGTACTAATCGCCATGTAATGATGGTCACCCATATCCTTATTCTGGGAATCAGAATACATTGTTATACTTGAAGGGACAATATGGGAGAGCTATTGGAGGCACAATAAGGTTCTCAGTGCAAAATGCCTCGTCGTTGACGAGTCGACGTTATGAGGGCACTGGTGTTCGTGGCCTGAACCACAGTCAATAGGTATGCTAAGGAAAACTGAATGTTGCCAAGTACTTCTTCAATCTTAATTCACAGTAGATAGTCAGTCCTGATGTCCATGCTGTTGAGGCAGAGCCACAAGAGTTCATCCAACAGCAGATTTGGGGTTTATAGATCTCTCAAGGAGCAGCCTATTCAGTACCAGCGCATCAATGTCGATCATCCACGCAGGTTAGTGTATTCGTATTATTGTATTTTTATTCAGCTGGTCGAGAAATGCACATTGAAAGAACCGTGTGTGCCCCTGGTTTGGGGGTGCGCAACGAAAAGCCGTTCAAAAACAGGCTCGTCGTTGTCGTCAAGGGTAGGTCAATGAAGTTTGTTGCCTTTGCCTAAACTCCAGACGCGGATCGCTCCATCCAAAGGTTAGCAGGAGAATCGGTGTGTCGTCGAAAGACACAGCGTTCGTTTATCAACGCTGGAAATCAAGAAATTGCAAGACGAGAGCACAGGTGAGTGAATTATCATTTCCTTCAAAATAAATATCAAGCTACTTCTCACTTGGTGTAATCAACTCCTTTTCAGGCATTCTGAGGTTTAGTAACATTTTATCGTAAACCGCAACCCTGAATGTTTCCTCTAATTTACTTCATAGTTTATTTGATATTTTCCTATTTTGTTGATTATAGTTGCTTTGATACATGAATTATCAGATGTTAATCTGTTTTGTCGAAAACAGTTTCAATCAGACTATTTTTGAAACCCGCATGCGAAACTGTTTTATTGTCCAATGTTTCCGTAAGTGCAACTATCTCACCTTTCTGTATCTCCATATTCCAGACCCAATGACCACGTACCACAAGAATGATGAACATCTGAACATTCTGAATGAAGCAGTCCTCGAATCGCTAGTTTTTACAGGGTTTCAGTATACCGTTTTTATAATAAACTTAGTGATTTTCACAAACTGTTTTTCTGTTCAATGATTAGTATGTGGTTTCGGTCGAAAGGATGGACGTTGGCAAATAAACTAAGAGGCGGACAGTTCAGATGGATTAGGAAAAGAAGAGGTACCCATTCTCAGCAATTTTTTCAGACGCTGGGTGTAGCCCAACGCGCTCCCAATTGGGCTCAGGTAATGCTGCCCAACGTTAACCCAACGCGCGCCCAACAGGGAGCGCGTTGGGCGTGCTGCTTGGGCGGCAGTAAATAGCGAACCATGCGGACAGTTTGATTAAGAACGAACGAGAGAACCGATTGAGATGCGCTCCATACCAGACGTTGCTGGGCAAATTGTGGCTTTAGATATCTTTTACCATGGGAAGGACAGTTACCTAGTGATCGCTGATTACTAGTGATTTCTTCGAATTCGATCTTCTGAGAACAGAAACAACTGCAGAATTTATCAACAAACTGCAAGCCAACTTTGCACAACATGGAATCTCGATTTGACTAATTTCCGATGGTGGTCCTCAGTTTTACAACATGGAATTCCAGCGATTCTCAGAGATGTGGTTTTTCAGCTATCACATTACCAGCCCTTACCACAGTCACTCCAACGGTTAAGCAGAGAGCTTTGTCAAATAGGCAAAAAAATACTCAAGAAGTGCAAAGCTGAGGGCAGCGATCCGTTTATCGCTCTGCCTGAGCTTCGAAATGTGTCTTCTGCTACGGTGGGAATAAGCCCGACAGAACGCCTTTTTGGAAGACGGACGCGCTTGATCCTACTCGTTTGCTCTGGGTCACTGGACCCAGATGTTGTGGCTCCTTCAGCAATCAAACTGAAACTGAAGAAGCGAACGGCAGTACGAAAAAGATTTCAAGATGGGGCAGCAAAGCACTGAATCCACTTAAGCCGAGTGACAGTCTGGATTCCACCAATAGAACCGACAGAAAAGTCCTGGACGAAAGGAGAAGTACCACCGCGCAAAACAAAGAAATCATATATAATACGCTCTGAGGGTCGTGAGGTAAGAAGGAATAGATTGCACCTAAGAAAATCAGAGGAAGGCGATGATAAAGAAGAGACAAATAATGGAGACAATGACGAAGGTGAGGAGGAGGTAACCGAAGAAGATTAAGAAGTAGCTGGAGCAGATAGGGCCAAACTAACATTGGTCGGGGAGGAGCATTCACCGTCTAGAACTCGGGAGGGCAAAGTTACAGGCCGATACGCAAGTAGAAGATTCTCAAAACAGGAAAAACTTGTTGGATATGCTTTTATTTTATCACATCAATAGCTTTTCCTCATCGATCAGCAACAGACTTTTGTTTGGCATATTATAAATCGAGCAGTCGGATTGGTGCAAGAGGCTTTATAAACCACCGAATAATTAGCAATGATTGAGATTTCCCTGTTGCACGCTGTAATAATATACTGACTGCATTTCTTGAATAACTGACTTTTGACCCTTTGGAGGGTTATCAATGGCTCCAATGCACACAGGGCGTTCAAAACCAGAATCGACGGACTGCCTGCGGAAATCAAGAATCGTGTCGGGATATAGGTAGTGATTCGACTGTCGCCACACGTAGTCCAGTGCGCTACAGCTTCATTTCCAGTATCCAATCATTCAGGTTAAGCTGGACCGCAACTCTTAGATCGTGTAGATACAGTGAAGTCGCCTTGTGATTGGTCAGCATGTTATCTACCAATAAGTGCATGCCTATTTTTGTGTATAAACGAGTTAGTACCGACCAAATGCGACAGAATACATTCCTGCTATTCTTGTCCGGTTTTGTTGTTCTCCCAGTGCGTGCAGTCCGGGTCCGAGTTATTTCACTACGTACGATTGACCGGTTAGTTACGATTTCTGCATTTGGCGTCGCGTGCGTGGGGTTACTGACCATCCCAAATCGAAGAGTTGGTCGAACGATTCGAGCGCTGGTGCAGTATTCGTAAAGAGGCTAAGATAAGTCGGCTTTATTACTCACTGGGGATGGCTGCGATTTGCATTCGTTGTTGATGAACCTGGCATAACCTGATGCGCCGGCAAAACTACCGTTTGAGAAGCTGAAAAACCTTCTGCTGAACTATGTTATGCTAGTCAATTTCCGAGCCACCGAACGCGCAAAATTCAATTCACTGGTGCGAGGACAACACGTGTCTTGTCGCGAATTCATTCCACAACTGATACAGCAGTCTTCCCGTTGCAACTATGGAGATCGACTGGAGGAAATGCTCTGTGACCGACTAATTGCCGGAATCAACAACATCACGTTACAGTGGCGCTTGTTGGAACAGAAGAGTTTGGACGTTTCGTAGACTCGCAGAATTTGTGAGCAATTTAATGACGTGAAATCCACCGCCACACCCGAGATCACAATTTTGTTTCAACAAAAGACGTCCAAGCTGTTGTGTCCCGAATTCAGTAGTTAGAAGGAAGGTACGCTTGTACGAATGAACGTGTATTTCGTAGCAACGTACAGCAAGCACCAGCACAAGCAAGCAACTGAAAACGCAAAAACGTGTGCAACTGCGTGAGTCAGTTGTGTATGCGATCGAGAGTGCAAGGCAATTGTACAATCAGATTAAGTCGTGCAATATCGTGCAACACGTGACACAGTCTGATTGGACGAAACACGACAAACGTCAACTGTGTAAATGTGTGCACGACTGCAGGCATGTGACCATGGTTTCATGGGGTGTAGATCGTGCATGCATGTGCGCGCACATGACTGTACAAGCCGAACACAACACAAGCCAAAGCACCCGCGCCGTAACCACCGAGTACACGTTAACCAGTTACGCCATCCCGATGCTGCCGTGTCTCGCAAACCTGTGAACAGAGGCATGTCATGCGGAAATTTCCATTTGCATTCAACGTGTCGATTCCGTCAAGCCGTATGCCATGCACGTGGCAAAACTGGTCACATACGGAAGGTATGCCGGGGATCCAAGTACAACCTGATAGAGGTGAAGGGGGCGTGAAAAAACCGAAGATACCAAACATATCTGCACACTGAAGACCAGCGGTCAGAACAACCAGTTTTTTACCAACCGGTGTCATTTGAATGCGGATTTCAACATGAGTTCATTGTGGATACGGGAAGTTGTGAGTTCATCATTCTTGAGGTGTTGAAGATGATTTCTCCCCGGACAACCATGAAACCTACTTATAAACGTATTCAGGATGTAACGGGCCACCACCTCACGCTGTTGGGTGAAACCACCATAGTGGTGCAATCTAAGCAACATACATACGTTCCAGTCTGTCTCCTATTTTCACTCGATAGTCCGTCTATTCTGAGATTGAATGCATTACGAACCATGAGCCACTCACTTTCATTTCACACAGCGTCAGCCACTCCCGTTGATCCTGCGATTCTTCAACAGCTGGTGATATAGTGCTATAACAATCGTGGTGGAATGGCGGTAGAGCCGGTAAAGTTGGAATTCGATGGTGATCCAGTGTTGGTCAAACGAAGACTGCTGCCGTACGGTCAAAGAGAAGGCGTTCTGAAAGCATTGAGGCAAATGGAGCAGAAGGGTGTGATCACTGCAGTCAGTTCGTCTTCTTGGGCGACTCTGATAGCGGTGGCACTGAAAAGCGATGAAAGAAAGCCCCGTATTTGTGGGGACTGCAAACTCACTTTGAATCTACACCTACGAAGATGTGCTGCGACTACTATGGAACCGGAAGATTTTATGAAAACCATGCTCGGCCGTACATTTTTTCGAAGATTGATCTCGCTGACGCATACCTACAAATTCCGCTGCTCCAAGAATCGAGACCGCTTACCACCATCAACACCCTTTCGGACATGTTTCAGTTCAATTTCCTACCCTTCGGATTGCACGTCTGATCCGGTATTCTTCAGGCTGCTATCGACCAAGTGATTCAAAGTTTAACCCAAGTAATGGCATAACAGGATGATGTGATCGTCTTCGGTGATTGGAAGGTATTTCGAGGAGGTCAGTCCATGACATGGAAAAAAGGTATGAAAACCCTGACCAGTGGACTTGACCATGTAGGACTTGTTAGAAGTCCAGGTTGAGGTCCACGCGACCCACCTACCAAATGATTGGAGACATTAAGTGATATGACTAGGTGTCGCGTCCAGTGGCGTAATTGTATTCGAACTCTTCCTTCGTCCCCTGGATTTCCGCTTATAACTTTGATTTTTTGGACTTTCTCACCTTATATCTCTATTCATTTTGCTTTTTACTGGACGTTGCTGGAAGGTAGCAACCGAAACCAGAGCACAAAAGTGCGAGGTAAGTGGTTGAATAAACTGAAACTGAAACTGGCGCATCAAAAGAGGAACATTATCGCTTGAAACAGACCCTGGAACGATACGTAGCCAAGAATGTTCTGATCAAGCCTTCAAAATGCCATTTCGATGTTCGGGAGTTGAGTTTCCTTGGGTTCACGGTAAACGCCAGTGTGTACCAGCCAGACCCTGATCGTTCAAGACCTATTACCGAAATGGAGTCGACAAAGAATCAAGCACACATGAGATCGATCCTTGGTTGTTTGCAATACTATTCCAGGTTCATACCGAATTTCGCAATGAAGGAGCAGCTGTTTTCCCTCGCCCAGTCATCCTAAGTGTGATAGCTGACGGACCAGTGCGAGAGTCTTGCGAGATCTCATTAACAGCATACCTAAAAGTCCAATGTTAGCCCCATTTGCAACATCGAAAGACGCAGTGCTAATCACGGATGCATCTGAGGTTGGAATCGGTGCAGTGCTTGAACACGATGAATTCCCGATAGTTTTTATTTACCGACTTCTGAATGCCGCTTAGAGAGGATACTCTTAGACACTAAAAGAAGCACTGGCTGTATTCAAGGCAGTACGACTTTTCTATAAGCACCTGTTTGGATTAAAGTTCACAAATTTCACGGACCACCAAGAGCTACAGTTTCTATTCGACCCGAATAAGTCCGTTGCCAAGCCCACAGCCGCGATGACGAAACGATGAAGTACTGCCCTTGCTGCATATAATTACGATGTCCTGCCTCGGACTGGTAAAACAACTCCGTATGTTAACATTCTATCAAGATTCTCGCGATTCGCTGCAGCTGAACAGTGTAATTTCATGACGCCGGCCGCTCCAATGTCGAGAGAGGAGTTACGGCAAATACACTAAACGGTACTACTCCTCAGTAATTTCTGCTATCAAGAAAGGCTGGCAACCGGAGGTGAAATGAAAGTATGCACAGTTTTTCGTGAATGGGGAAAAACTATGCATAAAACGTGACAGAATACTGTGTCGTGGTGATCGGTTGGTCATACCTCCCTCCGCCGCGCAAAATGGTTCTAGAAGGTCTGCATGAAGGTCACTTGGGGATGGGGAAGATGAAGTCTCTGGCTCGGAAAATGTGATGGTAGTCTAAGGTGGATGCGGACATATGTATAGCAGCAAAGAACTGTGATGCGAAGTTGAAACCGAACAACTGGAATCCGTGGCCCGACAGCTACATCCCACGGCAACGAACACACGCCGATTTCTGCGGCCCGCTCCAAAACAGATACCATGCCCCCGTATTGATAGATTCATACTCAAAATGGCCTGAAGTATTTTTAACATCAACGCCAACCACGTCGTTCGTAATCCAGGCTCTGAGGAAATGCTTTGGCCGGGAAGGTATCCTCCAAGTGATCGTCACCGATAATGGTTCCCAGTTCTGTGCATTTGAGTTGAACTTTTGGTTGGATAGCATTGGCTGTCGACATCTTCGAGCGACACCCCACCACCCATGTTCTAACGGTGCTGTGGAAAATTTGGTACGTAATGTAAAGAGTGCTACCGCCCCAGCTGGTCCGAAGACACTGCCGGAATTGGAGACAATTCTGGACAATTTTCTATTGGAATATCAGAGCGTAGTGCATTCAACGACGAAAGAAACTCCAGCCATGATGTTCAAATCAAGAAGTCTGAGATCGTCACTAAGATGCTTAGATTGCGTTGTTGTAACATACTTCCGAGGCAACGATCTCTGACCAGCCGATGGGCTAATTGCAAGGCAACTTCGTCAATCCATGGTCGATATCACGAACCTTAAAGACGCAACCGAACACCGGCGCCATCTTAGTCAACTTAACTCCAGAGAAGCTTCTGAATGCGCAGCAGAAACCGTGACCGAGACTGATGATCGTGCTGCTCCAAATGAAGAAAATGAAACAGTCGATGAAACGCAACTATAGCCTGTTGTACTTCGTATTCAGTAATCAGTACGGGTAAATGTATATGCCGTAGCAACGTACGGTAAGCACTAATACAAGCAAGCAACTGATAACCCAAAAACGTGTGCAACTGCGTGAGTCGGTTGTGTATGCGATCGAGAGTGCAAGGCAATTGTACAATCAGATTAAGTCGTGCAAGATCGTGCAACATGTGAGACAATCTGATTGGTTAGTGCTGCCCAGGATGAATCAAAATAAACGTCAACTGTGTAGGTGTGTACGACTGTAGACATGTGCCCATGATTGCATGGGGTGTAGATCGTGCGTGCGTGTGCGAGCACATGACTGTACAAGCCAAACACCCCACAGCCTACCGCATTAGATCGAAGATCTGCGCGTCAAGAAAACCAAATCAATGAGGAACTTCTGAGGGAGGCAGATTGTAGTGATTCGACTGTCGCCACACGTAGTCCAGTGCGCTACAGCTTCATTTCCAGTATCCAATCATTCAGGTTAAGCTGGACCGCAACTCTTAGATCGTGTAGATACAGTGAAGTCGCCTTGTGATTGGTCAGCATGTTATCTACCAATAAGTGCATGCCTATTTTTGTGTATAAACGAGTTAGTACCGACCAAATGCGACAGAATACATTCCTGCTATTCTTGTCCGGTTTTGTTGTTCTCCCAGTGCGTGCAGTCCGGGTCCGAGTTATTTCACTACGTATGATTGGCCGTTTAGATACGATTCCATCAATAAAGTCGCTCACCAACCGAACCATTAGTATAGTCTCACCCATCAGTGAAAGTCGATGAGTAGTAGCTGCGTGAATGTGCACTTCAGTAGGTTTCATGGGTAACACTGGGCTGGATCAGGTCAAACACTGAAGATTTCGAGTGAGTCCCACCGATTTCTGTACGAATCAGCCCAGTTCCAGTGCGACTTGAGACACCGAGTCATCGTGGATACCGGGAGCTGCGAGACCATCATTGCGAAATCAGTGTATGTATACCGGATCGTCATCATTTTCGGGTCCTCAGGGGTTTCAGTCGTCACATTGCACTTGGATTGGCGATACACCTTGCGAATATGACCAGACTTTCCACTGGAATGGCTTACTTTATCACGGAAGCCGCAGGTGGAACGGAGATGGAATTCGTTGCACAAAAATCAACGATTCATTTGCGCTGGTTTGCTGGCTGGCTTCGGTTGAGGTGTTTAACGTGAACTGGCCAGTTCAAGAGGTCAAACGTGTTAGTAGCGCACTACGGAATGTTCAGCCGTCGCTTCGGATACGTCATCGAATTGCTCGCACGTTGACCGTACCTCAGAGAAAGGAAGGTTGGGTTTCTGCAATAGCTACTTTTGTAACCCCGGATAGTTCACACCGGCAATTAAGCCGTCACGCAGTTGGGTCTCCCACTGATCTCCGAAATTACGCGGCGCAGCCAGTGCTTGTAGTATCAGGATGAACTCATGAAATTACGAGATAGGACCGCCAACCAGCGAATGAGTACTTGGAACGTTCGGTAGCCTGGAAATTGACCGGAACTACGTGGTCTAGCAGTAGTGCCTTCAACTCGTCGAACGGAGCTGCAGCAGGGCTCTCGGACATGCAAGGTTTTTTCATCAGTGAGTACTGTTGTATTCATAAAACATCATAGTAGGGCAGGAATGTATTCCGTCACCAGAACTGGATAACAGTAATCTGAAATCTATAAACAGATTTGAATTAAACATGGGTTATAAAATGATCGATCAATAAGCGTCAAGGACAGTCGGAGCGAATCGACTCGAGGCACGTGGCTCGCTGGTCAGTTTAGATCGACAAGCATGAATATACACACAACAAGTAGACAGCGTTTACTGTCAATGCGTAGAACGACATGCTAGGCCCGGTTGAGACACAACACCGTCTCTCCTTTTCTACTTGAGCTAAGCGTAACGCTCAGCTGGAAATCACTCGGGGCTTAATCTCCGAAACTCCTCCCTGTTTGCTGCAGACACGTGTGGAAAGGGTGTAGTGCTCGACGAAAGTGGCTTCGGTGGTCGTTTCCCACAAAGTGCAGTATAAATTCGATGAGCCTTAACCGTCCCCTAGCAAGTCCGTACCGGGAGACTGAAAGCTTTAAAATTTTACTGGAGCGGACAGCATTTCTTCCTCTTTGCGAACCTGCGGTTTGCGAAATCTGACAAATGCTATAGGTTTTACTGTTTGACTGCATCGCCTGTATTTATTTTGGTATTTGGTTCTTCTCTCCTCTTCCGGTTTTGAATCACAGTAATCCGGTCGTGCCGCATTTAATCGTGTTCGTATTTGTCTGCCTAACATTAAATGTGAAGTTTTTCCGGTGGCAGTATGTGGTGTAGTCCGGTAAGCGGCCAATGCAGCAGTAAAGGACATCTCGCTTTTCTCCCCTCCAACGCCTATAGCTTGAAAATCCCTTTCAATGTGTGATTTAAGCGTTTCATCACACCGTTAGCCGCGGTATTGTACGGAACCGTACGCACATGGCGAATGCCGTTCTGAGAGAGGTAGTTTTTAAATTCGTAATTGCGAAATTGAAGATCATGGTCGGTGATTATTTCTTCTGGTAGACCGAACCTGGAAAAAAGGTGTTGCAGTCATCGCAGAATTCTCTCGGTTGTGATTTACCCACACAGAGAAGCCTCTGGCCACTTGGAGTAGAAAAACTTAGCAACCAGAACATTCCGCTGGTGACAAGGGGCATTTCAAAACGGTCAAATGTTATCAGTCGCAATCTTCGCCCAAGGTTTCATTGGTATAGTGAGACCGCAAACCAGTGCGATTCATGTCGCAGCATATGTCCGTCTGCGCTCATCAGGCCGAACGTGAGTGGCCAATCTTTGGGTAGCCTTCGCATGCATCATTCAGTCATGTGTTCTTATCGATTTCAACGCGCATCGCCTTACCTTGTAAAACAGCTGTGCATAGAAATATCATTACACTGTTCTAACCAAGAGTCACGTGTTCTCTTTCTGACTAGGGGAATCAGGCCAGGACTGACCCCTATAACAAATGGATCTACCTGGGGTGAACAAATGTGTAGTGACCTCGATCGTTCTGAGAAAATGACTGTTTTCTGAACACCATTTTGGATCTATTTTCTCTACGATCTTTTCTGACTTTTGACACCAACCTCATAGTGTTGTTCGGTTGCGTTCGTTTTACTGGACTGACTTTTCCGAGGTTTCCGTAGACCTCGTTTTGAGTCACTTTCACTTTCGGTCGTTCGCCGATTGTACGCGCTCGCGGTTCGCTTTCTGCACAGCCGTTGTGTTTCGTTTTCCGTTCGGTGTATCCCTCGTATCGGTACTGTTTCGGTGCCACGATATATAGAATACACCTTGCATCTGTAAACCGACTTGTGTCTTCTCTGTTCGTCCGATAGAGGGGATATCGTTAGTATTTCGCTGCCAGACCGAATAGGAGACACGTTCACTAGCCGCTCTCGAACGTCCTCTATAAATGCATTCAGTGGCTTCGGCCTTTCATCAGAATGCTGACAATCTGACATTCTCCTACTGAAGCCTCAACAGTGAAGTTGAACCTTGTCCACCAATCCAGTGCGATTTACTCAACGATAAACCTCGCAGTTCCGCGCTCTGGTTTCGGTTGCTACCTTCCAGCAACGTCCAGTAAAAAGCAAAATGAATAGAGATATAAGGTGAGAAAGTCCAAAAAATCAAAGTTATAAGCGGAAATCCAGGGGACGAAGGAAGAGTTCGAATACAATTACGCCACTGGACGCGACACCTAGTCATATCACTTAATGTCTCCAATCATTTGGTAGGTGGGTCGCGTGGACCTCAACCTGGACTTCTAACAAGTCCTACATGGTCAAGTCCACTGGTCAGGGTTTTCATACCTTTTTTCCATGTCATGGACTGACCTCCTCGACCTACCTTCCAATCACTACCTGCCTCAGAGAACAGCGTACGCTGAGGAAGTCTACTGGTGGACATGCGTATTACATGTCCAGCCAGATTCAGTACTTGTTCCAGAGACTGACGTCTGGTTCCTAACACCTTGCGCCGAACCTCAGCGTTGCTGATGCGGTGATCCCACCATACTCGGACAATGCTACGCAGACATCGATGCACGAACACCAACAGTCTTCGCCTATCTTCTACCCTCAACGGCCATGTCTCGGAGCCGTATAAAGGAACAGACCTAACCACCGCATTGTACACTGTACCCTTAAAAACCCATCGGAAGTCACGCCGACGCCACAGATGACTGAGGCTGGCAAATGCCAAACACGCCTTCAGTATGCGAGATGACATTTCATCCAATATCTGTCCACCTAGGGAGATGTAATTGCCCAGGTAACCGAATTTATCCACTTCAGCTAGAGTTTCCCCTGCCAACACAAGATTTGTTCTTGAGCCAACCCAGTCCTGCAGCACCATTTTACACTTTGGGGATGCAAAACGCATCTAAGGGAGCTTGTAACTTGCCTGGATCTTCACTCAGAAGAACAATATCGTCCGCATATTCCAAGTCAGACAGTTTACTGCCTGAGCAAAGATCGATACCACTATTCTCACACGAGGATATGGCTACCTCACGAATCAGTCCAGTTACGAAATTGAATAGGAAGGGTGATTAAGAGTAACCCTGATGAATAACACTTGCCGTGGTGAACTCGGGTAAAAGATCGCCGTAAGCACAAACTCGGCTCCGGCTGTTCGCATGCAAGCACTGGAAAAGAGAAGTAAACTTCTCTGGCATACCCTTTCAGTGAGAGGCAGCGCCAGAAAACTGTGCAGTTGATTGAATGGAACGCCTATTTCACATCAAGAAAGACAGAGATTGTGGGCCTACGGAAGGTGTTTCTGTGCCCCAAGGTTTGCTGAAGAGTAAAGATGTGGTCGTTACAACCCCGACCGGGTCTGAAACCGGCTTGATTCTTACGCGTACATATTTCGCAGATGATGGGCAATCGGTGGAAAACAAGACAGATGAGCTGTTTAGACGTGATAGTAACCAAGCTAATTCCCCTGTGGTTTCCACAAGAGGACCTGTCACCTTTCTTGTAAATCAACACAATCACCGATTCACACCATTCCCTGGGAATCTGCTCACTATCCCAAATAATATGGAGGAGTTTTGTTAATTCCAAAACGAAAGCTTCGCCTCCATCCTTGAAAAAAGATGAAGGCAATCCATGCGGTTCAGCGGATTTGTACCTTTTCAAGTAACCTTTCCCTCGCATAACCTCCGTTTCTGATGGAAGAGCGATATTGTTTCGGTGACAGGTATATTTCGAAGGTCCAGTGTTGAAGTGGGCCAACTGAATTGTTCCTTAAGGTGCTCCACCCAACACTCCAAACGACATCATTGGGTGAATTAGTGAGACGTCGGATTCCTTAATTAACCCACTTACACCGGGCTTCTGTGGACCGGTACCTCGAATCAAACGAGAAAGGTTGCGAGAGTTGCCAATGGATGCAGCCTTTTCCATTTCCCTACATGTCACAATCCACCACTATTCACGGTCATTTCTCTGGCTCCTAGTCCGTTGGCGTTTCACGGATTGGCGCACTTTATTGAGCGTGGCCTCCGGAGGGACGGATTTTCGAGCTACCAACAGAGCAGCTGATGTCAAAGATATCCATTGTGAGACCGACTTGAGCAAGAGTTCTGGGTGACATTCGGAGTGGCATACAAGGCTTCCTTGATCTGTGCCCAGTAATCTTCTTGGTGCTGGACATGCGGCTGCATAGATAACTACGTAGACAGCTCCGTCTGGAAACGGTATCGCTGGTTATCATCCAGAAGCAACTGCGCGGGACGGGTGGCATTTACTTTGGTGCGACCATAGACAAGAGACAAACAGAAGCGAGCACGTACCAAGGCGTGATCTGAGTCCACAGGCGTAGACCAGAAAGAACAACAATCTTCAATTGTTCCACGCCAGCGATGCTCAATCATAATATGGTCAATCTTAGTCGAACGTTGTGAAGACGAAGGAGGACGACGTGAGTCTACGCCGCTTCTCATGACAGAAGTTTGTACTTGCCTGAAACAATCCGTGGTCAGCACACAGCTAAATCAGACGATCGCCGTTATCGGTACGATCGTTCGGGATAGCAAATGGGCCTCCAATGTGCCTTTCGGAATCTCCCAAACGGCCAACTTGGGCGTTGACATCCCCAACAATGACCACCGCATCCGTTGAACGCGGGCTTCGAAGCAGCTGAGACAAACAGTGATATAATTCGTCCTTGGACTCAGAGGAACTGCAGTCAGTGAGCGCATATACAGACACGACGAACAAATATCGGCGCTGTTGACACGAACAGAACCGTCCAACCGAATTGCACACAAACGACTGCTGTCTGGAATCCAGTCTAGCAGTGCACGCTCAGCTTGACCACGAGCTCTAGACAACGAATCACTCGACAAGCGAAGAGTGAAGTGAGAGACTGAGGTTGTATCCACAGAAGTGAATGTTTTGGACACACAGCATCCGTCTATTTTAAAAGTGTCAAGTGTTTTAGCTAGAGCAGCCTGTTGCCCTAGCTGGCATAGTGTGCGGACGTTAAAGGCAGTCAAGTGGAGTGAATACTTAGGCTTAAGAAGTTCATTTGATTTATACTCAACTCCTGAACTACTGCGTTTACCACAGCCGCAATTATCCGTGGCGTTTTGCATCGGCCTTAAATTAGAAGAAAGAAAATTGTTAAGGCCGTTTACGGGAAAGGTACTGGATTTTTCTGGGCGAATAATACTTCGCGGCTGCCCACAGCACAGAAGGGGTTTTTCTTTGGGAACCCTAACCGAAGCGTTTGAATCAAAAGTCTCACCCACAAGGCAGTTGGGCTTTAACCCAGCACGGGAACGTGACCGAAGAACCCGTGAAGGAACTTCTTCTGATATGTCAAGCGAGACCTGATTGCTGCGTGTATTCTGTCTTGTCTTCGCTGGTGCTCTGTTATCGATTCACCTTTCGGATTCAGCCCTCAGCCCCATGCACCCAACGGAGCAAGTGGAACATGTACGGGGCAGCATCCTTTGAGCTGGGGGCCGCCCAGCTTAGGCGGGCGATAGCTGACCAATGAAGTGAAATGACTTCTCCCACCGACGAGAGAAACCCCAGGTACTCCACTTCTAAGTCCATCTGGTGGAGGTTTTTTGACTGGTAAACTGCTTCTCTCCGTGTTTAGTTGCTACAGTGTTCTCTGCAGGGTTAAAGTGGTTAGGACCAGATGCTGCCCATCGACTGGTTCTGAGACTGGACTTTGTGTGGCCTCTGCCCATTGACCTGTCAGGCATGATTGCTTCTGCGGCTTGAGGAAGTTATCCTGAACAGCTTTTTGAGTCATTGAGGCAAGCAAGTTATCACACCACTTCAAGGTGCAGTCTCGTCGTGATAGACACAGTTCCCATACTGGATCAGGGACCGTAAGAACCCAGCATAATGGATATGTACTAATGATGATTTTACCGAAGATGAGACCGCTGTTTATTGTTTTTGTGGCTGCTGTCATTGCTGAGAGCAGCATTGGTCCTGCAGCGAGGATTCATTCTACGGCGGTTCAAATCCCCGGCTGCTTTTGATTTTTTTCAGAAGGACCTGACCAAAATATATAAGTCAACTGTAACTATCTAGGCGACTAGATGAAGCCGATATTTCTCTGTCTGTTGTTCTACAATCCACAGATTCCAAGGATTTCCTCGTGAAATTAACCACGAAAAAACCTGTTCCAGTCAGTACGACATTTCTTCACTTCAACTGCTACGGTAGTGTTTGTTGCATAAAAGAGACAATTTATGGAACCATATTTGCAGAAGTTCTTCACACGGGAGTTAGAAAGAGTTCGCGGTTGGAATAAATAACCTCGGAGGGAATGCGACTTGGTTCCTGTTTAGATCACTAGTCGAGTTGAATGTGTACGAATTACCAGCGTAGGAAGAAAAGGAACGAAACTGAGCCCATACTGTTCATGGGTTCACGGAGTTGACGACTGGATCGCGAAGAGTCCAAATACTTATGCAGCACAAACAAAAACAAAGCAGTTGTCAGACAAAACTGATCTGGAAATAAATTTAGTAACTTTTTCCGGATAAATACAAAACACTTAAATTCCAATAGAGGTATCTCAGTAAGATAATGCCACAAATATCGCCTGTTACTTGCTTACGACAAATGTTTTGTAGTGTACAATTCATTTTAGACATGTCATTTGTCACAAGACGGATTCTGCTAACATCGAGTGGCTTAACCTGAAAGCGACCAATGTCAGTAAACAGGCTTATTTTTATTTGATCTCAGGTCAATTACAAATGAACTTCAATCACATTTTTGCAACACGGGTTTGTTTTGAATCAACAAACGATTCAAGATGTTAGGTTTTCTATGCCCAGAACGGGCAACTGCTAGTTTGCTCGCTGAAGTAGGTAACAAATCGTTGTTACCAACAAAAGCATGAAAAAAGGCAGAGCAGCTGCAAATAGTACACCTCCATCCATGGTGATGATGATACTTTTCCCTGATAAGCGCTAGCATAAGTGCTCTTACGTCCAACTAAATAGACGGTATATGAATTTGGTTGATCTGATACTGTGGTGTAACTAGTTACACCCATTCTTTTTAAGTTGATACCTATTCGAATGACCGCAGCATTGTTATCGGTTTTTTTAATTATCACTGGGGTGGCAGAAATATTCATATTCACAGTACAAATCACTCGAGCTCCAAATTTAATGCTGCCTATGATTTTCAGTGAGAGCAATCGTTCACGATGATCTCTCACGTGGCTTTGTGATCCATCAGCCTCTATTTCGTACAACGAAAAAAGGGCCAGAAAACCTGTCTTTACAGCTCATGCAACTATCAACCTCGTAATTCTGTGTTCTAGTTTCGTTACTTCTTTTCAGCATTGTCGAGTTGATGGTAGAGTGAATAGAGGTATAAAGGGACAAGTGTAAATCACGGAGATGAAGAAAGAGCCCAAGTGCAAATGCGCTGCTGATAGCGACAACTAACCAGATCACCTAATATCTCCGAACACCTGGGAGGGAATGCCTTTGAAACGCTTTGGCATAGACTGCCATTCCCATAGTCTGCCGTAAGTACTGGTGCCTTCTTATACACTCTCTGGGCTTCGGCTCGTTGGATTTTTATTCTTTCTATGCCTTTGCGGATCATGTACGTGCAACTACCACGGAATAGGGCTGCATTCAGCACATCCGGCGGCCCTGCTTGTCTGTGTCTGCGTCGAACCACCGTCATGCCGGGGAGGCTTTCGTTACCGTTTTACACCTTATCTGGTATTCCAAATGACGGAGGTGAACTCCTAGGGAACAGAGATTTCGACTTGGAATAAGCCGATGGTATAGCCCCTCTGAGTGACAATGCACAGGCAGTGCAACACATTCTGAACCGCTTAGCGACTGAGGTTTTCGGATTTGGTATGCATTTTGCACCTTCCAAGTGCAAAATACTTTTGCAAGATTGGCAGGAGCCCTTGATCATCCATACCATTCGTGGTGATCAGCTTGAGTTAGTCAAAAACTGTAATTACCTTGGGAGCCTGGTAATAGCTGAGGGTGGTGTTCGGGAGGAGATCAGTTCACGAACAAAGGGGGCTAGAGCAGCTTTTCCTAACCTGTGGTATAGTAATTATCACAATGAACTGTACTAATAAGACATACTGAAATTGTCCCCATCCAGAACTAAACCAACGAAAGTAGCAACAAGACCAAGGATGCAAAATATTGCGACAATTATATTGCAGAACTGGTTTATACGAATACGTTACGTCAGAGAAAATAATTAGTCGACTGGAAGTTAACAAATCAAAGGAAGCTTTTATCCTACCTGTCTTCAGAGATCCTAATTGGTCGAGGCTCATCCGCGTGTGTGGCTACGAAGTCGTGCCCTTCGTGTGACAGCGGCCGAATCACCACAGATATCTGGGGCGTCGCCGTGACATCCAGCTCTCTCTTAAGGGACTGGTATATATCGCCGCGGTTCGTAGAGTTTTACTCTACAGTTGCGAGACCTGGCCTCCGTGTGTTGACGACGCTCGGAGTCTTTCCGAGTTTAACAATCGATGTCTCGGAAGCGTTGCTCGTTTCTGGTGGGAACACCTAATGCTTAATGACGAGGTGCGCAGTCTTGAGTTAGGCACAGATAGCCGTCCGTGTAACGAAGTGATCGTTCTACACCGCCTTCGGTGGCTCGTTCATGCATCCCTAATAACTGTGCATTGTCTGCCTTTCCGAACTCCATTCACATATGCTGGACAAGGCTGGAAAAACGACTCGGAGGTCAGGCTATGATTCGGCTTATAGGTATGAAAAAGTTAGTGCCAGCATGGGCTTTGGTTGGTGTATCTAGCCTTCCTGGTTGGGCCCATCGGAGAGGTTGCGAGACACGACTCAGAATAGAAGCCAGCGGCGCGGAAGCTGTACGATCTGTCTATCGAACTCTCGTATCCCAAAAATATGAGAATGTCATTCCGACAAACAAAATAACAAGAAACATCGAAAAATGTATGGTGATAAAAGAACAAAAATGGCAGCTTTTCTTTTTTCACTAAGTGTTTCTTTTTTGTCCTCCATTCCCACTTTCCTATTTCTGTAGTTATTGTTCTTGCGTTGATACCATGCTTGACGTCGATCACTGCTAGCCCAATGAACAACGAGGCTGCGTATGCAGGCGCTCATATTGACAGTAAGTAGCATGTAAACGTGTGGACAAAATTTCCCCGGAAGCACACGACCGGTTTAGCGATGGCTGCCGCTCGTCAGGTATGCGTGGGCTCTTCAGTGAGGAGTACCCCTTCACACTCCAGACGATTCAAATTAGATCCTAGTGAACATATAACATCGCAGTGTACAAGTATGAAGACGAGTGGGCAGAGGAGTACTGGGTACGCATACCTGACGAGCGGCAACAACCGCGAAACCGGTAGTGTGCTTCCGGGGAAATTTTGTCCACACGTTTACATACTACTGACTATCAATGTGAGCGGGATATGAGAGGGATAATCGGCAACCAGACCCCGAGAATTGGAGAAGAGTAACGCGTGTGGCCCCAATAGGTCATATGTGATAAAGAGCCGGATGACGGTGGATTAATTTCTACCACCAGTGATCGACTTCGGTGGGGGGATTCGAACCTCGGACTTCCGTGGTGGTAATCAAAAGGTATAAACCACTCGATCACCATCGGTCATATAACTGGATACCGAGTTGGTGCTTTGTAAGAAGAAAACAGGCGTGGAGGGATTTGTCATAACGAATCAGTATCGCATCAAAACATCTGAACAAACACAATAACACTACACTGACTTTTCATCTACGTTAGGAATTCTCCACGGGGCTCGAATCCATCATATCTGATTGTTAGTCTGTCACGCTACCAGAAGGCTATCCAAGCTGGCTATGAGAGGTTAGATTGACTTCAGATCAATTGTGTTACTTATTGTGATGGCGCAAAATCGGATCTTGTCCGTCCTCTTGTTTCTTGTTGCAGTTGTGCTCCCGTGCTTAGTTAGCTCTAACCTCATTCCCTATTTTATAAACCTGTTCTCCCCACTGCAAGAATTCTCGCCTAGTCCAGTAGCACTAACAGGCGTAGCTTCTCGGTGGATAGAAGCTTACGTTTTGTCAACGGTCAAGGTGTCTCGATTACCGAACAATTTATTGGATATCTGTAGATTGATAAACTCGAAGCACATAAGAGAAACCTATCCGTTGGACCACGTGAATAAGGTACTTTTAGTCGGTAATATTAGGTGCGTAGAAGTGATGCCAGGCTATGTCTGATCAGGTCACATGACTTGCAAATTGAGACAATTATTGTTGCAGGTTCTCGCACAAATGACTTTCTAGTGCGTCCCACCATACAGAGACATCTTAGTTACATTTTATCACCGAACAAAGCATTCTGTAATACATGAGTGACGGGTGACGTGATCCAGTGGAAGGCAAATGAATCCACTGCATAGTGAAAAAAACATTTGTAAGCCATAAAATTTCCGTGCTAAAAGTAACCAAGTTTCGCTCTTGAAAGAACCGGCCCATCATAAGGCTACAGTTTTTGCAGACACAGAAAGGTCGTAGTTGCATGTGTTGCATGCGTTTGCTCAGTGGTGGCCTAGTGGACTTACCCAAAGTAAGCCTAAGGTTCAGTTTTATCTCATCAAATTGTACAACCTGTTTTTGATATAGCGGATTCAGACGGCTCCGTTGGTGATCAAGCAGATGTCAAAGCAGACTGATCACCTAAAGTCCAGGGTTCGAAATCTGACGATGTTGGTCGCTTTCGCATTCGACAAGCTCGAGTAGGCCTTGGTTGCATAGAAAATAAGGGAAGTTGAACCACTGTTTATTTCTTAGTTATCTAATTTGGTCACTTTTTTTTTGGGGGGGGGGGGGGTGTCCACCTCTGATATGTGATTTCAATTCCACTTCATATAGACTATCTAGTTCCACATTCTCCCATTAAACTATCTCTATCTTAAGTTAAAAAAATTAGTGGAATGGAATCCCTGGCTAATCCTGTGCGCTCGTTTATTTGTTTTCATGTTTTCAGGTTAGCCAACAGACCGATAATATAACAAAGGGAGACACTGAAGGTCCCCAGAAGTACTGTCTGCAATTTAAACTTATTCAATGGCGTACCCAGAAGACAGACAGTCAGTAAGTTTATGTATATATATATATATATATATATATATATATATATATATATATATATAATTCATTTGTTGTTTCAATTTACTGATGGGCGAAACTTCTCGGAAGTAATCCAAGTAAGTGTTTGGAAAAACTTTCACACTTGTTCGGGGATGTTTTCTGGAGAGGGAGGCACAAAAAGTTTCTCGCAACAGCCGGTGACTAACCTAGAAGTATCGTCAGATGTACCCAACCTACCCGCATTCCATTTAGACTGTGCACTATCGATAGGGAAGAGGAAAACCACTCAATAACAAATCTCCTTTCAATGAGGAAACACGTAGCAATGGACAGATGACGATACCGAATTACTGACCGTGCTGGTCCACCCAATAAACTGAGGATTTGAGACAGAACTATCAATTCACTTGACAGCTGAATGTTGTCTTTTTCGTTGGCAACATATTCTGATCTGATTGAGTTTGTCATCCCAACTTCCGAACAAGGCCACAAAAAGGGTACGTTTGGGGATATGGTTGAGTACAATAACAAACATGAGGTTATTATAAACGAAAAAGGCTACGGTTGGATAGAGACTAGTGATGAAACGGAACTTTTTAGCTGGGTTGTCGAAGACCTCAGGACAGATGATACCAGGACGTTTGAAAGTTAAAAACTGGTTGTGTGGAAGTTTAGGAACCTACCCGAGCTGGTTTGTCTACATATACACAGTGGCTTTCTTCCTTCTCTTCTCTTTCCGTGTCACAAATCACCAGACAATCCGAATGTTCTTTTCTTCTTCGTCGAGAGCAGACTGTGCGAACAAAATTGGTGTCACTGTCATTATCGCATACCATAACCGCGATGGATTGCCAACTCACTGATTTCGGCAGACCACATCAAACGGCACCATTTCTTGGGGACGCTCGAGTTCTGGTGCTGAAGTCGTTGGTGGTGTGGATGATGATGGGGATGATGATGATGATGATGATTCGGACGATGAGGATGATGATCAAGATAACGATGATGGGAATTGATTCTGATTCTGATCGGCACAAATGTGGGCAATGGTGTAGTTCGAACAAACAGGTTCAGAATGGTCACTCATTCATGTGTCTACGCACTCAGAGATAATCACAGGTGAACACATTAGTAAAGCAATTCGAAGCTCAGAGGAAAAGCACGAAACGACGGCTGTGAGAAAAGCCGTCAAAATCGACACCATCGATAAATGGATCTACAAGGGCCAAGCAGCGCACAAACATGCGCATGCTTTTGCGCGCGTGCACGTCCTACGGAGTTTTGTCTTACTCCTATGCCGCATGCATACAATCAATGCGTGTATGCGTGTATGGTAGCCAGCGCACACACGAACATAAGATGTATTTACACTTTCCGATCAATGAACGCGTGTGTGCGCTTGCCGCAGACCAACATGAGTGTGTGTTTGGGTGTGTTTGTTCTGTGTGTGTGTGTGTGTGTGTGTGTTACTCCTCTGCTCTCAGTTGATTGGTCTACAAAACGTAATAGAGAAAAGCTCGCTTTTATTAGTATGGAATCGATCAGAGGACACTGGCACGTACATTGGTATGCATGAATGTTCCGGGCTCAAATCGTTCCTGCACGTGGTGTACCACAAGGTCGATACCATTGATCCGGTTGATCATAGAGTGATTGGGGTAGAGTAGCTTATCGCTCACACTTGCTGTGTGCGCAGCTGCCCTACAGACTGGTACGAACCAACAGCCGATGGTGGACTGCTGCTGTAGGTTTACCACCCCTTCGGTTACTCATTGACAAGCATTCAGTTTGGGGTTTGGTAATGATAACTCAAGTTCAATAGTCCGATTTTTCCGAACGTCGGCTGTGTTATATGCACCAATTATCCTACAAGGAATACAGTCATCTTGTTCATGACACTGTACTGAAATTTTATCGGTAGGACCGGTTTTTTCATTCAGTTCCATTAATCTTACCCCAGTGGGTTTTCTGATGTTTTATCCTTAATGTTTCAGCCGGTTTATGAATTGTGTGTGTGTGTGTGTGTGTGTGTGTGTGTGTGTGTGTGTGTGACAGAGAGAGAGAGAGAGAGAGAGAGAGACGGACGTCGCCGTGGCTAACCTCCACATCATTTGGAAATGGGTTCATTCAATTAAACGAACGTCAGTTAAACGGCAACCGAAAACACTTCTGATCGCTGGGGTTGGGAAATACCACAACAAAACATCATCAGAGAAACGGGACCAAATACAATCTTAACAAAAAGATGAATAATTGGATTTCCTGTTCAACCACCGAAATTCGCTGACTTTGAGTTTGCATGTGAGATTTATCATCCAAGGGTCAGCTCTACTGTGACTAAACACTACGCAAAACAAACTTTAAGTAATAAAAGGTCCTACCATCGACTGGCCAGCACTGGTAGTTTTCTTGATAATTATCTCAATTTTGACTCTTTTAATTATATAGGCCATCGTACTCTGATTCTCAGCGGCTTGTAATGGCCAGACTGTAAGCCCCCATATTGGTGTTCAGCTAATGTAAGTGTTGGATCCAGTCGGTGCTCTTGCTGAGCCTTGGCCTCATGGAGTTTTTCTTTCTATTTGGGCTTTTGCAGACTGGAAGCATGTTACCCCAGGCGAAATATCACTGGTCCTTGCGTGTCAGTTTTATCTTACCAGCACTGTTCTGCAGTTGGTTTAAGAAGGGCTTCTTTGGCGCAACAATACACAATATATGTGGTTAATTCAAGGGGATTTGTAAGCTAGTAGATGCCCGATTTCCAGTGAGACTTCGGTGTGGTACAGCGTAACAATACATTGTTTGGTTTTTTCGAAGAGCAGACCTTTGATGAATGCAAATTGTTAGGTAGTCAGTGAAGGGATGGATAACAGTAGCCCATCGTGGTTGAGTATGAGCGTGCCAGTTACGTAAACCACTGAGTTCGTTGTCCAGCAACTAATCAAACATTACGAAAAATCTGGCCTCCTTACACCTGAGTTATCAGATTATCGTGGAATATAGGGATTTTGTACGACCGGAGTTAAAAGTTGATTCTACAGGAAAATTAAGCAATATTCTATCCAAAAGCACGGTATAAACCTTCTCTAAGGAATCCTTTTGCCCCTTTCAGGTAGCTGACTTGCAGTGCACAAAATAGAACTTTTGTACAGGTTAATTGCATAGTAAAACTTTTCCAGACCTCTGAGTGCTAAGCCAGTAAAATCTTCCAGTTAGAAGCAATAGCTAGCGCGATGGGCGTTAATATTTTGAGTGAACAAAAAAAGATATGTTCAAAGTTCACAACTTTGTGGAAAATATTCACAAAATTTGCCCACCTAGTGGGGAGTCCATCCTTCATTATGAGGAGAAACGTATGATCTATCTTGTCTACTGCCCTATACGGACACACGAAATTCCAAGAATTTGGGGCAGAAGTAAGAACTCAAACATAAAACCTAAATAAATGTACAGACTTTTTCACTCGGTTGATTGTAGAGGCACGGATATGAAGACGCGAGCCTGACCTAAAGAAAAAGGGTAAATATTCCTTTCCTTTCCCCGTGTATTCTTCACTGTGAACTGATGGTGAGTTGCTTTTTTAATTCCATCGGGAAACCTGTAGCCACTAGTGTTGCTTCCAACGATTCTGCATGCTGTGGAGTATGCTACGGTTCTGCGTCCAGGATTCAACCAATCGACGTTGCCGGAACTTAGCAGTCAGCTCGTCCTAATAGAACGTGATCACTTCATTGATAGACCAGTATATTGTCTACCGACCGCGCTAAGATTGCTTCATATATGAACGAATGTGAGCAGTAGGTGATTAGATTTTACATAATATGAGGTTCGCCATGCCGTATGAACGTTCAAACCATTGAAAACCATGCGAGGACTGTACAGCTGTTTCTTCCTTGTTAGAAATCGCCAGCAGGGCACACCCAACGGGCCCCAACTAGGACTCGAACCCGGAGTAAGTGATTGTGAATCGAACTCCTAACCACGAAGCTACTCGGGCTGGCTTTCATCGGTTGATTGAACTTAAACACTAAATGATATAGCACCCTCCTGACACTGGTTTTAAATATTAGCAAAACAAGTGTCTCCTGATGTTTGTCAGAGCTGTACTGACTCGAATATTGACACGATAACTGCACAGTCAATACACTCTTGGGTCGTTTTTCACATCCGTGAAGAATAAGTGGGGTATAACCGCACTGTACGTACATGCACCTTTCTTTATCCCCGTTTCATGCTGCCTTTCCTATAAGTAGCATTCACACTCAGGAAGTCAACTCTCGAAGCCACTTTCCAGATTGTTTTCGGTTATTGAGTTGAGAAACTTACGGTGTGCCATGAATAACTGTCCCTTTATTGACTTCTCAGTAACATACATTTAAATGTTACACCAGCGATGTCGAAGATGTTTTGGCTGTTTAATTATCAGCTTACTTTGCTTTTGTCCAATCAAAAGCCGCACAGTTTTACTTACGGGATCAGTGTCAAAAAGTATGCGCAACCAGACTCATAGAGATAGAGAGAGAGAGAAGGACTGCGAGATACAGTCATTTTGTTTGCCTCCTCGATTGTCAACCTTAGATATATTAGTTTATATATGATACAGTGCTTGGGATAAACAGTGGGGAAGTGAGTGAAACGTCATGTCATGGATTAATCATGAATTCATGTGGGATTATGTGGTTGATTTGGGGGAAGGCAAATTGTTTGCAGTAGTTATTGTAGCTGGTTCCCTGCATTTGTTGTACAGTAAATGGAGCTCCGGATCAGTGGATTATGTAGCGGTCCAGTCCTCCGTTTCCGGTTCGTGAAGTGAAATTGTTGCTGCAGCAACCGTGTATGAAGAGCAGTCCCCGTGATCACGAATATGGCGGCGTGAAAGTGAGTCGGCATTACCGTGTTTCTTACTCCCTCGATGTTCATAAACAAAATTATATTCCTAGAGAATCAGCCATAGGGTTGTTTGTCCTTCTGGATCACAGAATTTCTGGATACACACATAGGAAATATGATCCGTCCGAAATACAAACTGCCGTCTCGATAAGTACGGTTGGAACTGTCTCACGAACTGGACCACCGCCAGTATTTCGTTTGCAGAGATCACGTGTCCCAAAATCTTCACCTCCAGTCTAAGAAAGGGAAACTTAGAAAGCTTCAGTTTTGGTCCAAATTTTCGGAACCGTTCTAACGGGAACCTTCGGTCCCCAGTCGGGTAGAAATGCTTCTTCTCGCTAAATGCAGCCAAGATGTGTACACAGCCTATCAATCATTGACGATGAACATGCTTTATACACTTCTGGAGGGATGTCGTCTTCCCCAGCTGCCTTTCTGTCCTTCAGTTTGTTTATCATTTCCGTGATTTCCGCGGTGTTGGGCGGGTCACAGTTGCTTTCGTACTGGAGTGCAGAGGTTGATATTGGTTGGTCCTTCGGGTGGTCTCTAGGCCGGTTGAGCAGCTGACCAAAGTGTGCCACCTATCGGTCCATTTTCTTACTCAGTTCGGGTATTAGGTTTCCTGCCGTGTCACGAAGAAGGGAATTTTGCTTACAAAACCTATTAGAGGCGTTGCGAATAAGGCGGAACTGTTTACCGAAGTCACTAGTTCCGGACGCGATCTTCATTTTTTCAGCTATTTCTATCCAGTATCTTTTGCGATCAGCCTTGGCGGAACGTGTGGCCTCTCGTTGCAGTCTGCGGCGTTCGTTACTACCTGCCAGTCGCGCTTCGTGTGCTCTGGTTGACAGCTGCAGCGTGCTCTCAGAGATCCAATCTTTTGTCCGCCCTTTTGTTCTCCCGAGTACTGTCCAAGTAGCTTCCTTGATTGTCGTCTTCATTCGAGTCCACTACCCTTCCACAGAAACTTCGTCTGCTTGTGTTTTGGTTGCGTTGGTAAGTCAAGTTGTGATTGCTCATGACAAAGCTTCTCGCTTCTATGGATTTTCTAGGGCAGCAACGTTTATCCGGTAGGGCGCAGACACTCTAGCACGTGTGGACAGATGAATTTTGAAACATGTGCGTAGGAGGACATGGTTGGTGCCGTTTGTGTTGCCCGCTTTTGCACCTCGGTACGCTCGGCAATCCTCCGCGGAAGAAACCTGACGGGCTCTCACCAGGATGTGGTCGAGTTGGTGCGCAGTGTGACCGTCTTTGGAGTACCATGTGAGTAGGTGCTTCTTCGGGTGTCGAAATCGAGTGCTGCAGACAACTATTGTGTTAACGTCGGCTAAACCAGTCGGCCACCGTTCTCGCAGCGCTGACCGAGACCGAATTTCCCGAGAATATGGCGAGTGGATTCATCTGCCGTACCTGTGAGAGGGTTCCGATCTCCTGCGATGGAAAGCACGTCATACCCTGAAACCTGGTTGATTAACTCTAGTAAGTTATGGTAGAATTCATCTTTGGTTTCGTCGTCAGCCGAACTGGTTAGACCATTGATCATAATCACCGTCAAGTCGTGCGGGGAGCCTTTGAAGCGCGCCAGGGCGTGTCCGGATGAGACTGGTTCCCAAGAGATCATTGCATCATTAGCTGCTTTGTTCAGAGCAAACGAGACACCGTAGAGACCGGAGTTGTATTTCGGGCCATTGTGATAGAGCCAATAAGATGCATCCACTCCCGGGACCTTTATTTGTCGGCTACCTGAGTTGGGCAGGCGGAGTTCCGAGAGGTAAGCAACATCTACGTCGTAGTCATGTAGAGTCCGTATTGTGATGCACTGACTGCCGACGTCTAGAAACGTCCTTACATTCCAACCGGCTATGTGTGTTCTTCTCCTGCAGCGGATAATCTCAGCTTATCGTCTTATCACCTTTACCGCCGGGACACCAGGGGCGTCGCTTATCGGGGAAGCTGTAGCATGACGAGCGCTTGAGTTTCCGTGATTAATCATACAGAGTCGCTTGAGTAAAGTACGAAGCGGTGTCCCCAGTACAGTTTGACCTTTTTGTTTGAGGTTGCACTTCTAGTCCTTGCACATCCAAGTGCGTGATCTGCGAAGGCCGAAAGAATACCCAGTAAGCAGGGGCTCAGTAAAAGCATAAGCAAGCATCAACACTTACACCAATAAAGATGGGCGTGGAGATTTGTCTGACCTCGTTACAGATGTTTCGCAACAGCTGGTTTTCTGCATCTTACAAAAATTAGCCTTGAGCATTCCAGCTGGATGACTGAGAGCAAAAGTCCATTTGGGTAAACCACTTATCTTTCTGCTCCGCCTAAGTAAGTGTCAACGCAATTGTTAGTGAAGTGACGGACGGAGTTTGATACATTAAGACCAATCCGGTTGTCGGAGTGATCATGAATTTTGGTCTTCTAGTG